>OZ010750.1:28824214-30226714 GCA_963932245.1 Tachinus rufipes | reverse complement strand
TAATTAATTTAAATTTATTTTGTTTTTCTTAATCATTGTTTACTTCTGTATCAAATAAAACAATTTAAGGTAAAATCAAATTATATATTATATATTATGATTATTACATATTTGAATGAAAACATTGCCGCTTTACGAGCAAATGTTTCTAAGTATTTGACCCTAAATTCTTTACATTTATTTATGATCTTTTTTGTATCAGCCTTCACCACAAACCAACGACTTCGAGATTTAAAATCTACCAGCAAATGTGTATATTGAGTCGTGTTCCGACGGCAAGAAATTTTGTATATTTTTATTTTAAATGTTTATTCTAATTGTTTTATATGCATTGTACTGGAACATTTTATAGCCCAGATGTGCAGTTTCATGTGTCATATTCTATATTTTTCATGTCATTACTAAGCCACAAGTTTTACCATTGGCTAATTATCTATTGCAATCATTTATCCTTAACTTTTAAAAACAATTTGTATTAATTTATATATTTAAGTATAACTTTTGAAATGTTATTTATGTAATAATAAAATATAATAATAATAGTATAACAAAATTAATTAAAATCTTAATATACCTAAACATAAATATAACAAAACTAACTATTTTCACCAACGTTTGTTTTCATTCTTCCAACGCGGCTTCATTATAATACACGTCATTAATTGCCTCTTTGCAATTAAATAGCAATAAGTAAAACAAAAACAAAAAACTGTTTTAAATATTTATTATTATTCAATTAGATATATATTATAAATGTAAGAATATTAACATTGCATTATAATACGATTCTGTGTCGGACATGAGAAGTTATCACTTTAATTTATGACACTACCTGCTGCTATAGACCCAATTGCGGCCTATAGAAATATTTTAAACATAAATATAATAGAATTATATTACATAATATAATGTCGTGTTGTTTTTGCAATAGCTACACAATTAAAAATATATTCAACTTTTAGATAATGTGTATCTTACATTGATTGTATTTTCTTCTGATGGAATAGATTAATTTAAATTTCTATCAAAACAGGTTATTGCTCTATTTATTACATATGCTCAAAGTCAGCAGCATTCTGTTTTAGTTTTTGATTTTGTTGAAATAATGATATTGCATACTTATATAAAAATATCTACAGAGAGTTCATTATTTTATTGCATGATGTTAACATCTAATGTATGCTTAATTGAGTCTTATTGTCTTATGCGGATAATAAAACATACGACTTAATATCTTTATTTTTCTACCGATTGCATCTATGTTTTTAATTTTAGTATTCTTCAAACTTTCATAACAAAAAGTTGTTGACCCACAATATATATATTTCAAAAACGAGAAAGATGTTAACGCGTTAGTTTAATTAACATCTCTTAAAGAAAAACTGATTATTAATCTAGAACAGTAGCAGTTTTTGATTCTTAGAAGATTATGAAGTTAAAAACCAAATAGTTGTCTAGATAATCCAGTTAAAAAAATTCTTTGCAAAAGTTTTAGTCTTACATATCTAAATATAGTATGTAAGTCTAAAAATGCTTTGCTATGTACTAAGAGTTTGTTTAAACATCATTGTTTTGAATGTTTTTGAACATAAATCATATTTATAACAATTGCAAATAATTGTGTGTACTTAATGCGCTAATCCACCACCACTGCTAAATTTAAGCTAGTTTTATTAATTTTTAAAATAAATTTTGATAACACTACTTTGAATAATATTAGTTTGGTATTATTATTATAATCCGCATACAGTAAAAGCACGGCCATGTGTATCAAAACATCAAACTGATTTTTTGAATGCTTATTATTACTTTTATATACTGCATAATTTAAAACCAGTATTCTCTAAATATTTTGAAATTGGAATTTTTATTTTTTATTTATTTGATATTACGCTGTTTGCTAAACTTTAGTTAAATCCATACTTTTTAACATACATTTTGACATTTTGACTTCACATTATTAGTGTTCTGCTTTTTGCAGGTCCTAAGTGTAGCTTCTTCAGTTTTCTTGGTTCTTTGTCTTTTGCTTTGTTTACTGTACTTTTCCTTATTCCTTAAAACATCAGTTATCTTGCATCTTTTTCTTTATCTTTTTCTTTACGGATTTGCACTTACCATTCTTTTGATCACGTTCTTTAATAAACAATCTCTTCTCATTGCATGTACTATCCGTCTTTTCTCTCTTACTAGCGCTCTTTCCTCCCCTGACATTCTTAATACTCCTTTATTTCGGATCTTGTCTGACCACGTAATGTTCAAGCTTCACACTTTATGCTTAACATTTCACAATTGTTATTTGCAAATTTATACCTAACTTGCTACTCAAAATCTTTCTTGTCTTTCTAAAAGTTTTTTTATTATTCCTATATTAACTATTATTTATCTTTGTTTTTCTAATTCTTTGTTATTTTAGTAGCAGTACTTTTTCACTTGCTTCAATTTATCTCTTTTAACGTACGTTTTTTCTTTCTCATAACCTTTGTTTTGTTTTTGTTTATACTCAGTCCATACATTGATTTTATTTCTTTCTTCTTTAACTATGATCTTTAGTGCTTTTGTGCTCTCTGCAAACACGATCATATCATCGGCAAATTAAAAAGATTATATTCTTCTTTCTCCTATGCAACAAAGGAGTGATCTTTCCCTTTTCAGCACTTTGCTACCATCTTTTTGGCATGCATATAGAACAACTTTGATGATAAACAACAACCCTGTCTCACTCTTTTTTTAACTATAATCCACTTAGTACTTTGGTCATTTAACCTCAATCAAATGCTACTTAGTGTCTCATAAACATTTTCAAAATTTCAAACAAATTTTTTCACAAAACACAGACAATTGCTTTTACTGATTTAATTTAGTCAGACTTCTTTCAATTTGTCATTTTTATTGTAATCCGCAAACCATAAAACTTATGATTTCTAAATTTAAGTTAATTTAAGATATTGCATATGACCACACATACCTGCTACTTTGAAAGCTTATAATTCAACTTTACTTTTGACCGCTTGCTTTGAAACTTCTTTATTAAACATTTTTGTTGAAAATGTCAGCTAAGTCTATAGAAATAAAATCGTTGATAACCAAATTTTAAGTAAATCCACTGGCATATCAAAATTTTGATCCTGTTACTTTGAATGCTTATAACTTCACCACATTATTGTAATTTGCATACTTTAAACCGCAACTTTTAGCTTAACCAATAAATATTGTTATTTTGTCCTACTTTTAATACTCCTAATTTTACAAATTTTCTAAATTTTGTAAAATTTATTAATCCTTAAATTATTATCAAAATTTTGTCTGCTCATAATTTAACAACTATTTGTCAAGTTAGTAGAATTTATTGTATTTGAACAAAAATATGTATCAAATTATTCACTTAATTATTGATTATTTGATTAAAACTTTGACATTACTTTGAATGCTCTTAATTTCACAACTAACAAACATAAAATCATAAGATGATAGCCATGTAATGAATCACATGACTTTTAAAAAACTTAAGTCTCAGTTTTCAAAATTACAAAGATGGTGATTCTACAATTAACAATATGTATAAAAATTATATTTAAAATTTTCAACCTATTTGTTTGTCGCAAATGCAAGTGGAAAATAAATATTTTCTTTTTGCACTATTACTAATTTATATAACTTTTAATAAATATTAAAATTTATTTAATTTTTAATAAATATTAAAATTTATGTAAATAACTTGTTACTTATTGCCGTTTGTTATTTTTTGCAACTATCCAGATGTAAGGAAATTCTGAATAAATATCACGACAATAAAGAAGTCGTAAATTAAAAAAAACATGCATGAATATACTGACCTTAAAATAGTTGTACTGCTTTTAAAATAATTCATCATAAATTCATTGATAATAATAAAAATTAAAGATGTAATACTTTGAATATTGTTTATACTTGTTAATCAATAATATAGTAGTTTCAATAACATGCAACTATTTTGTTGTAGTCTACATCATTAAATTATTTGACAAATAAATATGCAAAGAAGTCTTTCTATAAAAGAATATAATAAGTAATATTAAAAAAAATCAAAATATAAATTGTCGATGTTATGCATTAACATTCAACAAAACTTACTTAATTTATATTTTTTTATCGTAACTGTGTAAGTAAACTTTTAGAAACATATTAAATTATTATAGATTATAAATATTTCTGTAAAACAATTTCTTATAACTTTTACGGTAAGAGCCCAAGTTGTCGAGTTTATAAACGAACATTCAAATAAACATTTATAACTTTTTTATCACAAATGTATAAGAAACATTTAGAAACAACTTAAATGATAATAGATTCTAAATATTTCTATAAAACCATTTCTTAACTTGGACTTGTACGATAAATTCTAATAAGAGCCCACGTTGCCGAGTTTATACACGAATATTCAAATAAACATAGGTTATTTATAATTTTTTTTTATAAAAGTATTAGCAACGTTAACAAGCTATGAAAATAACAATAAATTATAAATATATTTTAAAAATATTATATCCACTTTGAGTTACAATAAGTAGCAAAGAGCCCGACTTGCCGGATTTATACCATTGTGGCTATAACTTTTTTATTTGAAGTAATAGACAAGGGTTTGTTTGTCCCTAGGAGGTTAGTTTGACAAAATACATTAGAATATGACATAATATAAATATATATTTTACGAGCCCGACTTGCCGGGTTAACATATATATATATATATATATATATATATATATATATGTTTATTGAACATGTCTGGTATCACGATAGAAATCTTTCATTGCTTTCATATACCGTCTCATCTTCTAACCTTGGACAAATAAATAAATCGGAAGCATTAAATATTTGCTTAATTGCATCAAAGTGCCCATTTATGATTAAATATCGAATAAGTTTATTATTACAGAATGCAACTTATTTAACAGTTAGATGATTGCATGTTGAGGGAAATAGCTACGCTTTTACTGTGCCGTGCTTTTATATCCTGCTGCTCCCTTTATTCCCTTATACTTCATATTTCGTACTGAAATATATCAATGTACAGGAAATTAACTGCGAAATAAGTGCTCTCAGTCGTCCCTTATATATCCACATTTTTTAAGACCTAACGAAGGGTTCTATGATGTTTCTTGCCACAAAAAAAAAATTTAAGTAGTTTTCGCCAAGATATACGCAAAAACGTAATTCTGTGTTTATAATGTTCAACCGCAGCTGAATGTTTCATTTTATGTATTAAAAACGAAAGAAACCGAGAATATGAACAAAAAAGTTTGGCTTTGAAAATGAAATGGCATATTTATTCTTCCTAATCTTTTATTAATTTTAATTTAATAATGATTTTTGTGATTTGACATAAAATATTAATGGAAGTTTGATTTATGATGTACATACCAGAAATGTTAGCCACTCATGGTTAAATGTGATCAATTAGAATAGTAAAGATGTAGCACAGCAATTAATCCTTCTATGCCGCTGTTATATTCACCCCATGGACCTTGACGCCTGGTGTGTTTATTTTCCAACTATTTATTAACACATTTATAATTCTAAATTACATGGTAACTAAGCCGAAAATCGTTTTAAATCAGAATATTATATACTGTTATTAATTAAAGATAATGTACTATCACATACCTTATATGTATCAAATTATTTTAGATTATTCACCTACAATAACTTTCTAGTTGTTTTAATAAAATTAATTTTATTTTTGTCCTTAATTAAAATCTCCAAAGTAAATTAAGGAATTTTTATTGAAGCATTTTTGTGAAATTATATTCGTAGTCTTTATCTAACAGTAAATAATTTTGTAGTTGATAGAAATAAAGTATATGCTTTTTAATGGATTGCCAAATAGACAAATGATTTAAATCTAAAGTTCTGCTTTTTTAAAATATTATTTTTATCTGGCTTGTTTGGCAGCCTCTTACGGTTGACTTTTTAAAAAGTTTGATGATACAATACATGCATCTTAAAGGATATCTTTGCTAGTAAATTTGTCTAACTTCATACAAATTTTTTCAAGCTTTGCCATAATACAAATACATTTTGGCGTATTTTTCTAAAGTAAATGATGGTTACATTGTGTTAACTTAGTTTGCTTTAATAATTATTTTCACAGTCAATAGATAAAAACAACAGTTTTTTTGTTGGTTTTAATAGCGTTAGCAGCCTTAAATGTTAGTCATTTTATAATACTAATAGTACTGCACTAAAATTAAGTGTAACACTTAATATTAGTGCAGTACTATTATTAAGTCATATTAACTTAAAGTAAATATAATAAATAAATATAAATATATAAATATAATAATAACTTAGGGTATGACAAAAGGCAAAGAAGAAAACGATTAATAATAGCATTATTTAAAACATAAAATAACTGTTTAAATTTAAATAAATTTAATAATGTAACTTATTTTTGACTTAAAACTAACCATTGCCATTGGTTGTAGCTGCAACTTTAATAATTAGTTTGCAGATAGACGTAGTAAGATTCATGTTTGTGGTGTGTAATTATATGTTTTAGCTGTTTGTGCAAGATTGTAGATGTGTATATATGTATTTTGTTTTATTATTTGTCAAGTCATTTAGACATATAACTTTAGAATTATTTTTAAATTTGTCTATTTTCAGAGATTCTAATATTGACACTTATAGTTCTATTGCGTTCATGTAAAAGTTTGATGTTAGTTGAATTATTAAAAGTGAGTTTGTTGAAATGTATGTGTTTTGAGTAGTTTTAAATTTGGTATTTGTGTTTTATCTTTACTATTGCAATTATTGTATATAAATGTGTTGGTTGAGGTTAAAGAGTCATTTATGTCATATTTTGATAATAAATAATAAACTACTAATTCATTTGCTTGGGGGGATGTGGTAGGTGAAATACTATTTTTCAGTTGTAAGAAATGAGTATTTGCTTGTGTGTTTATTATTTTGTTTTTGTAGTAACGTGATATTTATTGTCTACTGCAATTTGTTTTATAATATTGAATTATAAAGTTTGGTTCCCATAGATAGATGAACTATGTATTAAAGAGTAAAAAGTTGAGAATATAAAGATAAAAATAATTAAGTCAAAGATAAAAGAAAATGTCCACTTGGGGCGTATTTGTAGATATTGAAAACGTTTTTGATAAAAGCACCTTCAAGAAAACTTTTTTTCCAACATAAGCTCTTTAATTAGTGGATAGATAAATCACATATTGGAAAACTGTTACCGTAGGGGACTTGACGGTCCGGAAAGTTGTTAAGGTTGTCCCCAATGAAGTGTATTATCTTCACTACTATAGAATATAGTAGCTGACAGCCTTACACAGTTACTGAATATTTGTAGTTTCTATACAATTGGTTATGAAGATTACATAAGAATTTTACTATGCTGTAAATTTGAGAACGTGCTCTGCAATTGGTGTTACCGTTAACCCTCAAAAAACCGAACTGGTTTTTTTCACAAAAATAAGAGAAAATGGAAAACTAAACCTACCAAAACCCTTAAATACTTCATTACTGTCATCAATCAAAGTAAAATATTTTGTAGTAATTTTGGACAACAAGCTTACATAAAGACAACATTTAAATATAAGATGTTTAAAAATTTATATGTTTTTTGGGCAATGCAGATGAGCTGTAAGAAAAACATGAGGACTGAAGACTGAAGATAGCGTTATAGTTCTAAACAGCCATCATAAGACTTATGCTCACATACAAGGCACTAATTTGGTGGCTAAAAGCCAGACAGAAAACGTCTGCAAGCAAACTACATTAATTACAACAAATGGCATGTCTAAATATAACAGATGGCATGCGGACAACACTAACTGAAGGGATAGAGGCAATGTTGTGTCTGCTTTTCCTCGACATAGACCTCGAAAAGATGGCGACAATGGCATCTGAATACAGTTAGACTTTGGTACACTGCAGAGAACAGTGTTTGTATTCTCTTGGAAGAGTCATAGTATTTGCCGTCTGAAGCATGCCATTTATAATTCCGCGTTTTTGTCTATTATTAGTTGTTAATGTGATCTTTAGGAATTTTTCTTTAATCTGATTATTAATTGTTTTTAGAGAAGATAAATGAGTTAAAAAAGGTATAATAAATGTTGTAATTGTGTTAACTTTATCTATCATTGTTTCAATATAACTTTAAGCTTTTAAATTTTGTTCAAATGAAGAACGTACTTTTGTGATATTTTTATAAACAATTAATTTTCATTAATCGTTGAATATTTTTAAATTACGTTCTTGTTGATAGAAGATTCCAGTTAGGGAATCAACTGGATCTATTCTAGCTCTGGTTGGTAGGATGGCACTGGAACAATGGCTAATTTGAGTATCAAAATTTGTTATTGAAGTTAGTTTTGAATTTATTTCAACTTTGGCTGTGTTTGTATTTGTTAGCCTAATGATTTTAAAGGGACTATTATATTTATTTTTTATTTTATTTCTGATCTGTGACTCTTTAACGTACACAAGATCGCCTACGTTGTGTTAAATTTTATTAGGCCTTATGTGTTTATCAAAGTTAACTTTTGATTTTTTTTGACTTGTCACTATTTGTTTTAACTTTATCATAAACAAATATAGCTGCTTGTTTAGTATCATTAACGAAGTTAGTTTGGAGTTGATTGTCATTATATAATTCTTCATTATCTTCCTCTCCTATTTGACCAAATACAATTTCTTTTGGCGTGAATATAATGGCAACCCATCTAGTATAGACATGTTTGAATTGTCTAATTTGTACGCTTTTAATAAATCTAAAAGAGTTGCATGAAATCTTTCTTCAAGGTTGGACTGAGGATGATCAATTGCGCTAAAAGTTAATCTGAATTTATACAATTTAGCTAAATTTTGCAAATAGTTATTATTGAATTCTGTTCCTGAACCTGTATGAATTATTTTAAGAATAGGAAAATGTTGAAAGTAATGTAAGTTTATTAATGACTAGAGTAGTTCTTTTACTGGCTACGGGATAAGCTTGTTCATACTTTGAAAAATTATCGAATATTGTTAATAATATGCTCGAATAGCTTACTAGAAGTTTCTGTAATGACTAAAGGGTAATCTAAATTTTGCATATTAGTCTTTGTTTTATTACAAATATCGCATGTTCTTATAAAATTTGTCACATCATTTTTTAAATTGGGCCAAACATATTTCTCGTATTCTTCTATATGTTTCATTTATGTCTTTATGTACAGATGTTTTACTAAAATGAGAATTTTCTTTAATTTGATTTTGTTTGTTTTCTTGAATTTCTGGAACAATATTATAGCAAATAGTAAAAGTTATATTATGATTTTTATAAATATAACTCAAAATATCCGAAAAAGGTAAATGATCAATGTCGCTTAAATAATAATTGTCTAAACTTAATTTGTCTTTTAACAAATATAAAATTTTGAAACGTTTTTTTATACTTAATGCTTCTACTAGAAAAGTTGGAATTTAATTGAGAAAATAATTTTGATTTGAATATTTAATACTTTTCTTAATTGTCAATAAATATGACAGAACACACGTCTTCAAGTAAAAGTTGAAAATATTTTGTTTTGGGTTTTTATTTTTTGGAATAAAGACTATTATATTGTAGCATATAAAATTTTGTCATTAGTTGATTTAATTATATCGGTATTGACAAGTGATTTAAGTTTTCTTTTATCAATGAAAGTTTGAAATTCTCTTAAAATAATTTTATTTATCAAATCATCTGTTTCTATAATATTCATATCATCACTTGTTGAACCTTGATTTTCAAGCATGTTAATACTTAATAACGGATGTTTATCTATTTTATGATAAACACATACTTTAATATCTGAATCGATAAAGATATAATTTAAAATATTTTTCACTTGTTTGTATTCTAATTGATCAAACCCGCATCCAAATCTCAAGATCGCTAATCTTGTAATTTTTTTTATTAGACAAAAATGTTTTAATTTGACAAATGCATTAAATAAATCTTCTTAGGAATGCTTTTTGTAATAATAGTTTTTTGTAATTTAATAGATTAAATATATATTATCTTTTTCTAAGTAACACACAGAATATAATGATAGGTTTTGCTTCTTTAATTCATCTACTCTTCCAAATATTTCTATTCTAGAATTCATAGCTAGGTTTGCACTTACACAGTGTGCCAATGAATAATTTTCAGGTGCATTAAAAAGATTATTATATTTATTAGTTACATGCTTTAACTCTAAATTGTTTTTTTTTTTTTTTTTAAATAATCATTATATGTGAGATCAGTTTTTTTAAATTTCAATACGACTTAGGGCCGCTTTTACAATTGTCAGATAACTTATACCAGGAATAAATTTATCTAAATGTATATACCTGGTATAGCATTAGTTTTGCCCTTGTTACAATTTAGATAACTTATTGAAACGTCAATAATGACTTATAAACTGACGTATAAATCATTTATACGCAAATTTGTTGTGCGCGTTACTTGGTTACTATACTAAAAAAACTACTGCTTCCAGCACCGGATAAGTTATCCCTGGTTTATTCTCCTCGAAAAATACAAGTAAAGTTTTATGAAATTGTTAGGACTCCTAAAGTAATCGGGGTCATTGTAAAATTTCAATCACCCGCACACTCGAGTATAATCTCTATTCAATAAATCTCAAATTAAAAATAGAAATAAAGACGATTATCAATTTTCTTCTGTGCATAAATTTTAGCAACAAATCATACTTTAGCTGTAATACGTTTATGCGTTTTCTAAAAAATCATTTATCACGAAGATGGCCGTTTCTGGAACTGACTTATAAATTGACGTATACGTTGTTTATACACTATTTTGTTGCGCGCGTTACTTAGTTACTATACTAGATATAAGTTATAAAAGATTGTAAAAGCGCATTTTTATATATTCCTTAGATAGCGCTATTCCTTGTTTAACCGACGATTGTAAAAGCGGCCCTTAGAGCATCTGCATTTTTATTTGCTTTTTCAGGTTTGTGCATTATTTTGTAATCATATTTAGATAATTTTAATCTCTATCTTTGTGATCGAGAACTAGGGTCTAATACTAAATAACCATAATAAAGGTTTATGTTATAATTTACTACCATACAGGTATGGTCTAAAATGATTGACCAATCAAACAATAGACAACAATTCTTTCTCTATTGTGGAATAGGTCACTTTAGCACTTTTCAATGTTCTTGAAGCAAAAGCTACCGGAAGATCTTTTCCAATAGAGCTTTATGACAAGATAGATCCAATCGCAAAATTACTAGCGTCAGTTGTCAACAAGAACGTTTTATTGAAATCAGGATACTGTAGTATAGGAGCTTGTGTTAATAAACGTTTACATTTTTTAAACGCCATTTTGCAATTTTCATTAAAATTGAAATCCTTGTTTTCTTTAATAATCTAGTTAAGGGTTCAGTATGTTCTGAATTATTATTGATAAACTGTAGATAGTAACCAGTTAATTTTAAAAATGATTTAATGTTTTTTTTTTTGATGTAGGAAATTTTATTACAGCCTTTATTTTTATTGGGTTTGGTTTTAGCAGATTGGCTAAGGTAAGCAACTTCCTTTTTAAGGAATTGCATTTGTCTGGTTGAATTTTAAAATGATAATTTTGTAAAGGAGTAATTACTGTGTTCTTCAAGTGTAGTGGAATAAATAATAATGTCGTCCATATAGATTAAACACATTTCATTTTGCAAGTCTGTCATAATGTTATCCATGACTCTCTGAAAGGTGAATGGTGCATTTTTAAGACCAAATGGCATTTGCAAGTATTTGTAATGACAATTTTCAACGGTAAACGCGGTTTTTGGAACATCTTTTTTATTGACTTCTATTTGATAGAAACCTGAAGTCAGGTCTTTATCACCGACAATTACATTGTTTAACTTGCGGTAGTCAATAACTATCCTTCATATTTGGATTCCACTAACATCTATTTTTTTGGTACTACCCATACTGGGCTAGACTATAGACTAGTAGATGGCTGTATAATATTAAGTTTCATCATGCTTGTTACTAGTTTTTTTACTTCTTGTTTGTGTACTTGGGGATAACGATAGGTTTTTGAAAATTTAGGTTTTACGTTACCTGTATCAATCTTATGTTGAATTTGATTCACCTTCTAGGTAAAAAATATCTTTAATTAGCATAGAATTTCGATTTTTTAAGCTTCTTCTTGATCTAAATGTTGAATCTTTAGAGAGTTTAAAAAATGATTATCTCTATTATTAATATTAATCAAACTATATTGATCATGTTGATATTCAATTTTTGGTATCGGACTTAAATGAATTTGAGGAACTTTTATTTGTTGATCGTTTATATAAATGTTAGCAATAACGGTAATTATTTTTCCGTTATTAATTTTTACTAAACAATTTGGAATTTTTATTTTGTCATTAATTTACAGTTCCTCACAAATACCTTTAGTTAATATTTTGTATGGACAATTCAATAATTTGTATTGTTCTAGCTGGAATTGTAATCAATTTATTTGTAATTACATTTTCATTAATATTTTTGCTGTAATAAGTAAATAATGAAAGTTTATCAAAATTTAATAAATTCTTTTATTACTTTTATTACAATAATTGCTTTATATTTAAAAAAAAATCTAATCCAACTAAACCGTCAAATGAGAACTCAACATTTATTAAATAAAATTTGTGTTTAGTATTTTCTGATACTTGTAACATTGCACTTTCAGTTATTTTAGTATCTTCTGTATCATTTATTCCTGAAATACTTAAATTTTCATTTTGAGTTTGCAATTTTAAATTATAACCAACATCAGTATTAAAAAAAAATTGGAGAACCGGTGTCCACTAAAAATGTGAGATCACTCTTATTTTTTATATAAAATAAGTTACGAAGTACATTTAAAATTGTTCCAAGTCAACGGAATTCGACTGGTTTTTGTTTCAACGATTGAATTGAGCGGGTTCTGTTGTCACATAGAGCAGAGGACTCGAAGCGTTCTGCTCCTCGTCGTAGTTTAAATGATTCAAACGTCTATCATTATAATATGTTACCTTTATTTGTGAACCACCAGGGACAAGTTGTTGATTATTGTTTTGATATTTGTTTTTATTTCTTTTAAAACAATCATTTATGACATGGTTTGTGTTCTTACAATAGTTTTTGATTGGTATGCATTGTTAAATTGATTATAATTGTTATAATTTGCATTTGATTTTCCGTAATTATGTTTTAGAAATATTTTATTGTTATTATTTAGTTGCCCAACTAGTTGTTATTGAGTTTTAAAACTTTTTAAATATGCAATTTTTTTTCTTTGATAAGGAATTGCTCGGCTTCATCCAGCGATGCGGTTTTTGTGATTGTATTATCGATCCAAAAGGTTTGTTTAAACCTGATAAGAACGTCTTTAGCGCATTTTTTTCAAAAGATGCATTTAAAACTAACTTGGAAGCTTGATTAAGTGTTTCGTCAAGAGCAACAATGCTACAAATTTTAATTAATAATACTTTGATTTTTTGAACGTATGCCTTAGGAGTTTCATTTAATTTTTGAATTAAAGTTGTAAAGTCACAAAGTAAGCCTTCAGTGTCTACAATCTCCATAATAACTAATTAACAATTTTTTAATTTGAGCCCATGTTTGCAGTTGTCTAGCTTTTCCAACTGATTTACTTTATATTATGAAAGTTAAATCATTTGCTTGATCATCTTTGACTTGATTAAAAACTAAAATGCATGCTTCTATAAAGTTTATTAAAGTGGTTTGTTTACCATCATATTTGGGAATCATGTCTCGTAATTCTTTTAATGAAAATTTTGCCATTTTTTTAATTAAACTTAAAATTGTATATTAATAATTAGAAAATAATATGACAATATTACTCACAAAACTAATAGTGTGATAATTGTTAATTGCATCGTTCACGATGCTGATGCTGATCTGGAAAGAAGCCGCAGAAGCAGGCGTTGTGTTGCGATGGGCGTAGCTCGGTGTAGTTTTCTTCGATGTTGAAAATCGACTGCAATTTCTTCCAGAAGTTTGTGGAATGCTGTGACTGGTACTGGGACTGGACCACGGGAAATTGCTGTGGTATTTACAGGTTTCTTTCGGATAAATATATTTCAATACAAAGATCCTTATTTAACGACAAAATTTATTTTTTATTATTTTTTCTTTAATTATTTTTGTTGATATCAATCTTGTTATTTTCACTGATAACTTGTTTACATTTTAAATTTGATTGAAAAATCTTTCGGAATCCTACCGACTGCGCCAGTTTTACGTTTTAAATACTCATTTTATTAAAAATAAAAATATAAAATAAAGATTATAATTTTAACGAGTACATTATCATTGAGTTAAGAAATAAAACTCAGACTAAATTAACAAAGATTTACTTATATTCTAAATGAAATTGTTAACAAAGCAATATCTTTTGTTAGTTTTGAGATAATCACGTCACTCGCGACACGTGCATAGCACCGGATACGATGGTCGTAAGACCTTCAAATATGCGATCACACACACTTCTTACAAAGTTGCATTTAGTTACAAAATAACTGTGAGAAACGTTTCCATAACATATATATTTTAAACGTTTATTGTAATCTTTTTTAGATAAAAATACTATTAAAAATTGTTTGTTTAAAATATCAGCTTAAGAATATACTAGACACAGTGTATAGATTGTGAAATATATAGTCCGGGAGCTGGTAACAAAAAAGTGCAAGAGTTTAGGAAAGGCTGATATTTTGAGATCGGACTGTTTATTAGTCATAGAACGCTTCTGCAAAGTCAGCACCCCAGGTGTCGGGACACCTGGCGATGGCACGCTAAGAAAGGTGTAATTTTAACACCTTACTTAGCGGACTCAAAAATTGTTTTGGAAAAGCTGAAAATTCATCGGCAAATAGTCGATGCATTACAAAACCTTCATCAAGCCGCCAGACAGTAATAACCAAACTCACGGCGTCAGCACAGTTGCGTACATGCTACAAGAACTAACTTAATGCAAATAATTAGAAAAGGCTGAAAGTTGGGAATATGTCAAATTACGTAATTAAATTTATAAAACAAACAGTCAGACATAGTTTTTATCAGAACCCAATCAATCAGCACCCAATTGAAGTTGTGATAAGGCGCGCACGCTGCTTGTCGTAATTAAAGATTTTTGACCAATCAAAAAATACTTTAGTATTTATTTATGTTTTATTAAGGGTTCTATATCATTATCGCTATTAATTTCGTCGTTTTCTTTGTCGCAATCATTATCCAAGCCGTCTGAGGTTCCTTCTGTTTCATTTGCTTTTTCCGTTACATCGTCTGTTTAGTCAGTCAAATGATATGTTTATGTGTAAAATATTTAACTGTAATCAATAGTTGTTTGTACAAAAAATTACCTGTATTAGTAATATTTGGTTAAATTAGAACGTCACTGATAAAGTTGGGCAGTTGATTTCCTTCATACCAGTCGTAGTCATATTGCCCATTGATTTCTAGCCAACCGTTTTCTACTGCAGACAGTTGAGTTGGCTGTTTTTTATGTGCGTTGCTCCAGATGTTTGATATGTATGCAACACGTTGTAATTGTTTTTTCAACTCAGTTTTACATGGTGGTAAATTTGAAACGTCAACGTTACTGGTAGTAATTTGAAAGACATCGTTGGCGTCTTGTGTATGCTTTGTTAAAGAGTATAAACCGAGCTTCATTTACACTTCTGACTTTTAAACCATATAAATGACAAACAAATTCTTTGATTTTTCCAAAGACTTTATTGAAATTGTCATCACTTATTTGGCTCAAATCTGTGAAAGTTTCCTGAAATTCTTTGGACGATTTTAATAGCGTATATGGTTTTTTTTTCCTTTCCTAAAAAATGCGGGATTGTAATTGCAACCAGTAAATGCATGAAACGCAGGGAGAGCAGTACACATTAATTCTCTTAATTTCTCGTACAGTTGACTAACATTGATCGTTCTTTGATTATTTCCAACGCCAACGTCCATCCAAATCTTTGAAGTACTTTTCAAATTCATCATATTTCCCAATAGAATAACAAGTATGTCATTGTCTGAACATCTTACTAAAATATTTGCTTCATATTCGATATTGCAAATATGATAAATGATCATTGTATCTGCTTCTTCATGGAGTAAACACGAGAAAGTGTCATCTATTGTTTTTGTTACTACTCCATCAATAGCTTCAAATTTGTAGCAATAATCGTAATTAATGTGAATAGTTTTGTTCTCCATCTCGTTTCGGAGATGGTTGTATCAAGCAAGGTTTCTCTGAATTTCTTCCTCAGAGCTGTATATTTTCTATAGCATGTTACATGATAACCTTGAATCTCATTATTAGAATGTAACGGTAAAACTACATTATTGAAGGATAAACTATTATTTTTGATAAATTTTTAAAATTGATTTGCATCTTGTAAGAGTACTTGTGGTAAACTTCAATATATAGTCTCCTCTCATACAAAATACACAAATAGCACACAAATTTTCTATATTTTCTCCACGTGGCACGTAGGAACGGAACGAGTGATTCTATTAAACTGATGCCGTGACGAGTTTGTTTCAACTATGTCGCATTGGTTGACTATGCTGCATTTGCTGCATAGTTTTACCAATGATTTTTTTTAATTTCTTGACGTGCGCCTTATCACGACTTCATTTGGGTGCTGACTGATTGGGTTCTTATAAAAACTATGTCTGACTGTTTGTTTTATGAATTTAATTACGTGATTTGACATATTTCCAAATTTCAGCTTTTTCAAATCGTTTGCATTAAGTTAGTTCTTGTAGCATGTACGCAACTGTGCTGACGCCGTGCGTTTGGTTATTACTGTCTGGCTGCTTGATTAAGGTTTTGTAATGCATCGACTATTTGCCGATGAATTTTCAGCTTTTTTAAAACAATTTTTGGGTACGCTAAGTAAGGTGTTAAAATTAAACCTTTCTTAGCGTGCCATCGCCAGGTGTCCCGACACCTGGGGTGCTGACTTTGCAGAAGCGTTCTATGACCTATAAACAGTCCGATCTCAAAATATCAGCCTTTCCTAAACTCTTGCACTTTTTTGTTACCAGCTCCCGGACTAATACAAATGCAGATGCAAAACGATTATTCAATGACGACCACATTTAAAACTCAGATAACAAAATAAAGACAACGTGAAAATCGTCTATCAAGAAAATAATTTATTTCTAACAAACAAGTTACAAGCCTTTCATTATGTGATTTTGGTCTAAATAGCTAAAATTGCTGCTTTGTCAGAATTTGCAGGTTTTTACCAAATATTTGTTGGGTTACTATTTCCATCACCCTATGGCTTGCTTCAGCTGGAAAACTACCGCTCAAGCGCTTCAAACATTTTTGAGCCATCAGTTAAAATCTGAATGAATTTGTCATTACTGCTCTTGTTGTTTATGTGTGTTAATTAGAAACAAAATGGGCTGGCAAGATGTGTCTTTGCACAGAAGTGTTTTTTTACAGCCTCTTCTAACAAACAAGCAACAATGCCTGCTGGTCTTCTTCGCACTGTACCAGAGTCCGGTTGCATTCGGCGCAGTGCTGCTGATGTTGCTATTTTATTGACATAGATGTTTAGAAGTAGTAAACACAGTGCATTACTTTTATAGCTGCAGTCGTCGTCATTTGTATACAGTCTGTTACACTTAAGCATGCTGTTTGTTGAAACTGATTTATTTTGTTTGCAAACGTTTTTGTTGTTAAAAATCAGCATAGTGGGGTGTTTTGGAGTTTTGGTAGACTGGGCTTGCCAATTTTTTGTGCCTACCAGTTTGATTTTGTGAAAGTTAACCGAAATAACCTGGTTTTTGCATTATTTTTTTAACTATTTTTAGGGCTTTTTGCATTAGATTGCAGAGTATGCGCTCAAATTTGCTACTTACCAGAATTGTGTAGAGACCATGGTTATTGAGTTGCACTCCACTTTAAGGTCAGCTTTTGGCAACAACTTTCCTGACTATTGTGTCACCTACAGTGACTGTTGCGGTTCTTTTCTAGTATTTAGTTAGTGTTTTATTCATCCACTGATTGTAATATCAACGTCATGTGTTGTGAGGTTTTTTTGTGTTTCTGGAAAGTGGTTTTGTCAAATGCACCTTTGGTCTGTTACACGGTGTAGTGTCAATTCTGTAAATTGCTCTGTGTAGTTTTTTATAATATTTTTAGACATTTTTGTAGAACGTTTAGTTTGTTTGACATTTTGAGTGTTTTGCTCTGTTAAAAAATTTCTGACATTAAGGCCGACGTTGATACATGCCTGTCCTAGATTTTGTTTCAAATGTTTATACTTACAGATGTATTATATAGCATCTTTCTTTTCTATTCCTAGAACAAATTTTTGGAATCTCTGTAGTATGGAAGACGTCCCTGTTCTTTACGTCGAGTTTCCCGATCTGCTTCTTAAGGCAATTTAATGGTATTCAAAAGTACCGGGTGTCAAAAAATGGTTTTTGTCTAAATACGAAGATAATCCGTCTGCACGGCGTTTAACCTTGTTTCTGGTTACAGTAATTGTAGGCTGGAGATGGTGTTTTGTAACCATCTTAAAGATGACTTGTCATTACAGATGATCTTAAGGATTTCTCCTGTGTGGGATTATCCTACAAAAATGAGAAACACTTCCCAATTTTGGGGTGGATAGGGTTTTTATCCAGCTCTCGAGTTAAAGCATTTTTGATTAACGCTGCGTATGTCTTGGTAGTTTCACATAAAAGGTTGGACAGGTTGGCAACAGCTATTTGGAGGCGTTTAGATACAGTTTTTTTTAGCTGACTCCTACCTTTTTTTAAAGAGACGTTGTTTTAGGTTTGGTCCAGACTACTTTGCCTTTTTCTTAGATTATCTAGGTGAGGGCTCAGAAATGGATGAGCAAAAGGTGTTTATTTGCCCAGATGCTTGAGAGCTTCCTTCTTTTGATGAGACTTTTGGTTTGGTTTGGACGTCTTCTATGTAGGGTTAGCAGACATCGCCATCCCAACACTGGAGGTGTCTGCTTTGTCTAGTAGAAGATTTGCCTGTTCTGCAGCTACTTATTAACTAATCAATTAAACACATAATTTATAGTTTTTGTAATTTTACTTTGCCAATAGACAAACCTACAAGAATTGACACAAAAAATAATTTTAAATGAGCTAGCCAACTATTATGCTAAATAATATAAATTTTCTTAATAGCAAGATTTCGAGTTAATTATGGCTGACCATAAAAACATAATTACTTCAATATGTGTTAAATTTGTTGAAAATCTTAATAGAAAAAGAAAAAGATTGATCTTAAAGTTATGACAACAGGCTTCAAGTTTTACTATAATTAACAATAAAATAATTTAAGCAAACTATATATTTTGTACATACATATACTTTAATAGTTTTTGGAATCATTTTTTAAAGTGCATGTTTAAAAAACTTATATAAAGTCGCAAAAGAAATCTAAAATACATTTATTTAAAATTCAAAAAGATAATAAAAATTTCAAGATTTTAAATTGGCTGTGCAAAATTGTAGATTTAGAGGAGTTGAAGAGACACATCAAAAGTGGTGCGCAAAAAACAACTAAATGACAAGATTCTAAAAGAAAAATATAAATTTTATATAAGTAAAATAAATAAGTAGCAGCTACGTAAATTATTACTTATATTATACTAAAAATATTGTGGTTTCCAGCTTTAATTTGGTGCAGTAAGGAGGAATATCTTGAGCTAGTACTTTAAATAACATTTGTTTTGATTAATAATTAATAGAACGACAACAATTATTTGATATTTATGTTTTATTCACTACCAAGTAATACTATGAAAAAGCATTCGATAAAAATCGCATAGCCAGAGATAAGTTTTAAGTTTTAAATTTGAAAAAAATATGTTGTGGTCATTACGATAATAATATTACTTTATGCTATTTATGTTGTATTCAAAATAAAAATAAAATGATTTAAAAACAATATTGGTTTTGGATTAAAACATATCCGAAGCAAATACAAAGAAGCTCTTCAAGATTTCCGTTTATACTGGCCTTCAATTAAATTATTTATAAAATGTGAATTATACGCAAGTGTACTACTCATAAATATGTAAAAATATTTTGTAAAGCAAAAATAGTAAAATTGAAATAGTTTTTTGCTTTTTTTTAAGTCGGTGTTTTTAATAATTTTTTGCTAACCAATTTCAAAAAGGTTTCTGTAATAAATCTTGTAGTTGTCCATGTTTTCTGTCACATACGTAAAATATTTAATTAACGCATTTGCATATGCCAATTCTTACAACAAAATAGTCATTTCAGTCTTATGAATGAAAGTTTTAATCTAATATATGTTTGCCTTATCTTATCCTCATGTTTTTACAAGTATGTACAAGTTGTGCGGAACTAAGTTCTGTTGATGATTTAGGCATATTTAACAATTGTATTTATATACACTATTTTAATGATTTTATTTAGATGTTTATATGTATATGACATGTCCAATGTTCTGTATAGGATCTTTTTTAATGGAATAAATATATTATTGCTGAAATATATAAGTCGATATGAGGTTATTCTATATGTCCGATTGGTGCTAAATCTTTTGAGTTGTACTTTTGACTTATCTGAAAATATTTCTAATTATATTTAAATAATATAAAATATATATCATAATCGAGTTGTAAATTGAAATGAAACGACAGTTTCAGTTGTCTAGTTGTAAACTTAAAATTGTGTTACAATAATTGAGGAATTTCTACATAGGGTGTATAAATAAATTTACTTTAACATTGTACAGGGAGTTTATAAATGAATGGGATTATGTAATCACTTTAAATGTGCCGCTTTTTTTAAATTGTTCACTAAACTATTTGTTTTGACAGTTCAAACGGTTCAACTTTGACAGCTGTCAAGCAAACATATGAAAACATATGTAGTATAGTGGACGATTTTAAAAAGGCGGCATATTTAAAGTGATTACATAATCCCATTCATTTATAAACTCCCTGTATTAAATTAGAACTTTATATTCATTAAAATTTGCATGCAAATTAAATATTGCAAAAGCAATTTAATCAATAGAAAATATTTCAAGTTTACAATCTATTAGAATCCGTATAATTTAGCCAATGTAAACGATTTCTGATAGTAGAGTTAGTAACTGCTAAATTATGGGCCCTTTTGAAGCTATGTATTTATCATATTCGCGGCCGGATTGTCATTTCCAGCGGCCTACAAACGTATAAATCTATCTCGTGCTTCCGTTGTAATTCTTACCCGGGCCGAATTATTATCCCACCGTGCATGCAATTGGATAGAGAGACACAGTGTGTTCCTACATCAACCCCATGTGTGCTTTCTCATCTCATTACGTGCGTCTAATTTAATTTACCAATGAATTTAATTGAGATGAGCGCTATGTGTTAAAAACGTATTTTAGGTTTCTTAAAGAAGCTATTTATCTCTTCCGCCTTCCACTCCATCGTCACATTTTCGCTTAGTTAAACGCTCATCACTTATTTTTTGAGCCAACATGTCTAAAGCGCTTTTTTATGCACCTTCTCAATAAACGGATTCTGGCTTCGTGTGAACTACACACACGGTACGTTTAGTAATATTATGTGGAATGTTTATACAGGGTGTCCGGAAAATACGTGTACAACGTTTGACGACAGACTCCTGACGTCAAAATAGGTCGATCTAAGCCGACTTAGTTATATCCAAAATTGTCTCGTTTAGGCGGTAGAGGGCGTCAAAAAAAAACAAATGTATAACAAAGTTGAAAGTATCTATTGTAAGAAACTAAGTAAAACAAAAACATTACTTAAGCAAATGTGTAAAATGACCGCCATCTTGCTGAATACACTTATTAACACTCTTTAAAAAATGATATTGGACCCTATCTAATGTCTCGGGATTATTAAAATGGTTGCCTGCATTTAAAATCCGCTGCAATAAATCATCGCGTGTGTTTACCGGAGTCTTGTAAACTTCTGTTTTAATAGCGCCCCACAAAAAGAAGTCACACATATTTAACTCAGGAGAACGTTTTGGCCATTTTACTGGTGCATCATGCCTCTTCCAATCCATCGGTTGGGATATTGATGATGTAAGTATTGCCGAACGGCAACGGAAAAATGGGGCGGGACACCATCATGCATATACCACATTTCCCTCCGAAGTAAAAGGGGCAAATTCTCCAGAAGAATTGGTAATGTGTCTTGCAAAAAATTTAAATAAATATTTCCATCTAACCTGTCTGGAATAACAATGGGACCAATAAGGTAGTGATCAATAATACCTGCCCAAATATTAATTTTAAATTGATGCTGATGATGTGCAACTTTAATGGCATGTGGATTTTCATCGGAATAAATATGTTCGTTGTGCAGATTGGTTACCCCAGATCTTGTAAAGCATGCCTCGTCAGTAAACATAATTTTTTTACAAAAATTTGAAACAAGGATTCTTTTGTTTCTAATAAATTGACAAAATGTAAGCCGAATGGGGGGATCAGTCGGTAAAAGTTCCTGGACTTTTTGTATGTTGTAAGGATGTAACAACTGTTCTCTTAAAACCTCATTGACAATCGTTTTAGGAACATTTAACTCACGTTCTAAGAGACGGGTACTGGTACTTGGTTCTTCTTCAACTCTTTCCAGAATCATCTCTTCTGTTTCCACAGTTCGAGTTGTTCGCATACGACCCCTGCCTTCAAACTTTTTCTCAAAACTGCCCGTTTCCCGAAGATGACGCTCAATATTGGCAAATGTTTGGTGGTTTGGTATTCGACGGTTAGGAAACCTCTCCATGTAAACCCTAACACTCTGACGCCCATTTCCTTGACAAAACCCGTATATCAGGAGCATGTCAACTTTCTGAGAGTTTGTATAATTTTCCATTTTTAATGGTAAAATGAACTTGTAATTCAAGAATGTTGATCGTATACTTGAGTAAATTTCATAGGCTGGTGACAATTTGTCAATAATTGTCAAATTATTAAACGCCATAGCAACAAGGTCACTTAAAAAATTATTGTTACAGGTAATTTCTTTTTAATATTTACAAATTTTTGACGCCCTCTACCGGCTAAACGAGACAATTTTGGATATAACTAAGTCGGCTTAGATCGACCTATTTTGACGTCAGGAGTCTGTCGTCAAACGTTGTACACGTATTTTCCGGACACCCTGTATATTGATAGTTTTTATTAAAAAATTATATTATGATAAATTTTTTTATGTTGAAACAATAACTTTTCCTAAAACAAAAAAATGCATGTGAGCCAAATAAAGAGATAAGTTGCATTAGATTGCAATTATTTATATTATTTGTTTTGCTCATGTAACTAATTTTAATTACAAAAACTTATGTTGTAGCGTTTTATTATAAGAATTTTTATTTTTTTATCTTGAAAATTTTTGTCTTGTTTTATCTTGCAGTTTTGCTTTTATGCATTAACTTTTTTATAGTGCGTTAAATTTTGTTTTCTTTTGAGAACAGTGCTCTATAGTCTATAGGTCTAACTACAAATTATTTTTACAGCTTTTCTATAATATTGACACAGAACAAATAAGTAGATGGATTAAAACAGACTTCCTATTACTAAAGAGCCGTTGCTAGCTTTATTGAAATCTAATTCACATAGCATTCCCATTTCAGATCCGAGTATACTCTAAAAATTTGACCATTTCTTTAACTTGATCTTATAAAATTTTCTTAATAAGAATACCATGTGCGTGGTTTTTTGTTCAAGAAGACTTAGTATGTTGCAAAAATCAGATTTCTGAAGCAACTTTGAATAAACTAAGTCTTCTGCGTATAAAACTTTACTAAGCATCATGTACAATATATATATAAATCCAAACGTCGTTTTTAGATCCGCTATGTTTAACAGGCAACCACAGACCCACTAGAAACCTTTGTTGTAAGTGTGTGTATATTAAGTAATTTTAATTTATTAAATAAGAACTCTAAGAGCAGTGAAAGAGGGATAAACAATTATTAAGAAAACAAAAGTTGATGTCTGGCAATCTCCGTTAGTCCCAGACAGTAGAACCGACGGTTGTAGACCCAGCAGTGTTGCCATGTTCTGTGGTCTAGATAGGTATGTAGCACATATTCTTTGTGTATGTCTATTTTTTATGTGTCTATTGCATGTGATATATACGTGCCGTGAACGTTATAAAAGCCTGAACACTTTATAGACAAATTTAAGAAATTTTGAAATGTATATGCAAGTTTATTTCAGTTTTGTGTTTATTTATTCGCTTGTTAAAGTTTTTTCATTTAACAAACCAAAAAAATTATGCAAACTATTAAAACATTTACATATGTCAGATCTGACAGATTTAAATAAATAGCCGTTAGTTAATATTTATAGTCTGTTCGCGTTAGGACTGCAGTAATGGGAGTGGTTTATTAAGTCAGTATCACACAGCTCTTTATTTACTTTAACCTAAAATTAAATAAAAAGTCACTTTGCGTCAATAAGTAAAGCAGTTAAAAACAAAGTTGCTAGACTTTTATTATGTATTAATATTTTATATTGTTTTATTTTATTTGTACATTAATTTAATCAAATAAGGTTAATTTTGATTCTTTTTTACTATCGAGCATATGGCTCAATCATTCTGAGCATAACTACTGAATAAATATTTGTCTGAATTAAAAAGAAAATTTTATACTTACGTGTATAATGCTAAAAAATACACCAATTTTGCTTTTATACACTTAAAAATTATTTGTTTAAATTTATTTATGATAATATCAATGCTTAAAGAATTAAGCATATTTATATTTTTTTAATTATTTATTTTGAATAAAATTATAAAAGTTAAGCTTTTTTTAATGTAATATCAATTTTTGTTAAGAGAGAATCTAGTCTTTAGTGTGATAGTTTCAGCGAGTGTGGTTCCTCTCGTTGAAATTTAAAGTTATTTTTATGTTGACATATTAAGTAATTCCTAAATAACACATTTTAAAATAAAATAAAATAGTAACAATAGTTTAGGTTTTGTTTTCTTCTGATGAAACTGTAAAATTTAGTTGTATGTTTTCAATAATATTATCCAAACGATACATTCGCTGCTCTTCTTCAATAACATGCCGTATACAATTGGTCCATTTTTCTGGTGTTACTTCTTTTAGCCCCTTTTCAAATAGGTTTTTAACATCAGCCATTTTAAAAGTAGTGTTACTGTCAGCTACGTAACCTTTTACTTGAGCCCAAACCAATTCAATTGGGTTTAATAGACAGTGGTAAGGTGGTAATCTCAAAACTTCTCTACCTGTTTGTTCTACCATAAAATCAATGTCATAAGGTACAGGATTATTTTTGACATAATTTTTGGCTATGGAAAGAAGCTCTACTTTTAATGCTTTTTCTTCAAAATTTATATGTTTTGACTGCAACCAACTTATAATTTCGTGTTTTCGCCATGTACTGGAAGATGTTTTTTCTAGTTTTACGGAGTGATAAGGGGCATTATCCATTACAATTACCGAGTTTGGCTTTAGCAATGATAAAATACTTTGCATTCACTTTTGAAATGTAAACAAATTCATTTCTTCGTGGTAGTCAACTGTTTTTTTTTAAAGAAAACAGCAATAAACCGCCTTCGACAAATCCAGCCTCATTGGCTATATGTGTTATTATAAATCTTTTGCCTTTGCCTAAAGGATTTTTTAAACCAACTGAAAGATCCTTATTGAATGCTTGCCTGGCTGATAAAATTAAGTTGTCTTTCCAAATTTTAGAATGGGTATGACCGGCATTGACCCATGTTTTGTCTAAATAATAGATCGTACGTCCCTCTTTTCGAAATTTATTTATTTTGTTTAAATAACGACGACGCCAAAGAGTTATTTCTGTCCGTTCAATAAGTAATGGATATCTGCATCTGGTTTCAAATTTGAATCCAATTTTTTTTAATATATCCCACAAAGTGGTTTTTTCCATTGCTGATAATGTTTCGTTTTTGTGATCTAATTGTAATATTTTTCGAATAGTAGGAGGTTCATTTAAAAAAAAAAATGTACCAGTTGACGAATTGTACATTTTTGAAATTATTCTAGTTTTTGCCGCATATTTTTGCGTGTTCGCTGTTTTCGTGGCGAAGTCGGCCGTCCAGTATTTTTCATCTCGGCAACAATATACCATATACTTCTTTGTGAAATGTAAGGTTTCTGATGAAGTAATTTTAATACTGTCTGATTTATTTTTGCCCTCATTTCTATGTTTTAAATAAACATTATAAGCTATAAGCTTTTAGCTATCAGTTTCCCTGGTACATTTTTTGTAATTTTCTAAGTATTTATGTTGTTGTTATCTTCTTCCGACGCCATTACCGCAGTTTCTTGATCAGCCATGATAGCTGAAGCTGTTACAAAATCAACAAATCATTAGCCTACTTTTAATATGGAATTATTGTAGATATCATTTATCATAAACTTTTGTCAGTTTTTTATTTAATTTTTATATAACAAAACTAAATCTTTTGTCAGTTTTCACAATCACATAAAGATTAAATTTTATAATATGGAAAAACTAATATGCAGACTCAATGGGAAAGAAAGAAAACAAAAACACTCTAAGCCAGATCATTAAGATGGAAGTATACTGCAAAGAATAAAGAATAATTTTAACACAATTTTTTTGTAATATTAAAAAAGGTTAAGTGGAAGAACAGCTACAAGCTGATTTCTTTTGTATTTAAACAAGAAATAAAGACATACTATTATTATTAAAATAATGGTTAACATTTAAGAAATTACAAAAAATATTAAACATATTGTTCAATTTACATTTCAATTCACATTTGAAAGCCATTAAGGTGACGTTTCCAAGTTTTTTAGGTTATAATTTACGTCAAAGTCAATTATTTGTATTTTAAATTTAAATACATATATTTATTTACAAATACGTAAACTTAATAATAGATAAAATAAAATTAGTTGTACTTACATTAGCGTAAAAAAACGATATTTTACAAATAGGTACAAAATAAATTCAACTGCAATCAAATTTAATATGATGGATTTGAATTAAAAATAGTCTATTGTAAATTGGGATGGTCTCTAAGCCAATCAGAGCATTGTTTCCCAGTTGCTATAACAACTGCAACTGCAGTCTTAACGCGGACAGACTATAATAATTTATTATTATCTTTTTTATTATACTTTAAAAACGTTATCTAATGCTGACACTGTACAGTAAAACTTGTTGCAATTTGTCAAATACAACTTTTAAACTTGAACTTATGTTTTTTTTATTTACTAAATAGTTATTAGCGTTTCAACGAGTATATTATTAATAAAATATATAACAGTTTCTAATAAGCATATATATTAAAATAAAAAATAATCAAATAATAATAATATTAACATTTATTACTGTTTTATATACAAAGTATTTACACACGTCAAAAATAGGAATAATAAAAATAAAGTTATTATTACAAATACATAGATTATTCATCTATTTCAAAATTATGCTTAAAAAAATCAGTAAAGGTATAGAAGGCATTACTTATCAGCATATTTTTGATAGATATTTTAAACTTATTAAACTCTAAAGTTTTGGTATATAGAGGTAGCTTGTTGTAAAATTTGATCGCATACTAATTGAATCCATCTCTACTTTTAAGCAAACGTTTAAAGTCAAACCTTAAATAATTGTTTTGCGTTGTGGCATAATCATCCAAAGAACTCAGTGTAGTATATTGGTTAATATTATTCTTAATATACAGAGACATTTGTAACGCAATAAAACGGAGGTTACAATCATATCTATACCCTAGACTATTTATAATTCTGATTTCTCTGTTCTGTATCTTAAAAAACATTTGCTTAGATAAGTGCATGACCCCAGATTAATATTCCGTATTTTACGACTGAATAAATTGTGAGCAATAGTTTTTGTGAAGTAATACTTTTTAATTTTCTCAATAGATAGATATACTTAGAAATTTTATAGCTTACATAGGTGGTATGAGCTATCCAAGTAAGTCTATAATCTATCATTAATCCTAAAAACTGAATTACTTCAGTGTTGGTGTTAATTTGTCTTAGTGAGAAAATTAGATGCTCAGTCTTACAGTCGTTAAGATTTAATTTGTTTGATAAAAACCAATCATTTACAATCGATTGTGTATTACACACATCTACTTTTAATTCAACTATATCTTTATTAGATCTTACAATGGTTGTATCATCTGCAAATAGTGTAAAATGGGCTTGGGTGTCACAATATGTCAAATCGTTAATATAGATTAAGAATGAAACTGGCCCTAAAACAAAACTTTGTGGAACATTCATGCTTACATTTTGCGTTTCTGAATTTATAGAGTGCACTGTTACATACTGCAAACGGTCACTCAAATATGATGACATAAGATCAATACTAGATTTACCAAAGTTGTTATGTTTTAGTTTGTTAATTAAAATATGTTGTGATACACAATCGAAAGCCTTACTCAAATCGCAAAACAGATCATAAGTATTGCTACCAACCTCAAATCCATTTAAAATTTCATCAACTAAATGTTTTATAGCAAATACTGTAGGTCTATGACGGCGAAAACCATATTAATTTTTACATAAAATATTATTTATTTCTAAATGTTGCGTTAGTTAGTAAGTACTACAGACAATTTCACCTTTTTGAATACTGGAATAACTTTTGCCAGTTTTAAAACACTTGGAAATTGATTTGACATAATTGATTCATTAAAAAGTTTTGTTAGGGGAATCAAAATAATATTTAAAATTGATTTTATTATTTTGCTATTTTGCTATTAATATTATAGGAATCCATGCAATTAGAATTTTTTAGATTTGATACCATATCATGTACTTCAATAAAGGTAACTTCTTTAAAATTAAATTGATTTGAAAGTTGCGGTGATTTGCTGTCGTAACTTATAAAACTGGTAGCACTGGTAGCACAACTGATCCGGTGTGAAAGATTTATTATTGTTAATGCTATGGTTACTGCTTTGCAATTTGATAACCTGCCACAAAGCCCTTTGAGAATTATATGATTTATAAAAGTCATCATGTGTTTTTCTTTTTGGCTAACCGTATTGCAACTTGATAGTCTTTCCTGAGTAGTTTTAATTGAGTAGTTATAAGATCAAAATGAATATGCTTATTTAAGTTATTTAGATCTTGAATATTTTGTCTCATTTGGAATAGATCATATGAGAACCAACTTACTATGTTCGACTTATTTAATATCTTGGTTTTCTCTGGAATAGCCTCAAGCATAGCACATGCAACAGAATTTATAAATACGTCAAATTTTGATTCTATAGTTAAATTGCGATTGGCAACAATACTCCAGTCTACAGTATCCATTATGTTGTAAAATATTAACAGTCCTTCGTCTGTAATAGGTCTGTAATTAATGCGTTTATTAGTTTTTTTTTAATTGTGACAAAAGTTGATGCAAAACTAATTGCTAAATGATCTGAAAAACCTAGATTAATGGTTTTAATATTGTATTCTGCTTTGCTTGTGTTTGTAAATATATTATCTATAGTATTATTTTTCCTTGTACTTTCATTTAGTTTTGAATACAATCCAAACGAATAAAATAATGAGTGCAACTGTACGGTAATATTATTATTTTTTTGGTTAAATAATACATTAAAATCACCTGTAATATTGATTTAAATCATAAACATCTAAGGAACAGTTATCGCTTAAAAAAAATTAAAAGTAGTTTTGACAAAATAAAAAATGCAAAAACCATTGAAACAGGAACAATATTTTTTATACAATCACAGATGTTCCTTGTTTGATCGGATATTTAGGCACTAATTCTATTAAAGAAATGTAGCATATTAGCATATTAACGATTAAATTGAGTAAGAAATATTATGCACGGTACAAAAAACAAACAATAGCCTTGCTTCCTTGTCACTCGGAATGCTATAGCCGCGTTGGGATTAAGAAATAATGAATTTATAGTATGTAGATTGCATATAATAATATAAAAAGCATCAGTGTTGTTAATTTTATAAAGTCCCGATCCGACCCAAAACTCAGCCCAATGTCAAGCTTAAAATCCGGGTTCGGCTCAAATCCCAACTCGGGCGGCCCAAAACTAAGTATTTTGTTATTAAAATATATAATAAATATTAATAACAGTTTCTAATAAACATATAGATAAAACTAAAAAACAAATTCTTATTTTAAAATTATATTATAAGTAATAGACATCTAAAAGAATAGAGTTGACCGCTACTACGTGATAATTCATAATAAAAAATAAGATAAAACACAGTAATTGTTTTATTTAATTTTTTATACAAACGAATAGTTATTGCATAAAAAGAAAATTAAAAGCGGCTATAATCTATAATAAAAAACGCAGAAACTAGCACTATTAAAGAAAAACAATATTTTCTATACAATCACAGGTGTGTTTGATCATATATGTGGACACTAATGGTGTTGTTTAGTCTCCTGCTATATTATACCGAAAAATAACGAAAAACACATGAAAACGTTGTCAGACTCAAGGCCGGGCCTGAGAACGTTGGATTTGGTATATATATATATATATATATATATATATATATATATATTTAATGTATATAAAAAACAGCACTAAACTCAAATTTGTATCTATATGGGACACCATGCTTACTAGGGTGCATGATAAATATTTTTATTTCATACAAGTTTGTTGAGTATGACCTTGGAAATTTGATGCAAACAGATTAATAAAAAAAAATTGAAAATGTATAGTTATCTACTTTTAAAAAAAGGGTGATCTGTTGTAGATGATTGCACTTACATGTAAAGTCTTTACATAATTCACGATATTTTGTATATAAATCATAGTTGACATCTCCTTACTGAAACTATAATGTTTATTTCTGAAATAAATATTTTCTTTAAAGTAAATAAAGATTTTCTTTTTTAATAATTTAAAAAAATAGATAAACAGTATTTCAGGATTCTCAATTTTGAGTAAAGAGTGAGACAAAGTTTACAGTTTTTAATAAGCTCTTTGTATTTTTTCTAGTGGTAACCTCATTTCGCTGTTCCAATTCTATACGGTTGATGCTTGAAAGCATTTTCTTTATGTAGGTTATGTCGAGCCAGCAATTCTTCAACATGGATTTACTTGTGTAGGAGAAGGCTGGGCATGTGCTTAATACAAGTTCGACTACCATCAATTTTGCATCCTACACATAATTAGCCTCCTAAGTTGAAGTTATTTTAGGATTTGGTTTGTCTACAGTCTTATATATTAAACTACTATTTTAGTTCGTGATACGTATGTGATTTTAGTAAAGTTGTAAGACTTACGCGTTATCCTGTCAGCGTTGATGTTAGTTACTGTGTTAAAGTGTTTTTCACATAGCACATGCACATGCTGCTAATGTAAAGGCAGAATGACATTCTAATAGTAACTTTTATATCATTTTAGGCTTGTTTATAGCTAGAATTGCTGCTTTGCTGTATGTTAAATTTTGTATATCTTTACCAGATATCTTTTTGGGTTACTATTTTTATTGTTTCATAAATTATCTTGCCTATCTTGGATATACATCTATGTCTTACAACCAGATTCCTGTTTTAAAGTTTTGGGATGTTTTAGAGCTGTCGGTGTAGATTTGTAGAAATTTATTTTCATCTAAGTTTCCCTCTTGCTATTTTTGCACACGTACATTGTAGGGTCTTTAAACTACGAAGTAATGTGGCATTGTGTCTGTTTGCGGAAGTGTTTTTGAACAATCCTTTCAATTGTTGCAACTTTTTCAGCATATATGTCAAGGGGTGGCAGGCACAACATTGCCACGGTGATAGCTTGAAAATGTTTGCATGCCACCTGTTACTTAGGCATACCATTTGTTAACTTAGGCATACCATTTGTTACAACTGAACTAAGAATCTACAATTTTTTAATAGATGCAAATAGTTATTTCTGTTTTGCTTTTGCATAAAACTTATATTTGTCTTTGTATTAAATAATGTTCTCAAGTATAAAAAGGAGCATTCAAAACTACACTATCTCATCTAAATTCTATTTAAAAGCAAGTTATTTATATCATTGCGACTCAAAATTGACTAATGACTTAGATACTTTACAACACCAGCGTAATGTTGCAGATCTTTGCATTTTTATAGATATTTCCATAAACATTGTTTAAACAAATTACAAAATATAATGTTATCTAATCAAATCATTACTCGTAGTACAAGGTTTGCTAAGATTTTTAAGAAATATTTACTGACAGTTTAGAGAAAGACCAAAACTGTTAAGAAAGATTTTTTAACCGTACTATTGACAGATGGAATAAATTTTCAAATTCAGTATTTCACAATAATCACATTTAAACAAAATAGTACTATGTTTGAAGACAGTCTCATGCCCGTACTAATAGTTGGAGATTAAATCTCGGATTGATTCTAGATTCATAAATTGGAGATTTATTTTGCTAATTTTTGATTGGTTCTAAGTCAATTCACGGATATCATGCGTCGCAATCGATTAATGCATTCCTCGCTTAATTCTTGAATTGAGTTGAAAACTATGCAACCGTCAATATAATCTTAGATTCAAATAATCTTGGGTCCACCCAAGATCGTTTATTAGTGTGTCATAATTAATTCTGACGTTTGATAATAAATTATATTGGCCGATCGCAATTATATTCACGGTATCCGTGAATTTGATTAGAGCCAATCAACGATTAACAAAATAAATCTCGGATTCATGAATCCGAGATATAATCTCTGACTATTGGTACGGGCATTAATGTTTTGCCAACAGTTTGTCTATGTAGCCATACTATTTAGAGATGTAAGACCAAAACTGTTAAAAAAAAATTTTGAATCGTATTATTGACAGATGGAATAAATTTTTATTTCAGTATTTTACAAATATCACATTTTTAAATTAGAAAAAAAAAATAATACTATGTTTGAAGACAGTCGCAATGTTTTGCCAACAGTTTCCCTACATAGCTATACTACATGTATATTTTTTTTTACATCTTGTATTTGATTTCTCATATAAGTTTTTTGTTAGAAATTACACCTAGGTATTTTACCGCAATTGACAGTATTTTGGGAGAGTTTATTTTTTTATTTTGTAAAAAGAACAAGTTTTGTTCTATGATAATTAACCACAAGAGCCTGTTTTTTAATGTTGTTTATATCTATCTTGCACTAATTAACAAAGTATTTCTTTAAACTTACCACTTAACAAAATTGTTATATAATAATATATATGTATATAAAATATATATATATATATATATATATATATATATATTCAAAAAAACACGTGCCCTTGCTCCAAGCTGCTATGCCCCACTCTACTCCATTTGTGCCGGCTTGGTCCATCTCATTCTCAGCGCGTCATCGTAACGACCCGCAATTGTTCCCGCGCTGCTTTTCTATAAATTAAACCTGCACATAATTATTGATATCTTTTTCTCACTCAACAAACATATAATTTCTCTGAAGCATAAGACTGGTAGTCATACTGCAATCTCTACAATTACATCAATCACCTAATTAGCACATCCCTAAGGTGTACTCTAATACCAGTGTGTTTATAACTGCTCCTTATTAATGTAATGTGCCCTGCTTACAACCTCATGACCCAACTGGCCTGTGTAAGCTTGACAATCTTTTGCAGTTATTGTGCAACCCCAAGGCCTTAACTGCCAGTGCACAAACATACCCCCAATGATTGGCAGAGTACGTTATATGCTACAACTGTAAAGTACTTCAATGACTTCAATGCCAATGTACGTTGTTTTACACATCTCCAAGACTCTTCTCAGCCTGTGTGTGAATAACCTCAGACAGTTGTGAAGCACGTCAATGACCTCTTGTCAATGTACCTTTTCACATCCCAAAGACCCACTTAATCTATGTGTGAATAACCCTCAGGTTCTTAGACAATACATGTACGTAAATAACATCATATACAGTACATTAATGATTATAAGCAATGCTAACAAAAACTACCTCTAACACTAGTGTTTTTAAAGCAAACGTTGTAGTGTTTATTTTTTTACATAACTCTTCAATATAATTAAACCACTTCAGGCCTTTCAATTGTAACACCAAGAAACTTAAAGCATCTTATGACGTTACATGAAAATCATCAAAGTTCCAGAGTAAGCTGTTGTAGTACATTAAAATGATCATGTCTTAAAAAATATGGAACTGGTTTTATTAGTTTTTTTTTTTTTTTTTCAAAATATTGTGCACAATTCTCATCAACATGATTTATTGTTTCAGTTAATTCTGAATTATTTTGAGCATGAACAATTATGTTAGAATCATCTGCATAGTTAATAAGCTTTGCATTATTTTTAAATGGCACAATTACATCATTTAGTACAACCCTAAAGTACACCTACATTGTTGCTTTTTTGAACTATTAAAGATTGAATTTTTTCAATATTAATTGTTAATATGACTTTTTGCTCCCGATGAGTTTACCGGAAATTTTTCTAAGACCAGTTCTATTTAAATTATCATTGTGGTCAAGGGAGTCAAAAGCTTTAGACAAGAAATAGCCCACAAGCTATTTCCTTCTTCTTCTATTCTATATAAATTTTTGTTTTTAAATGTTTGTATAGTTGTTTTTTTTCTTGCCGACTTATTGGATACAAATAAATCGTGTTCAAGTTTATCTGCTTATTGTGATTGCAAGTTACACTACTGTGTGGTCTCATATTGCTTAATGCATTAACAAAATAATAATTTAAATCATCAGCAAGAGCTGAGTTGTTATTGCTTTCAGGTAAAGTAGTTTTTTGTTTGCCGTTATTTGTTAACTGCTTGACTGCATTCCACATACCTTTGCTTTGATTTTCAGAATTATTTATGTAGTTTCTGTAATATCTACATTAACTATCGTTTAAGGACTTGGATTTAATTGACCCATAATTAAGTTTAAATATAGGGTTAAATTTACAAAGGTTGCCGATTAGTTTGACCCACTCTTTCATTTCACGTAAATTATTAGTAATCCATTTTCTTTTTGCTTTATTTGCTGGTTGCTTAATTTTAGTTATAAAGATGTGTTTAGGTTTTTAAAACAAATATTTATAAACTAACTGACAAAAGTTTTTAATATTTTTGACTGAATACATACGTGTATAGTATTTGTTAATTTTATTTACAATAGAATTCGATTTTGCAGATGTGAATGTGAGCTGAATAGCACAATGGTCTGTTATTGCAGTGTCAATAATATTGTTAGTGTTAATGTATTTGTATTTGTAAAAAAAATTTTGATGCATGTCTGCTACTTATCTGTTCCTCTTGTATAATCTTTTATTAATATTTTGCAGATATAACTGTCTAAGATTAATGTAAGTTCCGAGGATTGCGTATGTTAAAATTAGTTGTTTTTTGTCTTCAGTAATACACGTTTTTAAACTAATATTTAAAATATCAATAAACATCTCAATCCCAAGGGCGGCAAATACATATAATTAAAGATACTACATTACAAATTTCTACTTTAATTATTATTGCTGCACATTCAGCATGGTTCTGAATTCCAATTGATTAAAATCATTCTTGTTTTTGAACCATATTGATGCAAGATTATACTCATCTATTGATGGTGACTCTCCGTGTACAAGCCAATGCTCCCTGATACATAACACATCTGGACAATATTTGTCTGCATGTAATTCAAGCTGGTTTATTTTGTTACGAAGACACTGCACGTTTTGGTGGATAATATTAAAATTATCCTGATGTAGTGGCTATAATACCGTTTTTCTTGTTAAAGTAATAACGTGGTACTCTAGATCCTCTGAGTCAATTTTCTGGTTTTATAAGCATTTCTTTGTATTTTATATCTTCAATCCTATAGGCTTTATTATATTTTGATTTATATAGATATTATTATGACTAGTTAGGTCTTGAATAGAAATATTAGGCCATATTCGACTTAACGCTATTCATGCTTTTTGTTTCTTTGCTGCAAGTCCGGATTTGGAAGGCGACAATCCAAATATAATTTTGCGTGGTGCATTCACTGTGTTTTTTAAGGGTTCACAAAATTTCATTTACTACTTTAGACAAATCTTTTTGAATATGTTTATTTTTATTTGTTTTGATGGACGTCCATGTTGTTGACGTTTTATGAGTAGGTGTATTAAAAATAGACATGTTAGGCGTTAGCTAGTGAATCAATTGAACTACCATAACACGTATTTGGAAACAATAGTTAGGTTGCATACGTTGCTTCTAATTTATTAAATTTAGATACCTGGTTTACCGACACTTGTTTATTTAAATGTGTAATTTTATTTTTAAGCAAGGCTTTATTTTTCTCTCAAAGGCGATTTTTATTTTCAAGGGTACTAATTACCTTAGATTGAAGTTGTTGAATCATTTTGGCTGGTTCATCGGATGTTAAAACTTTTAAGATTATGCTTGCATTACAACTATCACAAAACCATCTCAGGTTTATTAGTTTGCTCATTAGTTTGACCATATCATCTTTGAGTTTTGCACAGTGTGTATGCACTTGTTGTTTGCACAGATAGCACTTTATAAACTTATTATTATAGAGCACGTTGCCATCTTGCGACTGCTTCCGATAGTTTGGCTGTGTATGTGTACGCTTTAACATATCATGTCATTGCTGAAGGTCTTTTGAAAAGATCTTTTTTAATCTTGCGGTAGAAGTCTTTGAGTTCTTCGCACCACTGTGGTGTTACAGAACTGAGGACTGACTTAAGTGGTCAAAATTTTTATGTTTTTTAACATTTCTATTACAAAGGTCAATGTTGGCAAACAATAGTCTATTTGCCGTTCAAAATAGTCGTCTTATAGGAATTGCGTTCTAAAGACATAAAAAAAAAACAAGCATTTATGCAACTTTTTTGGTTTGTAAAGATAAAATAAGTGTTTTGTGATTGTGTATTTTTATTTACAAACTACTAATAGAAACGGTTTTTTAACAAAAAAGATTAATAAACAATCACATGTTAGGAGTAAATAAACAATTGCTCAAAATAAAGAAACGTTTCTCACAAAATTAAAAAAATAGTATTTGCTGTAACAAAGTATTTTTTGTTAGTAACTTGAAAATTTGCGGTGTGGGTTAATAGAACATCGCTTTAGCTAGTATAACCTATAATTCTTTACCTAGTGACCAGCTCTTTCTTTTTAAAAAAAAAGTTATCAAGACGTTCTATAATAAACTTAGTACTCAATATGATATGCGTTTACAAATTTATATATGTTAGTAAAAATATTATAGTGTTATAATATTTTGTAGTTTATAAATAGATAACATTTTATTTATTACACACAACTATACATTTTTTGATTATTTAATTGCTTGTCCAAATTACGTTTTTTGTTAGTTTGAAATAATGCTATTAACTGAACATAAATGTAGAAGGAAGTAATGACTATTAAATTAGACTTAAATGGTTCAAAATGTAATACGTTATATCAGTAGTATTTACAGTTGTTTAATTTACTAATGGCACCCTCCAATTATCCGGCATCTCAAACGAAGCCGCTAAAGTAACACCGAAGAAATCGCATTAAAGGGTTGTTCCTACTTGTTTGTTCCAATCCTATTTCCGTTTCGGATTTAGTAAGTGTACCCCAGACGCTACAGCTTCATTATCTGCTCTACATGCGCTTTACATTTTAATAGCCGAAACGAAATTTACATAAAATATTCAACTCAATCTTCAAAGGATAACCATTTTTTATTACCTTGTAATTTTAATTTTGTTCTTGTAAAACATGGCTAGGCTGTAATATTGTAATGAATTATTAATACAGGGATTAGAAACCGATTTCTGTTCGAATGTGAAAACTCCCTTATGTATTAAGCTTGACTGGTGGTAATTTGCCGGATAGATATTTTTTATTATTTGGAAGGGAAGCGCAGAATACTAAATTGTTTGAAACTGGATACAAAACCTGAGTTTGTGACTAGACACACTCTACTACTATGCAGTTTTTTTTAATAAAGTGTTTGTAATCGTTATTAAGATCAAATCATGTTAAATATAAACAAAATTAATACCAAATTAAAAACCAACGTTTCTTGTGTTGTTTATTTAGCGCCTTGGCCATATAAGCAGTCTAATTAGCAATTGTATTAATTATAATTTATTGTTAAATTAACAAACACTTTTATGTAATTTTGCTGTTATATGTTGTAATTTTAAATTTAAATCAATATTAATTATATTTTCATTAAAATGTTGATATAAAAAATAAAAAGACATTTCTAACTCGTTTGTAGAAAGTCCCTGTACTGTAATCGGCTTTAATTCCTTGGGTGTCTTTTGCTTTGAATACAAAATTGTAAAGATTAAAGTATAACAATGGAGGAAAATCGATAAATAATTTGTTTTCTTACTTTGAATTGAAACGAGTAGAATACCCAATTTGGTATAATAGTTCATAATATCAGATATTAGGCTTTGTGTGGTTTTGCATGAAAATTGGGAAATAAAATGATTGTGTATAGAGGAAGTTCTATGTTAGAATTAACATATTTTTGTATATATACAGGTATACGTTTTAAGATAATATAAGATATTTGTATTAAATAACTAATTAATGAACGCCAAATATTCAAAATTTAAATTCAGGTGCAGATTGATTGTATATTTAAGAGCATACCGACCGCTACCTTGATTTGTAGTATTTTAACAAAAACGGTCCTTCTGGCTTCATTGCTGCTTCTACAAATAATTTGATAATCAATTTATTTTTTTACCAGTACATTAAGAAAGGATTAAACTATGATACAAATTATTTGTAGAAGCAACAATGAAGCCAAAGTTGCCGTTTTTGTTAAAATACTACAAATCAAGGTAGTCGGTATGGTCTTAAGGTTGTGAATTATTTTTATAAGACATCATAAAATAATAACAATTGCATTAAATATTTTAAACGTTTTTATTTTGTTATGAGGTAAATAATAAATTTATAATGTTTATAAAATAAAATGCAATATTTTTTCTTGTGTTGTTTTATGATATGTACATTAGGGTAGGGTTTAAAATTTGTTTTGTCACTCAAATTTTGATGAGCGCATTTGAATACCATAAAAAATAACATTTTCAAAATTTGGTGTCGATTAATTAAGTCTAAATGTTGCCGCAAGCGCGAAAACTACCAAACAAAAAGTAACATCGGTTCAAGCAACAAAAATTCTGAAATGAGCTTTTTTATTTCACGATGTGGTTTTCTAATAGATTTTAAGTTTCCAAACTAAATGCCACTAACTAAAAGGTCATACAAAGCGTAGAAAAAAAGATATGTCAAATATTCTTATAAAATGATTAAAACTGAAAAAAAAAAATTTAAAAAATTCAATTGGGATGATTTTTTGAACAAAATTTACAACAAAAATAAACACTGTCTTGTCACTTGAAATCTCATAGATTACGCGTTTAGAAAATGATTAACAAAAAAAATATTTTTATTAGATTTTTTACTTACATTTTCTTTCTGAGTATTGTATAATTATATTCTAGTTAATGACAATTGATTATGAACATAAAATTTAGTAGAATACAACATTGTATAACAAAAAAAATTTATTTCAAAAATTGAACGTCAATTTTGAGCAATTTTACTTTTTTTGTAGTTTTTGCGCTTGCGACTCAACCTATCGGCTCCAAAATTTAACAATGTTATTTTTCTTGAAATTCAAACATAATTCCAACCGGCGCTTATCGAAATTTGACAAAAAAATGTAAGCTTTACCCTACTGTACATGCACAAATTACTTCTTAACTTTTTTCAAAAAAAATGTTTTGTTGATAATTAAAAAATATAAAACTGACTGGAGTGGGGTAAGTGCGGCAGTTATTTTAAAAGTTCCAATTTTTGGGGCAAGTGCGACTTTCAATATTATACCTCATATATGTACTATAGATAAATTATAGGGGCATGTGCGTTTAGAATAAACAATTCTATCCTAGGATGTAGTTTTTTTTCACTAAAAAATCTCGATTTGTTTAGAAATTAGCTGAGTGTCATAATATGGTCTAGGAAAAGGTAAAAAATACGAAAGTCAAAAATCATGTTTATTCAGATAAAAACTTAAAAATAAAAGTTGTAACTTGTATATATTAAAGGTTTCAGAAAAAAATAAATTAATAAGTATTTAATTTTTAAATTGTCTTAGCAATCGTTTAAAGTTTCAAAAATAATTTTAAATGACGGTAGTCTTCTTATGGTAAATGAAGGTTTAGGTAAATCTAAAATGATATCTTCTTTAACTACTGTAGATATAACGTCGTTTTCAGGAAACTTAAATTGTGTCTGGTTGTCAATTTCTGAATCTTTTCAAAGAAATTTGACAATTGTTCCAGATTTATCAACGCCTTCGATACGTCCAGCATAAAAATATGATTCAACTTTTCTGTGGTTAGCTTGAGGTGCTGCTTCAACCAAATTCTCCTCTTCAGAAGAATAATGGGTTTCTTTAACCATATTCTCCTCTCCAGAAGAATAATGGGTTTCTTTAACCGTATTCTCTTCTTGGTTGGGTATTATCTATTTCATGGCTGTCCAACGGTTGCCCATTATCTACTTTACCTTGTGGTTGGGGTTCAAATATATTTTCTTTATTTTGGTTAGCCAGATGATCTTCATATCTTTTCAATGCTAAAGGGTCATATTTTTCAGGGAGAATAATAGTAGAATTAAAAGGAGATATACCAGTTTTTTTAAATCCGTTTATTATCACATTCGGATCCAAAATTTTCCAAATTTCCGACAGAATATTGGAAAATAGTCTTTTTGGTAATTTTTGACCCACTGTTCTAAGGGGCCTGAAAACGCTTAAATCTAGCGGTCGTAGAAAATGGCTGGAGTAAGGTAGAAGTTTTAAAATTGTGATATTTTCGGCAGCCGCTTTAAAGACTAAATTTAGGCTAATATGCGCAGTACGTCTATCATAAATAAAAAGTACTGGTCAAACAGGCCCAATAGTTTTTAAAAAACTTTGTTTAAAATAATTCTCAAAAACTTCCTAGCTTTATACGTTTAATGGTCGATTGCAACAGTTCAAAGTAGGCATTTATAGTGAATGGGTGTAGTGCCTGTTTCCGAGCGTACTCTACGTTTTGTGGTTTTTTTATAGAGAGTCTATTTCTTTTTTTTTAATTGAGGAACCAATCTTTGCAGGGTATTCCGTCTTTAAATGGGCTTTTAATATTATTTTTGGTAATGTATTCACCAACGAGCAACAGTACCTCTTTTCTGGATAATCCTTAACCAGTTCTCTCCATGATTCGTAATCCATCAGCTAATTTCTGTTTTTCATCAATTGGGATAACCGTGTTACGGCCTCGGTTTAAGGATTTTTCTCCCCGCCTTCCTGAAACATAGTCGCAAATGGTATTCCTTGGGATTTAAAAAAAATTACTAGCCCTTATAGCCGCCATGGTACCATCTTTCACAGCTTGGACAGCATTCTCAAGGTCTTCCTTAGAATAAGTAGAACCTCTCTGGGTCTTCTTGATGTAATTTCGTACCATGCTTAGTATAATAATAATAATACCTGAAATAATAAAAATCAATTCACAATATATAAAAATAGGCAGAATTGGAAAAAATTGCATCTAAGTATGAAATCCCTATACATTGGTTTATATGCCGCACTTGCCCCAGGAGTTTTGACGCACTTGCCCCATACTCAACTTTACTCGGGGTAAATGTGTCATTGGCTAGCAAACTATTAAATAAGCAAATAAAACCACTACACCACGAAACAAGCAACTTTATAAAAAAAAATTAACGGACGGTTCGAACCGACTGATGTTGGTGCAACCCAGCATAAGTCTTTGTTGTAAAACGGGCGCGCATTAGAGTAGTCAGCAAATAATTTGGCCATGTTTTCCAAAGTATATTTAAAGCTTCTTTGTCATAAATAAAAAGAAACGGTCTACGCTTATTTTTACACATTTGATTATCTTTGTTGGAGAAATTTAGAACGGATTTTCAGCACTGATTTTTGTACTTTTTTATTGCCTTTTTTTATCTCACCATTGAGTTAGTTTAGAATTTGGCTTATCAGCCTATAAAATAACCTCATCATTGAATTGATTTAGTTTGTTTTGGTCAATTAGGTCATGAAATTTTGTTATTTAAAGTTAGATGAGCGCTGTCTGGTTTTCTATTGAAACCCAATCTATTTTACTTTAGGCAAAACCTGTAGACTTTTCCATTGCTAGCGAGATGAGTCTAGTAAAGTCAATGATAACGCTGTTAACTCTTTTAATTGTTTGAATATTAAGAAGGGATGTGATGCTCTGTTCTAGAGTGTGAGAAAAACGTCTAATCGGTCTTATAGACCGACTCTTAAATTTCTGTTCATTCCTTCCATAAAGATTAAAGACTATTGGGCTATGGTCTGAGGTAATGGAATAGTAGTTTAAACTAAGAGGTATTTGAGTAAAGCAATGTCACAAACATCTCCAAGGACCCTTATTTTTTACTAAGCAAATTATTAGTATTGACATTAATAACTAATCAAAAAGCTTTACATACATTAATATATTTTTTTTTTTAAATATTAATATGTAATATTTAGAAATTACTTAGTTGTCACAACAACAATTAGGTATTGTATAGATTTTTTTTTTTTTACAATAATCTATATATATGTAGCATTAGAATACTAACATTATATTATTTATTTAAAACTATTATGTGATAAATTACTTACATTCAACAGCCACATTTCTTAAAATATTTGTCCGATTGATTTTCTAATATTTTATGCGGTTTAATAGCGAAAAAATTGGCAACACTGTTGGGCGTCAAATAAACCGTAGGCAATATAAACATATGCACTTAGGCTTCGCAATATCCGTGTTGTCTCGTAGGGCTCGCATAACCTGACAAATCTATACAAAATAAATGTCTATATAAACTTACCCCTCGCATATCAGATATAATTATATTCATTATTAAAGAGTAAATTTGCAAAATATACAGCAAAACTGTTTATTAAGACCGGGCTTCTGGTGGCCTGTAGTGTATACTGGGCTTCGCATCATCCGCGAGGTACGTATATATATATATATATATATATATATATATATATATATATATATATAATATATAATTGGTTAACAGACTTCTTTGAATATTATTATATTTGTTAACGGGATAATGAGTCTATTTTTTTAAAATAATTATTTTAATAAATTAAAATTTATTTATAACGTTTCATATGTTATATACATATATCGTCAGATAAATAAATATATAAATAAAATACAAAATAAAATAATATTATGTAAAATTGTCACATTTGAAGTTAAAAATAATAATAATAAAACAATTTTTTATAAAATAAATAAATAGATGAATTAAACTAACATGATAAAATAAAATCAAAATAAAAAGAAGAATATCTATTGACATTAGATATTAAATATTAGTATTATATATATATTTAAGTTTGTAATGAAAAAGATATTACATATAATTCTATTATTAATAAAATAAATCATATTTTATACTTTTTCAAAATTAAATTTGAATTATTGATATATTAAAAATATAAATTCTAAATATTAATTTATAAATTTGTTAATTAATACTTTCTTGTCTGGATAATAAATAGCTATAAATATTACTTAATCCCAATATATCTTTTTTAAAATTCATTGCTTTTTTATTAGCATTGATATAGCACATTTCAAGAAAATAACGATTAAAAACATTTTGTTCAGAACATAATATTTTTGTATTATTATAATCAGGCATGTGGCCAGTATTATTACAATGTACACTTAAAGCAGTAGATTTAGGTTTAAGTTTTACATCACTTTTGTGTCTACTAGAGCGTTGTAAAGGAGTACAATAGTCACAAAACTTTTTAGAGTTACGCATGACAAATAATAAAAGCTGCTAGGCTTTAGCCAAAACAATATCGATATGTGGAGTAAATGAAAGGCTTCTAGATTTTTAAGTAGCTTTTTTATTAAACTTTTACGCTTTTTTATTAAAATAATTATTTCTTCTGTAATACAAAGTTTTAACTTATTATGCATTTTACAGTAGTTACTCTCGCATGGATACTGATATTTTACTGTAGAAATGTTGACAAATATTAAATAATGATTTGTAATAACGGTTTTATTTATTGCAGTATTAACATTATGAACGTTATTTGTTGAGGTTTTAGTAAAAAGATGGCCAATAGATTTTGAACTATTTACTGTAACACAAATTAAAAAGTTAATATTAACCTTTTTCGTTGAGATTACTTAGATATTTATTTGCAAAATAATTAGCATTATTCAGTATATTAAACTTTTTACAGTATATTAATGTTGATATCTTTTATAACTAACTTAGTTTTAAAGTTACATAAATTTAAGTATATGTATGTATGTAAAACCTTAAATAATTGCTCATTATTAGTAGAAGGTTGCCTACGAATTGCAGAGAAACTCAATTTTTGTATGTTTATAAAGGGTGTTTTACCGCCATTTGTGCAATAAATTGTTGGCAACCCTGAAAAATAAAACAATTTGACAGCTGAGAGTTTAAGGTTTTATGTGGTATCAACAAGACGGCATGAGACATTTCCTGGTCGTGTACTTTCTCGATTTGGTGATCAGAATTGGCACTTTAGATTGTGTGATTTAACACCATTAGATTTCTTTTTATGAAGTTATTTGAAGTTAAAAGTCTATGTCAACAAGTTCATAACCACCCCTGTATTATAGGGGGAAATTAAACGCTGCATCAACAAAACTTAGCCACATTTATGCAGAATGGTCATAGAAAATTTTGACAAAAAAATGCATATGTGCCAGAAAAGCCGTGGAGGCCGTTTGCCCGATGTGTTATTCCATAAAGCCTGTCCTATGTACTTTATGATTTACTAAAATAACAATCTAAGACTATAACTTGTGTTTTCTATTTAATTCAAATTTTGCGTTAACTTTGGGACACTCTTTATTACATACCAATCAAATGTACATTCCATTTCAGACTAAACAAAAGCAAATTGTTGTCTACATTCTATGTTTTTGAAAACATTATAACATGTATATTAAAATATTTGATATGGTTTAAAAATACTAAAAAACTACAAATATTTGTGTCTATAATATTTAAACCATTAATATAGTTTCTGTTAAATGCAAAATTATTGATTTAAGTAGAAATAATTGCTTCATTAATATTTTTCATTTTGTAACTGTTCATGTATTATAAAAGGTAAAGATTGGCAGCAGAACTGCTGTTTGTAATTTACATTTAAAAAATAAAGTTCAGAAATAATGTAACGGGAGGTTTCAAATATAAAAATATTACATCAAATCAAAGTAGCGGTCGGAATGCTCTTAAAAAATGCTTACAAAATCAAGATAATATGACACATTATTATTATCAAGTTGCGCAACTTGAGAAAGGGAACTGCTTTGCATGCCGTAGTTAGTATAATTGCTAAGCACATGTAGATGCACTATCTATCATACCAAGTATTTGACCAAAAGAAATCAACTCATTTAATATTTTAAACACAAATTTCTTGTCTATTTTATTTTTTTGTTTATTCAACGCATCAAATAAACTAATCTAAACAAACGCCAGTACGGGTAATAAGTAAACACTTGTTTGATTTAGTTTAAATGCTACAAATTTATAAAATCTATTTTGAGTTGTTTCCAATCTATCAATATGAGTTTTGTAAGATGGAGACGCTACAGTATTTAAGATGTAATCTTACTAGATAATTGTACAAAATAAGAAGAACTCAATCATTGCCAAAATCATATCTTCTCATAACTGGGATTCAAGTTTTGAGTAGATAAATCAAACTTTCGACGTGTAGAGTTCTTGCGTATTTAAACTCTCTAACCCGTGTTCATTTTACTAAGTTTTTTTTCAGTATTTTTTACCTTTGCTATTTTTTTTCCCCTATTCCATCCTTTGATATAGAACTCAGTTGACGACAATTTTCCAAGATTATTAAGCGACTGGCTAAAACTGCAAGTGGCACTATTTTACAAGACAAACCGCCCACAAGGTCAAACAAAGCCTTGTTTGTTCTACTAAATTTTAATTTAATCAACCAAACACTGACTTAGTTTGTGGCTTAAAAGTAAATTTTTCTAATAGTTGTTGTCTAAAAAAGAATTTAACAACGCCGTACAAAATTTGGGGCATTTGTTATAAGAACATATTTTTTAAACTAAATTTTTCTAATACAACTATTTTATATTATTTTTTTATTTATATTTTTTATGATCTTTCTGAAAGTTTTGACAATCATCTTCAAAGTAATCATAAAAAAGCTTAAATAATTCGGACAGCAACTACTGTTGAGACTGCTTTTGTTTATTGACTTATTACTTCTGTTGTTAAAACTTCTCTTTTTAGTGTTAATCAACTTACCAAACCTAAACCGCGCTCCTTTAATCATTATTCTAAGAAGAACATAGTAAAAATTAAAGAATTTCTTAATAATTTTAATTGTATATTCTCAACATCTACATATTGCAGCAAAAAATTTCACAAAAACTATTCAGAATGTCATAAAAAATTGGTTTTATTTTCTGCTATTAAACCATAACAAAATTATTTGTTTTTAATTCAGACAAACAGTTAATAAGAAGCAAGAACATGTAAGAAACTAATCAGTCATTGTTTCAAACAAACTAAACAGTATTATTAGATAGCTCGTAAACATTGTGACAATCCAATGCAATCTGAAAAAGATAAGATTGACAAAACCAAAGCTAATCAATTTTTTATCTTCCTATAAACAACAACAAAAATTATAAAAAAATAAAATCATTGCAAGGTAAGACAAAATCTTCAATATAAAATAATGAGCCCAATTCATTTTAAGCAATGGGTTGTCAAAAAATATTTTCTTAAATTGATAACTAGAAAAACATGAGGTATAGATAAAATAAATTAGCTCACATTTTGACTAAAATATTTGCATTATCATACATAAATGAAACATTCTTAAATTGCAAATGTTCCACTTATACCTAAAAATAGAAACATGTCTGATTCTTTAAATTATAAACCAAATGCATTTTAGTCTGTGTCAAAATGTTTCAAAATTAAAATCCGAGGTATAATAAGTACCAAATATTAAACTAATTTTACAATTTTGCATAATCTTCTTTGGAACGACCATGTTGTTGACATAGCTTCAAATGTATCTATAAAACTAGGATTTCTTAATAGATGTAAAAAGTTTGTTACCTTTATTCAACTTTTGCATATATATAAAACTTAAATTTGTTTTGTATTAAATATTGTTTTAAACTCTATTTAAAAATTAACTAATTAATTCATTGCCGATTCAAAATTTATTTTTGACATAGATACTTTACAACACAGGCGTAATAATGCTGATCTTTGCATTTTTTATAAATATTTCCTGGACATTGTTCAAACGATATACAAGACATATTGCCACCTAAACAAATATGTACTTGTAGTACAAGGCTTGCTAAAAAAATGCAAATTTTAACATATAATCACTGAAAGTTCGGAGATGTAAGACCAATACTTTAAAGAGAGAGTTTTTTAACTGAACTATTGACACATAGAATAAAGTTCTAAATTTATTGTTTTCCGATACTTATAAGCCACAAATATTTAAAGTCAATGTTCACAGACTGCTTAAACCTTGTCTTTGTTGTGATTGTTTCAGCAAGGGTGGTTTCACTCGTTAAAGTTCAAAGGTATTTTTATGTTGTCTTAACATACTAAGTAATTCCTAAATATCACATTTTGGAATTAAAAAAAAAAATGTAAAGTGAATAATAATTTGGAGTCAAGCAATACTCCTAAATCACGAATTGAATTAACTTTTTGTAAGCAGATATTGTTTAAAATATAATTAAACTTTGTAGGAAAAGGGCAGAAAGACTTTGGTCGATAGGCTTTTTTATATTCATACTCATTTCTACTTTACTTTTAAATATGTTAATTTTTTTATAGAACTTTATATGTGTGTATATGAAATAAATTTTGTGGATAAAAGACAAAGGAACAAATATAACTATTTTAGTAAGTGAAAAGTAAGACCAGGTGGAAAGATGGGGAACACCAAAAAAAGGAAGTAGAAAGTATGGAAGTTTACTGCTATTATATTAACCTAAAAAAAATGTTGAAGGAGAACCATCAAATTTGCAAAAAAGAAAACAAACCAACGTTCGTAAGAGAAAGCTCAAAATCACATATTAACTATAGCAACGTGGAAAATGATAAGAATAGTACATGACTAAACCGTGACAAAAAAAGAAACACTAAGTATACACAAATACATACAATACAACACAATACAAAGCAAAAAATTGACAGAGAGAAGATATAAAAAACAATGAAAACAGAAGAAATGACAAAAAACAAAAACCTAGAAATGAGATGCAAAAGATATTTAGAAAAGCGACTGATAAAGCAATTTGAGGTACAGAAAAAGGAAACAAAAAAAGACTGGTTGTGCAAAAAAAGCAGTACAAACAAAGAAAAAAATCAAAAGACAAAGAAAAAGAAGAGATACCACAAAAGAAACGGAAAAAAGCCAATCAGGAAAAGAAAGCAAAAAACGATGCTGGAAAAAAAAATTTAGAATCTTTTGACGGGGATTTTTAGGGAAAATCAGTAGGAAAACTAGAAACAAAAAAGAAGAAGAAGAAACAGTTATGGCAACAGTAGAAAAGATAAAAGAGAATATTAAAAAAGTGCCCAAATAATCAACAGATGCTTAAAACAAGAACTTTTTTAGGCAACGTCATAAAGGCCAATATACCGAATTAACACACTAGTTAGGACTATGGAGAAAGTTATTGTGCAAAGAATAAAACAGGAGATAGAAGTAAAAGGATCAATACGGGTTTACTAAGAAAGGAACAACCTTAAAAGCTATAGACAAAATGAAAACAATAGCATAAGTAGCAAACAGCGGAACGTAAAGGAAAATACAACATTGCGTAATAATAGCGTTGGACATACAGAAAGCGTTTAACTTCATGTTATAGGAAACAATTATGGAGACGACAAAGAAACAAAAACTAAACAAGAAAACGATTAAAATAATATGGACCTACTTACAGGGTAGAAACTAAGTAACCAAAAAAAAAATCAAACTGACCAGAGAGGTACTTCAAGGTTCAGCACTAGGACCAAAACTATGAAACTTAGTTTATTATGAGCTACTTTGGATGAGGCTGCCGGAAGGCGTGGCAATAATGGCATGTGTGGACAACGTAGTGCTAGTAGGTAGAGACATAGAAATATAAGTATCAAAAGAAAGATTAGAGCTGGCAATAGATTAGATACAGATATGAATAAGAAGTAAGGGATTAAAATTAGCAACACAAAAAACAGAGACCGCTAAAATACTTTGCAACAAAAATTAAAAAAAATGAGTTTGACAACGGGAGAATTTAGAAAAGCCAACACAAATTAAAAGCTACAGAAAAGAAAGAAAAGAGACAAAGCCGCAAATATTGCGTGGAAATCCGCAAGGCAATAACCAGCCCACTTCAATCTAGTGCCAAATCTAGATTAGATTGACAAAGACAATGCAACAATAGGATTTTTGTGCCGCTCCGCTTAATCTTTTCCTCTCGCATCAGCGTGCTATTATTATTCTATAAATTGAATCTGCATATAATTGTTAATATATTTTATGTAATTTGCAATCACTGTTAACAATTGTATATTTGTTCTTTGTGTGTCTATATTTAACAATTTTCATTAATTACTGTATGTATTGTAATTATTTTTTAATGACGTGTACACCCAATGTATTGGCTACGTACTAATAAAGGAATATGATTATGAACATAATAATACTACATAACAATATTAAATTTAGAAAAGAATTAAGTCACTTAACCTTGCCGTAGCCTGCTTAAAAATTTCTTTAAAAGTTTTCAATGATATTTTTAGCTTTACCGAAGTAGTATAAAAAAATAATTTGGATTTATGTATACCCGATATGTCTAAGTAAATAGTAATTTGTATGTTTAATTATCTTTGTGTGTGCGTGATCAATTTATGTTAGCTAATTTTACATTGTTTACATGGGTGATGTTTATCATTGAACTTGTGTTCATTAGCATTAAGCAGTGTTTATAACTGATTATATTATATTACAACCGCAATCATAATGTTTATTACAAATTTGGCAATGATTCACTGACTTAGAGCCTTACTAATTGTAATTGAAAAATATTTGTAATTTTCTACTAATTTGTGGAGAGTATGCAAAACTGTTTGAATTAAAATTGTTTGAAACAACAATTCCGTACATTAAAATTGTCACCAAAAACTTTAATATACACCCAACAGTCTGACAATATATACAGTCCGATAGTTTACTCTAAATTGTAGAACAATAATATGCGACTATTCTACTTATATAATAGCAGATTATTTTATTTTATAGATTGTAAACTTGCGCGGAAACTAATAATAATAACATTTTTATTAAAGGTTTTGTACATATAGATGCATATTAAACTGTATCATGGGATTTTATTAATTTTATGTCATAAACTAAATGTCTGATGCATATATCTAGTTTGTCATTATCAAAAAATTATTATTATTATTATTTTTAACTATATTGTATCTGCAACTTTAATAGGTATATGATCATCTCATAAAACTCGTATTTTAAAAATGTACAACAGTCAATATTTAAACCATAAAAGGATGTATGAGTTAAGAAGGTTTTTAAAATAAGATTCTAAATATAATAAATGTAGAATTATAATATAACTAGATGTTACAAGTTGAGCTAGTCTAAGATTATAAATGTTATGAAGACAGCCTGTCAGTTGTGTTAGAGATAATATATTATGATGACATCGTGTAAATTTCAGTATACATTTATCTCTGAGATAAAAAAAATTAAATATTTAATAATGATGCGAAAGAATGCAAATGTTTGTGACGTCTCATGGAGCTTGAACTGGGACAAATTCTTAGTTTCTTCATGATATATAATAAGGTCTTGGAAACAATTTATAAAACTAGCATTTATGAATATTTCACTTTACTCATGCACAAAGCTTCTTACAATCTTTATTTCTTTTGCAACTACTTTGTTATCTATACTCCAGTTACCATTGCCTTTTTTTAAAGGTGAAAATATAAAATTATTTTGAAGTGCTTGTGAGAGACGAAAGGGGCTAAAACATTCTTTTGTGTGGAGTGTAACAAATAGGGGCAATTATTGTTGAATACCGCAAACCGTAAAACGTAATGGTATAACTCTCTTACTTAACTACTATGTTGGCAAATTGTCCTGTAGAGGTGAAAATCGGACCGGGAAATCATACTCATTAATCAGCGCCGGGATTAACATATCCCTCAGTACAAAAACAACTATTAAATCAAAGTTCTAAAACATAGCAATGAAACAAAAAAGTATTTTAATATAAAGCTTTTAGCGAACATAATTTATTTATACGCCATGTTACTTTACTAAATTGATAAATTTACTAGGCGTATAGTTATATACCTCATTAATGTCGCAGTTTTTGTAATCAATAAAATTACACTAAAATCGTTTACATAAGTTTATAACATGCATCGGACACATCTCATCTATCTAGATGTAAGCTAGTTAGTATCATCTGTGTTACGGACATAATAAATATATTTCACTTCAACTATTAAATGGAGAAGACCTAGACCTAGATTTAATCTAATACACAAAAAGGGGGAATCTGACAAAGATAATTTGGGATTATTAAAGCTTACGCAGTGAATAATATTAAAACAAAACATGGGTTGGTGCCAGAAATTGTAATTGTTTGAATTTGAAATTAGAGTTTTAATCGTAATATGTTTATGTATATGGATTATATCGTCGCGCTTTTTAAACTTTACGAAAATCCATAAAATAAAACTATTCTACAAATCATTGCGCAAGATTGTGCTCATATAAACATTAAAAAGGTCATTTTTTTGTTTTAAAGATCTAAAATGATTTATTTATTACCCCTTATTGAATCTTTTTATCTCAGAATCTTTATTTAATAAAAATAGAAGGTAGCTTACATCAATGCATACAAGTATATAGGTGAACAAAGAAAAACACTTATATTTATTTTATTATTATTAAATAACCATTCTTCTATCAAATACGTTTTAAACTAAATAAATTAGTTAAAAATATATATTATGTGTTGTGATTTATGAGCTCAGTAATTATTCTAAATGCAACTGTTATGTTTACAAACAAAATCCAAAATTAAATTTATGAACATTACATTTATGATGCATGCAAATCCTCAAAACTTTATACCGCTATCGTTTCTAGCTGAGTCAATTTCATATTTATAGTAGGTGTAAAAACAAAACATTTCTCAATTTGTTAGATTGACAGCTATAACGTTTAAGTTTGATTTTCTATGTAATATTATAGCTTTTATTAAATATAAAACCAGCATTATTGGGATAGCAGACTTTAGTGACAAGAAAGTGATAACCTTTCGATCGCATAATAATGACATATACATATGTTATCATTACACCACTGAATGGTTTAGGCTGCGTCTCAGATCAGTTGTAGATACGCAATCTAACTTTAATCAAAAAACCCACTAGCTAAAAAAAACTCAATATAATTTAATATCATCTTTACACTACATGAAGAGTAGCGTAACACTTACTTTTCAAATGTCATTAAGTTACAGAAGGTAAGGTTGTGCAAACTATTAGAATTTTTCAAAACACTACTATTGTTTCAACAAATCCGCATGTAATTCTCTTAATTTTAATGATTTTACTCTTATTTACAGATAACTCGAGTTTTAGATCACCAACTTTTATAAAGGAAATTTGCTCCCGAATCTAATAAAAATGACAAACTTTTGTTGACAATATTTAAATAACTTGGAATTATTATTGTTTAGTAAAGCAATAATTGAAAAAATCTTTATAATTAGTTTTATTGAAATTAAATTGATTAAATATTTTGCTATCTTGTCTTTGATCTTTGATCTTTATTTAATTATTGATTGAAGTGCAACCTTTAAATTCTGACCTTGGCCCGTTTTTTTAAATTGATTATTATTATTATGAACCCAAAGTGATGCCGAGCGTAGCGTTCTTCCCAATATGTAACGGACCCATATAGGTATCCATGCATGTCTTCTCTGTGGCTCGGTGTGTCCGACACCTCGACACCTAACGGTATTAAGAGGTTATTGAATATATATATATATTATTATTATTATTATTATTATTATTATACTGGGTTGTTTTGCGTTACTGTGTTTTCTTGGTCGTTGGCGTTATTTTGCTTGTTATCTATCCGTTTTCTACAATTAAATATTTGATGACTTGCAATAAAAAGAAACCAAACGTTATTTAAAATATTAGACGTTAGTGCATGCTCTTGTTTTACTTATACATTGTTAAAATTTTGTCGCTTAAAGTTGCAGTTTTTTTAAAGGTTTCCAAGCGATCGTAGTTCAAATTGGTGTTTTAAGGTTTAAAAAATTAATAATTTTTTTCTTTAAAGCTTTTAAAGATTGTATTGTAAAGTGAGAGATTTCTGGCTATAGCGGAGTCATACATAGTGGCATCTACCAAATTTGACAAACATTTTTCGATTTTCAATGCGTTAGTGGCAACGACTTTGCTTTTACTTTTCTAAAAGAACATCCGGAAGTGTAAAATTATGAACACTTATGCCGACTACCAAACCGTAAAAATCTTTTATTAATCTAACCGCAATATCAATTGAGATATGAGTTATTTTTATAAAATAAAATTTAAATTAACACAACTAAAAATAATTATTCACGCACAAACAAATGCAAATTATCAAAATATTTTCATATTGATTAAGAAATAAATTATTTATTATAGGCAATATATTATTTTTTTACATACTTACTTTCTGTTGCTATCAATTATGTAAAAAAAGTAGCTAGATAAATATAAAAATGATAGATGTGACTAGATATGCGTTGCAATTTTTGTAGATCCTGTTGTCTGGGTTTGCTTTCTTTGCTGCTTCTGTGTACTGCTAAATTTTGTTCCGTGGTGATCTGGGATTCCCGGAGTTGATTGCTCTAGATTAGAGGCGCCCAGACTTAGAGCATTGGCAAACTACTATAAAAGTATAAGGCGGCAAGCAATCGACTAGGTCACTAGGTTTTAGTAGACCTAATAAAATTTAGTCACTAGGTAAAATAAATGTTTAGTGAATTTTTATACAATAAATGTCAAAAATTTCAAAAATTAATTATATAAAGCAATCAACTTAAAAACCTTTTGCAATCGACCGGTCGATTGTTTGAGCAACCCTGCTCTAGCTAGTTGTTTTGAGTTACACGTTACATTTGTTTTATTTTACGTTATTTTTTTACTTAATTTATTTTTGTACAATTATTTGTTATTTACGCTTGTAATTCTCATTAATTAATTAATTTACTCCACTATTTTATTTTATCATCTTGGATCTAGTATTTTTAAATATAAATTGTACCAATACAGGATGTGTTATTGATGAGTTACTTTCTTGTGGTATGTACAAGTAGAGTTTGGTAAACTTTCTTTTGTGTTAGTATTAAGTTTACAGCATTGTCTTTACAATATAAAGAGTTTTAATTTGATTTCCAATATGTAAAGTATACTGATTTAGTTAACAGTTAAATACTGCTGTAAAGGTCTTTTATAATTATTTATTTAAATGTTTTAAAAAGTATGCATAAAAACACGTATACATTTTGTATGATTAACTTAAAAAAATGTTATAAAATATATAATACAAGAAGCAGCAAAACGCATTACGCGGTTTGAGACAATTACTGCTCGGACTGTTAAGGTTGATCGCAGTCACCCATGGTATCAATGTGATTTGTCAGTCATCCCTTTTTAATTGCCAATATGGTTTGGACCGGAAAACATTAAATTTTTGTTGTGCGGGCGTATTTTGAAAACATCAGGTCTGTTCAACATTCCACGCAACAACGCTGTTCCTACTGCAAATACAATTGTGTCATAGGTTAGGCAATCGGATCAAACTGATAACACCTTTAGCAGAGGTACACATGGTAGACGCAGGTTTATAAGAACAACTGGTGAGAGCAGCAACTGAGCAGTCACCACTTTTGCTAGACGGCATTCTGTTGCTTTGAGAATATTAGACCGCAGAGAATTTTTTATTTGGATTTATTTTTCTATCTTTACAAAATAATGATGACTCAAGAATTGCGGAGTGATAGAACCTTTTTGAGGAAGAAAACAAAACTGTGACTGTGAATTCTGAACGTTATGTGTTGATCTTAAACAATTTCCTGCGGCCTAGATTGGCAGAGATTGCTGGAAAAGAGGAATTGTGGTTTCAACAGAACAGGCTCACACAGCTCTTATTTCACTCAATGTTTTAAAAGAACTGATTTTGGACATCTGGTTTCTCTGAGATGTGGTATGGAATGGCTGTGCTAGTCACAATATTTTCCAATTGCTTTTTTTGTAAAGATATTTGAAGGAAAACGTGTTCAACCATTGCCCTTGCACCTTACCAGAGTTGAAGGAACGAATTATTGCTGAAACTAATGCTATACTCCGCAAAATGTCTAAACGAGCAGTACAGAACTTTAGGTATTGCCATTAACGACCACTATCTGAAAAATATGTTAATTTTTGCTGAATTTAAAATTAAAATCGATTTATCTCTATACACATACGTTAACTTTTTATAACTATATAACTTTTAATAAAATTACACTAGATATATTAACAATGTTAAACTTAATTTAATTATTATAAACAAGTATAAAAAAAATGTTTGTTTGTTTGTTGTTTTTTATTTAAAAATGTTAATTTGCGCTAAGTATGTCTTGAGACATTTGTTTCTGAAATTTTTCTAAACAAATAAAAACGCGTTTGTTTTCAAAGTTTTTAAAAATTGAAAACTAAATAATGTTAAAAATGACAACATCTATTCTAAAAATCATTAATTTTATGTAATATACTATCACTACATATTATTACCAAGCAACATTGTTTTTAGTCAAAAGATACTACTGAAACATACTTTTTGAAAAAATGAAATTAAACACTAAAAGGGAAAGATAATCTGCTTCAAAATCTGTTGTTTTTGAATGTGCAACGCAGCATTTGCAAATCGTTCTTGTAGCTGCTCCACGTTGTTTATTGGCTCCGCATAAACCAATTGTTTCATGTGTTTTCACACATAAAACTCAAATAGATTTAGATTGGGAGATTTTGCGGGTCAGTTTATTGAACCTTTTCTACCAATCCACTTATCATACAAATTATTGTTGAGCTATCGAACTACATATCACTCAACATGAGTCGGTGCTCCATCGTGCTAGTACTACATCCTGTTACGTAAGGCAAGAGGGTTATTGTTATACCGCAAATTTTTCATCTGACTTTTAAAAAGTTCTGCGTATAAACCACCATTTAAACAAGGTGGTAAGATTTAAGTTGGCAATAGTTGCCCATTAAAATCCCTACATCATGTGTTAACTGAAAATCTTTTTTAGTAAGCTTGTACCTTAACTGCGTACGGATTTTCTAATGACGAGATATGCTCATTATGTATGTTGTTAATGCCATCTCTTGTGAACATAAATTCATTGCTTCACAATATTAAACTAAAAAAGTTAGGATCTTGTTGATGTTGTTCAAGAAGCCATTGAGAAAACTCAAGTCGTTGTGCTTTGTTGCCTATTTGTAGGTGTTGTACTTTTTAATAATGATATAGGTGAAGAATTTCTTTATTTACGGTTTTCCAGACAACGATTTTAGATAGTTGTGAACGGGCGGAAAACCGCTTAACGCTGGCCCCTAGTTTATCAAAAACTGCGTCAACTATTTGTTCCTTTTCTGTCACTGCTGTTGATGTGAACCTCTATTATGGCGATTTCTAATATCAAATTCACTAATTGTTAGAGTTGCTCTTGCTAATAATCATTAATTTGGTTTTTGCGATGTTTATTTCAAGTCCATACTCAAAACTAGCTTGTTGAACTTACTGGTCTTCCGTTTAATTTTATGCTTTTTGTGTATTTGAGTGCCGTCCGGAATATGTTATGAGCATATAGGTTGAACAGGAGCGGTGACAGAATGCATCTTTTTCAAACGCCTCTTAATATTTGAAACTCCTCCGTTTGATTCCGACACTTATCTCCGAGCCATGCTTTTCTTGCTATTCGGATTTCTTTTTTGGTTTGTGTATTCAGCATTTTGTATTCACTAAGATGGTACTTATGTTTTCTTTGTTCTTCTATTAACAGTAAGATGTTATCGCTCATGCATTCTTGTTTTTTTTTGTCTTTGACACCAGCTTAAAGTTTGTTCTGCATTAATATTCATTGTGTCTACTTGTTGCCATGGTTCCTCTACCGATATGATGTTGTTTGGTATTGTATCTTTCATCTTGATATTTACCTTGTCAGCATAGGTTTTTGAGATATCTAGATCCTTAAGTTTGTTGTAGTCTAACTTATTTGATGTTATGTAGAGTTTTCAGATAGAGTCGAACGGTTGCAACTACTAGATTATGGTCGGAGCCGATGTCTGCCCCCGGGTATGGTATGTTTTTCCGTTTTTTACTGTGTTGCAAAATTGTTTGTTTACTATAACGTAATCGATCTGGTTTTTGACCAGGTAATCATCCGTGTCTTGTAGCGACCTCCACGTATATAGGCGTCTTGCTGGGTGCTGGAACCAGGTGTTACTAATCATCATGTTTTTTTCTTGGCAAAGTTGCAGCAGTCTGTTTCCACGATCATTTCTCTGACCTAATCCAAACTCTCCGACTATGTCTTCAAATCTCCCTTGTCCTATCTTTGCGTTGAAGTCGCCCATTATGAAGGTAATGTCTTGTTTCTTAAAGGATTTCATTATATGTTGGATCTGATTATATAACTGTTCGATTTCTTCCTCCAATTTATCGGCTGTGGGCGCATAAATCTGTATTATGTTGATGTTGATGAACAATGGCACTAACAAAACAGTAATAAATTTTTTTTTATAAATTGTTGGAAAGTAGGTAATTGTATTTCCTTGAAATTTTAGTAATTTTTTTACAATTATTGATTTGTTGTTTTTTTAATTATGGCATTAAGTATAATTTGTTAGTTATAAGCATGCATTTGTTTAAATTATTGTTATAATAACTAGCTTTATTTTAGCTCAAAAAATATATTTTGATGGTTTTAGGTGTTAACATGTAAATTGAAATTCTGCATTTATTTCATATCATTTTGATCTTAAAATCTATTACTTAGACTTACTTACTTGATAAATATATTTTTTTTTATTTTAACCTTTTTCTTGAAAATTGTAATTTTATAAGCGGGACATAACGGTAGTCAGTGCTCAGTATGCAATGTGACATAAATGATTAAGTTATTTCTTGTTATTTGTATTAACTGAAGCAAGTAACTAAATTAAGTAGTTAAATTTACATAAAACATTTTCAAATAATGTTTAATTATTTAACCAAGTAAACAATTTTTAAAAACTGGGCCAATCGATTCCATTTTTTAATTGAACGCAGCCCTGTGCTTGGAATCTACAACCTTCAAACCTACACGTAGTAGTATTATAGTTTAGAATGAGATTAAAACTAGGTCCTTAAAAAGAATATGTGTGAAACTAGTTTTATCTTAGGCGCTGTAGTGATAATTGCAAATCCAAATCAAATGCCTAAAAATTTTATTTCACAAACTATTTAAATTAAACTCACCATACATGTATAAGTTTTGAATTTTGTGTATGACAAATTGCAATTGTTGTTAACATTCTCCGATGAATAGACGCAATACCAATTGCATTAATTAAATTGTTTTTTTTTTAATTAATAATGTTTGTATTAAATCATTAAATTGAAAGTTTACATTGCACATCGGTTAAAAAAATTACTTTTATTTATAATATTATATTTTACTTTTAATTATTTCATTCTTTTTGTTTGTTTTAGATGAAGAAAGCGATCTTTATAACTTTCATATTGCACGTTATCGACCGGAGGAGCTTCACAAGCTGGCTTCGAAGACCAAATTCACGCGGAAGGAGATACAGCTTATGTATCGCGGCTTCAAGCAGGTAAATTGTGTTCCTTCATGTATAAACAAAAAGAAATTATATACAAACCAACAAACAAAAAGCAATCGATCGCAAGACAATATAAAGTTTCCTGTTTGTTACATTAAGGCCGCGGTTTTTATTGCTAACCACTTTTTTAAATATTTATCTCGTCCTGTGCGGGAAGTCGTCTTTTGTTTGAATCGTTCCAAGTTCTGACGATGCCTCATGCGAATTCACTCACAAAGGGCAACTTATATTATAGTCAAACATCTTTAACTGCTGTTTAATTGAGCAAGCGGAATTTATTGTCCAGTTTGTGTCCCGGAAACGTGACATATACACAAAAATGCAGCAAATATGTAATGAGACATTTACATTCTTTGTCACGTCTGCAATTTCCATGCTTCAAAAAAATCAACAAAATAATACTTTTATAACGCTGAAAAATTAATAACGATATAAACACACATCTTATATTTTGGATTGCATCGCTTATTGTATCTCTACATTATATTATAAAGATAAGGGGGAAACTGAAAGCATAATAGGATAAATCAATTCGCTAACAAGTAACGAAGCGCTAATTCGTTTAATTACGTTACAAACTGCACATTTAATCATCAAACGAGAAATTAATCTGTTTACACCATATCTCATAAGCGACATAGCAAGTTAAGTTAGTATATAGGTTTGCTTAAAGCTATTATGCATAACATATTAGTTTATAGTGGTGCATTATTGTTTAATCAAATTTTAATTAATTAATAATACATTTTATTTTACTAATTGATTGATTGTATAATAAAACCGTAATAATATTAACAAGATCAATTTTATAAAATTTAGAAATTAAAAATGTTATTTTTTAAAAAAACCTATTTTATTGCACAAAACTAATAATAAATTTAAAATTATAATAACACACAAAAAGAAATAAAATTGTACAGTTATTCTTTGAACAAAATAAAGTAAAATTAAAACATACAGATGCGGTATCACCATATCTATATTCTACTAAGTGGACAATTAAGCCCTTAATAGAGTATTTAGATTATCTAAATAATATAATATTTGAAGTAAGTTCTAATATCTCCCAACATTACAAATCTGCTCAAAAAGACAAAATGCTTTATTCTGTAATTTTGCAAAACAAATTTATTTATATCTACGTGTAGGAATTATTACGTCGCAAAACAATATATATGTAGTTGTAGTTCAACTTCAATAGAAAGAAAAGCACTAGTTGCTCTCTGAGACCGGGCCTGTTGCTATTTATACCTTTCTTATGCCAAGGTAAACTTTTAAAAACTTCTTCAAGTGCTATGGTAACTAGATATATAGGTGTAATCATATCTTTTTCGATGTTGTTGATATTTTCATTGATATTTCAACATCTAGGATTTTGGGGTTTCTGTAGTATAAGTATAATCCTAAATTCAAATAATTTTGGAACTACTCAAGATCAATCTTAGTTTGTTTATTAATTGTGTCAGTTATTAATGTTCTAATTTACAACTTTCACATAAATCTAAATAAATAAATCTTGGATTCATAAATTTAAAATTTAATCAAAGATTTAATTTTTAATTATTATATTAGTACTGATATTAGACATTTTCATATTTGTCTTATTTTTTATAGTGTATTTTATATAGTTTTTTTTTACAATTAATTTTGTTCTTGTTTTATTTGTATTTACAGTATTTTAACGTTTACAATCTTGTTTTGGATTTGCACATACAATGCATACATGTATTAGTGTTATTGTATCGTGCAGTTTACTTTTTAGTATTTTTGTAAGTTGATCTAATTTCTGGTTTAGTTTTTTTGTTGTTGATGGAGTAGCTTCTATTTTTTATTAAGTTCAAAACTTGTCGACTGTGTTGAAACAATTTATCAACAAAACGTTTTAACTGATTTTTATATTATTTTTTAGCATAGTATTTAGTTTTTTTTTTTTTGGACGTATTGAGGTGTTGGCCTCAACAAGTGTCCTTCAAGAATGACTAACGCATGACAATACTTTCCGGTTTTCTTTTCTGCGTAAATCTTGTTGTTATAATGTCATTGTCGCATTGTTCTAGATTTGGTAGTAGTTTGAGGTGAACTGGTTATTGCCTCTCGGATTTTTACACAGTCTGCGGCACGTATGCTGTCCCCGGCATTTGTCTTCCTATAGCTCCTACCTTTGTCTGTCTTTTTTTTATTTGCACTGACATCCAGCTCTGCATTCTCTTCTTTTTCCAATCAGTGTTTTATTTGATCTAATTATTTGGTTTGTGTTTAGATACAATTTTAGTTTTATTTAAGTTTTCTTTCAAGAATAGTTTAAGCAGTTCCACTAGTTGTATTTCTTTTGGCAGTTCTAAATTTGTTAGTTTTACTTCCAGTAATATTCTTGTATCTCCATTTGGGTTTCCTTCTTTGTGTTCTGCCAAGTATATTCTGACCATCTCTGCGTTTTCCGTCAACCTCGAGACCATTTGGTATTTCCTTCGTTATTTTTGTTATTCTGCATTCCTTTAACATTTTCTTTTTTTTCCTTATCTTTGCAATTTTGTTTGGTATCGTAGTCTCTGTAAATGTTTTTTTGTTTTTTTTTGTATTCATAATTGTCCTGTCCTTTCTTATTATTTTTTTTTTTACCTTTTTGTCTGTTTTTTTGTTTTTATTTTGCTTCTCTCGTTTCTTTTCTATGGCATTTATTTTGTGAGTTTGTTTTTATAGTTTGTTTTTTTTTTCTATAATTTTTCAGTTTTTTTAACTCTTCATTTTTTTTTCCTAATACTCTTGTTGCAAAGTTTTTTAGCGCCTTTCATTTATTTTTTTCTCTTAATCATTTTTTAATGAATGTTGTTTTATTCACTTTGCTTACTAGTATATTTTTAATTTGTTTTCTATCTTCCTCTTACGCTTCGCATTATACTAGAGTGTGTTCTGCATTATTGTGTGTCTCTTCCTGACATAATATACATATTTCGCCTTCTTAAGTTTTTTATTTTTTGCAAAAACTTTCTAAAATTTTTATGTCCGGTCAGTATTTGTGTTGTATAATAGCACGTTTCGGGATTGTTTTTTACCTACTTTTTTATATCCGGAATTAGTTCTGTCGTTTATTCTCCATTTTTTCCTCTATTCCACTGTCTCTGCCATCTTTCCATCGTCTTTTCTCTTGCTCTTAACTTTGCTTCCTTTTTACTGGTTCCTTTTTTTATTAGTTTCTTTATTTCTATCTTTTCTTTCACCATCATATTTGCTGGCGGTGTTGCCGCAATCACCTCTACTGCTTTCTGTGACACTGATTTGTAAGCCCTGCTGATCCTTAACGAACTAACTACAAGACTCTTTTTTTTTGTTTTTATGATGTCTCTCCATGTTTCTGCGGCGTATAACAGTTTGTTTTTTGCTGTTTTTGATATTAGCCTTCTGGCTTCTTATTTTGTTGTTTGGCATGAGTCTACCAAGCTTTTTCTTTTTTTCCTTTGTTCCCATGACCGCTTTCTTAATCTGCTTATTTTAGCACTATGCTTTAAGTGTCACTCCAAAGGATTTGATTTTTTTACAGTTATTATTTGGTTTCTTACCTGTTCCTCTATTAGTCCTCTTAGTCGATAGCCATGCCGCGTCTATTTTTGGTGTTGCTAATTTTAAACCCTTATTTTGCATCCATAATTGTATCATATCTATTGCCAGTTATAATTTCTTTTTAGTACTTCCATTTCTACATCTCTACATACTATTGCTACGTGGTCCTCAAATCCCGTTAATGCTACGCCTTCCGGCAACCTCATTCAAAATAACTCATTATAAACTGAGCCTTGTGGTACTTTTCTGGTAAATTTGAATCATTCTTTCTTGGTTACTAGGTTTCTAACCTTTAAGTAGCTCCATATGATCTTGATTGTTTTTTTGTTCAGTTCTATTTTCTTTGCCGCTTCAATAATTGTTTTCCATAAAACGCTGTTAAACGTGTTCTGTATGTCCAACGCTATCATTACACAATGTTTCTCTGCATTCCGCTGTTTGCTTCTTTTGCTATTGTTTTTATTTTTTCAATTGCTCCTAAGGTTGTTTTTCTCTTGATAAATCCGTATTGTTCTATTTCTAATCCTCATTTTTTTTTCTATTTCTTGTTCTATTCTCCATACAATGACTTTTTCCATTATTTTTATTTTTATTATATTGGTGTGTATGACGTTGTTTTTCCTACTTCTTTTTTCTTTTCAATCAGTACTAGAGTAGCCTCTTTCCAACATTCTGGAAAAGTTCTTTCTTTCAAGCATCTGTTGATTAATTGAGTTATTTCTACCTTGTTCCTTTCTAGAGCTGCTTTAACAATCTCGGTTGTTATTTTGTCCGGCAATTCTTTTATGATCTCCTTTAACTCTTTTACTGTTGCCATAACTGGTTCTTCGTGTTTATTCTTTTTTGTCTAGTTCTTCTACCGGTTCTCCCTTGGGAAATAGTTTCTTAATTATGACTTTTTCCCTTTTGTATAGTAGCATAGTATTTAGTATTCTAAAAAAAATTAAGGATAAGTTTACTTCTTTGAGGTTATTTTTTTTTTCAGGCTGTCTTGCCCTTGGCAACTTTTGCCAAACTTATAAACTTTATTTTGCGTAACCCTTCAATTACGTTGTTTTTTCACTTGTTTCTTAAATGCCCAAGCCATCCCATTTGCTGTGTTTTTATAAACTGCACAATATTTTTACCTCCAATTAATTGGGTCAGCTCGTAAATCATTTTGACTCTCAACTTTTCGTTTTCTTGCGTATATCCAGATATCATTCTTAATATCTTTAGTTCTTGGAATTAATAGTATTTTTAAGCTGATATGCCTTAAATCTAAACTAACCATCTGTGTATATTTTGTGTTTAATATATTTTGTTTTTCTGCATTTATTTTTAGTCTAGGTGTAGTCATCTGCATAGATTAATACTGGTTTACTTTGCATTGTGATCTTTTCTAAACCTTACTTTTCTTACGGTGGATTCCAATACAATGTTACTCCCAGTTATAAAATTTGTTATTTTAATTTAACCAACGCAACACACGCTGAACTTTATAATAAAATCTCAATGCCAAACAAGGCATTAACATACAATCCCAAGGCCTTATGCCAGTGTATGAATAACCATCTTTAACAGCCTATTACCACCCCAACTCTGACAGCGTACCTGGTATGCTACAACTATCAAGTGTCTCAATGGTCTCAATGTTTTACACACCTCTAAGGCTTTCATTGGCCTATGTGTAAATAACCTCAGGCAGTTGTGAAGTACTTCAATGACCTCTTGCTCATGTTTTTTTCACCCACTTAATCTATGTGTGAATAACACTCAGGGTCTCAAACCCTGCCTATACGTAAATTACATCATATGCAGTATATTAATTATTATAAATAACGCTAACAAAAACCTCTGTTAACAACCAGGATAAAAAGACACCAATAAAGCGCCTCTTTGCCTTACGCCGCATTATATCTTAAAGGTGTTTGTTTTTTATTCTGAAATTTTTTCCAGTGCTTTTCTTTTCTGTAGTGTAAGTTGTACAAGTCCTATCAGTTTAGACGGGATTCTCATCAGTTTATACTATTGTAGTATCGATTTTTTGTATACCCATTTGGACGCTTGCTTAAAATCAATGTACAAGTTATGCGAGGTTATTTTTTATGCTCGTAGCATTTCTCTATTAAGAGCAGGGAATTTTCACACTAGTTTGTAATTCGCAATTTTCTCAAAAAGTATTATTCATAACAAATTCAAAAAACAAAATTTATATGTAGAAATGAACAATGAAAAGCCTGAATAAATTATTTCTTAAAAAAACATTATTTAAAATTTTATTATTATTTCTAAATGAATAAATTTACTATAAACTTTTTTTCTGGTTTCATGCTCTAGAAAACAATTACTTGAGTATCAATTCCAAAATTCAAATCTACATGTTGATAATGATTGAAGCTATTTGCAAAATTAAATATTAATAATAATTGGATGCGCGCGTCGAAATTTAGTTCAACGCGTTGCTCGCATGTAGCGCTCCGACAAATTTTAGCAAATATATTAGCGGCGAGTTTTTGTGTTTGCATGGGCAAAGCATAGTTATAGTCATATTATAATAATATTATAGTCAATAATAATATTATACGGGGCTATTCTCTATGCACATTGCTAGAAGTTAGCAAGGTATATACTGCTAGCTAAAGATTTTACTTTACTTTACAAGCAAGCAAGGGCGCTAAAATTCATTGCAACCTTTTAAAAAGAATAAATAAAAAAAATGTTATTTTTTTAACTTTTTTTACTTTTGTTTGATTGACAAAAAAAATGTAAAAAATTTCAACATTTCAAATAATAATTTTTTATTTTGTTTGGTTGTAAAAAAAAAACAAACAAAATTTTCTACAAAAAACTGTCGTTCTTGTTACATGATAACGAAATTACTATCTAGCAATGTCTTTTTCATTGCGCGTTTTAAAGAGGGTTGATGAAACCAACGGCTTATTAGGTGACTTCCAAATCACCCCGGTAGATAAAAAACAAGTTATTATTTTAGTCATATTCGGGGATTGATCCCTGGACTGTTAGCGTGCTACGCTAACACTCTATAACTAAGCTATCTTACCGTTCAATATCAATAGAGAATTGGACAGATTATTCAATAAATTATATAATCAGATTATAAATATATGTATTATATGCATTATACATACTTATTCTTTATTAAAATTTATAATTATTTTTATTGCATACGCAAATAACAATGTTAAATTAAGTAGTAGTAACAGAAACGAAACGAACACTACAAAACACGCATCCAAATGTAACATCGGATAATGCCGATGCGACCACTTCTGTCTACTCTAGAACTCCTCCCATCGTTTGTTCGTTCTCTTTTCAGACGGTCGTCACACAAGCGCTTGCCGGGTTTCGATCCCCTTATCTATTCTTATTGCATAAATGTGATTTATTGTGGACTTACTTTTTTTAAACCTTACCTGGTACACTCCTAGTATTTTTTATGTATTACTAGTCGGCTATGTATCACGCTGGACAGGATTTTGTATACCGTGTCTAAAAGTGTTATGCCCTGGTGTGTTAAGGTGAAGCTTTGCGTGCCGAGTAGTTTCTAAGGGACCCGAAAAGTCTACCCCACTACCACAAATAAGCTCTATTCTTTACTAAAACCCGTTTGTTTTATAATTATGTCTTGAATTATATATATAATTTTTATTAAAATTTGTGCAATAATTCCATATATAAAAATTATATCCTGTATGACACTATATATAATTCTTTATATAATTATATAATTATAAAACCACGCTTGCGCCTTATCTATGCTCAGTATATAAGTAATCATATCTATTTATTTATATAATGAATGTTTTATAAATGGACAAACAAGTTTTAAAATCCAATATTCATATAATGCGTTTATTAACCATTCTCGCTAATAGTTAGCACAGACAGATAGTTAAAGAGACGCGTTAATGACTTGTCAAGATCTTTTTACTGACAAGTTTAAACAGTGAAACTGTAAAAGCATAATTTTACTCTTTAGGATAATACTAATATTTAACCACAGAGTAATATTAAATAAAAAAATTTCCGACTATATATTAATAGGCAAGATTTTGGACTTGCAGAAAGTGAAGTAACAGAATCTTTGTTTGCACTGGCTTTTTTGATGTGTTGAAATAGTATTTACCAGTTCTACTAATTTGGTATGTGAGCATATTTTCGTTTGCGTGTTTAGTTAAAGACTACATCATTTTTTTCTACATACAGAACAGAAAGTTACTGTAAATTGTCTACATGTTTGTCTAAAGAGTTTCATTTGTGACTAACATACGTCAGAAGATTTGTAGTCGAACGTATTGATCAAAATTTATATTGAGTATCTGAAATATTATTTTGTTCTAAGACAATGTGAAAATGAATATATTTTTTAAACGGTTTTGAAGGCTTCAATTGAGTTTAATATTTTATGGGGAAATATTAATGGCACGACAAAAAAAGTTTTTTGCACGACACCAAATCAATACACTAAAAACTAAAACTAAAAACAGATTTTTATTTTTTTTACGACAGACTCTGCACGACAATATAATATTAAGTAAAAACAAAGCAAAAGTGTTGCAACAACAAAAAATGCAATCCTTGACAATATAATACATTGCACAACAAATAATAGACATTGAACTTTAGAATAATACATGGCATGACAAAAAAGTATATTCCACTACAGAATTATATATTTTACGACAAATAAGTCTCGTACGAGTATTTCTGTAGCGGCAAAATTAGCCAAATAAATAAACTAAATATGCATGCCGCATCTAATAGCTTTTTTATAATCGCATCTATTATTTAATAATTTATATCACAATAAGTAAATTCAAAATAATAATATATTTAACATAGAAAAAAGTATACTACAAGTCACGACTTTTAAATGTATTTACAACCTTGCTAATAGATACCAGCTTAGCTATAAACACCATTAACACCTTTGACACATTAGTAAACATAAATTGTTTAATAGTTACTGTGATTTTATGTAAATTGTCTCTTTGATCAGTGAGGTGCTAGGCACACTGATGATGGGTGCATACCCTGAAACAAGTGTATGTGTCTCTTACTGGATGAAAAAGCAATTTACATAAAATACATTGTTTATTAATTTTAAATAATAAATTGGTTTTGGTCATCTGATTCAAATAAATCGCGCCAAAAATGCCGTCGTCTGCCTGTGTAAGAATTTAACTGTATTACACTCTCCTTTGCACACAATAGTTTAACGTTTTTCCTAATAGGGGGCATTGCGTTAACATTTTTGACTTTTCTTTTAGTTTTATAACAGAGAATGAAAAAAAAATTGATGACATTCTGAATAGCCTTTGTGAAATTTTCTGCTGCATTATGTAGATTTTTAGAATACAAGCAATGAGTATCCAAATTAAAATTATCAATGTTCATCTTTAATAATGATAGATGAGCCTCGGTTTATTTTTTAGACCACTAATATTAGAATAATTAACTTTTAAGCCACAAACTAAGTCAGTGTTTGGTTGGTTAATTTAGTTAGTGGAAGTGGCAAGGTCTTGTTCCGCTAATTTAATCAAATTATAAGCTATGGTTGACCTTGTGAGCGGTTTGGTTTCATACAAATTAGACTCAGTCTAAGCATCTAATGCAACTTTCTGGCATTTGCTTGATGAGGGTCGGGCGGGGCTTACCATGTTGCCACTGTTCCCGACCGGTAGTAGTGTATTTCTCCCGTGTTCTGTAAATGTTTTTTTTTTTCATTGTTTTAATTTTATACTTACTTGAGATAGTTGTTCTCAACAGAGTTCTATTCAAAAGATGGGATAGGGGAGAGAAAGAATAGCAAGAGTAGAAAAATATAAAAAAAATACAAAGTAATTTGCACCCGGGTCAAAGAGTTTAGGTACGCAAGAACACTAAGCTTGAAAGTTGGACCTATCTTCTCGAAACCAGAATCCCAGTCGTAAAAAGAGAGGTCTAACCTACAGGCGTTTAATCTTGACATTGGTATTATATTAATAACCGTCTTGAGTCTAAAAAAGTTTTAATGTCAGATTTACTAAAGTATGCCAAAACAAGTAACAGTAATATAATAATGTATCGTTTTATTTTTTTATAAAAAATATAAATGTATCAAACATTTGTATTTATAATAATAATAAGTTTATATTTCTAATAATACATACATGCTAATTACAAAAAAGTATTAAAACTTAAATAATAATTAAGAAATTAATAATTATATAACATACATATAGTGCGCTCTGAAAACAAATAAAAAAAAAAAACTAGTTAAGTTTGAACAAAAAAAAGATAAAAATACAGACTGGCTAAAATTAAATTTAACAATGCAGTATTGAACATTTGCATAAAATCTACACATTGAATTAATTGGCGTTTGCCAATTAATTCAATGTGTAGATTCAAGGACACTAATAGTTTTATTAGTTTTATAATAAAGACATAAAAAATATTTTTGAATCCTTCAACTTTATGTATGTGAACACACTATACAATGGAAACTAAACCAGAATACAAGGCAGTTTAACTTTGATATAACTTATATAATTTGTAAAATCTTTAGATTACAGCAGTCTTGCTGAAAGGCTCACATGTTCTTTGAATGAAACTTAACATTTTAATTGCATTATTATGCACACATGACAATGTGTTATCAAAATACACAGCTAAGTTTTTAATAATAAAGATTTGTTCTAAACTGACAATGTCTACAACATAATCATATAGAATAGGTTGTGGCTTGTGATGTTAAGGCGTACATTTACATTTACTAATATTAAGTTTGAGACAATTAATTTTGGCCCATTTTTGAATTTGCTGCAAACCTTCATGTTGGCTCTACAACAATAATTTGTAGAATTAATCGATTTAAATATTTAACATCATGTGCGTATATAAGCACTTGAAAGGGGGGATGTTAGTTACTATGATGTTTATAAATAACAAAAACAATAGAGGTCCATGTTTGACCCCTAAGGTACCCTACTAGAAAGTCAAAATGCTTCAGACCGGTAATCATTATAGTCAACGTATTGAGATCTATCTGATAAGTAATTATGTACTAAACTTCTACTGAAACCCCAGTAATTTAACTATAAAATGAGTATTTCATGATCTATAGAGTCAAACGCTTTACAAAAATTGATTTATATTACATCAACCTAAAGACACTGATCAAGTTGTTGAGGTGTATATTCTGTAAAATTTTGCAGATTTCTTGAAGCAGATTTTTTTTTATAAAAACGTGCTGTTTTGTGGATATTTGAGACTCAACATTGCAGTAAATTTTGTTAGCTATATTGGATTCAAGAATCTTGGCAAAATTATTTAATATTGATATAGGATTCAAGTATCTTGGCAAAATTATTTAATATTGATATTTTGTTTATTTTCTGATTTAAAAACGGTTGTAAATATTGTTATTTTCTAGATTAAAAAAAATGATATGGTTAACGTAAGGTTATAAATATGAATTAATAGTTTTAAACGTGCATGTATACAATAACATACTAAAAATGTTGGAATATTGTCCGGACCAGACAAAAAATTGCTTTTAATATTTTTTGTAGCTAATAATATATCAGTATATATCAGTTTGTAACTCAACTAATATACATAAAATGTTATATTTAAAATGAAAATATTATAAAAGTTTAATAACATATTATTATTGTGCATTGACCATTTTGCATGATTTATAATTGATCGGTGGTCTCTTTAGTTTTTATGCAAATTTTATTGTATAAACTAACAACACAAACGTTATAAAATGTGAGTCACTTTTTTAAATAATTGTCTATAATCTTCTTTTGTTCTAATTAACCGGATGACTTTCTAACTAAACCAACATAAGATTTACTGCACTTGTTTCTTAAATGTTTTAAAATTTGTTCAATTAACAAATATTAAAAAATATTGCAAGAGGTGTTAACGTTATTACAGTGTATCACATCAGACTAATCAAACTTCTCAATCATTCTATATAATGTTCGATTGTTATACTGATCTACAAGATAAAAGTCGCAAATATTATTAGGGATACTGGGTTGTTTGGAATAGTGCAAGCTTGCTCGGGTGACCTAAGCAATGGTGGGCTGAGATCAAAAGCACATCTGTAGACAACTCGGAATTATGTTTGTACGTGAATGATACAATTAAATTGACGAATCAAGGCTTTTCCACTTCTACTAACCAATTTAATCAACTAAACATTGACTTAGTTAGTAGTTTTTGTAATTTTGTTTATCATAATCATAACATATAAAACCCCATATCCTCTTTGTGACTGAAACTAAAGTAAAAAATAAAGATCCAGATTGCTTTAATCTAGTACATTCCGATTATTATTTTGAACATTTATTTGATGATCAACAGTGTGTTTGTGGTTACATCTACTACAAGAAACATTTTCTAGACTGACAACGTACAAAATTTAGAGCATTGGTTATAATAACATATTTTTTAAACTATATCTTTCCGAAAAGACTGTTTTGTTATAGACATATACCGTTTTTCAAATCAGGCATCTTAATTTTTTTATGACCTTTCTGAAAGTTTTGACAAGCATTTTTAAGGTAATCATAAAAAAACTGAAATAATTTTGTTAGGAGATTTTAATGCACATAATACTAAATGGATAAGCAACCCACACATTTTCCTTGTTTTGGACTTTTTGGTAAACCAAGATTATTAGACTTATATCTTTTAACTACTCCAAAGATGACATAAACTACTGTTAAAGCTGCTTTAGTAAATTTAGATTATTTGCTCATTACTTCTATTGTAAACATTGCTTCCATTCTGAAGATTCACATATTGCGGCAAAAAATCTTATAAACTAGTCAGAATGTCAACAAAAGTACTCAATTGAGACAAAACAGAAATTAATTAAAAACAAAAAACCTTTAAGAAATACATCAGTAATTATTCCAAACGGACTAAACAAGATTGTAAAAAAGCTTGTAAACATTTTAACAATCTAATACAATCTGAAAAAGATAGGCTTGACAAAAACAAAGTATTGTATAGGATTTTAATTATTAAAAAAATAAAAACCTTTGATCAAATATCAGTTATAATACTTTTTACATCTAAAAATGCAGAAGGTGACTGCAATTCTAGATACCAGTAATCTTTCAAAACACCATTTAAGAATCAACGCAAAAACAACGACTTGATAAATATATTATTGAACTTAATTAATTAGTCTAATTAATTAATGTGTTACTTTAAATCACGTTTTTTTACGATGACGTAAGTTTACATGCGAATTGTTAAGTATAAATTTATCAAAACTTGCAAAAAGTTGTTTAAACAATTTTTTTTAAATTTTAATTAAATGCCATATTAGTTAACGCTAGAGAATTTCCGGATTTAGTTGCCCCGCCAATTGTGGTGCTACTAGTAATATTGATATGGAATTTTTTTAAATCCTATCACATCTACGAGAATAATGGTAAATTTTTTACTCTAGAAAAATATTGACACGTACAGAGGCGTTTTTAAATTAAAATTGGTTCTTATGGAACAAAACGCTAACCAACTCAATATCCAAACGATAAGATTTTAGTCATCACTCTCTTTATATGTTTAACTACATACAATGTCTTCATGTTTTTGGTTAAAGATTTAAAGTTATATTTAACGAGGAAAAAATTAATAAAGAATTAATTAAAAACGTCACTTTTTAAAAATTATTTGCGGAAAAACAACTTATTGCATCAAATTTCTACAAATTTAAGGACACAGATTGGACTTTCTTCTACAATGTGTGAAAATTTGATTCAATTATATTTAGACGTTTTCTTGTTGAGTTTGATGCTGTAAACCCTTATAATAGCGCAACTATTCTCCCCCCTTAATTAAATTAATAATTTTAGTTTAATATTATGACATTAATAATTTTATTATAGTAATAATGCTTTAAAATAATGAACGAGTTCATTAAAGGATGCACTACATACATTCTCTTTCAGTTCTTTGTTAAAAAAAATACCATTTAGGAGGAAATCACTATGCTTTTAATTTATTTGACTAACAATTAAATAACACTGTTAATTCTTAAAAAAATACATTAAAATAAAATTTACGACGGCAGTATGGGTTAGTTGATTAGTTGTCCTGGGTTCAAATACAACTCTGTGAATATGTTCAACGCTTTAACCGCTTCGGCATTCATTCATGGGTTCAGCGACAAACAAATTTACAAATAATAATCATCTTGCCTCATTTCATCACTCATACTCGGAAGGGCCTTCGGTATGCTAGAACCAGGTTAGTTACTTAGTTTATACTCGGAAGGACCTAAATTTAGCACAGTGTTAAAATCATTTCTAATATAAATTTGTCATATTTTTTTTATTAATTATATTCATGATAATTAAATCCAATAAATTATCATTACATCTTTATTTCACTTGGTATTTGCTATTAAAACTACATTTATGGTTAAATTTCACTTTAAGCCGGTAAAATTGGGATTTATATATTACTAATAGTAAAGTCTTAAATCTGCGCCTATAATGTTAGTGTAACGTGCTTAACTGCACTTACCAATTTAAATTTTATAATAATATAATAAAATTTTAAGATGTGTCGATGAGATAATAGCCATAATTCTCAAAGATTTGCTTACAAAATATTCAGAAACTAAAATTGTTAGGAAAGTTGTACCAGAACTAACTATTTTGTAAACATATAAAAAAACATTTTTTTGGTAAAAAAAAGCTACTTCACAAAAAAAACTATTTTTTGTTTTGCGTAGCTGTTATAAATTGTGATGTGCTTGTCACTAATCATACATGATATAATGCAGTAGTGTACCATTATTTGTTTTTAAAGTTAAGCAAACAAATACATAATTGGATTTAAAGTTTCAATCATTATTTTCTCCAAGTTTTTAAAACATTTCTATAATCGGGAAACGCCATTGACATTGATCTTGTAACAATATTTGTCGTAATATATTAAATAACATTACAGTAAAACATATTTCAATTTTCAAACAGTATACTATTCAATATTAAATTAGGTGATTTTTATATTTAAACCGGCTCAAAACTAAGCTTACATGAAATGTTTTATTTGCTCTACAAGTCTTGATAAATGACGCTATTCATACGAAAAGTTCTATATAAACAAAAAATAATTACTGTCATATATATATATATATATATATATATATATATATATATATATATATATATATATATATATATGATATGCTATATAGATTTGTTAAAAAAAATGTGTAGAGCTTAACAAACAGCACTAATTCCTCTAAATTATATAAATAGCTGCTATAAAAGTTGTTCCCTAGTGGCTATTTACACACAAAAAAACGTAAGGATACTTTTTTGTGCACACTCGACTATACATCTTCTTTCTTTCAGCACTTTATTACACAGCTTATAATGAAAATAAGCTGAATATTAAAAGCGGATTTCTTACATATATTTCTTATTACTACAGAAAGAAATGTACATAAGGCCGAATAAAATTAACGCTATTGATTTTTGAGTCGGCATGAAGCTAATTAAATTTAAGCTCAGCGTAATTAGAATATGGTTCTCGGGCACATTTGCAGATATTAAATTTTTGTGAGGCATGTGCAGTGTAATTTCATTTGCATATGTATTTTTGCAGCTGTTGTTTATGCGCTCATTTCTTTTTGCATGTCTATTAGTTCTGGCCCATTGTGCCATGGACAATTTGGTTACTGGATTCTATATTTTATACTATAAAATTACGTGACAGACTGTATAAAAATCTCAGCTACAAAAATTGTACATTTATTTCTATTATGTATTGAAATCTACAGGAAAATTAAAAGCAAGCCGTGATTAATTCAGTTTATTACTGGAATTCCGTACTGACCAATGTATAAAATTTTAGTAACTAACGTATACTGAATGTATTCAGCGGGGTATTACACTAGCGGGAGTTTATGCTACTGCTACAGATTGAAAAGATATGTTGAAAAGCAAATATATTAAAATTGTTGATTACTCTATATCAATGTACTAATAATAATAATAAATTTTATTTCACTAATAGATGTAGAAGTAAAAATTATATAAAAAAAATTATCCACTACTCTAAAATTAGTAATTTTTAGCGGTCCCGGACTTATTAATATTTTTTTATTTAATTAAGTAGTTTTAATTTGCTACAATTTTTATTGTCAGTTTTTCTGGAGTAGAACTGTAGTTTTTTTTATATTGTATTATATTATTTTGTCAAACGTTTTAAAAAGATTTGCTATATTTAATGGCTTCATTTTGTAAATAATTGTTTTCATGTTTTTTTTTTTTAATTTTATGAAATCAGTTTTTTTGAAGTGTTATAACTAATTAAACTTTAGTTATTAGTTAGTTGTTATTTTTAATTATGTGCTATTTCAATACATATGTCGTTTTTTCTTATGATATTGCATATTTTGTAAGTAAATCTTTAGGGTTAACTATATTTTTACGTTTAATTTAATTTAATAGTTTTATTACAAAATTAAATCTATTATATATCTAACTTGATATAAATATGTCATCTGTGAAGAGATTACGTGAATATACATTAAACAAATAATATCGAAAAAAAAAAGAAAAAATAGAAAACAGTTGTGATAGTGAATAAATAAAATATAGAGAATTTAGTGGACATTATAATTAAAAGTGTAGAAGCAAAAGAAAAGTGAAAAAGAGATTAAAACAAAGTGTAATCAAATATAACCCCAAAGAGAGCGAAGAAACAAAACAAACTAATAATAATATATTTAAAATTATTTAAAGCAAGTATTAAAGTTCTCTAAAATAAAATCTCGGTGGCGCACAGGAAAGAGCCGCAGCGAATAGTGTTTGTCATACTCAGACACGGGTTCGAAGCTCGGAAAAGTAAAACTTTTTTTTTTGTTTTTTTTTTGTTTTTTTTTTGTTTTTTTTTTATCTTTAATTATAATTTAAATTAAATAATAAATTATTATCGAATAAAATATCTAAAAAAAATTAAAAAAAATCTATAAAAACTTAAAAAAGAAAATAATACAAAATAAATAAAAATGCCACCAAAAATAAAGAATACCGAAGACGAGGGAATAAAAACAAGCCTGGAAGAACTTAAAAAAGCAGTGGACTTTATGTCAGCAAAGTTTGAGGAAGGAAGAAAAGAAAATGAGGAAATGAAAAAACTCTTAAAGATATAAAAAAGGAAAATATGGAAATGAAAAATATGGAAATGAAAAAACAAATAAAGGATCTGGAAGAAAAAGTAAACGAATATGAACAAGATTAAATAAAAAATAATATTGTGATAGCAGGGATTCCTAAACAACACCAAAAAGAAGATATAAAAGAAATAGTAGCAAAAATATTTACAAATATTAATACTGAGATTCCAAAAAATAATATCGTTGAAGCTTATAGAATAAATAACAAGAATCCTGATGCACCAATACTAGTTAAATTCAAATCAGGAGAAGAAAAAAAGAAAATAATGGAAAAGAAAAAAGAAAAAAGGTCAATCAAAGCCGATGAATGTGAATTAAAAGGAAAAAAAGATATATACATTACGGAACAACTTACATACAAAAACAACAGCATATTCTATGAAGCAAGAAAACTAAAAAAGCAAGGTTACAAATGGGTGTGGTATAAAGAAGGAAGAATACTCGTAAGAAAAACAGAAGAAGACAAGCCAATAGTTATACATGGAATTGAGCATGTCAAAGAACTGTTAAACAAAGAAGAATATTAAAAAAAAAAAAAAATTATATATATTTATAACGATAACTAAAATGGACAAATTAAAAATATACCTACACAACGCAAGAAGTATAAGAAACAAATTCGATAAAATACTAACAATACCAAAAGTGTACAAAGCAGATATCATAGTAATAAATGAAACATGGATATATACAAACGAAGAAACATACTTCCAAATTCCAATTTATACAGCTATATTTAATAATAGACCAATGAAAGGTGGAGGTATTGCAATATATATATAAAACGGAATAACAACTACAGTACAAGAAAGTCGAACAGAAAAAAATACTGAAATATTAACAATAAAACTTAATAAAACCAATATACTTTTAACAGCAATATATAAACCGCAGACAGCAAAATACGATGACTTTTTAAAAGTTAAAGACAAAATAACAAAAACTAGTACTAAAAATATAATACTAGGCGACATGAACATAAATTTAAGAGACAATAACAATATAACTAACAACAACAAAAATATAATTGTAGAAAATGGTCACTATATATTAAATAAAATAAACGAAGAAGGAGTAACAAGAAATAACGCAGATAAACCTGGGACAATAATAGATCACGTTATAACAAATATAAAAGATAACAACAGCAAAATAAAAGTTAAAAAACTAACATTATCAGATCATAATGCGGTAATTACTGAATGGAACGTAATGTGTAAAGAAACAAAATATGAAAAAGTTCTAAAAAATAAAATAAACTACGATAAAATTAAGAAAGAATTTGAAAACATAGATAATAAAACAGTAACTGATTTTGACACTCTAACAACAATATTACAAAACAAAATAAAAAGAAATACAAAAGTAACTTAAATAAAAAGAAAAGAAAACAATGAGTGGATAAATATGGAAATAATAACAATGATAAAAGATAGAAACAATACACAAGAGAGATACATCAAAAATCCAAACAATGATGTCATTAAAAAAATATTAAAAGAAAAAAAAAGGAAGTAGAGAACAAAATTAAGGAAAGAAAAGAAAATTACTACACAAACAAAATAAAAAATGCAAATGGAAATCAAGCTAAACAATGGTTGAAAATAAATAGTATGCTAAACAAAACAAAGAAAAAAACAAAACAAGAAATAACAGAAATTATAACAAAACACGGACAAAAAAAAAACAGATAAAATTGACATAGCAGACGAACTGAATAACTACTTTGCAACAGTGGGAAAAAACTTGGCAAACAAAATTAAGAAGAATGATGGCAGAGAAATAATAACAACTGTAAGAATAGAAGAAGAAGCTACGTTTGACAAAACAACAGAAGAAGAGATAGAAAATATAATCAAACAACTAAAAATAAGAAGCGCCCCAGGAGAAGATCAAATAACCCATGACGTAATAAAAGTTATAAAAAAAGAAATAGCACCAATACTGAAAAAATTAATAAATAAAATGATTCAAACAGGTGAATATCCACAAATACTTAAAAAACAAATTATAAAACCAATACACAAAAAAATAGAAAAATCAAAATTAGAAAATTATAGACCGCTATCGCTTATATCAGTGTTAAGCAAAATAACAGAAAAAGCAATATATAACAGATTAATGACACACATAAACAAACATAACATAATAAACAAAAGACAATATGCATTTCAAAAAAATTCAAACACAATGGGTATAACAACTGACATAATACAACACATAGCACAAAAACTGGATGAAAAACAATATGTAATACCAATATTTATAGACATGAGAAAAGCTTTTGACACCATCGACAAAGACAAATTGATCAAGAAAATGGAATAAAAATCACAAATTTAAAATTACTAAAAACATATATTAAAAACAGAACACAAAAAACAAGAATAAACGACATACTTAGTACATCAACAATAGCAGAATGTGGGCTACCACAAGGTGGAGTACTAGCACCAATATTGTATATATTATACATAAATGATATATATGAGATAAACTTGACTGGAGAAATATATACATATGCTGACGACACATGTATTATATATCACGGAAAAAACAAAGAAGCAATAGAAAGAAACATAAATGAAGACGTTAAGAAATTAACTAAATGGTACGACGAAAACATACAAACAATAAATGAAGAAAAAACGACGTATATGGTAATAAGACAAAAAAATACAAAAGATATTGACATAAAAATTGAAATAAATAACATACCAATTACCAGAACAAAACAGACAAAATACTTGGGAATAATAATAACAGAGAAACTAACATGGGATACACAAATAAACAAAATATTAAAAGAAAGTGCAGCAACAATAGGAGCTGTCTATAGAGCTAGGAAATGCATACTAAAAGAAACTGCAATAAGTATATACTACACATTATATTTATCAAAAATTAACTATTTAATAAATATATGGGGTGAGACAACAAAAACAAATATACAAAAAATACAAAGACAACAAAACAAAATACTTAAAATAATACATAAACTACCAAAGTTAACACCAACAGAAGAAGTATACAAAATAATCAACAAAACAAACATTAACAAAAAAATAAAAATAGAAAAATGCAAACTAATATATAAAATTAAAAATAAAGAAATTAAAACAAATCTACAAATAATATTAAACAAAGAAATTCACGGACATAACACGAGAAGAAGAAGTATTATACATGTACACACAACAAGGACAGAAAAGGCGAAAAAAACAATACTAAGCAATGGACTAATCACATACAATGAACTACCTGAAAATATTAAAAAAACGAAAACTTATAAAGAATTTAAAACAAAAATAAAAGAACACTACATAATAACAAGACCAAAACAAACAAATAAATAAACAAACATGATAATACACACAAAATAAGATAAATGGAAAGAGAAAATAAAAATGGTGCCCCGAATACGAAGCTTTGCAGCCTACCATATATGGAAACGGTGTAAACCAGCAAGTGGGGAGAAAAAAAAATATAATGTTGTAAATATGTAAATATATTATAATAAATTTAGTTAATAAAAAAAAAAAAAAAAAAAAAGATATATATAATTTTTTATATTATGTAAAATGATTTCTATGTTATTGATTTAACAATTTTATTGTAACAATTTGAATTCACTCATGTATCAGCATTTATAATTTCTAAGAGATTTGTCGATGCACAGAGAAATGTCATCTTTGGCGGCCGCATACTCTATAATGTCAATTTCTTAAATTTAACAAAAATACGTAGTATAGATGTTTTAAACAAATTTTTTTCAAAAAATTCAAAAAAAACAATATTTTTTCAAACAAAATGTTTTTAAAAGACAATTCTACAAATGTAAAAATAAGTGGATTATGGGTATTGTCTATATCTAAATGATCAATTTAACTTAAAAATATTTATAATTAATTTTCTCAATATTTCTTCTAATAAACAAATTCTTTCTTTCAGATAAAATGTTTTATAAAAACAATTTTACTTAAAAACCCATTTATTGGTATTGTCTAAATAATCAATACAATCTTCAAAGTAAAAAAATAAATATTTCTCATTTTTACAAACGTCTGTAGTCACTGAAGAAAAATGTGATATCCAATCTCTTGATGACAGACACTTTCAGTTTTTTGAAGAAGGGATTTCTAATTCTTGCAGAGAGAAATAACTTTCAATTCTTTGATAAAAAACATTCAGGCAGGTGGGCAAGTTCTCTAGTTTAAACTACTTGTTTCTAATCATGCTACCTGTCCAACTGTTTGTTATCAAATTGAAGTTTTTGTTTGTTTGCAAGCGTTAGACATTTTTGTCTAAGATGGAAAACGTGATATATAATCATTTGATGACTAACACTTAGTCAGGTTGGTTGGTCACTCCAGATCATGGTTACCAGCAAACAGTTTGAACTAAAGTGATTACTCACCCGTCCGAGTGTTTATCAAAGAATTGAAAGTTTGTCTCTTTAATTGCAATTAATAATTTGTTATCAAAAAATAAAAAGTTTTTTGTCTTTGCAACCGTCAAAAGTATTTTTGTTAAAAAAAGCGGGTAATGTTTAATCTTTTAATAACCAACACTTCAATCCAGATTATGGTTACCAGTACAGTTTGAACTGGAAAGCTCACCAACTTTTTAAGTTTTTGTTATCAAGGATATAGACCAAAATTTAGGTGGGTAAACTCCATATCACCAATGCAGACCTTACAAACTTGGCTGGTTTGTTATCTAGAAATTAAAAGTTTCTTCTCTTTGCAAGCGTTAAAAGTATTGTTTAAGAAAAAAGCCGATAACCAGTATTTGGATGACCAACATTTGAGTTGGTGGGTGGCTTACTCTAGATCATGCTCATCAGCGAGTAGTTTAAATTGGAGTGTCGACCCACCCGCTTAAGTGTTTGTTAAAAATTTAAAATTTTATCATTCTGCAAGTTTCTGTTAGTCCCTTAGTTAGAAGAGAAGAACTTATCCAATCTTTTAATGACCAACACTTGAGCGGGTGGTTGGGTCTCTCCAGATTAGGATTACCATTAAGTAATTTAAAATGCCCGGATAGCCCAAAAGTTTATTATCAAGAAATTGGAAATTCTTTTTGCAAGAGTTAAAAGTCTCCTTGTCTAAGAAGAAAGAACTGATATCCATACTTTTTATGACCAACACTTAAGTGGATAATTGGGTCAATCCAAATCATAAATAGTTTGAACTAAAGTGCCTACCCAAACTCTCAAAAGTTTAGTAACAAGAAATTTCTTATAGTAAAAAAATGAGGTTATATCCAATCTCGGGTTAACCAACACTTGGGTGGGTGTTATTTTAGATCATGATTACTGTCAAGTAGTTTAAACTAAAGTGCTCTATCACTGGCTCAAACATTTATTTTTGTTTTTTTTTTTGTTTTAATAATAATAACTTATTTACGCATCAGCATTTACAAAAAAATTCAACTAACATGTTTTGAAATATTATTATGGTATCTGTCTTAAGTATTTCTGGAAAACCGTCTTACAAAATTAAGGTAAACGGTTTGACACATTATTAGCAAATCGCACAATTTGAGAAAGTGGTTTGTGGATGTTGTGGTTAGTTCTAATAATTCTAGAAAATGTAATAAACTGACATTTTTTTAAAATTAAGTTCCATCCCGTTTACGACACACCAATTATTTACCGTAAATAAATCATTCTGCATTGCCAAACAATTATCAAGTGTATCAATTTTATAAAAAGTTTTACATTATCTGCAAGTAACATATGAGGATAGTTAATACATTAGATATGTATATTATTGATAAAAAAAAACAAAATAAGTCCCAAGACTTTTACAGATGAGTATTTATTTTAACTTGCTGAATTTGTTCACTTAAATACGAAGTTAACCACTGAAGAAATGGATTATTGACACCATATGAACTCAATTTATAATTAACAAAATATGATTATCAAAATCAAAAGTTTTACTGAAGTTTGTGAAAATAGTATAGACCTTAGCTCTACGTTCCAAAGCTTTGATTATGTAATTGGTAAAAATGAACAGATTTGTTTGTGTTGATTTTTTTGGAAAAAAGTTGTGTTGTTGATTTATAATAATATTTTTAAAAGTTCAAAAAAGTGGTTATGTATTATTTTTTTAATTTTTGTCAAAATTGATAAAGTTGTTATAGGCCTATAATTATTTACGTTTGGTTTGAAACCAGATTTAATGATCGGTACAACGTAGAATTGTTTCCACAACGTGGTAAATATACTTGATAACAATGATAGAGAATACATTTAATAGAGTGGGTATGATAACGTATGGCAACAGTTTTTTTTTTTTTTAAACAGTATTGGTAAGTTATCTGGGCCAGAGCAACAATCTAATTTAATTTTATCAATGCTTCTAAAACACAATCTTAAGTAATTGATGTATTTGATAAATTGCAGTAGAATTTGATGCAAAAAATAATTGAATATATGTAGTGGGTTTATAAACTGAAGCAAAAAACCAGCAAAATGATTGGCAATATCAGTAGTAGTCGTTGCACTCTTTAAACTCATTAAAAAACAAATACCGAAGGATTTATTTTTATTACGATTAATGACCAGCATGCTTTTAAGTTAACAAGTATTAACTATTCAATATTATCCAAGTACTTTCTATAACATAACAATGTCTCAGACTTGCAAGTAGACCTCAAGTTGTGTAAAAACTTAGTTTAAAGCTTGCAGTGTTGTTTTCCATTTTCTATGAGCTTTTTTTATAAAATTAAACTAGTTAATTTTCAGGAAAACCTGAGTGATAAGCTGCAACGATTAGTGACTGTCATTTTTAGTACATATAAATCAATTACAAAAGACTCAATATTATAAAATATATTAATTGCAGCAATTGCATGTTCACAAATTGTAAAAAAATAGATTATTCTCGTTTATAATTATTAAGTAAGTACTATTGTTAAAAACATTACATTTTTTATGACAAAGCTAATGCTCTTTCTATTAACTTTGTCATCAAGGAATGTGAGTGGACACTGGACTGCACACCCACCCGCCCAAGAGTTTGTTAACAACAAATTAAAATTTTCTTCTTTTAGCAAGCGTTATCAGTTTCTATGTTAGAGGGGGTATGATAAATATAATCATTTGACACTAAACATTTATGTTGGTGATTCACTCTAAATCGTGTTTTCCAACATGTAGTTTAAATTAAAGTACCCACCTACTCTTTCAAGTGTTTGTTGTTGAAGAATTGGAAGTTTCTTTTATTGCAAAAGTCTCTTTGTCTAAGAAAAAAAAAATGTTAACAAGAAATTAAAAGTTTTTCTTTTTTACAAGCCTTAGAAGTTTTTAAGTTAGACGAAGGAATGATAAATCCAATCTTTTGATGACCAACACTTTGCCCCCCAAAGTATTCTAATTTATAATTTTATAACAACTTTTTTTCTTGAACATTTTTATCTTTCTGTTGTTTATCTATATATTATATTTCAAGATTTTTGAAATCATTAAGCCTTGCTGATTTCTGCATAAAGTCAATTTTATAATTGACCAGCAAATAAATAATGTGAGTTTTATACTTTGACACAACAAGCATAAGTATTTTCTTAACTCAGTCAAAAAAACACGGTATATTTACTATTACATAATCTACAAAAAATATAGTTATTGTAGAGTGCTAGTTTAAGTCTACACCAAAAAATGTTGCATCTGTCTCAATTGACTAACCTTCAAAATTTTGTTGAATAATTTTTACTATGAAAAATAGTGATAGTAGGTACTAAAAAACATATTTCCAAAATGTTCAACTTTTTAAGCTATTATCTCAATTTTTGAGAGTTTCAAAGTTTATAAAAACGCCTAAAAATCACATTTTTTAGTAATTTTCATTTTTTTTCTCATTGTAGAAACATTGGAAAAAGCTCTGCAAACTCTGATTCTTTTTGTAATTTCTTGTACTTTAACTTGTTTTTCTTTTAATTTGTTTATTTTTTACTTCCTTGAGCGTAGGACGTTGTGAAAATATCCTAAAATTACAAAACCAGCTCCACATTGAAAATGCCGTAACAATGTCAAATTTCAATAAATATAAGTCTAATTTAGCTTAATTTTCTTGTTTTGAATTGCTCTTTAAAATTTTTTCCGATCGAACCAGTAAATTGTGAGATAGCACTTTTCAAAGATTAGTAATTTGGTAAAAAATGCTAATTTTTGTATACATTAAAACTGCTGTAACTTCTTTCTACCCGAATTTTATTTGCTGAAATTTTCAGAAAACCAACATTTTTTTTAAGAACTAATCTAATAAATATATTATACATTGCAACATTTTATTAATACAGTATAGAAATAAGTTTAAAAATATTACGTGATATAATATAGAAAAAGCTATAGCAATCCAGCAGTTACTATAATCTGCAATAATTGTGCAGTAGTAGTACTACAAACCAATTGTTTGATGATTAAAATAATATTATTATCGTCTAACTAAATTTAATGTTTTTAGAAACGTTTGTTTGAATTATGTATCAAAATACCGTATTAAAATATTTATTATTTATTTTTATTTTTTTCTACATTCTGATTAAAGTAAATCCTTCGCCAAAAGCAATATAACTCCCGCAAAGATTAAGTTGTGTAAATAGCATGGGTAACATTAAATGAAAATCTGTCATTGTTAAAATGCACCAACGGATTTCCGTTCGCACGCTCCAATTCCGTAAGGATATGCTTTGCTATTAAATTTTTATTGGCTTGAACAATATTCGTTGTACCGGATTGAGTTTATTAAGTATTTCATTGTTTTTAAATGTATATAGATGGATACTACGTTATATATCTATATAATAAACAAAATAAAGTTTAAATTGAATGCGGCAGAATTAATAAAGTTTGTTAAATTATTTAATTAGAAACATGTTATGATTATCAAACGTCAATTTAACCACACTTCAGCGGCAGGAATTCGTGAAGAAATTAATCCAGCCCACTCTTAATACATTCGTGCCATGTATTACTTTTTTGCAGTACCCTACTCAAAACTGTCGCAAGACTAGACTAATTAATCAAATTTAAAATTAATAAATTAAACAATCAAGCCCTGCTCTCGTCAGATTTCTTATGAATTGTATAATTTAGGGAGCAGCAGCCCTCGGTCCGTTTAGCGTAAATCATTCCGAACCGCACACACATTGCTGTAAATTTGTGTTCCTCGTCACCAGTAAATCATGTCAAATATATTAGCCAATGAACCAATCGCAGCAATATGTACGCTGTTAAATCTAATGTGAACTTACTGCAGTGCAGTTTTCGATTCTAGGTGGTCTAGGAAAATCAATCGTTCTTCAAATCAATTTAGTGAATACCACAAAAGCCTTTTCATGCTCGATCATTAAATTACTTAAATAAAATTTACCGCAAACAAGCTATATGTCTTATACATACATAGTATACATATAAACTAATTTCATATTATAAGCAGTGAAAGTAAACTGTTTCTAAGTTCTATAAGAATTTGTCATGAAAGCAACCAGCATATAATTACTTATCTTGACATTGAATAGTATGTGTTTCTTAATTGCTTATAGCTAAGAGACAGTTTACAGGGTGTTAGACAAAAAACGTACGGCTGAATAACTTCGTTATTTTTTAATCGATTATTATAATTCAAAAACTATTTTAAATAGTTTTTTAAGTATTATAAAGGCAGGTACACACATGTATGTTTTTTTAAATTTTTATGATATTCTTAATACAGCCATGTAAAATAATAATATACTTTTATAACACAATTTTTTGATAAACTTGTAAAAAATATTTGTTTTTTATTTAAAATGATCGTAATTGAATAGTTGGCATAATAATTAATGTTTATATTTTTGAGTGTTTTTTAAGTAACAAAATCATTTGTAACAAGAGTAACAACAAACAAAACTAAAGTATTTTAAGTTTTCAAAATGGCCACTATGAGCGTTAATGCAAGCTTGATTCTTCGATTATCTCAAAAACGTAGCGATATAGACAAAAAAGTTATTGAGATTTTTTGTTTGAAGTTAAAAATGTACCTAAAGTTTTATTTTTCGCTTTCAGTTAGGAAACACCAGGCAGAATATTTTAAGAGCCAAAAATAGACTTTAGCAGCACGGAGGAAGTGAGGCCTGCTAAAAGCGAAAGGCTTTTAAAGCATTTTAGCAAAAATAAAAACATCAGTTTAGAAAGTTTTAAAATATATTATAATCTATCACTACTGTCACATTTTAAGGTATGACGTCATGTGAAATCCTGATTAACAGCCAATAAAATACTGTAAATGATTTTTTGGCTTTTGGTAGAAACTTACATTTTAGGTCCGAAATAGATGGTTTCAGTAGAGGCAGGTGAAAAATAAAGCATAACGTTTATATGAATTTAGTATCATCAATTGAGCTGTGTACTTATATTTATTCTTTTCTCAAACATAAAAATATATAAAAACACGTGCAATATTGGCTCCAGGGTCAATGTTGAATGCGTAAATAAACCACACAACACAATACACACACACACACCCACTCGCATAATTTTTTTTTCTATATGTGTTGGAATAGTTTTGGCAGTATGTGTTACTGTAAAATTTCAAATAGCGGTAAAAGCCCAAAGTTTTGCTGGTAAATTTTAAGATTTACTTAAGATTAATGGAAAACCTCCAAATATTACTAAATTATTGTTTGTTTTGTATTTTTACCAATTTTTCTTGGTTATGATTCTAAACAGCTTTTCTGATTTTTTAATTCAATAGTTTAAATCTATGTTTTCCGTTGCTTCAAGGTCTTTTAATATCCTGTTGCTAAAAATGGTTTGCTGAGTCTAGAAGTATTTTGCTTTATACACCATTGTCTCTATTTCCGGTATTAATATGTAGATTTTTATTCTGCGTACTAACAATAGAAATAGTATAGATTTAAACCTGGTTTTGAAAACTTTATTGATTGTGCTTTTGAAAGTTGTGTATAAAAAGTGAAGCAAGTTTGTGGCACAATTTTCTCCAATTTTAAAAATCTTTTAGTCTTTTTAGTTTAAAGGTGTAATGTTTATAATAGAGATAAAATTTTTTACTTAAATTTTTATTGGCAATTATTTCTACGTATATTATAAGAGGCTATTATAAGATTCTTTTTAGTAAAATAAATGAGACGCAACAATAATAAAAAAAAAAAAATTGTAACAAATGAATAAAGTTAAACTTTTAACAAAAACATAATTTCAAGAATGCTTTTAAGGTGTTCAGAAGTCTAATTGAACAAGTGTAAACTCAACAATAACAAATGTAGCACAAATACACGTAGTAGTTTAATACTACTTGAAAATGTTATATATAGTATAAATAACGATGATGGATTTAAATAAAGCTTTGATAGTGTGTACCATAAAATACTTCTGAAAAAAAAAATGGTTTTCCTTAGTGACAAGTTTAGATCATATTTATTGGAAAAAAGCCAATGTTTAATTAGCTAAAATGAATTAGAACATAAGATAAGAAGTGATTAAAAAAATAAAATAAAAATCTTTAAAGTGTTGAATACTTTATTAGTATTGTTTGCCGTCGATTCCACATCAAAAACAATGACAATATATCAAATATTGTAAAACAAAATTGACAAAAACTAAATGATTGGTTTTTTAATTAACTAACCACTAGATTTACTTTAGATTAGTTTGTTGGCAAATTTGATGCTAGCTCATTCAATCGCATCAATTTACTGCGCAGAAGTTACTGACACTCCAGCTTCTACTTGTCATCTAGCATCAGCGAGTCACCGTTACGACCCGATATTGTTAATGCGCTCTTTTCCATAAATTATTTTGCACTCAATTACTAAAACATACTGTAAAATTAGCGAATATAGAATTTCTCTTTCTCTACAAGCTCTCCCAGCCATTGTGTAATTAAATCTAATTTTTCTTGAAACTTGTAAGGTAAAGATTCACAAATACTTTCTATTAACAAATATAATAACAATCTATTACTAGTTCATCATTTATCTACATTTAACACAACCTTGGACGCTCTACCTGCATGCAAATAACAAGGTTACATATAAAATATAATATATAGTCACTAATTTTAAATTGGTTACTCAATCAATTGGGAGGACAAGCGGTACTTTTATAACACCCTGTATATGTTATTATAATAAAAATGAGTTGTCTAGAAAATGTACATTTCTAGCAGGAAAATCCTTTCACTAAAAAATCACATACATAATAAATAAACTAATCAAAAGAAAATTTGTACAACCCTTATAATTGAATTTTTAAACATTGCTCTCGCAGGTGTACCGTCTCCTTTCATGTGAACCCCACAGCAAACTAGAATATTTTTTATACAGCAAAATGTGATAATTACTTGTTCTCGTAAAAACGTGTTTGTTATTAATTTAATAATAATGACCGATAATTCCGAGGCGTATGTTATAACATTTTCCGTTGGGGGACTGAAAAATAAAACCGAATTGGAGTAGTTGGTTCAAAATTGATGAATGAAATTTTACGTATTGAAATTAATATTGAAGCGCTCATCCAATACACGAGATTTATGTTTCAATATCTCCCTCCACGTGTGAATTGGTAAAGATTTTGAAATATATGTAGTTTAATCTGAACTGAAAATGTTAAATATAATTTATGTAAAACAAAACCGATTCGTCTGGATGTAATGGAAAGTCTATTAAATTAATTATAATGGGTAATTTGTAGTGAATTCGGACCAATGAGCTGGATTAATATGTTAATATTTCATATGTATTTATGCATCATCAATTTATAACACTGTTTAATTTTGCAAAGAAGAAAATATATGTATATGCGTACATGGCGATAAAAAATGTATGTATTAGTAATATTAATTGACGCCTGTAGTTGAGATAGACTATACAGTTAATAGAATGAACTAGATAAAGTTAGTTCATAATCGTAATTAAGATAAATGCAAATTTTATGTTATTTGAAACAACTTAACTTGGTTGTTGGCGAATCAATTAATTCCTGTCACTTGTTTCCGTTAATTTATGACAATTGATCATAATTTATGTAGTATATTCAGTCTTATTTCTATTTAACATTAAATTAGTACAAACAATAAAAGCTGAACTTTTATTTATAGTAATTTTTGAAAACAACTAAATATGATTTAAGGTTTAGTGATATATAAATGAACTGTGTTATCTATATTTATTAATGTTTTAGTATAAAGGAGGGTTGAAACTTTTACCATGTGGTAATCCAAAATAATGATAAAATAAAACAATAACTAAGTTTTTACCACAAATACTTTATTGATATCAATACAAACAAATGTCTACGCCTTAAGTTTCAACTTTTAGAGGCCATTGTCAAGTCATGGCATTTTTTTGTTAATAATGTTTTATCAGTAAAAATTCATTAAAAATAGGTATCCGCAGTGCTTTGTTAAACGAACCAGTTAAAAACAATCAATATGATTCAAACACAGCGTTTAAAATAGCTCAAAGATTATATTTCTCAAACAAAAAGTTGTTTTATAGTTTTATAAACAAATTTAGGATCTACTATAATTATTTTTAAAATCTGTATTTTCTAACTAAAAAAATATGATAGTTTTTGTTTTGTTTTTAAGTCTGCTAAGAAGTAGTAAAAGAAGGTGCGCGCTAGGGCACCTCCCACCACTTTTTTCAAGGTCAAGGCCACTGCCATGGCCACGCCTCCTCAAGGCCATCACGCCCCTCCAAGGTCAAGGCCATTGCCATGGCCACGCTTCCTCAAGGCCATTGCGCCCCTCCAAGGTCAAGGCCATTGCCATGGCCACGCCTCCTCAAGGCCATGGCCACACCCTTCCAAGGTCAACATCATTTTTTTTCAAGGCCAACTCACCACACTTCTTCAAGGCCAACTTGAGACACTTTTTCAATGCCACTTTTCTAAAGCTACACCTGTCATAGTCACCACTTTTTTTTAATCAATTTGATTCTCAGGCTAACATTTACTTACATAATGTTACACAGCAACATTGATTATTGTATCTTTTGCCGTTGCCATGAATGTAACAACTTTTATTTTACTCTCAACAATTTTAAACAACTGTATGTGTCAAAACCAAAAAATACAAACGAATGTTATATTTCAATTAAAAACTCAACATGGAAACAAATGGATATGGACTATATTTACCATCCAAAAACATGCAAGACTTTGATAAATGCCAACAACCATTTAGGATACAACATCATTTATAGGTTAAAAAATAATACAAACATAACAGCAAGTTTTCAAAATACCATTAGTTTTAATAATTCAACATTGTACAATTTTGTTAACATATTATCAATTATTATTCTAACAATGTTTCTTACTTATATATTACACTTTATTACAAATAAAATGTACACTAAATATATTACTTATTAATAAATATTTTTAAAAAGTTACGAGTGCTTCATTCTCAACCACTTTCCATAATAGATCTATATTACTTTGCCAATGTGATTTATTATTTACACTAAATAATGTCTCTACATTTTGTTCAGATTCTTCTTTTTCAATTTCTTCTGCTACTTCAAAAAACATATCAATATTTTGTTTCCAAGGGTCACTATCTAATAATTTATGCCCCCAAGCTAATGTTTTCATGGAATCAGGAATTATATATCTTTTATCATCAAAGTTGGTCAATGCTACTTTATTTTTTAATTCAGTGTACATATTGTGTAAATGTGACCGAAAAATAAACATTCTACATAACTTGTTATTACCTTTTAGAATATTTTGGAAATCATGCACCGTTAATTAGTTATCAATAGCACACTTTTTAACCCCTTGCTTTTTTTGTTACTGATGTCGGTGTTTCCACACAATATGCTTTTGCTCCGGTACCATAGAAACTTTGAATAGGTTCACCAACATATTCATCTTTCATTTTACCCAAAATAGATTTATTTTTTTGTATGTCATGAATATTACCATCCTTGTAATTGGATGTGTCAAAATAATTTAAATTTTGTTTTATATCATCATAAAAATTATCAGTTTTTACATCTAATATTAGTGAATCGGTATCCTTATATAATAATGACACGTTTTCATTATACATTGGTTTTAAATAGATATAATAAAAATCATACATAACTGTCTTTGATAAATCTAATATAGAAAACCCAACATATATTGGTTTATTATAATACACTTTTACTTTATTCATCTGAATTGCAACTAAATTTTCCGAAAATATTGAACAATTTTAAAAATTTGGTTTGGCTATAAATACTTCTGCTCCGAATTGTTTACCTAACTTACTCCAATGGCTGACAAGTTTTATATCAATTCGATTGTCTAAATTTTCCATTGTTTTCCCAAATACACTATTGTTCATAAGTTTAAAGAATAATTTCTCAAAATCATTTTTTGATGCATTTCGCATCTTAGTATTTAAATCAATATATCCTTTAAGCCAATGTGATTGTTTGAATTGAATAACACGATGAATTTTTTTCAATTTTAAACCATTATTTAAACATTGCTTTAAGTTTCTGTAATGAATAATGTATTTATTTTTATCATATAAATTTGGAATCAATTTTGCAAATTTACTGTTTGGTGGAATTATATTTTCTGGACAAAATGGAAAATCATTATGAGTATCATGTACTTCAGATGGATATTCTAAGTCAACTTCCAAAACATAACCTATATTGGATGTATCAGATATATCAAATACATTTAACTGTTCTATTTGTTCAGGTGTTAACCAATTAAAATCTTTTTCGGGTAAATATTCAGACATAGAACCACCATATAAATTAGTTGCATCAAGGTACATTAAAAATGAGATTAGTTTAGTGGGATCATAATTTGGTAAAAATTTGTTGTTTGCTTCAGCTTTTCAACCAACACATGTACTAACACCACCACGGATACCCATTTTAAAAAAATGTAACATATCAATGTCAGTTAGTAATTCTAATTTTACCTTGGTAAATTTCAGCATAGCATCCCAACTTAAACCAGGGGCAGTAAAGTAATGTGCCGGGTCTAGTTTATAATTTTTCAAACAAATTTTACAAACATTTTCAAAAACGTCTGCTAAAATTAGAACATCTGATTTTAAATATATGTCAGCATAATCACCAATAGTTTGACATTTGAATACATCCAATACATCACAAGCTCGTTGGTAATCTTCTATCAAAATATTTTCTTCTCTTAATTTATCATAAAATTCTTCAATTGCAGGCAGTTTTCTTTCATTTAATTTTAAACAATTATCAATGTAGGAGTAAGGAAATACACCTTTTTGTCTTATAAAATTGAATTGTTTTGAATCTTTAAAATATTTTTTTACTTCAATACATTCTTGAGGACTTAAATTTTTTGATAATTTTTCTAATGATTTTGGCATAAATTTAAAAGAGTCTAAGAACCTCATTTGAATGTGTACGTTTTCTTTATTAATTACATCAACCAGAACTTGTTTTGTAAAGGATATATATTTTTCTTTTGTTTGTGCAATAACATTAATTTTTTCATTATTTAAAGCCAAATTTCTAATAAACAAATGAGAGTCATAATTTAAATTGTGAAAAAATATAGGTATATAATTTGGATTTTTATATCGTAAATTACAGTTGGGGTGAGCGGCACCTCTGAATTTGCCGGTCAAATGACAATGATCTCTTACTTTTATATCTTTATCAGAAAAGGTTGTATCACAAATATGACAAACTGTTGAATTTAGATATTCATTTTTGTCTTGCATCGTCTTTATCATCAACTTTATTGGTTTCAAAAGATTGTGTTATATATTTTTTTAATCAGTTTCTAATTTCTCAATAAATATTAGTTCGGGGTTGGGACCACGATAAATTTCTAATTTTGATAATGAATCATCATAATTACATTTAATATAGTATGCAAAAGAATATGGTTCATGTTCATATGTTTTAGTACTAAAAGACTTTGTTGGATCAGGAGAGCAAGTTAACATTAGTTTTAGAGCACATTTAAAGTCAGCGTAAACAACAAATGGTACCGATAATTGTTTTTGGAAATTTTCAAATTCTAATATATTTTGTGGCACTGATTTTCCAAATTTATTCATTTTTGTATCCGTGCAAGGAATTTGTGTATACAAGTAATTGCAATCATTTTCTAAATGTCTTAATAATTTAAAATTAGTTTTAAAGTATTTTAGACATCCATCACAAAAGTGTTTTGCTTGATGATGATTAGAAATTTGAGTTGAAACTAATTTAGATAAGTTTTTAATGTAGGAATAGTGATTAATACCATCATCATCACTGAATAATAGCAAATTTATGTGAATTGGTTTTTTAAATTTTGTGTAATGCATAGGACCAACCATTTCATATTTCCTGATTCCATCTTTGAAGTAATACTCTAAACCATAAACATTAATTGACAAATTATTATTTTTTTTAAATTTTTCGATATCACTTAACTTAATTGGAAAATTTATATCATTAAAATTAAATACCTCACTATAGTGTTCATATGATGAAGTTTTACTGGGGTTTCCAGTCGGTTGGCGTACTGCTGCAACAACACTCCATGCAAAATAGCAATCATCTTCATTTTGAATGTTTACAATTGCTTGCTTTCTTTTAATTTCTGTAGGCAGTGGAATGTATGATGAAGCACGGAGAGGATTATACTTGTTGAAGTTGAATTCTAAAAACAGTATTTTTTCTAACGCCCAACCTATAATAATATATTTATTAAGATAAATAATATATAACTTACAACTTAGCACTTACCTGAATCACGTTCTTGAAATTCAGACATTTTTGTGTCGATAATTTGTCTAAAAGTATCATACAACTCTTCAAATGATGTAGAGATAGTTGCAACTTTGTTATTAGTATTGAACAATTTTATTTCAAATAATTCTTTTTCACTAATTGTGTACATACCAAATAATTCAAAACTTATTTTAACAGCACAAAATTTATTTACAACTTTGTTTGTTAATTTATTTACTTTATCTTTAATTTCATTAATAAAATCAGTTAAATTTAAATAGTCGCGGTTTGATTTGACTCTATATGTAACAATTCTGCTTTTAAATGCAGTTGTTATTAACTCTACACCATCATCTATAGCCAGACAACAATTCTTCTTATGGTGAAAGCTTTTTAGATGACTGTTGTATGAACGTGACGGAATGATTTACAATCATTGCAAAACTTATCTGAAAAATATTATAACTTAATAGATTTAAAAATATTTAAAAAAATAAACTTACCTAGATTTGTTTTTTGTTGTTTGCTCGGAAGTGAATCATTGTTTAAGCCACAACTCTCTTTATAGTGTCTTTTTATCGACCTTTCACTTTTGTATAATTTATTACACTTAGAGCAGTTCATGATGTGTATTATGTTTGAAAGGTGCACACTGAATGTTTCTATTTTCTTCGGAGAATTTTAATTAAAGGATGCTGATCTTGGCGTTACCCAACAATACTACGGGGAGGTGTCAGCACATTGTCAGGAATGATAGGAATTAATAGAAAGGGTTGATAGGGGGAGTGGGGGTGGGGGGGTGGGGGTTACTATAAATAAAAAGGAAACTACTTTTTAATTAAACGCTTTTTTAAATCCGATAGTTCTTGATGTCTAACTATTCGATTGTCTATTGAATTTTCGAAAGCATGCAATTCTCGATCAATATCACTAACCGCACGCACTATAACAGTGTCCATTGCATTGACTATTATAGAAGTAGTGAAAGTTTCATTTAGATTATTAAATTGTTCAATGGAATCCATACTTAAATCCAAATCGATAGTATTTGGATTTAAATTTGGGGGGGAATCTCCGACTCACTACACATTAATTTATTTGGAGGAAAGTCACTTCCACACGAGGAATTGTTAATTAATATGACTTCGGGAATAATCTTCGAGTCACTACACTGTCTATTGTAATTGCGAGGAGAGACTCACTACACTTAAGTTTATTATTTAAAAAATCACTTCCGCACCAAGAACTCGTATTAGAGTTGAACAACGTTTAACTCCATTTTCAAAATTGTTATAATTGTCACTATCTTCATCACACATGGAACTGTCAATTGTTCTTACACTAAAATTTGAAGAGGCACGGGAAGAAGAACTGTCATTGGGATTAATGACATTCATAATCATGCTGTCGACACTATATGAACAATCCATTAATCCCTCTCGAAGAATAGATGTTGGATTGATGGCTTTTTGATCCATATACACACTCACTACACTTTGTAGACAGGTGGTTAAAATGATGTTAGATAAATTGTTGTTGTTAACAGTCACAACACTTGAAATGTTTGAAATTTCAGGCAAAGGGGGTGGCCCGAAAAAGAATTCACGAAGTTGAAGTTGATCATCAACGTTCAACTCGTCGTCGCACCCATCGCGCCTCAACGGAGTTTCCAACAATCCCCGTAAGATGGAGTTAGGTGCTTCTTGTGAATTCATTTTGCTACTATCTCAAAGAAAGGTTTCGTCTTTATACAGATAGGTAGTAAAGCAATAAATAAAAAAATACATCCCTGACCAAATTTTAAGATTGGTAGGGATGTATGAATTTGAAGATTTTCCGATGGCTTCATGGGAGTTGGATTCGTTTTTGATTGGAAACAATCCACTTCCAGAAACATTAGTTGCGGAGTTGTCGAGCACTCCTGTAGAACCCTGGAGCACTACACCACCACCAGCCTCAAAAAGTTCTTCACCACCACCTGCAGCAGAAGAATGAAATGTATTTATATTTTATAATTTATATTTTTATACATGTATTTATAGGTTTAATTTTATATATTTTTATTTTTGTATTATTTATTTTTTTTTTGTATTTTGTAATTTTTATGTTTTTATATTTTTATATTTTATAGGTTTAATTTTATTTTTTTTTGTATTTTTACTTTTAAAAATAAATGTTTAATTTTGTAATTATTTTTGTATTTTTATATTTTTTTTGTATTTTATAATTTTGTAATTTTTAATTTTTATGTTATTATATTTTTATAGGTTTAATTTTTTTTTTTTTGTATTTTTACTTTTAAAAATAAATGTTTAATTTTGTAATATGCAGTTTATTTAATTATTTTGTGATTCCTTCCTAATTGTCAACAATACAACAACAGCAATAGATGAGTTGGGCAATACCCCACTTTATACTGAGGACCCGTGGAGCACCACCAGCAGCAAAAGATTAAAAAAATTATATTTATATTTATAGGTTTAATTTTATATTTTTTTGTATTTTTAGTTTTATAAATAAATGTTTAATTTTGTAATATGTAGTTTATTTAATTATTTTGAATCGTTTTGGAAAGATGAGTAATAGAAAAAAAAATTATTTTTGTAATTGTTGTAATACATTAAGTAATAATAAATGATAAATCTGTTCTGATGTTTTCTTAAACTTTTTTCGATTTTCTTTTTTTTTTCTCTTTTGCTAAGTAATTTCGCAAATTTACAATATGGGTACAATCTTATATGTTCTCCCATAGCTTTATCGGTTGGTTCCCAACGTACAATACTGACTCCACAGCAAAAGCAACGAACGTGGTCCATGTGTTGTAAGTAGACAAAACCAGCTTCGGCAAGTGATTTGGGTGTTATAACTCCAACCCAATTCTTAAATGTTAGCAACCGTTCTTCAAATATTGAAAACCTTGTAAGAGAAACACCATCATCCAAAGACATTTTATCGAACACTAAGGTTGTGTACGTTTGAAATCTTTTATATGCTAGACATGGGAAAAGATGTTTATTGGACATTATTCTTTGAAATCCAAGAGTTGTGTGATGAGTCAAATCCTAACCACTTAACAAATACTTTATTTAATTTTTTTCTCATTACTTTTTCAACCAAATAAATATCAGGATATTTTACTTTCTGTAGGGCATATTCATAAAAACCACCCTTAATCTCTTGTTTAGTTTGATCGATTAATAAATATGTTACTGGATATGTTGATTGAATTTTATGTATAGTAAATATTTCATTTGACCAGTTAGGAGTATATCCTTTAGCAAATTCACTTCTATATTTACTTATACGTACGTTGTCACCGACACGAAATTTCTTAACTTTAGGGTCAACTAATTTTATATGATTGTATGAATTTTGTAAGACAGCTTTTTCTGTTTTATTGTCAACATTAATGGGTTTCATACCAATAGTGCTGTTTGGTATTATTGTATTTGTTAACAATTTCTTTTAAAATATCTAACCATTTATAATTCCTTGTAAACTAAACTGTTTCCACATGTTATTTTTTAAAGTTCGATTAACTCTTTCTACAACGGACGCCTTTTGAATTGAATATGTGCTATAGTGATTTATGTTGTATTTTTTCATTAACGTTTGAAAGTCTTTATTGTAAAATTCCGTACCCATATCTGTTTGAACATTTTTTACAACATTTTTTTTAATTAGAAATATCTTTTCCATGGCAGATGAAACATCTTTTCCAGTCTTTCTTTTTACTAGAAATGCCCAAACAAATTTTGAAAATACATTAATAACTACTAAAATATATCTAAATCCTTTATTGAATGTTGCATAAGGTATCATTTCCACTAAATCTGCTTGAATTAAATCTTTAAGACCTTTTACTATAACATGTCTTCGCTTGAAATTTTTACGAGCTGGTTTGTGAATTTCTTCAACAATTTCTTGTTTAACATTTGTTATCTTATTCTTAACCATTTTCTTCAACAACTGGACTATATTCTTCTTCTACAAAACATTTATGAACTAATTCAGCATATAACGTTACCATATTTCCACCATCATATTGTTCCGGAAATTCTATAGTATCCCCCTTTTTAAAGGTAAATTACGTAGAGCATTCTCATAGAATGGTGAACCGTTTATTCTTATTTGAGAATTATTACTAATGAAAACCGATACAATTGTAGCCGATTTGTATGGAAAGATGTAATTTGATAAAGTATTATATAAAAGATATCTATTGTTGAGCGTTGTATCACTAAAAAAAATTAGTGTAATTGTATAACTGTATTTTTTTGGTGATGTTGATTGAAGTATTATGTCGATATCGTTATGTTTCGAATAAAGTGTTCTTCCAAATTTATCAATGGTCATGTTTATTTCTTAAAACTCAATCAGTTAATGAGAGTTTACATCTATGTTACCGTTATTTAATAATTTTTGCTTCTCGCAACTCTTCATTTATTGAAGTAATTTCATTATTATGTTCAGTATGCCCAGCAGCTTAGGAAGAAATTAGAAGGCGCAGACGATTAACTAATTCATTAGGATTGTCCCAATATATAAATTCTAATGGCTTATTGTCGTATTCAAGTAGTGCTTTACCTGTACGAAATGATTGAGGTGTGAGTCTAACCGGAATTGCTTTTCGCCTATCAAGCAAAGGAGCAATTATGTTATTATATTTTGGTAGTTTAGTTCCTATTAATTTACCGGTTGGTATATAACCATGTTTTGCTGCATTTGTTTTATTAACAATTTCCATATAATTAGTTACATCCACACTCTTAAATCCTGTTGGTACCTTCTTGAATAATAACTCATACAAACCCGGTGTACCTGTATATATGCGTTCAAAAGTTTACCCATTTATAACTGTTTTAATAACTACATCATCGCCTCTGAAGGTAACAACTGCATTACCAATAGCATAATTATGTTTGTCTCCATCTTCAGATGGTACCACTCTTATTCCATATGTGTGATCCATAGCCCTCGTTGTATCAGATATCATGTCGTAAATATTGGCTTTAGGTAATATGGAAAATTGTTTTACATATTCATCCAAATCACTCATCTTTTTAGTTTGGACTTCAACATTTGCATATTCATCATCATCATCATCATCATCATCATCAGCAGCAGCAACATATAGGTCTTTGACTATTGGCTGTGCATTGGATGTAGAAGGGGTGTGCTCGTAAACTTGTGGAAGAATACTTGTATCAATGGTAGTATTAGTTGGTGTTACAAATTCTTCCATTTTAATAGGGAATGACCTTCTACCATACTTTTTCTTTTTTGGTGTTTCATTTTTAATTTCTTCAGTTTCCTCATTTTTTTCAAATTTTGGTTCCAATTTAACTTTAAAATTTGCAATAAGGTCTTCTATTGGTTTGGTTAATGGTTGATAGGCCGATTGCATATGTGACTGCGACTGTGCATAATCAGATTTCAAATCTTGAAACTTTTTTTTTACAATACGTCGAGTTTTTAAATAACTGCTTGACTAATTGCTTGTCCATGATGTTTATTAAACTACATGTAGATGCAAACTGTTGGAACTCAAACATACAATATATTTATATATTGTTTATAAATGAATAAATGAATCAAATCCTTTTCTATAGCGTCCAGATTTTATTTCACTTTCCTTATCAATAACTAAAAATCCATATTTCTGTTTCCAACAATAGGAACAAATATCTCTAAATTGTTGGTATGACATATCGACACCTACATGATCATCGTTATTTATTTATTCAATTTTATTTATTCAATTGCCTTTTTTACCTTTCGGTGTCAGGCGTATACATTATTAGTTTGTGTAATATTGTCTCCATTTCTTCCTATCCTTGGCTATCTCTTTTATTTCTTCCCACGTGTTTCCTTTTCTTGTAGCTTCTTCCTTTATTGCGCTGTTCCATTCTTTTCTGGGTCTTCCTCTTTTTTGTTCTCCTGTTACTCTTGTCTCATAAATTTTCTTAGTATTTCTTTCTTCACTCATTCTTCTGATATGTCCATACCATCTCATTTGACCTTCAATAATTTTTTCTTGTATTGGTTTTATATTTAAATTCGTCCTATATGTCTCGTTCCTTATTTTATCTTTTCTTGTTTTGTTCTCAATCTTCCTAAGAAATCTCATCTCCATAGCATTTATTCTTTCTATTTGTTTTCCTGTCATCGTCCATGTTTCGCTACTATATGTTAATGTTGGTCTGATTACTTTTTTTACAATTTCTGTTTTTGTTGTTTTTGATATTTCTTTTTTGTTAAAGAAAGTATTTTTTAACATGTTATATATTTTTGCTGTTTTTCCTATTTTGTCCTCTATCTCTTTGTCTAATTTTCCGTTGCTTTGTATTATTGTTCCTAAGTATCTGTATTGTTCGACCTGTTCTATTATTCTTCCTTTTATTCTTATTTCGTGATTCAGTTTTTCTTTTGCAATTATCATGGTCTTTGTTTTTTCATAATTTATTTTCATGTTTATTTTCTTTAGTTGTTCCTCTATTATTTCCATGTTGTGTTGTAACTCTTCTTCGGTTTCAGCAATCACTGCCATATCGTCTGCAAATAGCAGTTCTGCTATTTTTGTTACTTCCATTTTCCAATATCCTATTTTTACCATTTTCATTTTTTGCTTTGCCTGTTTTATTGCCCTGTCTAGCACAATTGAGAAAAGCAATGCGCTTAACACACATCCTTGCTTCACACCTTTTTTCGTTTGGAATTCTTTTGATTCTTCGTTATTCATTCTGACTATGTTTTTGTTTTCTGTGTACATGTTTTTGATTACGTTTATTATTTTCTTCTCAATTCCTCTCTCTTCTAGTTCTTTCCATATGTCCTCTCTCTTGATCCTGTCGAAAGCTTTTTCAAGGTCAACAAAGCATACGTGCATTACTCTATTTTTTTTAATCATTTTCTCACTTAATTGTCTAATTATAAATATTAGATCCTGTGTGCTTCTTCCTCTTCTAAATCCACATTGGCTGTCTTCTATTGTTGTTTCTAGTTTGTCTCTCATTCTTTTTTCAATAATTCTTGTGAATATTTTGCTTGGTATGCTTGTTAGTGTGATTCCTCTATAGTTTTCACATTTCCTTTTATCGCCTTTTTTATGTATGGGTAGAATAATTCCTTTATTCCATTCCTTTGGGGTTTTTCCATTCCTCATTATGTCGTTTATTAATTCCGTTATTTGTGTAATTCCCTCATCTCCCATGTATTTCATCATTTCCGGCGTTATTTCATCTGTTCCCGGTGCCTTCCCGTTTTTTATTTTTTTAATTGCTTCTATTACTTCGTCTTTTTTAATTTCTTCTATTTCTTCCGTTCTTCTGTCCTGTAGCAATTCTTCATCTTCTATTGTTTTGTTTTCTTCTGCTTCTTGTTCTGTTAGTTCTTGGAAGTATTGCCTCCATCTTTCCATTATCTTATCTTCTTCCGTTATTATTTTACCGTTTTTATCTTTTATGTTCATCATATTGTATTCTTTTTTTTGTTTTAGATGTTTTAACGTTCCGTAAAATAGTTTTTGGTTTCGGTTGAAATTTTCATTCATTTCTTTTCCAAATTTTGTCCATGATTTTATCTTTGCTTCTTTTATTATTTTCTTTGTATTATTTCTCTTTTCTTTGTATTTTTCGTAATCTTCTATTTCCTTGGTTTGTAAGTATCTTTTCCATTTTTCTTTTTTGTCCCTTATCTCTTTTTTGACTTCTTCTGTCCACCAATTAGTTTTTTTAGTATCTTTGTTCACTATTTTTGCTGATCCACAGCTTTCTTCTGCAGCTTCTAGAATAATTTGTTTAAAAATTTCCCATTTTCCTTCTATGGACGTTCTTTTTTCTTTCTCTCTGAATTTTTTTTGTAGTATCTCTTGGTATGCCACTTGTATTTGTTCTTCTTTTAGTTTGTATGTTTTTATTTTTATCTTAACTTTTTTCCTTCTTTTGTCTGGTTTAAGTTTTGTTTTCCATTTCATATCCATTCGTAGTAAATGATGATCGCTTCCTATTTCCGCCTGTCTTGTTACTTTTACATTCTTTATCTTGTTCCAGTTCTTTCTGTTAACTAGGTAGTAGTCAATTATTGATTTCTCGTTTCTGGTTGGTTGTGTTCTTGTGTATTTGTGAACTTCCCTGTGTTTGAACTTAGTGTTTGTTATTACTAGATTGTTTTCAATGCATAGTTGAATAATTCTTTCTCCGTTGTTGTTTCTAATTTCTTCTCCTTCTTTTCCCATAGCCTCTTCTATTCCGTTGTTTTGATTTCCTACTCTCCCATTTAGGTCTCCTAGTATCATTATGTTTTCTGCTCCCTCGTCTATTTCTTCTTGTAATTTTGTATAGAAGCTGTCTTTCTCTTCTTTTTTTGCGTCTTCATTTGGTCCGTATGCTACTATCATGGTCCATGTTTCGTTATCTCCTAGCTTCATTTCTACTGTCATAATTCTTTCATTTATGTGTTTTTCTCTTATTGTATCTTTTATCCTTTCCGGAGCTATTATCATTCCTACTCCTCCTTTTGCTCTATCCTTTTCCTCCACTCCTGTCCACATTAACCAATAACCTCTATGTATTCTTTCTATCCCTTGCCCTTTCTTTTTTGTTTCCGTTATTCCTAGTATTTCTATTTTTTGGTTTATCATTTCTTCCACCAATTCAGCTTCTTTTCCCATGTATCCTCTTATATTCCATGTTCCTACTCTTTCTTCTTTATTTTTCTTTTTTGTACTTTTGCTATTTTTGTTCCTTTTGTTTACATCGTTTGCCGTCGTGTTTATCATCTTTCTTATACTATTTTCTCGCCGTGTATTTTTCTTTTTATCTAGCCGTTTTCCTATTAGTTTTTTGGATCTCCAACTTCTTCTAAACCTTTTATTTCTTTATTCCATCTATATTCCTCTCCGTTAATAATTAACTTACGGTAACCTATTCTTACCCTCTTGCCATTCGATTTTTCTTCTCTTGCTATGTCTCTAATTTCTTTTTGAACGTATCTTTCTTCATGGGTTAGGTCACTGTCAATGTAAATTCTGGTCCCTTTTAAATTTCTTCTGGCTTTCATTATTTTTTGTTTTGTTTCCCATGTTCCGGCTTCGACTCTTATTATTTGTTTTTCTTTATGTATTAGCTGAGCTTTTCCTATTTTGACTTGAATCTGAAGTATTTCTCTCAAGAAGTTCTCCACTTTAATTTGTTCCTCATTTTCCTTTGTTTTTATGCCAGTTATTATAATGTTATTTCTTTTTTTCTGTCTTTCTTCTTTTTCAGCTTTATTTTCTAAATTTTCAATTTTTTGTATCATCTGTATTTTTTCTTGCTCCCACTTTACTTCTTTATCCTTCATTTCTTTCTTTAGCTCTCTAATCTCTTCTTTTAGTTCCTTAGTGTTCTTTGCCATCTCCTTCATTAATTCCTTGAACATGCTTTTTAGTTCCTCCATTTCCACCATTTCCTTCCTTGTATTTGTATTTATTTTGTCTTCTCGGCGTATTTTATACTTGGTTTTTTTTTTTTTTTAATTTTCTTATTTCGGTTAATTCCGCACACTCTGTCAACGTCGCAATTACCGCTGTACAAACTACAAAGGTGTGATTTTCTTTTATGCCTATCTTAAGTTATGTTTTTATTTGATTATTTTTATTTATTTTATTTTATTCTTATCTATTGTTAATTTTATTCTTTTCTATTTATTATTTTTATTTATTTTGTTGTTTTTCTCAATTTGTTATAATATATACTATTTATTATAATAATATATAATGTTTTGTTTTATTTGTATTGGAGATGGTTTTTCTCCGTTTCTGTTAGAGAGCGATGTTGATAGCGCCGCAGCTGTTGTATATGGCACTCCTGTCTTTCTCTAACGCGCGTCGCTCGCTGTACACTCGTCTTCCTTCCACACTGAGTACTGACATTCACTTTTATATGTTGGAGATTGTTTATTCGTTTATCACTTTATCACTCTTACACTTTTTTGTTATATTTGTGTGCACTATGTTACTTCCTATTTTATTTTATTCAATAGCTTAATTCTTGTTTCTGGTTTGGCGATAAGCCTCGTATAAAGCGAGATTCTTTGTCGGCCGCACCAAAACACGTCTACTCACATACGCAATTCGAACAACTCATCGTTAATGTGTTTTAAATTGGTATTATCTTGCTCAAATATAATCAATATATTAGCATTATCTCTTATAAGTTGTTTTGGTATTTTAGTGTATGTTTGACAAATATAAAAGCAATCTATGTTATTGTGTCGACCAAAACTAAAATAATCCCTCATTATGCTTTGATTGCAACATACAATATCATCAAATATAAAAACTGAATTTTCTTTGGTTTCTTGTGGTGATGAAATCTGATCACTGTTATCATATTCAAAATAACCCATACCCTTTATAGGTTCAATAACTTTTTTTTAAATATTGATATTTTGATTGATGTAATGTTTTTGAGTAAATATAAACATTTTGAAATCTTAAACCGTTTGGATGTAAAAGTAAACTAATTATAATATTTGTTTTTCCACACCCAGAACAACCAATAATCAATCCTCTTTTACAACCACCACTAAACAACTCACTATGTCGTTGAAACGTATTCTCAGAACAATCTACATCTTGATTGTTAATTGGTAGAGATTGAGTTTGTTTTACAACTCTCATTATGCTTCTAAATTTGTAGTTAAACTGATCAATTTGTCAATACTTCATAGAATATATAAGTATACCTACATTCTTTATTGTTATTTAGTATATTATGTTAACTCATAAAAGAAAGACCAAATGTGCAAAACAAATTAACGGACGTGGACTTGTCAACAATTTAATTAATAAAACTACACGGGAATTTCATATTCCGGGATACAATTTTTGTGGTCCAGAGACAAAATTAGAAACAAGACTCAAAAGAGGTGATAAAGGTATAAACGTATTAGACGATCACTGCAAACAACACAATATTGCATATTCAAAATATTCTGATATTTCTAAACGACACGAAGCGGATAGATTGCTAGCCAGACAAGCAGCAATAAGATTAAAATCACCTGACGCTAGTTTTGGTGAAAAGTTTGCTGCACTAGGTGTGTCTGGTATAATGCGCATAAAAACCAAATTAGGTATGAGTTTAAGACGTCAAAAAACTTCAAAAAGAAAAATTTCAAAATCAAAGTCTTAATGTCAGCAATGTAATGTCAGCAAAAATTAAATTAGGTAAAGGTGGTAAACGTAAAACAAAATATATAAAAAAAAATACCTTCAAGGATTATTAAAATACCACAAAGCGGGGGTTTCTTAGGAGCTATAATTTCTGGCACTATTGGAATTGCAAAAGCTATAATAAAGAAAAAAGCATTAAAAAGACAACTAGAAGAACAACAACGACATAACAAAGTGGAAGAAGATGTATTAAAATCCAATGTAAATAGCAAAGAGGGTTATAAAATTGGTGATGGTTTATATGTGAAACCATATAAATGTGGTCACGGTCTTTACGTTTATCCTTATAAAAAAAACTAATAAGAATGCTACCACAAAGAGCATTAACCAATATTGACTTGTATAAATATGCAAAAAACATTTTATATTTTAGAGGTGTATACATGCTAGATGAATTACCAACTAAAATGAATGCAAAATAATGTGGTATTGTAAATTTAGAAACAAAATCAAAAATTGGTTCTCATTGGCTAGCTTATATTAGAAATGAAAATAATATTAAATATTTTGACAGTTTTGGTAATTTAAAACCACCAAATTAGTAAGATATTTGTATAAAGATGGTAAAAAGAATATTTTATATAATCATGATGCTTTTCAAAAGTATAACACGTATAATTGTGGACATTTATGTTTAATATTTTTATATGAAAATACATTATAAAAAATCCATCATTCGTATGTTTGATGTCAAACGAGTATGTCTTATAATATTACTTTTACTGGCAAAAGTTCAATCTTAGAGGCAGATTTCAATCCACCTTTATATTTAAAACAAGATGAAAATTATGTATTAGGCTTAACAAATTTTGAATCATTTTATTCAATTGCAAACATAGATGAAATCAATAACAAATTTTACTATGGTGACAATGAAAAAATTACAATTCCTATAGGATCTTATGAAATTACTGATTTAAACACATATTTACAAAAACAACTACAAAAGCATAGCGAAGACATCAAAATTAGAGGAAATAATAATACATTAAAAGTGCATATAAAATGTACAGAACCTATTGATTTTACTAAAGAAAATTCAATTGGAACATTGTTGGGTTTTAGCAAAAGAATATTACCAAAAGATATTTCCACTGAATCAGACTTTTCAACAGATATTTTAAAAATAAATTCTTTATGTGTGGATTGTAGTATAACAACCAGCTCTTATAGAAACGGAAGATTGGGTCATACATTGTTTCAATTTTTTCCCACGGTACCACCAGGTTATAAAATTGTACAGTCCCCCGAGACGGTTATACATTTACCAATTAATACATCAACTATTAATAACATAACACTTAAAATAGTGGATCAAGACGGAAACATAGTCAATTTCAGAGGAGAGACCATCACAGTAGGACTTCATTTAAAAAAAGTTTCTTAAATATGGTTGTGCAATATCATAGCATGCGTAATTATGGTTACAAAAACTTACAATATAACTTGACTACAACAACTAATTCCATCATTAGACAATCTGCAGGCAATAGATTAACATCAGAAAACATTATATTTTTAAAAACTTTACGATTTAAATTATATTAAATAATGAGCATACTTAATGTTAAAGAAAATGTCTTTATTGACAACTCAATCGCAAATTATCAATTTCACACTCATCAACCATATGCATCAACAAGTTTTAACAACAATGATGAAATCAGAATTCCGATTCAACAACAAGATATGTACACATTGCCGAGTGAGAGTTACATTTACATAGAAGGCAAATTGCAAGCTGATGATTCTAAGAAACCAAAAAAAACAAAGTTTATTAACAACGGTATTGCGTACTTGTTTAGTGAACTTCGCTATGAATTAAATGGTGTTGTTATTGACTCTACTAGAAATGTTGGTTTAACATCAACATTGAAAGGTTACTTATCCTTCAATTCTAATCAAAAATTACAAAACGCTGGATGGTTATCAAAAACTACAGAACAAGATGATATGGTAAATGCAGATGGAAATTTTAATGTTTGCATACCACTTAAAATGTTATTAGGTTTTGCTGAGGATTATAGAAAAATTATAATAAATACCTAACATGAACTGGTTTTAATACGTAGTAATACCGATCTTGATGAACTTGTATCTACTGAAGAAGAAGGTGTTAAGGTGACAATTAATAAAATCAATTGGAAAGTTCCTCACATTTCTGTAGGATTGGCTGAACAACTTAGATTGACAAAATTGTTAGGAAAAAATGAGGATTTATCTATAGCTTTTAGATCTTGGGAATTATATGAATATCCTGCGTTGCCACAAACAACAAGACATACATGGGCTGTGAAAACGGCTACTCAATTAGAAACACCAAGATATATAATTTTTGGGTTACAGACTGATCGTAAAAACAAAAACCTTAAGGATATGAGTCAATTTGATGATAATGAACTTACAAATCTTTGAGTTTATTTAAACTCTGAAAGATATCCATATGATAATTTAAATTTAAATATCAAAACAAATCAAATTGCGCAATTATATGAAATGTATGCAAATTTTCAACAATCTTATTATCACAAAGAAATTGAACCTCTTTTTAATCGCAAAGAATTTAAGGAAACAACACCAATAGTACTCATCGATTGTAGTAATCAAAACGAAACGTTGCAATTAAATGCTGTTGAAATTAGAATTGAATTTGACACAATTGAACCTACAAAAGCCAACACTTCTGCTGTATGCCTCATTCTTCACGATAAGATGATCAGTTACAATCCATTCACCAAAGCGGCCAGACAGTTGTAAATGGATAAAGAATTTAATAAAAGATTAATTATTTATAAGATAAAATTAATGAGGTTAAAAAAACAAATTCATTTGTACTCTCTTAAAAATAAACTTTTTAAAGAATTTTCTAAATTGAAAATAAAATGTTAATTATTGACGTCCAAGGATTTAATATTGGTTCTAAAGAGTTTTCACCGAAAGAATTGGCAATTTTTAATGGCACTCAAATAGCCCACTACGTATTCAAACCTCCCTTTCCATTACACTTATTGGAAGCAGAATTTAAAAAGCAAGCTATATGGTTAATCAATAATCATCATTGCATCAATTGGAGTCAAGGATTTACACCACAACATCAATTTAAAAATATACTACAAGACATCAAGGATGATACGATTTATGTTAAGGGAAAAGAAAAAGTTATTTTTTTACAAAAATTTACAACCATACCTATACAAGAATTTGATGAACATCCAGTTTTAACTCTAACGGAATCAAAATGTTTATATCACTCAAAACATGTCTCTATGTGTGCATTATCAAATGTTTATCAATTGTATAATGATTTTGTAATGAATTAATAAAACATTTTTTTTAATATATATTTTTTATTAAAACATCAATACATAAATTTCAGGTAAAGTTTAATATCAGCAGCAAAATTAAATAATACATCTACTTCTTGAAATCTGGTGTATAGACAATTCAATGAAATAAATTCATTTAAAAAATCTGTGCAAGTATTTATCCCATATTCATATTTTTTCATTAGAGTTTTTACATCTTGTTCAAAAAATGGGTGAATAATCCTATTATTAAACCGACCAGCATCCTTGGATAAATTCTCAAGTTTATTATGTATGTTTTGAATTGTATTGTTTACTTCTATCATGTTGGGTTGATTTAAAATATCATCTGGAAGAAGTTTTTTATTTCTTTTAAATATTTAAATAAAACACTGGACTTTTTAAATTTTTGACAAAATTGTTTTAATGTATATGATGTTCTAAAACTTTTTGACACAATTCCACCCCATGTGTATACATATCATCAATTTTTCTTAAATCCATTTTTAAATTTTCATTTTCTAAACTTCTTCGCATTCGATCACAATCTTCAGAAAGTTTTTTTAATATATTCATTACTCTAGTAATTGACGAAAATAAATCCACTGGTGTTAATTCATTTTTTTGACAAATGTTGCAGTTTATGTGGTTTGGTAAAAACTCTTCTATATCATAGATAAAATCATATAAAATGTCAATTTTTAATAATTGCTCACAGAACTCTTCTAATGAAATTATACTGAGATGATAATCGTAACAAATCTTCATCCCCAAACCATACTTTGTTTCTCTCATTTGATAAACTTCATCACTTTCAAAACTATCAAGTCGATTTTGGGCACGACAAGCATCCATACAGAAAATGTAAAACCGATTATGTAAAGTTTCTATTGCACTTTTTAAATCTGTTGGTGTTGGTAAGTTCAACTCAGCGTATGCAGCCCACATGGTTAAAACTCTAGAAATTCAGGTAATACTGCTCATTTATATCTATATTCCCCACCATCAAAACGTTAATTACACTTCCCACTACCACTACATCGTTCAAGGTTAATTCTGTTCCTGTGTCCTTCATCCAAAACAGATGATATGATTTTATCTATTTTTTTAATACGTTGTGCAAATCTACTTCTATCTATTGCTTCAAGCATCCAAACCCCCTTTCTAGCTTGTTGATGTGCAAAGTTCCAAACATACATATATTTTATTTTGTTTTTGTCTACAAAGTGTACACGTTTCATTTTACAATATGGTTTATAGATCTAATAATAAAAATAAAACTATTTATTCTTAAATATATTCATTTAATATATCTTTCTCAAAATCATCTAATATTATTACAATGTGGATTTTATAACACTCATCATACAGTTTTAATCGTAATATTTTTAAATTATGATTATACACAATAAGGTCAGAGTCTAGTTCCAAATTATTCAAGTCTTCATCAGTAAATTCCACAATAATTTCTTTGTAGGCTAAATCCACGTTCATCATACCAAGCAAAATGTAAGCTTTTTGTTAAAAATATTCCGTTGCAATATCGGGGAGCGTTGGAATTTCTACAGCATTGTTTATAATAAGAACCTCTACAGAAGGTAAATATGCAACTTCTTCAAAAGACATTGATGTAGTGATGCTTAACGTTGAACTGAATAGAATAAAATTTACTTTAATACTTATAGAAGTTCTAACCGATCGGTTCGTAAGAGGTCGGATTACAAGAATAATGTGTTTCACACAAAAATCACATATTAATTTTGTCTAAACACAACATTCGAAGTGAAAGTGGTTGGAATTGTTTCTCAATAATCCTATTATGATATTTCTGAATGCGCATTTTCTTAATAAATATGTTGTTGTGTAGCAAATGTTTACGACATATGGACCACCATTTCCGATTTTCAAAATATATAGCACTCATACATATACCCCTATCAAATTCTCGTAAAATTGAATTTGAAAATGATTCATGTGATCCAAACTCCATATTTGTTTTAACTATTATATTGAATAGGATGTGTCCATTACATTGTAAATAAAAGTTATTCATTTGATCTCCTCCAGAATAATATTCTTTTTCAATTGGTGTAAAATTAAATCTTATACTCTTTGCATTTTGTATAACTAAATGTACTTCTTTTGTGTTAGTAAATATATCAATATCTTTATAGGAATTTGTTTGGTTTAGTAAATATGATGCAAATCCTCCACAAATACACCAGTACCCGGATACACACTTCATTAATTTAAGAACTTGATTTAAAATATTTATATCTTCATTCTTAATTACGTTAATGTTTATTAATTTAGATATTAATTTTATATTAATTTTATAAAAATAATTAATGACATCCATTACTAGTATCTATTATAATTGAAGTTATATTCAATAGTTAAAATGCAGCTGAGTAACATTATATAAGTAAAATTGAACACGTGTGACCATGAAAAATGGGGTTAGCCTTGAAAAAAGTGCTGTTGACCTTGGAAGGGTGTGGTCATGGCCTGAAGGAGGCGTGGCAATGGCCTTGACCTTGGAGGGGCGTGATGGCCTTCAAGAGGCGTGGCCATGGCAATGGCCTTGACCTTGAAAAAAAGTGGTGGGAGGTGCTCTAGCGCGCACCTTCTTTTACTACTCTAAGATAATAACAATAATTCCCAAGTGAATTGGGCGACAGGAACCGGTTTGTGTGTTTTTGTTTGAGGTTTTATGAAGGAGTTCTTCAGATGCAATACATCTCAAAAGATGCAAAGTCTGTGGTTGATTTCTAAGGACAATACTTAATTGTTGGCCAGATTTAAACTAATGTTTTTTTGTTAAACCATGTAGGTTTGTCCAAGGTATTGTATCTATAGTTTAAATTAATTTCAGGGTTTAAAAGCGTTAATTTAGATTGACACTCTTTATGTTGTTGACGTCCTTTGTGCTCCTATGTTTATTATGGCTTATACGCAAATTTTGTTCAAAGTTAATTAGGAATAAACTGCCTCTCACACATCTGATTTGTCTATTATTGATTAAAGTAAAATGAAAAATTAACCTTTTGCTTTGTTTAGTTTTACCGACTCTACTGTGAAAAGCTGGTTAAAACTGGCTTTTTGTACAAAATGTTAGTAAAATCCAAATCACATTCCAACTCCATGCTGTTAATTGTAAAATGCAATAGAGATTGGTTATTTCTATAACTGGCATCAATTTCTCAACTTTAATAACAAAATCATCATCTATATGGATGTTTTTGGTGTTTAGCAAATAGTTCTCAGCAATGTAGATGGGTTGGTATTTTATCTTTAGTTGTGGTGATAGTTTAACAAGTCTTTTCTTAGGCGGTTTGTTTTTAATCGCTTAGTTGTCAAGTTAAATTTTAAGGGTCTTTTTTTTCAATAGATTATTAGTCACCTGGTACTGCGTGATCAACACAGACCGGATTAAATGCAACTTAAAAACACTGAAATATGCAATAAAAAAGCCCAAAATATGCATGAAAATAGCTAAAATATGACAAAAAATGCAACTATATGCAACATAAATATAAACAAATATAGTTTAGTCCTTTTATAAAATAGCAAATTATATAACAAATATTATTTTTTTAAATTTTTAATAAAATTAAATAAGTAAAATGTGTTAAAATATACAACTTCATATATACAGGGTGTTAGACAAAAAACATACGGCTTAATAACTTCATTTTAAATGGTTTTTTGGTACATACATGAATGTTAATTTTTAGTATACTTGCAATAACAACTTTAGTTTTTTAAAAGGTAACATATAGTTTTTTTTATCTTCAAGATGTTTCAAACATAACCTAGTAAATAATAAAAACCTTTTATTTGTTTTCTATTTAAAATGATTGTAATTGAATAGTTGGCAGTAAAAATAACTAGTGTTTAATTTCTAAAATATTTGTATGTTATAATGCATAAAATAGTAAATGTTAAATAACGTTTTTAAATATTTTTTTCTAAAAATCGGTGAAATATGCATAAAAACAGAATATAGATAAAATATGTAACAAACCCTAAATATGGTCGAAATATAAAAATGCATATGCAAATATGCATTTGCATATAATCCGGTCACTGGTGATCAACAAAAAATAAGGTTTTTCAAATGTTTTTGGATTTTTTTTAGTGATTTTAATGTTTACCAGTTCTTAACCTGTTTCTTTCAAACAAAAAAAACCCCTAAAAGTCACCAGCATAAACGTCAGTTTTTATAGACGTTTGTCGCTTTTTAAGTATTAGTATTTAGTATTTAATTATTTACTGAAATCTCCTTTATACAATATTCAAAAACATATATTAATTAAAAAAATCATCTAACATTAGCGGACAAATATCTACATTTATACATATAAAACTTACAAAGTAAAAAAATTTATAATGCATTTACAATACAGTATAGAAAACAAAAAAAACAATAACATTTCAATAATAAAAATAAAGAAAAAAGAAATAAATAAAAAATAGCACAAATTCTATTATTGGTCTTCAAAGTGTGATACATTTATTCTAGCTATTTGATTACAAAATGAATTCAAATGAAAATTAAAGATATTAATATTTACATCCCCATGGCAAGAAACTAAATTATAATAGCGCATAATAACCACTTTGGAAAGCTGACCTGAATGTTTTAGAACACCTAAAACAATGGTTATGTGGAATTTCAAAATTTAATTTAATCAGTAGATGAGGACAGCCAAGGTTCCCATTAACCAATCTATGCAAAAGGCATAAGTCAGTAACAATTTGTCTACTGTGTAGAGATCCAATGTTTAATCTACTAAACATATTAGTACAACTATAATTCTTTCAAGTATAGCCTGACCGATAAGACACAATAACTAAGAATTTATTATGTATTCGTTTTATCTGAATTTTTTTATTATTGTAAAATGGTGACCACACCGAAGTGGCATATTCTAATTTAGATTCCTTCAATGACATATAAAGAATTTTGGTTGTGCTTATTGTAAAACTTTTACTAAAACGGTTAATAAATCCTATTTTTTTTAATTGCCCAGATTTCTAACAGTTGATTGCAACGTTAGCTTTTTTTACTAACATAATAATCTTTTTCTACAATCGCACTTTTACTAAATGATATCAGAACACATTTTTTCATACCACATACTCAAAACATCCAAATTAGCTTACAAACACGCTTAATTTACATGACTTTGAACCACATAGTTTTATGTCATCAGCTAACAAAAGAAATTTCACATACATAAAATTTAGGCTTATGTCATTAATAAACAACAAAAATAATATAAATGAGACCCTTGTGGCACACCAGACAATACATTAATAAGGTTTGATACATAATTACATATTTTGACATATTGCTTTCGGTTGTTAAGAAAGCTACTTAACCATTTGGAGGGTAATTTACCAAACCCAATAGTTTCTAACTTGTTAAGCAATGTAGCGTGATCGACTTTGTCAAATGCTTTGGCAAATTCTGTGTACACAGAGTCAATTTGCAACCCTTTTTTCATTCCTTTTAATATAAATAATTGGTATTCCAACTGTGTAACTGTGATTAAACAGAAGTGTTAATTGAATATTTAAATAATATAATAGTCATTGTTTAAGGTTAATGTTTATTAAAAATATGTTTAGGCAAATTAAATAATAAATTAGTTATTGTAAAATGCAGTGTAAATTTGAAATAGTGTGAATTGTATGTTTAAGTTATACTTACAATAATGTTTATACAAAAACAGAGTGCTTTGATAGTCGCAGTGAAAAAACGGTTGTAAATTACAAATTACAAATTATGCACTTGTAAAAAGAAACCACCTGACAGGCTATTTATTGTAATTGAATAAGTTTTTTACAATGTAAGTAATGATAAAATTTTATTCAATATAAAACCTTTTCACCGATGAAGCTTGGTGGTTGTTGTCAATCCCTATTAGTTACTTAAAACAACTTTACACTTAATTGGTATTTAGGTTGCAATTTTATGATAAAAAATAAATAGACCCATATGTTTTGATAAAACAACAGAACGGTGGTACACTACCATTTTAATCTTGTTTATTATTAAAGGGAAGTAATTTAAGTAACAATTCTGTATACGGGAGAAATGCAGGATTTTATTGCTACTTTGAAACTCCAGTTTGAGCAGATAGTTTTCTTATTAATTTTTGTGAACTCTGCATTAGTCAATCCTGAATCATGAACAACCTCTTCAGTTAAAATGGATAGCTTGTCAAGTAATTTTTACTACAGGTATAGTTCCTTCCTTTAAGCCTTTCAATAATTTGTGTTTCACAAATATTTTATTAAGAATTAAAAAACTTTATTAAATTGATTCAGGCAGGATTGAAAGGAGTACAATATAATAAAGACCTTTACTGGCATAATCATACATAAGTCAACAGCAGTGTTGACATTGCTATTACAATTGTAATAAATCTATTACACTAGCAGCAGTACTATTACGACATTACTACAACTTTAATATTTTCATGGTTTTTTAATTATTTTTTATGTTATTAATTTGTAAAATGCACCTAAAGCTACATCCAGAACGTTTGAAATTCGATACTTTCACAATCTTTACTCTATAAATTGTATTTTGCTTCTCTATATTTTCTTTCCCTTTTACAGCAGTTTTTGGGACGGGGATTTACCGTCCAACTGGCAATATACAGGGTCATTATAAAAGTTTGGGATTATGTTACCATCTATTTTACGTTTGTGCCGCTTTAGTGAAGTAGTTGAAGTTGAACTGTCAAAACAAACTAAATAGTTTGGTGAACATTTTAAAAAGGCGGCACATTTAAAGTGGTTACATAATCCCAGACATTTATAGAGACTCTGTATATATATATAAATATAATTTCTACATTTTGTAGTGAATATTGAACTTTTAAATACAGAGTGGAGAATGCTTTCTGATGTTGAAATATTAAAGCCTTTTGCATTAAGTTTAATTGTAGATAAGTTTAGGAACAAAGTATTTAGTATAAAGATCGGAGTAAATGTTTTTAAATGTACAAAACATTTTTAAAGCGTTACTTTATTTATTTTATTCTTCAGTTACTGTAGAAAGCTATTTTTCGAACTAAATATAGCATTTGTATATCTTTATTACATTTTGTTTAGTGGCTATTACAAAACATTACAAAAATGTTAAAATGGTTAGTACATTATATTTCAGACGCGTGGCAACACTGGTCTACAGTAATAAGACTAATAATAAATAAACAACATCTTTCTTTAGATTAAACAAAAAAAAACCTTTAAACTTAAAAAAATTAAACTAAAATTTAAAGTTTTACCCTGAATTTACTTTGCTTTCTTTAATTTATTTTTTTAAATATTTTCACCCTTTTCCCTTTCTCAATCAAACAATCTTTCCATTTGCTCATTATTATCCCACTTTAGTTTATTACACTCATTCACTCAATGAATCCAATTCTCTACTCCAGTTTTACAAATCTCACAATTTTTATATTCTTTAGTGATCCAATATTTATTACCATTCTCTTCACTGCCACACCTAACAAAACCTTGCAATCAATTGTAGAACATCTTCTACTTGGTTTTTTTGCAAATGGGCTGGTAGTTTATTATATTCTTGAATACATTTGTATTTAGAATTGTATTTGCTACCATCAATTTTTCTTTGCCTAGATTGGTGTTCAACCTCTTCTAGTCTGTTCAATAATTCTTCGTCTATACTTTTACCTATTCTTTATTACTTTTTCTACTGACATTCCACCTTTTTTATACAATTTCTTTCTTTCTTTCTTTCTTTCTTTCTTTCTTTCTTTCTTTCTTTCTTTCTTTCTTTCTTTTTTTCTTTCTTTCTATACCAAAATTTATCGCACGTACACTTACATTTTTTTCATTCCTACTAACTTTATTATTCTTTTACTAAATTTTATCGCCCTTAAAAAAAACTTTTAATTCAAACTTTAGCAGTTTTTAGCAGTTTTATCTCCTTCATGCTACTACTTGTTGGTGTTAGAATCACGACATTGCCAGCGTATGCTAGCGACCACATTTTTTTCCCAATTACTGTTTTGCTAGCCTGGTCCATTTCTAATACACTTTTTAGACTTGCCATATTTTTATTTAAATTTGTTTTTGGATTATCTCGCGTTGGTTGATTGAGTTGGACTCGACGTTCTGGCAGAATCCCATCTGCCATCATCTGAAGTGATTTATATTTACTATTGAAATAATATATATTATATATCAGTATAACATTGATATATGAATCTAATTTTGTTGTCAAAACTGACTTACAAGAAACTTTATTGAGTGTAAAGTTTCTTTGTTTGACTTCTGATTGTTGATTGATTAATTGATTTTTCTACAGTCAAAACTTGAAAACTGGTTGTGATTTGGGTGTTGTATTTAATTTAGTTGTTAGTAAAGAAGCTGTTAGTGTTTTTTTTAATTAAATTTAGTTGTTGCCAATGCTGTTTTCCAAGTAGATGGTAAACGCAAATCATCATCTCTCTTAATGAGATTGTCAGGTCTTTTATTTAATTTTGATGGCTTCTTTTGATATTCTAATATGAAAATGAATAATTTTTGCTAAAATTTTAGTTCCTTCAAAATTAATTTTGTGATGACTTGAATTTACATGTTCCGTTAAAGAGGAAGTAGATTCATTTTTTTGAACTGCTCAAATATGTTTTTATTTTCTTGTGCTAATTTTGCGGTTATTTTGTCCAATATAAGATCTTGTACAACCTGCACATGGAATTTCGTAAACGCTTTGACTTTCTAAAGGGATAATATCTTTTGGGTTTAAAACTTGATTTATTTTTAAATTTGTATTATAAACTGTTTTTATGTCGTATCTTTTTAAAATTTTAAAAATTTTGTTTGTAGTATCTTTGACAAATGGTAAAAAGGCGTATTTTTGTGTTTCATCTTTTTCTTTATCGTTTTTTGTAATTTTATTGTTTAATAACAGTTTTAATAATGCTTTATTAAAACCATTTTGTAAGAGGGCATTTTCTAACGTTTCAATTTCTTCTTTTATGTGATTTTGATTACATAATGTTAAAACTCTATGTAATAAAGATTTTGTTACTAAATTTATTTGGGCTGGATGGTGATGAAAAAATGCATTAAGATAACGGTTTGTATGAGTTGATTTTTTATGAATAGTATGCCCTAACTACCATTAGATTGTTTAATTAATAACATATCTAAAAAGGGTATTTTATTTTCTTTTTCAATTTCAATTGTAAACTGAATTTTATTATTTATATTGTTTAAATGATTTAAAAAAGTATCTAAATTATTTTTACCATGTTGCCAAATTACAAATGTATCATTTACATATCTGAGCCATAATTTTGGTGGAGCAGAATTAATAGCTTTAGTTTCAAAATCTTCCATAAATAAATTAGCTATGACAGGGGATAATGGAAAACCCATTGGTGCGCCTTCTATTTGTTTATATCGTTGGCCGTTGTAAATAGAATATGTATTAGAAAGACAGTAATTAGCTAGGTCCATAAGATAATTTGGTGGATTTTTTTAATTTAATTATCTCTAAAGCATCAGTTATTGGAATTTTTGTAAAAAGCGAGCTAATATCAAAACTTACCAGAATGTCGTTTTTATCAATATTTATGTTTTTTATTATATCAAAAAAATGTTTTGATTTTTTTAGGTATGATCTGGCTTCTTCAGTATGAGGTTGCCATTGTTTTGCAATGTATTTAGCAAGTTCTTGTGTTGGAGATCCGATTGAACTAACTATTGGTCGTAAAGGAATATTTTGTTTGGGAATCTTTGGTAAACTCAAGTTTGTTCCAGTATTTACATTTTAGTTGTTTAAATATATGATTTTAAATAGTTTACAACGTTATTAAAGAAAAGAAAATTACAATTGGTATAATAAGCTATTTAAATAGTGCTGCCATTGTATGATAAATAATGTAAAAAAAATTCTCATATTTTGCTTCCATTTAAGAATATTTGTGGTTAGTTACAGTTATAAGCCTAATGAATCATATCTGTGAGATTGTAACATCCAAATAATATTGTAATGAAATACATAAAAAACAACGATTTTGTAATCAATCGTAAAGTCACTTCAACAATGTTTAAAATTACCGGCCATGTGGTGTAATAGTTACCAAACTCGACTGTTATACCGGTGCTCTAAGGTTTGAGTTTCTTGTTTAGAGGTTCAGTTTTCTAGTTACAAAAATATTTTTTGTGATAAAAAGAAAAACTTTAATTTTAAGGTCCTCTATCCTGCCACAATATTGCGTGCTTGTTAAATAACCTAATAATTTAGATTGATATAAAAAAAAAAATTGCGGCAAAATTTCCAGATGTAGTAGTCTTAACACTTGGCGTTGTCGCAGAATTAAAACATCGACGTTGTTTTATTTCTATATTAATGAATTTAAAATTAAGTTTTTTCATTTATTTTGAGACATTTATTATTAAATAACTTTATAAAAAAACATTTCTTTTGTTTTCATTAATTTTTCTTTTCCAATTGCCTAACATCTAAAGCATATTAAACATAGGTACAAAATTTTCTCATGTTTCAGTTAATTAACAATAAAAAGTTTTATTTGTAACCATTTAAATTAATAATTATAACAAAACATGAATACAAACTAATTATAGATATTGACAATAAATCCAATATTAAAACAACAATGATTTATAAAAGCAACAATAATAATGAAATAATAACACAAGCACCGTGTTTTATAATAAATATAAGTATACAAGATACAGGGTCAATTAAAAATAATTGAATTAAACATTGTTAAAATTACTATGGGTTTCACTGTAGGTGTGCACTACAATGTTTTAAACAAGCTGTCACAGTGAGTGGTATTTATAGACAATCTCACAAAAATACAGGTACAGATACACTTAGTTTTGTTTCCGACACAAAGATTTGTTTAGGAATACTACCCTTAATTATAAAAATAACTCACACTTACAATAAAATGCAACACATGTGTGAAAGACTACAGTTTCATATTTCTTGTGAACTACAATAATCAATTATTGCCATAGAAATCACAGGCACAATACATGTCTAATATTTTATTAAATGAAAAAAAAATAAGATTTTCTTTCTCTCTCTTCGAGCGTTTCTGCAAATTTTATACAATACAACGAGAATTATAAAAAAAACAAACTAATAATTCCCACAAACCCATTAATTTCTGCAAAATTTAATAATCTTTGTTTTTCTTTATGTCACACATTTTAAACTTTACAAACAATACAGTCAAACTATATTCGGAGCGTTTCTGCAGCTCTTATACAATAGAATGAGAATTATAAAAGAATAATAATTACCGAATTTCTGAAAAATTTTAAAATTGTTTTTTGTTAAATAACCACTTTTTAAAATTTAATTGTTTTTTTTCTATGTTTTTAATTTTTTCTTTTGCTGTTATTATGGTTTTATTTATTTGGACAAACACTTTTTTAGTGCTTTTTCCTTTTCTAAAAGACTATACATACTAAAATTTCTTTTTTATTTTCTATTGTAGTTTGTTTATTTCAAGATCAGAATACAGATACAAAACAGGTCAATTTATAGTAAAATCTTACAGTCTAAAAATATTACATAAAATTGTGACTAATATCAAAATTGTATATCTTCTTTTTCTTGAGTCATCCAAGTAAGTGAGACTGGTTAGAAAAAGCTCTATTCTGTTTTATACTAGGCTAATATTTTTATTTTTTTTTAGTTGTTCATAATTATAGTTGCATAATTTTCTCATGTCTAAAAGTATGTTTTAGAGCTAATTCTTTGTCGTTGTAATACTTTTGATATGTACGAGATCTTATATTGGACAAACTAACCGCAAAATTAGCACAAGAAAAGAAGAACATATTCGAGCAGTTCAAAAAAATGAATCTACTTCATCTTTAACGGAACATGTAAATTCAAGTCATCACAAAATTAACTTTGAAGGAACTAAAATTTTAGCAAAAATTAATCATTTTCATACTAGAAATTGAAAAAAGACCAGACAATCTCAATAAGAGAGATGATGCTTTGCGTTTACCATCTACTTGGAAAACAGCATTGGCAACAACTAAATTAAATTCAAAAAAACCACTAACAGCTTCTTTACCAACAACAACTAATTTAATTACAGCACCCAAATCACAAACAGTTCCTTTACAAGTTTTGACTGTAGAAAGATCAATTAATCGACCAACTACCAGAAGTCAAACAAAAAAACTTTAAACACAATAAAGTTTCTTGTAAGTTAGCTTTGACAACAAAATTAGTTTTATATATCAATGTCATATTGATGTATATTATATTATATCAAAAATAGATATAATAAATCTCTCATGATGATGGCAGATGAGATTCAGCCGAAACTCGACGTTTCGGCTGGTCCAACTCAAAGAAAAAACGCGGGATAATCCGAAAATAAATTTAAATAAAAATATATATATATATATATATATATATATATATATTATATTATAAAAAATAACTATAGTATATATCTTAAAAAATATAGATAATGCTACAATAAAGGCAAACACCATATTTTGATAATTATATTTTTTGATTTTAATTATGTTTTTTATTTTTCAGTTATATATTTATCTATTTACAATGATAATATTTGTAACAATTTATAGTTAGAAGATAAATAATTAAAAATATACAAAAAAAATATAATTTGTATATATTTATCAGTACTACAAAGATTATTAATAACACAAATTCTAGACACGCTTATTGCACGTTCGATAATATTATAATTTACTTATGAACACTAATTTGCTAGCATTACTGCAATGATCTGAAGCCTTTGGGGAAAACCATTTAAACCAATAATTAATGACAAACCACAAATATTAGAATTCAATTAACGTGGGTATTTATAATTAATTATTAATAACTATCTATTAATTTACAATAATTAATTATTTATTTATAACATATGTTAGGGGTTAGGGGGTAGATTTAATATAATTTTCATTATGTGGGTTGATATAAGTGAACTAAATCCCAAACATACAGTGCAAATTGTGATTTGACAAATGAGATTTCAAATTACAAGTATTGAAAACTATACAGCATACTAACGGTTTCAACAATTCTGTCGAATCCAACAGCTAATTTAATTGCATATTCATTAATAGAACTATAATATATTAGTTTTGTAGTATATAAGCATAACATGCCTTAAAATTATTTTTTAGATTAAAACTTGAATTTCATTAGTTTTTTTTTTATTATTTAAAACATTTATTACTTAGTACACATTTTATTACATAAATCGTTGCCAATAAAAGCTTTAAATATACTCAAACAATAGTTTATTATAATCAATAGAGAATCAAAATTATTATTCAAATATACAATTAATATACAAAGTGTTTTATAACAGATGAGAAAAATGAAAATAACGTTTTATTTTGTTTTCGAGTAATTTGAGTCTAATTGAAATGATTAATTAAAAGTAAGATAATACAAATAATTATTTATTAAAGCAACAGAATAAAAAAAGTTGGCATTAGCAATTGCCTCTTTTTAGAAAAATGTTAGCAAACCAATGGCACCAACATTTTGCAAAACGGTTTTTTTTTTTAACTAAAAATGTGTTAAAAAACACAAACATAGATTTTGTAATTAATGCGTTGTTTTTGTTTAGTATTGTAGTAGCAAGGTTTTTTTAATAGATATCTATTTAGATTTTCTTTTTAATTTTGCCGTAAATTTTTTTGGTAGCTTAATTACAAGTTGCGTCGTGTGTACAGTACGTAACTAACCACTAATCACTTCTAATAACCACTAATCGCATCATATAACAATAAAATAGGCAACAATCTAAATCTGACGCTATCCGATACACAAGACGCGTTAGCCTCGGCCATGCACTTCCACGTTAAAGCTAACCGGATTAAATTTATCAGGAAGAACTTGACGACAGGAGGACATCGACGCTAAGTGATCCGACAAACGACGAATTGCCGCAGAATCCAAACAGCAACAATTGCTACGAGATCCGCCGTTAAACCAAACTTGTGAGTACGTTTACGAAAGATTGCCTATTATTGCCAAGAAGTAGCATAGTTTTAAAAAAAAAATTTCTACTATGACTAAAAACTAATTATTTTAAAATGTAATATATAACTTTAATCAACAAATATAAACAACGTACTTTTGGGGTACCACAAGGTTATAATTATAGATTAAGACTATTTTTATTGTTTATTAATAATAATGTAATAAAGATCAATTTAAGTAAGTTTATTATTTGCAGATGTTTGTCTGGATTCAAGAAAGTTTAAGGTGGTGAATTGGAAATTTTAGCGCAGTATTACACAGTTGTTTGTTTCATTTAATAATCGAATACACAAAGATTGGTTTTTAAATCTCAGGTAATTAAACACAATTAATTAAGAATTACTTGTGTGAAAACTTAACTATGAAACACAGATTTAAAAAAAATATTTATAAAAAATATATAAAAAACAAAATTATTTATTACTTTTTTAAATTAAAAAAATTATTAAAAAGAAATCAAATAAAAGAAATAAAAAGGATTGTAATTTGAAATTAGCTTCAACACAGATATTTAAAACTACTAGCCTTTTTGGATTCAATTACATTAAAAGCTCACATGTCTAGCGTCTTTTATACTTAAACTAAACTAATTTAAAAAATAGTTGTTTTAAATTATTTTATTTACAACACAGTCTAGATGACTATTATAGTATTTCCACATTTGAGCATTTTTTAATAAGGCACTCTCCGCTCATGCGATATAATATTTAAAAGTTTTAATAATTTTTTTATTTATGTTTTGGTTAATCATTTTATGCAATTTTTTTTTTGGGTTTATGCTCTAGAAAACAATTACTTGAGTATCAATTCCAAAATTCAAATCTATATGTTAATAATCATTAAAGTTATTTTTGAAATTAAATATTAATAATAATTGGATGCGCGCGTCGAAATTTTATTCAACGTGTTGGTCGCATGTAGCGCTCCGGCAAATTTTACCAAATTCTATAGAAAACGACCACGTGTGAATGTGTTCGGGACGTGGTTTTGTGTTTGCTTGGGCAAAGCATTGTTATAGTCATATTATAATAATATTATAGTAAATAATATATTATTCGGGGCTACTCTCTATGCACATTGCTAGAAATAAACAAGATATATACTGCTAGCTAAAGATTTTTGTGTTACTTTACTTTACAAGATTTTTTTATTATTTATACTATTTACCATCAAGGGCGCAAAAATCTATTGCAGTTCTCTAAAAAAGAATATAATTTTCCAAAAAAACAAAATTAAAAAAAAAACAAAATTATCAAAATTATCAAAAATTAACAAAAATTAATTTTTTATTTTGTTTGATTGACAAAAAAAACAATTTTTTTAATTAAATTATTTTGTTTGAGTGAAAAAAATTGTCTATAGAGAATTGGACAGAATATCTAATAAATTAAATTAACAGATTATAAACATATGTATTATATGCATTATACATACTTATTCCTTATTCAAATTATATAAGTTTACTGCATACGTAAATAATAATAATAAATGAAGTAGTAGTAGTACCAGAAACGGAACGAACACTACAAAACTTGCATCCAAATGCAACATTGGAACATGCCGATCGTTTGTCAGATTTCGGTACAGTCATCTTAAAGCGACATGTTTTGACATATAGATGTCATTTTTTGACTATGTAATAAAACAACTTGAAAAATATTACATAATATAATAAGTTCTTAATGTTATTTTGGGTTTTTATGTTTTTTATATACAAAAGTAAATAAGTGTCTCAAAAAAAGTAAAATACCCGAAATTTGGAAATTTACAGACCAATCAGTTTACAAATATAAACTACTAACTAAAATTGCTTATCACAAAAGCTGGACTTCTACCAACCCGTGGAGCAGGTGGAACTTTGTGCAGGATTCAGTACAATCGACCATTTACTAATAGTGCGCAATCTTATCAAAAAAATACCAAATAAAATGTTATTATCCGGTTAGCCTTTGTGGATTATTATAAAGGGTTCGAATTCTAAAAAAACGTGGGCAATTTTAAAAAGCGTTAAAAGAGCACAAATTGGCTCAAGGTATTCAAATCTGCTGAAATATATACACACCAACGCAACCTTACAAGTGAAAATAAATCAACAATAATCAAGATTTAAAAACGGATATTGTACATATCAAAAAAAGAGTTTGTCAAGATGACACAATATTTTCTAACTTGTTTATCATCGTACTTAAAGTTATGTTTAAAACACTACCATGGGACAAAATAGGTCAAAACATTGACGATTCTTGCTTAAAAAACATTGAAGAACTGGAAATTATGCTGAGACAACTACAAGAAGCTTAAAAACTAGTTGGTTTAAACATGAATATAAGTAAAACTAAAATCATAATTTGATATCACTATTGACAACCATTATATTGAAGCAGTAAATGACTACAAATATCTAAGCTACAAAATTAAACTGGGGTAAGACAATCAAACAACCGACATTATGAGCCAATTAGGACTAAGATAGAAAGTTTTCGGGAGTTTGAAACATGTTTTCAACAAACTTAAAGAAAAATGTTTACGATATGTCCGTTTTGTCCGCAATAACATATAGATTAGAAATTACGACATTAACTCAAAATAACGTAACATGAAGATAAGCAAGCCACGTGGCCAGATAGGACTACAACAAATAAAACACCAATATACTACAATAAAGACAAAAAGGTGGTTGGAACAGAAACACATGATGAAGTATGGAAGAAGCCTATATCCAGCAATGGGTAGATGAAGGTTTATAAGAAAAAGATGAAGGAAAGATACGGCACAACAACAAGTTAGCATATTTCGATATATTGCCATACTTTTAGCCTATACTACAATGCAGTGGTTGCCAATCTAGTGTATAGTATAACGTTCTTGCCTAATCATTAAAATAATTTTTGTTCAAAAAAAGCACAGCAACGACACTGTTTAGTGGCAAATAATTTGCAACTATTAAAGTTTGCAGCAATTCTGTACTGTCTGAGAATCCTACTAGTGAGTAGCAAATGCACATTTTGATCTGATTGACTCTTAATTTTTTTTTCTAAATTACAACAAATCCAGACTAAATCACCTATATGTAGGTAAAAGAACTTTTCAAACAATTCAAACTATGCGCCAACTACAATCTTTCAAATGACTACTTAAGCAACTTTAAAAAATTAAAGTAACACAATTATCATACAAGTTTTAAAAACCCATTGGTTAATATAAAATTTAAAAAAAAAATGTTATTCTTTTTTATGAAAAAACTCACTCATTAATGATTGAATGAAAATATATATATACATATATATAATATATATATATATATATATATATATACATCCAACCGTCGTTTTTAGACCCGCTATGTTTAACAGGCAACCACAGACCCACTAGAAACCTTTGTTGTAAGTGAGTGTATATTAAGTAATTTTGATTTATTAATTAAGAACTCTAAGAGCAGTGAAAGAGGGGTAAACAATTATTAAGAAAACAAAAACTTGATGCCTGGCAATCTCTGTTAGTCCCAGACAGTAGAACCGACGGTTTTAGACCCAGCGGTGTTGTCATGTTTTGTGGCCTAGATAGGTATGTAGCACATATACTTTGTGTATGTCTATTTTTTGTGTCTATAGTATGTGATAAATACGTGCCGTGAACGTTTTAAAAGCCTGAACAACTTAAGAAATTTTAAAACGTTTATGCAAGTTTATTTTAGTTTTGAGTTTATTTATTCTCTTGATAAAGCTATTTCATTTAACAAACCACAAAAATTTTGCAAATTATTAAAACATTTACATAATAATAATAATAATAATAATAATAATTTGTAAACTCATACAGAACACTACTTATACTTAAACCAATACACAAAAAAATAATGAGCTACAAAAGCAAATCTAGATCAGCTTGTATATCAGATTAATATCTGATATTGCTGTTACTTCCTCTAGATCGCTAAACTAAAACTAAAAATTTAAAAAATTAAATAAACAAGCTTTAATTGCGTTTACTGACAAACAGCAACATAATATATGTTATGTCATTTAATAGAGTCAAACATTGATAAAATTTAAAAAAAAATTATATAAAGGTAATAAATGAAAAACAAAAATAATAAACATTTTATTCTCAGATCAGACAGATTTAAATAAATTGCCGTTAATTAATATTTAATAATTTATTGACTAATCTTTTTTATAATACTTTAAAAACGTTTCAAACTATTTAACTTATATATTTTTGAGCTATTTTTATTGGTTATCTGCTGCCAAATGCTGACACTGTACAGTAAAACATGTTGCAATTTGTCAAATACAACTTTTAAACTTGAACTTATGTTTTTTTTTTATTTACTAAAAAGTTATATATAAAATACATAGATTATTCAACTATTTCAAAATTATGCTCAAAACAATCAGTAAAGGTATAGAAGGCATTACTTATCAGCATATTTTTGATAGATATTTTAAACTTATTAAACTCTAAAGTTTTGGTATATGGAGCTACCTTGTTGTAAAATTTGATCGCATACTAATTGAATCCATTTCTACTTTTAAGCAAACGTTTAAAGTCAAACCTTAAATGATTGTATTGCCTTGAAGCATAATCATGCAAAGAACTCTGTGTGGTATATTGGTTAAAATTATTCTTAATATACAGAGACATTTGTAAATGTAAACACAAGGTACCGTTAAAATACTCAACGCAATAAAACTGAGCTTACAATCATATCTATACCCTAGACTAATTATAATTCTGATTGCTCTTTTTTGTATATTAAAAAACATTTGTTAAGATAGGTGCATCACCCCAGTTTAATATTCCGTATTTTACAACTGAATAAATTCTGAGCAATAGTTTTTGTGAAGTAATATTTTTTAACTTTCTCAATAGATAGATATACTTAGAAATTTTATAGCTTACGTAGATGGTATGAGCCATCTGAGTAAGTCTATAATCTAGCATTAATCTTAAAAACTTAACTACTTCAGTGTTGGTGTTAATTTGTCTTAGTGAGAATATTGAATGCTCTGTCATACAGTCGTTAAGATTTAACTTGTTTGATAAAAACCAATCATTTACAATTGATTGTGTATTACACACATCTACTTTTAATTCAACTATATCTTTATTAGATCTTACAATGGTTGTATCATCTGCAAATAGTGCAAAATGGGCTTGGGTGTCACAACATGGCAAATCATTAATATAAATTAAGAATGAAATTGGTTCTAAAACAAAACTTTGTGGAACATCCATGCTTACATTTTGCGTTTCTGAATTTATAAAGTTCACTGCTACATATTGCAAACGGTCACTCAAATATGTTGACAGAAGATCAATACTAGATTTACTAAAGTTGTTACGTTTTAGTTTGTTAATTATAATACGATGTGATACACAATCGAAAGCTTTACTCAAATCGCATATCAGAGCATAAGTATGGCTATCAACCTCAAATCTATTTAAAATTTCATCAACTAAATGTTTTATTGCAAATACTGTAGGTCTATGATGGCAAAAACCATATTAATTTTTACAGAAAATATTATTTACTTCCAAATGTTGCGTTAGTTAGTTAGTACTACAGACAATTTTACCTTTTTGAATACTGGGATAACTTTTGCCAGTTTTAAAACACTTGGAAATTGATTTGACATAATTGATTCATTAATAAGTTTTGTTAGGGGAATCAAAATAATATTTAAAATTGATTTTATTATTTTGCTATTAATATTGTAGCAATCCATGCAATTAATTTTTTTTAGATTTGATACGATATCATGTAGTTCAATAAAGGTAACTTCTTTAAAATTAAATTGATTTGAAAGTTGCGTTGATTTGCTGGCGTAACTTATAAAACAGGTAGCACTTGCAAACAAGTTATTAGAAATAGTCGGAGCTATGTCAACAAAATAATTATTAAACTGATCCGGTGTGAAAGATTTATTATTGTTAATGCTATGGCTACTGCTTTGCAATTTGATTACCTGCCACATAGCCCTTTGAGGATTATTTGATTTATAAATAAAGTCATCATGTGTTTTTTTTTTGGCTAACCGTATTGCAACTTGATATTCTTTTCTGAGTAGTTTTAATTGAGTAATTATAAAATCAGAATGAACATGCTTATTTAAGTTATTTAGATTTTGAATGTTTTGTCTCATTTGGAATAGATCATATGAGAACCAATTTACTATGTTCGATTTATTTAATATCATGGTTTTCTCTGGAATAGCCTCAAGCATAGCACATGCAACAGTATTTATAAATACGTCAAATTTTGATTCTATAGTTAATTAAATTGCGATTGGCAAGAAAACTCCAGTCTACAGTATCCATTATGTTGTACAATATTAACAGTCCTTCGTCTGTAATAGGTCTGTAATTAATGCGTTCATTGGTTTTTTTTTTTATTGTGACAAAAGTTGATGCAAAATTAATTGCTAAATGATCTGAAAAACCTAGATTAATGGTTTTAACAAACCTAGATTAATGGTTTTAACAAACCTAGATTAATGGTATTAACATTGTATTCTGCTAAATATATTATCTATTATTATTTTTCCTTGTACTTTAATTAAGTTTTGAATACAATCCAAACGAATGAAATAATGATTGCAACTGTACGGTAATATTATTATTTTGTTGGTTAAATAATACATTAAAATCACTTGTAATAATAATTTAAATAATATACATCTAAGGAACAGTTAATGCTTAAAAAAAATTAAAAGCAGTTGTAACAAAATAAAAAATGCAAAAACCAGAACTATTGAAACAGGAACAATATTGTCTATATAATTACAGATGTTCCTGGTTTAATCGGATATTTGGGCACCAATGCAGCGCATGTGTTCTATTAAAGAAATGTTGCATATTAGCAACGATTAAATTGAGTAAGAAATATTATGCACGGTACAAAAAACAAACAATAGCCTTGCTTTCTTGTCAATCGGAATGCTATAGCCGCGTTGGGATAAAAAAAAAATTTAAAGTATGTAGATTGCATATAATAATATAAAAAGCATCAGTGTTGTTAATTTTATAAAGTCCCGATCCGACTCAAAACTCAGCCCAATGTCTGGCTTAAAATCCGGGCCCGGCTCAAATCCCAACTCGGGCGGCCCAGAACCAAGTATATTATTATTAAAATATATAATAAGTATTAATAACAGTTTCTAATAATAATAATTATATATTTATTGTTATATTCATATTATTTCATATGTTTTTATTATTTATTAATTAATATATTATTTTATACAACCTGTTTCGTTATTTTAATAACATTTTCAAGTAAGTATATAATAAATTAGTTAAAAATGTTATTAAAATAACGAAACATGTTGTATAAAATAATATATTAACTAATAAATAATAAAAACATATGAAATAATATGAATATAACAATAAATATAAAAGAATTTCATAGAGTTAATAAAAAGCATTGAATAATTATATAGATAAAACTAAAAAACAAATTCCTATTTTAAAATTATATTATAAGTAATAGACATCTAACGGAATAGAGTTGACCGCTACTACGTGATAATTCATAATAAAAAATAAAATAAAACACAGTAATTGTTTTATTTAATTTTCTATCCAAACGAATAGTTATTGAATAAAAAGAAAATTGAAAGCGGCTATGAACTATAATAAAAAACGCAAAAACTAGCACTATTAAAAAAAACAATATTTTCTATACAATCACAGGTGTCCCGTGTTTGATCAGATATATGGACACTAATGCAGCGCATTTGTTTTATTAAAGAAATAAAAAAAAGCAAATCATCAACAATTAAATCAACTAAATAATTTGATGCACGGTACGCAAATTAAAAAAAAGTTTACGGACCCGGGGCACCTGGGTTGCAGTGCCCGCTTACATGTTTTGTTTTTATCCGCGCCAGCCCGTAGGTTTCATTGCGATGTGTGCTGTTTTATAAGTTTTGTTGCGTGCTCAAAACTCTGGCCGGGCACAAAGCCAAGTCAGTTGCGAGGTATATCATAGCTTATTACAACGTTGCCAATGTTTGGTTTGAAAACGTCGGTATGGCATGGCTGGTCTGATAACGTCTTGCAGTGCTTATACAAATACGACGAGCGCGCCCTCGTCTACCATATTTAATGAACTAAACTTGTATGTGTTGACATATTTGATATACGTTTTCAGTCCCAAAATAATTTTGGAGTTGTTTTGTCTCCCGCTATATTATGCCGAAAAATAACGAAAAACACATGAAAACGTTGTCAGACCCAAGGCCGGGCCTGAGAACGTCGGATTTGACATTAATACCACATTATTAGAAAAAACTCAAAAATACTTAAAATGAGTATGTAATAAAAAATGTGTAACTATATAAAATAAGTAGTTGCAATAAATTAAAAAAAATAGACACAGGTTTAATTCCTGTAATTCACAGGATATAAATAAAAGTTTGACGTCAAAACTAATGCTGATAATGCACTAATTATGATTAATTATATGACATCTGACCAGAAATAAGCTTGACAAAAGGTGAATAATTAAATATAACCTGAAGTAGAGTATATAGTTGGTATACTTTACTTCAAAACAGAATCAAAGTTTAATCTTGGAATACTTTTGCTATTAGCATTTTACTTACATTTATTTATAAATGACCATATTTAAAATAATAAAAGTCAGACAGAGCTATCTGGTGTCTAGCTGGTTTTCTACCTATGCAGTACATAATAGTAACGTGTACACAGCTTAATAGCACTTACAAGAATAAAATAAATAATAATTTAATAATAATATTTATTATTATTATTATTAGTATTTATTAATTTTTGGAAATCATATTACATGAAATGGGACAAATCATAAAATATACAATTACAATTTAAAATATAGATATAAAGTACTATACTATTTATATTGATGTATAATGTAGAATGGCAGTATAACAAAAGTAAAAATAATAACTTGTTTTCTTTTAAAGGCTAATATTTTAGGTCTTACGCTTGTGTTGCTTGCATGAATATGTATATGCCAACAGAGATTGTAAAAATGTAGATACTAACGAGACCTAGAAGTTCACTAATAGTATACAAATTCATATTACACATTAAAATATTCATCTATACAATAGAAGAGACAGATATAAATACTTTTATAGTATTGGATTAAACAAAATCTCTGATGTTATTTTTATTATATAGCGACATGCTTTGACATGTAATATGTCATCTTCTTATTCTGTAATAATATACAGAAAACACAAATAATATTGAGAAATAGTACACATAAATATAAAACCCATAGAAGAGAAAAGAAACGAGAAAAGTTAAATGGAAGCAAGAAAAACAGGAAAAAAGACCAAAAAGAAATTAAGAAAGATAGAACAAGTATGCATACCAAAAATTTGAAAAAAAAGACTAACATTTACAGAGACTACAATACCAAATAAAATTTCAGAGATAAGGAAAAGGAGAAAATGTTGACAAAAAGCAGAATAACAGATATAACGAGGCAAATAGCAACAACAGGACACAAAGAAGTATTCCCAGATGGAGATACAAGAACATCACTGCAAATAAAACTTACAACTTTAGGATTGCCAAAAAGAATACAACTAATGAATCCGCATAAACTATACATAAAGGAAAGTTAAAACGATGAAGAAGAAATAAAGACCTAAGAAAACTAATAACGCATCTGAAGACAAACCAATTAATTAGAATAAATAGCACACGGATTGGAGAAAAAAGGGAATGCAGATCTGGATGGCAGTACAGATAAAAAGATACAAAAGGCAAAAAAGACAGACAAAGGTAGAGGCTATAGGGAGAGAAGAGCCGGAGACAGGATGTGTGCTGCAGATGCTGCGTAACAATCCGCGTAGCAATAACCAGCCCACCTTAAACTAGTGCCAAACCTACACTAGTTTGACAACAGAATTTATGCAGGGAAGAAAAACAGAAAATATTGCCATGCGCCAGTCATTCTTAAAGTCCACTTGCTGAGGTCAACCTAATAATTTCAGTGTTGACACTAATTTATATAAAATTAATTTTATTTTTAAAGTTAACATTTAAGAAACTTTATTCAGTGTAAAACTAAGAGTTAATTGCTGGTTGTTGGTTAAATAAGTGATCTTTTTACTATCAAAATTTCTGGTCAAAACTTTGCTTTTGCATTTTTTTTTTTAATTTTATTGAGTGAAACCACACTTGAAATTATCACATTGACTTTGAGTATTTGCAAATTAAAAGTCAAGTAAAATAATGAATTTGGAAGCTTATTCTACGTATTGATACACCAATAAAAAAAAATTTAAACAGTTTTGGTTCTACATTTCTAAACTGTCACTAAATATTTGTTAGAATTCGTTGCAAACTTTGTAGATACCAATATGATATAATATATAATATAATAAGTTGTTAGTCAATTTAAAATCGGCAATAATTTGAATAGCCTAATAATGATTGTTGATTTAAATGCTTTTTTCCATACTTGAGATACTTAACACAAAAACGTATATAAGTTTTAAATGTAAGCAAAAGTTTTACAGAAGTAAAAAAATGTGTACATCGGTTAAAAAATATTAGTTAGTTCTAAACACAATCGAAGCTATGTTAACAACATAGTCATTAGAGAAAAGATTATGTGAGAGTTCGATGTTAAGTTTGTACTAATAAATCCAGTAAGAAGTTGAATTTTTAGTTTTATATTTGCGAAGTTGGAAGTACGTCGGTCCAATATTGTTTCAAGGTCTTTGTTTATTGATGCTACAGAATTTAACTTAAAAATATTTTATACTTGTTGATATGGTTTTTTGAAAAATATGAAGTATGGAAGGTGTGACCTATATAATGGAGTTTGTTAATTACATTAGGGTGTTATGTTTTATCAAATGCTTAGGAAATGTCTGGAGCAACTGTGTAAATATGTTATCTATGTTTGTCTAAAGTAAAATTCTAATTGTGATTAACATATGTCAGAAGATCCGTCCATATTAAAATCTGATTGATTGTTTGTTGCATGCATATTATGCATATTTATTAAATACATACATTTAAAGAATTTTCTAATTTGACCTATTAATATCACAGTTGAACCAAAATGGTACAAAAATTATTATTAAATTAGTTTGTTTTTTAAAGATTGCTTGTGAAAAGGCATGCGAAAGCAGACAAAGGCACATCAAAAATTAGAAGTGAAGCAAATACAGGTGGAATAAAAAAGAACAAAAACTAAGTAAGACAGAAATAATAAATGAAAAAACAACGACAAAATTTTTTTTAAAAAAATAGGTACATAGAACGTAAGGAGTGTGTACATGAAAAAGAAGATTTACAGTATTAATGTGCATTTTCTCGAAGTTTATAGTCTATATGTCAAAATATTACAATACAAAATCAAAATTAATTTATTTGATATAATAATTTGCACTAGTACTGTCATCCAAAAACGTTATTAGTTAATATCGATTTTAACAAAGGCGGTCCACAGAGAAAAATACGGGAAATTATGCACGTATGAGTAACAAAGATGGAGAATATAATTAGATATATTAAAATTTATGATAGTATAAAATTAATTTTTTGTCAATTGTAAGTAAAAAATCAATAACAGCAGAAATAAAAGAATAAACGTAAAACATAAAAATAAAAATACTCTTACTAAAACGGAAGTGGATTCAAGCTCACTACTACTATTGCAAATTCAATTCTAGCGGCTAGCAGCTTTGTGAAAAGTACCTAGCATATTGGCACTGCGCGACAATAAACAAAATGCTGTTATTATACATATTGTAAAATAATATACTGTGGCTAGCAGCAAAATTATAATTATGCTCTGTAATTAGAAACAAACAATTATTGCAATTGCAAATAAATATACAGAGTACCACAAATTCACATGGTTATTAATTAAAACTTTAATACAGTTTTAACATATAAACAAATTAAACTCTAAATATATTCACTCTTAATATTTGTGCACTATTCAACGTCAGTTGGTAACATATAATAGCAGCAATTTTACCAAATATACGGATGGTTTTTACATTAATTAAGTGTTTTAACATGTCTGCATAAAAAACAATCAATTAAGTAGCAGCATATGTAATAAAAAAAAATTAAAAGAATTGCGTTACAAACAATCCAATTATGGAAAAATATTGCTAATTTTTCATGGCGTATTTTTTTGTATAAAGATCACTTTCTAAGGGTGCACACAAAAAAATTCCACAAAAAAATTTAAAAACCAGTCTATATTCAAAAATTTTGATTGAAAAATGGTTTTGTGCGTTCAAGAGACTCTAGAGCAAAAACTACCACTAGTGTGGGAAATTTTTATTCAAGCATCTTAAAGTACATACTTTTGGCTGTATTTGCCCAAAATTTGGAGTCTTAATCGGTGGCAACTTTTGAGAAATGAATTTTTGAAAAAAAACAGTTTTTTGCGATTTCTGCGCGTGCGCAACAAGATAACAAAAATCTGACCGTTGCATTCGATTCCTTGGGAAATTTCCCATCGGCTATGACTAATCTAAAATTTTTCAGATTGAAATGCAATTAGGATAAATAAAGTTAAAAATTGAACTTAAAAATTGCCGTAAAATTCAATTGGCTCTACGAGGCGAACTATGTAACCTAGAGGTCTGAAATTTGGCATGAAGTCATATTTTGGGTACTCAAATAAGAGAGAGGGTCGCGTGAAATGGACTGCTCACTTGACGTGGAATTGCCCAAGTGTTAAATCTTTTTTTTAAATTTTTTCTCACCACCCACAAAGCATCTACATTAATTATAACATTAATTTACATTTTTTAACTTTAACTACTCTAAAATTATCTTTATTTCTAGTTGATTACTAATGAATTTAATCAAAGTTGTCGTCCGCAGCTGATGCATGCGACCGCATTATTTCACTGCAGAAGAAAAACTATTTTTTAATTTGTCTCACTTTTCTCTATTTAAGTCAGTCCGGTTTATCTTTTTGCATCAGCGCACTACTACAACGACCCGCTATCGTTTTCACGTGTTAAAGCCGTCTGACACGATACTGATTGTAATTTAAATATAAATGGTTTTTTATATCAAGGCTAGCAAAAGAATGTACAACTACTCAAATTGAATCTTATTTAAAAAATAAAATTGCAAATAAAATTATTGTAGAAAAACTAAACAGTAAATATAATACTCATTCGTCTTTCAAGGTAGGGATTCATGAAAGCGATGAGCATATTGTAAAAAAATCTGATACTTGGCCGCGAGGTATATTTATTAATACTTTTTTTCGGAAGAGAGAATACAATCATACAATACGGTAAAAACAAATTCAACTGGAATTCTACATATAAATTCACAGTCTATAAATAATCAAATAAATGAATTAGAATGTTATTTAAACAAGTGCAATTGTAATAATAATCATGTACATAATTTTAATTTTATATGTCTAAATGAGCATTGGCTATCAACAGATGAGTTAGTTTTATTAAAAATATCTAATTTTAGAGCAATAACTGGACACTGTCGTGAAAGAGGTATGCACGGAGGAGCAGCAATATTATCCAATAATGTTATACCATGTGACTCAATTTCTGCCATTAACAACTTATCAATTACAAATCATATAGAGGTATGTGCCGTAATTACAAAAATGTTTGTGCTTGCAAGTCTCTATAGGCCACCTAGTGGTAATATAATTATTTTCTTAAACAATCTCACAGAAGTTTTAAATATTTTACATAACTTACATGAATCTATAATAATTACAGGAGATTTTAATGTCAAATTTAATCTTAAAACTGATAATGATACCATAAATGTAACAACTTTACTTCTTTCATATGGATTGCATGGACACGTAAATAAACCTACAAGGAAAAACAAAGTATTAGATAATATATTTACAACGTTTCCAATAAATCAACACAAATGTGAAGTTTTCAATTTAGGGTTTGGAGATCATCTTGCCATAAGTCTTCATCTAAATATTATGTTACCTGAAAATGTTACTAAACGCATAAATTTCAGACCAATGTCCTCGGAAGGGTTTATACATTTGTATAAAACAGTCCAACAATTAGATTTTCAGTTTATTAAACACTCAAATCTATCAGTTGAAACAAAGTTTGAAACTTTTATTAATAAAATTGTGTCGGCTGTTGAACTTGCATTTCCTGAAAAAAGTAAAGTTGTCACAAAATTTAAATCGAATCATGTAAGCTGGTTTAATCATGAATTACATCAAATGCGATCAACTTTACAATTCTTGACAGAATGTAATAACCATGCACCATCTGATTATCTGAAAGATGCAATCCGCAGGCATAGGATACACTATAATAAAGAAATTATTAAACATAAACAAAATGCGCACGAAAATTATATAAATTCTTCGTCAAATCCTATGAAAGCTATGTGGAACATAATCAAGTCACAAACACTGTCTTCTGAACATCCTACTAACAAGTTTACAGCTGTAGAATATAATAACTATATTTTAAAGACTCCACGGGAATTAGTAGAAAAACTTCCAGAAAGTACAAAAAAATTTAACGAGTATATATTAAATTTAAACATGTCTGCGTCTTTTGCGTTTAGAGAAATAACGTTTATAGAAGTTCGAGATATTATACACAATATTAAAAGCAGTAATAGTAAAGACTATTACTTTTTAAATGTTAAAATTATAAAATCATTAGTAAATCTGTTATTATATCCACTAACAAATCTAATAAACATGTGTATCACCAACCGAATATTTCCAAACGCTTTAAAGATATCAAGAGTAGTTCCAGTATTTAAACAGGGTGAAAACACACTTAACAATTACAGACCTATTTGTATTATACCCATATTTGCTAAAATTTTTGAAAAAAGTCTTGCTTTACAAATGCAAACATATTTTGAAAACCATAATATTTTAAGTACATCTCAGTATGGTTTTAGGAGTAATCTTAATACATCTATGGCAATCACAGAACTTACAGATGTAATACAAATGGGTTTTGACAAAAAACATTACACACACGCAATGTTCTGCGACTTGACGCGAGCATTTGATTGTGTGTCTCATTCAATATTAATCAGTAAACTTAAATCATTAAATTTTGCTAATGATAGTATTGAGTTACTTAAATCATATCTATATCTAAGACAGCAATACGTTGATGTGGCAAGTACAACATCAACAAAAGAAATAGTAACAATGGGGGTGCCACAAGGATCAGTCCTTGGCCCTCTATTGTTTCTGGTATATATTAATGATCTACCAAACTGTTACAAAAACGCAAACTTTGTATTGTTTGCTGATGATACGACCATAATAACAACAAGTAATGACTTACATACATTGCGTGATCAAATAGATATCAGTCATTATATGGCCGATGAATGGTTTCTGGCTAATTCTCTTACCTTAAATGATAGCAAAACAAATAATGTTATGCTTTCTTTAAAAAAAAATTCACCAAATCTCACAGATAATGTTAAGTTTCTTGGTGTTAACATTGATTCTAAACTCTGCTGGAGTAATCATACTACATCAATCTCAAATAAAATATCTAAATATACATTTTTGTTACGAAAACTATTTAAAATAACACCAACAAGATTACTATTGTCTCTTTATTTTGCGCACATACACTCTAATATAGTTTATTGTATATTTAATTGGGGACATTCCGCAACGGCGCAAAATGTATTTAAAATGCAACGACGTTGCATCCGAATTATTTCTGGTCTAAATTTTAGGGACCCCTGTAGAACTGAATTCACTAAATTAGGAGTCCTGACACTACCATCTGAATACATCAAAGAGTGTCTGATATATATAAAAAACAACGATGCTGACTATACTTTGCATTCCTCTGTGCATACATACTCTACACGACATGCATCAAACATATTGCCAGACTTTCAAAGAATAAATAAGTCTAGATGCGGTAAAAACTACTATGCCATCCTTTTTTATAATAAGCTACCTCATCGCATTAGAATGTTGCCTCCAAAAGAGTATATAACTAATGTAAAATCTTTGTTACTAGCCAATGCTTTTTACTCTGTAGATGAGTTTTTAAATTTTAATTTTATTTCTTAATTGTTTTGTTATTATGTATATTATATTTTATCTCCTATTTTATATTGCTATACATTATATTTTTGTTCTTTGACGTGTGTAAATGCAGAACTGCATATTGACATCAATAAATATTATTATTATTATTATTATTAATAATACATTTAATATTAAATAATGCGCGCGTCGAGTTAATATGTTTTGATGCAAGAAAATAGATCATGTTCTAATTTCTAGGACAAAGTATGACTTTATATGCTCAGAAAAGGTGCGCATGAAAACAGCGTGTTAGTATATTTACATTACGGGCGTTTGTTTCTTTATTTGTTTACATTCGTTACCTTCAATTGTTTGATTTTATTTTTAGATTAGTTCTGTTATTTTGTTTTGTTGCTTTCTGTTGATTTGTTTATTTTATTTGTTATTTTTGATTTGTTATTTCATTATTAGCAAGTGACTAATTATGTCTACAGAAATATATTTGCCAAATTCCTTTACTTAACCAAAAATTAATTAATTATATTTAAATATTATTATACTAATTTTATCATTATTACATAAATTTTAAAATTAATTTTATTTTTTAACTTTCCGTCACTGGCACTTGATCCTAGCTATACCGTCACTGGCAGGGGACTGAGAAGTGCACGCTTGTTTTTTCCGCGGTTAAAAATAAACAAAACATATTTATTATTTTAAATAAAATATAATCCTTCAGGTACAAGAAACTCTAATTAGAATTTCAAAACTGCCTGGAATTTCCGGTGTTATTTAGAATACAAAATCAAATATAAATCAAAAATACACTAATCTTAAAGATTATTTTAGTTCAAAATGTAAGAACACAATTTGTAAAATATAAAACTCATTAAAATAAAAAAATTACCATTCATAATGTCTACAAATATTTAATAATTGCAAAAAAGTGTTATATCTCAAGTAGTGTATTTGACAGCGCTCTGCAATTGTTTATAAAACTCGAAACTATTATACGCAAATGCGCTTCTATATCTCAAATATTGTTTCTTGTAACTAACTAGAGAAATACCTACAGAGCAGATTACTGAAGTTTCAGAGTTTAAAGATATCCAAAAATTAAAATCCGTGCGTAGTGTGAGACAGCGCGCTAGTGACGGAAGGTTAAAATAATAAATTAAAATTTAAAAAAGATAAATAAAAAAAAAATAACAAACTTTATGATAAATTTTTTTAACCCTAAATTTAAATTTTATAAAAATACTTTTAATAATCTATTTTTAAGCTTATGGTCAAAAGTACAGGTTCAATTTCTAATTGACATGTATAAAGCACGCCCATGCTTATCCGCAGTAAAGAACGTCGATTATAAAAATAAGCATGCTGAAAATAGAGCGTTAACTAAAATATGAGGTTATTTCAGATATTTAACATTTCACTTTTACTGACAAGTCAGTTCATTGCAAATGCTTACGTTTTTATTTTATAAAAATCAGTATCGTGTCAGACGGCTCTTATATAAATTAAATCTAAGCATAGTTATTAATATATTCTGTGCAGTTAAAAAATATTGTTGCACATCATCTTTTGGTCATAATGCTAGAATATCCTCAATCAAACAAGTTCAAGACATAACTTTAATATAGATGATAATACAAGCTTTATTACTAATCTATCATTTCATTAACAAAGTCCCAAAATACACTCTAATGCCAGTGTGTTTATAACTTAATCGGCCAGCGTAAGTTTGACAATTGTTTGCAGTTATGATGCAACTCAAAAAATTTAAATGACTGTGCACAGCATGCTCTTAATGGCCGTTATGTATAGAGCTTCAATACCAGATACTGTGTTATAATCTTTCTAATAAACTTGATGTAGATATATTGGAAGGAAATAATAAGTTTTATTATAAATATAGCAGTTTCTTTAAGTCATTTTTTCAATATATTAAAACAAAACATAGTTGTAGCTATTTATAAAAATAGATCATAAACAAAGCATAATTAGTTTGCGCTTTAAAGTGTAATTTAAAAATAATCAAAACTGCCACAAATAAACGTATGGTAGATTTTTTGGAAAAACATAAGTTGTCTACAAAAGAACAGTATAGGTTTCAAAAGAATAAATCTACCAAAACAGCAACAGATTAGTACAGTTGTGACAGTTTATTAATTTATACAAGCAAATTGTCAGTTTTAGCAAAAAGTTACAGTTTTAAATAAAAAATTGTTTACTCAAAACAAAACAACATTTTTGGGTGTAACGTCAGACAAACAAACTGATTAACTACATACAATAAAACTGTATGCAATAAAGTTAGAAACTGTTATTTTGCTATCAAAAACTTTAAAAAACTTATTTTCAACCGCAGTAATAATTAATGATTATTATGGATTAACATAATCATTACTTTAGCTTTAGACATTAATAAAGTGTTTATCCAGCAAAAAAAGAATATTCTGACTGAAATTCAATCTGAAATCTACTAAATTGTGTTTAAATACATTTAAAACTAATTGTCTATTAACAGATGCGCCTCAATTTACCTGTTTACGTTTCTGTGTCACGTGTTATGTTTATCACGTTAGCCAACAATGTACATCATTATAACATCTGGCACTGCAATAAGTTACAAATTGATAAACCCAAATTACAAGTTTCAAATAGTCACTAAAATATGCATATACAAAATATTTGTTTATAAAAAGCACTTCTTTTGAGTTGTAGTAATTAATTAGCGTAGCACTCTGATAGTCCGGGGTTTCATTCCCAAAATATGACTAAAATAATAGCTTGCTCTTTATCCACCTGGATGATTTGGAAGTCACCTAATAAGCTGTTGGTCCCATCAAACCCCTTCAAACAAGTCATAAGAGTAAAACGCACAATAAAGACAATTCAAACTTCTAAAAACTTCAAATAAAGAACATTTTCTCCCAAACATACACGTTTATTTAAACCATACGGATAAAAAACAATAACATTACAAACAAATAATACAACAATTATTAAACCATTGAAAAAATGTAAAAACATACAGGGTGTTTTATTTAAAGTACTAAAAAAAAATAAAAATTTTTATAATAGAATAAAAATAAACACCGTGCATATTATTACATTTCTTAATTCTGAGATAAGTTCTAAAAATTAAAAAATGTAAAAATATACAGATTGTTTATTTTAACCCTCTTAATTTTTACATTTTTAACGGTATTACTGCTAATTCTCTATGCATATTGCTAGAAGTAAGCAAAATTAAAGACGGGGTTTTTGGAATTTGACTTAAGGGAAAATGGAAAATTAAGAGTGCAAAATTTTCCTTTTGTCCCTCGTTACAGAGTTATTGACAAAAACAAAATTTTTACTTTATTAAAAAGTAATAATATTAAAAAAAGCAAGATATTGTCTACATCTGTTTATACTAAATAATGTGTTCACATAGGCTTTTTCTTACTTCAAGTCAAACAATTACACGATTTATTATGGAAGCACAAATTCTCTGTAGCATATTATTATCTATTAACGCCACAGCAGCGTGAATACGAGCTACTATATCTTCAGGATTCAAAACAGGTTTGCGGTAAATTAGTTTTTTTAAATGCCCTAGAAAAAGTAATACAATCTAGTAGGCTATGGTATTAACTCAGCTCTTTCAATCCACTTTCCTGGGAATTTTTCACTCAAGGTATTTCTCACTTGTATTCCATAATGCGCCAGTGCATCAACCATTTAATCTATCTGCTAATGGGATTTCATCAAGTAATAAAAGTATATAACAGGCCATATTGATATTCTGTAACTGCAATATTAACATGACTGTTATAATACATATTTTTAACAGCATGTTAAAAATTAGTCATGAAGTTAGATACAAATTTCTATATTTATGCGTAAAAGTCATGTTTTTTCATGAACCACTAACCATACGTCAGACTTAACCTCAAAATTTGGAATAAATATTTTATAATACAATCTGTGATTAAAGTTTATTTTTATTTTTATTCTTAATTAAAATATTCTTCTGCAATATTGTCTGTTTTTCTTGCACCTTGCACTATATTGTTATTATCATAATTATTCTGTATACCCGGGTAGTTGTCTAGAATATCTTCATAGTCATCTGGCATATTGGCATGAAAATGGTGTGCAATGTTATGAAGAACTCCGCATGAATATATTATTTTTGCAGATTTAATTGGGTTGTAATTTAAAGTTTGGTGTTTAAGTACATAGCTACATGCAAGCAGTCATTTGAACCAATTGTCCCTGGAAAGCCATACTTTTGAAAATACAATGTTTTATTTTATTCAATAACATCTTGCCGAGTTGGAAATTTAATCCAGTTGTTTAATAGTGTAGCATTTATAATTGATGAAATTGTGTCAATAATTTGACTAACTGCTGGATGACTAGTTGCTATATTAGCAGATGCCTCAACATCCAACTGGTAACTACCATGTCCATAAAAATGCAAAGCACACAAAATCTTTAAACAGTTTAGTGTTGCAGAAATTCTTCGTATAACTGCCAAAGAAGTTCAAATGGATTTAACGTATCCCGTAGCTGTCGATTGTATAATGTCAGCCGATTCCTTAAAAATACAAAATTCTTTTATTAATGCATGTTAGAATTATTTAATAACTTACTTCCTTTCTCTTTCATGCAAATTTTCATTTATTTGAATGGCAATATAACTTATTGCACCTGCCATTTTATAATTTTAACACCCTGTTAAAAATTAAAGGTATTTACATGCCTTCAAAATTTTTAACTTAAACAAATATGACTTTAACAGGCTTTTAATTTAAACAGGCCGTTAAAATTAACATTTATTTTTACGGAATACACCCCATTGTAGGTTAAGATTGAACAATAACGTCACGGTGCCAAATGTAGCAATTTGTATTTTTTAGCAGAGGCAAGTGTGTACAATCATTTGTTTTTTATTTGTCAAATATAAAAACAAGGAAACACGCATAGATTAAAGTCACTGTCAACCAAAAACTGTGTATTGATGGTACATACACTCTTTAATGACCTACTTTAGAGAAACATCAAAGGCAATACAATAGTAAAATAAACATATATTATTGATCAAGAGAACCATGTAAGGAATCAAATCGATTTCATTACAGTTAATAAGAGGTTCAGAAACGCCATCACATCGGTTACAACGTACCCGGGAGCAGATGTATATACCGACCATAACCTATTATTATCAACACTCAAATTGCGCCTAAAGAGGACGGAAAATAGGACACAAACTAAATCACTTGACATGCAGAAGATAAAAGACCCAAACGTTATAGGGCATATGAAACAACAGATAGCAGAGAAAATGTCCAACATTGTAAGACCTGAAAACCCCGGAGTTCAAACCATAGAACAACAAATAGAATCAATCACTAACATTATGACAACAGTTGCGAATGACAACCTACTCACTACGCAAAGAATCAGGAAGAGTAAATGGATCACAGATGAGATCCTAGATCTAATGGAAAAGCGTAGAAAAGCTAAAACAAGAACAAAACGGAATATGAGCAGATACACCGTCACATTAAAAGGAAAATTAAAGACGCCAAGGAAAGCTGGTGGAGAGAGCAATGTGCCGAGATAGAGAAATCGGACAGAAAACATGATGCACTAAATATGTACAAAAAGATAAGAGAGACCACAGGAGCACGTAAGTCTCGACAAAACAACATCATCACCGATAAACATGGAAAAGCATTGCTAAGTATGGATGATAAAGTAACAAGATGGCAAGAATACATACAATCTCTTTATACTGATGACAACAGAAGATTAAATACCAGTAATAACCCACCATCAACTGGACCTCTCATAACACGTTGCGAAGTGATCAAGGCAATACGAAGACTAAAAAATAACAAGACACCGGGACCCGATGAGATTCGAGGAGACATCCTAAAACTAATAGAGGAAGAACACCTAAACACCATCATAGAACTATTCAACCATATATATGTAACTGGACACATTCCTGAGAAATGGCTAACATCAACATTTATACCAATACCCAAAAAACCACCGCTAAAAAGTGCGAAAACTACAGAACAGTATGCCTTACAAGTCACTTCATGAAGGTTTTCCTTAAGATTGTCTACGACCGTATATATAACAGGCTGGAAGAAGACATAGGTGATACGCAATTCGGGTTTAGGAACGGCCTTGGTACCAGAGATGCACTCTTCGGTCTAAATGTACTTATCCAAACAGCAAGAGATGTGAACTGCAACGTCTTTGCATGTTTTGTCGACTTTGAAAAGGCGTTCGACAGAGTCAACCACGACAAGCTAATGCAAATTATACATCAATCAGGAATAGACGAAAGAGATGCACGAATCATATCAAACCTGTATAGCCAACAGATCGCACGCATCCGCGTTGAGACAATATTGTCGGAACAATTCCCAGTACAGCAAGGGGTCAGGCAAGGCTGCGTGCTATCTACGCAACTGTTTAACCGATACGCAGAGAAACTTTTCAAAGATGCTCTGGAAGAAGAACAGGAAGGAATAATTATAAATGGGCAGGTCATCAACAATCTGCGATATGCAGATGACTCTGTATTAATCGCCGACAGCGCTAACGGACTACAAAAGATAATAGATAGAGTAGTCGACGCTTGCTAAGAACTTAATATGAGACTGAATATATCCAAAACAAAAACTATGATTATAAGCAAAAACAACGAGAACGCACAATTCTACGTGAACGGAATGCCCCTACAGACAGTATCATCAATAACGTACTTAGGAACAAACCTGAACGACAAATGGGACCATAGTCAAGAGGCAAAAATAAGGATTGAAAAAGCACGATCAGCTTTCAACCAAATGAGGAGTATATTATGCAACATGAACCTCTGCCTCCAACTTCGTACACGCGTTCTAAGATGTTGCGTCTTTTCAACCCTCTTATATGGAGTAGAAGGATGGACACTGTCTGACGCGGTCAGCAAGCAATTAGAAAGTTTTGAGATGTGGTGCTAACCCCGCATGCTTAGGGTCTCATGGACATACCGAGTAACTAATGAAACTATACTTATGCGCATGTAAAAGGACAGAGAAATTCTAAAAACGATAAAGCAGAGAAAACTGTCATATTTCGGCCATATTATGCGCAACAGTGAAAGGTACAAAATCCGGCAGTTAATTATGCAAGGCAAAATTGAAGGGAAAAGATCACCAGGAAGACGACGAACCTCCTGGTTGAAGAACTTGCGTCAATGGACCGGCAAGACTTCAATTGAATTATTTAGAACCGCGGTAGATAGAATTAGATGGGCCAGATTGATCGCCAACGTCCACTGAGGATACGGCACATCAAGAAGAAGAAGAATTGATCATATTTTGCAAAGCTTTGGATTTTATTGTTAGAACAGTTCTTTAACACCAAGTTAACGACTTTTAAAACAAATAGCGTTTTTTTAGAAAATCCGAACAGTACAAACCGCAAATACAAAAACCAAGATTTTTACTTGTTTTAACAACCACAATGCAATTACTTATACGACCCACAAAAGAAACAAAACGCCTAATTCACAATAGTCTTAGATGTTCTTTTCTGCTTTAAAAAGATAACGCTAGCAATAGACTTACAAGCACCACTCAACAGTTTGTTACAGAAAAACACAAAAAATACAAAGTACCAGTAAAATAAGCATCAGAGGTTAAAAAAATCTATAGCAAGCAACGTTAATGGCATAATCTTGACTCATTGACAGATTTTACCACTGTTTGTGCAGCTGTTTAACAATACAGCGGCGTTTAGAAACTTTTAACGTGTTTTTTTAAACAGTGAATACCTCAGAACTTTAGCATGGAGATATGAGTTGCTCGCAGTATATGAAATTGGCAATTTTTTGTTTTATATGAACAAATTTAGCTTCTATTTTTAGTAATCATAACTAAAATTGGAAGTTGTATACACTTAAAAGGTTAAAAATACGTGCATAATATGCGCGCAATTTTGCTAAAATATGCACTAAATATGCTAAATTTATTAAAAATATGCACATAGTATAAAAATAAGCACATAAAAAATGTTTTTCAACTAAGCTTTATGTTTTGGAAAAATCCTTAGAACAAACCAGAAAAGATTGGAAAAACAAACGTTTAACTGAATATATTTATAGGATAGTTTTTACACAACACTAAAACTAATATTGTCTATATTTTATTAATTATAGAACTGTAAAAACCTACAACACATATTTTTTTTTAAATTATATATTATTTGCGGTCTGTCAATATTTGCTTGTATGCGAAAAAACTTTTTTCTACATCAACGGATATAAAAAGAACATATTTAAATTTGCATGTAATTGAAAAATTTATTTCAAAATTTTTTTCGTTGTTCTTGAGATTTTTCTTAGTTGTTTCAAATTTTAATTTTTTTTAATCAATATATTTTTGCAAAAGGCAATTTTGGCTGACTTAAAACCAGTTTAATATTATACAAATATGCAAATATGCACCAATTATGCACCGATATGCAACTTTTATTAAAATATGATCAGAAACTCAAAAGAATGTAAACTATGCAAAAAAAAAAAATTTGCTAGTTGTGTTCTTCTAATTTGTGTAGATACAAAATTATATAATTGGCATATAAATATTATATAATATGCAAATGCATACAATCTCAGCTTTAATCATGACAATAAGAACTGTACTCCACAACAGTTTTAATACCTCCACAGACATATGTTACGTTTCACCAATCAGCAGCAATGAAGCAGTAAAACCTAAAATAGAACAGCTAGGCAAAGAATAAAAAAAACTATCTTTAAAAATTATCAACACTTCAATTAAAACTAATAAAAATTATTTTTGCGCAAACTAAAACAATCATAAATTCTATAACCAAACTTATAACAAAACGATATGTTTGGTAATTAATAAAGCGACAGAAAGTAGACTTGTAGCTTTCTTTAGTGTCAACAAATCAAGCTCATGTGTCAACAGCACCAAGCACTTTTGTAGCACTATCTTATGGTGGTTATGCCAAGCTCGGAAGGTTGTGTTTATTGGTTTTTCCGGAGTTCATTCTTATAGACTACAAAAGATTAAAAAAATCTAATTTGACGAGTTTTGCCACTATCAAACATGTTTATGTATATATAATATTATATTTCCTACAAATTTTAAAATTAAAACACAGATTTTGTTTGAATGTAAATAGCACAGTTTCTACAGTGATATTATTCACGTTCATGACGTGAGCTAACCAACAACATCAACACCAAAACACGTTATCTTGTTTTTTATTGAAAATAGTGTTTATGTGCGTTTTTAATAGATAATAAATACTGTTTTTAGTTATTTTGATTTATTATTGAGTATTGTGAGCATTTTTTAGTGTGACCCTCCGGCGGGTCACAATGTCCACGAGTAATAATTTTAACTAATGACTATCGTGCCCACCGGTGGACACGAGGTAAATAGTAATATTTTGTTAGCTATATTTGAGAAAATGATGCAGGCTGTATTTGAGTAGGGTTTTCTTTTTAGATTTTTTTTAATAACCACAGGCGACAGAAGCAGAGAGATACTGGAAATTGTACAAAAAGATGAAAATAATTACTTTAATATACTAAGTTAGAATCGGCCTACCAAGAAACAATTTTGCACAGATTAAGATGGGCCTTTCCTGCAGCCATTACAGTAAATAGAGTGTCTACGATATAAACGTAAAGTTTGAAATCATATATAATATTGTATATTGTTTGACCCACCGGTGGACACGGACGTTTATTAGCAAAACCATGCTTGACCCACCGGTGGATTACGACATAAACGTGTTAATTAAAATTAAAATTAATATGTAAATCTAATTAAAAAAATATTTTATCTTATTAATATAAAAATAAAGAACATTGATTCTGTTAGAAATTTATGCCATTAAATAATGTATGAAATAAAACAATAACAGTGTCATTAATTATTCATAAATAACCTAATTATATACAGTCAGAACACGGTGTTAACGGTGGGCATATTGCTATAATAATTTAATCACTGTCCGAATATAGATATATGGTTCTAAAAGCAAAATGTTGTAGTACTCCCGAGAGACATTCCACTCACCATTCTCCAGATTTGACGGAACAAACAAAAATATTACACGATTTATATCTGTTTGACTTTTGAAACGCACATTAATATTTTTTCACTCATAAATTTATTATTATTAGAAACGCAATACTAACAAAATGAAATATTTCGATTACAACTAAACTAGTAAGCTTGAGTATCGTTAAAATTGCAAATCTTCGTGAATTAGTTAAACAAAAACTTGCAAGTCCAAAACTTCTCTCAAAACATTATGTATATAATGGACCGCTTTTATATCGGGTAAAATAGGAATACTGTTTCAAAAGAAAATTAAAAGGATATTCTGGTTTCATGGGGAGGAACACTTTAGTACATCTGAGGTAGTGAATTTGCGCTTAAAAATATTTTTCCACGGCAACGTGTATTTACAATAGTCCCATGACTTGAATGATCATGGGATTAAATGCCAAAGGGAATAAACTTAATGTATACGACTGGTTGTTAAACTTAAATATGAAGTCTGAGCAAGGATGCTGTCCACCTAAAGCGACTATCGCTATTATCGCATAATCCATCACTTCTATCTTACATGCGTATGGAAATAGGATGAGTGATGGTGTCTGTTAAATTTTATTGGGTGTATTACCTGGTATTTGCTAAAGTTTGATATACATATACATTTTTACTTAGTTTCTCTAGCTTTTAAAATTGGTTTTTAAAACAAATTAATCTATGATTAACATTTATTTGAGAAGTAAATTATTTTTACCGGAAATTTTGGTAAGAGGCAATAAACGCCAACTAAACTAACTGACAAAAATTATACTTTATATTTTCAAGTTACATTTTAAAGTTAAAGAAAGTATTACAAAATTTCAAAACAAAAAAAATCATATATTTTACATTCTGCGGAACACGAACTATTTGTATGAAAATTTATTATGTGAAAATTGCAGTAATTAATGGAATATTAAGCTAATTTTTATTATATATGAAAAAACACAATTAAAATTAATGCCACACAAAATAAATGTCCTAGTTAATTAAATAACGATTAAATTTCCTCGTCTATTAGTTAATTAGAGATTAATTTTATGTTTATAAAACCGGCCCTTATTTTTTATGTTTAGTATAAAATTTATACTATCCGGCCGCTTTTAATGCTTCGTATTTAGATAAATGTTTGTAAAGGGCAGACTTAACTCCTTTGGTGATGATTTGAAGGAATTTAATGAAATTGCTGACTGTACTTTAGTATCGTGCCAAAACGGGATAAAGACGTTTTAATAATTATTATTTTAGAGCTTAATTGATTATATAATTCCTGCTCATATAGAACCTACAGCTTGAATGAAGTTGTAATTTATTTAAATAGCCACAGGCTGTTGAAAATAAATATGTTTAATTTAATACATGTGAGCTGTTTCACAACTAACGAGAACATAAAGTGTAGGTAAATTACCTGGTTTACAAATAATATCAACAAACAATTATATTCATTTAATACTACTGCAAAATTTACCAAAAGCTCTATTTTTTAACTTCGTAAATTTAAAAAGCCGTATAATACATAATAATAAACACTCAAGTTTTAACAATTTTTAAAAACATCTAAAACAGCTAACTAAAGAGTCAATCACAAAACATGAAGTAAAAACAATAAATAAACTTTTTTGCACCAGGTAATAATAGTGTCTGGTGGAAAAAAAGTGATTCTACTTATGAAGTTTTATTGTATCTATAATGAAAATATAGAAAACACTATTTCTATTATGAATTCAAAAGAAGACACTAGCGTTGAGAAAACAACCGGGATATAATATAAATGGAAACCCAGGAAGAACGAACTCCAAGATCACGCATCCATTTTATTTAAATGATTTAAAAATATATGCCAGCTGCAAATGCACCACAATAAATATATTAAAAGGTAGATGGGAAAATATGCTCAGAAAAACTTGAAACTTCTTGATGAAAAAACGATAAAACATTGAAGACATAAGGAAATTTATACCTACCTTGGTATTGATCAAAGCAATGTACCAAATAAACAGAAGACTATTGTGAAAATAAGTAAACTACAGCTAAAACAAAGCTGCAGCTAGCAATATATTAGATGTAACGATTGCATCATCACTTTTTGAAAAAAAAAAATTAAAAATTAAAAAAAATAAAATAAATAGATAAAGATACATAAAAAGTCTTAACTGAAGCTTTATCACTATACTTTAGAGCGCTTGTTCAAAATATGTATCTTTTCAAATCTAAAAAAAGAAAAAGCATGATTGTGATGGGGTGTATCTACTACAAAATAACTCTCAATACATTTAAAAAAATCATAATACAACGGCGCGTTGCAAATATATATATATATATATGGGTTTGATGAAAAAACCGGCGTACACAAAAGGTCCTATGAACACAACAAGCACACGATTGCACATGGTTTTGTAATAACGAATTTGCTATTACTAAACAATTGCAACACAACAAGCCCAATATACTCATCTTAGATCTCAAAGTCAACTTTGCAACTTAAATTAAATTTCAACAAAAGATACAGAAATACATAACAAGTATTGTGACCAATTATTTGAGTTAGAAAAAATGTATAGAAGATTTAAAGTTTATTTGATAGTACTTATTATAGGATGTTTAGGCGGAAAATCAGACAAGTATACAACTAATATTAGAAAAACACTTGCTTGCAAAAAATACGCTAAAAAACTAACAAAAATCACAAAAAAAAAATTATTTTACGATCCGTTTATTAAAAGCGCACAAAATTCAATTCCCCGTGAATTAACAAGAAAGAATTTTTAGGCAGCTACATTTTGTCTAGACTTTATGAAAGAGCTATGTGGTAGCATACGTAACAACTTCAAATCAGGCCAACATCAAAGTTGTACAGAATAGCGATCTGTGTACCAATCCTGACATAACATTCAGGTGCTGGTGCTTAATTGAAGTCGTGTGACAAGATAATAATGATAAATGCCTTTATTTGTTACATAAGTTTTTTAAATGCTCACATAATTTAAATAATCATAATAACTTAGAAAAACATATATGTATACATATACAAATAGCACCTGACTGATGACTATTTTAAATGAAATATTTGTTTTAATATTCCTATATAAGCTTAAATTAATTATGATTTAATAAAAAAACATAACACAAATTTTTATGTTTTATATTTTGATTGACAAAAAGAACATTTGTGTATAGCTTCTTAAATGTGATTTTTATTTTATTGTTGTTAGAATAATGATTATAAACTTTTGCTATTTGATAAGTAAACAAATTTTTAATTGACTTGGTTTTAGGTTAAGTTTTGCAATACTTATATATGTTATATATATATATATATATATATATATATATATATATATATATATATATGGGTAATTCCATTACTTTTCGACCAATTTGAAAAAGTCGACCTCTTTGATTTTGCTCAAATTTTCAGGGATCAAAATATTGGTGAAAAAAATGAGATTCCCAAAATTTTGGATCTTAGAATATTGCCTGTTCAAAATGACACACATTTGAAGGTCAAAAATTTTACAATAAAACGTCTTTTTTAGCTTATTTTGTATCTCAATTTTTGGGCTTCTGGAAAAAGATAAATAGGTCTACGATGTCTCAAATTATTTCTTATTACATTTACTTTAAAACCCATATTTTTATGTTTAATATCGTGGCAGTCATTTTGATATATTAAGCTTCAAACATTATTCCAAAAAAAACCGTAAATTTAGCAGAATCGCAAAACTTTGCTTTCTTTAAACCGTTCTAACTTTGTCAAATCTTTACAAAATTTAATCCACAAGGTCTAGATTTCTTCGTGTTTAATCTCTTTTTAAAGTGATCACACAAGACTTATAGAACCAATACGTATACACCACTATTTTGATGCAGGAAGTTGCACATATTTTTGCGATCTTCAAAACTTGTAATTTTCAGGTCCCAAAAAGGCGTTGTCACCCTATGTCGATTTTAGTAAAAATTTCAGTAAATACTCTTTGGAGCACAAGAAAAAAAGGTATCTATATGAGAAATGGTATATCGGGCATTATCAAGAATTTTTTAATATTCAAAAATTGTCAAAATTGGCAAACCGCACATTTTTGTATCTCAGTTTTTTGGTCTTTAGAAAAAGATAAGAAGGTCCACGATGGCTCAAAATATTCTTTATTACTTGTACTTTAAAACCCATACTTGTCTATTTAATGTTAGGGCAGTCATTTTGATACATCAAGCTTCAAACATTATTCCAAAAAAAACCGTAAATTAAGCAAATCTGCAAAATTATGCTTTGTTTAAACCGTTCTAACTTGGTTAAATTTTAAAGAAATTTGATCCACGAGGTCTATATTTCTTTGTGTTTAAAATGATTGCATAAGACTTATAAAATCTGTACATATTCACCACTAATTTGATGCAGGAAGTTGCACATGTTTTTGCGATCTTCAAAACATGTAATTTTTAGGTCTCGAAAAACCGCTGTCAACCTATGTCGATTTCAGTCAAAATTTTAGTAAATACTCTTCAGACCACAAATAAAAAGTTATTTATATGAAAAATGGTATATTGGGCATTATCAAGAATTTTTTTATATTCAAAAATCGTAAAAATTCAGAAAATCTAAATCACTTTTTGTCTATCTTGCTTTGTTTTTGAGATAGTCAACAAATACAAAATATTTAAAAAAACTTTTTATTTAGCAAAAAAACACAAACAAAACAACATTACTTTAACAAGTGTGCATTGATGCAAGCTTTTGATACTTGTTAAAACAGTTTTCTTTGGTTCGGTTAGTGAAATTTGTTCCAACATAGAGAATACGCAAATATCATTTTTGTATGCGGACTCTGTAATGGTAATGCCCTAGCAATTGAGATTTCCTGACAGAAAACAACTTTTTTGACGCGTTTTTTAGTGAAAATGTTCACCCATATTATTATCAAAAGTAAAACACCTTTAACCAGGCGACGCAGCACAACGACTTGCATTTTCTCAATGGCTTCTTGATAATACCCAATATACCATTTTTTATATAAATAACCTTTTTTCTTGTAGTCTGAAGAGTATTTACTGAAATTTTGACTAAAATCGACATAGGGTGACAGCGTTTTTTCGGGACGTGAAAATTACAAGTTTTGAAAATAGCGAAAACATGTGCAACTTCCTCCATCAAAATAGTGGTAAATATAAATTGATTCTATAAGTCTAGTGTAATTACTTTAAAGATAGATTGAACACGAAGAAATCTAGACCTTGTGGATCAATTTTCTTCAAGATTGGACAAAGTTAGAATGGTTTAAACAAAACATAATTTAACAATTTTTCAAAATTTACGTTTTTTTTTTAATTAATGGTTAAAGCTTGATATATCAAAATGACTGCCCCAACATTAAATATACAAATATGGGTTTTAAAGTACATGCAATAAGAAATATTTTAAGCCAACGTAGACCTTCTTATCTTTTTCCAGAGGCCCAAAAATTGAAATACAAAAATGTGCGGTTTTCCAATTTTGACAATTTTTGAATATTAAAAAATTCTTGATAATGCCTGATATACCATTTCTCATATGAATAACCTTCTTTCTTGTGTTCTAAAGAACATTTACTAAAATTTTGACTAAAATCGACATAGGGTGACAACGCTTTTTCGGGACCTGAAAATTACAAGTTTTGAAGATCGCGAAAACATGTGCAACTTCCTGCATTAAAATAATGGTGTATACGTATTGATTCTATAAGTATTGTGTGATCACTTGAAAAAGAGATTAAACACGAGGAAATCTAGACCTTGCGAATCAAATTTTGTTAAGATTTGACAAAGTTAGAACGGTTTAAAGAAAGCAAAGTTTTGCGATTTTGCTAAATTTACGTTTTTTTTTGGAATAATGTTTAAAGCTTAATATATCAAAAGGACTGCCACGATATTATACATTATAATATGGGTTTTAAAGTACATGTAATAAATAATAATTTGAGCTATCGTAGACCTTTTTATCATTTTCCAGAAGCCCAAAAATTGAGATACAAATTAAGCTAAAAATTACGTTTTATTGTAAAATTTCTGACCTTCAAATGTGTGTCATTTTGAACAGGCAATATTCTAAGGTCCAAAATTTTGGAAATCTCATTTTTTTCATCTATATTTTGATCTCTGAAAATTTGAGCAAAATCAAAGAGGTCGATTTTTTCAAATTGGTCGAAAAGTAATAGAATTACCCATATATATATATATATATATATATAATTTTAAATTACTGTTGAGTGAATTATCACTTATTCTAATAGCATCATAGCAAGTCTAGACATTGTTTTCACTAAACGAGTAGTACAACTGCATGTCATTTGCATACAAATGATAGTTAGTGATTACAGTGGACTTAGATTGGGACTGTATGAAACATCTTGATTAATGGTGATTTTGTTTAAAGTTTGAGCTTTTAGAACTACAGATTGAATACGATAAAAAAATAAGATTAAAACAATTTACTGCTTGATTATTGAAACCAATAAAACAAAGTATGACAAAAAAATTTGTAACCCATAGTATTAAAAACTATAGAAAAATTGAACAAAATCTATAAAGTTATTTGTTGTATATAGTTTATAATATATCATTCTTAACACTACGGTAGTATACAGCTGTAATCAGATTTAAAACCTGCTTTATAAATAAAAAGGGCACTGCATTGTGTTATATGCATCAGTAACTAGTTTTTTTATAATAATTTCTAACATTTATGAAATTATACTTATAAGCTTAAAATCTTGGCAACCTTGTACATTTAATTTTTTAGGTATTTTTTGAATCGGTTTTATGCAAAACCACTTTTGTCTAAAAGGGTTGCAAATCGGTTTAAACCAAGAAACCGGAAAACGCCAATATGCTATAAAAAAGTGTTTTTTGACAAAATTGTGCCTCACTTCCTATCAAACTCAATATTAGAAACACATTTTTTAAAGTACTGATAAACTAGAAATCAACTTACCTCCTGTTCCAAAAAAAAATTGTAACTTTTTGGACTACTTTTTATCAGAAAAAATATAATAGTCCGAGGGAGCTAGATCCAGCCAACTAGTAAAGTCTCTAGCAACTCAAACACCAAATTACAAACTGTTTATTACAATACGCAATATGTGTGCTAGCGCATTGTTTTGCAAAAACATTTTTGGCTAAAATTTTGCGTTTTTTTCTTGTTAGTTATATCTTTTTCTGATCAATATAATCAATTATGATTAGTCAACAGCAATAAAAAAAAATAAGCATGTAGTTATCTATCAGATTTTTGAACATAGAACTTTTTCAGCATTGGTGAACCAGAATGCTTACACTTCATAGATTACTGTTTTGTTTCTGGGTTTTCAAAATGTACCCAAATTTTAATCATGGTAATAATACAACTTAAAAAATCAGTAAGTTGAGCTAAAACAAATAATACTAATAAACTAATCTTGTTATTGGTGTTCTGGTGTTCTGATGAGTTGGTTTACCTCTTAGTGGCAGTGACACGGGCAACAGTATACTGGCCTACATGGCAAAAGTAGCTTATATTATTAGGGATACTGGTTTTTTTAGAATAGTGCAAGTTTGTTTGACACAATAGGATTGAGCAAACCAAAACTATGATAGACAGCTGAGGTCAAAAAGACAAGGCCCATCTGTTGCAATTTGGCAAATTATTAGTACTTGAAATGTGAGAGAAGTATTTGAATTGTTAAAAGAAATGAATGAAAGAAAAGTGGTGAATATATGTGTGTGTGAAACGAAAAAAAAAGGGAAAGATGTGGGCACTATGAATTACGGTAGTATGTGTAGACATCATTCTAAGCCCTATTGCTAAGCAACATGTAACGACGTATTTTAATTTAGTTTTGTCTAGAATCTTATGGATACACAGAAAATTGATATTTGTTAATCTTTTTAGTGGCAGCGTATGCGCTTGTCAATGATAATAATAAAAATTTAGAGTTTCGGCAGAATCTAAATGAAATCTTGAGTTCCAGTAAACCTGCTAATAGAATTATTTTATTAGGAGATTTGAAAGGTTGGGTGAGAAATATTTGTGCTTTAAAAAATGAACAGTGCAAAATAATTGTTCTTTTGTACAAAGGTAAAAGCATTAAAACTGAATCTAAAATTGATCGTGTTACTAATTTGTTGAGTATCTCAGGAAAAGTGTATGGAAAAGTGTATGGAAAAGTATTTATTGAAAGAGTGCGTGAAATAACAACTAGGAAAATTTGGGGATTGCCGTGTGGTTTTATGCTAGGTAGGGGCTGCAAGAACCAAATTTTTGCACTTTAGAAGTGATTTAGCAATGTATGACAGTAAAGAAAAAAATTTACTGTCCGTTTGTTCCGTAAAGCATATGATTGAGTGAACAGACGTAACGTTTTAAAAAAGTATAGGATAGGATAAATGAATGTTTAGTAAATGCCATTATTGCTATAAATGATGTGGTGGACAGTACACTGAGCGATTGGTTCAACATATGTGTCAAGTTATGTCCCCGTGGTCGTTTAATATATTTATGGATAAATGTGTAAATAATCAGGTCAAGACGTTAACGGTGAACGGATGGATGCTGAAGATGCTGTGATAATGCAATAATGTGTGATAATGAAAATGACTTACAAAATGCAATCGGGTTAAACGGCAAAGGCTTAGAGCATTTTATATTTATGCATCGCGGAATGTAGTTAGTATTTGCATGATTGCAAAGTATGAAATGATGTCTAAGTAGGCAAAGATGGCATGGGTATGTCAAGAGAAACACAAAAGTAAAAAAGAAAAATTAAAAGTGGAAAGAATAAGAGAGCATGCATGACCAGATGTATAGATATTGCGGAAGCAAAAGAAACGTGTAAGGATAAAAAAGTCGCTTAGGCTAATTATGTGTCTTTAAGACTACCTGCATTTTCAGTAATCATAACTTGTTTTGCTGTTTCACTGTATATATAGTTATTTCTAAATGTTTGACATTGTTCCTTAATTCATTAGTTTTGTGCTGCTGTTAAATTAACTACAGTAAGTTTTCTGTTATTATTTTAACTGATTGGTCAAGCACTGCACTTCATTCATAGCAGAAAAAATCAAATACTTTATATTTTTAAGATCAATTTCTTTTTAATTTGATTGTTTCATTTTTAACACTTACGTTTTAATAATTTTGTTAAATTACTCACTCACTATTAACTACTCACATACAAAGCTACGATTATTATAATATAATACAATTTCAAATTGTATGAAATATAGAGATCAAAGCACACATTTATTTATACGTACAATTCAAGTAGTCGAAACATTAGTGTTTTGAGGATAATCCGTTGAGTATCATTTAGTTTTATATGCTGTGAATATACTACAGTAGATATAGAAATCTGATGTTAAACTCTCCTTTGTATAAAAGTCAGTAAATCAACTGTTCAATCACTCAGGATTTACGTGTAATTTATGGTTCAGTAATCTTATAACAACACTGATACTGTTAAAAATATAGCCATATAGCGAGAAATTGCGTGAGCCAGTTTATTTTGAGTGTCGATGTATTTTGAAGTAAAGATACAGCTTTATGCTTTGACGTAACTTATAATTCATATATACAAGTTGTGAAAAATGCTTTTTAACATTGGAGGTAACATTTTAAAGCACGGCTCGAGTTAAGAAAGCCAACATATGGCAGTGCATATATCATACAATATATCTTACTTACATCCACATCATCTAACATGAAAACTCAGAAGAAAAAAAGATTATATAAGTTTGCGAGACAATTTATTGTATCATTTCCCATTTCAGTCAGATTTCTCCAGTTATCAAAAAAAGATGATGCTTCCATTATGCATATAATACAAATTATTCGTTTGTCCACACACGCATCATCTGACATATGTACACTTATTTAAGCATGGTTAAACACTCCCTTTTCACAAAACAAATTGCCAAGGCCTTTTAACCTATCATTTTAAATGGGTTCCATTTATAAAAGCGTATTATAACATTAAATGGTACTTTGTTTTACATATGAAATTGAATATCATTCATCATATGCGTTGTTACGCATTTCCTTTTAAAACCTTACGATTTATCAAAACGAACCTATTTATGATACCATGATTGATTATAGCATCAATAAATATATAGATAGCCTTAGAATTCTTATAAAAATGTTTTTTATCATTCTTGGCAACTTCTTTTATTGTTATTTTTTTAATATATCTGATGTTATGAAAAGAGTCGTAAGTATCGAGAGTAGCCACAGGTTGGTTGCCACAAATTAAATAGAATTTTACTCATAAATTTGAAGTAAGAAATTTAAGAACACGCTTTTTACGACCATTTATAATTTAAGAAGGGTTCGGAATTGAATTGATTTATATTCAATTGATTTTAATACCATCGATATTATAGCAGTAGTTAAGCTTTATTGGCAATTAAAAAATAATGGGAAATAAACACATATGTTAGTCAAGTAATAAAATTTAAAACTACGCATAATTAATTTGACATATAATTGAGATGCTGTCATGGCGAATCCTTAAATAACAATTTATTAATAATTCTAATTACATTATGCATGCACAGTTAGCTGTCTATATTAAAACGTATTATTACTTATTATGAAGTTTAAGTATTTGGGAAAATAATTAAATTTAAAAAAGTACAGAATCTAGTTATAACATTTTTTTTTATTTCAATACGCACTATAAATAAAAATAAACATATTTTATACAAACTTTTTACTACTATACAGTTAGGAAGCTATTTGTAGTTTTATATTTTTTTTTGTCTCATTGTAAAACTGTTATTGGGAACATCATTTTAACATAAAAAGTTTTGTTTATATTTAAAACAGAAATTATTTGTTCGGACATTTCACATGTATAGTGAAGATTATCAACACTAAACACAGGTAAAATTAGTTCAAAAAACTTATATTTGGCAAAACTTATAGATTAAAATTTTAAATATATCGCAATTTTAATTAATTTGTTTTAAAGATTTTATTTAACTTTAATAGTTTTTAAATACCACCATTCTCGGGTGCATTATCGAAACTTTGCTTTAATTGGATATGATTACTTTTAAAGATAATAACTAGTATACAAATAAATACATTAAATTTAAATAAAATTGAAAAAGGAAAGCTGCTGTTAAGTTAAAAACTAACTAAGCAACAAATGTATTGGCATCAGTGCCGGAACTAGTATTTTTGGGCCCCACCGCAAAAATTTAAGAAAGACTCTCTCAGAAAATGTTTTCAAAAAATGCACACAATTTTACAGTTTACAGATATATGTAAAAATTTTATAGGCTGGCAAATCTGTACCAAATTGTCAAAACTGTCAAAAAATTTACTACGTCTATCAAAAAGTTTAAAACTATCAGTACAAGATAAGTAATAATTTATGTTGACATAAATATAGTAGATGTGTCAAATAGTATTCTAATCTGTCAACAAATCAACATTTTTTTTAAGTTATGGTGATTCAGAAATAATTTACAGTAATGTGTAAAAATGTGTTAAGTTGGCCAAATGTACGACATCTGTCAAAAATTGAATTCTATACTGTCAAAAATTGTAAGTGCATCTGTCAAAAATTTTACAAAATCTGTCAAATAGGAAGTAAAAATTTCAAAAAACTACTTTATTTGACAAACAATTTACAGTAATAATTTATGTTGGCAAAAATATAGACTTGTCAAGTAGTATTTAAAACTGCCAAATATTTACTATTAACTACATTTATCAAAAGTTACTAAAACTATCAAATAGTTTTCAGCAATGTAATAAAATGTATACAATCTATCAGATACGCCAAATTGTATTCCAATATTTTTAAACTTCAAAAATTACTAAACATTTTAAAAAGTTGTAACGGACCTAGGGTCCGTTTTGTGCATAATAAACTACTTCTCAAATTAATCCTGGTATTTTTCCCGAATTTCGACCCCCCCGTATATCAATTGTCAAATTAATTTGTTTTGCCCACCCTGTATTTGTGTTAATTAAAATAAGGATTTTATTAATTAATGTTAGGGCAAAACAAATTAGATATTCGTGGTCGGGGTAATACCAGGAGAAATAATTATTAAGGACATTATGTTCGCAAACACCTAATTAACCCAAGGGGGCCGGACATAACCTCTCGCCACGTGCTCATTTAAAAATGCTACTTACTGTTTTCACCGGACACATTCACATCCACACACTCTCTCGATGTATTCCCGGGCACAAAAACATTATTTTTATTACGCGTACCGTTGAGACAAGTGTAAACAGGTCTCGCGCGATAATCAGCTGTTGTGCCGATTTCGGGGCTATTGCCATCTGGCGAGTCTATGTCCGACCCTCGAATAAGAGTCCGGATTGTTATGCAATGCACAATTTTATGTATAATCATTATTAATTAGTGTAATTAGAATTTAATTATTAGTTTAGTTATTTTTATGTTTTGCAACTATGTGTTGGCAAGCCTGGCGGGCCATCCCCACTCCTCGGGTGCGGGTATAAATACGCGTGGCCTGGCCAGGTAGAGTGAGTCAAGCTTGCACTCAGCCAAGCAAACAGTCGACCCGAAAAATCAAGTCCTGAGAAGTAAGATCCGTAAGTCTAGTACATGTTAGTTTTAGTAAATGTTAACCAGTGGCCCGATCCTGACAGGACACTGGTTGATTTTGTAAATAGCAATAGTTTTAGTTATTATTAACCAGTGGCCCGACCCTGACAGGACACTGGCTGATTTTGTAAATAGTATTAGTGTAATTAATATTAACCAGTGGCCCGATCCTGACAGGACACTGGTTATCTTAGTACTTAGGCTTATTTTCCCATTTTATTTGAGTTGATTTCTGTTGTTTTGTTTACTTACTGAATATAAATTTATTTCCTCCTGACATTGTATTGTTTTATTCGTAAGCACCCGTCCATCTTGCAATAGGTGGTGGGGCCCGAGACCTCCTAGGCCAATATCGAGCCCTGTCGATCACGACTGATCGCTACTCAGCCGCTTCCGGTCGTCAGCGACAAGGAAGCGTTACAAAGTTACTAAAACTGCCAAACAGTACACCAATGTACATCATAAGTTGTAGTAGGAATGTTTTTGATCATTATTTAAGGTATTATTGTTTTGGTTAATTATTTGATGCATACTTTGTAAAAAATATGGTATTAGCTTATAAAGATATTCTAGTTTGCTGTTGGGTATGGTGTTATTTTATTTTATTTTAGCAACATGTTATGATTGATGATTTTTTATGTTATCTTCTAGTTTTGTAATATTAATACACATAAAATATGACATCTGAATAATTACAAGTAAAACAATATGACTTACATTTTTTTTTTTAATTTTTTTTAACTAAATTTATTATAATATATTTACATATACATATATTAACAACAATTGTGCGCCAAAATAAGCAGTCTTAATTATTAGTATTTACTAATATATTGCTAACTATGCTATAGAAGTTATAACTTGATTATTTAACTTATTTTCCAAAATAATTAAAGCAAAAAAAGCCGTAATTTTTTTTTGTCGGGCTTGTGTAAAAGCTTTTTCTAAAAACCCATTTTTAAGCTATACTATTTTGAAACCAAAACGTAGTGACTACACCCAGGTAAAACCTATTGCCTAATAAGCGTCACGTCTTTTCTTTTAAAGGTACTTCAGAAACTGAAACATCAATTTGAAAATAACACGCATTACTCAAGAAAGATTTACTGAATTAGCTCTGCACTTAGTACTAGATCGAATGACATAAAAAAATGGTACTTTTAAGACAATAAGTAGATAAGTAGAATACATGCTGAAGAAAAGGGATGTGACACTCACTGTGCAAACCACAGTAGTTAGCAATTTTGACCTCAAGTGAATAATTACAACTACTTTAGAACATAGTAGTAGACTACCTATTGACCGCGGTCTGTTTTTACACGATTGTCTACGCAGATGATATAACAATTCTATTAATTAATAAATTTGAAGGGACATTCAGTAACTTGATGGAAATTTTATAATAATAGTATAATTGAAATTTGGTGCAAAGACCACGTTCTTGGAATTGATCTTTAAAAAAACTTAACTGGTTTATTTTACAAAAAAAGTTAAATTGAAAAACTCCTACATACTCGGTTAATGTTCTTAACTAAAGTAAAATATCTGATTATGTTTTGAACAACAAGCTTAAAAAGAAATCGCATCACATTAAATTCAAAGTTTAAAATATATATACATACAGGATTTCATAAATGTCTGGGATTATGTAATCACTTTAAATATACCGCTTTTTTAAAATGTGCACTAAACTAATTACTTTATTTTGACAGTTTAACTTCAGCTGTATTTACGCTTAGGTTACGCTTAGTTTGTGAATTCACTATTACTAGAGTGGTACAATCTTCCATTAGATAATTACATAATCACAAACTTTTATAATGACCCTGTACTAGACTGGTTCTCAAATAATTTATTTTGGAATTTCTTTAGGTGCACCCTCAGAAAGTGATCTTTATGCAAAAAAAGTAACCCATGCCAAATTGCAGCTGTTAAGAATCAAAAGAACACGTATCGCACTGTCTGAAATTTTAAAAATAAACCCATTACATTACTTAAAAAAACGTTATTAAAATGTTACAAATTTGACTAAATAAAAAAATACGTTCATTACGTCATTTTAAAAGTTTTCTAAATTAAAAAAAAAATTATAGACAAGCCTCAAATTCTAATTATTTTTGTTTACGAGTCTAATTTTATGTTTAAAATTTAAAATATAATAAAAATATGTTAATTAAAAAAAAACAGAGGATATTGATGTAAAGTTTCATGTGGAACCTAATTTTGAAAATTCAAATGTAGTGCAACGCGTGTTCTTTTGAATTTTAAGTGCTGAAATTTGGCATGGCTTACTTTTTTTGCATAAAGATCACTTTCTGAGGGTGCACACACAAAAATTGCAATAAAAATAATTTAAGAACCAGTTTAATATATACTGTTGGCAAAACATGATGATAGTTGCTTACAAAGCACTTGTGTAGTAGCCAAAAACCAAACAAAAAGCATCTGCAAACCAACTAAACTATTAAATTTACAACAAATGACATGCTTTATTATAACAGACGGCAAGCACCAGCTAATGAAATGAAAACAGCATTGCCCTTAAATGCAATTGGATTTTGGTACAATGTAAAGTGGGCTGTGAAACATTTTTTCCTGGAAACGCAAATAGACACAACGTACGGCTGTTGGAACAGCCATATCAAAACGTAAAAATAAAAATAAACTTCTACAAATCTACACCGAAAGCTCTAAAATATGCTAAAGCTTTGGAGCGGTAATCTACTTAAAAAAAAATAGATGTTTCATTATTCTCACCATTAAAAATGCATACGAATATCCAAGCCAATGTAGCCAGAAAAATTTCAAACTTAAAAATATCTGATATTATTGTTCAAATTCTAACAAGCAACAACGCAGCAATTCTAACTATCAAGATCAAGATTACATCAAAGCTAATATAAGAATGTCATTCTGCCTTTACGCTATAAGCACGATAAAATATCATCAAGTTGTGTTGTGAATAAAAGAACACTTTACAACAGTGAAAAATATCAATTATTGGTAATGGCGTCCAAAGAGTAACCAATCATTACCTAAAATTAAAAAAATTACTTAAGAAGCACGTGTGTACGTTAAGCATTAAAAAAAGACTAACATTCAGAATATGTGATGAGGCAATCGAGCACATACTTACATTCTTAGTTTCACACCATTAGAAGTTGAAAAGTTTTTTTACGTGATACAGATCGTGAGCTAGCTTAAACTTATTATATTATATTCATATACACGCACACAACACCAGCGTTCTTTAATGGATAAATTTACAAATGCTTTGATTTTTACCCACTTCCACAATAAATGGCCATAATGTTTATAATTTTAAAGAAATGTAATGATAACATTAATTTGTCAAATTAAAATGATTAAATATTAATAATTTTTAATTTCACAAATAGCACCAATAATGTTATAAATTGCTACAAAACTAATCAAATATTAAGTTTTCAAGTAATCAAATACACCAACTTTTGAATTGCAAAAAACAAACAAATTCAATTTTTTTACAATAAATCCTTTTTTGAGTTTTTTTTAGTTTCTAACTTAAACTTGATTAAGACTGTATTATTATCTAATAACAGCTGACAGCTTTCTTCCTGACACATACTCCAAATTAGTGCAGTATGATGTAACAGCAACAAAAAGACCAAAAATGTTATTACTTACCTAGTTAGCTTATATAGTATATACTGCTGGAAATCACCTTTACGGCGTTTAAATTTGTGATGTATAGAGAAACATACATAAATTAAAACGCAACATATCATAGATTCTGACACAAACTTTTAACATAACTAGTAGATTTAGAGCTAAGAACGGCAAAAGCAAAAATTAAAAATGTCTTAAACAAAGATTTTTAAATCACAAACAACATATAAATTTTATGAGACACTGCAATTAACTAAATAATACTATTATATATTAAATACATAAAACCAATTGTTTAAAGGCGTATTCATATGTTTTATTTTATAAAATGATTTGGCAATTATATATTTGATAAGTAAATAGACACTTAGTGCAAAAGGAACATTAATATATGTTGACATGTGAGTAAACAAATCTATTCATCAATATGCCGTAATCCATATATTATCAATACATTACTATTACGCATTATGCTATCGAATTAATCTTTACACAAATACTAACAAAATAGATTTGTTTACAGTTGCCGGTTTAATCAGACATCTCAATATAAGTATTAAAAATAATTCAAATGTAACTAAAAACAATTTTTTTAAATGTGTCTTGTGCAATCCACGGATTGTGGCGTGCTATGGTATTTCAACAGGAATGGCTGCAAAATTCTAAAAATGTTTTTGCATTATAAGTTAATCAAATATTCTATAACAATAATAATAATAATTTTATATGCTTTAGGTTTATTAGATAGCAAACAGAATATTGATGGGTCTCTTGAGATTTTCTATGATTCATACTTATAATTTGTCGGCATTTTATTGTTTAAAAATACATACATATGTTGAACATATAAAACGTGTTTTTTAATTACATACTTTAGCAAACTTATTAATTAAGAGAATAAAGAAAAATGGAAATCAACTTGTAGAGTATAATAAGTTCAGAACATATACGACGTTTTTGTAATAATTTTAAATTCAGTTTGTCAAATTAATGTATTTTAAATAAATCTTGTTCCTGTATTTATTTGATCCTTACTAAATATTAAAATATCTCAATACGCATTTCAAGGATATTATATCAATAATGTAACTTTAACAGATTGAATTAGAGTTTTGCACAATTTTATGTAATAGGATATATTGTTTACAAAAGTAAAAACAGTTTAAGTTCACATCACATAATTTTTTTTGGATACTTAATACAATAATAATTTTTTTTTTCAAGATAAAATGTTATTTTTTCTAGTTAAAACAAATTATTCTATTAATGTGCCTTGATTTTATCTTGCAGAATAGAGTACTGATATTTACGAAGATGTGTTTGCGTTTTTTTTTATAGTGAAAAGCACTTGTTTGTTTTTTCTATGTATGCCTTTTTAAGTTAATTAATTCATTTACTTAGAATTCAAAATTATATCTACATTTGAAATTCAGCTTAAAACTTTGATTTGTAAAGTTTTTTTGTTTTTATAAAACTATAATATTTTTATTTTGATGTAAAAAATACTCATAACTCGATTCAAATCACTTTTATTCTTTTTATTCTGATGATATCTACTAACAACTATTATAGACGTTCATAGAAAGAAACGACATTATCAACATATTATTAAACCTACATTGCTGGGTCAACAATCTTTACACTAATTTTTTTTTTTGTTTATCATGATTGTCAACATCTATTTAACAGGTACAGATGCGGTTATATCATGCTGAATAAAAAATGAGATATGGCATTATTTGTTGGGGTTTGGCGTCAACTACACTCACAAACTTTGTTTCTTGTAAATCCCATTTTACAATTTTAAATATTTTAACACTGTCATCACTGTACATCTTCGAATTATTGATGTATGCAAAAAGAAATATAAGTTTATTTGAGTTAACAAATGCTCATCATAATTATAATACACGTCACGGATCTCTTAATTTAACTGTGCCAACTAATAAATTAACTCCATTTGAAAATAGTTCAAACTATATGGCAGTTAAAATTTACAATATGTTGCCGGCACAAATTAAAATATTGCAATTCAAACAATTTAAACATGCAATTAAATCTATGTTAATGAAAAAGTCATATTATTTCTTAAACGAATATTTAAATGATAATTCGTCAAACTTTATTTTAAGTGCTATTTGATGAAATTATTGGTTTTAAATTTATAATTATTTTTATTTATTTATATTTATTTATAATTTTGTATTGTTTTTTCAAATGTATTTGTATTGACTTGTCTAATATCTGGATTGATCAAAAGACTAATAAAGTATTATTATTATTGTTATTATTACTAACGATACCAGTTTGCTGGTTTATCATTGTTTTACAAAAAAACGACCGTATCAACATATTTGATAAATTAGGTATTACCGCTGCAGTGGATTAAACCTACATTGCTGGGTCAACAATCTTTACACAAAACCATTTTCTTCAGAGATTTTCAAATAGATGTTTTGAGTATTTTTTTTAGATTTTTTACAAACTCTTTTTAGTCTGCCTGTATTATAAAATTGTTAAGTGTTAACATCTTTCACAATGGTGATTAATAACCAAATACAATTTATTGGCCACGGAATAATAAGTATTTTTCTCTTATTTAAATCGTTTTTTAAAAAACAGATTAGCCAAATTACGGTCGGGTACATAATTTTGCTTTAGGTTCACATATTGTTATGAGCATTAAAATGACTAAGTAATATCACAAAAGTCAATTATCAAGCAATTGATAAAGTAAACAGTTATCAAAACTGACATTTAGCAAAAAAATTAATAAATGTAATTGAACAGTCACTGTTTTTTAGACAGTGATACAAAGTTTTTGACCCAAAACAATATTATAACCAAAAGACTGTTTTTTGGGCAGTTTACTAGGCTACTGTTTCTAAAAGCTAGTATTAATTACACAATTAAAACAATTTGAGAAAGTGCAGATTAAAGATTGCGTTTTAATTTATAAATTGCTGTAAATTTTACTTATCTGTCATAGCTGTCAACCTAAAATATGTATTATATTTTTAGTAATTTTCATTTTGGCACAAAAAAGCCATTTCCTTAAGTTTAAGACAAATTGTTTGGACTGTAGTTTATTTTTTATTTTTGCGAGGTTTGCAACTGACAACCTATAATTTGATTTATTTTGATAATTTATTGATCAAATTAATTTAAATTTATAACAATGTTAAAAAAAGTTTTGTGAATAACTTAAAGCACACAGAAATCAGTTTTAAGAATTACTTTAATTGTGACAGTTTTTTGAAGTTTCTAAAAAAATGATTACGGTAGAGATTGTATCTTTTAAAACTACACGCCTCATTTGCAGTATGCAGCACCAGTATGCAGCACCAATATGGACGCCAATATCAAGTGCATAAAACGGATTTTGAGATATGCTGCTTTTAAAATGAAAATATTGAGTATAAAACTATGTATATAGAAACAAATCTACAATAGTTTTTTTATTGAAGAGAAAATGTGGATACAATAACAATATTTAAAATATTTAATGGATTTATCACTTCCCCCAAGTTACTAGAAACACTTAAATATACTAGCCAGAAATACAAGAAACTATGATCTGTTGTGTATTCGGTTTCACCGCACGAATTATGGCACCAACCATACGATCACTCAAATGGCAACAAATTCAAATAATATTATAAATGTAACAAATGTTGATATATTTAACTGCAATATTAATTATCTAAAAAAAAATTTAATCCAAAGAAGTGTTGATTGATGAAACCTTAAAAATTTTTATTTTGTATAAAACTGGTTATTAATAACTAATATTTTTTAAACTAGAAATGTATGTAAACATATGTGTATTTTTTTTAAAGACGTAGTGAGGTGTTGTCCTCAACAAGTAGCTCTTGAGAATAACTAACCTTTCGGTTTTCTTCTCTGCGTAAGTCCTGCTGTTAATTTTTCCTAGTCATTGTCTCTAATGTAGTAAGAGTTTGAAGTGAGCTGGTTTCGGCCTCGCAGAATTTACGCAGTCTGCTGCGGCAACACATGCTGTCCCGGCCTATTTCTCCCTATACCCTATTTTTTCTGCCCTATTTCCTATATTGGCATTCTCTTCTCTTTTCTCCCATTCTTGTATTATTCAGCCTAGATATTTGCATTGTTCTTAGATGACTTTTTAGTTTTTCTATATCTTCATTAACTTCTTTCTTGTCGTATCCTCTTTCTTTCATAAATATTTTGTTCAGCTCCATTAAGTGCATCCTCTTTGGTAATCCTACTTTTGCCAGTTTACCTTCTAGTAAGATTCTTAAATCTCCATTTGGGATTAGTTCTTCGTGTCCCCTGGTTGCCAAATATACTTTGACCATTTTGAAAGTTTTTTTTTTTCTGTCAACCTTGACATGGAGTATCTGTTTAGTCAATTCCGTCAACTTATTTTCGTTGAACAGTTCTCTCCTTTTCTTTCTTATTTCTGCAATTTCTGTTGGTACTAATGTTTCAGTATATGTTCTTCTCTTGTCTCTCTGTTCACTTTCATTGCTTGGCAGGCATAGTTGTTTTGGCCTTATTTGTTTCTTTTCTCTTTATTATTTTTTTCCACATTCTTATGCTTCCATTTAGCTTCTCGCTCCTCTTTCCTTTGTCTTCTGTGGCTTTTAATTTGTGTGTTTTTTTCCATTTTGGTTTACCTAAATCTCAAAGCTTCAAACTCTTTTATCTTTTTCTTCAGTACTGTCGTTGCATAGTTTCTTAGTGCTCTCCATTTATTTTCGTCATATTTTAATAATTGTAGATTTGTCGATTTTGTTTTCTAATACCTTTTCTAACGTTTTCCCATTTTTGACCCAGGTTTTGCATTTTACTAACGCATGTTCTGCGTCGTCATGCGTGTCTTCTTGACAAAACATACATTTTTCTTCTTTCTCCATCTTATTTATTTTTTGTAAGTACTTTCCAAAGGCTCCATGTCTGGTCAGTAGTTGTGTTGTATAATAACGCATTTCCGGTTTTTTCTTTAACCATTTTTTTATTTTTGGTATTAGTTCCCTTGTCCATTTTCCTTTTTCTCTTTCTTTCCACTGTCTTTGCCATTTTTCTATCATATTCTCTCTTGCTTGTCTTTTTGCTTCTTGCTTACTAGTTCTTTCATTTACCATTTTCTTTATACCTAATCTTGTCTCCACCATCAAATCTGCAGGTAGTGTCGTCGCAATTACTTCTAGTGCATCCTGCAACACCGTCCTGTAGGCTTTGCAGATCTTTTACAAACTTGCTCTCATAGCTCCTCTTACTTCTTTTCTGTTTTTTTTGTCTTCAAAGCTTCTAGCTATGTTTCTGCGGCATACAATAGTTTACTTCTAGCCGCAGTTGCTATTAGCTATCTTGTCCTTTTTCCTGGTCCTCCCTTGTTCGGCATAAGTCTACTAAACATTCCTTTCATTTTTTTTTTATTCCTCTTACCGCTTCCTTAACCTGTTAATTTCATCCCTTTGCTTCAAGTGTAACTTAAAGGTATTTTTTTTCCTATGGTTATTATTTGTTTACCTACCTGTATTTTTCCATTTCCCCTGTTTGTACTTTTTGTCAATAACCATGCCGCCTCGGTTTTCTGCGGAGCCAGATCTAACCTTTTATTTCTCAACTCTAACCTTTCATTTAATACTTCTCTGTCTATATTCCTATCTACCAGAACCACGTCATCCGCAAATGCCGTTATTGTCACTCCTTCCGGCAGCCGCATCCTGAGTAGCTGATTGTAAACTAAATTCCATAGTTTAGGACTTAGTGCAGAACTCTGTGGTACTACTCTAGTCAGCCTAAATTTTCTATTTTTGGTTAGTAGATTTTTCTCCTGAATACTTTCAGGAGAAATCTCCATATTTGCTAGTTTTCTTTGTTAGTTTTCTTATTTTTGCTGCTTCTATAATTGCTTCCCATAGTATGCTGTTATGACACAGTGTTGTCTTTTTCTATATGGTCCACTGTTTGCTTCTTTTGCTATAGCTTTTATTTTTTCAATGGCTCCTAGAGTCGTTCTTCCTTTTGTAAATCCATATTGTTCCTGTTCCCATCCTCCTTTATCTTCTATTTCCTGTTCAATTCTCCTCACGATAACTTTTTCCATAATTTTCGCTAATGTGTTGATCAGGCATATTGGTCTGTACGTCGTTGTTTTGCCAGCTTCCTTCTTTTTCTCAATTAGTACTAGGTTTGCATCCTTCCAGCAAGCCGGAAAAATTTCTTCCTTCAGACATCTGTTTATTATTTGTGATATCTCTATCTCATTTCCCTCTAGCGCTGCCTCCACCATCTCCGTTGTTATCTCGTCTGGACCTGGTGCCTTATTATTACGTAGTTCCTTTATAATCTGTTTTATCTCTTCCACTGTTACAGGGACTGCTTCTGTTTCGTCAGCTATTCCTGCTGGCTCTTCTACTTTTCCTCCAGTGTGAAACAATTTTTTAATGATTACTACTTACTTCATTTTCTTCTTCTTTTAAGCACACTGCCTTTATTCCTCTTAATTTATTTATTACTATTTTGTATCGTTTGTCCCAGGGATCTCTGTCTATGGATTCTAACTTTTCTTTCCAGCATTTTTTTTACTGTCCTTGATCGCTCTCTTTAAAGCCTTTCTGTCATTTTTCAGTTCCTTTCAAATCTTTTCTTCTTCTTCTCTTCTTTGTCTTTTGACTTTTCTTGCTGTTTGAATTGCTTTCTTCTTGCTTTCCTTGACCTCTTTGCACCACCAGTATGGTCCTCTTCTTCCTCCTTCTCTGTATCTGGAAATTGATTCTTTCGCTGTTTTCCTTAACTTTTCCGAGTACCTCTTGCATCTTTCCTCTATGTTCTCGTTTTCAGTCACTTTCTCTGCTTTGCTCTATTTATCCTATCCCTGTCCATTTTTCTTATGTTCCATTTTCCTTCTCATTTGTCATATTTTTCCATTTTTCCTTTTGTGCTATCATCTCCTCAAGAATTTGGCCTCTTCTGCCGCACTTGGTCCCTCCTCATCTTGGCGATTTTGCATTGAAATCGCCTCCTATCAAAATTTGTTGTTTTGTTTCCTTAAGCTGTGTTCTAATTTTTCTATCAACTCCTGATAATATTCCATATTGCAGTTTGGACTGATGTAACAACTGTATACTATCAGACTTCCCCATTTTTCTACTTTATCTCTACACTTACCCCTTACTAGGATAGCTGCGTCTGAATCCTTATCTTTTATCCACTTTCCAGTTTTATTTTTATTTGATTCACTCACTATTACTATGTTTATTTTTCTTCTTACCGCTGTTGACATCAATAGGTCTTGCGCCTCTCTTTCTCTGCCTATATTTGTTTGGATGATGTTATACATTTTGGTTTGTGTCTTCATTCTCGTGTTGTCTCCAATTATCTGGATTCTTGTCTTCTACGTTCTTTCTTGGTCTTCTCATTTCTCTTTTGTATGTGAGCGGGCATCTTTTTGCTCCTGTTCTGTGTCCTGTTACTTTACACTCTATACAATATTCCTTATTACTGCATTTGGCTATCTGATGCCCCTTTTTTCCCGCTGTCTCTTTGTTTGTCCTGATTATTTTAGTGTAGTGTCTATCACAAATTGTAATTACTACTACTATATTATTTTTATTATTAAGAAATTTTGTAATTGGGTAATATCCTGTCAATAAATAAATAAATAAATAAAATCAATAACTGGTTACAGGATAAATGAGCAAACTATGCAAGATATATGTTACTTCACCTCAAGAAGCTGTACAGCATTAAATGTCAGTATCATGGGTGGTGTTTCTTGATTTTATCGTAGTTTCTATTGATTAACAGCTTGCAGTTAATGCACTTTGCAAAACCAGTTCCGTTTATATCTACTAACTACTAAAATTAAAAAAAAAAAATTGTGTTATAATATTTGTAATAAAGAACCAATGCTATAAAAAGCTTTTTCGAAAACAGCGTATACTACCAAACTCCAAATCCAAGTTCAGTGTAAATCTTTATCACCATATAAATAATCTTTTGCTGTAAAGTTAAAATTAAAGCCGATAGATTAAAACCAGGTTAGGATTCACTAAAAGCTAAAGTCAAAATAGTGTGTTGGAACTAACACTTGTTTAAACGTAAGTATTTGCTCATCAATTACTAGTATCTTTTTTATCTGTCTTTATCACCTAGCATTGCAAACATGCCCACAATGTTATATTAAAAATTTATCAAAAATTAACTCACAACAAACTTTGACTTTTTCGGACATACAGTTAACAACGTTACCTAATTGACCATATGATACCGTATACAATTATCATAGAAGTTGTGGTAAAAAAAATTAATTCTTGGTCTGACGGCGTAATTCCATGTAGGTAATTAACTATTACTTTTGAGCTGTTTTCAAGCAATTAATTTGAATCGTTTTTTAATATTTAACTTTTATAGGCAATTGCACCATAATATTATTATTTGTTACAATATTGTTTTAATATTTTATTCATTTTGTAATCAAATAATTAATAATTTATTGAGTAAAATCATAATTACTAAATTATTTATTATTTAAAACAACCGGATTTGTTATATTATAATGTTTTCAAAGTTTTCTTATTTAATAGAATATATCAATATTTTATATTATATTCTCTAAATAACAAATTTCATTTAAAATCAAATTTTGCGCATCGTTTATATAAAACGTTTTACTGTAAATTCATAACTAGACTTTTAACACAAAATTGTTAACAAATTTGATAGTTTTACAATCATTTCTGGTTATAAACAAATTTATGTATTTTGTTTATAAACAGATATGTATATCGATATAAATAAATATCTAAAATAAATATTTTACTATTAATACAAAATATTAGAAACACATTTTTTATACTCTATTTCACAAAAAACACATAAATTTAGATCAAGTTAATTTCATAAATATGACACTTGGCCAAGGATCCACTGTCTGCTTAGATTTCTTTTTTAAAAATAAATAGAATAGATAATGTGGGCTGCCAACATTATAATCATATAAGAATATTGGAACAGATATGTAAATCGATTCTAGTCTGGTGTAAAGTGTTGGCGTCAGTATTAATTGGCAGTGGATGTGAGCTTATAAATCGGATTAACCTAATCTATACGAGGCACTAACTGTTTGGACTTATTCAACGCAACTTATTTCCCAGTTTATTTTGATACGGCATTTAATAGGGGAAGGCAATTTACACAGATTCCGGTGAATTTCTTCAGATGATTAATTGGAATCTTTTAATATAATAAATGACGCAAACAGATTTTTTTGATTTATTATGTTTAAGTACAATAATAAAATAAGAAAACGTATTTCTATATATAAATTGATAATCGATATGCTTTTTTACCACTCAGAAAGAATGAAATCATTTTTGTCGAATTATAACTATCCAGATCAAATATCCAAATATAGAAATAAATTTTAGGTACTTTTGAACACATTTGAATGCTAATTGCAAATATAATTTGACTAAACGACTTTGACAAAATAAAACTTTTTTAATTGTACTGATTAAAAAATAAATTGATTGTCAAAATATTTGTGTCACTATCAATGTCGTCAAAGTTGTTGTATTCGATATAATACAAACCAACGTAGAGAATCAAATGCACATTGATGAAACACATATTACTTTAAAACTTGTAAAAAAATTATTAAATTATTTGTAATAAAAACAAATATTAAATATGAAACCAATATTTGAAATCGTTATAGTAGACTTTTAATTGCATTAACACTAAAACTTTTTTAGTTATAATAAAAAAACCATTTATTTCTTTTCAAAACTGCTGCCATACTTTGTGCAAACTGTTAAATTAAGCCTTTTAACAGAACACTGTTGGTGCACTCAAGCTAAAAGTAGCCAAAAAAGTATAGTTAATATGGAATACAGTTCAATTTGCAGTAAAAAATGTAGTCTATCATAATAACAGAATTATGTTTTGTTTGGGTGTTGAACTAAATCAAACAATGATTTATCAGCAACAGTTTTAAATAATATTAGTAGCATAAAAATTATGTTTTATTAGAAAAAAAATTTAAAAAAAACCATTATGACAACTAAAAAAAATTTTAATAAACGATGCATGAAACCTTGCAGATACATGATTGATGCTCAAAGTGCTATCGAATGACCAATGCAAAGTTGCCTATATAAAAGAATTAACCAGGATTAGTAAATCCAAATACAAAACGTGGTTGCGGTAGACTGAATAAAGTGCTACATAGCTTGAAGAAGTGTATCAAAAAACATAGACTCAGATAACAAAAAAGCAGAGTTTTTATTGATAAAACAACTTGAGAACAATCTGACAAATTTCAAGGACAAGATTTGGTTAGATAAGTTAAATTTGAATTAAGGATTTAATCTTAATTAATAATAATAGATTGTTTCAATAATTAATAATGGGAATTTTTTTCTTCTTCAGCCGTGTGTTGTTCACTCCTGGGCATAGGCTTCTTCTATTTTCTGCCAATTTTCTGTTTTCTGCAGCCAAGTGTTACTTGGTTTCTGCTATTTCTCGGATGTCATCTTTTCATTGTTTTTTGGTCTTTTGATTTCACGTTTGTTTTGTCTCGGCCGCTAGTGTGTTAGTCTACGTGCTTATTGTTTATGCACTGTTTGGCCATGTGTTTTGTCCAGCTGCACTTTAACCGTGCTATGCATATGAACATTCTGAACACGAGTTTGGATTTTTTTTTCTTATTTCGATCTTTTAAGCTTACTCCCAGCGTTGCCAGTTCAATGGCTTGCTGAGTTGTTTGTAGTAGTAATGGGAACGATTTTTATTTTATATATTGTAATAGAAGTTAGTTACATATTAAATAAAAGTGATCTTAAAGGTGTGTAAAACAAAGTACATAGACAGGTATAAAATACGCTGTAAGATTTGGAGTTATACATACATTGGCATTGTAAGTTATGAGGATGTGTGTTAACGCAGTACTTTGCATTGACTGGTATTAACACTATGATTATGTGTCAGAATTGTTATTTAGTTTCAACAAATACAAAGCAAAAAAAAAATAATGTATAAGACAAAGACTACCAACAGTTATATACAGAACTAATAACTTTTAAAGAATCCCTGCAAACAACAACAAAATAAAAAACTTATAGTTTAAAAATTATGTTTACAATTTGTCAAATTATTTTGATATCAAAAGTAATATAAGAGTTATATTTTCAAGCTTAGTTTAAGATTAGTAAAAGTGGTATTTTTATATACTATATGTAAAATTATAATTCACTACTAACACCGCATATATTTTTTATGAAATTGCAAAACAATCTATTAAAATTAAAAACAAAATCAGAAAAATCTCAAATTTTATCAATAAAAGCTTTTTAATCAACTGTTTGAGTTTTAGCCCTCTACACAATTGTCAATCAATTGGAGATAGATTGTAAGTACAGTTTGCTACTAACTACTATCAAAGTAATAAAATCAGTACTTATTTGATGACAGTATTTTAAAAATTTACAAAAGTTTAACAATTAGAAAGAATTAATTATTATTTTTTTTAAGTAAACAATAATTAGTTGTGCTATTAAAAAAGTATGTGCTGCTAGGTACCATTAGGTGTATTTATAGACATAATAAGATATTAGTTTCCCAGAATAAAAATTTCTATTATAATAAAAAAAGTTATTTGATACTGTTGCAATCTATTTCTAATAAACAAGAATTTATGAATGTATTGTGAGATTATTTTTTTATTAAAAGTAAGTGTTTGAGCAAACTGTCTTGGTTTTTGTCTAAAGATCTTACAGATCAAAATTTGACCAACCTTGGCGTTTTCAAACGTATTCCAAATATTTACTTTATCGATTTATTAAGGTTGGTTTTGCTTGTATGAGCAAACTTAACTACACACCTGTTGTATTTTTGTGCGCATAAATAGTGTTTATTTAAAATTTCTTTATATTTCGTTTATATTTGTATAATAATGATGAGGTTTATTTTTTACCATTTAGCCTTAAATATTAATTACCTCACATTTACAAATATATCTATAATTTCTAAAATAATAATTCATAATCTTTATAAATTAACACAATTAGTTTGTTTTTTTTTGTTTGTTTACTTCTTTTCTTTGTTTTTTAACTACCTTTATTTATTCTATTGCTTGTCCGTCTTTTTTTAATAATCTTTTTTTTTTTCATCTGTTCTTTTTTATTTTGTTACATTCTTTTAAAATAGTTTCCTTAGTCTCTCTGCAGATTTTGCAAATTTTCAAAATTTTTGCAAAAATTCAGGTTGCATCCAAAATTTTGTCACTTGCTCTTCGTTACAATTTTTACGTTGAATCTCAGTAATAAAGATTTAACGTAAAATTTGTAACAAAGAGTAAGTGACAAAATTTTGGATGCAACCTGAATTTTGCAATTATTTTTTTATCTTATTATTTTTACTATACCTATCGCTCTCTAGGTACATTGGCAGTTCACTTTAATAATTTGTCTTGTACCTAGACTTTTTCACTCGTATTCTCTTTTCTTGTTTTTGTTTATCTCTATTTTTTTTACATAATTTCATGTCATGTCTAGGAGATAGACATGACATGAAATTATTCTCTTATTCTTTTAATTTGTTGGTTAACATAACCGTTTCAGTAATAATTTTCACAGATTTTCACTAGCTTTCCATTCTTTTTTTTGCATGCATTTTTGTAAGATTTTACATTTGTAAATTCTTTTTTTCTGTTTCTGCTCTTAACTTATCTTTTTTGACTTCCTCTAGCACGATATATTCTGAAGTTTCTTTATTTAAACCCAGCACCCATCTCCAATATTTTACATGTATTTTTTTTTTTTTTTTTTCCATTCTATATTTTTGACGCAATTAAATCAATTTTATTTTCATACTCAATTTTTTTTTTACTTATTCTTCATACTTGTCTACTTTATTTGCTTTTTGAGCCATCTTTTTAATGTGTTTGCTCTTGCTGTTATTTGTGCAAAAAACATATCCCAAATACTTAAAAGATTTTACTTCCGCAATACCTTGCTCATTCCATTTCCAGTTTTCGTTTCTTCCACCTTCTTTTTTCTTAAAATATTTTTCTAAACTTTTATCATTTTTTTTGCAACTATTACCATGTCGTTGGCATATGCTAGTGACCACACTTTTGCTCTACTAATGCTATGTAAGTTGCAAACAAAGAAGTATTCTTAATGGGCAACCTTGTCTCACTCCTTTTGTTGTCTAAAACCTACACCCTGCATGCTGTCTTCTCGTAAACTTCTTCTATTCTTCTTACTAAGTGTTTGCTAATTTTCTCTTTCCACACTATCAAATAACGCCTTTGAAACTAAGAATAACGCATATACTTTTTCCCTTTTTTCCTCTAGTTCTTTTTTGACCATATGGTGTAGAATATATACGGTATCTATAGTAATTGTAAAGCCGGCATGTCCGTCTAGAATTATCTCATTTATACCCAGTTTTTGTTCTTATATCATGGCGTAGATTTTGTATGCCGTACCCAGTAGAGATATTCCCCTATAACTTTTAATTTTGTAGAATATATACATAAATCAATAGACAAAAATTATATGTGCGCGGGGTTATTTTTTGATTTATCAAGTGCCTTCGATGTTTTAAACATAAAATTTATTGAAAGTAAATTATGGAGTTTTTGTATTAGAGGAACAGTACTAAAGTTAATTGGATCCTTCCTCACACAACGTAAAAATTTTGTGAATGTTAGCACATCAAAATCAAAAATATACGATCTGTCATTAGATGTAGCGCAAGGATCTGTATTGGGTCCGTTAATATTTATACTTTATATTAATGATTTGTCAAATTTTGTCTCCACTGGCTTTATGGTTAATTTTGCAGTTGATATTTCAATTGTTGTCAGTACAAAAACAGGGGAAGATCTACAAACTAAAACCGCATATATATTTATAAATGTGGAACATATGCATATAGCAACCTAAACAACTTTAACAAAAACTCCGTTTATCATAACCACCACAAACCCTTTCAAACAAGTCGTAAGACTTCTGGGGCGTTGTAAAATAGCTGTAAAACGCGCAATAGAGAAGAAGACATTAAAATAATATTTACAATATAGAGCTACATACAGCTAGACACAAATAGTGTGGCTTGTATAATAGGCAACTTAATATACACAAAAATTATGTTGACTGTTGTTTTACTTATGTCTTTGACCGTTTTAGCTTTTTCATTTGCGCTTACATTTTACACATTCCATAAGCGGCATTGTTCTGGGATTCAAAGATGCTAAAACAGGAGGGGCAAAGACAGGAGTTTAACCACAGTCAACATAATTTTTGTGTATATTAAGTTGCCTATTATATAGGCCACACTATTCGTGTCTAGCTGTAAGTTATTTTCAATTAAAACACACATTCGTATATATATATATATATATATATATATATATATATATATATATATATATATAAATACACTAAAAAAAAAGCAAATATTACAACATAATGCAGCAAAAAAAAATTATATTAACAGAGTTGCGACAAAATTGTTTAATGTATAGAAAATATTTTTGTTAACAATGATTTAAGTTTACTTTTAAAAATTTTCGAAGTCAGTGATATAATTTTGCTTTATTATATAATGTACTTCCAACGTACTGTAGAGATTTTTTGTACATTTCATGTTTTATTTTAGGTCTTAAAATAATGTCCTCCTAAAAATTGTGTATTTTTAGTTCGCGGAATATGGTAGTTTTTTGTGATGATACTCGGTATTGATGGAATTGCGTGTTTGTTGAAAAATTCTAAGGAAGCAGTTTTTGTAATATTTAATAACAAATTGTTACGTGTACACCAAAGTTAAAAACTTTCTATTAATTCAGCTGCACACATTCTTTGCTAGATTTAGCACTTATACATATTAAAGTGTCGTTGGCAAACAAACATAATTTCCCTTTGTCAATATAATCTTGCAAATCATTAACAAATAATAAACAGAGAACCACCCACACTACCTTGTGGTACCCCCATGCTTATATCGTTTGTCTCAAACATATTATTATTAATTTTGATTACCATTTTCCTGTTTTCTAAGTAAGACATTACTCAGTTATTTAATGAACCTCTTATCCATAGCATCTTTTCTAATAAAAATTATAATTAAGGCTATTAAACGCTCGAAATAAATAAAAAAATACTCTTAGAACGTAGTTATGGTTATTTAATTTGTTATATATATTGTACAAAGTCTACTATAGAAATTTCAATCAAGTGTTTAGCTCTAAAACCATGTTATACTGTACTTAATTGGTTATGTCTATTAATAAAACCAAAAATTTGCGGAAAAACTGCTTTTTCTAAAATTTTTGAAAAAACAGTAAGGAGCGCAATTAGTTTATAGTTTTATTTCGTAAGCATTTCCTTTTTTAAATACTGGCAGTACTTTAGAAATTTTTAGCATATCAGGAAATTGTGCAGTTTCTACAACTTTGGAGTAATCGGTTATTAAAATGATAAAATAATTCACTTTCTGTGGTATTTGTAAAATAAATAGCAAAATAATTGGCTTTAAGGAATTGATTTTTAATTGTGCAATTTTCAACTTTTAATGTAATACTTTTTGTTTTTTTTTTACCAACATTCATTTTAATAGAAGACACCAAATTGACAGAACGTTTAGGCTGTTTTTTACTAATATTGTCTAACAAAATTTATTGTTTTAAACTCACTTGCATCTAAACAAGCTGACAAAGTAGACTAGCACACGCTAGACATTATACTTTTGCTGAGAGCTCCATGTATATTGATATATCTGAAAATAAAAATGAAGTTTTAGAAAGTTTAAAAAAATTAGCTAAATTTATAAATGGTTTACGGTATGAATAGACAAAGACAGAGTAAATGTGGAACCAGTAAATTAATATAATGAAAACATGCTAACAACTTAGATAACAAAAGCAGATGTAAAAGCAAGGGTTTATACAATTCATAAAGAATTGCAATTACCAATTTGGTATCAAACGGAATTTCTGTAACATTGTTTGATTGTTCTTCAAAAGTAAGACTGGTTTCATCATTATAACATCAAAACTTAAAAGTATAAACCAAACAATGCAAACTATATTTAATGGCGGATAAGAAGTTCTAGAAGTACATAAAGTAAATGCACTATAAAGAAATGAGCGTGTAAAAACAATTTACTATGCAACGAGTTCTTAGATTGCACTAATAAATAAGTTTTGTAACTCTAGTTCTAATTATCTCAATTTTATATTTATGTGTGATAAAATAATTAGTTTTGCAATAGTTTTAAGTATTAACGTTGTTTAAAATTTTGTCTAATATTTAAGAATTTGTACAATTTTTAATTAAAGTTTAATATTTAAATATATAAAATTGTATTGTTTAATTAAAGCCTAAATAGTTAGAGGCATAATATAATAGTTACTTTTTGATCTTTAAATCCAAATTTGAGTAGAATATTATACTAATATTATACTAGTATTTTGTGTGTTTGTTGAGATTTTTTTTTTTAATATACAAATATTAAGAAAATGCAATTTTTTTCTTTTCTATTACATATACTTTATTTTAATATTTCATGAACTTTAACGACGGCTCAGTCGGTAATCTGAGATGTATTGTATAATCTGCAGACTACATAGGTTATATGTTCAACACAACTAAGATTTTAAACTTTAGCATGTATACTGAATAAACTGCGGATTTAATAGTTAATCTGCAGTTTCGAACTTTATCGGTAACTTATACATTGTACTCCTTTAAGTTGAAATGTTTTGATTAAAATAATATGTTTCATCTATCTCTGTAGTAATTATGGTTGCTTCAAATTTATTTTTATTTGAAAATTTAATATATAATTAACAGATTTTTGTACATAAATAATACACATGCAAGTATTTCTTAAAAAAATATTAAGCATAACAATTAAGCTACCTATCTTGATTTTCAATATTTAAATGAACCAACACTTTGGCTTTGTTTTCATTTTAACATATAAATTATTTACTAATTTCGTTGTCTGTACATTTAGAAAGGATTAAATTATTTTATGTAAGAATAATTTAGTCAAATTTATAGTTTGAAGTAAAATTAAAATGTATACAAAGTACATCAAAATGCTTTTATTTCTATATTTAGATATTTTCAACATATATTTGATTAAATTACTGCGACATAAAACAGTTTTATCTTTTCTAAACGTACTAATAAAAATTAATTTAATAATAAATAAAATGCTCATAATACAATACAAAAAATTTGTAGATGTGCGTACTACTACTCCACAAAATAATTGTAAATAAAATCTTATATTGAAAAGTTGCATGTTATACGTTTTTTGTTTTGTTTAGATTTGTTTTTTTTAGCACTCTAAGCTAAAATAATAGCTATTTTTTTAAAATTTAAATAAGAAATATGCTCATTAATGTCTCATCTAAAATTATTCTAGGACATTTGCTATTTTAAGTAACATTAAGGTTATTAATGGCAATTTGATCTAATATCATTTGGCTGGCGACCCAAAATACAAATTTACTGAAATCTCGCTGCCTTGCCTATTTTATTTTATAGTATAAAATAAAACAGCTAGGTTTTAGTATAAACATATTTTTTTTATTTAATATTTTGAATATTATGTATTTTTTAGCAAAAAAGACTCGAAAGTGGCCAACCAAATACAGACAATTGTTTCGGTTTTTACAAATTCTCATCAGTGCGTCTTAGTGGTACAGCATTGCTTGATAAGGAAGGATTAATTTGAATAATTAAAAATACATTAATTTGCATAAAATTTGTCTTTGCTATAAAAAAAAAAACATCATTTATTAATAATTTTTTTAATATACCATTAAACTTTCTTTTGTATTCTCAATTATTTTAACATTTGATGATAATATGTATATTTTAATTGAATGTGTAAAGTATGATTTAAAATGAATATTGTTGTAAGACTTAACAGGTCTTATAAACATACAACTATTTCTAGTGATATGACCGTGGATGTTTAAACCAACATTAAATTTAATTTTGTTTAAAAAAAAAAGGATACTAACATAAATTAATAAATTAATAACAGTAATTAAAACACAACAAACTGCAAGATTAAAATATCTTTTAAGTAAATGTTATTTTCCCAATGCAGTAATCCATGCTTTAAAATAGACACAAAATATGGAAAATGTACAGATTTTAAAGTGCCTGAATTACATATATTTTTGAGTAACAAAAGTAGCTTTACTTAATTTGTTGTTTATGTATGTATAGAAAGTGTACGTATGTTATGCTAAAAATCCAGTATATTTCTGTACTTATTTATCATGACAAATAAGTGATTGGGAATGGCTGAAAAGCTTTTCAGATAGTTTTGCCCAAAACTCAGTAAGTTTTTTTTTTTTGGCTTGCTACTAGATATTAAGAAGGCGTATTTAATTACCGTACTTACGCCACTGCTGAGTAGCTTTTCTGCCTGTAACGCTGGCAACATTCATTACGGGTGCGCCTACAGTTTTAAGTGGGTTTCGAACTACTGGGGAGATTATTAACACTGCGGACCAGAGACAAATCTTAGTCAAAAATTACAAAACCCGACTTCAAAACATCAAAATATTGCTAGAAACCATCAAAATTTAGTTATAAACTGTTAAAAAGTGTAAAGTTTTTTTTAATAAAATGTTAAAACTAACAAAATACTGTCATAAAATATTAAAATTTTGTCAGAAAAAAATCAAAATGGTTAAAACGTAGAAAATTTTATTAATAAAAAACAAAATATTTTATTGTCAGGAAGCACTAAAATCCGGCCATAAACTAGTAAAAAGTACAAAATTTTGTTTACAATTACTTTAAAATAAGTGAGTCTGGTCTTTAAACATCAAAATATTGTTATAAAGCACCATTCGGCTATAAACTGTTTAAAAATATATTTTATTATGAGGTCTCAAACTAGCAAAATTCGGCAATAAAATATCATATTATTTGTCAAAATAACAAAATTGTCAAAAAGCACTAAAATCCGGCCATAAACTGTTAAAAAATGCATAATTCTATTTATAAAATTTCAAAAATAGCAAAATCCAATCATTAAACATTAAAATATTTCATATAGAATTGAAATCCGGTTAAAAACAGTTTAAAAGTGCAATTATAGCCAACATTTTGTTAATAAAATGTATTAATAAAATCTGAAATATCGGATTATAAAATATTACAATATTATCTAACTAAACCAAAACCCAACCAAAACCCAATCAAAATTTAATTATGAATATTTAAAATACAGTAAAAAAAAATCTGGCAAAAACAGTTGAAATGTGCAAAATTCTATTTATAAAAAGTAAAAAACAGCAAAATTCGGCTTTAAAACATCAAAACTATGTCAGAAAGCACTAAAATCTGGCCATGAACAGTTGAAAAACGTAAAAATAATTATGAAATACCAAAAATACTAAAATCCGGCTACTTTATATATCAAAATATTTTTAGAAATAATTTTGCTATTTCTGAGAATATTATAATCTGTCAAAAGATACAAAACTATACTTATAAAAAAATAAAAATTTTATTTATAAATAGTCAAAATATTAGAGTCTGAAGATAAAAAGTTAAAATATAAACTCTGTTCATAAAACGCCAAAACAGCAAAATCTAGTTTTTAAATTTTAAACAATTTCCAGAAAACACAACAATCCGTGTAATTTGTTTTATAAAATCGTAAATACAAAAAACCTAGTTTTGGAAAATCAAAAATATTGTTAGAAAGAACCAAAACTCAACATAATAATAATTTTGAAAAATGCAAAATTCAACTATAAAATTTTGAACAATTGTTAAAAAATACCATAAACTTTTAAAAAGTGTAAAAATCTTTATAAAATCTCAAAAATAGCAAAATCAATAAAAAGAACCAAACTCTGCTTATAACTTGTCAAAAAATGTCAAATTCTACTCACAGAATGTCAAAAATAGCAAAATTTGTCTCCCTATGTTTTAAAATAGACGCTGAGAAGGCCATATATGATTGTAGGCCCTTTTGCAATGCAAACCCTTGCTTACAGATAGCTACGCTATTATTCGTGAAACTTATTCAGATAAATCTACTTTGTAGTATTTGATCACCTTGTATTGTGAACAATTTGTTTTGTAATCCATCTGAATCATTTACAACACTCATTACATCTACTTCAAATTAGTTTCTTACCCAACTATATTTTTTGATATTTTTTGTGGAACTTTTTCATTTCTTTTTTAAAGTTTACCTAATTATTGTCTTCTAAAACCAAGTTTAATATTAAAAAAGTTTTTTGCTTATGTCTACTACAGTACGGTTTGACCATGCATTTCTGTGTTTAAATGGTAGAAATTACCAACCAAATATGCCAAGTTAGCTATCTACTTGTTGTCATTGAAACGATTGAGGGTATCTCGCAACCCAACCCAAATTTGGGTCGCAACCTGAAGTTAAAAATTATTGGCTTAGGCTGATTTGTTTTCAATACTATTGCGCATGTACATTTTTCTGCATTTAAAATTAATTTATTTGCTATAATCCAAATATTCATTTTCTTTAAATATACGAGTAATATCATATATTCTTTCTTAATTGATGAATTTCATATCAACTCCTTATATTACCAATGTAGTATTGTCGTTATAGTTTATGGTATAACTGAAGTTTTTATACCAGTATATCGACAACATATGTGATGTCGATTTAAATTTAAAAAAAAGTGCTATTTTTATTTGTATTAACTGAAAACTTATTATATGTTTTGCCAAGTTGTTATCAATTTGCATACGTTGATTCAATTTATAAGGTATGTCTCTATCTAGTTGATGTAGAAATTTTTTATTTTATATCTCTCATTTTTTGTAAGATGTATGACATGATATGTACAATTGAAGGCTGTTTCAAAAAACTCCACAGGGTATGTTTTTTATGCACGTTTATGTTTTGGCACATGTGTTGAACGACAGTTTCTATATATTGGTTTTAGTAACTATGTGGGTTGTCTTTAAACAGTTTTAATTTATTAAAGAATAAAACAATTTTTTTACACATTATCTTTTTAAATATTAAAAAAATAGGATTTTGTATATTATTAGGCCATTTTTTTAGATTATTTTGCGTCACCTTTTTCACTATATCTAATGCCAACTGTTCAATTACGATTATTTTAAATAAAAAAACAAATATTATGTTTTTTAAATTTATCAAAAAATTTTGTTATAAAAGTATATTATTATTTTACATAGTTGTATTAAGAATATCATAAAGATTCCAAAATAAAAATAAAAAATGTATGTTGCCGTTTAAAAAAACAAAGTTGGTTGTCATAGCAACCTTAATAAAACTCAAAAAACTATTTAAAATGGTTTTTGAATTATATAAATTGGTTAAAAAATAACGCAGTTATTTAGCCGTACGTTTTTTGTCTAACACCCTATATATATATATATATATATATATATATATATATATATATATAGAGATGTTAACTCCCTTATAGAGGCGTTTTCGCGCACAATTTTAACCTGATCGAGGCGTTGAAATTTTAGAAGCGAGCGCTCGCACCAGCGCACATAAACAACCAGTTCGGGGCGTCTAGCGGTTAGTACTAATTTTGCTCGACTAGATGGCTACTGCAGCAGGTTTTAAGAAATATGCACAAATCTCGATAACATATGTTGTTTTCATTAAATCTTGGGAGTTGCAGCGTAGATAAATATTTCGTAATATTATATATTTTTTCTAAATAAAAATGTTTGTTTATAAATAATTCAATTGATTAATAAACAAAATAATAAATAGTAAAGTACAATCAAAAAGTAGTTTGATGCAAACAATTTAGTTATTAGAAATAAATAATTACTCAATTGTACTGAAACAACTGCTATATATTGAATTTAAAAAAAAAGAATAAATATTGAATATTGAATATTTTATTAAAAATTGTTTAATAAAAAAAAAAAAATTGCTAATTCAAAAAATTACTTACTTACGTTACAATGTCAGTTGTTTTGATTATTAATAATATAATAAATTTAATTAAACATAACTATTATTATTTAAATTTAATAAATAAATAGGGGCATTGCGTTACTACCTCTGCCGATAACTATTATGCATAAAAACAAACAATCTTACATTCCTATCACTTTCAAACTTTTTTATAGAGGCGTTTTGCGCATACTTTTAACCTGATCGAGGCGTTGAAGTTTTTGATAAAAGCGCCCGGTCCAGGCGCACAAAAACACCCAGTTTGAGGCTTCTAGCGATTTTTTACGCTTATTTTTGACTGGTTCGAGGCGTCTAAGCTTCTAATAAGTTGTTTGTATGCGCTGCTAGACGCATCAGTAGGCATCCACAAATCAAAATCATTGTATGAATATTATTTGTAAATGATTATAAGAAGCTCTAATTAGATTTAGAATTATTTAATATACATATTTATTTGAAACAACAGTTACAATGTTATTTTAACAAAAATGTTAATAACTTTTCACAAAAAAAATATTTTTTAAAAAATATAGTTGTCAATGAATATCGTCATCAGTTTTATAAAATATCCACAGTTTTACATTTTTGTACATGTTTATGTCTGAAACATACAGATATTTTAGAAAAAATAATTAATATTATAAAATGCAAACCTTATATTTTGCGGTTTATAACATATTTAAATAGTCAATGTGTATCTGTAACCATAGTAATAATTGTACATTTATACAATAACCGCATTAACTATCTCGTAAAAGCGAAATTTTATGCACATTTTACCGTTAAAATTTAAGGTAAGCTAAGCTCCCGCTTCAGGCGCACATAAACATCTAGTTTGAGGCGTCTATAGCGGTCATTCACGCACATTAAGGTGTTACATGACCTTGACCATGACTACAACACAAATTATTTGTGTTTTATAAATGTCCCTTACTTTATCTTTCTTTATAGAAATAGTTTTTGTAGCATCTTGCACACTTTTGATCAGTTTCAGGAGTTTGAAGTTTTTATACATTGTTTATATGCGTAATAGCACTTAATAATTAATTTAAAAAAATGTATACCATTGGATAATAAATTTATTTTGTTTATAAATGGATAACTTATTTGTTTTTTATAAATCATTACATAATTATTATAAAATACTTAAATTATTAAAATTTAATTTTAGTGTAGCTAAATAGTGGGTGGTTTATAGAAAAACAGTATTAATTATTAATTATTATTTTTTATTTGTATTATTTATAAATGCATATAATTGGGCAGATGTGTGTTCTACGGAAATAGAAATAGTTGCATCTTTGACTACATTGTCACACACTTTCCTCTGGGAACTTACTGTATATAACTCCTTCTTTAGAAATATTAATATTATCATTAGTATTTAATTTTTTTAACAATGTCAATATTTCTTTCTTCGTAAATTTCAATATTCTTTTCTGTTGGTAATATTTCTTTTGAATGTCATGATATATTTTGTAAAATGTTAATTTTATTTGTGGCGTTTACGTTTTCCAAACTTTCCTGAGAATCATCTTCTACAATAGAAATAACACAATAATTTAAAAAAAATTAAATATATTTATAAAATTATAAATTACCTTGTCGATTTGGAATAATTTCGTCTTTCTGGGACGTAGCTGCTTCTATCTCATTCATTTTCAGCACCATCTCATCTTTTTCTAAAAATAATATTACAGAATTTATTATTAAATAAATTAGTAAATTATTAAGTTATTATTTTAAATAATTTGATATTACTTACCACAGCGAAATAATACTTTCGCGTCATACGTTCCCAAATTTTTGTAGCAAACTTTCTTTACAGAATTGTTCTCGTTACGATCCATTTGCCGTTGATTACAAATGTAATACAATCCATCTTCAAAAAACTTTACTAAATAAAACATCGCTAAATTATATTCTCCACTCTATCACAAATTTACTAAACAGTAAACACTTTTTCTTAAATTACAATATATATATCCTAATAATTAATGAAAAAGGGTAGGAGTAAAGCAATAAATGCTATTTTTCGTATTATTATATGTACCCTTTCAGTCGCATCCGGATTAGAATAAATGCTTTCTAATGAGATTTTAATAAACATTTGTTTCATCTTTTCTAAAATGATTTATTATCATAGTATTATGTTACAAATAAGGTTATATTGCTAAATAAAAAATCTTGATATTACCTATTTCTTTAGTTAAAACTAATAAACATAATGATTTTACAATAAATTAAACAAAATCTATTACTAAAAACTTTATAATCAAATTAAAAAAATATATAATTTAGTTAGATTATTAAATAAGTGACCAGATGGCGGTCGCTATTGTGCGCGTATGCCGTTTTTAGCACAAATTAGAATTTTTTGAAAAATTATATATTGGTTCCATCGCCATAATTAAAATTTAAGCCATGTGCGTTCTCTTTTCACTACAAGTTTATAACGTGCGATCGTCATCATAAGATTCGTAATTACTAGTTCTCTGAAATAATATTAGTTTATTTTTGGATTGATGTTGTTTTAGCAAATATGATAAAGAAATATGCAATAATTAAAAAAAATATAAGAGGTTTTAGTTATTTTTTATTCCAAGTAACTAAAAGTATTATTATTCGATATTATTTTATTTATAATGTCTTAATTATTATTTGATTCACTTTGATTTAATGTAAAATGATATCATTCTGGAAAAGAAGATCGTTCATTTTCAAAGTTGTGTTTACTTCTCAATTCATTAACAACAAAACATATTTTTGATGATAATATGATTAATATAATTAAACTGATTGATTTATGAGCAGGTGATTGTTTCTTTCTTGTGACCCGCAACTGCATGATTCTGTCATAAAGGGAAATACTAATCTTCCGGTTTTTCTTGGCTTAATTATGTCTACATATACAAAATCACTATAATTTCCGTAATAAAAGAGCAGGTAAAAATATATAGATTAATTTTTTACTTTTTAGAATAGTTTTATTAGAATAGAGAATTGACGATTGGTGATATAAGAAAAGGCAACACACAGTTACACATGTCTACTGTGTAAAATATTTTCCTGTCTTTTTATGCAAATGTCAATTGAAGCAAATTTCAGTGTCGCTATGTTTGTCATGATTGCATTTTTTATTCAAATCAATTATATTTGATGTAATAAAATGTTATAATACATTTTAAGCAATTATTATAAAATAATATCTATAAAGATTACGATAAATTCTTTTTACTAAGCAATGCGATATTCAGGTAGTTAATTCTTCGTCGATGTAACAAAATTGAAGTATCATGTCAACAACATATATTTTTTAAACATCGCCGCTACTATTACAATCCTAAGCAAAACCTTGTTGAAATTACCTGGTAAAGTGATGAATATTACATAGACATGACATAACCAGTGCTTAATATTTATCAATATATTTAGTATTGTTACCTGTAAATTTGTAGTTAAAAGCAGAAGAATAGACAATGACATAAATATAATTATAGCGTTTAGTTTTTTTATTGGTATTTTCAAAATTGTTTTATGTAAACAAATTAAAGTATATAAATACTAGCAAAAATATTACCAATTCATTTTTTTATAAATCTTGAAAAAGACAGATTATAGAAAAAATTATATGCAAAAAACGAGTAGTAAAATATAACAGCAAGTAGTTTTAAAATATTTCCCTCACGTGTTGAATGACCTTGCCCATTTATGGCTTTTCAACCTTTTGTCTGTTTACTTTCAATGAACTCGTATAATAATGGAATTACGATAAATAATATTTTGTGGTTTATAATTTTTTTATTTATTTAACTAAGGAATTTAAATTATGTAACGTGTCATTTATGCATAGAAACAATTGTAGTTTCGATGTTAATAAACCAAAGTATAACAATTAACTTATTAATTATATAAATTAAACAAATTTAAAGTATTGTAATCATATCTGGATTAAAATCAAATAAATATAAAACCAGTAGTTTCAGGTTTGTATTATACAACAAGAAGTAAACATGAGATTGACACAATGCAAAACAAAATAAAATTATTATAATGTTGTCAATATGTGATGTCATGTTATAATGTAATACTTTATCATGTTATTATGTAAACCATGTTATCATGTATTATGTATTAATGTTATGATAATAATCATAATGACATACTAAATAATAGTTGGACAATACGATTATGTGGTAACTTAATAGCATAACATAATATAACATGACAACATGATATCATAATAACATTCTAACTTGATAACATGATTTCATAATAACATCATAACTTGATAACATAATAACATAATAACATAATAACATGCAAGCTTGATAACATGAAACTATATTACCATGATAACTTGATAACATGATAATTTGATAACATAGTAACATAATAACATGATAACATGATAACATGATAACATGATAACATGATAACATGATAACATGATAACATGATAACATGATAACATGATAACATGATAACATGATAACATGATAACATGATAACATGATAACATGATAACATGATAACATGATAACATGATAACATGATAACATGATAACATGATAACAAGATAACATGATAACATGATAACATGATAACATGATAACATGATAACATGAGAACATGATAACATGATAACATAATAACATGGTAAAATGATAACATGATAACATGATAACATGATAACATGATAACATGATAACATGATAACATGATAACATGATAACTTGATAACATGATAACCTAAAAACAGAAATAATACATAATAATTTGATAACATAATTACATAATAATTTAGTAAGTTAATAACACAATAACATGATAACACTAAAACTTGATTACATGTAAACATAATGACACGATGACTTGATATAATGATAACATGATAACATAATAACAAAATAACATGATAACATGATAACATGATAACATGATAAAAAGATAACATGATAACATGATAACATGATAACATGATAACATGATAACATGATAACATAATAATATGATAACATGATAATATGATAACATGATAACATAAAAACATGATATCAAGATAACATGATAACATGATAAAATGATAACATGATAACATGAAAACATGATAACATGATAACGTGATAACATGATAACATGGTAACATCATAACATGATTACATGATAACATGGTAACATGATAACATAATAACATGAAAACATGATAACATGATAACATGATAATATAATAACATGATTATATGATAACATGATAACAAGATAACATGATATCATGGTAACATGATAACATGAAAACATTATAACATAATAACATGATAACATGATAACATGATAACATGATAACATCATTACATGATAACATGATCACATGGTAACATGATAACATAAAAACATGATAACATGATAATATGATAACATGATAACATAATAACAAGATAACATGATAACATGATAACATGATAACATGATAACATGATAACATGATAACATGATAACATGATAACATGATAACATGATAACATGATAACATAATAACATGATAACATGATAACATGATAACATGATAACATGATAACATGATACCATGATAACATGATAACATGATAACATGATAACTTGATAACGTGATAACATGATGACATGGTAACATCATAACATGATAACATGATAACATGATAACATGATAACATGATAACATGATAACATGATAACATAGTAACATAATAACATAATAACATGAAAACATGATAACATGATAAAATGATTACATGATAACATGATAATATGATAACATGATAACATGATAACATGGTAACATGATAACATGATAACCTGATAACATGATAACATGATAACATGATAACATGATAACATGATAACATAAAAACATAAAAACATGAAAACATAAAAACGTAATAACATGATAATATGATAACAAGATAACATGATAACATGACAACATGATAACATAATACCATGAAAACATAATAACATGATAATATGATAACATATGAACATGATAACATGTTGACATGATAACATGATAACATAATAACATGATAACATGGTAACATGATATCTTGATAACTTGATGAAACGATAACAGAATATCCTAATAACATAATAAAATAAATACATCATAACATGATAACTTGATAATATGATAACAATCTAACCTAACAAACATGATAACAATCTAACCTAACAAACATGATAACATGATACCATTATAACATAATAACATGATACCATGATAACATGATACCATGATAACATGATAACATGATAACATGATAACATGATAACATGATAACATGATAACATGATAACATGATAACATGATAACATGATAACATGATAACATGATAACATGATAGCTTGAAAACAAGGTATTATAATAACATGACAACATGATAACATGACACTATGATAACATGATATCTTGATAACATTGTAACATCATAACATGATAATATAATAACATGATAACATGATAATATAATAATATGATAACATGATAACATGATAACATGATAACATGATAACATGATAACATAATAACATGATATCATGATAACATGATAACATGATAACATGATAACATGATAACATGATAACATGATAAAATGATAACATGATAACATGATATCATGATAACGTGATACCATGATGACATGGTAACATCATAACATAATAACATGATAACATGATAACATAATAACATGAAAACATGATAACATGATAACATGATAATATGTTTACATGATAACATGAAAACATGATAACATGATAACATGATAACATGATAACATGATAACATGATAACATGATAACATGATAACATGATAACATGATAACATGATAACATTATAACATTATAACATGATAACATGATAACATGAAAACATGAAAACATGGAAACATAATAACATGATAATATGATAACATAATAACATGATACCATGACAACATGATAACATGACAACATAATAACATGATAACATGATAACATGACACTATGATAACATGATATCTTGATAACATTGTAACATCATAACATGATACCATAATAACATGATACCATAATAACATGATAACATGAGAACATGATAACATGATAACATGATAACATGATAACATGATAACATGATAACATGATAACATGATAACATGATAACATGATAACATGATAACATGATAACATGATAACATGATAACATGATAACATGATAACATGATAACATGATAACATGATAACATGATAACATGATAACATGATAACATGATAACATGATAACATGATAACATGTTAATTTGATAACATGATAACATGATAACAAGATATCATGATAACATGATAACATGATAACATGATAACATAATAACATGATAACATGATAACATGATAACATGATAACATGACAACATCACAACATGATAACATGATAACATGATATTATAATAACATGATAACATGATAACATGATAACATGATAATATGATAACATGATAACATGATAACATGATAACATGATAACATGATAACATGATAACATGATAACATGATAACGTGATAACATGATGACATGGTAACATCATAACATGATAACATCATAACATGGTAACATGACAACAACACAACATGATAACATGATAACGTGATAACATGATGACATGATAACATGATAACATGATAACATGATAACATGATAACATGATAACATGATATCATGATAACATGATAACAAGATAACATGATAACATGATAACATGATAACATGATAACATGATATCATGATAACATGATAACATGATAACATGATAACATGATAACATGATAACATAATAACATGATAATATGATAACATGATAATATGATAACATGATAACATGATAACATGATCACATGATAACATGATAACATGATATCATGATAACATGCTAACATGATAACATGAAAATATGATAACATGATAACATGATAACGTGATAACATGATGACATAGTAACATCATAACATGATAACATAATAACATGGTAACATGGTAACATGATAACATAATAACATGAAAACATAATAACATGATAATATGATAGCATGATAACAAGATAACATGACAACATGATAACATGACAACATGATAACATGATAACATGATAACATGATAACATGATAACATGATAACATGATAACATGATAACATGATAACATGATAACATGATAACATGATAACATGATTACATGATAACATGATAACATGATAACATGATAACATGATAACATATTAACGTGATTACTTGATAACACAATAACAAGATAATATATTAACATGTTAACATGATAACATAACAACATGACCACATGATAACATGATAACATGATAACATCTTAACATGATAACATAATATTTTGATAACATCATAACATGATAACAAAATAACATGATAACATGATAAAATGATAACATGATAACTTAATATCATGATAACATGATAACATAATAACATGATAACATGATAACATGATTACTTGATATTACTATAACAAGACATTTTATTAACATAATAACATGATAACATGATAACATGATAACATGATAACATGATAACATGATAACATGAAAACATGATAACATAATAACATGATAACATGATAACATAACAACATGACCACATAATAACATGATAACATGATATCATGATATTATGATAACATGATAACATGATAACATGAAAACATGATAACATAATAACATGATAACATGATAACATAATAACATGAAAACATGATAACATAATAACATGATGACATGATAACATGATAACATGATAACATGATAACTTGATAACATAACAACATGACCACATGATAACATGATAACATGATAACATGATAACATGATAACATGATAACATGATAGCATGATAACATGATAACATGTTAATTTGATAACATAATAACATGATAACATGATATCATGATAACATGATAACATAATAACATGATAACATGATAAGATGATAACATGATAACATGATAACATGACAACATCACAACATGATAACATGATAACATAATATTATGATAACATGATAATATGATAATATGATAACATGATAACATGATAACATGATAACATGATAACATGATAACATGATAACATGATAACATGATAACATGATAACATGATAATATGATAACATGATAACATGATAACATGATAACATGATAACATGATAACATGATAACATGATAACATGATAACGTGATAACATGATGACATGGTAACATCATAACATGATAACATGATAACATGATAACATGATAACATGATAACATGGTACCATGACAACAACACAACATGATAACATGATAACATGATAACATGATAACGTGATAACATGATGACATAGTAACATCATAACATAATAAGATGATAACATAATAACATGACAACATCACAACATGATAACATGATAACATGATATCATGATAACATGATAACATGATAACATGATAATATGATAACATGATAACATGATAACATGATATCATGATAACATGATATCATGATAACATGCTAACATGATAACATGAAAATATGATAACATGATAACATGATAACGTGATAACATGATGACCTAGTAACATCATAACATGATAACATAATAACATGGTAACATGGTAACATGATAACATAATAACATGAAAACAAAATAACATGATAATATGATAGCATGATAACGAGATAACATGACAACATGATAACATGATAACATGATAACATGATAACATGATAACATGATAACATGATAACATGATAACATGATAACATGATAACATGATAACATGATAACATGATAACATGATAACATGATAACATGATAACATGATAACATGATAACATGATAACATGATAACATGATAACATGATAACATGATTACATGATTACATGATTACATGATAACATGATAACATGATAACATGATAACATAATAACATGATAACATGATAACATGATAACATGATAACATGATAACATAATAACGTAATTACTTGATAACACAATAACAAGATAATATAATAACATATTAACATGATAACATAACAACATGACCACATGATAACATCTTAACATGATAACATAATATTTTGATAACATGATAACATGGTAACAAGATAACATGATATCATGATAAAATGATAACATGATAACTTAATATCATGATAACATGATAACATAATAACATGATAACATGATTACGTAATAACATGATTACTTGATATTACTATAACAAGACATTTTATTAACATGATAACATGATAACATGATAACATGATAACATAACAACATGACCACATGATAACATGATAACATGATATCATGATAACATGATAACGTGATAACGTGATAACATGTTAACATAATAACATGATAACATGATAACAAGATAACATGATAACATGATAACATGATAACATGATAACATGATAACATGATATTATGATAACATGATAACATCATAACATGATAACTTGATAACATGATAACATATTAACATGATAACATAATAACAAAATAACATGATAACATGATAACATAATAACGTGATTACTTGATAACACAAAAACAAGATAATATATTAACATGATAACATGATAACATAACAACATGACCACATGATAACATGATAACATCTTAACATGATAACATGATATTTTGATAACATGATAACATGATAACAAGATAAAATGATAACATAATAACAAAATAACATGATAACATGATAAAATGATAACATGATAACTGATAATTTGATATCATGATAACATGATAACATAATAACATGATAACATGATAACATGATAACAAGATAACATGATAACATGATAACATGATAACATGATATTATAATAACATGATAACATTATAACATGATAACATGATAACTTGATAACATGATAACATGATAACATGATAACATGATAACATAATAACTTGATATCATGATAGCATGATAACATAATAACATGTTAACATGATAACATGATAACATGATAACTTGATATTATGATAACATGATAACATCATAACATCATAACTTGATAACATGGTAACATGATAACATGATAACATGATAACATGATAACATAATAACAAAATAACATGATAACATGATAACATAATAACGTGATTACTTGATAACACAAAAACAAGATAATATAATGACATAATAACATGATAACATAACAACATGACCACATGATAACATGATAACATCTTAACATGATAACATGCTATTTTGATAACATGATAACATGATAACAAGATAACATGAAACATGATAAAATGATAACATAATAACTTGATATCATGATAACATAATAACATGATAACATGATTACATAATAACATGATTACTTGATATCACAATAACAAGACATTTTATTAACATGATAACATGATAACATGATAACATGATAACATGATAACATGATTACATGATAACATGATAACATGATAACATGATAACATGATAACATGATAACATGATAACATGATAACATGATAACATGATAACATGATAACATGATAACATGATAACATGATAACATGATAATCGATAACATGATAACATAATAACAAAATAACATGATAACATGATAACATAATAACGTGATTACTTGATAACACAATAACAAGATAATATAATAACATGATAACATGATAACATAACAACATGATAACATCTTAACATGATAACATGATATTTTGATAACATGATATTTTGATAACATTATAACAAGATAACAAGATAACATGATAACATAATAACATGATAAAATAATAACATGATAAGATGATATCATGACAACATAATAACATGATAACATGATAACATGATTACATAATAACATAATAACATGATTACTTGATAACACAATAACAAGACATTTTATTAACATGATAACATGATAACATGATAACATGATAACATGATAACATGATAAAATGATAACAAGATAACAAGATAACAAGATAACAAGATAACAAGATAACAAGATAACAAGCTAACATGATAACAAGATAACAAGATAGCAAGATAACAAGATAACTAGATAACAAGCTAACAAGATAACAAGATAACAAGATAGCTAGATAACAAGCTAACAAGATAACAAGATAACAAGATAACAAGATAACAAGATAACAAGATAACAAGATAACAAGATAACAAGATAACAAGATAACAAGATAACAAGATAACAAGATAACAAGATAACAAGATAACAAGATAACAAGATAACAAGATAACAAGATAACAAGATAACTAGATAACTAGATAACAAGCTAACAAGATAACAAGATAACAAGATAACAAGATAACAAGTTAACAAGATAAGAAGATAACAAGATAACAAGATAACAAGATAACAAGATAACAAGATAACATAATAGCATAATAACATGATAACATTATAACATTATAACATGATAACATGATAACATGATATTATGATAACATGATAACTTGTTAACATTATAACTTGATAACATGATAACTTGTTAACATTATAACTTGATAACATGATAACATACTAACATGAAAACTTGACAATGTGAAAACATGTTATCAAAAAAAACATTAAAACATGATAACCTAATATCATAATAACTCGATTACTTGATAACACGATAACACGATTACAGGATAACATTATAACATGATAACATTATAACATTCTTGTTAACAAAATAACATAATATATGACAACTTGATAAAATTATAACAAGATATATGACGTACATAAAACAACTACAAAAAAATGAGTATAAATTGCCGGTTTAACGCGACAGTAGTAGTTATCACAATAATGTGCATTATTATTATTATTACAGGTACTTATTGACCTTAGTACACATTTTGTTTGTTGTTAATTTATAAGCAATTATTGTTTGTTCTTTTTTGTAATACAAATATCATAGTTGCATCAGAGGCATATAAACAATGTGTTAGAGTTTAGACGCCTCGAACAAGTTAAAAGTGTGTGTTTAAAATTAGCTGTGAAATATATATTTTCTACACAAACAATCTTTAAACTAAAAGCTAAAACGCCTATAGTATGTAGTGAATCGTGTATCAAGGGTTGAAAATAGGCTTTAGCAGTTTGCTATTGCTTTGCTTCTTCATGTTGCAAAATGCGAAGGGCTGCTTAAGCACTTTGGTACGAATTACACTCAATATTTTTTTGCCTGCCCCAAATAAATACATTTTTCAGGAAGTTTCAAGATTAATTTTAATCTGTCACTACTATCAGATTTTAAAGTATGGCGTCATTATGTGAAATTGTGATTTACAGCTAATTAAATACCGCAAATAATTTACAAGCCTTTGTCGTTTCGGCCCGCATTTTTGGGCCAAAACAACGGTTTCAGTAGAGTCAGGCAAAAAAAGTGGTTGAAAGTAGATGCAAAACTTTAGTTAACATAAACTAGATAAAATGTTTATTGTTTTATAGAATAAACAAATGTTAAATCCCTTATGGAGGCGTTTTTGCGCATACTTTTAACCTGATGCAGGCGTTAAAACTTTTGAGGCAACCGCACTCTCCAAGCGCACATAAACGCTCACTTCAAGGCGCCTAGTGGTCTTTTACACACATTTTATAATAGCTATACAATACTGCAATTTATCTTAATTCTGGTGGCATTTAGTTGAACCTTTTCCTACTGCATTTTAGCATGGTCACAGTTATTAAGACACAAACCACAAATAATCGGCAGCAAATGAAACTCTCTCGGCCAAAAAATAAACCTCGTCTTCAATTTTTAAATTTATTTTGTAAATATCTGTGAATGTAATGGTTGGATCAAAAATATATTACTGCTTCATGTTATAATAAGTATCGCTGAATAGCGTGATGCTGTTATTTAACTAAAAATTTTGATCGCCTCTAAAAGGTAGAAAATGTATCGCCCGTAAATAGGCGAATGTCCGTATATATATATATTCGTTGTTTAGTTTAATTTTTTTTGCGACATTGAGAATACGTAGGCGCTCCAGTGTTGCGGTATTAGATTGAGTTGAAACGTACATATACGTCAACAGTAACAACATATTACATATATAAACATGAACAGCAGTACTGGTATTTAGACACAGAACGTAGACAAGTGTCTGCAGCAGTCAAAGGGTTAATATTTGGTACTAGTAATACTTTGAATTTTGATTTTAAAACAGTAACAAAATGAGTTTTTTATATTAAAATAAAGTTTGTCGTACTCCATTTAGATATTGTTTTAAGGTCTTTCTTTATAAATGCTACAAATTTTAACGTAAACATTTCAAAACGCTTTGTCATATTTACTGATACGGTCTTTGGAAAGTATGACATATGAAGGGTGATAATATCAGCAAAGTTATGAATAAAACTTATGATTATTTCAAAAAGTTTATTAAAGTAAATAAAGTTGTTTAAAGAACAGAGCCTTGAGGAACACCAGCATTTACAATTTTGGAAGATTTAAAATAGTAAAACTTTTTCTTTTCGATTAATAACTAATTTGTTTTGATTATTTAAAAAAAAAGTATTAAAAAATTTGAACTCTCTTGCAATAAATTTATTATTTTACAAATTTTTTTGTTGTTTATGAAAAGCATTAGTCATTTCTATTAATTAGATCCAGAACAAGCCATTATAATATAATAATGCATTTTATATCTATCACCAGGTCGGGATTAGTAGTTATTGTTAGAATATAGTAGGGAGTAAGTTTTATAAAGGAATGATCCTGGAGCAGGAAGTTTGGTTATGCCAAGTTACCAGTTTTTTAAAACCTAATTTGGCTTTCCTGAGTTTAGGATAGTTAGGAATAAAATATTTTAGAACTTTAAAAACTGGATCTGTCCACTTGAAGCCAGAATCCTGGCTTTAAATGCCAGATTTAACTTCCCTGCGGTACGGTAGGGTGTAAGAATATAGACACCTAAAGAGTGTATACAGTACAACTTTTGTCATCGTAAAATATAATAAATCATTTAAATAATTAATTGCATTGCTTGAAGTATTACTTACGTATTTAAGTTTTTAAAAGCGTAATTTCTATTTTTAAATAATTGTCATTTAAACTATAATCAGAATAGTCAAATTTATGTTAACAGTAACAAATACTTAAAAAAATAAAATAATTTTTTAACGATATAAGTCCACGTCCCAAAAAATAAAAGATCACTTTTTTATGTCTATACCTTTTTTAATAAAAACGATAATTAGATAAAACATTTGAGTTATACATATTTTGTTCTAATAAATAAATAAATTTACAGCTAAATAATCATTTATTTTTAAAACATTATTAACAATTGAAAAACACTACAAAAACAAAATAAAAGTAGAGACATTTTTTATAAATTAGCAGTACTGAGTTTGTATTAGGTTCTAGGTTGCAAATGTCTTTGATCAGCACAAATAACTTTTTTTGGAAACTTCATATAATTCTTTCTGGTGTATATTTTGTCACTTTTTGATTAACGCTATTTTGTTTTTGTAGAAAGTATTGTCACAATAATGGGTGCAGTGCGATTTTGCATTATTAATACAACATGTTTTTCTAATACATAAAGTTAAGCGTTTAGACTTTTTTGCATTATTGGAAGGTTGGTTTTTGCTTCAAAACCTGTCACTGTACAAACCATTTTAGGAGTCGTCATTAAATCTTTAAACTTCTTGTACTACAGAAACAAAATACCGTTTGCCGGGATGTCTGTAAACACGTGCTTGAGCACAAATTGTTAGACGGAATCTTGACTCATTGGTAAAGAAAACTTGTGTCTATTGTTAAGGTTGCCAATTAATATGCCTACAAGCAAAATTTAAAAAAAACTTAATTTTTGACAAAATAATTTTGTCTTTGGGTGGTTTTCTTTGTTTGACATTACCTAGTGCGTTTTTTGTAAGGACCTGTATTTAGGAATCAATTCTAAAAATGCTAAAAAATAGAAGCATTGCAATAAAACATTTTTGCAACTTGTCTAATACAACACTCACTATTTTTATTTTACTAAGATATCGTATTTTATTTTTAATTGAGTTTTGGAACAATTTGTTACTGTTACTAAGCTTACTTGTTAGGAAATCCATGTACCTTCACTGTAAATGTATTCATTTATTAGAACAAAATAAGTAACATGTTTCCCTAAATTTTTTGAGCAGTAGTAAAACATAGAAAATCATAGATGACCATGATACAGTTTAAAAATAACTGACTAAAACATCTTATAATGTATATTGAAATTGTAATAAAGGAAATATACCTTTTTATAATAAAATAAGATAAGATGAACAACAAAGGACAGTTAAAACTCTTTTAATCGCAAGTATAAAAGAACTGATGGGTATTAAAAGTATTGATTATACACATTGACCGAATTAAAACGAATAATTTTTATGTGTAACAATATAAAACAAAAAGCCACAAAATATAATTGGCTTAAACTAGCTTATTGCACATTTCAAAATAATTAAAATCGAATTTATTTAGTTTGACGCGACAAAATATGTCAACCATAATAATAAAATATTGAAATAAAAATGTAAAATATTGTTGATGGTGGTATGCTTAAATAAATTGCTAATTATAATGATTATGCTATGAATTATTTGTATAAGTTACATTAATATAAAATAATCTATTGTCTTGCAACCAATTAGTGTATATATTTAAAATTATTTTTCAAGCTTTGGGACTTTCAAATTAAAATTTAATACATACATATATAATAATAATTAAAAAAATAAAATAACTTTTTTAATTAATTAACAACTAATTATACATTTTCACATCTTAAACATAATAATAAATATACTTTGACTAATAATATACTTCTATTTATCACAGTTTTGTGTAAAAACTATTCTAGGGGGATTGAGGTTAGGGTATTTTAATAAAAATTTTATACTTTATTGTGCTGATTTTATTTTTATATATTAAGACCGGTTTCGGCGGTTAGGCCATCATCAGTTCTAAAATATTACATTAATTATAAATATATATGTGTTACATAGATGATTTTAACAAAACTTACCTTTCTTTTCTTTTCACAGATGTTGTTGTGTGTTGCAGGTGGTGTGAATTTGTTGTGGTTACTGTTACATTAATTGGTTAGTGTGTATTGTGGATATTGTTGTCGAGTGATTAACTGTAGTGTGGTTATAAATAACAATAACCACACTACAGTTAATCACTCGACAACAATAACCACAATACACAATAACCAATTAATGTAACAGTAACCACAACAAATTCACACCACCCGCAACACACAACAACACCTGTGAAAAGAAAAAAAAAGTAAGTTTTGTTAAAATCATCTATGTAACACATATATATTTATAATTAATGTAATATTTTAGAACTGATGATGGCCTAACCGCCGAAACCGGTCTTAATATATAAAAATAAAATCAGCACAATAAAGTATAAAATTTTTATTATAATACCCTAACCTCAATTATTTTAAACTGTGCAATAATCAGAAACAAATACTATTCTAGGGGGATTCGAAAAAATCAATTGCCTTATTGATTACATACCATTCTACTTAACATGGAATTGAAGCTATAATTTGTCCTATAGTGTTAGACAGCAAATGCAGAGTGGGTTTTAGTATTTATTGCAGGTACATAAACATTTATTAGCTCATGTGATTGAGAATTATTTATATTATTTGCAAGTTTAAAATAGCAAACATTTTGTCAGTATTTTCAGCAAATTATGTCAATTCATTAGTTAATAAAATAATGTTGCTAAAGAGAGATAAAAACATCTTAAAATGTTAGAGAGGTTGCAAAAATATGTTATTGCTTTTGGATAAATACTTAGTAAAATTAGTGATTATTTTACAATTATTTAATTTTTTTACATAAATTATATTCATCTCTCATGTTAGAAAAAAATCAGATTTGGTGTTATGGTTGCCTAGTAAAATAATATAATGTTTGAATTAAGTTTTGTAAAATGTATACTTATTAAAGTTGGTGTTATACTTATTAAAGTTGGTGTAGTTTCTAAAATAAATACAATCAACGACAGGAATGCACTGTTTGCAGCACGCCGCTGTCAGTGCTGCAAACGTTTTTTTGTTCGTGTCGCTTTCAACTATTTTTTGCCTGTCCTTTTATGGCAACAACAACATGATACAACTTTATTACTATTATTAAAAAAAAAAATTTTATTTAAAAGTTCAAGTTTCAATGATTAATTGTCAAATATTGTTATGACGTTATCAAAGAAGTGCAATACAATCACTCTCCACTAGATGACAAGTGTACTGTTTTTGTTATATGATATTAACAAATTAAGCAAAACATTTAAAAATAATATTAATAACTAATGCAATAAATTAATTTAACTTTTAAATAATAATTACTGTTAACTAAAATCAAGTGATATTTAATAATCATATTAGTAATTTTTATTTATTATATGTAATAAAATATTCTATTGATTAAGTTTTTTTTTAATTTTAAGCAAACTAGTTTTGCAAATTATCAATAAATAAAATTATTCTATAAAATTACTACAGAAAACATGAATCATATTAGTGTGTAAACCAGTGCCATCTATGTTTTAAAAGCCAATAAATGTTTTTCAAAAAGTAGGCAGGCAAACATTATAATTAATAAATCTATTTACAAATGATATTTACTAATTTAATTAAATTTTATAATATGAACATTAGTATCTCTTCTCAGTGATTTAGATTAATAGAAACCATGGTCTTAATTTTTTAACCAGTTTAATTTTGTAGACTGATATGACTGTTAGGCGTAACTAAAAACCGTGTTATGATGATGACTTTTATTACGTGTTTTAGCTTGTTGATAGAGACGATAACGTTCTTTGATATCTACAATAAAAGTCTTTTCAAATCTCAAAACTATTTTAAATGACCTTAAGCAACCCTCTATTGTTGTTGTAGATCCTTAAAATCAAATTTTGATTTTTCTCTATGAATTGATAATAAAATAATGAAGTTGTCAGTATCAATAATATTTCTAGCAGTCACAATAGTTTTCTAGTTTTTGCTGAAATATTGTTATTGTTGAATATGATAATGCAATACTTAGCGTTTTACATGTTTTAAATGTTATCTGTTAAATATTTGTTGACTGTATAGTAACATTTTTGAATAAACAGAGATTTTACAGTTTGTCTAAACTTACAAAAAACATTAAGGGGGAGAATAGTTGCGCTATTATAAGGGTTTACAGCATCTAACTCAGCAAGAAAACGCCTGAATATAATTGAATAAAATTTTCACACATTGTAGAAGAAAGTCAATCTGTGTCCTCAAATTTGTAGAAATTTTTATGCATTAAGTCGTTTCTTTGCAATTAATTTTTAAAAAGTGACGTTTTTAATTAGTTTTTAATTATTTTTTTAATCGTTAAATATAACTTCAAATCTTTAACCAAAAACATAAAGACATAGAATATTGTATGTAGTTCAACATATAAAAAGAGTGATGACTAAAGTCTTATTGTTTGGATATTGAGTTGGTTGGCGTTTTGTCTTAAAACAATCAATTTTAATTTAAAAACGGCGCTGTACAAGTCAATATTTTTTTAGAGGGAAAGGTTCATCGATATTCTCGTAGATGTGATAGGATTTAATATTTTTCCATAACAATACTACTAGTAGCACCACAACAGGACGAGGCGACTAAACACGGCAATTCTCTAGCGTTAATTTCTTTAATACATGCGGAAAGCTTATTGTATAATCCATAGATTTGATGTTATAAATCATACGTACTACTTTTTTTGCATTATAAGCACTTATGCAAATGCATGTCTCCTCCCCAGAGCAATATATTATATTTTAAGTAAAAATGCACAAGCGAGTAGTACATATTTAACAGTGTATTTCTATCCTCTTTATTTTTTAATTTAAGAATAGAGAAATACGCAGTATTAATTTTAGATTGAATATGGTCTACGTAGTTATCCCAAGATAAATGATTGTCTATAATGGATCTAAGAAATGTGGTAGATTTAGACAGTTTAATGTTATTTACTCAAATAATTATTTAAAGGCAGTTTTTTTTTGTAAATTGTATGTACACTGTTTTATTTTTATTTATAATAAGTCTATTAGCAGTGCTCCAATTAATTATTTTTGTAATACAATTTTTTGCAGAAGTAGTTCAGGGCTTCATGCTGATACAACAATTGTAGTATCATCTGCATACATGCAAATAAATTCGTCACAAATAATATGTTGAGGCAATTCATTTACAAAGAGTAAAAACATTAAGGGTCCCAACACAGAGCCTTTAACTACCTCCAACTCAACTGCATCAGTTTTATATATATTTGATTTATATAATTTTGCAATCACATGAATAAGACCGAATCCATTAATTTACATGCTCCCTTATTCCTAATGCATTCAGGTTTTTTTAGCAAAAAATTGACATCCATTACATCAAAGGCTTTTGAAAAATCAAAAAACAAACCGACTACATAATCTTCTTTGTCTAGTTTTTTATAAACAAAATGTACATACTCAGCAGTCCGTCAACTTGTTTTTAGGAAACCCTTGTTGATACGGTGTTCGCACCTCAGATTTGTCTATAAAACTTGTGGCTAGTGAGTATACAACTTTTTCAATTATTTTTGAAAAAACACTGAGAATTGTTATTGATCGATAATTAAGCACGTCTTCAGAATCACCTTTTATAAAATTGGAATCACGCATCCTACTTTCAGTTTATCATCATCAGTTTATAAGTTTACTATGTTATTGGTTGTATTAATTCATCTATAAAAACTAAACTTGTTTTGTTTGTGATTACACTATTTATTGTATAAATTGTGTAAATATTAATCTTGCGCAAAGTAGAACATTTTTAATACAGTTTGTTGTAAAAAACTTTGTATCAACACTTTTTTAAAAGCAATGTCTGCACAACTACATCTTTGTTTCTCTCTGATAGTTTGCTAAATTCATATTCCGCTAATTGTCAAGTTAGAGATTTATTTGTTTGATCAATTATTTTAATAAGTTTTGTCCAAAATTTTGCTTATTAGCAATTTTAATGCCACTAACATTATTTAGGTTTTAAAAGATGTGCAAGGTTGCAACTTAGCCAATCTATTTTTAGAAAAAGTTTTAATTATTTTAAATAAAAGTTATATGCATTGCGCTTTGGTGCGTTTAAGACTGGATTAAGGTTTTATAATCTATACCTTAGCAGCTTTATCCACATTGTCAATTGTGGATTTTGCACAGCATACCGAAGTTTGTTTAGCAAGTGGCGCATTTTGCACTAGCCCTATTGCTAGTATTTTGTCCGTAGTATCTAAACCATTTTTTATCTTAAAATCTTGACCGTTAAGTACTCCATAAAACTAAAGCTTAGTTTTTTTTTGCAAAACATTAGTTTTGACAATTTATACAACATCAGGGTATTGTCGCAAAAATCTCTTGCTTTACAAAATTCTAATATTCTTTGAAAACTAAATCTGCAACTTTTTGAAATGAACTATTGAGAACTGAATTAAATTTTCAAAAATGTAAGCAAATTTTATAAATTCTACTGTAACATTTACTGTTAGCTTAAAAAGTAATAAAGCTGTTCATTATTTATTAGCATCCAAAGAGTCTTTAGTGTCTATAGTGTGAAAATTCAACAAATTTATAGTTTACCACAATTGTTTCACTACACAGTGGCTTTATCAGGTATAATGAAAAATAATAAATTACAAAAATAAAAATAATATAACTGGTAGGGAAGGTTAACAAAGGGATAGATTTGAAACAAACAAATGGCAATTAATTATTACATTATTCTACAACAAAAATGCAAAATTATTGTACAATATTCAACAAAAAAATTAATTGGAATTTGATCATTTAACTGCGTTTACTATACAGGGTGTAGATTAATTGGCGGACAAACGCTAGTTCGGCCAAACAAAGAGTTTCTCAGCGTTTTGGAATTAAAATTTTCGTTTTCTTTTGGAACGATCTACAAAGTTACCTGGCGTTTGTTCGCTAATTAATCTACACCCTGTATATGTTGATTTTCATAGATTCTCATGAATTGAGACCATGTTCTATTAAATGTTCAGCATATGTCAATTTTATTTTATTATTACAAAAACTAGCTCTATTGATTCTATTTTTAAAACTCCTCCCCGTTTTTCCGATATATACCTTAGGCAACATTTCAGTAAATAAACGGTTGATTTTTTACTTCTATCTGTTGAGTTATTAAAATAATGAACAAATTTTGAGAAAAAATATTGGTTTTGAAAAACGTAGTGAAGTAGTTATTTAAAATTTTACTAATTTTAACTTAGAATTGGCTTAAATAATCGATAAAAGTATAATATGTTTGATTTAAATTACTTGACTTGAACTAGTATTGTTGTTTAGCGTTTTTGTTTTTGAAAAAGTATGTAATTAATTGTTATTTCATAATTTTTAGAAATGATAAAAATTCTATTAATTTTGATTTCAAAATTAGTTTTTGAGATGAAAATATTAATTAATCAATGTAACATTAAATAAAATGCTGTTAGTTTATGTGACATTGGGTAAAAAGATTTCATGTGAATAGTTGTATCTGTGTGTGTAGGTTTATGACAAATATTAAATTCATGTTTATTATTTACTCGACTTATACTTAAATCTATAAAATTAATTAAACTATTTGACTCTGACTGAATTTAATATAATAATAACATAAAATACCATTTACCATATAACTTAATTCACTACCAATATAATACGTAATCCTAATAAACCTAAACCCTGTTTTTAATTATTTATTTATTAATTCTGTTTTGATTTTCTTTTTTTTTGTTACCGCCATCATCCATTTCATTCCTCTTCCATTTTCTTTCAGTACCTTATTTCTTTCCAATTGCTCTTTTCTCATCTCATTGCACTTTAGCATGTGTTCTATGCTTCCCTAACTTCTCCACATATCCTACATATTTTCTTTTTCTCTTCCATCCGAAATTTGCACACTTTCTTCTTATTTCCACATCTATATCTTTACATTTTCTAGGTACTTTGGTAGTGCATCCGTTATAATGTGTTTATAATTTGAATTGTACCTAGATTCATTTATCCGTGTTCTTCGTTCTTGCACTTGTATATCTCTCATACCAAAATTTTCTTCCACATACTTCTATCTTTTCTCAATCGTTCTACTTCCTTACTTGCATATCCATTCGTGTTAAAATATTTTTCTCTGCATGTTTCCATTTTTCCCCATTTTCCCTTCATTTTCTCCTTTCTCACTCTTTCTTCATACTTCATTGCACGCTTTCCTGCATCTACTCTTAATTTATCTGATTTAACTTCTTCCATTACAATGTATGCTGGGGTCTCTTTGTTTACTCTTAATACCCATTTCAAATATTTAGAGTAGTATGTATACATTATGGTCTCTCTTCCTTTTCTAAACTTGGCCTGTCTGTCTGGCAATGTTCCATTCATCTCTAGTTCTCCGTTCAGTTTTTCTTCTAGTACCATGGCGTGGATCTTGTATGCTGTACTTAGTAACGTTATACCTCTGTAATTTTCTGCAAGCTTTTTATTTCCTTTTTTGTGTATCGGACCTACTCTCCACTGACTAGGAAACCCTTTTCCCTTTCATACTTCATTTATTATCTCACTCAGTCTCTCAATCAAACTTCTCTACCATACATCCATGCTTCATTTTGTATTCTATCCACACCTGTCTTTTTATTTGCTTCCATATCACTTCTTTTGTTATTTCATCTACATTTTGTTTCAGTTGTTGTGTTGTCATTAGCCTTCTATCGATTTTTCTGTCCGATCCTTCGTACAGTTTTAAGAAGGATATCTACCAGTGTTTTATCAAAATTTGATTGTTTTTTTGTCTTCTGCTTTTTCTCTCTTTGTTTATGTATTTCTATGCTTCTTCTTCTTCTAACATATTTCTTTTATCTCTATTTCTTTTTTTTTATATAATGTCTAGACTTCTTTGCGTTTATTTTTGTATACCTTTTGAGCACTCTGATATACTTTTTTCTGCAATTATGTTCTCAAATTCTGCCATTTTTTGTCCTACGCCTTTTTTTTTCAAAATGTCTTTTATATAAATTTTGCCTGTACATTTTTTGTGTCCATACTATTTTTGTTACTATTTCTTTTTCTTTTTTTGCTTCTCTTTTTATGCTTCCGTTTATATACCCTGTGGCTGATGGTCCAACTCTACTCTTTCTTCAACTTTAAATGTGTTTATCTCTTGCCACGCTTCTTCATTTACCATTACGTAATCAATTACCGATTGTTTCTTCGCTCCTATGTAAATATATTCTTCCTCTTCATCTCTTTCCATATTTCCGTTTAGTATGTCCCACTCATTTTCTTCAATCATATCCATCATTTTTTTTTCTTTATTTTCTTGTTTGTTTTTTGACTCTTTTTTGCTTTTTTTGTCGTCTCCTCCTACTATTAGTTTTGTCTCCTCGGTTTTTTGTATTGAATTTTCTAACTTTGTTTTATTTTTTTTATCCCTCTGCTGTACAACGTAACCATTTTGTATTTTGTTCTTCTCAATATAAAATTTTGCTGCACCATCCCTTCCATTTCCAATTCTTTCGTATTTCTCTTCCTGTTAAGATGCCTTCTTTTGCTCTTCCCATTTTTTTTTTTAATAGGTTGGCATTTTTATCTAAACTTTTTAGGCATTTGATCTTCTATGTTTTTCCACTTTCTATTTAAATTTAATGTTATAGTAAATGCTGTTAAGGGTCCTTTACCAATTTCCAGCTGATCACTGTAGAGAGAGACTGTAAAGTTTAAACGGGGAAATAAAATACGAATTTCACATCATGACGTACAGTGTGCGTACAGCCGACGTGTGTTCTTGTGTGAAAGATCTAGTGCGCTCTGATTGGTCATTGAGCTATAAAACTCACAATCGCCCTTGTAGCCGGCTACACTGAAATATAATTGTTAGACTTTCAATCATGGGGTGCGCACTGTTATTAGAAAAAGTTGAATCTATAACTTTAGTGTTGGTTCATTCTACTGCGCAGCGCTGCGATCACTAAAATTTTCAAAATCAGATAGTTGGCTATGACTGACAAATAACAATTATTGTGAGGACAAAGATCTGTCAAGTTTTTTTCATTAAACTGTGTTTTTTGTGTTATATGGTTGTGTTGTGTATCTTGTGAACATAATTTATATAATATACTTATATACAAAAGACAATTTTTAGTGATTATTTAGGTTTACTATCGTTTATTAATTTTAAAGTTAGTATATTTAAAAAGTTTTATTAAAAATAAATCAAATCCTAACTTCTATATTATACAATTCTTGGGATGAATTAATACTTTCAAAATAGAATGAATAGAATTTGATTTGATTATCATTACTAATTAGGAGAGATGTAATGTGTTTACAACATTTTTTTTGCTTAATTCAATCATGTAAATTATGTGTAGAAAATATGTATATAGGTATGTTTGCAATGTATAATAAAATTTAAACATTAATTTAATTTTTTATTTTAAAATAATAAAATGTGAGTAATTGTTTGTTTTATAAATAATAAATAATACAAGGATTTCATCAAGTTGATATTAAAATGTAAGTAAGTGTATGTTTTTTTTTATATAAGTAAAATTTAATCATTTATTTAAAATAAGTTAGTAAATTTGCTTATTATCTAATATATATGTCATCAGTGAATATGTGTGCAAGTCTAATAAATTTAAATTAGACTTGCCTATTAATTCAATGTCCATGGATTTTTAATTAAAAAAATAATATATTCCAGAGTTTAAATTTGCCGCGGAATGCAAATTAGTTTTGGTTCATTCCGACGTGATGGCGCAAACGTGGAAACAAGAGAGAGGCTGAGTTGCCGTTCTATATGAATATATGTTCTATGCTTTCAATCGGACTTCTTCAATAATCATGTTTATATGGAAATATTAAAAATATAACTGTATTAATTTTGTCTACAAAATTATTACTGCCAATCGAAACATAACAATAAAAATATGTAAATGTAAAAATATAATTTATAATACAGAGTAATTAAAAGCGCGTGTATGTTATAAAATAACTGTAAAATCCTCAAATTCGCTCAGGTAACATACCTACAAATTATCGTCTCGAAACTCTCGTATAATTGATTCATTTCTTCTTTTGCGGAAGAATGAATGCCGATCGAATTTTAATTAAATATGAAATTGTAATTATAAATATCAGTAGAAAAAATAAAATACTTTCACGTATTTAAAATATATATATATATATATAATTTGTCTTATATTAGCAGAGAGTAATAGTAAAATATCGGCATAAAAAACGTTTATATCTTGTTCACAATACTCGTCTAGATTATACAAAACCATATTTTTTTATTTAATTATATATTTTTTTAATAATTTAACGATTTAAAAACTGATATTACATGTTCTGACACAGTCACAAACTCGTGGCAAAATATTAACTTTGTAATCAAACGTTTTTATTAAAACCTAGATTGGAAAATTGAGATCATATTGATTAGCAGTTTACAAAATAGTTGGGATATATTACAAATGTTATTGCTCACATGTTGTGCATTATTTATAAAGAAAAATTGATTCTTTATCTTAAATTTTCAATCTATTGTAAAATTGATAATCATTTGAGAATTTTACAGACTTTAAAGTTTTATCTATAATTATATATGTATATACAGGGTGTTTCCTAACTGAAAGCGAAAAATAAAACTTTGGTCCTATTTTTAATTTCAAACAGAAAATCTAAATTACTTTTTTGTCTACCTCGCTTTGTTTCCAAAAAAAAAAAACAAACAAAAAAACATTACTTTAACAAATGTGCGATGATGCAAGCTATTGATACTTGTCAAAATTGTATTCTTTGGTTCGGTTAGTAAAATTTGATAAAAATGCTGTTCAACAACGGAGAATACGCAGATATCATTTTTGTTTACGGATTCTGTAATAGTAATGCCCTAGCTGCAAGTTCCGAGCATCAATTAAGATTTCCTTACAGAAGGCAATCTTCTCGTCGCGTATTTTAAGACTCATTTTAAAGGCTCTGTGAATTTAGAATTAGAAATCATCGTAGTAGAAGTCCACATCAGCAGCACACCGTGGGAGATGAAGAACAAATAGTTGACACAGTTTTTGATAAATGGGGTCAGCGTTAAACAACTTTCCGCCCGTTTACAACTATCTGAAAACTTTGTCTGAAAAACCTTAAATCTTAAATAGGGAAATTCTTTACCCATATTATTATCAAAAAGTACAACACCTACAACCAGGCGACTCAACACAGCGACTTGCATTTTCTCAAGGGTTTTTTAAACGACATCAACAAGATCCTAACTTTATTAGTTCAATATTGTAGAGCAATAAATCTATATTCACAAGAGATGACAATTACAATATACATTAGATCATTAAGAAATCCGTACGCAGTTAGGGTACGAGCTTACCAATAAAGAATTTCAGTTAGCACATGTTATGGGGTTTTTAATGAGGAACTACTGCCAATTCAAATCTTACCACCTCGTTTAAACGCTGATTTATAAGCAGAAATTCTCAAAAATCAGATGAAAAATTTGCTGGATAACAATGTTCCTTTATCCTTACGTAACAAGATGTACTAGCACAAAGGAACACTGCCCCATGTTGTGCAATATGTAGTTAAATAGTTCAACGATAGTTTTACCGATAGGTAGATTGGTAGAAGAAGTCCAGTAAACTAGCCTGCAAAATTTTCCGATCTAAATCTATTAGACTTTTATGGGTAGGGACACATGAAACAATTGGCTTATGCGGAGCTTAACAACGTGGAGCAGCTACAAAAGATAATTGCGAATGCTGCATTGCAAATTCAAAACAGATTTTGAAGCAGTTTATTATTCTCTTTTAGTGCGTTGTTAAGCTTGCATCCACGCTCATTGTGGCCATGTTGAGAACTTATTAAAGTAATATTGTTTGTTGTTACCATTGTTACAAATATTTTTTTTTACTAAAATTTTGCTAAGTAAAAATTTTATATCTAATGTGTATTTTTTGATTATCTTAAAAACGAAGCAAGACAGCTAAAATAGTTATTTAGATTTTTTGTTTTAAATTTAAAAAAATATACCTAAAGTTTTGTTTTTTGCCTCCAGTTAGGTCACGCTCTGTATAATTTAAGATATATTCATATACAGTGTCACACGGGCTTTATAATAATGATATAGCACTAACAAAAAAAATTATAAAACTAAAAAAAAATCTAATAAATAAATATACCAAATACTTTTGTTTTCGACTTTTTTTTTCAAATAAGTTTTTTTCACTTTAACTATGACTTGTATGGGCTTTGTGTACTATTTCGTAGTAATCATGTTTTGCATTAAAAGATAAACAAAAACACAAAAAACAAACAAAAAAAAGAAAATCTGGACCGTGTAAGGGAGCTGGAAGACCACCAAGGTGTTGCTTTGGGCCAGGAAGTTGGTAACGTTGACGGCCGTTTTGACTGGGGGCATTGTTATGGTGGAGCTTGACCGTGTCTTTGATGTCAGTTCTCACGCCCTTTCTCTGCCTTTTCAGTTCTAGGTCGTACTCAAACATCCAAGATTTGTCTCTGGTTACGACAGAGTTAAAAAAATCCGCCTCATTTTAAATCAAATCCAAAACTTACAAAGTCAAAAACACATTTCTTGCAAAGACACTTCTTTCCGCTCAGAACAGTCGGAGAAAGTTGGCGACCAGCTGCGTTGGAAGAGAAGATCCTCCACCACATTTTCCGACCGGTTTTACGGGGCTGGTATTGATAGTCGCGTCACAATAAAATCATGCGCATTACTTTCATAATGAATCCCGTATAATAGTTTTCCTGTGCGTTCTCCTATTATACAAGAGATTAAATTTATACAATAATTTAATAATCTAAATATTCATCAACGTTTTCAATGTTGAGAGAACGATTTTTAATTATTTGACTAAAATATAAATTAATAATAGATTAGACAATTTAAATGTTACTAACAAAACTATTACCTACCTAAATGTTTGTCAACAATATTAGAATCATTCAAAAAAGTTATTTCAATTTGTCTGAAATATGATATACAAACAGATTACACTATTAAAATAATAGTAACAAAACTTAGTACTACCTATCGTCTTCAGCAACAGTATTAGAGAGTTCGGAACAACCTCTTTTAACCATTTCACTTAAATAATATTAATTAATAGATTACACAGTTAATAGTTTACTAAACAACAGATTAAAAATGAAATGCCAATTAGCAAAAAAAAAAAAATTTTTTTACAAAACTAGTATTTTTGTTTAAACAGTTTACCATGTTGTAAATGGCACACACACCTTTTTGCCAACATTTTTCTGAGATTTATAAATACGTCTACTTTTTTTTACAACTTAAACATTGTTTTGAATTTCAACGAGTTTGTGTGTTGTTTATAAAATATAAGAAGTAAGGCCAGATGTACTGAAGGTACCTCACTAAAGTCGAGATTTAATAATTGCACTACCAACAGTCAACAGAAACTTTAGCGTTTATTATTATGAGGTAACAAAATGTTGTTGAACGTTTGATTACAATTTGTATTACAAAACTGCAATTTTAAAACTTTTGAATAAATTAACAGTATCGCAGTTGGTATATTATTTGAAGAATCACTTTATATCTAGGGTTTGCAAATATTCAACAACTTAAAAAAGTTTTTTATATGTTTATTTAAATATGTTGATCAAAATATAAATCAATTAATTTGTTTTTTTTTGTTTCAAAGAAGTTAAGATATTAAAATGTCTGATGTCTTTCTAATATTTTTTTTAAGAAAATTAACAACTTTTAGTAAATTCGAACCGTTACTTTACTACTAAGAAGTGTACAGATATAATTTTTTTTGGATTATGGATGGCAAATATATCATTTTGAAAAGAAGGTATTGAAAATTTTATAATACTACAATAAATTATTGTTTAACTTTTTATGAAAACCTAAAAAATTTGATTTGTTTATGCCAAGAAATTAATAAAAAAGCAATCCATTAATTATGTGTTATGATTTTTAAGTATATTATGATTCATTTCATTTTAATTTTTGTCAAAAAGTAAAGTAAAGAATGAACTTAATGAAAATAATTTTTTTTTTATTAAATTGAAACTAAATCTAATACAATTGCAAAATTAATAGGTAAGATTATTTATTTAATTAAATAAATAAATTTAAAAAATATATATTTAATACTACTAACTATTAAATATTATATTGCGTAACCTACAAAGAACGTACAATAAATGAATCTAAAATAATATCATAGGGGCGGGCTGGGATTCATCATCAGTGTCTACTCTAGCTCTATATAACGTTCAGTTCTATCTATAATAATATATAACACTAGATTTTTACAGTGTACGCAGACGAGACTGCTGTATGATGTCTCTAGCGTACAAGCCAATACTACCGCAATTTATTTGATAAATACGAATTTTTAATAGTTAATTCCTGCAGTGTTTATTCATTATAATCTCATGATTGTTGCACTAACGCAAAGATAATACATTAAATTATTGAACGACATAGAGATATTATTATTTTTGTACATATAATTATTTGAAATAATATGGCCATATTAATGACCTAAAAATATAATTAAAAACTAATGTTTAATAAAAATTGACGATGTCATTTAAAAATAGAACTGTTCCTAAATACGACGGTATTTTTGTTTTATTTTTAACTTATATAATAAAGTCAGCATACAACTATTAAGGATGCCCCTTAATGCTGTGAAAGTACATTGAAAGGACGTTAACAAAATATCTGAAATAATGTAATAGACCCTAATTAATATAGATATTACTGCTTAACAGATTTACAAACACAGTTAACTAAACATTGTATAAAAACATGCAAGCCTTGTGCTTATTTGTTGAATTTTTAAGTTTTTTATATTTTTGACAATAATACACTGATAAAGATTTAAAAAAAAAATTAAAGGAGATACTAAAAAATGATTTGAAAACTACTTGGGCAATCAGAAGTTTTAGGTTAAAATAAGAAACAACTATTGACAAAGGTTTGCCCCAAGCAGTATTTTGGCACCAATTTTTAATTTATTATATGCAAAAGACATAAGATCAAACTTACAATACTTTAAATACTATTATACGCAGATGACACATTAATTGTATCGATCCTAAAAAATGTACAAGCGTTGAAAAACATTCAATTAGATTTCAAACAGTTTCAAAAATAAGCTCACGACAAAAGGAAAAACAAATTAACCTGATTTTTCATAAATCTCAATGTTTACACAAAGTCTGAACACTTGACAACTGCAATTGTCATGAACAAATGGAAATTATAAAAAAGCAAACGTATCTTGAGATATGGTCAACAAAATAAGAAGCAAATTACAACATATTGCAAACAGCTTTTACTACCTTAAACAGTTTATACCGGAACAAACTATGACAACAATATATAGCGCACTGCTAAAATCCATTATTACGTATGGAATAACTGTGTACGGTCAAACGTTAAATACAAAACCGTGTCATAAAAATCTACGCAGTTGTTTAAGTCAAGATCCATACAAAGGGCTATCAACCACTGTTCAAACTTAGAACAATAATGAACATTATAAAAAAAATTATATAGCTCAAAAATTCAAAGTAAAAATAAGTAAAGAAGTAGCCATACGATAGTTGTTCAATGAAATTCCAGATCACATCTTAAAAACGAATTCAATAGAACTGTTCAAACCAAAAATTAAATCCTGGTTAAAAGACCATTTATAAAGTGACTGATCAAGACATGTACTAATAGTACATAACACTTGCCACTGACAATCCAATCTGGAATTAAGAAATAAAACATGAAATATAATCAAAAAAGTTGATTTTTAGTGGATAAGCACTCTTTTGAATAAGAGAAAAAATTGCACATTCCGCACACCTCTAGCAAAAAAAAATGTTGTCAAAAAAGTCTGTATTTGTTTTTTATTGTCTGTAGCATACATATCTATACTAAAATAAACAATTTCTAAATAATTTATGTTTTTTTTTTATTATTGACTCTAAATTTGCCTTTAAGATTTTTCATTTGTTAGTAAAATTAATTATTAAATTGAAAATTGTATTTGTTAACGTTACGATAGCTTTATCAGAGTTAAAAACAAAAAGTTAATTACAAAGTTATTCGATATCCAATTGTTATTAACTTTTTGTTTTTAGCTGTGATGAAGATAGCAAATCTATCGAAACATTAGCAAATAAAATTATTAGCATACGCTAGACTTTTATTCTATCCTACTTCTAAAGTAATCAACCTCAAATAGTAAAAAAAAGATATAATTAAATTAACAAAATTAACTAGAAGATTATAGAATGCACAGAAATAAAAATATAAGCTGAATAATCTCAAGAAAAAATATTTTAAGTAATAAAAAATTAATCATTTTTTGAACACAATCTTTGAGATTTCAAGTGACAAGACTGGCAGTACTAATTATTTCTGTTTGAATTTTTCCAAAATAATAAATACATTTTTTTTAATTTTTAATCATTTTATAAGATTATTTTATATATATATTTTCTACGCATTGTATGATCTTCTAGTTGGTGACATTCAATTTAGAAATATAAAATCTAACAAACCACATTGTATAATAAAAAAAAGCTCGTTTTTTTTGTCGTTTAAACCGATTTTACTTCTTGTTTGGTAGTTTTTGGTATTTGAACATATTTCTGGAGCTCATAAAAACTTAACAAAAAAATTTTTAAGTCCAACTCTAATTTACATTTAATATATTTTGACTGCAGGAAGTTGTGGGAGATGTTAAACTGGTTGTATGTTTGGTTGTTGATGCTACAGTTATAATAAAACACAAAAATAAAGTAAAAGTTCAAAAAAAAAAATTATTGCAATACTACAATTGTTTTACCACACAGTGGTTTTATGAGGTATAATGAACAAAAAGTAAAAGGGTATACATTAATTACTTATATACTAAAACAAATAAAAATAAAATAGAATAACTGGTTAACAGAAGGAAGTGAATTAGTGCAACAAACCAAACAGATATTAATTAGTATTACATCATTATACAATAGGAATAAAAAATAATTATACAATGTTAAACAATGGAAAATTGTGAATATCTTTTTGATCATTTAACAGAAATCCGCGTTTATTATATTTGTTAATTTTTATAGATTCTAATAAATTTAGCTTAATTTATTTTGAATTTTTATGAAAAACTTGAAAATTATTGTCGAATAAATGACCGTGTTCGAAAAAATGTTGATTTTACTTCATTATTACAAAAACTAGCTTTATGTTCGTTGGTTTCTACTTTCAAAACTTCTTCTCGTTTGTCTAATATATACTTTGGAGTAACCTCTACATTTTAGTAAATAAACGCCTGATTCATTACTTTTGTTTATTGTTTCCTTATTCTAGAGTGAATGTTAAGATGTAAATTATTTATAAAATTGTGAAAATCTGTTATGTTAGATGATGGTCCTCTAAAAAAAATGTTGGCTAGAATTGTTGAGGGAGCTTCTACTATAAGTATTCCGTTTGTTTTTTGGTTAGAAGCATATTATCACTATTTTCTTGGTTGTCCATGTTTTATGATTTTAAGGAGATCATAGTATCGGTAGTTTATTATAATGTTTTTTAGTTTATTGGTTAGATCTATTAAATTTATTATAGTGTGTTTATGTGTAATTTGGAAATGTTTAGTTAATATGTTAGTTAGTAATTTTGCTCTAGGTCTGATCAGTGCCGTTGAGCTTATATAGTTTTGGTTGACAGTACAGTTTAGGTAGTTGGAAACTTTTTGGTATTAGTGTATTGTAGGTAAGGTTATATTTAGTGATGGTTGGTTGACATTAAAATATTTTTAATGCGGGGCTACATTGGTTAAGGGTATTGATATAGATTGTTGTAACTTTGTTGAAATTGTTACCTTCTATGTGTTGAAGTTTTTTGATGTATTATTTTTGGTTTATGATACATACTAGACCACCTCCTTTATTAGCAATCATAATAGTGATGTTATTATTTTTAATTTTGTTTTGGAGATCTTTAATGGTTTTGTTTTAAAAAAGGGGTATCTTTTTTTTTTCTGTTTTGATATTTTAATTATATCTGTTATTTCAATGGATTGTAATTGTAGGTTGTTGTTGGGGTTTTTTGTTGCAAATTTGTAATCTTTGTATGGGAGCTTACTTTTTTTTGTAAGCGTCATAACAAAACCATTAAAGATCTTAAAATATATTATAACAACAAAATATATTATGCTAAGTATAATTATATCTTATTATTGTATTTATATGTAACTCTATTTTATAATAACATTTGGCCTAATAGCCGAAACCGGCCTGTATTTAAAACCTAATAAAAAAAGCATATAAAAGTATAAATACCTATAAAAATATAACCTAACATCCTAAATTTTAAGTATGAATAATAAATAAACTCTATAATGGTCGTCACAAACTTGAACTTCTCTGTATGAACATGAAATAAATATGTTAACTATCACAAAACTTTAATAAAAGTTTTTGCAAAAAAGTAAGCTAATAAGTAAAAAAAAACTTAGTTTAATTTATGATATAATTTGATTTCATCAAGTATGGCAATTCATAGGTGCTATTATATATTTTAAATTAACAATTTCATTACAAAATTTATTATTTAATTATAAGTTTAAATAGGAAATTGACATTATTAACCAATATTAATTATTAATGTTATTTATTATAAAAAAATGGATTTGTTATAAATTATCATTTAGCAACTGTTTTTTACAATTTAATCATTGATGAAACAGATTTAAATGCATATATTTTTTAATCTTTCGTCAAGAATTAAACAGTATGAATTATTTTATGATATTGCTCAATATATCGCTTTGCTAGTTCTAACGTAAGATATCTTAAAAAAATATATTTTTGTGTACAATGACATCTTCTTTCTAAAAGAATCGGTATGACGTATAGAAAGTAAAACTTAAAAGAAGTTTAGTAAGTAATAATAAAGCTTTTAACTCCATTTATGCAAAACTAAAATAAGTTTTTGAATTATAATATATTTTCTCTGTTTTTAACCATTATTTCTAAAAACTACATAATCACTTGAAACTTGTACACCAATATATGACGATAAGATTTATTTTATTTAAAAATTTACATACAATTTGCTTCAAACTGTATAATTATAGTAACATCCAAATTCAATCCATGAAAATTATTATAATTTACCGAAATTATAATTTCGGATAAATTATATATATAAAATGTATATATTTATTATATGTAGTGCGCATATATAATATAAATTAGTCATGTTAACGAGGGTGAAAGATTAACTTGAAGCGATAGATAAGTCATGCTAATTATTAATTAAATGCGTATAATGTGAACCTTGATGCTGATTTTAATGATCACGTTTTAAAATATTCAAATTCAATTTTAATTATGTATCAAAATTCAATGTAAATGTTACATAGTTACAAGCGGAATAAAAGATACCAAACGAAATAAATCTGATTATCATTTTAAATTATATTTATCTTTTTGTATTAAATGCCGAGCCAGTTTCGGCTATGCAGCGCGGGATTTAAAAAAAATATTTCAATTTGTAATGAGACTACGAGCGAGTTGAATTTTTATACGCACGCATTACGTTGTTTTATTAAAAAAACTGGTTAATTTTTAGTGGCCAAATTTATGGGCAGCATAAAGTTTACGATGAAAAATGCCCATGCACTGATGCGGCTATTGCTCTCACACAAAATGTTCAATACCAGACGTGAGAAAATATGAAGTTTAAATCTAAAATCTAATTGTTACCTAACAAGTATTCAACTATTTTAATAAAAAGCTTTGCTTTTGTAATATAGCTATTAAAAATTAATAGCAACATAAAATGTTAATTAGTGATATATGAAACAATCGATTAAAACATGCATTACGGTTCAGGAATGCAAGGCAATTTTTTTCGTGTAGGGTAAAAAAATTTGCATCCAGGGGTTGAAAAAGCAAACCACATGCCGGGTGCTATAACTCATTTGTATGTTCCCGGTGTGTTATTCATTACATTTTAAATTACAGTCTGTAAACATCTAATGTTTAAACGTGTTGTGCTGGCGCTAACATGTGTGTTTATGCATAATACATTAGCAAACCTCAGCCGAAGCAAACCTAAATCTTAAAATATCGCAATTAATATTTTTTTTATTGTTTTGCAGGAATGCCCAACTGGAATGGTCGATGAGGATTCTTTCAAGCAGATCTTCTCTCAGTTTTTTCCCCAAGGCGGTGAGTATAATTTATGAATCTATGAACCAAATCGAGCAACCCTTGCACCTTTTTATATATATATATATAAAATACTTCATGCTGGAAAATCTGCAATATTCCAGACTACGACGTGCAAAAACTTAATTATTGTTTAATGTGGTGGAAATATATTAAACTGGATATACGTCCGATAAGATTATTTCATCGGGTTAAATAGACTAGAATAGAAACAACTTGTAAAGACAATATTGCTTTATAATAATATAAGTATAAAAACCGTATATAGTAAAGACATATTTTAAAAAAGTTTTGAGTTTAGTGTTTCTCACTTTATAATAATCTTCACAAGTTTTGGTCTTATTTATCTAAGTAGTAGATATGAATCGGAATGTCGTTTGTATAATAGCCGTTTTACTTCTTTATCAGTTTGCGATTTATGACATTAAGATAGCTGAATCGAAGTTTTGGGTTTTGGATAATATTTATTTTTCTATATAGGTATCAATTTAATTAATTTCATATATCTCTAATGACAAAAGTTTCCATTTTATTGCAATTTCAAGTCGATTATAAATTGTGAAGTCTAGTTAAGTTAATATAACAAAACTATGTACTTCAATTTAAAAAAAAAATTGACGTTTTTATATTCTATCGACCTTACCAACCTAGTTCTAGCTGACCGAAGGTCCATCCGAGTATGATTGATGAAATGAGACGAGATGAATTTAATATATTATGCTGTAGATATGTAGATATTTTTAAGGTATAAACACACAATAATAAATATAACAATGAATAAAAAAATATTAGTTTATTTTGAGTTTTTAGCCACAAATTTATTTATAGGCACAAATTCCAATTGAGAACAAAATTGCAAATATACATTAAAGAGAGATTCCATGCTTACAATAGGTTAAGATGAACCAATATTTTAGCTAACATTGTATTTAATAGATAGATAAATATACATGTATATTTTATCAAGTAAATAATTTATTTGTAGTAACGCCAGTACAGTCATATAAAACAATATTAGTTAATATAAATTTTACTAAATAATAAAGTATTGTAAATACAGTAAAAACAAGTTTCTTTATCTAGAAGAAGCAGTTTTGCATGATGTTTTTGATTAGAAATGTTTTTGTTGTCTTTTTAAAAACATTGAAAAAATGTAATATTTAGGAATTACTTAGTATGTTAGAACATAAAAAAAAATCTTTGAATTTCAACAAGTGAAACTACTCTCGTTGAAACTATCACATTGAAGAAGAGATTTAAACAATCTGTAAACATTGACCTTAAATATTTGCAGTTTATAAGTTTCGGGAAATACTGAATTTTGGAAGTTTATTCCATATGTCAATAGTATCTCTCCAACATCTCTGAACTGTCAGTGAATATTTGTTAAAATTTCTAACAAACCTTGTACTACGAGTAAATATTTGTTTAGATGGCAATATGTCTTGTACTTTGTTTGAACAATGTCTATGGAAATATTTATAAAAATAACAAAATCATCCAATGTTGTAAAGTATCTAAGTCATTAGTCAATTTTGGATCAACAGATATTGAAAATTTTGAATTACCTTGCAATAAATGTATTGTTTTATATAACATTTTTTGTTGTTTATGGAATTCTTAGCTTTTTTTTGTAAATTTTATCTTTAGAAGATTGTATTAGATTGTTCCAAACAGACTAAGTTTGGTACAATTACTATTGCAATTATTAAAAAAAAAATGTATTTTTACTATATTGATTTTAGAATAATAATATAGACGTGGTTTAGGTTTGCTAGTAAGAGAAGACGTTTTAACAAAAAAAGTAATAAGTGCGCAGTCAAAATTTTCTAAAGCAACAATTTTTTGGAATAATTGAAAGATACTGATCCAATAATCTTGGTTCACTGAAATGTCCATTACAAAAAAAATATGTGGGTTGGTAATTAATTGTCCAACAATCAAGACCATATTTGGGGAGGTTTAAACTTTCCTAAAAATGGTGTAAAATTACTATTTACTACTATGTTTTATACAAAAAAACAAACCTTTTTCTAAAATGAATCCTTTTTATTTTTAAAACTATAAATCCATCATTTCCGATTTTTTACTTCAGATACGGCCTTGAAACATGGTATCTCCACATAATGATGATTTAGATTGTTTTGTTGCTTAAAACTTGTTGATATAAATATTAGCATTAGATCTGGCATTGAAATAATAATTAAAAAAACTCAGAATAGGTTGTTAAAAAGACTACTCAAGCGCATAGTTTTATTAGATGCTTGGACTAAACCTTATACAACATTCAGTCTACTGTGGAAAACAGATAACACTGATTCAAAAAGCAAATTGCTCATAAAATCAAACATGGCATATGACACGATTAAGTAATAATAATATATTATTAATAATAATTCCTTATGTTTTTTTGTCAATTATCAAATCTGTTTAGTAATGCAATGCCAATGTCTCACAAAATATGTCTATGATTAATTGAAGAAGGCATATAAAAAAAATAATCTGCAAAAATTTTTGAAAATAAAAAAAAATTGTCAATTTTACTCAAATTTTATACTTTGTAGATCTTAGATAGAACCAGGTTGCTAGTAGATTCAAAGTCCTTCCAAATATGAAAAGTCAAATCAGTTTTAATATAGCAAACTTTAAACTGATGATCTAACTACTGTCCGTGAGCAGCTATAGCATAAAATTAAAAATAAAAGTATAAAAAATGTTTTTCGCCTAAGCAAAAAATGTTAAAACATTGATAATAACAATTCTTATAATAAACAACAATAAAAAGTGTTGACAAAAAACCGACTTTAAAAAAAATACGTTTTAAAATAAATTTTGTTTACTGTTTGTCTTTACCTGGTCACTATTATAATGTTTTGCAGCAAAGCCAAAAATCCTAGCTACACTACTGCGTGATTAGCGGTGGCATTAAAGATGAATGTGACACAAAACGTCTTGATGATTTAAACTGTAACAATTCTAGTTAAGACTTTATTAATTTCGTTTTTAAAGTGTTTTGGTGTTTTTATAGCGGGTTTAGTCACTTAATTCTCTAAAATATGTAATATTGCAAAGCATAAAAAAATATTACTTTGGTTTTGGATTTGTTGGCTTGATTGCATCTTTAATTGATTTGTGCAGCATTTTGATAGCTATAAACAAACGCTGATAATCATTTTTAGATTTTGAATTTTAAGTTATGAAAATATGTGCCAAAGTTTGTCATTGCAGCACATTTGATAGATCTACAGGAAACCAAAAGGACATTTAAAAACCCAAAGGTTGTTGATATTTTCCAGAGCATAATGAACCCTGTTTGACCGCTACAATATTTTTTTAACTTATGAAACACACTTCCAGGGCCAGAACCAGCTACCAGACTCTCACTCACGTCGGACGGGAGACAATAAGAGAAGAAATAGAACAGGAGAAAATAGATTTCTTTAGAAACATATTTGTCTTTATTAGAACTATAACCACTGCAGTAAAACGGTGCCAATTAAAATGTAGATCAAATTACAGCATTGTCATCCGTTTGTGGCAAATCATAGAAAATGCACTTGAGATCAAGGAAACACAGCTTTGCACGATTGCTGCAAGTTATATGACAATACTACAATAATGAAGCTACAGTGACATCCCATCCAAAAATTATAGAAACAAATGTCAACTGAATAGTAAACAAAACATTCACCAAAAATTTGTTTTGTCTTTGCAGTAATATTAATAATAATACTAATATATTTATTTATAGAATTCACATGTTAACTAAAGTGTATCACAAAAGGATAAATCTAAGATTCTCAAATGACAAGCAAATAATGAATAAAATACATAAATATGTTTCTATTGTAACGGGCTGACACATTGTTGTAAATTACATAATTCTAAGCACATGAAAATCATAATTGCATGGATGAAAAGTCAACTTAAATATTCTGGCATGTTGTGTGATTTGATGAGGCGCTACATGAAAATTTATTAATACAAATTAGAACAATTGATGCTTCTATTAACCAATTTGTGCAAACTACAAAGATTGATGTTTTTCTTATATTTTGCAACGGTTCAATGTTTAAAATATTGGAGCAAATACATTGCATGGCTATATCATAAATGATATGCTGTTTACTTTACTTTAAATATTTGTTTTAGATTCTTTCTAATGACGCAATTGCATTAAGATAATAAGTTGTACATATTGGACAAGCATATTCTAATGCAGGACGAACTAAAAACAAATCAATGTTTTTGATGTCCATACAAAAACTGAACTAATAAAACCATGTCGACTTAACGGTTTTGTCAAAATATTAGCAAATTGGTCAATACTCTACATATCTAAGGTTGACGGTATTAGTAATGTGCTGTTGAATAAACTTTTTTTAAATTATAATATGTTTTTTTTTTGTCGTTTTGCCATCACAAGTATTTTTCAACATTGCAGATTGGCGTAGACAAAGTAGTTGGTTTCTTGACTTCTAAGATATTAAGGTAATAACTGATACGCCTAATCCCAATACTCTGTTTCAACTGATAAAGTAGCTACCAATTGTTGCATCTGAGTACACCAGACAATGGGTCCACCGCAAATAATCAGTACTCCACTAGTAGAATACTTTGACTGCTTGTTCCTTCTATAGTTCAAGTTAGTATAGACATAAAATTGATCATTTTTATCAAAGAAAATTCCAAATTTTGTTGTTCCATTTAAGCAGCAAAAAACTTGTGCACGAAATTGTTACTGGATAAAGTAAACTACCAATTGTATTACGATAGCAAATAGATTTCTCTAACGGTTTTTTGTTCTAAAGGTGTTTTTTGTTGGTCATTATTCTTTACTCAATAAGAGTTGATGTAGAGTAGTAGCTATAAAAATTAAAACGTTAAATTATTTTTTTAGTGTACTAGGATTAGTTAACAAAAACTTTTTCTGGTTTAATGACAAATTGCATTCTAAGATAATTCAAGCAATTTTTAAGTTTTTTTTTTAATAGTTTTAAGGTTACTGTTAATTTTATCCAAAACTTTGTCATCCAGAAAAAGAACAATAATCATGTTTCTGTCTTTATCGTAAAAAATGCATGAATCATTATTAGTGTTAACAAAAATCAGTGTTAAGAAATTTGAAATCTTGTCATTTAAATTTTTCAAAGTTTGTTTGTTTTTGCACAACTACTTTAAATTCAGGCTTATACATTGACTTTTTTTTGAGACCTTCATACAAGAAAGCAGTCCTAACATCAAAAGTTTTCACTTTGCAACATTTGGATACTGCAATGCTAATTATTAGTCAAATTGACGCATGACATGCGACAGAACTAAAAGTGTCGGTATAGACTCTTTTTTTGCTCAAATTGTTGTTTCTTATGCAATACCCAACGACAAGTCAGTGGTTTTGCGTGTTTTGAAATTTTGACAAAGTTTTATGTTTTTATTTTAGTCAAAGAGTCCTTCAGTGCTTTGCAAACAAAGATATTTTTCAGTTTTTTTATCATTGCAAAACTGGCTTGATTTTCTCCTCAAAAATAATCCATTGCAAAATCTGAAAATCGGGAAGAACAATTTAAGATTTGACAATTACGCAGATTTAGCCTTCTTAAAGTTTCAACTAGTTCAACTGCTGACGCGTGTCTGCCTTCTTCTTCATTATGATGATTGTGCAGATACTCCACTCAAACTTTTCTTTTTATCTAGTTTATTGCAGGCTATTGGTTTATCAAGGTTTTCCTTTTGATTTATGTTTAAATTTTAGTTGATCTCTTTGTTATTCTTTTTAGGTTTGATCTTCTCAACAAAAATTACATTGTCCAAACATATGACATCGCGCTGATTTATCCGATAAATCTCTAGCACGGCAAATTTACGTCCTAGTAAACTAGGATCTTTGACTTTCTATCTATCTTGTTTTGTTTGTAGCCAGCAATAACAACAATCACACCCAAAAAAATGTTCAATTTCATTTTTTCTCCAATTTAAAGTTCTGTTGAATTTTGAGCTTCGACTAAACTGGTTTTTGTTTGTTTAAAGTGAACACTGAATAATACACAGCTTCAGCCCATACACTTTCTTTTAAATTTTGTTCTACAATTCTACAACTGTTTGCATTTTTTTTAATTTTTACTATTTTGTTGAAGAGTATGTAATAGATTTGATGTAAAAAATGTACAGTAGATTTTGTGTTTTGACAATTTTGGTTTTGGTGCTAATTTTTAACAAGATGTACAATTTTGCTACAGCTTAGAAAGCCAAATACTAAGATTTGGCTAACAATCAAATAAATAACAATCATTATATAAATTTTTAAGAAATAGATAGCACAAAAGTTAAAAAATCATCTTTAAAAAGTAAGAAATACTTAGTTTATTCTACAATCGTGATATTCATCTCAAAAAAATCGACATAAATAAAGTTTAAAACTTTTTTCTGCAGTTTATTTTTGTTGAAATGAAAGTTTTAATGTTGTTTGCTATATACACATCTTTTGCATAGATAGTCTTCCCAGTTATCTGTCTACTCAATGCTATTCTTGACAAAAGTATTTCTGACATATTTGACATTTTGATGTGACAGTTTATCATGCCAAGTTTTAATGAAAGTCGACAGCGGACATCTATCACACTTGACTCGACAAAACACCATTTCAAACAACTTTCCGTTTTGCTTAGCCATGGCAACTACTTTTTTATCAAATTTTTTGAAAATTAACACTTACACATCAGCAGACTGTACATATCCTTAATTCAACATTTGTGTCACAGAAAATAAGTTAAAAGTCTGCTACATTTAAAATATTTATCAATGTTACTCGATCACAGTCTTGTCCATTGAAAGCTTCCAGGTCCACATTGCTCACACCAATTTCATTAAGCTTGTTTGCATCTACAATCGTGACAGTAAAGCACTTCTCGAGTTCAACAAAGCTGGACAGTCATTTACTCCAAAACTTCATATAAAATGTGACTTTACAGTCCTGATACCAAAAGTTCTCATCATTGTGCCCCACATCTTGACGGTAGATGTCCAATGTTAATAGTCTAATGGTGATAAAAGATTGATTCGTAGTTCTTTTGGTTTTCTTCCATTACGTGTTTTTAGTGTTACTACGGTTTGAGTTGCATTTTGGACAATTTTTTGATCTTGTCAAGTTTAATTGTAAGCGTTTGGCAAATTTGGCAAGTTTAATCGGCAGCAGCAATATTATCCTATGCAGTACAAAAATTATACAGTTTTGGAGGTAGTAGTGCCAGGATTCTGGAAAATATTCTTGATGTTCTTGTTTTTAGTTTGAATATTCTCGGCAAGTTGTTGCAGATGTATGCAATTTTCTACGGCAGATGTTGTAGTGTCGCATTTGAAGCTGAAAAACGTTAGATCAACTTTAAAACGCCGAAAACTGCATTCTTTGAGAAAATTCTGCTTTATTGTATTTATATATATATATAATCGGTTTAGAACGTCTTTTGACGTTGTCCGATGCCCGTTTGCTACTCTTTCTTATTATCCCACTGTCCTTCTACTAGGTTCTTTGCAGTCATTACCGTTTTAATTCCCTGGATACGCCTTTTTTTGGCCTTCCTTTTTTTCTTCTTTGTTGTGGCACCCATTCCATCGCTTGCCTACGAAGTCTATTAACGTTCATTCTTTTAACATGTCTGTACCCTATTAATTGTCGTTTTTCTAAACCATCATAGACATTCCCTTCTATTCCCATACGCTGTTTAATAATCTCATTTCTAATTCTCTCTATTTTTGATGTTTTTGTTTTCTTAAGGCGTCCATCTCTACGGCTTCTATTTTCTTTTTATATCTATCTGTAACTCTCCATGTTTCTGAACCATATTGCAGCTAGTTTTTTATCATGGTATCATATATGTTGTATTTGTTTTCATTTGTGATATCTTCACTCCAGATAATTCCGTTCAGACATCCTATTGTTTTTTTGGCTTGTGTTATTTTAGCTTTTATGTTTTTTTTGTCAGATCCGGTATTGTTAAATATTGTGCCCAGGTATTTATATTCATTACATGCTGCTATCTCTTCGTTATTTTCTAAGATTAAATTCCCCGAATTTCCTCCCACGCATAAATATTTTGTTTTTTGTGTATTCATTGTTAATCCCCATTTTTCGTATACTTCTTTCAGTTTTCTAGTAATATATTCTGCATCATCTTTGTCATTTGCTAGTAAAACTTGATAGCAAATTAAAATGTGTACAGGCAAGTGTTGTTTAGTTATATACCCATGCCGCTACATTTCTTTTTCCAGTTGATAAGCGCTTTTCCTATAAACGTTTTAAATAATGTAGGGGAAATACAACAACCTTGCCGTAATCCTTTATTTGTTTCAAATTCTTTTGATACTCTATTACCAGTTTTTACTTTTGATTTTGTGTTATAGTAAAGATTTTTTAGGGCATTAATTATAGTATGGTTAAGGTTGGATTCTTGTAGTACATCCCACAATTTGTTGATAGGTACATTATCGTAGGCTTTTTGTAAATCTATAAAGACTAGATGAAGTTCTCTATTAGTTGCTGTAATTTTTTCTATTATTTGCTTTAAGCAGAATACGTTATCTGTACATGATGGACCCGCTCTAAAACCACTTTGTTCTTCATCTTCATTGTTCTTGTATTCTTCCTCTATAATATTTCGAATTATTCTTTCATATAGTCGGCTGATGGTACTTGTGATTGATATTCCTCTGTAGTTATTGCACTCCAGTTTGTTGCCTTTTTTATGTATCGACGATATATATGCTAATTTCCAGTCATTTGGCACTTCATGTCCACTTAAGCAGAGATAAAATATGTGTGCCAGAGTCGCAAATAGTTTTTCCGTACCGCACTTTATAAGTTCTGCATTTATTCGTTCTTGGCCTAGGGCTCTTTTGTTTTTGAGCTTAATGGCTGCTTGTTTTACTATTTCGGTTGTTATTTCTATTTGTTCTCCATCTATATCTATGTTTGTTCTTGTTACATTATTATATTCTACTCTGTTTTCTGTTAATAAATTACTATAATGGGTTCTCCACGTGCTCATTCGTATATATTGTGTACTTATTTTATTTCTTTCCGAGGTTTTGACAATTTTTATAAATTTTGAAATCTCTGAACACTTCCTGCCTCCAATGTAAGTGTTTATTTTTTGGCATTTGTTTTTCCATATTGAATTTTTTTCTTTATGCAAAGTTGATGTTAATTGTCTTTTTATATAGTTATAACTATCTTTATCGTTCTGGTTCTTTGTGTTTAACCATTTTAAATATAATTCTTTTTTTTGTACAAGTTGTTCTATCTCTTCTGTCTACCATAACTGATTACTTTTTTTTCTGCTTGTTTACCAAGTGCTTCATGTGCTGCTTGGTGAATACTTGTAATCATATTGCTGTAGATGATGTTTATTGGCTGGGTTAGATCGAGAGAAAGTTTTCTGTCTAATCTTTGTTGGTACAAATGTTGAACACTATCATTTATAAGACTTTTTAGGTTATATTCAGGATAATTTATAACTTTTTCTTCAATAAAGGTATTTTCCACATTTTGGTTGTTGCTCCATTCATATGGAACAATAATTTTGGCTTTTAATAGGTAGTGATCGGAGCCATATGTCACTCCTCTGTATGTTCTTACATCATTTATTATTAAGTGTGTAGTTTGTTTGACAATGATATAATCAATGATAGATCTAAGATTCCTTGTATGCTGGATCCATGTATATTTATGAATAGTTCTTTGTATATATAGAATCCGTTTGTTATTTTCAAGTCGTTTTGTTTGAACATCTCGATTAGTCGTTCACCATTATCATTTGTATCATGCTCTCCAATAGGTCCTACTACTTTACTATTGTTATGTATTCCTGTCCCACTATTGAAATCTCCTGCCATGATTATTTCTCTTCTGTTTCCAATGTCTGTCGCTATTTGTTGAATGTTTTCAAAGAAAATATCCTTATTTGCTACTGATTCATCGTTGAAAGATGCATATATAGCGAGGCAGGTAATGTGCTTCTGTAAAATGTTTAAGTTTACTTTAAGGATGTTTTTGTCAATTGCTTCCTAGTTTGTTATGCACTTTTTGTATTTTTTGTGAATCATTATAGATATTCCTCTTCGAGCCCGTTGTTCTTTGGGTACTCCGATATATATTTGTATAAAATTTCTGACTTGTACAATGCCAGATCCTTTTCTCTTTGTTTCCGTTAGAGTTATCACATCAATCTTCAGAGTTTCTATTTCTTTTATAATTTTGTCGGTTTTCAATCTAATTCCTTGTACGTTCCAAGTAGCAAAATTCAAAGTCCTTTTTTGTTGCTGTTGCTGTTTTCATTTAAATCCATCTTTGTTTCCGAGGCTATTTACAGGCTTTTTAGTAGTGTTGTTTTATAAGTGTTAGGGAACTAGCCTAACGCCTTAACCTCCAACCTGGAGGGCCAGGTGATTTAATTTTAGAGTATTCTTCCCTTAGGTCGATTATCTTAACCGGATTGTAGAAGCCGACCTCTCCTTTTGACTTTTCCGCTCTCTAATTTTATAATTGAGACCGTATTTACTAATATAAAAATAATTTTGATGTGAATCTCTTAATAAATAGCATTAAGTTTGTTGACATTTCCAATCAAGTCAAACATGAAAGCAGATTTGTTGTTGTGCCGGCTAATGATGACTGGTTGACGATTGTTCATAACTAAATTCAGGATTTTTTATACAAAAAAATAACTTTTTATAAAAAAAAATTATTTTATTAACCGGCTAACAGTCATGCATTTTTTTAAATATAATATATTCTAACAGAATTATATTATAAAGCAACAAGTTTTATATTCTTTAGATTAAAACCACAAGCATTAATTCAAATTATAGTATTTTCATTCATATGATGTAATATTTGTAGGCAAGACATAAATAGTAAACTTTGCAGATTTATATGCCACACTCTTTTAAAACATATTTACCAATCATTTTCAATAGTTGTTATACGGTTCTATATAGACTTTCCAAACCTTATATTATATACCTTTATAAACAACCCGAGTTTTGACGGAATATCAAGAAATTGTTGTTGTTAATATATTCTAGCTGATCTTGGCTTGTGTAGCGTATGCTAGCCAGCTCATAGTATTAAATACACCAACTGCATAAACTGCAATAAAATGCATATTCTAGTTTGACTGACCTTTATATAAATTGATTATAACATAAACACATTAATTGTTTAAGGTAACTATTAAATTCTAAAACAACTATTAATGAACTTGATCTATAGGGAAGTATTATTTAATGAACTTATACCAGGTCCAAAGTGCCTTAAACTTAATTTAAAGTTTTTTTAACTAATTGCGCAATAATATAAGAACTTTTACAATAAACTTACAAAGTTTAAATTAACTGGATAGTTTTTTAGCGTCAAAGATTATAAAGGAAACTATCGATTAAAAGTTAAACTATGAATAATATAACAAAAACTGCTAAAACTCTTATTTTCACACATGTACAAATAGGTCAAAGCAGTTAATTTAAATTAAACACAAAAAATATAGGGAATAAATAATTAACTTATAAATTTTATTAGTTTTTTAATATACTAGTTAACGCAAATAAAGAAGCCGTGTTTTTAGGTTGAAAGTTATCTACAAAAGTACATGTAAAATCTGAAGCATAATTCTAATTTATGTATAAAGATTTTAGTCAGAAGCGTTATGATTTATGTAATATTTAGATTAAATAAAAATATATACAAGTATGATGATGATACAAGTTGATGACACTTAAAAAAACAGAAAGGGCAATAGTGAAAAAAATACAGAAGTATCAGAGTAGAAAGATGTTTGATATAAGAAATGTGTATTTAATTTAATTACTCTAGTCGAAGAAATGAACTTAATAAAGTAAAATAAGTTGTTTTAACAATTTTCATTACAGAACATTAAATTTGACATTCAATAATAAATCGTAAAGTATAATAGTTTATTTTTAATTTTTATGATAAAATGCGTACTTTGTGGAACTGTTTTATTTACGATACACGTTAAGCTTTAAATATTGTTTATTTATAAAAGTAGAATTTTCTTTGCTTAACTAAATGTTACTTACTAATACCTTCATTAACTATATAGTTTAGCTACTTTTTAAATCTTTTTTCTTAATAATTTTAGTCTAAAACAACCAGGTGGTTTTTAAATTTTTGCGTTGTACATTGAAGACACACCTCTGCGGTAAAAAAATTTGGTTGATCGTGTAGCACTACTTTCGGTGCGGGCCTTTTTAATTCACTTTTGCACTAAAAATCCTTTCACTTTGTTATTGTGATTGCCTTAACCAAGTTTCTGAGCAACTTTCTGAATTTTGTATATACCACATCCGCTTTCATTCTTCAACCAGCCAATAAAACAACTGTACAATGTTTGTGTTTATTACACAATATGGCAAAACTACATTTATAGACATTTCTTTTTTAGTTTGAATTTTTTGATTTGTGGATTTGTCTTAACATTGCGACAGTTACTTGTTGTTTTGGCCTGTTTCGCCGAAGTTGGACATCCGTTTTGATATTGCCTTCTTAACCTCTGTGTAAAATTTTAAATGCTTTTCTTGATTTTTAGAACAACTTTTACCACTTCTTTTTGCTCAACTATACTAAACAGGTGCAATATTAAATTTAGTACAAGACCTTTCAGATTTATTTGAAAACAGAAAACATAAAAAAAAAATTTGATTTCAGTAAAGCATTTGATTGTGTAAATCATAGTGTTTTAATTAGAAAACTTTATTATAAACAATATTTTATTTAATAGTTTCCGATTAATTACATACATATTTAAATAACTAAAAACAACAAGTCAAACTCAAACATTTTATACTTGAGTTTGTAGAAGTACGTTTTAAGGTGCTTAGAGCTCTTTATTTAGGTTTTTTTTTAATTTTAATTTACATCAACAAACAATAAAACCAGGAAATGCAAATGTTGTGTTATACGCAGATAGTAGCATTATAGTTAACTTTAAAGATACAATAGAATCGACTGCTTAGTCATGCGTTATCAATGATTTTGGTTTTAAATTGATTTAAATGCAAATTGTTTTAGTCTAAGAACCAGTCATGCAAGCTGTAAGTTGTTAAGCTGCTTAGCAGTTTTTTAATGTCATTTTCCTCTTGATATGATGTAATTAATGGTTCTCCCCAAAAATGTAGTTTTAATGTCCACATCCATTTCTACATAGATAATAGTAAAAATAATCAAAACTCCTATTGATACTAGCATGAGTACACAAAATTTCTATAAAGCATTATAAACTATCAGATATGACTGTAAGTTTTGTAAAGATAGATTATTAAAAAAAAATGGACAGATTATTTGCATTATTTGTCAAAAAATTATACAGATCATATTATATGTTAAAAAATGTAAAACTTATTTTATTTTATTAATTAATTATCAGAAAGTAAGTTTTTTAATGTTTATTATGGTTACCTGGATTCAATTTTGAATTATAACATTAATCTCTGGGGTCATCATTTGAGTATTTATCATCTAAAGAAGGATAATTTAGTTGATATACAATAGGCAAGTGCTGAATTTAAGTACTTGTTCAGTTTTAAGTAAGTCTAAAAGTATCAAAAATAAGTACATAAGTAATTGTTTTTAATACAAACATATAAGACCTAAAAAAAAGATTTACTAAATTGGCTTTACAACAAGTATCAAACCAAATAAACAATACTACAGAATAAATTGTCTACTTTAAGTGCATTTATAAACATCTTAGAGAAATTAACTAAAACAATTTTAATAAAATAGAAATTGTTTTTTCACAGCGGATGGTCAAAACACATGCTTAAAAAAAGCGTATAGCAGTTGCCGCGGACATAACAGTCTGTTAAAGTTGTTGGTAAAAACTGTTTTCAGGACGGTATAGTATTGCCACTACTATTGAGTATAGTAACCGGCAGCCTAAATTTAAAAAAAAACTTTAATGGAGTAATCATTGCCAAAGCTTGATACGCTTAATACGCATTTATACAGGGTTAGTCAAAATTAGCGGAACACCTAAATAATTAATATAATTGATAGTTGTGACTTGAAATAATAAAACAATTTACTATGTTTTTTATTACAAATTTATTTTTACAAATACATTACTAGTTTCGGCTTTACTAAAGCTTTCTACAGATAAAACTCATATAACCTATTTCATCTGTTTTGTTATTTTATAACCTTAATAATTTTTCAACCGTAAAAAATTTCAAACATACGTTTTAAACAAAATATTAATTAAAAATGTTTTCAATTTACATGGTGTTCATTTTATTGTGGAAATTTAGTAAACTTTTTTTTAACCGGAACACACTGTATATTTTTACATTTTTTTATTTTAATATATTTTGTTAAAAACCAAACAACTTTTGTTTGAAACTTTTTTTGATTTATTTTGCGGTTGAAAAATTATTTAGGTGTATCCTTTGCTATTAATTAAATAATTGACAGACAAACGATGCAATGCTTGTTCAAATTCCAAAAGGCTTAGCATGTAATATGTTCTTCTATTCAAGCAATTCCATATTAGAAGCTTGCTAGTTTGATATAGCTAACATAAAAGAAAATCTTCCAAGCAATGTCCTAGCGTACATCACATGTGGAGACAGCGGAGTGAGGTTGTCACTGAGGAAGGCTATTGACGCTTATATACAGTGGATTGTTTCACATTTCAATTTAAATCTATAGATTTAGAACTTATTATTATAATATTGTATCTGCGTACTTTGTATTTACAAATCTATCTTTATGAAATTATAAGTGTAGATTGGTTATTTTACTTCTTTATGCGCTATAAGTATAAATAACACTGTTAACAAGTTGAAACTTTTAGCAAAACTAAAATTATTAATCCTGATACTATAAGTAAGTGCTAATGGGTTGAAAATGCAAAGTGTTATGACAACTGGTCTCTCCGGTTGATAGTTGTTCAATACACACGTTTTAGTAATGCATTTTCAATATAGAAATACAAAATGGTAATTGACTGATAAGAAATAGCGACAATTCAAAATTCTATATAATAAATTGCTACAAAAACTATACTTTTTAAAATTAGAATATGCCAGTTATTTCTTATTTATATCAATAACAAATTCTGTAATTTACTTTATTATTTTTGATAAATGCTGTTTTGAACGGCTTCTTTTTCTTTTCATTCTACGAAACGCCAAGTCGATGAAGTAGAATCGACATCACTCATCAAAGTTGTTTCGAGTCTCTCTCACCTATAATACATTTAATATGTAATAATTTCATTTTATTACAATGCTAAAAAAGATAAATATAATAACGGGTGTACGCCCAATAGTACAATATATTGTGATTCCTACATATTGTAGTATACAGGTTTATTTATTTAAACCAAATATTGACATTGGAAATGTCCGGTATCATTTTGTTATTTTATCTGTATGTATTATCAGTTAAAGTCACACAAATCTGCAAATTTTATTATGTATTGCGTATATATCGAGATTAGTATGAGACTATAGCTACACTATTTTCTTATAGTCATAACTGAATGTATATGTAAATTTGATCCAAATCTTTATTATTATTATCAATATTATCTTAAATTCAATTGATATATAAATCGTCGGGAAAACATTTCCAGTCAGATTATTGAAATTGATATTTTTGTAGGAGTTTCTATACGAGCCAAACCTTAAAAGTTATATCGAACCTCTCAAATATAGCAAGCAATATACAGGAAATTAAAAAAAAAGTATAAAAAGTATATAAAGAAGTTTATTTGTAAAAAGATTCCAAAGAGTTTTAGTTTATATTTCATTTCTATGAGATAAATAAACACGAGTAAAAAGTTTTAATAGATCTTGTCCGAGTCCAACTTACAATCATTTATCTATTCACGGCAAAGCTGTTTGGAACAAGTTTATAAATACAAATGCCATATGAAGTCCATTTAGAAGTTGAATCTGTTTTATGAATAGAAACAAAGAAATACCATTAGCATATGCATGCATTTCAAAGGGTTGGATAGTTTTATCGCTTGTTTAAATTTTTATAAAACCAAACCAAATTTGTGGAGTATTTTATCATATTATGCCAAATAAATATTGTTTAGTGTTTACAGTAGTATCAGCTGCAACAGTAATTATAATAATAATAAAAATACTTAAAGTTATCTACAATTATTTTACTTTTTTTAAATGCAGATGAGATGTTTGATTTAATTTGTAGGAATGTGTGTAGTAGCTCATCCGAAGTTTTTCACATTTATATAAATAATAATAATTTTTTGGCATGTATATATATATATATATATATATATATATAGATGTAAAACAACTAATACTCCTCCAAAATATATACACGCTGATAGTACTGGCCTCCAGAACGGAGGCAGGTACGAAAAAATGGAGGCAAGTACGTTTTGGTGTGTATATCAATTTATTTCAACATAATACTTTACTAGAAGTCATTCTACAAAATTTTGTTCGGTGACCATTTTGACTCATACACATATACACTTATACATTGTAGTACATTAAAGTCAACACTACGTGGCGCTATGCTTTTATACTGATATACATATTTTGTTGCGGGCCAGTAGAATAGGCCTCCTCATAAGTTAACGTTCTAATACGCCTCTTACAATTGGCAACATAGCAAATACAATTTATAAAAATAAGTATATACTTTTAATAAATCTAAACGGTTCACGTTGTTTATTAGTTTTGTATAGAAAATATGTAAAAATAAAGCAGAAAATATTACTCAACTTTACGTCCAATGAAACAAATAAATAACATTTTTTTATAATATATTATAAATATTTTTTAAATAATTCTATCTAGGAATTGTGCTATGTAGAATAGATTTTAAAAATATTATAAAATCGCAGATATAATACTATTTAATATTTCTTTAATAATAAATTTTTAAAATGTGCAAACAAAAAATAATAATTATTTTTAGATATATTTTATTAAATAAATTAAATAACAATAATATTGTTTATATTAGTTTTTAAATTTATAAAAAATTCTAATTTTAGTCTTGTTTAGTAAACTTGACATCATTTGCATGTTAAATTAAAATTAATTCTTTTCAGTTTAACGCTAGAGAATTGCCAGGTTTAGTAGCACTGTCCTGTGGGGGTGCTACTAGTAGTATTGTTATGGAAAAATAATAAATCCTATCACATCTACAAAAATATCGGCAAACCTTTTTCTCTAGAAAAATATTGACACGTACAACGCCGTTTTTGAATTAAAATTAGTTCTTATGGGACAAAACGCCAACCAACTCAATATTCAAACGATAAGATTTTAATTATCACTCTTTTATATGTTGAACTACAGACAATATTCTATGTTTTCATGTTTTTGTTTAAAGATTTAAAGTTATAATTAACGAGTAAAAAAAATTAATAAAGAACTAATTAAAAACGCCACATTAAAAAAAATAATTGCGGAGAAACGACTTATTGCATCAAATTTTTACAAATTTAATGACACAGAGTAGACTTTCTTCTACAATGTGTGAAAATTTTATTCAATTATATTCATGCGTTTTCTTGCTGAGTTTGATTCTGTGAAGCCTTATAATAGCACAACTATTCTCTCCCCTTAATTAAAGTTATTATTATTTTTTTATCAATTTGAATAAATTAAATATTAACATAATTAAAATTATGGTACAAAAGAGGTTTTTTATGTTATCTAACTAGCTATAACAATAATATACTATTGCAAAAAAAAATTATAGTGTCATCTTCAAGTTTAGTTTCAACTGATTAACACTTGAACACAAAAAACGCAGTAATTTTTTTTTTACAAAAGACTAAAGTTTTTTTAATATAAACCTAATAGCGTGCGGTTGAAGATCTAAATTAAGGTTCTAACTAATTTAACTAGTTAACTCATTTATTGCTAGTAGTGACATGTTAAAGAAGGCACGTGTTGGTATGATGTTCAAACCAAGATAAGTATTTGCTACTAGCGTTCTTGGAGTCTTGTAGCACATTAGAGATGTTCAGATTTTTGTATAGAGACTTATTGGTGATAAATATTGAACTGTTTGTAATTGATATATCTTCAGCTTCAGAATGTTAGAAACTTACTGTCCCATAGTTAAGAACAGTTGGCCCATACAGGTTTTAAAATTTATTTTAAGGTACTTTGCATTGGTAGATTGTAATAATTGTTTGCCGGAGAGTGACGGTGACATGCTGAAATTTACTTTGATTGGCCCTAATTTACAAGATTTTAAGCTATTTTTGGATGTTTTTAAAAAAAGTTTGAAGTTTCTCAGAGACAAAACTTGGAATTTTACTAACTGTTAGAATGTCAAACGTAACTCTTAAAGGTTTTCTGTAAAAAGTAGATATAGCACCGGTGCAAGAATACCTTCCTGTAAGTTAATTACTTTATCTTGATGTTTAACCATAAAAATGTTTTGATTAGGTATGATTATAATACATGAAATGTGTAATGGGCAATTGCGTTTTCAATTTGCTTAAAAATCTCCGGTGTCAGACTTTTATCAAAGACTTGGGTGTTGTCAAGAAAAGCAGCCAAACAATATTTCTTTTTTTTTTTAAGTGTTGTTAGTTTGCTTTATTACTCTGTAAACCTGCTCTGTAGTTGTGTGTTAATTTAAAAAAAACCAAATTGGTGATTTGGAATTAGATGAAATGCTTTTAATTTCAGTCTTTTCAGAAACATATCTATAAAGATACATTTTAAATAAACTTATAAAGCAACAGAAAAATGTTTCTGTCACAGGTTTATCAGAATGATTTGTGTGAGTGCTTTTTGCACATTTTTTGAAAACTAATTCTAATTGCTGTAACTTTTTTCATAGAAATATAATAATAATAGTTTATTAACGGCATATTGCCTGTAAATACAGAATTAGTATAAAAATTAATTATATAATATTAAGTAGTGTATATCACATATAAATTTATAAGAAAAAACAAAACAATTTATAAATAGAAACTTAATAATACCATAAACTAACAATTAAAATTAAAGTACTGTTTTAGGTTAATGTTTTTACAATTACTTTTAAAACATTGATGGGATAATTGAAATAGATTAAAATTAGAATCCATCTGAATAATATTTGATTCTCAAATTATACGAGATATAGGATTATAATATGCGTAGTTAGTTGAGTGTTGGTCACAGCGGAAAATGTAAGTGTTCCTATTGTATCGCTTTTGCCTAAAATTTAAATTCAACTTGTTTATTAATGCTGCACAATCTATATAAGTCTACGTTCTTCTAACGATTTAAGACTATATGTGCTAGCTTGTAGATAGATTGTAAATTGATGTTTTCTTTTCTAATTCCTAATTTATAAGCAAACAAATTTATAAATTTACGTTGGATTTTTTCAATCTGCGCTATATTTCCACTTTGGTGTGGCGACCAGATTAACGTACAATATTCAAGTGTAGATCTTTGAACTGCTTTGTATAAAGATAAAGATGCCTCGTTTGTTAACTCGTAAGAAGATCTGCTTACAAATCCCATTAATTTCCTTGCTTTTGAACAGATTGAATTAATATGTTCGTTGAAATTTAACTTGGTATCAAAAATAACACCTAGATCCGATAATTTGTTCACAGATTTTAATGGCACTTTATTAATATTGTAAACGTACCGTATTGTGTTTGTCACTCTGCTAAATATAGAGTTGCATTTATCAAGATTTAGATATAAACTGTTTGTTTCACACCAATTACTGATACTATCTAAATCACGCTGAACACAAATACAATCATTTACTGAACTGATATTATAAAAAATCTTTAAATCATCTTCATACAAAAGAAAGTTACAATTAACAATAACATCACTCAAATCATTAATAAATAACAAAAATAAAATAGGACCACAGTGTGCTCCTTGAGGAACACCAGAAGTTACATTAACTACCCTTGAAATGTGGTTATTGATCTAAACACATTGTGATCGACCAGTTAAAAAACTTTGTAACCAAGCTACTATTTCTGGATTAAAACCCATTGCTAAAAGTTTAGCAATCAGCGGCTCGTATCGAACGCGATCAAAAGCTTTTGCAAAATCGGTATAAATAGCATCTACTTGTATTTTATTTTCAAAAGCTTCAATAATTTTAGATTGAAAAATCATGAGGTTTGTAGCTGTTGACCGTCCTTTCATAAAACCATGTTGATTGTCAGTAATAACATTTTTACATAACCATTTAAGTTGATCCGCAATTAACGAATCTAATAATTTAGGAATAGCCGATTGTTTGCAAACTCCTCTGTAGTTACTGACATCACTTCTGTTTCCAGACTTAAAAATAGGGGTAATATAACTTCTTTTTCAATAATCTGAAAACTTGTTATTGTTAATAGATAACATAAACAACTTGTATAAAGGCTGTGTTAATGTACATACACAATTTTTTAAAAATAAATTAGGAACGCCGTCCGGCCCAACTATCACAGATTCTTCAAATTTTAAAATACCATCAAAAATATCACTCGGGTTTATCACAAATTTAGAAAAACTTACATTACAACTAGTATTATATAAAGAGACAGAACAAACATCATTACCATACACTGTTGAAAAAAGTCAGCAAACAAGTTCACACAACCTTGTTCATTATCACAGATTTTATCACGATGTTTCATAGTCTTAGGAAATCCATCTGTCTTCCTTTTCTCATTGATGTACGTCCAAAAGAATTTTGAGTTTGAACATATTTTTTGACTAGCATTTCGAATATATTCCATATAAAGCTTTTTTCCAAGAATTTACATTTGTTTCTTAAAACACTAAAGCAATCATAATCAGCTTGTTGACTAGAAACTTTATAAAGAGCATGCGCTATTTTCTTATCTTTGATGAGATTAATTAAATCACCATTATACCATCTTGGATAAGTACTACGTTTAAAACACTTCACAGGAACAAAGAGTTGAACAGCTTCATATATGACATCATAAAAATTTTGAATTGTATTGTTTATATCACAGATAGAACTATTTCCATTAAATAATAGATCCCAGTTTGTAGCAGCTAAGAATTTATTTATTTCTTGATAATTTGCATTTTTGAAATCTGGAATTACATCTATAAATTCCATCAGTTCTTCTTTGTTGCACTTTTATACTATTATCTGATAAGCGTCGTGGTGTATGCTGATCAAAAATATTACTTCCTCTGCAGCTGCGATTGAGATAGATTTATCTCGAGTAAAAACCAAATCCAGAAAGGTGCCGCGAAAATTTGGCATGTTATTAATTTGATTAAAATTCAAAACTTCAAAACACTCACTTATTATTTGCGCTTTGTAGCTTGCTGCTGTAGCCAAATTTGCTCCCATTTAATTGATTCAATAGTTTTATAATGAGTTAAATAATTTGAACTGTCTGATCCTGGAGGAATATATAAACCACCAACAATAAATTTTTCTCCATTGAAGCTATGGGACACAAACAATTGTTCTACGCTTGGGTGTACATCCTAAATTATTTCAGCATGTATTCTGTTATGTACTGCAATTAACACACCGCCTCTTCCGAACTTGACACTTGACCTAGCAGATCTGTCTGTTCTAAATACAGAATAATTTTTCAGATTCAATTCTTCATTGCTTATATCGTCTGAAAGCCATGTTTCAATTATAACAACTATATTATAATTACTAACTGATAAATTAATTTGAAAATCTTGTAACTTAGTTTTAATTCCCCCAGCGTTATGATAATATATTTTTATTTCTTTAAGCTTTTTGACACAGTCGGTTTCCCGGATACTGTAATTGGACGATTGTTTTTATACTTGATAAAAATGTTCTTCTCCCCTTGATTCTTACGTTTGTCTAACTCGTTACGCATTGTTTTAAATAGAAGTTGCTGGAGATCATAGCCATGTTTTAATCACGTGTTTGACTCACATGGTATGATGGCGTTAATAAACAATGTCATTGATAAAGGTATTCCAAAACTGATGACTGCTTTTTGTCTGCTTGTAGTAGTGGTAGTTTTTTTAGAAATTTTTTGATTTTTTAATTTTTTCTCTAAGAGTAGGCTTTTAGCGGGTTGTATTTAGTGTAGTATTTATTATTAGTGGTTAATTGTTTTGCAATATATTTTTTTAATAATGAAAGTTAAAATACCACAGCAGTAAGTCACCGCTTAAAAAACGCTATAATGTAGAAACAATTAATCACCGGTAGCATACTATAGTTGTTGTAATGTACCACATAAAAAAATAAAATCAAAACAACTTCAAATAACTGTTCGTACCTACATTCGATAATTTTTGAAAATAATTATTTATTGTAGACTGTGTTACGGTTTCAATATTTTTATAATCTTATACACACAAAAAACAACTATACTAAACCATCTCTTGAATAAAACAAATATATGCCTACTAATAATAGAAATTTACAAAATACGATATATTGATAGTGGCAACATTGGCAGAGGCGTATTCGACGTTTTCACACATATATTTTATACAACTGGAGCCTAAAACGATGCTTTGGCATTTGGAGTTCTATTGGTATTATTAATATACCATTTTTTTTTTGTATATAATTAATGTTATATTTCTTTACCCCTCTTTGTGCGTCCTAATAAAGAATATTTTAAATAACTAAATGCAAAAAAATACACAGTTAAAACTATTAGATTTAGGGTGGAGGCTAGGTCGCCTTATGGGTGTACGGAGGCGAGTAAGATAGCTATGCATATATATATATATATATATATATATATATATATATATATGGGTAATTCCATTACTTTTCGACCAAACTTAAAAACTGAGTATCTCCAAACTGCCTCAAAATTAAATATGTGATAATAGGTATTAAAAAAACATATTTCCCAAATTTTCAACTTTTTAAGTGATGATCCTGATTTTTGGGAGTCTTTCAAAGTTCAGAAAAACGCCTAAAAATCACATTATTTCGGTAATTTTCATCATTTATTTTCTCAGCGTAGAAACATTAGAAAAAGCTCTGCAAGGTCTGATTCTTTTTGTAATTTTTTGTACTTTAATTTGTTTTTTTTTTAATGTAACCATTTTCTCTTTCTTTTAGCGTAGGCCGTTGTGAAAATAGCCTAAAATTACAAAACCAGCCCCACATTGAAAATGCCGTAACAAAGTCAAATTTTAATCAAATTAGGTCTAGTTTAGCTTAATTTGTTTGTTTTGAATTGTTCTTTAAAATTTTGCCAAGTTTTTTCCGATCGAACCAGTAAATCGTGAGATACCCCTTTTCAAAGATTAGTAATTTGGTCAAAAATGCTCATTTTTGTATACATTGAAACCGTTGTAACTTTTTTCTACCTAAATTTTTTTTGCTGAAATTTTTAGTAAACTTATATCAATAATGTGATTTTTAGGCGTTTTTCTGAACTTTGAAAGACTCCCAAAAATCAGGATCATGACTTAAAAAGTTGAAAATTTGGGAAATATGTTTTTTTGGTACCTACTATCACATACTTAATTTTGAGCCAGTTTGGAGATACTCAGTTTTTAAGTTTGGTCGAAAAGTAATGGAATTACCCATATATATATATATATATATATATATATAACTAAAAAAAACTAATCATGCTCATTAAGATAATTTATAATTTAAATCATGCAACAATAATAATGATTGTATTTATTTTTGAATACAAGAAAATAAAACCAAATTTATGCTATAAAATGTATACACAGGGCTATCCCAAAATAATTATACCATGCCACCAAAAATTAAATTATAAACGGTAAATGGCGTTTTGTAGATTCAAAACCAAGTTTTCAAATAGTGCTAATTTTGTATTTATAACACTGCTCTTGGGCGTTGCAGCGACATTTATGTATTTTTAATTTATTAAATATCCATAGGTCGGTTCATTAATAATTATAACTTCATCTATAATGCCAACTTTCATTTTAAAATTAGACCACGTTAAGCTCCAAACTGGCATTCTTTATTAACATGGCTCAGTTCATAATGAAAGGCCGGTTTGCAACAATAAAACAACGGAATGGAATTAATTCATTTCAAATTGTTTGTTTAGAATCACAACTAACTAAAATCAATATAAACAAAAAATTTTATTTTAGAAAATTTTATTCTATCTTTTATTTATCAAATTTAATTAGCAGTGCCCAGAGTTAGAACTCTAGATATATAACTAATTTTGAGTTTATAATAAGTAAATGATGTCGCGTTGCTAATTGTATAAATACTTAAAGTTCTACAGAATTTATTTACAATTACAACATAGCAGTCTTTTATTTAATTATTTATTTATCTTATAATGTACATATATAGAACTTATACATTATTCAAGCTTATTCTTCTTTTGCTATAAAGCGATGCCGCTATCCATGCAAGGAACAGCGAGATCATATCTGTTCACAAATTGAACCATTTCCGGGGCTATTATTACTCCAACATTTTGAGATAAATTTTATATATTACTTACGTTGGTGAATTCAAGCACCGATAAATAATTACAGAAATAACTATAATATATAACAAAATAAAATATATAACAACTTTTATTATAATCATTAATCAACAATAAAACGCGGTTACAAGATCTACAATACAAACATATATTTGTTGGTCTCCCTTAAGCAGTTTAAGCAATACTAAGGTAGATTTTTCATAGTGACAAGCACAACAGGTGCTAAATTTGACAGGATATATCGTTGCAATTTGTAGGTCAAAATTGTTACCTGTTGCTTTAAAGTAAAATCTCAAAGGTGCCATTATAGTGATCATGTTGTTGTTTAATTACTCATATGGTTCAAAATTCAATATTAATATAATATTTATAAATATACATGTATTACTTTTGTACCGAACTTGGTGGTCAAATATTAACAAGCTTATTAATTTATTACAATAGTGTTGTAGTTATATTAAAATAGAATAGAACAGAACAGAATAGAATAATTCATTAGTGTGTAGCCTATTACCCTATATAAAACGGATGTACGCAAGTTCTGAACAATAACTTATAATTAAATAAACAATAATTATTTTGTACACAATACGTTAAAATTATAAAAACAAATATATCAATAACATGATTGTATTAAAATGTATCACTAAAATTTACTGTATAATGAGTAATTAGCTAATTTATAATCATTAACACAACATTTTAGGTAAACATAATTTAAAATAGAATAGAATAGAATATATTTTTATTCACGTGCTGTGGTTAAAACAAGTAAGAAAAGTCACTTACAAAATATTACAAAATAATAATGATAATAAAATAGAATTAAAACCAATTAATAGATAAAATTTACATCTAAAATCGGGTGTAGGACACTTCGGCGCGAGGACACTTTGGCGACGGCTGTTTCAGCGACAAACACATTTACTAATCAAAACAAAAGTATAAATATATATAGCCATGAAAAAACTTTTCTTCAAAATTGTTCAAAGAATAATATTTCATAGCCAAAAATTTTTTTCATTATTTTTTAAAACTTCCCAATACAAAACAGTTTTTCTTAAAAAAAGACGACAAATAATTTTTTTTAAATAAGAACAAAAACAAGAAGTGCTGTGCACTACGCTCCGAGATATCTTACAATGTATCCACAGAAAAAAAAAAGTTTCTTACAATTTTTTTCCTAAAAACCTGCAACAAAAATTTAAGAAGTTATTCCTTGGCCTATTCTAAAAATATTTTGTCTTATGATGATTTTTGAAAAACCCTTTCGTTTCGAAGATACAGGGTGAACAAAATTTGCGACAATTGTATAATTTTGTATCTTAGCCTTGATAATTGGCTATACTATTTGCTTCGCGTAAAGAAACTTGGTTGTTACGACCAGTAGTAAATGAATGTTACCGACAGAATAAAAAACGACTTTAATATATATATATATATATATATATATATATATATATATATATATATATATATATATAAAATAATTATTAGATGTTACTCTTACAAGTTCGAAATAATAATTGACATAAAACTAAAAAGATATTTACAAATAACGAGAGGTAAAAAGTGGGGGAATTTACATAAATTTATCATCTGAGAAAAATAAAAAACAGCTGTATTTCGGGTATTTCCTAATCCTCTCTAATCATGCACCCTTTCGGTAATCCTACTATAATTTTAATTATATACAAAATTTAGTTAAATCCGAACAACAATTACACCATTTTATTATCAAAAAGTTCATGTAAAGTTGCTGAATCTACAATAAATGTTCAAAATTACTTCCTCCAGCTTGAATACAAACATTCAATCTTCTCGTCATTGAGTGCCAAACTCTTTCAAACACATCAAGGTTGTTTCTACTGGAGTAGCGTAAACTAATGACTTCAGCCACATAAGAAATAATCCAGGATCCGTATGTTGCTGTTAAATAATCACGAGCAACCAAACTGAAATGTGATGGTGCACTATTGTACATAAACCACATTTTTTTTGTTGCCAATGGTAAATCATCCAAAAACTAAAGTAGCATGTGTTCCAAAGTTGCAATACACCTTGCCGGTAAGTCTTCCTGGTAGAAATACTGGTCCAATTAGACAGTCGTCCACAATTCCAACCCAAACATTCAAGGAGAACTGATGTTGAAAACGGTTTTTACATACCTGATGCGGATTTTCATCTGCCCACACATGGTTGTTATGAAAATTCCTTATTGCATTTCTTGAGAAACAGGCTTTATCGGTGAAAAAAATATGAGTTAGGAATTCAGAGATTAGAACTTATGTTTGCAAAAACCATTGACATAACGCAATACGTGAAGGAAAATCAGCAGAAAATAGTGCCTGAACACGCTAAATGAGGTATGGATACAACAAATTGCAATCAAATGAAATCCACTTGTACATTAGTAGATAAAACAGCCGTTCTAAGTTATCGTTAACTTTTTTTGTACTTAATAAACTCATTAATTTTTTGTACTTGATATACTCGTTGGCGTACGCCATACTTTTATTTACATTAATGATTTTAACAAATACCTAATATGGTTGTCGCAAATTTTGTTTACCGTTGTGGCGGTTCAACCAGTAGAATAAAGTTAATCACCCAGGTAGTATTAATAACTAAATGCTTTCTTCCGAATAACGTGTTTATTTAACAGAACATAAGATAGATACCATTAAAATAGCACTAAAAATAAACATATGATATAAAAAACACCCAAATACAAAAATCCAATTAAGACATACAAAATGAAGCATTATTGTTAAATTAATAAATATATAACAGATACTATAACTAGATATTCCCAAAATAATAATAACTCACCTACCAGGCTTGGGTTAGCTCCCAGGTTAGTCTATGATAAATATGATAATTGTTACCACGCGGTCTGGAAGTTCGACACGGAAAGACCTTATTCCCAGTCCCAATTCGCAAAGAGGTTTCGGGTTACATCCGCGGCATCTGACGGTAACCGAATAAAGCTTGGGCTGGACTGTAGGGAACTACCCCGGTATAGAAACCTTTACACCGTGTATCTTCGAAACAAAGGGATTTTTCAGAAATTATTATAGGACAAAATAATCTTTCTCTCAGAGTATAATCATATAAATTTAAAAATTGTAAAAATTGTCAATACAAACTATCAAATAATTAATAATCAAATTCTTTTTTTTTTATTTATGAGTTGATATGATAGAAATTTAAAAAATAATTTTCTTTGAGAACCTGCAATTAAATCTTAAGTTAGTTAATTAGTAAGCACGCAAAAGCGTTTTTTTCCATTTTACATATTTTTCTAAATTAGTCATTTATAACAAAATTAATGTTTTTTTAAATTTGTTTAATTTATGGATTTTGTTATTTTAGCCATTATCCAACTACTTTGTTTTTTCCTCTTCAAAATTATAGAAATAATTAAGAATACATTGGCCAAGCTGTCTATCATCATGGCGCTCCTAGTTTTCTGGTGAATTGCCTTACCTCCTAGTGGCAGTGAAACAAGCAACGGTATACTGTCCTACAAGGCAGAAGTCGCTAATATTATTAAGGATACTGTATTGTTTGAAATAGTGCAAGCTTGCTCTACACAATACGACTGACCAATAGCTGCATATGTGGTATATAAGGCGGGTACTATCTGGTTAGTACTCTACTCTATTAATTGAGTACTGCAGAAAATACATGTACAAAAGCCTCAGGATGTGTGGGTGAGTGGATGAGTATTTGTCAAGATATAGGCATAAATCTTAACCCTTCTGGCAAGCAATATGTAAGAAAGTATGAACTGATTTTGTCTACAATCTTATGAATACGTAAGAAAATTTGCATTTTTTTAGTGGCAGTGTAAGCGTCTGCCAATAGTGAAGATAAAAATGTAGAGTTTAGGCATATTCTAAATAAAATTTTAAATGCCAATAAACCTGGCAAAAGAATTATTTTATAAAAAGATATAAATTGTGGATACCCAAAAAGTTGAATCAAAAAGAGTTCTAGGAAAGTAAAACGGCAATGATAATCATTTTAGGCTAATATGCCAAAAATTCAAATTGACTAACTAACTAGAAAAGTATGGTAACAATAGAGTGAACAAAAATGGCAAGGAGTTGGTGAGTTTGTGTGTCAAAAAGGGATTATCTATATTGATTACATAGTTTAGGCACAAACTTATTCATTTGTATACATAGCATATGGGTGAATCTAAAACTAGTATTGACTTTGTGGTGTGTGATGAAAGATTGAAAAGTTTAATTAAATATACTTGAGCGGTACATGTAGCTAAATGTAAAACTGATCATTATCTTGTCATATCAAATACCTAGATTATAAATTTATTAGGAAAGAGCAACAAAAAACTATACAGTTACAAATAAAAATAGAAAAAATTTAAAATAACATATCAGAAAAAAATATGAAAGAACTCTAAAAAAAAGCTTAAAAATTTTATTAATTATGTTTCTGTCAATCCTATTATTATATGGTACTGATGATACGTTGGATTTTGATTTTGAAACCGTAAAAAGTATTATATTCAAATATTGTTTTGAAGTTTTTGTTTATAAATGCTACAGATTCTAACCTACAAATTTTACGACACTCTGCTATTTTTGTTGATATGGTCTTTGGAAATTATGAAGTATGAAAGATGCTATCATCTGCTATATTAATAGATTTAGATCTATTAATAGATTTTTTAATTATTTGAAGAAGTTCATTAATGTAAATCAAAAATAAAGTTGACAAAAGAACAGAAGAGAAACACCAGCATTTATGATTTTGGAGTCAGAGTTAAAACTATCAATTCTAAATATACTTTTTTTATTTCTATAAAAACTACTGATAAGAATTACAGATTTCTAATTAAAACCTATATAATGGAGCTTCTTAATAAAATTATAAAATTAAGATTACATACTCATATCAAATGCGTTTAAAATGTCTAGAGCAATTGCAAGACTTTTTCCATGTTTGTCTAAAGTAAATTTCCACTTGTGACTAACATACGTCAGAAGATCTGTTGATAAAAGTTTTGATCAAAATTTATATTGAGTATCTGATATTTTGTTATTATGTTCTAAAAATTTGATAATTTGGAAATTAGAATATTTTTAAAAAAATGTTCACAAATTATAAATAATGCAATTGGTCTATAATTTGAAAAATCTGATTTGTCTATCTTTTTTTAGTATAGGTTGAATGTTAAAAATTTACTAACATTTTGGAAATGTTTTATTTTTGTGGATAAGGCAAATATTTTAGTCAAAATAGGAGCTAATTTATTTGCAAAGAATAATAGGTGGAATTTTATCTATACAGCAGCTTGTAATGGTCTAGTGCCAGGTTTGCTTTCACAAGCAATAGGACAACGTTGTCAGGGTTCAGACTTTTCACTTTATTTTAGTTAGCTAAAGCTGATTATGTCTGGTAGTAGACGGTACTGCAACTGCCCTCTTGAGGTTTAGCAGCAGTGGTCAAATTTTGCTTTCAACAAAGAACATATCTGAAATTGCAAGTTGTATTTTTTGGCACATGCACATTTTTACAGGCCCAAGTGTTGGCTACACAAGGCCATAAAGACAAATATGTTTATTGCACTTTAATTTTTGAATTAATACCATCGTTTAAAGTAACTAACTCAACTGTGCAACGGTTCCAGTACAGTTAAATCTTTACACGGACAAGCAACGGCATTTTAGTGCGTCTTATTTGAAACAAATTTATCATATAAAATTAATAAATGATGCATTTTATGTAAATTGTCTCTCTGCCCAGTGTGAGACATATCCACTAGTGTTTCAGGCTATGCATCCACCATCAGTGTGCAGTGAGATAATTTACATAAAATCATAACGTTTTCTCAATGCAGCCAAAAAAACAATTCTTGAAAATCTTATTTGCAGACAAACTAACCAAGAAATTTGCCTAAAAAGCCTTCTTGGGTAAAAAGAACTTCAGACAATTGGTCTAAAGGAAGTGTCAGATCCTAGAAAAGTTTTGATATGTGCACCAGGGCCACAGCTAGAACCGGTTTATCTGTTAAATAAGTTGAAGATGTAGAAAAATATAAGCACCAAGACTTGAGAAGTGGTAAACTTAAAACCAAACCCCAAAACTCAACATGTCCTACACAAAGCGTCTGGAGAAGATAGAAGCTTTAAGGAGCAAACTGTAGCTAGGTTTGATTAGAACAAACGGGCACTGTCTCATTCTAAATATCGACAAAGGCAAGAAAAAACAAAGAAAATTTGCCAAACAAATAAACTAAATAAAATTAAATAATAATGACAAAAACCAATTAATAAAAATTTAAAATGAGTAAAAAAGATTATTGTTGTGATCTTTGATTAGAGTTTTAAAAGCGTGGAGAAAGTTGTCATATTCATTAACTTTAACACAGTATTGAATTTTGCGATATAATTTAAACATGCTATACCTAGGACAATTAGAGTGATGATTTGTGTAATAAAAATTTAGGCAAATTCTGAAATTAAAAAAGGGTGTACCAACTAGAACTTGTTAAAGAATCTCACAGTAAAACTAAAGTTTTATATAAATTTATCAAAAGCAATGTTTTATGTTTGATATTAATTGTACTAAAACAGTATCTATACCACAGATATTAGTATGATATAGCTCGGGTGGGATGTACGCAGTTTTTAAAATAATATAAATATCTTAAGTTAGTATTTTTTTGTTTATTGATTCTAACATATTAATATATATCAAATATTAAAAAAAAAGGCACAATCATCTAGTTTTGATAATACGTACTTTATATAATTTTTTAAAAGTTAATATATTTGTAAATCCTTTGATATTCTCAAGATATAGCCTAATAGTTTATAACATTTAGATAAGAAGCATGTATTATGCACACGCTTGGCTCTCTCCCACGCAAGAAAGTTTATGTGGGAGTATTGGTGGCTTGGCATACCCAGCACAAGGAAAAATTTTCCAAGCGTTGTCTTGGCATACATCAACTATATAAGTTGGTTTTTTGCTGAAGCAGTGAGAATACCACTGGAAGAATTACAAAAGATCTATTGAGTCCTAATTGCAGTAAAGTTTGTCTGTCCAATCAAAATCCAAAATCTCGTAAAGTTTGAAAAGTACACCGGAAAACTTACACATGTTCAAAGGTACTCAAAATTATGCGAGCTTTTTGGCGGCAACTTTTTTGACAACGCACTGGATAAAGAGTTATTTCAACTTTACTCAAACGTTGAGAACATTAACAAAAAAGATTGAGAAGAGATTAACTAGGTTTATCAATCTTATGGAAACTGTGAAAAAAGTTATGTTAATGAGTAACACCAGAAAAAAACCAGTCCCAGAGCCATTGGAAGCTGTTGTCTACTTCAACATACGGTAATAAGATACAAATACTACTTTAGCTATCAATAAAATTGTAGGCAACGCTTTGGACGTGCGTACTCGCCTGCCGAAAAGCAGCCTACTATGTACAAAACGATCAAGATAAAGATGCCAATAAACAACATGCCAAATATGACAGTAAAAAACACACGTTTTAGAGATTTTGGATTGGAGCTGAAAGTGGTTAAATATTACAAAAGTTGCCGTATCTGATCCAACCAACCTTATAAAAATTTAAAAACTTAACAGCTTTTAATGCAAGAAAAACATGGAGAAAGAACGGTTGTTATCAAAAAGGTAATGAGCGCACTAAGCTCATAAAAACGAAATGTTTAAAAAAATTTATCATGTTTTTTTGGTTTTAACCACCTTAAAAATAATAAAATAGGGTAGATTTTATCTAAGAGATTTGTTTCACTATTTTTTCGATAAATTGTAGGTCAAAGTCTATACAAATCCAAAGTTTTAGATTTTTATTAAGCCATTTCTAGATGGAAATCTCTTAAAAACTACCCCAATTTATTAATAAAAATTTTTAATTATTTTTTTCGTAATTCAAATCTTAATTTGGACTATTTTTATAAGTTTCAGGTTTTTTGCCAAAAAAAAATGGCTGCTCTGCCCCACTGTGCGTTGATACATACGCAAACAGTTTAACGTTTCTCCTAATAGGAAGCATTACGTTACTACCTCTTCTTTATAAAAATGTTTTAATGCAAAATGTGTATAAAAAATAATTGAATATAAATATACGTTTATAATTAATATTAATAATCTATTAACATTATCATAGTAGTTTGACAGAATAACGTCAGTTTTTGAAACAACAAAGTTTTGAGTTGTTTGCTATTAAATTTAAATTGTTTTTAAATAAATAATAATGATAGCTTGTGACGTCATATGTAAAGTAAACAAATAGTTTTTTTACATAATCTTGTATATTTTTGTGTCTAATTTTAGATTCTAAAATTTCAGAACTTCACTCAAGATGAGTTTTTTATAAATTTTGTCCGACAAATATTTTTGTTATGGTTCAATAATAGAGAATAACATTTATGATAACTTCTTGAATGAGCTTAGATTTTTAATTATTGCTAATGATGCTCCACACAAAAAATCTTATTTTAAAATATAATTTTAAGAAAAAAAATTAAAAAAATAAACTAAGACATGACCTACTAAAAATAACAATATAATATAACAAAAGAATAAATTTTCAATACCAGGCCTCTCGATACACAGATGAATGACGGCACTGTTGGAATATTATTTAAAATTCATAATAAATTGATGTAAATATGTACTTTACAGTAATAAAAAAGATTTTTATCGCAATCTGTGTTACATTTGATTTCCATAAAAATCAATATAGTTTATGAAAGCAAATTTAATATGGAAATGATTATTTGTGTAAAATGGGGCCGAGTTGCTTGTGGAATATTGATGTAAAAGTGACATTTTTATCACGCTCATGACACGTGTTTTCGTTTGAAAAGTTTTGTACTAAAATAAAATATAAAACTTTGTAATGACCATAAAAACTTGTATTCTTTATATACAATTGTAAGAAGTTTATTTTTATTGCCCATTTGAGATGTGAAAAAAGAACTAATTGTTTGTATTACTTCCTTAAATAAAATTAAATTTGTTAATAAAAATAAATAAAATTAGTTTATTTTTCAAAAGAAATAACATAAAATGATTAAAATAAATGTCAAAGATTGTAGTGCAGCAAGTCTCCGATAAAGGTTTTATTTACAAAATGGACCAATTCGTACTCGTCGTTTTATACAAAGCACAAGGTGTTTTCTACAAAAGCATAATTAATCCTGCCAGTCCTGAATTAACATTTACATTTTAGATACAAACAACTGAGCTTTGCAAGGAATTTAAGTGCAAGCAAGCTAAGTCTAGTAGGTATATACTACAGAAATGGACATGAAAGATGATTCTGCATCCTTTCTAGTAAGGATGAACACGCCGCTATCCTTTTCCTAGAAATTGCGATTGCCTATTCAGTATTATATTAAGAGATCTTGGCCTTCTCCCCTTTTGTTGGTAATAGTTACCCTCATACTTGAATACCCCATACCCGCCATGAATTGGAACAGCTTGTTTGAATTCTGGCATTTGAACTTCCACGTACGTATAAGCGACCTTAATCACAGATGACTATCTACAGGCCACGCTGGACTAATTGCCCACAATGCCCCATACACACTTAATTATGTTTATTTATTATTTCGTACAAAATAGGACATTGATTATTATTCATAAAGTAATTACGATTGTTGAAACGTACGGCAGCTACTCCTACACAGATTTCCTTAATTAATAAAGCCCCAGAATAATTAATAAAATATCTAGAGCTGTCCAAAACATAAGTTTTATTAAAAAAATATACATTAATCAAAGCACTAGTGTATAAAGGATTATACCAGAATATTAATTTAAAAAATATGAAAAATTACAACTCTTAATGAGTAAGCGCTTTAAATGTGGCATGACGAAAGCGGAATGTGTGGTATTGGAGGAAAACATCCAACCTGTTGACGGCTTGAACGAATGCCATATACATATATTTAGCTGGTTTCCATTTTTTATGGCTTCCTAATTGAGCTTGGCTTGTCCACATGAAAGTTTCATGACCTCAAACAGGAAAAAAAATGGCAATTTAATTAAGAACAATGTTTTAATCAACGTATTTGAAAATAATTGCATTAAATTATAGGCTTACTTATGAGCCTTCCACAACCCCGAGAACTTAGAACATAAGCAAAATTGATTTTGTTACAATCTCTGGGATTTATGCAGTACCGACGAGTAGATTAACATGTTTTCACATTCATATTTTCTTATGTGTAAAATAATACAATCTTATTTTGTTCACATCTTGTCTACGGTTAGTCTGTTTGTATTATGAATATGTATAGATACGCTATACAGGGTGAGCGAGAATGCTCGAGGTTTACCATGTAAGCCAAATATACACTTGTTGTAAATATTAAAAAAATATGTCTGCCCTTGACCGTCACCATAGGCGTAACACAACTTTTGTTTTTGTGGTAATTAATGTAATTAAAAACAATTAATATATATACAAAGTACATAATACACAATGATGAATTATTTTAAAACTTTATTTAAAAAAAAAAACAACAGTTTCAATAGTTAAAATTTTTTTATTTGAATAATTAAATACACTTAAATAAAATGTTTCTATTTCTTAATTGGCAACTTAAGCATTATAAAAAATAACAAATGAATATTTTTATAAGATTAATCATTATTGAAAAAATTAATACTCAGTATAAACATAACAAAAATAATGATAATAATAATAATAATAGGTAGTTGTACATGATTGTGAATTGAATTATTAAATTATATGTGCAATAGTGTTTACTCAAGAATAAAAATTTTATTGTGGCTACGATAATAATTAAAATAAATACATAATACACAACGATAAACTATTTTAAAACTTTATTTAAAAAAAAAAAACAACAATTTTAATAATTATACATATAATTATAATATACAAATACATAAATAAAGTTAAATAAAATATTTATATGTTTCAATTGACAAAATAACCATTATAAAAAATAGCAATGTTTATTTTTATTTGGTTAATTATTAATAAAAATATTGATGCTCAGTATTTAACATAATAATAATAATAGGTAATTGTAGAAAATTGTGAATTAAACAATTAAATTATATGTACACTACAATATACACAATCAATAAATATGACACAGGTTGTATTTTCTTCAGTCGTACCTGAATCAACTTAATAAAGTTTTATCAAAAAATATAGGTCTATTTATTCTTTACCTTAAAATTGCAACCCAAATACCAATTGAGTGTTAAGTTTTTTGTGTAACTAATAGAGATTGCCAACAACCACCAAGCTTCATTGGTAAAAAGGTGTTTTTTTCTCACGGGTGCATAATTTGTAATTCATAAGCTTTTTATAAGAAATTTTGGAGACTGAAAAGAGTACGACCAAGTGCTATCTTTATTTATAGTTTCACTGCGATTATAAAAACACTCAAATTTACACTTTACTGTACAATTTATAATTTATTATTAAATTGACCTAAACATATTTTTAATAAACATTAATCTTAAACAATAACTATTATATAATTTAAATATTTAATTAACACTTTTGTTCAATTACAGTTTGTGCATAACACACTTTACACTATTTAAAATTCATTCAATGCTTCACAATTCATATTTTATTATAGTAAATTAACCTTAACATTATTTTTAATAAACATTAACCAATCCTAAAAAGTGACAAACGTCTATAAAAATTCACGTTTATTCTGGTGACTTTTAGGATTATTTTGGTCAGGGGAAACAGGTTAAGAAACTGATAAACATTAAAATCACTAAAAATTTTCCCCGAAATATTTGAAAAACCTCATTCTTTGTTGATCACACTGCGACCATTTTGTGTGTGACTTGATAAAACTAAACATATATTAAAAACAGCTTACATTTTTTCATTTTTCATTTTTAAACATTTAAAACATGCATTGTATGCTATTAAAATTGTAAAGTAACTATTAAAATGTTCCGTACAACAATTGGTTAATTGGATCTGAAGTTAAAACAAAAATGTATTTGTGGTAAATAATTAATATATTCTACACGAACGTTTGATTTAAAACTTTGAGCCAACATTATTTTACGTATTGTTGACGTTTTGCTATTATAGTTAAATTTTGTTCAAGCACGAGTTTTTGCGGTACAGTAAGTAAAAAAAAAACTTTTTTTTTAATTAAACCCATATAACTTTTTTACAAGAAACAGTACATAAGTTAGCAATAATCGTAAAACATCACAAAACATAAGCCATTTACGTATTGCATTTAGATTTTTATTTGTAAACTTTTTGCGCTTGCCATCTAGATTGCAAGTGATTTTTTATATATGAAATAAACTGAATTAATTTTCCCAATGTAATTACTAATTAAAATAAGTTTTAACAATGTATATATTATGTGCATTATGTATATGATGGTAACGTTCAAGTTTTGTAAATAGTTTTAAGTAAATCAGTTTGTAAATAAACCAGCAGCATGCAAAAGAACAAAATAGTATTTAATTTTTAGAATAACAGTTTTTGTTCTACTGCACGCTACTGTTTTATTTTCAAAACAATTTTCTTCAAGTTTTCATAAAATTTCAACATTGTTACAATATATGTAATGTATATAATGTATACAATGTTAAAACTTATTTTAGTTGGTAATTCCACCAGAGAATTTAATTCAGCACAAAACGTTAATAAATAAAAATTTAATTGCATCATGTACATATATGGTTTATATTTTGTGCTACTTTACAATTGTTGCCGATTTTTGTACAATTGCTCATAAAAATGTTGCGCAGATTTACATTTTGTTAGGAATTTTCAAGTTTTTTTTTTTAATTGCTGTATTTCAAAAATCACTGAATATACAAAGTTTTACTAAAACAATAATTGTAACAATGTTGTGCAAAAATTTTTAAGTTGGTATGTCCATTTAAAAGATATAAATTGTTTATTATAAATACATTTTTCGTCTTAACTTTGGACCCAATTAACCAATTTTTGTCCGATTTATTTTATTGGTTTTATTTTATTGTTAATAACATACAATGTATGTATTAACTGTTTAAAACTTTAAAATAATAGAATGTAAGATGTTTTTAATATTTGTTTTGTATTACCAAGTCACACTCGAAATGGCCGCCATAAAATAATTTGCTTTACTATAGAAACGCATCAATATAGGGAGTCAGGTATCCAGTTATATATATATATATATATATATATATATATATATATATATATTATTTTTTAAATACTTGTTAAACAATGTTAATTAATAATTAATGTTCATATTACCATAATGGGTCGGCAGTACGGCAGAGAGAGCATGTACAAATACCAGCGCTAACAAAAGCTAAGCAACGGCCGCTCTGGTCTCAACTTGGATGGGTGAACCCAAAGTAAGTGATGCCGAGCGTAGCGTTCTTCCCAATTTGGGTCCGTTACCTCTTATAAGCATCCATACATGTCTTCTCTGTGGCTCGGTGTGTCCGACACCTCGACACCTAACGGTATTAAGAGGTTATTGAATATATATATATATATATATATATATATATATATATATATATATATATATATTACCATAATTGTACTAAAAGCTAGTAAATTTAATTAAAATACATGCGGAAAATAAAAATAATAAACAAGCACAATTTAAGTGCTTTAGAAATGGCACATATACGCGTCTTCGTAAATTAGGCCCTATTAATAATATAGGTATCTAGTAATTGCATGTATCAAAGGATTATTTATAATCCTAGATTATAGTTGCGTTTGTTTTGCAATATCACTTGGTGATGAAGTCAAATATTACTTCATTTATGTATAAATTGAAACAATAAATTTGATTTAAATGTGAATTACGTAATAAGTCAGATTAACACAATAATATTTTTAAATTTTATTAAGTAAAATCGTACTTGCTGAAACTATAATGCTGAATTTGAAAGTTTATTCCATGTATCGATAGTACGGTTAAAAAAACCACTTTAAAAGTATTGGTCCTACACCTAGCAAACTTTGTACTACAAGTAAATATTTGTTTAGATGGCAATATGTCTTGTATTTTGTTTGAACAATGTCCACATCTATAGAAATATCTACAGAAAATGCAAAAATCTGCAACATTACGTTGGTGTTGTAAAGTATGTAAGTTATTAGTCAGTTTTGGATCGGCAATGATTCAAATATCTCGTTTTTGAATAAAGTTTAGAAAAGATAGTGTAGTTTCTAATGTTTGTCCCCATGCTTGAAAACATTATTTAATACAAGGACAAATGTAAGATTAATATATATGGAAAAGTTAAACAGAAGTAAAAAACTTTATACATCTATTAAGATATCCTAGTTTTCTAAATACTTTCGAAGCTATCTATGTCAACAACGTGGTTGTTTAAGAGAAAATTATGTAAGATTGTAACTCTTAAAAGACAACATTTAAATATGGATTTGTTGTTTAATTTAATATTTGGTACATACATACATTACAGTAAAAAGTTTTTTATAAATTCAAATATTGTTTTAAGGAAATTACAAGACGCTTTGCCATATTTGTGGTTATGGTTTTTAGAAAATATAAAGTTTGCTATCATCTGCAAAACTATGAATAGGAAGTTATCATTGTTATTCCAAATTAATTCTGCTGCCTCAAAAATGCATCTCCTAAAATAATAGAATTAGCGTCAATAAGGAAAAGAATTAGCGTCAATAAGGAAAAACATTTGAATTACTACACGTAAGGAAGAAAACAATAAATAAACAAAACTGGAATTTAAATCTAAAAAGTAGAATAAACAAAGATATGTCAAAATTTAAATTTGAAGCAAAGAAGAAGAAAGAATTTCCAAAAAAATATAGAAGACGAGATTAAAAATAAGACAAAAACAGAAAAAGAAAGAGGAAAGGAATCCATTTTAGAACTGGATATAGAAACAACAAGTAAAAAGGAGGCATAGAAAGGTATTGAGAAAATTACAAAAAGAAAAAAAAAGTCTGTTAAAATAACGAACAAAATCAATAAGTTATAGATGTGAGCGGCAAAACCAAATGTTCAAAAATTGCAACAATAAAAAACACTGTTACAAGTGCTTAATAGGCTAACTTTAGGCAAACAATGTATGTGCCTTTGCTACAAAAAAACACTAAAAACAACAAAGAAAATTTTTTTTTATCATGGTTTATGAAGCTCAATAATGGGAAATAGCACTTAAGTATGAAAAGTACAAAAATATACTTTTTAACCAAATTCTTAATAGGCCACGGATTTAAGTTATAGCGTAAAAGATTATTCACGATAATTGAAGCAAATGCTAGTCGGAGGATAGTCCGGAGCATGCAACATACATGTATCAGAATTAAAAAATGTTGAATTAAGTAATAATAAACTTAATATACTTCAGCCGCAAGGAATTCGTGTATCGGCGCGATTTACCAGACGGATGAACTGGATGTAATTTCGTAACAAGATGTCTTGGACGAGCGATTAGACAAGCTCACTTAAAAAGTAACAACACAATTCTCACTTACCTGTAGTTATTATTAAAAAAATACTGAAAAATGTAAAGATGGAAAACTTAATTTGCTTACTTCACAAATTATCGTCGGGCCATACTAAGTAACGTGGCCTGCCAAATTCGGGGTAGTAATACATTTCAGCTTTATTAAATGTTACAGCCAAACACTAATATTGTGGCCGGTGACTCCGTAGACAAAAGTGGGTTGAAACCATTAAGCGAGACCAATAATAATTTAGGTACATTCACATGCAAAATCAATTTTAAATCGCGTCAGTCTAGCATGAACTGCGAGGAACATAACATCGATGCTGCGAAACATTTATTTGTTATTTTGCGAAGCCAGCGCTACCCGGGAATAAATTCAGATTGTGTCTCTGAGTGTATTGTTTCCCTTTCTCGCATTATGCATCCTTCATTCTGGCTATAGTTTTCTTTCTCTCAAGATGCGCGGAAACGCCTGTCATGGGCCACAGTATTTGTGTTTGGCTGTAGCTTAATATTTAGTTGAAGATGAATTTAATAAAGGAATTGAAAATGGTTTATTTATACGACTTGAACAATTAAAATATATTAGTAGTAATATAATACAATGGTTGCAAGGGCGACATAAAACTTTATTATTAAATAATCTAGATTTTAGATTATATATTAGAAATTAAACAAGATCAAACATGCAATCCTAAAGAAAAGCAATATTTAAAACGCATCTGTCAAATATAAAGAAGAATGCAACGATCATGTATCTACTGCCATCCGGTTCAGTTCAACAGGTCCATAAACAATTGAAATCGTGCCTATAAATATGCTATGACAGTTGATGAGTTTAAACATGTCTATAAAGCGTCCAAGCAGAAAATAAATAAATCAACACGTTCGCATATTTAATGTATGTACATACAAGCACAGTGCAAATACAAATTAATAATTTAAACTTTATGTTATATTTTATCAACTTTTAATCTATATAATTACATTAAACTCATAAATAATTTTTGTTATATACCTAGTACTAATATTTGTTAAATGAAATTAATTTTTGATTTATAGGTATAATAATCGTGGTGTATATTAAAATAACCGAAAATATAAAAACATAATAATAAAATATGCACAGTAATGCAAGTTATTAAATACAACTATAATGCTAAATGTTGTTGTCGTATATAAATAACACATTAAAATGAAGATTTAAAATAGCATTGAAAGTTTCAGTCGGAAAGCGTACACAGGATACAGTTTCTTTTTATTGCAATAAAGTTTAAACAATCCCCGAAAACAAGCAAAAGTTTGATAAAGTTTGGATGTATTCGCAGTTAGTATTGCGCCGCACTAGCAGTGACATCTAATGTCCATCAGAATCACTTAATAGTATAATGTAACCCTGCTGTAACGGGTTTCTATGTAGAAAATAATTTAGTTTCCAACTAAAAACAAAATATAAATATGTTTACGTTTAAATTTATATGTCCTGTCAATATGCTATTACTGCACATGAGATAAATCAATGTCCGGCCAAAAGTAAAAACATCAGGGATTAAAACGGAAAGCGTTTTCATTTCAGTGCCGACAGATTCAAGTGGTGAATACGATTTAACCGCAGCCGCATTGAAAAAGAGATTAATTGGCAGGAGTGATCTCACAATTAATAACAATCAATCAATCGCTTTGAGTCTGCCAGATGACTGATCTGATTCGGCCACGTTCGACGGCACCGAACTCAAATTGAATACAGAAACGTACTAACAACTTTCCTTGCCCATAAAATAGCAGTTAATTTTTTTTAAGTCTTTTGTTAGTTTCATCAAACAAAAAATTATACACTCTTTACATAATTGACCCAAAAGAAAAATGCACAGATTATCATTATCTCTGAGAATAAAACTAGCAGGTCAAATGTATGTACATTAAATTGGCAACATATGTTTGTATACAACTAAGCTTAGGTGGATCTTACGTGGCTGCTTATAAATTATTTTATTCCTTTATTAAAAAATAATATATTTTACTGGTAGTGTGCATATAATTAATAATAATAATAATAATAATAATGTTTATTAGTGTTAGCAGAATACTTTACACATGTCAATACACAATAACTAAAATTAATATATTACAAAAATTAATTTGTGAATAATATAGCACCTTATAAATAGTTTACAAAAATATAAAAACACATTAAAATTTATTTACAAAAGTAAGTTTGGGTGACAAGCATAGACAAGACAGTTAAAAAGTAAAACATCAGATTTTAACAATAAAATGATTAATTAACAATGTTGGACAATATTGTGAAGTTTAATACCGACGTCTAACACTCTTACAAAACCAGATAACTATCAGACAAACATTCTGATAGGTTATAAAATGCTTTATAAAGAAGATAATTTTTAACAGATGTTTTAAAATGTTTAATGTCTAAATGTTTTATGGATTCTGGCAGTAAATTAAAAATTTTAGGACCGTAATAATTAACTCCATTTTGCGCTTTAACTAGACGTAAAGAGGGTAGGCAGATGTTAGTGTTTCGTCTAGTATTGTGATTGTGAATATTGTTATGTACAACGTACGTAGAAATATTCTTTCGAACAAAAAATATACAGTACGTAAATTATTTTGAGGAAGGTTATTTCTAAGTTGTCGTAATAGAAATATAGAACGACATTTTTAGTTTAAGAATGTCTCCATGTTCCTGCTATTTTAATTTAGTATCTAAGCATATTCCCAAGAAGGTAGTGTTAAGTACATTATCATTGACTAACTTTAATGAGAATGTTAGATTGACCGTTTTGTTTGCATCTAGTGCAATTGTATTGTGATAGTATACATCAATTGCATTCATATAATTAAACAGTTAAAAAGTACTATTACTACTACTAATTTCTATTAGTCATATAGCTGGCAACAAGAGAAAGTCAATAGGTGAAGGCGTCCGTTATTCTAACTTTGTATGCTTTATGAAACATTAAAAAACAGAAAAAAACTTTTACATTTTGAAAAAAGTTTTGTACCGGCAAACCTGTAAACAATTCAGTCGCGCTTTGATCTTGGATCTCGTTTCTTGAGTTTTACGCTTCTTCGTGAACTGGTTCCGGACTTTCAAGTGCTCGACTGGGTATTACTTACGTGAGTTATGTGCCAACAAGAACTAAAGCTTCTTCTTACATTAACGCTACTGAAGTTTATTTTTTGGAAATTTTAAAAAGTAATTGTGGTTAGCTTTTTTCAATATTTACATAGAAAGTAAATTGTTTAAAAAATTTACATGTACGTTTTTTAAATTCCACACTAATTTAATTAGGTTTAAGTACTAAATTTAAAATAAGTTTTGAAATTATGTTTAAGCCAACACTATTTCATTTAAATAACTGTTATACGGTATATGAAATAATTAGTTATTCCATAAAAATCAAAAAGAAACATAGTTACCAATGGAACTAAGCATGTCAAGGCAATCAATGTTTTGGTGCTCAAAATCGACTTTCTGAGCGCACAATTTGAAATTTGATCTAAAATTTTATGCAAACAGCCCGTAACTAACGCCAAAGTACCTCAACATACTCGTAGCGGTCGCTCTTTGCAAAATATTGCCAATGTTTGTCAAAATGTAACTGCAAAAGCAGGAATATTAATTTGTTATCAACCACAGCAACTGAGCCTTACGTACTCTAATACGTAACCAATTTTTTACCCTAAAATTCTTACAAAATCCAAATAACACAAGAACTGAAACCTAGAGATTATTTACAGCGTCGTGTGTTTGGCAAATAAATGCAACAACAAAGAAACAGATTTTTGCAAAAAAATCTCTTTAGTGAAGCGCATTTTTATCTAAGTGGTTACGTAAATAAGCAGAACTGCTGTTTTGGGGGATTAAAAAACCCAAGAGAGATTTTTAAAAAGAATGTGCATTTTTAAAAAGTGAGTGTATGATCTTGTGGTCTGGTGGCATAATTAGCAGGTATTTTATTAAAAATTATGTATTGAACAATGTTATTTTTATGTATGATTGTAATGAATTGATCTAAAATACTGAACACAAAAATACATATTTTGTAAAATGTTTTTGTTTTTTTTTATTACATTTATGTGAAAGCGCAAACTAAATCACCTGTAACATAACAAAAACAAACATATTTTTTATTTCTTTTACTGACAGTGGTTTAAAGATCACACATTTAAACAATAGTTGAGGTGAGATTGTCTAAAACATTGTGAAAAATAGTTATAGTACGAGTAACAAAAATTTCTTAAAATTACGCACGGTGTATAATATTGTTCATAAAAATATTGAATAGAAGGGTTTCAAGATGTGACCAGTGTGGATCACCTGGCGTAACATCAATATTTAGATAAACGCTATATCCGATGCGCACAAGTTGACACCTGTCAGATAGTTAAGATTGAACTTACTGTAATAAAGTGCCATCAATTCCAATACAATGTAATATAATCTGTATCTTGTGGTCAACGTTATCAAAAGTTTATGAAAAATTGAATCCACTTAAAATCTGTCTTTGAGCTTATCTGCAATATAAGATTCATATAACACAATGTTAGATGTTGGTTTACCAGTACAAAAATCGTGTTGATTGATGGCAATTGTAGAATGGCAATTATCAAAAACCAGTAGACAAAGTTAGATTAAATTAAACTATGATATGTCGAAATCTTTTTTGTGAAATTATATTTGCAAATAGCAACAAAATGCATTCAAAAATATAAAAAAACGCATTTATTTCTATATTTGATGGGGTTTTTCGGCTATTTCCTAACTATTATTTGACTAAAAAACTTTGACATATCATAGTTTAATTCTTTCTAAATGTAGTGGTAAAAAGTAAATCGATTATCAAATTATTTGTAGAAGCAGCAATGAAAGGGAAGTTGCCGTTTTTGTTAAAATACAACAAATCAAGGTAGCGGTCGGTATGCTCTTAAGTGAGAATCAATAATGAATTTTTGTGGAAATTATAGTAGACAACACAAATCAAGTACATCTATCTAATTAGAACTATCTGTTTACTGTATCCTATAGTAGATAGGCTAGGAGAGTTCTGGCGCAAAATCCCATAAGGTTTACATGGGGGGTCTAAATTCACATTTTGCAATCGGCCTCCCTACTTTACCGACATATTTTTGGCGGGAAATTCAAATATTTTGCGATGGCCGCCATCTTGGATTTTTTATATATAAAATATAAATATAAATTTAAATATTTTTTTATTGATGAGATACATATATATATATATATATATATATATATATATATTAATAACAATAATAATAACATAAATAATAACAATAATAATATAAATAATAATTATGCTTTTTAATTATACCAATATATGTAAAAACTAAATTGATATTATAATGTTTCCATAATTCGCCAGTGACCCCAGGGCAAAGTATCATAAGAACCTGACACTATATATCTCTTGTTATCGTGTGGACTTAGTGCAATTTTAGTTTGCTCAACGGTGGAGACAGTGTGATTCTCAGATTGGAAAAGTTTTTGTCTAACATATGTTTCCTTGTTCTCACATAAACACTCAAGATAATCATCAAATTTTAAACGATTTTTAACAATGTGCTTCTTTACTCCTTTCGCTTTCTTGTCCTGGTCTTTATCATCAACACGCACCGCATACATTTTTGATCTTAATCCCACAAATTCAGTCACTTTACCGAAGTTCTCGTCTTTCATCATCCCCAATACTTTTTTTATTGACACGTGGTATACCGTAGATGTTATCAGCAGGATAATCACTTGTATCATAATATTTTGAAGCATCATTTAAAATGGCTTTATATAAATCTTCACACTCTACCTCATAAATGAGAGAATCGGTGTCTGTATAGCACACTCGGGCCTTTTCTCCAAATCGATTTTTCATATACGTGTAGTGAAAGTCGTAAATTGCTAGTTTGGAAATGTCTAAAATACACATGCCAACATAGATTGGTTTGTTGAAGTAAACTTCAGTCTTATTTAATTCTATTGCTACTAAATTTGAATCAAAGATTGTACAACTTTTGAAATTTGGTTTTGCTATTAATGCTTCTGCACCGTATCGTCCTTCCCATTTATTTATCAGCTTTACAATAGAATGTTTTCTAATATTTTCCATAGTCTTACCAAATACGGCGTTATTCATTAATTTGTATAAGTTCTTTTCAAAATCGTTTAAGGCAGTCGTCCTCAGTTGCGTATTCAAATCAATATACGTTTTAAACCATGCTGACTGTTTAAATTTTAAAACGCGATAAATTTTTGTGAGAATTAAACCATTTTCTAAAGCCTGTTGTAGGGAGCGATAGTGCAATACATACTTCTTCTTATCGTACAAAGTAGCCATTAGTTTGGTTTGTTTTGAGTTTGGCGGTGCAAGATGTTCAGGGCAAAACGGAAGATCGCTGTGTAAATCATGAATAGGTTGCGAATAATCTAAGTCGACTTCTAGAATGTAACCGTCAGAGCCATCCTCAGGTACATTAAAATCAAAATTGTTCAAATCACCTTTTACCCACTCGAATCCACCATACGGCAAGTACTGGGACATAGCCCACCCATATTGATTATTTATATCATCATAATTTGACATGTACTTATTGTTAGCTTTTGCGTATCGTTTCGAGCACTGACTGAGCCCACCTCGAATTCCTCTTTCAATAAACAAAATCATATCAATATCTGTTAGTAACTCTAATTTAATTTGAGTATGCTTTAGCATACAATCCCACGTGTATCCGGGTAAGGTGTAATAGTAGGAAGGATCCAGACCGTAAGTTTTTAAACAGCTGGCGCGAAACTGCTCAAACACATCAGCTAATAACAAAACGTCTGTTTTCAAGTATAAATCGGAGTATTCGCTCAAATTTCTACACCCAAAACTAGACCACAAGCTACGGGCATGAGCATAATCATCATCAGTTATATCTGTATCGGTCAATGAGCTAAAAAAAATCTCTTTATCAGGAATCCTTGTTTCATCTAATTTGCTCCACAAATTTAAATAATCATAAGGAAATACACCCTTTTTCGTTAATAAATTAAATTGTGTTACATCCAAGTCACGAAATTGAGATTGTAAATTTGGATAATTAAAACTAAATGAATCTATAAATCTGAATTTTACTAACGTATCATCCACATTTTTAGTAAATGAAATGTAGCGTTCTATATTTATTGGAAGTAATTCTACTCGACCCTTGAAATCTGACGCTAAGTTCTTAATAATAAAGTGGGAGTCGTACCCACTCAAGTTATGAAATAGCACGGGAATGATGTGACTATCCTTGTAATTAATGTTACACCCCTCATGTGCAGCACCGCGATATTTTCCAGTAAGATGACAGTGATCGCGTACTTTTTTGTCGGTATCGTTAAAAGCTTGCTCACAGATGTGACAGTTTGAAGAAGATTTAAATTTTAGTTCCTGTGTAGGCGTAAGAGAATCCATCGGTAGAGGACAGAGAAACACAGTCTCAGCGTCCTCGGCCAGCTGCTTCATTTTGTTTGCAAACCATTCCTGACAGTCCTGACCACGGTATGATCTATAATAAGATAATGAGTCATCATACGAGCACTTCACATAATACGCAGCGCTGAATGGTACATGTTTTTGCAGCTTTATTGTTGTTGTAGTCTTTTTGGGAGCTTCTAGATCGAGCGCAGTTAACAGACACTCTAAATCCGCATATACTATAAATGGAGTATGTTCTTTATTTTTAAAATTTTTGAATACAACATTAGTGTATTCTCCGCTAGGCAACCGAACCTTACACTCATTAAACTTTGTACAGTCTTTTGTATGGGTATCCAATTTCTGTTGTGATCTAAAGTAGTGCAGACAGCGATCGCAAAAATATTTTTGGCCATTACGGTTACTAAGCTGGGTGGAAACAAGACGACTAATATTTTTAATCCAAACATAGTGAAATCGTGGTAAACAACCATCATCACAATCATCATCATACAAATCTTGGAGAAGAAGTAGGTTTACATGTTTTTCTTGTTTGATCTTTGTCAAGTATGTAGGCACCACATTAAATTTCTTATACGACCTTTCCAGGATGTACACATTTACAGAGATATTGTTTTGTGTTTCAAAACGAGGTATTTGTTTAATTGTCATGGGCATTGTAATATTTTTTAAATTCAATACGGTAGAGTGGTGAGGATATGATGTAGAACGGTCAGAGCTTTTTCTTGCAGGATATAGTGCTGACGTCACTGCCCACGCAAAACAGAATTCGTCTTCATTTTTAACGTTAACACAAGCATGTTTAAGTTTAATAGATTTCGGTAAATCAATGTACGAAGATCCTAGTTGAGGTACAAATTTATTAATATTAAATGTAACATTAATAATTGTGGCCAAACTCCAACCACTATCCCTTTCCTGAAACTCTTCAAGCTGCACGAGAATACTATCTCGAATGTTTTCTTGGAACCAAGTAACTAGATTTGTGTCGCGGTAGATAGACGCATTTTTTGTTTTGAGATATTTAAATTCATATATCTCTTCATCTGCTTTAATAATAACAAGCTCTCCACAGAAAGAAGCGTTAACTTTGATAGCAGCAGTCTTTTTAAGTATGTTATTAATTTTGCGGTTAAATACACCTTGTGTAAGGTTGACAACTGCTCCGGTATTAATCCTAGAAGTAAATGCCGATTCAATATCCTCCCATTTTACGCGAAGACTAGGGTAGTTTTGTCGATTAGGATTTGAAGGGGTATATCCAGCACCGGTGACTCTTAAGGCTTTCATCATGCAACGAAACCCCTGCATTAGTCCGATACATGTAATGATATGCTGCTTTGCAGAAACATTTACAGCGGTCTTCAATGCAGCATTCATAATGCGAATATGTCGACCACATTCTTTAATCGCAGGTTCGATGGCAGCAAAGTCATCCTTAATATCGAGTAGGCGCCTCTTGGTTTCATCAATAATTTTTAAAAAAGACTGGTTTCTAGTAGCCATTATAACTGCAACAATTTAGAGGTTGTTTATTAGTTTTGTAACGTTGATCATGCGACTTTTGAAACAAAAATGAATGACTAAATGAATTGAAATAGAGCTTCATAGATCTGTTCTTATACCACAAACAAAGTTGTAATTCAATATAATGTTGAAGGAAGTATTTTTTTAATTACTTTCTTATGTTATTTAAAAATGTATACTGTATACTAAATTTATAAATTTTATGCATAGATGTAGAGAGATAACTATATTACAAATAATAATGTTACACATGCACTTAGCACTAATAAAATTAGATAATATATAATCAATATTAATAATTCTAATATAGTTTTCATGCGGGACGGAGTAGACTACTTTTAACTTTTTACAAATATTACATACATGTTAAAAAGTGTGTTATTAATATATCAATTACAATAGTGTGTTATGAAATGTAGGCATACTCAAGCAGTTCTTTAATAGCCTTAAGGAGACAGTTTCCCCAGATCATGTTAAACATACGAAAACACTATATATACCTAACTCTTTTAATGGTAACAACTAGCTTTGTACACTAGGATTACGATTACCAAAAGTCAGTACTTTCCCCTTGCAAGGGCTACAGCGTCGTGTTTCCGTGCGGGAAAAAGTCGACCACGAGTTAGCCTTTTAAATACAATGTTAAAATTATAATAAAAATTGAAAATGTAGTTATAGCACAGCACCAATAAAACTAGTTAATTATTTTCTAGTCGATTAATTCCTGTTGTTACATGGCAACAATTTTTTCCGATCATGTTTATTTAAACATATGAAAAACACTATATATACCTAGCTCTTTAAAGATGACAACCTCCGTTTCAGAGAGGAATTAAGATCATCAGGAGCTGGTACTCGTCCCTCGTAAGAGAACTTAACGTGATTTCATGAGCGAAAGAGTCGACCGCCAAGTGTTAGCGACGTAATAAATATTAAGCATAGTTATTTCAATAATTTTTTTTTTTTAAACAGAAAATAAAATTACTATAAAATTTAGATTTTTATGTTTATTATAACATGGGTTATCAAATTATGTACCTAAAAAACATCATTTTTAATTAAAATAATTATCAGGTAGTCTCATAAAAGCAAATCTTCCATTTATTTGATTAATATCCTATAATAATGTATAGAAAATATTTAATTTTTTGTGTAAAAGTATCCATACTAGAAATTTCAGATACCGCTCCAACTAGACGCGCTGTTTGGTATATAACGCGGTCACCAAGCATCATTAGATGGCACCGTGCAAATGTAGACCCCTTCCTATGTGTTGGAGTTCACATCAGGTCGCATACTGAAAGGGGGGCCTACTTTTACGGTGTCTCAATTAAAAATCGGGAAACACTTAAAATTTACTTACCTCTTTGTAGAATCTAACACAATTTGTTAAAAAATTGAAGCACAAATAAAATTTAACAGTAAATAAAAAAAATATAATACAAGACTAGCATTTACCGCTATGTAATATGATGTGAATATAATTTTATTGGTTAATGTCTTACATGAGTCTGATTATCGGTAAAATCACTTAAAAAATTAATAAGAATAGCAAAAGTTAAAAGAATGATACTTCAGACTGCTTTATATAGTAACTGTTTATCTAGAGTAACTTACCTGCTACACAAGAATATTATGTTGTTATAGAAAATTTGTAATTGCTGCTTTTTATAATGCTTACTGCACGAGACACAAACAATGAATGATCTTCTTTAATACATTTGCCCGTAATTATACCTTTTATAAAAACTGAATTGATTAATCACCATCAAAATAATAATTAAAACGATGAAATTTGTTCGTGTTTTTATGCGTAAAAAGAGTAGACCTCTTGTTAACTTTTACAGATATTACCTACATATCAAAGTGTGTTCTTAATTAATAAATTACAATAGTGTTTTAAGAAACGAAGACAGACTCAAGCAGTTCTTTAATAGCCTTCAGGCGACAAGTTCCCCAGATCATGTTTACATTTTAAACATACGTGAACACTATATATACCTAACTCTTTAAAGGTAACAACTAGCTTTGTACACATAGAATTACAATTACCAGGAGTTGATACTCGCCCCTCGTGAGAGATCTTGTCGTGTTCTCGTGTGGGAAAAAGTCGACCGCGAGTTAGCGTCTTAATACTATGCTTTTTATTAATGTAAAACAATATGTATTATATTACAAATTAAAAATATAATTGTAATTGTTGCAAATAGATCCCGATAAACTACATTATCAATATAATATGTATATGCAAATCAAAGTTTTTTTTTTTTAATAATCACGCAATTGATAATTAAACTATGAAACTAAATTACTCGATTACGCCAGTACTGGGAGACCTGAAGACTTGTTGTGCAGTCTCATGTTAGTACCTAACTCAACCACCGAGAATTTATAGGTGCGCCATCGGCGCTTGCAATAAATATTAAAGCGAGTTAATTCAACAAAAAATAAATAAATTTAAAAATGATAAAATGTGTAGATGGGCACTCAAGAAATTTTGTTAAAATACCCCAAAATTATCAGGGGGGCCAAATACCGCTGCAACTAGACGCGCCGTTTGATACATAACGCGGCCACCGAGCATTGTAGATGTCACCGCGCGAGATCTCCCACTCCCACATACAGAAAGGGGGCTCGGGGGCCCCACTGGGAACTTACTTACCTCTTGTTTATAGCGATGATTTTGCAAAATAATTAATTGGAACACAAATAAAATAACACTCAATTAAAACACTGAAGAGTTGTTGATCCAAGGAACTAGCGAAGATAACTGAAGTATATTATATTTTTTTTTTTTTTTTTTTTTTTTTGGGGCCAGGCGGTAAAATCTTCTAAAGACTGGCAAAGTGTCGGATTCATTTCCTCTCAGCTTGAAATGCCTACCGACTAAAAACCGCCCAATGAATGCCTACGGAAGTTCGAGACCTTACGGCTCATGTACCTTCCTTTTGGAGATTAGTAGTGTGGAGATGGTTAGGTTACGCCCTATAGGCTTGTGTGGTATTGGTTTGGGATTGTTAGTGGGTTAGTAGTTAGGGTGCGGCTACTTGGTTCACCGGTCGTTTATAGTAAAAGTTCTCCCTGTCTGGCTCGGCAAGTCGGGCCAGATCAGGGTTGGAATGATTCGCGAGATTTTCGAAGTACTTTGCGGCCAAAGCTTCGATGTGCTGACGTATCGGGGGTAGTCCTAGGTCCGCCCGAATCTCTCTGTTTCGAACGAACCACGGAGCCCTGTGGAACGACCTCAGAGTTTTGTTTTGGAAAGTTTCTAACTTGTTGAGATGACAGTTAGCTGCTGTTCCCCATACTGGAGACGCGTAAGTTAGGATGGGTCTAATGATAGACGTGTAGAGCCGGGTTCGATTCCGGGTCGACAGACCGCTATTCCGACGTCATCGAAATAAGGGCGTTTTTAGCCATTTTGGCTTTATCGAGAACGGACTGCACGTGGAGGTTGTACGTGAGTCCCTTGTCAAGAATAACCCCCAGATACTTGGCAGAATTGGACCACGGTATAGGGACGCCGTTAAGAAGGACGTTTTCGTCGGGTACGATTCGCCGCTTTGTGAAGAGAACAGCTTTGCTTTTCTCTGGGTTAATAGTGACTTGCCACTTGTCCAACCATTCGTCGAGGTCGTCGGTGGCCCTTTGAAGCCTCAAGGTGACCATCTCGAGCGACCTGGAAGAGTATAGAAGAGCCGTATCATCGGCGAATTGTGCCATTTTAACCCCGTGTCTACATCCCGAAGGCATGTCGGCCACGTATAGGTTAAACAGCAGCGGAGAAAGAATGGAGCCTTGAGGAATTCCTGCCGTAATCTCCCGAGGGGTAGATATGTGGTTACCCAGCTTAACTTTCAAAGTTCTGCTGTCTAGGAATGAAGCTATCAACCTTACGAGTCGAGGAGGATAGTTAGCTCTATGCAATTTAAAGATGAGTCCCTCGTGCCAGACCTTGTCGAAGGCTTTGTCGACGTCGAAAAAGACCACCCCTGTGACCTTTTTGACTCTAAAACCCTCAACTATAAGGTCCGTCACGCGGTTTAGTTGGTGAACTGACGAGTGCCCCCATCTGAACCCGTGCTGGTGACGGGGGAGGATGTTGATCGATTCAGTGTGGTCCTGGAGTCTGTCCAAGACCACCCTTTCAATAACCTTGCTAATAGTGCTGAGAAGACTGATGGGCCGATAGTTTTGAGGAAACGTACGGTCTTTACCTGGCTTTGGAATGTTGATTACCAAAGAGCTTTTCCAATCTGAAGGAAAATGCCCAGTTCGAAGAATCGCATTAGCAATGTTGGTGAGCGCCATTATTGCTTTATGCGAGAACGCTTTAAGAGCCTTGTTAGAAATGTTGTCAGGGCCGGGGGCCGTGCGAGATTTAAAGCGTTTGATGATTTCTCTGATGCGAGAAGGTCGCACGCTTTCCAGCGGCTCGTCGTCGTCAGAGCCATCCAACAAGTCCTCAACCACTTGTTCGACCCTTTCGACGTGCTCCGTGTCCGCCGTATCCGACGGGGAGCATTGGTGTTCCAGGCTGTCGGCGAATGCCTCGGCCTTTCCCACGATATCAAATTGGAGCCCATTTTCGCCGTGAATGGCTGGCATGGGGGTTCTTCTGTTACGTAGCGCTTTGGAGATCTTCCACATCAGATTATCATCGTCTGTGGTCGATTCCAGGCTGGTTTGCCAACACAAATTTTTGTGCAACCTTATAGCCCTCCTAACTTCGCCATGTAGCAAGTTTAGGGTTTCGCGATCTCGCGGGTCGCGGTGCCTCTGCCATTGGCGTTTGGCGGCATTTCTAGTGCGGATTAGTGCCTTAATTTCGCGTGATAGTCCGAGTGGATTATCTACCCGGACCTGATGGGTCTTAGAAGCCCTTTCCGTGGCTTGGTGGATTTTTTGAGTAAAGTTTTCGACGGCTCTTTCGATGTCGTCAGCTGTTCGTACTGGGGCAAGTCTGCCAATGCTCTCTTCCAGGGATCGAGAGAAGAGAGTCCAATCCGTATGTGTTACGAATTTTCCTCCCTCCCCGTGGGACCCCCTTCCGTAGAGCTCCAGTATTACTGGGCAGTGATCGGAGCTAAGGCCTTCGGCGACGGATATGGTGTACTGGTAGTTGACGTTCTTTAGTATTGCTACATCTAGAACGTCCCCTACGTGACCCGCGGCGCTGTAATGAGTGGGTTCGGTGGGACCCAATATCTGAAGATCTTTTTGTTGGGCGTAGTTGAACAACGCTCGACCTTTACAGTTTGTCCTCAAGCTATTCCACGCCAGGTGCTTTGAGTTGAAATCCCCAGCGATGATTGTGGGGTGAGGACTGTCGAGAATCGCATCAAAGTCCGCTGTTTCGATGCAATTTGTCGGTCTTATATATGCCGATGCGAGTTTGAATGTGCCCAACCCCGGCACATTCACCACTATCGCATTTGACTCAAGCGAGATCGTGTCGGGGGTATCCACTTCGGAATGGTCCACCGATCTTTTTGCAAAGATCAATGTTCCACGCCTCGTGGGTACCGGCGACGTTTCCAAGTACGTGAAAGTATTTGGGATTCTCAGCGCTTGATTAGGTTTGTGGAGCGACTCCGACACCAACATGATGTCGAGTTCCTGTTCGATAAAGAACGCTTCCACTTCGCCTAATTTATCTGTAATGCTGTTAGCATTCCAGAAGCAAATGCGGCATAATACATCGGGTGTATTATCCATTATTGATTAATCTGTTCGAGGATGTTTGCCATGAGCCTCATTTGGGACTCATTCATTTCTTTCAAAATGGCGGCAATTTTCTCGTTAGAGACCACTGGTTGCTTTTTGGGGGCAACTGTATTGGCAAACGTAGTGTTTGCTGATGGTGCTGCAGGTCTGCGGGGACCTGGAGGCAGAGAGGAAGCCTGAGGGGCTGTCGGAGCTTGGGCCGGGGCGGGTTGGGCCGCCGGTCTAAGTTTTTTGTCGTTCGAGGCCAACATGCGAATGTATACTTTACATCCCCTGTCGTTCGCGGGATGAGGCATTGGGGGATGCCGCCACTGCGCTTTTTGCGCTCGACCGCGACCTTGAAGCCGCAGAGCACATCGAGATCCATGATCTCTGAGCTCTTCTGTCCCTTTGGAAGAGAAACAGATATCATGTGGAATCGGATGAACTGATTCTCCATGCGGTGGACATTTGACGGGCAGAACCCTAGAGATTCTAGCGCCCGCCCCACGTCATCCTCAGAGAGGAATTCGGGGACATGCTTTATAACAACCTCAAAGCATTTTTCGTCGGCTCGTGCCCACGTGTGAAAGTTCGCCTTGCGAGCTTTGAGAAGGTCTGTTGCCTTCCTGTGGTCGGCAATGGTGGATGGCAATTTTTCCTCTTTCTTCCAACTACCAGTTGGAATCCATTATCGTCGACAATGGGTCCCATGGGGCTGGAGGGTGCTGCTGGGGCCTCGACGGTGAGGTCCATGGCGGCGGAGTTAGATTCGGCAGACTGGAGGCTGCAGGTGACGTCTTCGTCGTCGCTGCTGACTTCCTCATATTCCATATCGCTTTCCGCTGGTGAAGCGGGGGTGGAGATGGGTGCGGCTGTTGCCGCTTCGGGAGAAGATGAATTAGTAGCTTTCTTCTTTTTTTTTCTTTATTTTGCCCTTTTTCTTGAGGGACTTCTTGGAGGCGGCAGGCTGGTCCTGGTCTTCGTCCTCTGATGGCGGCGGCGAAGCGTTGGGAGCCAGGGCGGCTGACAGGGCCTTGATGGTGGCGGCCTGTTCCGCGTTGGTCGCGGTTAGCGACGAGATTGTCGCCTGGAGCGATTCGAATTTCCTCTCGAAATTCTCCGCCATATTCTTCAGCTGATGCTGGAGCTTCGATAGCTGGCCCTCCAGGTGCCTGACCTCGGCCCTGGACTTGGAGTAGCTCCGCTCGAGCGACCCCTCCCTGGAGCGGTGTTCGCCCTTGGACCTGGACTTCTTCTGCCGGTCCAGCTCCAGCTGCTGGGACGCGGCGATGGTGGACGTCTGGGTGTCGCCCATTGCGACGGTGGAGGAGCTGGAAGAAATTATTTTCTGTTTTTCCAAACTTGTGTTTGAAAAAACAGAAAATTAAATATTAAATAAATATTAATAATTATCAATACCAATTGGCATTAATAACTATTAATACAAGGTTGCAATAATAATTGCAGATAGATAGATGGATCGTCGTGGCTGGCTGGTAGCTGGCGTCTCGGATCTAGATGCGTCTCTGTCGGCTGCTGGCAGTCGACTTCGACTTTTGGTAATCGTAATCCTAGTGTACGAAGCTAGTTGTTACCATTAAAAGAGTTAGGTATATATAGTGTTTTCGTATGTTTAACATGATCTGGGGAAACTGTCTCCTTAAGGCTATTAAAGAACTGCTTGAGTATGCCTACATTTCATAACACACTATTGTAATTGATATATTAATAACACACTTTTTAACATGTATGTAATATTTGTAAAAAGTTAAAAATAGTCTACTCCGTCCCGCATGAAAACTATATTAGAATTATTAATATTGATTATATATTATCTAATTTTATTAGTGCTAAGTGCATGTGTAACATTATTATTTGTAATATAGTTATCTCTCTACATCTATGCATAAAATTTATAAATTTAGTATACAGTATACATTTTTAAATAACATAAGAAAGTAATTAAAAAAATACTTCCTTCAACATTATATTGAATTACAACTTTGTTTGTGGTATAAGAACAGATCTATGAAGCTCTATTTCAATTCATTTAGTCATTCATTTTTGTTTCAAAAGTCGCATGATCAACGTTACAAAACTAATAAACAACCTCTAAATTGTTGCAGTTATAATGGCTACTAGAAACCAGTCTTTTTTAAAAATTATTGATGAAACCAAGAGGCGCCTACTCGATATTAAGGATGACTTTGCTGCCATCGAACCTGCGATTAAAGAATGTGGTCGACATATTCGCATTATGAATGCTGCATTGAAGACCGCTGTAAATGTTTCTGCAAAGCAGCATATCATTACATGTATCGGACTAATGCAGGGGTTTCGTTGCATGATGAAAGCCTTAAGAGTCACCGGTGCTGGATATACCCCTTCAAATCCTAATCGACAAAACTACCCTAGTCTTCGCGTAAAATGGGAGGATATTGAATCGGCATTTACTTCTAGGATTAATACCGGAGCAGTTGTCAACCTTACACAAGGTGTATTTAACCGCAAAATTAATAACATACTTAAAAAGACTGCTGCTATCAAAGTTAACGCTTCTTTCTGTGGAGAGCTTGTTATTATTAAAGCAGATGAAGAGATATATGAATTTAAATATCTCAAAACAAAAAATGCGTCTATCTACCGCGACACAAATCTAGTTACTTGGTTCCAAGAAAACATTCGAGATAGTATTCTCGTGCAGCTTGAAGAGTTTCAGGAAAGGGATAGTGGTTGGAGTTTGGCCACAATTATTAATGTTACATTTAATATTAATAAATTTGTACCTCAACTAGGATCTTCGTACATTGATTTACCGAAATCTATTAAACTTAAACATGCTTGTGTTAACGTTAAAAATGAAGACGAATTCTGTTTTGCGTGGGCAGTGACGTCAGCACTATATCCTGCAAGAAAAAGCTCTGACCGTTCTACATCATATCCTCACCACTCTACCGTATTGAATTTAAAAAATATTACAATGCCCATGACAATTAAACAAATACCTCGTTTTGAAACACAAAACAATATCTCTGTAAATGTGTACATCCTGGAAAGGTCGTATAAGAAATTTAATGTGGTGCCTACATACTTGACAAAGATCAAACAAGAAAAACATGTAAACCTACTTCTTCTCCAAGATTTGTATGATGATGATTGTGATGATGGTTGTTTACCACGATTTCACTATGTTTGGATTAAAAATATTAGTCGTCTTGTTTCCACCCAGCTTAGTAACCGTAATGGCCAAAAATATTTTTGCGATCGCTGTCTGCACTACTTTAGATCACAACAGAAATTGGATACCCATACAAAAGACTGTACAAAGTTTAATGAGTGTAAGGTTCGGTTGCCTAGCGGAGAATACACTAATGTTGTATTCAAAAATTTTAAAAATAAAGAACATACTCCATTTATAGTATATGCGGATTTAGAGTGTCTGTTAACTGCGCTCGATCTAGAAGCTCCCAAAAAGACTACAACAACAATAAAGCTGCAAAAACATGTACCATTCAGCGCTGCGTATTATGTGAAGTGCTCGTATGATGACTCATTATCTTATTATAGATCATACCGTGGTCAGGACTGTCAGGAATGGTTTGCAAACGAAATGAAGCAGCTGGCCGAGGACGCTGAGACTGTGTTTCTCTGTCCTCTACCGATGGATTCTCTTACGCCTACACAGGAACTAAAATTTAAATCTTCTTCAAACTGTCACATCTGTGAGCAAGCTTTTAACGATACCGACAAAAAAGTACGCGATCACTGTCATCTTACTGGAAAATATCGCGGTGCTGCACATGAGGGGTGTAACATTAATTACAAGGATAGTCACATCATTCCCGTGCTATTTCATAACTTGAGTGGGTACGACTCCCACTTTATTATTAAGAACTTAGCGTCAGATTTCAAGGGTCGAGTAGAATTACTTCCAATAAATATAGAACGCTACATTTCATTTACTAAAAATGTGGATGATACGTTAGTAAAATTCAGATTTATAGATTCATTTAGATTTTTAGCTAGCGGACTAGAAAAATTAGCACCATATTTAAGTAATTATCCAAATTTACAATCTCAATTTCGTGACTTGGATGTAACACAATTTAATTTATTAACGAAAAAGGGTGTATTTCCTTATGATTATTTAAATTCGTGGAGCAAATTAGATGAAACAAGGATTCCTGATAAAGAGAATTTTTTTAGCTCATTGACCGATACAGATATAACTGATGATGATTATGCTCATGCCCGTAGCGTGTGGTCTAGTTTTGGGTGTAGAAATTTGAGCAAATACTCCGATTTATACTTGAAAACAGACGTTTTGTTATTAGCTGATGTGTTTGAGCAGTTTCGCGCCAGCTGTTAAAAAACTTACGGTCTGGATCCTTCCTACTATTACACCTCACCCGGATACACGTGGGATTGTATGCTAAAGCATACTCAAATTAAATTAGAGTTACTAACAGATATTGATATGATTTTGTTTATTGAAAGAGGAATTCGAGGTGGGCTCAGTCAGTGCTCGAAACGATACGCAAAAGCTAACAATAAGTACATGTCAAATTATGATGATATAAATAATCAATATGGGTGGGCTATGTCCCAGTACTTGCCGTATGGTGGATTCGAGTGGGTAAAAGGTGATTTGAACAATTTTGATTTTAATGTACCTGAGGATGGCTCTGACGGTTACATTCTGGAAGTCGACTTAGATTATCCGCAACCTATTCATGATTTACACAGCGATCTTCCGTTTTGCCCTGAACATCTTGCACCGCCAAACTCAAAACAAACCAAACTAATGGCTACTTTGTACGATAAGAAGAAGTATGTATTGCACTATCGCTCCCTACAACAGACTTTAGAAAATGGTTTAATTCTCACAAAAATTCATCGCGTTTTAAAATTTAAACAGTCAGCATGGCTTAAAACGTATATTGATTTGAATACGCAACTGAGGACGACTGCCTTAAACGATTTTGAAAAGAACTTACATATACAAATTAATGAATAACGCCGTATTTGGTAAGACTATAGAAAATATTAGAAAACATTCTATTGTAAAGCTGATAAATAAATGGGAAGGACGATACGGTGCAGAAGCATTAATAGCAAAACCAAATTTCAAAAGTTGTACAATCTTTGATTCAAATTTAGTAGCAATAGAATTAAATAAGACTGAAGTTTACTTCAACAAACCAATCTATGTTGGCATGTGTATTTTAGACATTTCCAAACTAGCAATTTACGACTTTCACTACACGTATATGAAAAATCGATTTGGAGAAAAGGCCCGAGTGTGCTATACAGACACCGATTCTCTCATTTATGAGGTAGAGTGTGAAGATTTATATAAAGTCATTTTAAATGATGCTTCAAAATATTATGATACAAGTGATTATCCTGCTGATAACATCTACGGTATACCACGTGTCAATAAAAAAGTATTGGGGATGATGAAAGACGAGAACTTCGGTAAAGTGATGACTGAATTCGTGGGATTAAGATCAAAAATGTATGCGGTGCGTGTTGATGATAAAGACAAGGACAAGAAAGCAAAAGGAGTAAAGAAGCACATTGTTAAAAATTGTTTAAAATTTGATGATTATCTTGAGTGTTTATGTGAGAACAAGGAAACATATGTTAGACAAAAACTTTTCCAATCTGAGAATCACACTGTCTCCACCGTTGAGCAAACTAAAATTGCACTAAGTCCACACGACAACAAGAGATATATAATGTCAGGTTCCTATGATACTTTGCCCTGGGGTCACTGGCGAATTATGGAAACGTTATAATATCAATTTAGTTTTTACATATATTGGTATAATTAAAAAGCATAATTATTATTTATATTATTATTGTTATTATTTTTGTTATTATTTATGTTATTATTATTGTTATTATTATTATTATATATATATATATATATATATATATATATATATATATATGTATCTCATCAATAAAAAAATATTTAAATTTATATTTATATTTTATATATAAAAAATCCAAGAAGGCGGCCATCGCAAAATATTTGAATTTCCCGCCAAAAATATGTCGGTAAAGTAGGGAGGCCGATTGCAAAATGTGAATTTAGACCCCCCATGTAAACCTTATGGGATTTTGCGCCAGAACTCTCCTAGCCTATCTACTTCCTATAAAGACCTGTAGTCTAAAATTAAAAATCATTTTCCAAAAATAAAGAAAAGTTGGACCATTTGCACGTAGAGGCAAACAAACTGGACCAATGAGTACATTCTTGCGCAATTTTATTAAAACATTAAGTAAAAAAAGCATTATTTGTTGTTTGTTTTAAGAACTATTTGAAAAATTCTCTGATTTGCGGCAGGTTATCAGCTAACAAATTTAAAACTTTTTGCAAATAATATGAAAGACTACTGTCTGCTTTCAAAATCTTGTTCACAGTGCTCCGCAAACTTTTCCGCGTGCTGCTAAAAGACGTTACATCAAATTGCTTCAAAAGCTGTTCTGTTCTTTTTCATTTTGAAAATTTTATATCCTTGCAATTGCAATAAAGTTTTATCTTTAAAAAAACACTAATCTGTCATGCAATCTCATTCGAGAATCTACAAACGTACTCAACTACTGCAGCACGCGCATCGCCATAACAGTACTTGTAAATAAACACAAGGTCTGTTCTAACATACGATTTGGACAGTTTGCAAACCGTTCAAACTATGCACACAAACAAATTACTGTGTATAAAAGATTGCCTCTCAAAAAAATTTCAAAGGTTGTCAAAAATTAACACACACAAACAAAATAAAAACAAAAATAAAAGCACGCATTTTATGCAAACATTTTCAGTAATAAATTTATAGAAAATAAAAATCTTATTTTAATCTGAAAATTCAGTCTTGAACGTTAGGCGCTTTAACTATGGATGACCTTATATATTAATCCTAATAAATATTCGAACCGCTAATTATAGTAACAAAATTTATTAACAGGTGCAACTACTTGTACACTTTTATTTGCATTACGTGCCACACGACACTTTGTATGTACAAACTTATAAATCTATAACTTCAGGATTTTTAAGAGACAATTAAATATATTAGAAAAGCATTTACTAGTTTATTTATATTAACAATAAGAAATATGATACACAAACATTTGTTATCAGACCTAACATTTTTTTATATAATGTTGCAGTTATTTTTATCTTATATCTCATTGTAATTCGTTGAACAAATATGGTTGTATTAAAAATTGTATAGCATGCATAAACAGAGAAAGTTTTAAAAGGTTTTCTATAAGAAACCCTAGGAGTGCCTTTATTTCTTGTTAAGTAAATATGAGTATTTCCAGTTTTATGAAAATTGGAGATATTGGATTTTGTACATAATGCACATTTATTTATAAAAAATTAAGTAATGTGTAATAACGTGCATTGCTTGGTCATGAACTATATTATATAACAACAAAATTTAAGTGTAATACATTACATTTATTATTTAATAAATGCTTTTATTTTAACGATTTATTGGTGACAACATCAATCGATCTTATTGAAAACATCGTCATACACACAAATAAGTATAAACTAAAATATATAGTATATAGTGTACCAGGGGCATTTTGGCACGTAACTCAATATATTTTTGATTGCCTCAAGTAAAAACATTGCTTTAGAATATGCCGTAAACAGTTTAGATTGTCGTTTTGGCCAGCATTATAGGGTCGAAACAAATAATTTCGGCAGAGACAGGCAAAAAATACTTTTTCCAAAGTATTGGTTATTCAGATAAATTATCATTTTGAAAAATATTGTTTATTTTAATAAATCAGTTTTAGTTTAAAAAAATAAGCTTACTACTATTGCAAATATGACGTTTGTTGAGAATATACTTTTGAAGAGGAAAAAATTTAGGTATTTGATTGTGTATTACATAAATTACTACTATCCAAATTGATGGGTATAATTAAAATACGGAAATTTGCAGTAAGTTTATTTGATAGTTTCTTAAGAAATAGAAAACAAACATATAATAGTATAAAATTTAATGCAAAATATTTAAAACTTGATGAACCGCATAGTTTTAGTCTAAGATCCACTTTAATATTTATTAATAATTTTTAGAGTTATATAGAAGCTGAAAATGCCATCAATACACAGATGATACAAACTAAAATGTATGTAAAATGACCAGTGCCTTAACTAGGGCGGTGCCGTCGGTGCCCCCGCACCGGGCGAGCTGCGCCCGGTGGGCGCAGATAACCACCTAAAAAACATAATTTCGGAAACTTTAAACACCAAAAAAAAAATAAGAATTTCCTAGCAATAAAATTAAAGAAAGGCGCTGCGATAATTAAAATGCCTCTTAAAAGACCGTCTGGTGAATTTAAGAAACAAAACGACTTTTTGATACAAAATCGAGTCAAGATGTACTAAAAAGAATATATTCTTGATAAAGAAGATCAAATAAATGATTTGGCGTCTGTTTCTGCATCACCACAAAATTTGGAGATTACACAACATAAAAAACTTACTTTTGAAGTGCCAATTGTAAATTGTAAACCACATCCAATTCGAAAAGAGGTTCAGTGACAACCTTTTACTTAGGAAACGTCTTAAAAATAAAAACTTTAGAAAAAAATTGCAAAATAATTGACTCATCTATTTAAGTGCGATAGACTATAAGAAAGAAAAGTAAAACATGTTTTAAAAGTTTATATTAATAAGATTGTATTGTGCGAAAATAATTTAACACTTAGAGAAAGTTGCGAAAAAATAGGTCAATCCAGAAGTCGCACGTCAAATCCTATAAAAGAGGGCAAGTTTCAAATTTTTCCCAACTGGTACAAAATAAAATAATTGAGTTAATGAGAAACGCTGTTAAGACATATTATTGAAGAAGTAAAGACATCTAAGTACTTTCTTATTTTATTTGATTATACCCCCGATGTATCACATCATAAAGAAATGTCTGAAGTTTTTAAAATTTGTCATAATAAGTAACGGACAGTTTAGCGTTGAAAAACATTTTATTAACTTTACTCAATCACACAAAAAAATTGGTAAAGGTTTAGCCAAAAAAGTAATAAAAATGTAAGAGAAAATGCATTGATTATAATTGATATTTAAGCAAGGATAAAAGGTCTAAACAAGCACGCCCGTACCGCACACAAGGCCGTATCTGAAAAGGGGTTTTGGTGGTTCAACCCCCCCTAAAATAATGCAAAACGTCATTCTAGGTGGTTTCAATCAATAAAAAAATACCTAAAAAATGCAACATTAAAAATAGGTTTACGAATATAACTATTTCAAGTTATTTGCGTTTTTTTGCCTACAACCTAATTAATTAACAAGCAGATACGAGGCTATACATCAGCAGTGGCGTGCATACAGCTAAAGAAAGAGACAGTGACTAACATCTCACATCTGCATTAGATTTATCCACTCAGACTAACCACAAAAAACAATTTTTTTAGCCAACAGTGGTGTGAATACGGATACAAAGTCTGCACTTTATCTATTGACTTAAAACAAGCGCGAGCGTCCAAATTGAGAAGCAATTATTGAAACCTTTATTGACAAAAATTGCGTTTTTTTTTACTTAACAAATTAATTTTTACAAATTTGAAGAAAAAAAACTTGAGTCACAATTAATTCCGCGTGCAAAAATTGAGTTCTTGGTCACATGCTGGCTAAATTTCAATTTTTATTGTCAAATCCGAAAAATTTTACACGATCAGTATTAATATAAAGAAAGGCAATTTCGGTGAGCAAAAACATTTTTTATTCCGTACACTTGACCATACATTGCCATATATAAATATTTATCTGTAGACACCCCCCCCCCCCCAACCCGACATTTTCTTTTAGATACGGCCCTGACCGCATCTTAAGGTTGAAATGCTATTCAGCTACCCAATGGTCAACAAATGCAAAAGCAGTTGGCGTTTTATATACTCAAATTGTGGAGGTTGTGGCAGCTTTGACTATTTTGACTTCACTATCTTTTAACATTGAATCTATTGCTAATGCCAAAGTTATATTAAAATACATTGATTTTAAGTTCTCGTGTACATTGAATGTATGGTAAAAAAATTTAAATAAAATAATAAAAAACAACCAAAATTATTACAATATAGCTGCAAAAATAATTATGTAAACAAATACAAAGTATTCGAAACACAGATTTTTAAATAAAGTTTGAAACTGAGACAGCAACTGATAATAACATAAGTATAGAAAGCATTTTTTTACAAAAAAATCAAACTTAAACACAAGAATGCTAGGCATTACATCATTTTGGTTTAGTAGTAAATTACCCTAATGCAGTTAAAATATTTTTAACGTTGCCGGTTACAACTGCATAATGTAAAAGAAGTTTCAGCAAATTAAAACTTATGAAAACATATTTAAGGTCGACTATGGGTCAAGAAAGGTTATTAAAATTAGCCATATTATGCATAGAACATTTTGTAGCAAAACAACTTGAGTATAATATCACTGTTGACAAGTTTGCCTTATGCAAAAGAAGAAATTTTTAAAAAATATTCTATATGTGTGGTTTTTTTGTTATATATATTTAAAATTACGTTTTAAGAATTATTGCTGCAAACGTTTTTAAATTTCTATTTGATAAAATATATCATAACATAAATAAAAAATAATTTATTGTTCCATTTTTATTTTTGTTTTAATAAGGGGGGGAAGGCGCAAAAATACGCTCTCGCACCGGGCGCATCAGAACCTAGTTACGGCACTGAAAATGACGGCAGCCACAAACTTGTGTATTATAGGTATGTATGTATGTAAAGACAATTTTATAGTAAATAAAAAGTAAAAAATATTTTCTTTGTGAAAACCAACAACTCTTACAATAGGCAAAAATTAACAATACCGTTGTAAAAGGAATAAACTATAATCGTAAAATAAAGTGGTTTTGTAATAAGTGCATCAATTTAACTTCTAATAATCTAGCGGATAATGAAGTAAACAATCGTCAAAATGATTTAATTCAACGTCTATTTAACCGTATTATTAATGAAATAAAAGCCAGGTATTATCTTTTAAAAGAAAATAAAGATTTATGACGAATAAAGCAATTATTTTAAAAAGAAAAATAAATAGTTTATTTACAAAATAAAAATTAATTTATTAAGAACAAACGTAGGCAAATAGCAGATCTATAAATCAAAAATGTGAAAAGCTAACAACTAGTTAACAGCAAATAAGAAAAGTAGTTTAAATGCACAAACTGGCTGACCGAAACAAACAAAGTTGACAGTAGATAATGAAAATAGAAACAAAGAAAAGTTTATTCCTTCTTTAGTGCCGTCACAAACACAACAAAACAAACAAAAATATATTATTATATTATATTAATATCACCGTATTAAATAAACCTAACAAAAAAATAAAAACATTTAAGGATGATTTAATTGGTTCTGTAAAAAGAAATAACATATCACTAGCAGCAAATTGATTGACATCATCAACTATGTAAAGCAGATTTGCAAAGACTCAAAATAATAATTTATAAATTTAAGTTTTCACAAACTTTGTATAAATTTTGTTTTTAAAGACAAATTAATGCAAGCTAGTTTATGGGATTTGAGAATTTTAATCAAATGTTACTTTTACTCAAGTGTGCAATACGAAAAAAAAATGCTTTAGTAGCTAGCAAAAAAAACAGTTTAATAAATGTTATTGCAGAACCGGCAAACTCTTATTTTAAAATATTGTACATAAAAGTAAAATTATTGATTCATTTTTTTTTAGTCAAAATAATAAATTTAGTGTCCTAAAGTTCCGGTAAATTGCCTTACTGGCCAACGGTATACTGGCCTACAAGGCAAAAGTTATTAATTTTATTAGTAATACTGGCTTGTTTGGAATAGTGTTAGTTTGCTCGACACGATATTACTAAGCCTTTGTAATATATTGGCCAGCATTAGACGGTATTGCACCCTTCTCGTTAGCAGAGAATACTGTTTAAACACAAGTACGATCAAGTTGGTACCTTTATCTTCTCTATTAGTTGAGTACTACGAAAAATACATGTGCATTGGTCTCGGGTGACCAAAGCTATAATGGGCAGCTGAAATTAAAAGGACAGGGCCCATCTGTTGAAAACTTGACAAAAACATGGACTATTAGTACTTGGAATGTGAGAGAATATTTTATGTGTGTGTGAAACGAAAAGAAAAAAAAATGTGAGTACTATAAATGACGGTAATCTGGCTTTGTAGTTTGGTGTAGATGATTGGATAAATATTTGTCTAGATGTAGGCATAATTTTAAGCTTTACTGCCAAGCAACATGTAATGAATTATGAATTGGTTTTGGCTAGAATCTTTAGAATTTTTAGCGGCACCTAAATGAAATTTTGATAAAAAATATTTTATTGGAAGATTTGAATTATTGAGTGGGTACCCAAAAAGTTGAATCAAAAAGAATTCTAAGAAAGTATAGCGACGATAGAGTGAATAAAAACAGCAAAAAATTTGTGACTTTGTGCATCAGAAAGGAATTATTCATATCAAACACATGGTTAGCATAAACTTATTCACATGTATACATGGCATAAGGGTAAGTCCAAAGCCATGATTGACTTTGTAGTGTATGATAAAAAAAACTTAATTATAGATACTTGAAACTGATCATTATTTTGTCATATCAAATACCTTGGTCATACATTTATTAGGAAAGAGCAAAAAAAAACTAAACAGTTAAGAGTAAAAGTAAAATATTTTTTTAAATGACATTATTAGAAAAAAATATAAAAGGATTTAAAAAAAAATTTAGTTCGACAAGAGAAAGAATTAAATGAGAACTTTAAAAATGTCTGGAATAAATTAAAAGTGACAATAATTGATTGTCACGGTGGTTAGAATTAAAAATGCATGATGGAAAAATCAAGTTAAACTAACATTAAATTAAAAAAAAGAAGCATGTGTTGCATGTTTAGTAAATGCCATTATTGTTATATATAATAGTAGCAGAGCGTGCGTTAGAATAGATGATACACTGAGCAATTGGTTATATATATATATATATATATATAGATATATAAATCGTTTATTGGCATAATTATGCTTGTTTGTACATATCAGTTAATAATAAACAAATTTATTTTCTATATATTTTTACCTATATAACAAATATACCGTATATACTCCTTAAAAATTAAACAATTATTTATTCTTCCTATTTATACTATCATCTATTTATTTCACTTAATATCTTTTTAATTATATATTGTCCTTTTCCATTTTCATTAAGTATTTCAGACGCACTCCAAACTTGTATCACTGCTCCTGCTATTCCACCACATTCCCGAATCCAATGTTCTATTGTGTTCTCCTCTTCTCCGCATAACCTGCATATTCGGTGCTCCACATGAATCTATAACTTTTTCCCCATTCTTCGTTTCCATATCTAAATCTTGCAATGTTTATTTTATCTTCTGCAGAAATATTTGGATTAAGAAGATACTGCGGGAACCTGAACACTAAAACTTCTTTCTACCTTGTATTGTATGTTAATTTTTGTATTTTCAATTTTCTTATTTGTCCATTTTGCCCATTTATTGCATCTGTAATTTCTATTAAAATACTTTGAACTCTACTTCTTATGCTTTCACACCACTCTTCTGATATCCCTAGATTTTCTAGGCACATTTTTCGTTCATTTGTCCATCTATTTTTGTTGCTTCCTGTTTGTGTTCTTTTTCGTTCTTGATCTATTTGTATTAGTATGTTTATTTCTTTTTGTCGTATTTTTTCTTCGTATTGCACAGCATTTTTAATTGCAGTTGTAGCCATTTTGTCCCTCTGTCCTTCGTGCATAACAATGTATTCGGGCGTGTCTCTATCTACTCCTAATGTCCATCTAATAAATTTATGGTGCAGCTTTTTTATTGGATCTTTTTTTTCCAACCCCATATTTCAGCTCTATAAGTTAAAATACTTCTTACCACGGCGTCAAAAAGTAGCATTTTAGCTTGGTAATGTCCTCCCAGTTTTCTTTTGCCTATGCTCCAAAGTTCTCGCATTGCCAGTTCAGCTTTTCATGTTATGGCTTCTACTTGAATTTTGTGTGTGTTATTATAGTAAAAATTATATCCCAAATATTTGAATTTTTTAACTACTTCAATTTTTTCATCATTTTTAATCCTCTTTCTGTTTTAAAAGTTGACGAGGTTTTTCCATCTATTTCTACTTTATTATTTGTTGTTTTATATATGTCTGTTATGGCTTCTATTAGTCTTCTGTCTATGTTTTTGTCTCTCATTACTTTTATTAAGTTTTTTCTGTATATTTAATCAAAAGCTGCCTTTAAATCAACAAATTGCGCATTTTCCACGCACCAATTTAGCGTATATGTCGCATCACTTACATCACGCTTTTCTCTAAAACCCATTTGTGTATCTGCTAGTATTTGTTTTTCCGTCAGTTTTTTTTCTAATCTATTTTTAATTATTCCTGCGTATATCTTATATGGTGTGTTCATTAAGGGTATGGGTCTGTAATTGTAAGGTTCTTTTCTAGCTTTGTTTTTAAAAACTGGTCTTATTAGTCCCATTCTCCACTCCTTCTTTAATTGTTTATGGTTGCGTGCATAGTATGTATTATTTCTTGTGTCGCATATATCCACGTTTCATTTGGTATGTTGTCTTTTCCTGACGCCTTTCTCTTTTTTAGTAATTTAATCTGGTCATCTATTTCACTTTTTAGTATTTTGCTGTCCTGCTCTAATATTTCGTTTGTGTCCTCTGCTGCTATACCTATTTGTTTATTTTCTATTTCACCTCCTTCCATTGTTATCATAAAATGATCTTTGAATGTTTCTTCTGTTGTTATACGTTTTATTTGTTCTATATCCATTTTCTTCTATTCTTTCTTCTTTTTTTCACATAACTTTTTATATTCATTTTTTTCTAAAATAAATTTTTCAATTGTTGCTTTACCACTTCTTACTTTTTTTTGTTCTCGTCTCGTTTTTTGTTTTTGTATCTTGCAAGTTTGATCGTGCCAATCTTCTTCCCGTTCCGTATTTATTATTTCTTTGTTTACTATAGAATTGGTCATTAGGTCTTTTAGATCTTTCCACGTACCACTCTTGCTAAACATTTTTTCTCTTAGCTTGTTCTTGTATTTTTTTATGCTTACATCATCCCATATCATTATTGTTTTCTTTTATTGTTGTTTATGTTTTTCATATTCTTTCTTGTTTTCCTTCTTCTTGTATTGTAATTTCTAAAGGTTAATAGTCGGACTCAATTCTTTCACATATTTTAAATTTATTTATGAGTGTACCTGTGGTGTTAATATATGTCTATTCGCCATTTTTATCTACTTCCCAATTACCATTTAGCAGATTCCAAGCATCTTCCTCTATCCATTTTATAAACTTTCTCCCTTCTTTAATTAAAATTTTATCTTTTGATTTTCTTGTGTTATTATCGTTATCTATTTCTGGTTTAATTGCAATTGGTTATATATAAACAGGGTGTCTGGCAGGGATACGTTGTCTTTTTTGTGGCGTAAGGATTAGCTGTAAAAACGTTGACGGTGTTTGGATGGACAATATAAATATATAAGTGCTGTTGTATGCTGAAGATACTGTGATAGTGTGTGAGAATAAAATTGACCTGCAAAATGCACTAAGCCGACTAAATGTTGCAGCAAATGAAATATATTTCTGTATAAATGTAGCAAAAAATAAAATCATAGTCTTCGATAAGGACAAAGTATGCAGTGATTCTAGAATCGGGTTAAACGGAACGCGTAAAGTTGGTGAATGCTTTTGTGTATCTGGAAAAAAATTTAATAAGAATGGTAATTTTGATGGTGAAATTAAGAAACGAGTAATTGCATCGCAAAAATTAGTTCAAAGTATATGTATGATTGCAAAGAATGATGTATTGTCCAAGGAAGTAAAAATGTCATTTTATAAAAGTGTGTTGACATCAACTCTGCTGTATAGATCTGAAGTATGTCAAGAAAAACACAAAAGTAAAATAAATGCGGTACTTAAGTAGAAAAGCTCGTATGGAGACAGTTAGAAATAAATGGGTAATGAATATTTGTGGTTTGAAAGTAATACTAATAGACCAGTTCAAACGTAGTATTCTACCTTAGTTTGGACATGTTGATAGAATGAGTGAAGAAAGAATAACTAAGCAAATCTATGATCAAAAAACAAAGGTAGACCACTAAAAGTTTGTTTTATGTTGTAGATATTTAAATGCGTGCAAAACAAAAAGTATAAAAATCATGCATGATGGTATGGATATTGCTAAAGCAAAAGTGTAAAGATAGAAAAACGTGGAAACAAATTGTAAAAAGTATAGTTCAACAACCATAGTAGGCTGGTATACTGTGTTACTGCCTTTCCCGTAACTAGGTATGCATGTAATAATATTAGTTTATTATTTTTAGGAACATTGGCTAACCTGTAATAAATTTTAACAAAATGATTTAAATTTCACTTCCATATTTTGTTGCTTTATCTATAAAAAAGGTAGAATTTTTAACCTTGTTAAAAATAATTTTGAATGTAAAGATATAGTTAATATTAAAAACATGTCCGATGAAAACAAATGAGAAATCATTTGCACTATTGTTAATTCAATAAAATTGGCTATATTTACTTTTTATAGATGTGATAAATTGCCATTAGGCGGTTCAAATGTATTTACACCTATATTGATTAGAATTATTGGCATAATTAAGAGCATACCGACCGCTACTTTGATTTGTAGTGTTTTAACAAAAACGCAACTTTGGCTTCATCGCTGCTTCTACAAAAAATTTGATAATCGATTTATTTTTTTACCAGTACATTTAGAAAGGATTGAACTATGATATGTCAAAGTCTTTTAGTCAAATAATAGCCGAAGAAACCTATCAAATATAGAAATAAATGCGTTTTTCTGTATTTTTGAATGCATTTTGTTGCTATTTTATTATATATATTTATTATAGTTTAATCCTTTCTAAATGTACTGGTAAAAAAATAAATCGATTATCAAATTATTTGTAAAAGCAGCGATGAAGCCAAAGTTGCCGTTTTTGTAAAAATACTACAAATCAAGGTAGCGGTCGGTATGGTTTTAATACAAATAATATAAATTTAACTGTTTGCAGAAATCTTAATATTCATTTTCATAATTATACCAATACCAAAACACAAAGTTTTTATGATTTATGTTACGCCCAGTTATACAATTTAATTATAATTAATAATTATATAACTGACGCAACGCACGCTGAATCTCCCAACCGCCACACCGTGCTCTAACGTCGTATATTAATTAATTAATTAACACAAATTTATCAGAGAATTAATGAACTGCCATTGATCTCAAACCATTTGACCGCATTTATTCTTGCGCAAAAGTTACTAATACTACTTTCTTCGTTCCGCAGTTAACTGCATTACAATCTATTTATGCCAAACCGATTCATTTTGTCTTTTTGTTCCCGTGTATTTTCTATAAATTGAACTTGCATACAATTATTATATCATTTTGTCAAATTAATAAATAAATATCTCTCTAGCATAAAAAAGCTTCTAATTAATCAAGTGCAGCAGCAACTCAACATTGTACAGATTGTTATTACGGTCAATATTAGAATATAATTGAGTAATATGATTACCTCACCAGAGTGGAAATGTATCAAAAATTGAAAAAATCATGCAACAATTCTTAATTTTGCAATTGTTACATCACTGTAGGATTATTGGATGCCTAAATTTTGCTCAAAAAGTAATTAATAAATTTATCGACTGCTCAGATCTATTGTGCAGAATCAACTCCAATTTAGATCAACAACGATACACATCTATTTTTAGATAAAACAAGTAATATTGTAATATTCTTCAAAAAGATATTAATTTTAATTTGTTTCAACCTCATAATACGTATAAGTGTAAATATTAAAAGAATAACGTAATTGTATATTTCCAATTGTTTTGTAACAGAATACGATGTACACAATATAATTTTTTTATTGTTTATATTTTTGTATTTAATTTCTAATTACTCATATTATATTATATTATATTATATATTAAGGAAACGTTTATAATGCTTTTTACTAAATTAAATAATGTATGTATTAGCAAAAGCACATTTTCATTGTGTTAAAAATTTCTAAGTGTACACCAATTAAAAAAAAAGTCATTCCTTCTAATACTTTTATATGTTATTAAAAATATTCTTAATAAACTTCTTAATAAGTTTTGATTTTTTTTAATTAAATAAGCTTTTTTTGAATAGTACTAAAAAAATAATATGGGTATGGGTATGGGTATATTAAATAACAAAATTTTAAGTTTTATCAAAGCTATTATTTTTTCCGTTTATAAACGTTTTCTTTTCCGCTGCTTTATTTTCATTTATTTGATGTTGGTTTTTAACTAAATTTAAATAAAACCGTAGATCTGATGCAAATCTAGTGTAAAACAGAATCTGTGATTGGTCGAACTATGTTTGCAACTTTCCAGTGCATGGAGATTGCCAAATTTGCAACAAAACAATTATTGCAAAAATGTAGAGAAATTTATCAACGATTTGAATATAGTCTTTGACGGTTTAAGTAAGCTAATATTATATGCGTATGATACAACGTCAAATGTAGCACGCAATTTCTGAGAGACGGCAAGAACAATAAAAAGCACAAGATTGGTATAATAATAATAAACTATATCAAAATAATGAACCATAAACATTTGTTTCACTTTAAATCATAATCTGCTTGCAGATAAATTTACAATCAGCTACATTCTTAAAAATCATTGTTAATTCTCAATTAAATTGAAAATATGTTAGTAGTTGCAAAGTTTCCAGCAATATTTCTCTCTTGAGTAATCTTGCTTATTTGGTGTTTGTTGTTATGTTAAGAACAGCGTATGTTGCTCTGTGTCACATTCATATTACCTACGGGATATTTATTTGAGGGCACTCTCGAATTCTAAATGAAATGTTTTTTACTAAATAGGGCTATTAGAGTAGTTTTATTTTACCAAATAAATTTTAGTAATCAAACATACAAGTCAGCTTTAAAATGACTGCATAGCAACTGTAATTTAGGCCAATAAAACCGCAAAAACACTGTTTTAAAAATTACGATACAGTTTTTTTTCTAAAAATGCAAATTGATTGAACAAAATTAATAATTAATTAGGATTTTCATTGTAATTATATTTATACAATCTTATGTGCAACCCATTTCAGTTATTGTATAATGTAAGTTTTGATGAACTGAGCTATAGAAATTGCTGTAAATATATTTTTTTGAAATCCTTAAAATGTATGAAATACATTAAATTTTATATTTTTAATAGTGATTTACACTGTCATAATACAAGACATAAACATGACAGTAACTTTCCATATACTAGACAAAAAAATGAATATTGTGCTAATTATTATTGCATCATTTGTTTTAACAAACTGCTTAAAAATGCCCAATAACAAATTTAAAATGATTATAAAAGAATTTTTATTAAAAAGTGCGTTCTATGGTTATAATGAACATCTAAATTATGATAATATCATTTTTAGCATGTAATTAACTTTGTTAAGTTTTTAAATGTAATTATTTGTGTTTTTGTTCATATTGCTCAAGTGACACATTATACACTTGTTTGTATAATTTTTGTGTAACTACCATATGATACTACATAAATAAATGTTTATTATTATTAAAAAGCAAATAATTCAATCTGTGACTACGAGACCAAATAATGCAGATGTGCTAAATAACAAAAAAATTATTATTGAAATTATTAATCAAAAATCACATTATATAAACAATGAATTATAAACACAGTACTAAAAGTTGCATCAAAATATGAGTGTAAATAGTAAAATGAATGAAATATTGGTTGAAATACATAACGATAAACCAAATGTTATATACTTCCCTGAAACGTGGTGCAATCAAAATAACATTATATATTTACAAACAGCTGGTTACACAAATATTGCAGTTTTCAGCTATAAAAAGCAAACACATGGGGTGCATAATTCTAGTTGACAGTAAGAAGAAGTATGAATCTTATAAAACGGATGGAAGGTATATTGTGAAAATCAATAATAAATGTGCTGGATGCACAATTTAAATAAAAATTGTAAAGACTCAATTCCATGTATTTACCGACCTCGTAAGTGTGAAAATATGATATATTCTTTGACAGACTATCTGATATGTTCACAGACTTAAATTTTGTCTATAATGTAAAAGTTTCAACGAGTGCAGTTTAACTTAAAATTTAAAAAAATATATATTTTAAAATTTAAAAAAAAATGTTTACTGACAGAAACCTAGTTAACAAATATAATATGGTCGTACAAGGCATACTGACGAGGTTTGTAGAACCGAAACAATTGTCTATGCTTGACCCTTGGCCGCTGTGATTCGATTGACTGATTTTGAATAAATTATTAATTCATTTCAAAATATTTTCCCGGCATACTTAAAACATCTAATATTAATACACACAAAGGGTAACCTATTAACCGTTTTCAAAAATAGTAAGTCTATGTGACCTAAGCAAAGGATTTTTGCAAAATTCAAAATTGGGTTAATATATTTTTTTCTATTATTTTCTATATATAAACTAATATTTCTAATAAAGAAAAAATAACTTTTTTTTTAAAAACACATCTTTTCAAAAATCCAACTGAAAATGACTTTGTTATAAATAGTATCTAAGAAATATCCATCCATCCATAAAAAAAATATTTTCTTTATTATGTAATGTTTTTTAAGTATTCTACTTATTTTAATTTAAATTATTTAATGATATTTTAAGATTATTAATTTTTTCTTGGCATTTTCTCAAATCCTGAATGTTATATACTAAAAAGTGATGAATATATGACATTTTTAGTATACGCTAATAATTTGTTTAGTAGTTTTTTTGCTTTCTTTAACTAACTTTAAATTTGACATAATTATAGTAACTTTGCATTTTTTTGTTAGTTATATGGTTGTAAAAGTTTTTAGAAATTGCTTCATCATTGCTGAATTTTGTTTCTTTTTAATTATTGTAAATTGTACAAATATCCATAGTTTAATAATAATTTTTGTTTATAGTTTTTTTTATTTTAATTATATTGTTCCACTCCTCTTTAACTATTCTCGTACGTGTGAGATGTAGCAGTAGGCTATAACACTTACATTGTCACCTAGTAACTAAAAAAACAATAATTTAAAAATGTCTAAACTAACGAGTTTATTTCAGGACTGTAATAATTCAAAATTGCAATTAAGTTTGAATTTGAGAAAAATATTTATATTTATTATTATTCATAATAATAAAAAGTGCACAAGCTTTGCTAGTTAAAATAAATTTATTTTCTTTTATTACCAGTTAACTATGGTAATTACAATTTTTTTTAAATATATATGTATGTAATTAAAAAAACAACAAATTTTTATAATATAATATACACAAAATATATAAAAGTTTTTACAGATTTTAATTAAAACATAAAAGTTACAAAATTATTTACAAATTTGTTAAATTTAAATACTAAATTTTTAAAGAAAAAATTGTATAAGCCATAATAAAAAAACCTTTACCAGGGTACTTGGATATCATAGAATTATCCATAGTTTGTTGCATGGTTTGTCTTGTTCTTTAATCGAAAATTGGAATATAGAAACTCAATTGCCTAATTATGTTAGAATAAAACATCGTGGATTATAGAATTCTATGCAGAGTTATAAGATCTGTGCAATTCTGACGATGTTCCAATGTTGGCAAGCATATCCAATTTGAAATTACAGACAAACTGTAGTTTTGAAACGGAATATTCATTTTAAATGAAATTAATTGGCAAAATTTGCGCTGATTTTTTTCAATAAAGTTTTTATGAACATCCTGTAAAGAAGACCATATTGGAGATGCATAATCTAAAATAGGAATAAAATTGGCCCATAATGAGAGCTTTGTAGTATACCTGACAAAACTGATATAAGATCTGACAGAAAATTGTTTATTCAACACACTGTGTACGAGATTTAAAAAAATGTGTTAACTAGCATAAAACTGTTTCATAAAATCTTATTGCACGCAATTTTGAAAGCAACATATCATGATTTACTCTATCAAATGCCTCCACCAGATGTTTTAATTGGACAGAATTTAGCAAAGATTATTGGTATTCTATTACGTAGGTTAAAGTGGAACAGCTTTCACAAAAACCATGTTGATGTTTATTAAGCACGTTTTTACACATCTATTTTAATTGTTTTGATAATAGTTGATGTAGCAGTTTTGGTATTGCCGATTAAATGCAAATACCTCTGTAGTTTTCAATTTTTTTTTATTGCATTATTTAAATAGAGAAGAAATATAATATTTTTCCAAAACGATCAAAATTCATTTTGTTTTAAAAAGGCAGTAAAGAGTAAATAAAGTGGCAATGAAATTGAATGTACGCCGTGCTTAAGAAAACATTTATGCCCGTACTAATAGTCAGAGATTAAATTTCGGATTCATGAATCCGAGATTCATTTTGCTAATTGTTGATTGGCTCTAAGTCAATTCACGGATATTATTAGTCGCGATCGACCAATGCATTTCTCGCTTAATTCTCGGATCGAGTTGAAAACTATGCAACCGTCAATATAATCTTAGATTCAATATATCTTGGGTCCACTCAAGATTGTTTATTAGGGTGTCATATTTTAATTCTGACGTTTGGTAATAAATTACATTGGCCGATCGCAATTATATTCACTATCACGGTATCCGTGAATTGGATTAGAGCCAATCAACGATTAACAAAATGAATCTCGGATTCATGAATCCGAGATTTAATTTCTGATTATTAGTACGGGCATTAGGTACTTTATTGGGTCCATAACTATGGCTGCTTTGCAGGTTTATGCATCATATATGTCGTACAATAATATAAAAAACGCAAGATGGTTGACGGCATATTCATAATGAAACTCCAATAGCTATACTACTACCATACACAGTAGCAAAAAATTTATAAATAAATTAACATAACTTGCACCGTTGTTACTGTTTTCATTATTATATATTATATGTTTTAGAAAGTTAGATGTTTGCTTAGAGTCACTAACAAATTTTCAAAACTGTTTTGGGTCTGATCTAATATCAGAATTTACTTTAAATGTAACTCTTGTACAATTTTGTGCTGAGATTTTTACATTGAGCGTGTAAATTTTGGAAAGTACGATAATCTACGATGTTCCTAATTATTTTGTATCTTTTGTGTGCAACTTTTTAGCAGTTTTTAACTTAATTAAATCTAAATTAAACCAATGGAGTTGCATTGATAGACGTGAGCATATAACTGAAATATAAGTTTGAATTGCATCATATAATACATTATAAAATAATTGAACCATTGCGTCTATATTACAACTTGAGAACAAATTAAATTAAGGTATGAGCCATTTTTGTTTGCGATATTACATAATTGGTAAAAATTTAAAGAGCTAAAATATTCTTAAATAGTTTGAGCAGAAAGTAATGCTGGATTTAAATTAATTAAGCTTAATTCAACGTTTGACCAGCATACTGAGAGTAAATCTCTACAAATTATATACTTATGTTCAGGATACAACTGAGCAACTATTTTTACAGTAATACAATAGGACTCGTATGTATCAAATGGTAATCCAAGAAATATGTAAACGCCACCTATAAGAAGATTGACATAACTTCCTGAAACTGAAACAAGCAACTGATCCACTGTATTACAATCTATTTTTATTTTACTAGAATTAAATTTAGTATGAATTGCAATTAAAACTATAATGTCATACATACTACAATTTACATTAATCATAAAATCTCTTAACTTAGTACGCATACCACCTACATTGTGAAAGTAAATCTATACATGGTGTTCAAAAAAAGAAAGTAAAATATTTGAGGGGGTGGTAGTGCAAAATTGGTCTGAAATAATGCAAGGAGATAATGTTGAAGACTGTTGTTCAATATTTCTGAATAACATAAATTTATCGTTTAACTCAGCTTTTGCGTTAAAGAAAAAGAAAGTAAATGGTCAACTTAAAAACAAATGGATCACAAATGGTATACGAGTTTCGTCGAAAAATTTGAAGAAGTTATATGTATTGTCCCGCAATGGAAATGAACAAGATAGACTATTTTATAAAACATATAAAAATGTATATAGTAAAGTTATACGTTTAGCTAAACGAAACTACAATAATTGGCTTATATTAAATTCACCGAACATAAACAAAACCTCGTGGAAACTTATTCATCAAAATTATAAAACTAAAATCAGTTCTGAAATAGTTTCATTAAATATTAATAATCAAGTAGACAATAATCATTTAAACATAGCAAATCATTTTAACCATTATTTTAATACCGTTGCTGATTCTCTATCTGACAAAAATAATTCTACAAATCAAATCTTTAATCACCATACTAATCCATTTTCAATCTACTTAATGCCGGTATCAGAAAATGAAATATTAGAAACTGTATACAATTTAAAAAATACACTATCATCAGATGAATATGGTATAAACACAATTTTACTAAAAAAATGTATTCATGTAATAGCTACTCCATTTAAAGCTTTAATTAACAATATACTAAGTCAAGGTATCTACCCCCAAAAACTAAAACTAGCAAAAATAGTACCTATTTTTAAAAAAGGAGACGCAAAATCAGCCGAAAATTACAGACCTATATCAATAATAAATACATTCTCTAAAGTTATAGAAAGTTTAATAGCAAATAGAGTTTATAATTTTTTTAATAAACATAATTTATTTAACTGCTTTCAATTTGGTTTTCGTAAAAAATTATCTACATCAGATGCAATAGTAGAATATCTTAATAAACTGCTCAAAAACCTTGATGACGGAAAAAAATGCGCAGGAATATTCATTGATCTTAGCAAGGCATTTGACCTTGTTGATCACTCAATTTTATTAAACAAATTGCATCACTACGGTATTCGCGGGCAAGCGTACAATTTATTTAAAAGTTATCTTGACGATAGATACCAATATGTTAAAATACAAACAAAAACTTCAAATTTAATTAAAATTGCAAAAGGTGTACCTCAAGGTTCGGTACTTGGTCCGCTTTTGTTTGTAATATATGTCAACGATATAAAAATTGATACTGGAGTCCTATATGCGGACGACACATCATTAATTGTTAGTTCAAATTGTATCAAAGATTTAGTAAATACATCTTCAAATATTATTTCAAATTTAAATGATTGGTTTAAGTCTAACAAGTTGCATGTAAACTCTACAAAATCAACAACAATACGTTTCAGTGCTAACACCTCTACGTACGACCATTCACTTTTAATAAAATGCAATGGAAAATCTATACCCAATCAAGATGAAACAAAGTTTTTAGGAGTCATCATTGATGGTAATTGCTGCTGGAAGGCACATATAAACAAAGTATGTAAGACACTTGCGCCATTATGTTATGTAATGGGTCGACTTTACAAACTAGTAGGAGAATCAGCTTTACGAAGATTTTATCATGGCCATTTCGAATCGATCATGCAATACTGCTTAGTAGCATGGGGAGCGTCAAGTGGAGTAGATCGAGTATTTAAACTACAAAAACGTATACTTCGAAATATGTTTAACAAACCATGGAGGTTCTCGTGCAAATCACTGTTTATTAAGCATAAGATATTAACATTGTATAGTGTATATATATTTCAAATGTTGGTATACGTAAAGTCTAATCTGACAACTTTTAATACTATAAATAACGATATTTATACAACACGAAATGGAACAACACTAGAGTACCCCAAACATCGATTGTCACTATTTGAAAAAAGTCCGCATTATATGGGAGTAAAATTATACAACAGATTACCAAACAGCATAAAGAAATTAGATCTTAAAAAGTTTAAATATTCTGTAAAAACTATCTTATACACAAAAGCGTATTACTCTATTGATGATTTTTTAATAGATAACAGTTTTATATTATTGTAATTTATTGTTTTAAGTATACTTTTATCATATTTATTATTTTTAAGTCTACATAGAGCTTTTTATATTGTGTTGTACATTGTATTATTATATTATATTTGTGAATTTCTTATATGACTTGTCCTATATCATGTATGTATGATCCACTGGATAAATAAAGTTTATTATTATTATTATTATTATAGTGCAAACAGCAACAACAAACAAAAAAATCCTAATAAACATGAGTTGTCTTAGCAACGGTTTCGGAAATATGGAACATTTTCTTTTTTTTTTCTTCCATTTTTATTTTGCAAACACGTGCATTTTCTTATAATAGATGGCTGATGTTTTGTGAAAAAAAAATTCAGTATTTGACAGTTGTTGTTAGTGCACAAGTTTTTATTGCTATGACTGATTACTCTAATGCAGAACTAGCCGACATTCATTTCATTTATGGTCGTGCTAATGGAATTGCCACCAAAGCGCAACGTCTTTATGTAGAAATTTATCCAAATTGCTAGATTCCTTCACATCGTATGTTTAGAAGAATTTGTCAGAGATTGAGAGACACCGGTTCACTTCAAAAACAGTGCTATCTTTCCGGCAAACAAGGTCGATATCTACTTCTAGAGTAGAACAAAAGATTATAGCACGGATAAAGCATAATGCAGGGACGAGTGTGCAGAAGGTAGGAATTGGTGCTACTCTTGTTTGAAGAACCTTCCACAAGCAGCTGCTCTATCTATACCATGTACAACGAGTACAGGCCTTAAATTTAACTGATCATCAGGCACGTTTAGTTTTTTGTTGCTGGTTTCTACTCAAGGATGCTGAAGACCCGCACTTTTATGCCAAAATTCTTTTTACGGATGGAGTTATTAATTTTCATAATGCACATTGTTGGGCTGACAAAAATCTCCATGCTGTAATTGAATGTGACACGTTTTTTATTAAACATTTATATAGGTATTGTAGGCGACAGGTTTCTAGATCCTGTTGTTTTACCAAACCGATTAACAGGCATTCTTACCTCAACTTTATGCAGAACACAATGTATGATCTTTTGGATGACAATCCATTGGTCTACAAGCAACAAATGTGGTTTTAGCATGATGGTGCTCTAGCTCATTTTTTGTTTGCCGTTAGAGAGCATTTAAACTAAACTTTTCCACATGATGGATAGGAAGAATCGGAGCAGTTTTATGACTAGGAAGATTGCTTGATTTTTTGTGTGGATATATTTGAAATCGTTAGTGTATGCTACTACTGTAAATAGCCCTGAGGAGCTGCAATTAAAAATTAATGAAAAGTGCTAAGAAATCCGAGCCAATGAGGGGGTTTTAAAGAGTACAAATGTCCTTTAGACAAAGATGTCGTGCCTGTTTAGAAATGGAAGGAGAGCACTTCAAACATCTTCTATAACTGTTTTTTTATAAAAATATATAAAAATAAATAATGTTTCATATCTCCAAAACCGTTGCTATGACAACCCATGCTTATTAAGACTTGCTTGCTTGTTGTGGTTTGCACTTTAAATATTTCACATTCTTTTTAAACACTTTGTGTATAATAAATGTCTGTCTCCTTGTTGTTACTGAATTTTTTTTTACAATAGTTGAAATTCCTTTCATATATATTATAGTTAACAATTCGCCAATTGATGTTTTAGATTGTTTTGTTGAATTAATGTCAGATCTGATTTTATAATTCTTCTAGCAATTTTTAATACTTCAGTAGCTGTAGAAGGCTTGGCAAATGATACTTTTATAAGTCTTAGTTTATGTGATGGTTTTCTAACTTTAATTATGTTGGGTTTAAAATTATCTTCCAGATCTTACAAGGTATTATTTATTTGCACTGAATCATTTTGTTTCCTATTTTAATATACAAGACGTTGACTTTGGAATATTATATACCATGACGTTGCGGCGTCTTATGTCTTTTCCGTATATCTCATGAGTAATGTGTATATTGCAGTCGTTGTTATTGTATAAATTATTTAAAAAAAAACAGCATTTGCAGAATTTAAATATTACAAAAATATAATTGTAAAGTTTGCTAAACAAAGAGTAGTATTTTCATCATATTAAATCAATCAACAAATTGATCATAAATTTTTATAAATCAAATTATATTAGTACCTATAAATTTGCAATAAATCTATTTATGACTATACATATTGCACATTTGTTGCATACAGTTATATAAAAAAATTAGTAAACAGCTAAAATAATAAAAACTGATTAATATAAATTTGTAAACAAGTGGTGGTGAACGATGTTGAGGAAGTAAGTTACAAATCAATTATTAATTTTAAATAAATGAAGCCATACTGATGAGAGGTAAAACCTCTAGTTTAGGATAATTTTTTCATAAATTTAATTTTTTAATGTTTGTAAACTTTGTATGTGTTGTTAAAGATGAAAGACGTCCTTTTTGTAGAAAATAATTTTGATATTTATATATAACGTTATCTGACAGTTTTACATGCCAATGGCATAATAGCATGACAGAAACATAAACCTAAATATCAACAATAAATAAAAAATATAGTTTAATAACCATAAAACTTAACACATTTGCAAATCTCTATCTTAAAATTCCAAATAAAATTCCCCGATTTAGTAATAATCAAGGTATTGATTATCTATAGTTTTTTGTGTACATAAGGAGATTGTATATATGAAATAAAATGTATCTGCACTTAGTTGGATCTAAAGAAAGGCCTAATTAAATAGCATGCAAGTTCTGCAGTATAAGCACTGCTAACACTTAGCAAGCCAAATGTAAATTGCAGCTTATCTATTACAATCCACATTTTTGTTTTTTTTTAGCTATAGAAAAATATCCAAAAAACTTGTTTTTTGCAATTTTAACCCAATACTCAATTGATGAAGTTAATGCAACATAACACACATAGATAATAAACTTAGAAATTCAATTTCCAAAATATACAACCGTAACCTGGTGTTTTATAGTTTGTTAAGACCATTATTATGCTTGACAGAAAATGTTGAAAGTTAGCGTTTTGTTTATAGTTTTTTAGCTTAGTAAACAATCAAGATCTTGAGCCAAAAACAACAAAAAAATGAAACGCACAATTAGCTAAACAAATGTTTGTATATTGTACAGGATTTACAAAACAATAGATTATAGAATCATGTTTAAATAACGCACCAAAACGCAATGCAAAACTTTTACCGATGTGTTTACCATGACTTTCACTTAACAACCTAAGTAAGTTTTATGCCAAAACACATCTTTATTTCAGATTTTTTAAATAAAGATGCTTGGTCAAAGCCTCGTTAAATTTAAAAAAACAAACATATTCATATACAGGAATAGACTTTCCAATATATGTAAATATATTGATAAAAGTTAACAAGCTAGGAAGTCATTTCAGATCAAAGTCAGTAAAATAAAACAATCACAGCTTTACTAATTTAATACGTTGCAACGTTTTGCCAATAATTATTGGCATCCTCAGATCTAGAATTACATATAACGGAACATAGAACATGGCAAACATGTACATTGCTAGAGTAAGATAAATATTGCTAACTAACGATATAAACTTTATTTTAACAAATCTTGATTTTTAACAATATGAACTGGCACTTTAACAAAATATATTTTTATATTTTATTATTATTTTATTTAGAGAATTGTCAGATTTGCCACGCTTTCTGATGTAATATTCGTTTTATTATTGTTAACAAACAAGTTTTGTTAATATGACAGTTTATATTGTTAGTAAGCAAGAATTGCTAAAATGGCAGTTCATATTGATAGTTAGCAATATGTAATAGCTATGGTGAAGGTTAGTTATGTGATTATTGCACATAGCCAACGTGGTTACATTAATTGAAAATGGTATCATAAACGAGTCAAAATGAAAGATAGAACAAAAGGACAAATAAGATGTCATAATAAGATTTCATAATGGAACGTTACGGCAATGAAGGAATAATGTCAATACAAATGAAACTAAATAAAAAAACATGAGCACTATAGCATATGGGAAAAACGACGAGAAGAAAATATAATTATCATGGGGGATATGAATGGAAGAGTGTACAAGGAAAGCAAAGGAATAAAAATTGATGGAGAAAAAAGGAAGGAATCAAGAAATAATAACGAAGAAAGAGTAATACAACTATGTGTACAAAATCACCTGGTAATAACAAATACAAAGTTTGCACACAAAAATGTCCACAAATTCACGACCATCTAGAAATGAGAAATCAACAGTACTCTATTTTCTTGTAAACAAGAACAACTAGAACAAGATTAAAAACGTAAAAGTAATAAGAAAAGCAGAGATAGAAAGCGACCAGTACGTACTAAAAATGGGCATGCAGTGGAATAAAGAATAAACAGACATAAGAAGAAAAAAATTAAAGAAAAGATAAAAACAGCAAACACAAACACAAGAACAACATCAAAAGATACCAAAAAAGAAACTAAAAAAAAAATAGACATTTAACAAAAATGGGAAATACTCAAAAACAGTTTATTTGAAACGGCTAAAGAAACTTGCGGAAAACAGAAATAAAAAACAAAGACATAAAGAAAACCAAATGGTGGTCGGGAAACATAAAAAAATATCAATAATAAAAAAAAAATTAGGGTTAGGGTATTTTAATAAAAAAATTATATACTTTATTGTGCTGATTTTGCTTTTTTATATATGTATATTTAGACCGGTTTCGGCTGTTAAGCCACAATCAGTTCTAAAAATATTACATAAATTATAAATATATATGTGTTACATAGATGATTTTAACAAAACTTACTTTTCTTTTCACAGGTGTTGTTGTGTGTTGCGGGTGGTGTAAATTTGTTGTGGTTACTGTTACATTAATTGGTTATTGTGTATTGTGGTTATTGTTGTCGAGTGATTAACTGTAGTGTGGTTATTGTTTTTTAAAAATGTATAGATATGTTGGTATGGGTTATTAATTTGTTTGTTTAGGCATCTGTAGTTTTTATTGTTTTTTAATTTGTCTATTTCATATAATTCTAGTATTGTCATTTTAAAAAAAAATTGAAAAACGGAAATCAAAATCCTAGCTACAATTTAAGAAAAAAAAATAAAAGATCAATTTGAAGATACAAAAGAAAATAGTCAATGTGGATTTAGAAGAACTAGAAGCGTCCAAGACCTGTTTTCTATTCTACGACAAATAAGCAAAATACTTATAAATTAAATTAAAAAAACATACACATATGTTTTGTAGATCTCAAAAAGGCTTTTAACAGAATTTGTAGTTGCTGCAGAGCGGACATTAATTTAGTGTAATATAAATTTTTGGTAAAATTTAAGGGTTAAGTAGAAGAGCAGCAAATAAGCTGAACTTCGCCCTTTTATATAAATGTAAAATGTAGTGAATAAAAACTAGTTATTATTATTAAATATGGAAAGAACTGGAAACAGAGGGATTGAGAATACAACGATTAAACTAATAATAAACATGTATAAGAGAAATATAAACATAGTAAGAACAAATAATTAGGAATCAGAAGAATTTTCTATAAAACAATGTATAAAACAAGGATGTGTGTTAAGCAAAAATGAAGATGAAAACAATAAAGATTAGATACTGTAAAATGAAAACAACTTAAATTAAACTACTATTTGCAGACAATATGGCAATTGTAGAAGAATAGGAAGAACACAATATGAATATATTAATAAAGGAATTGACAAAAATAAACATGTAAATACACATCGAAAAAACAAAAAACATGATAATAGCAAAAAAAATAAGAACACACAAAATTAAAACACAGGAAAAAAAGTAGAACAGTTTAAATATCTAGCAAAAATAATACAAAACAACTGTAAAATAGATAAAAAAAATAGAAGACAAAATAGAAAAAACAAGGAAGATAATTAACATGCTAACATGGTCAAATAAAAGTAATACGACCCACGCTAACATACAACAAACGTGGATCATGACAAAAAAACAAAAATTAGAATAAACGATATGAAATTGAGGTTTCTTAGAAAAATAGAAAATAAAACCAGAAAAAATAAGAAACAAGACACAAGACAGAATCTCCAATTTTGACCAATAAACAAACAAATAACGGAAAGATAGATGAGATAGTTTGGACATGTCTGCAGAATAAATAAAAATAGAAGCACAAGGAGAATATATAAGACACAATAAAATGGAAAGACTTTCACAAAATAAAACAAGATTAAAATAAAAATGTACGCTTTACACTGTAACAATAGATAAATTTGGGATTAAATAAATAAATCATAAGTGTACTTTACCCACCAAATATGTTGGCAACCTGAAGTGAGGTGCGCAAATATACAGTACAGGAAAATTACATATTAAGATAAATTGATAAAAACGTGTTACAAACCATTTTTACCCTCAAAATTATAAACAGTTGTTATGTGAGTACCAATAACTTCGATTATTAAAAACCACAAGGAGGCTCAATCAAAAGGAACAACAAAGCTAAGCACAAGTGGAGAAATATGTTTATAACGACTAAGATATTATTATGGGGGATGGAGTTAAAAGTTATGTGAATTGTACAAAAATAGCAAAGAATAGAAGTGTCCTTCATATCTTCCAATGTAAAGAATTTGATAACCCCTCGGTACTCATTGTTTTTCAAAATTTCACTACAAAACTAATTAAAGTAGATGGTTAAAATTGCACATGTACGTTAATAAAACATCACACTTAACTGACAATATTTGTCATTTGATCTGAAGTTTTTCGAAATGTAGTAGGCCAGGAATTTATGGCAGTTACCTCGTAAATTATCTGTTTTATTCTGTAACGATGACCACAAGTTTGTCTCTATAAAGAATGTCACAAACAGCACAACAACATTAAGTAATTTTATAATGTTCAAAGTTCAATAAACAAACTTTTAATCCGGTTTTAGTTCAGTTAGCAATCGGACAATTAGATTGGCAGTAAATATGTTGGTGGCACTTTTCAAGACGGCTTTACACTAAAGTATCTAATACGTAACATGCAAAACTATTTGCATTTGTATCTTTTATTATATTATCATCTGGCATTACAATTACTATATTAGATTAAACATTGTGAAATTGGTTAAAATTGTTTTCTATAAAATAAACATGTTAAAACTTCATTTCTACCAATTGCGAAAAAAATTATAAAGCAAGAAATTCATTAATACAATAAAAACAGAAAACGAGTTAACTTTTTTTAATGTTTGTAAAAATTCTTATTGAAATGAATGTTTATGTAAAATATAAAAACTGCAACTTTCTAGTTTGCTATAAAAAACTAAACTAGCATAAAGAATTTGTTCAATTTTGACAATAATTTAATTTTTAATATTTTACATAATTATATAATAATATTTTATTAATAATTAATGTGATTGCAAAGTTGGTATTAAGCAATTTATTATATTTATATATTTTCATTATTTTCTTTTCCTAAATATAACTCGTGGATTAAATATTAATCAATAATTAATTACTTGTAACTTTTGATAGCAATGAGGCCGATAATAATATAATTAAGCCCTACAAATATGTAAACAAAATTTGCCTCAAGTCAGCATGTTTCAAGCAAAATGTTAAATAAAAATAAACCTATTTATGAAATAGTAAACAATACAATGAAAATAAACTCTACATTCAAATCCAACTCGATTCGTTATTACCCGTGGGATATAAAGTTATGAGTAAATACAATCAAATAATGAAAATTCAGACATTTTTACTCACTGTTAATTTATTTACATTTCGAAGGTAGCTGTTCTAAAGCATGCATATTTTATGTACATAATATTCCATAATAATAATAATTTATAAAGTTAAATTTAATTTTAATTCTAAGATTAGCGAATACGGATTAATTAGCAAACTACTTAGACCTTAAGAAACATAACATAATACCAATTAAATTGTTCAGCCCAACTAATATTGCATTATTGTTGTGTGTGCATTTTCAAATCAAATAAAGAAATATTTTATAGGTTTAGAAGGTTTTTTCAACTTAAAAATATGACAAAAGAATAAATAAAACATAAAATTAATAAAATAAGTTGTAAATAAAACATCAAATGGTTTCTTTTAAAATATTAAAATTGTTAGGATAACCAGCACAACTGTAGTTTGAAATAAATTCAACTGTGTAGAATAAATAAAATGCAATGCATATTCCCCCTCTTACCTTATTACATATATACATTGTTTTAAAGATATTTATTAAAGTAAATCATGACAAGCCTGATTTAAATTTTATAATGTCGGTTTAATCTCTTTAAAATTGCAACTTTTTTCATAATTATTATTTTATGATTAATATGAAACATTTCACTAATCTTAACCTAAATATTTAGTCGTCATCTCTGTGAAAAGTTTTTTTTGATAAACAAAAAATATGTTTTAATTACTTTATAATGACATAGTACGTGCCACGACTATTCTATTGATTGTTACAAATGAAATTTTTGAATCGGTTGTAGTTCCCAGTGTTTTTATAAACCATTGTTGAGTTAAAAGTTTAAATTCTAAATATTATTTTATTTTTATTTATTTATATTTATAAAATTCTAGGTATTCTCTCTTCTTGTTTTTGTTTTTTTTGATATATATTTTTTTTTTTATTTGGGTTGATTCCCGCAAAAACATTTTTAACCTATTTGCACGCATCAAAGGTGTGTTTGTTTTTATGCAACTAGATATTCAGTCCATAAAGTATTTATGTTCTTTTTAAGTTTTTTTTTTTTTTTTAATATCTTGTCACTTTAAAAAAACATTGGGGTCAATTATGTAGTTGGTTATTTGATCAAAAAATTACTGATCAAGAAAACATTTTGACAAAGATTGTGTAGCATTTTAACCTTAATTAGAATCTTCTAAAAAACGTAGATTCGACTATCAGAAGATATGAATATGAAGATATTTAGATCTAAGTTTATTGTGGTATTAGAAACTGTATTTCTTTTGCAGATATATGCTTTCTCAGTATCTTTTACACCTCCAATAACGGGATTGGTAATTTATAATAATTAGTAACTACACTATACTAAATGTGTCATATGTATAGTTAATTGTTTGTATAATTTAATTAGTAGCAACTACAATAACGTTATGTTTTGGTATTATCAAACTTCATGTCACATTTTTGAGCGGTAAAAACAAAAAATGAAAAGTTTTGCACAAAAATAAAGATTCAATAATGATTATAAAAAAATGTAAATATAAATTTAATTAACAAAATTGATTGAAAAAAAAATGCACATGTATAAATATTTTTTCGTTTTGTTTTAAAATGTAATTTTTTGTAATTTAAAATAAATTATGCATTAATTGCAATTGAAGAATTTAGAAAATAAAACCACACACAGTTAATTACTTTTAACTTATGATAATTTTAAAGTATTAATAAACAATTGTTTTGTTGCACCAGGAAATCACTGAGTTAAACCCATACCACAACGCATTACAAAAAATTCTAACGTTTTTGACTTTAAGGGAGTACTAACCAGCAACCCACCAAAAAGAAATTGTAATAGACCGGTCAAATAGTTTTTTCTAGTATAACCACTATATAGCTTTGTAAAATAAATGATAATATTATTAGTAAGTGACAACAAAAATCAACTATGAAGGAATTGACAGTAAATTTATGAAGGTGAATTATTACATTAAAAATATAGCAAGCATAAATAAGGGGAAAGTGAAGGAGAAAAAAAAAGCATGGTGAGTGTGTTATGTGAAGTTAGGTGCAAATAAACACATAAAAATTAAGGCAACTAGTTAACAATTGAACATCTAAAACTGTAACAAAAAGAAGAAAGAGACAAAAGAAGCAATCTCTTTTTAAAACGTTTGCTAGTCCAATATGTTTTAAAAAGAGACAAAAAAAAAACAATCACCGGAAAGAAAAGACTAGAACAATAATAAAGATACAAATTTTTTTTTTTCAAAAAGTAAAAAAGTTTTAAGATCACCTGAGCAAAAAGACAACAAGGTAATAACAAAAGTGAGGCAGAAAACACCGAGCAAAATAAGAAAAAAAAAAGAAATACATTAAGAGAGAAACACTTTTTAAACAAGAAAAAACACAAGCGCTAAAAGATAGAATGGAAATTGCAAAAGAAAAAAGGTAAATTTCGTTGGCAACAAGTTTAAAAAAAAGTAGAACAACTTCTAGTGAAGGAAATAGACGTCAAAGTTTTTCAAAATAATTAGAATAAACATAACAAAACAAGAAATGATGCTGGTCACAACAGAGACATGGAAAATGAAGCAGAACATAATGAAAACAAAGAGCATAAAAAAATATGGAAACGCTTTGAAAAAACGCCCTGTACAAAGATACAACAAACTATATCAGGACAAAGAAAAGAGTCTGGAAAATTTAAAACAAAGCAGGGAGTTAGAAAAAGATGCAAGTCTATTATTGTTTACTGCACAAGAGACAAAAGAAAAGTCAAAGTGAGTTACTGTAGGACACATAAATATAAAATCAATAGTGATAACAGAATGTGCGTTTACGGACAACAGTAATATACGCAGGGTGCGTCGAGTAAAAGAATGTTGAGAGTAAATATAGACACGACATAAGTAATGCTGTTAAAAAATCAAGAAAAAATAATAAATATTAAAATAAATGGAAAAACTGCAGTAAGTGACGAAATTTAAGTACTTTAATTCAATCATAGACATAGACAATTTTGACGCTGCCATTAATAATAGAATAAGTGCGACTTTAAGATGTATAACGCAATAAGAATGCCGTTTATAAATAAGAAGGACATATCAAAAGCGACAAATATGACAATGTTTAGGACAATATATACACCAATATTAATACTATTATATTAATATATGAAAGTAAAACATAGATGACAAATGAGAGACAAAAATTGAAGATACAGTTTGCTGAAAGAATAGTGAAATAGAATGCAAAACAGTATTAACAGCAGTACAAAAAAAAAAATAGAAAATTGACAATTGAGATGGTTTGGACATGTAAACAAAATGAGCAAAAATAGACAAGTAAAAAAAAATTAAAAACAAGACCGGGAAGTAAAAGAAGAAGAGGAAATCTACAGCAGACATAGAATGTAGCAATCACAAAAACACTAAGGATTAATGACACCAGCTGGATACAAGCAAAAAATACTTCAAAAAACAGAACAAAATGTTTATTTAAAAAAAATAGCAAATATGAAAATCGAAACAATGAATGAGGGTACCAAAGCTAAGATGAAAACTCAAAATGTTCCAGGTTCTTGTGGCCTGTTCGGAAGCTGAGCGTTGAGTCCGCACAATAATTAAAATGTAATGGTGATTCTTACTGTTTTATGTAATATTACAAATCATAGTTAGTAATTATTACTATTTTTATCTGCCTAAATAAATATCAAAGAAAATTAACCAAAAACATTTTTCGAGCAATTTGTAAATCATATTTAATAATAAAACTAAAACGCATAATTGATTGAAATATATATTAGGGGCTTACTTTTTTTATAAAATGTATATATTGAAAAATGTATGTTAGTTTTAAATAACTTTGTCACGTAATCAATTTAGCTGCCAGTGGATGTCTATGCGTACGTGTGCATATTTGATAAAAAAGTGTGCATCTTTATGTGATAAAAATAAAGCATGATTGGTAGTAAGTGATATGAATTTGCTTATGGTAGTTATATGGTTATAAATGTAAAAACGAAATTTTCTTGACATATTGTTGTAGATGTTTTGTTGAATATTCTATTTGTTCTTAATTTAAGCTATAATAAATTAATATTAAATACTAAAGCATAACACGTGATATTTAATTTGTTCGATTCTTTTTAAACTGTTTTGAGTTTTATAAATTACCACATTATTTGTAGATAATAATATAAAAGACACTAAAATAATATTTGCAATCTTAACTAAACCTTAAAATTGATTGCCATGTATTTGTCGATTGTGTATATTACTTTAGCAATAAGGTGTTTTTTATGATTTGTTGTAAATGATTGTATAGTTTAATGTCGGCATAATCTGGACTTTTTTCAAAAAACACACTTTTATGTTTAACAGCTGACAGTTGTTGACCGTGTCTAGTATTATATTGATGATGGTTGCCAAGATGTTTTAACTTATTTATATTCTGTTTAACATAGCAAAGTGTTTTATATATAGATATATAAATACTAGGCAGTAATCTTATTATTCTTTTTTGAAATACAAATATTTTTTGAGCACCCGAGCAATTTTTCCATAGCAAGATATTAAATTGAATATAGGAATAAACCATAGCATAGTCAATTTGTATTAAAGCATGTACATATAAGACAGGCTTTAGTGTAATAGTGCATTATAAGATTTGTTTAACTTTGAACAAAACAGCATCAATGTGAAATGACCAGTTTAGTTTATTACAACAATTAGACCAAAAAACTTACTATGTTGTGAAAAAATATAGTCATTGTTGTTTATATTTATTTTTGTTGGTATAACACGTTTATTACCAAAACACATACAAATAGTTTTTAATTTATTTAATATCACCAGTTTTTAAGTTTGTTAATTAAAATATTAGCTCCAAACTCTAAATCGTCAAGATGTTTACTTCCAGTCGATATTGTAATGTCATCGGCGTACATAATAATATTATTATTTTCAAAAAAATGAAGTAAATCGTTAACAAACAGTAAATATAGTAATGGACCACAGACTGTGCTCTGAGTAACACCATGTTGCGTTCTTGCTAAATCTGTATATATATTATTACATTTAATTTTAATTTTTTTATGTGATAAATAAGATCTCAAAAGATTTAAAAATGATCCTCTAAAACCAACTGCTTTAATTTTGCTGTTATATAATCAACATTTACTATACCACAGACAGCAATCATATCAAAGAAAAATGAATATACATACATAATTATTTTTATCCAAATGTTTATATTTACATCAACCGTCTATACATTATCTTTAAGCGTCCGAAAAGAGTAGAGCGTCCGTATACGGACGCCAAAAGGAAACCTTTATAAATCGATTCTGCGCATCAAGGCGAGTCGAAAGATATAAGATAATATAAAAATAAATCAGTCCAAGACGCTCTATATGGCGATTTGTGTAAATATGAATATTTTTGTGCATATTTTAAGTTCACACCATTTACCGCAAGGAGGCGGTAAAGAGCTTGACGTATATTTGCAAGCATGTTTTTCTGTTCACAAAATGCATTACTAAGCGTCCGCATAATATAGCAACACGGCATTTAAAACATCGATCGCATGTTAAAATTTGAATTACTTTTTTCATTTATACAAGGGACACTGCCAAAGTTCGCGGAAAATGAAAAGCAAAACACAAATTACGTTATGTAAATCGCTTTATTGCTTCTCAAAAAAATTTCCTTTAAAATCTATACATTTTCGCATCCGATGAAACCAATCTTCAAAACAATTTAGCCACTCTGAGCAAGGTACCTCCAAAACAAGTGATTTAAATGCTTCAACGGCCTCTTCCGACAATGGAGAACGCTTGCCACGCATCTTATTTTTAATATGTCAAAATAGGAAAAAGTCATTGGGCGATCAATCAGGCGAATATGGGCAATGAGTCGTTAATTGGATGTTGCTACTGGTCAAAAACTCTACAGTTTATCGTGTTGTGCATTAACTGTCCTTCAATCCTCTAATGCCACAGTTGCAATATGACCCGTTTTTCCGAAGAAACAAGCAATCATTCTTTTCGAAACACTTTGTGAACGCACCACTTTTGTGGGTTTAGGTTCATTTCGATACACCCATACAGTCGATATAAATATATCCAAGTTTTGTCACCTGTTACGATGTTATATACCAAATTTGAACGAACCCCTTCAAATTTCTTTAGAATTTTATTGCACCACTTGACACGTGCCTGTTTTTGTTTTTTCTTTCAAATTGTGTGAGATCCAACGACTCCAAAACTTCCTGTTATGCAAATGATCGTGCAAAATTTTTGATTTTCAAGATCAACACCAACCAACTGACTGAAATCAATATTTCACAAACATAAGTAAAGCGGTGGTTGATAAATGAAACTTTTTAACGCTGTTGTTTAAAGAATAATGATCAAAACTTTATATCAAAACAATACAAAACATGCTTTTTTGAAGCAAAAACATCATGGGTTTGACAAAGAAATTCTTAAAACACAAGAAAAACGCAAACCAAAAATTTTAAGAAATTTTAACTATAGTCATTCACCAAACCGATTTTTTGTCAGATTATTTGTTGTTTTTTTATTTATTTCATATAATACTGGTAGAGTTAGTATTAAATTATCAGTTTACCCAAAATGGATGAAATTGACTATATTACAATTGAATAAAGCAAAAATACATTTAGAACTATATCTATCAATATCTAGAAATTAATACTAATAATTTGCGGCAAAACCAGTTGTTTTTATTTTTTATCACAACAAGGACAACTCACAAAATCAAGATGGATTTTTTTGCAGAACTTTTGCGTGATCTTAACCGACGTCGGTGACACTTAAAACAAAATTTTATTAAAAAATGTAATAGCGTTTGATAGAATTGGCGCCGTTTACAAGTTAATAAAAAAAAAAAAAAATTGCGGTGCTATCCTGTTGTTGCAATTTCTTTGAGCGTGGAATAAGTAATATTTAGAAATTACTTAATATGGCATAACAAGATAAAAATATCTTTGAATTTTATCAAGTAAAACCACACTTTTTAAAACTATCACACAGAAATTGGTATTAAGACTATTTTTAGGTTACTAATGCTGTACGCTTGCTTAGTAGTTTATTTTGGATGGTCCTATAATAAAAAGCAAAACCATGTTTATATACAAACGCTAAAAACAAAACGACTAATAGGTTAAAAATGTCTCAATCACTTGTGACAGAATTACTATCTCAATTTACCGCCGCTGGAATACCTTTTGTTTTGATTGAGAACAAGTTACCAAAAAGCTTTTACGTTATAAGGCATTACTCAACATTAGTTATAAAATTTCTATAAAAGTTAATAGTATATATGCAAAATTTTTGACCAGAATGGTTGAGAAGAACAGACGACTAACGATAAAAGTGCTTGTTTTTTTTTACTTATAAATCGTTGCAAAACTTTTAAACTAATATACTATTAGTGTTTCTAGTTGACAACACTGTTATTCATTTATTTATTCTTATGTCATACTATCTGGCCGGCGTTGAATTGCGATAGACATATTACATTGTTATTGCAAAAGATAACTTTGAGTGAGGGAATAGATTATATTTCTTCACTTAACAAAGGTTTATTTCTATTTATTTTCTTCAATGATCATGCCAACTATCGGCGCTACTATACATGTTGAGAATATTTTCTATTATTAATATCATTGTACAATATCTGTGTTTATTGTTATTTTAAATTAAAGTTATATGTAAAAAATATGTAAGTTTAACAAAACATATTTATATTTATATATGTAAATTTATTGACTGAATAAAAGGAATACTAATATAATGGCTACAAACTTCTTTCCTTAAACGTCGAAGCTTTTGTAGAAAATAAATATGATGAACAGCCGCATCAAGCTAAAGGCAAATAATTTCATACAACCTGCTGTGGTGTAAAGTGGGACGTTTTAAAATTTAAATAAATAAAGTCAACCTGGAATATTGCGACATGGAACCGGCGCGAAGTAGCTCTGTCAATGTACATGAACAATCTTAATCAGGAAAACTAATTTTAGAGCCGACCAACTTTGTTTAAAATTTCGCGCATTATTCCGTATGCTAACAAGAAAAGGATAACGACTCGTTAGAGTAACCATCTCGTCCCACCTTAAATAAGAAAAGTATTGGCAATAAAGAAAACTTTAAGTGAAATAAACATCTAGCAGCTGGTACCAAAAAATAAAATTGAGATAAAATTGAATTTCAATATTTTTACAACTGATCATTCCCGTGGATAATAAAATAACTTTATTGACATTATAAAATACAAAAGGGAAGTGTTTTATATTGTCGGCGAAGAGTAGCGAGAAGCGCTTTCTCCGGGAAAATATAATACAAAGAAATTAAATTTTGTAAACGTTGTTACTGCAAGTGGGCCTTTTCCTTGTTGAAAATAAAGTATCCCAAGTCGAGTGCAAATGTGTTTAGATAAGTGTAGCAGTCGTAGTAAATAACATTAGTATCGTATAAATTTTTGGTTGAATTGTAGTCTACATAAATCCACATTTAAGTAAAATATATTACACTCCATTTACGTATACAAAGGGGGACCTGAAACAATTAATAAATTCACAAGGAGTTAATTTGAATGTAGTAGCTGGAGTGCATTATTAAGTAATAATGACGTTCTGCAAATCAATAAGTTTATAGGGCAACTAGAAATTAAAATTAATTACATTCTTAAGTACTGAATTGCTTTATTGGGTAAAAATGTACTTTATACCCTGATAAATTTGAATGTATAATTCCAATTATCTAAAGGGCGTATTGTGTGCGATAAGTTTTAATTTGTTGAAGGGCTCTTAAACGCCGGGACATTCCTCCGGGACTTATAATGTGCTCTCGGCCACACCTCATTGAGTTCCGCTTGATGGTTTTTAATATTTGTTAAGCATTCTGGAATTTCCAATGTATCAATTAATAATGAAGAGTTATAATTTGTTCATTCTTAACATCTTTTGTATTTATTTGTATGACTTGTATCTCACATCTCACTTCTACAATACAATTTAAGTTTTTTAATCCAATATCATGGAAATTTAATTTTAGTTTGCATAGTGGTGTCATAATTACATTTTTATTAAAATTATTATAATTAATTTAGTGTACTATATTTTCTATGTGAAATAGAGATTTTAAATGGGTCAGACTTAATTTTAGATTTAAAAAATTTAATAGCAATTTCTGGTTCAATAAAGTACTTTCTGTATCAATTAAAATTTTAAAATTTGTTTTAGGCATTATAGTAAATAGAAGTTTACTTCGATTATTACAAACATTCATTAACATAAAGTAAGATTTTAGGCTTCAAATTGATTGGTTCAGAAGAACATGGCTTATTTTCATTGCTATATTGTTTCTAATATTGCTAATATTGAACAAATTTTGTTCATCTTTATTATCATCATACAATTCGTTAATATTATGTAATTGTTTGCGTGTATAATTTGGTGTGTTATTATTTTTATTGAATAAAGTTAGATTTGACTCATTGGTGTTGGATTATATGCGTTTCCGAATGCGTTGCTTGGAAATATTATCATATTAATACTTCTATTACCATAGATTTGATTAAAATTTGATTGAGATCGTATTATTATAATTTTGCATATTTTGAAATGGTATCTTAAAATGATGTCTTAAATTATCATTATAAAAAGTATTGTGTATTGGTTTAACTCTTTGCAGAGTATGATTTTTTTATTTGTTGATATTGTTTTATAAAAAGCTTATTTTGTTTTAGTTTCTGGTTAACAATTTCTAATTGGAAGTCGTTAGTTACATTCCTAACGCAATATTTAAATAAGCCTGGTTTTAGGTTAGCATTGCTCAATAATGATGTTCTTTTAAACCTCGCAATAATGTTCTTAGCAAGTTTTTCTTAAATACATCGTTAGGAAATTCGCTTCTACGGCATTAACATAAGATATGATGTTTGCAAGTTCAACACTGCTGTATCTCCTATAACCTTTGCTAATATACTTGATAATAAATATTTGTTTTAAAAATCCTGCAGCTCTTGAATATTATAAAATTTATTAAGTCTCAATAAAGCGTGGGAGTAACTCTGGTTCTTTAAAAAAATCAGGTATAGTAGTATGCCCATAGATATAGTGTTTTTAAGACATGGGAACTCGAGGAAGTTTTCAAGGGTGAAAATAATGTATATTTTTACCTTTGAACATTGAGGTGTTATAAGCTATTCATGGTATATAATTCAATTCAATTCAATTCAATAACCTCTTAATACCGTTAGGTGTCGAGGTGTCGGACACCGAGCCACAGAGAAGACATGTATGGGATGCTTATATGAGGTAACGGACCCATATTGGGAAGAACGCTACGCTTGGCATCACTTTGGGTTTACTCATCCAAGTTGTGACCAGAGCGGCCGTTGCTTAACTTTCGTTAGCGCTGGTATTTGTACATGCCCACTCTGCCGTACTGCCGACTATGGTATATAATACAAACATAATTGCCTTCTCAAGACGATTGGTAACGAAGTAATTCGCTGAGATAATTTAAGGCCATGTCGTAAAAACACTATATCTATGGGCATACTATAACATATCAATATATTCTCTTTTTACAATGTGATTTTAGGAGATTCATTAACTGTCATTTGCAATTTGCAAATAGGTTGCTATGTTGTGTTAAAAACATAAATATTACTAATAAATTTGTTACATTTTTAAAATCATTTTACACAAGTATTTGTTTTTAAATTGTATATGCAATCAATACGAGCGCGTTCGCTTTAGCTAACAAAACAAAAAAAGTGAGGTAGTGTCAAAATTAAAAATAATTTTGTTGCACAGAATCTCTGTTAATATCCGTTCAAATATTCTTGTTGCTGCCTCCAATATTCGTTTAAAGTCAATGAGCTGGAAAGTTTGCTTGTCAATTAATCATTAAAATAAACCAAAATTTTTGTTTGACTCCTACCGACTTTGCCACTTATTTACCGATTTGTTTGTTAATAGTTTTAAAAAATAGTTTATTTAATATTAGACAACTACATATAAGTTTATTCTAACAAGTTCAAATACTAATTTATATACAAATTAACATTACTCAGCATGTTTAGATTAATGGAATTCAATTACTGGAATGAAACCAAACCAATAATTCTTTAACATTTAAGATTCGTAAATACATAATCGTCTTCTCGTGAATTTGACATAAGAAAATAGTCTTTATACAGTCAAAATACACCTAAGTATACAGGCTAAGCTCTGTGTAAAGTTTCTCTAAAACGTCGATTTTTTTGTCTAATTTGAACGGACTTTAATTAAAAAACAAATTATAATTACAATCTTCTCTCTATTCTTAGCTGCAAATAGAAGAGAATTTAGTTAGGCACATATGTACCTCGCTATTCTGCCATTCTACCCTTAAACACTACTAAAACAAATATTTAATCATATATTCTTTCAAACATACGTACATTTACACGCACACATACTTACACACTTACATACAAAAATGAAATTATTACAGAAAATATAAAATATAATGTAATGTAGTACTAAGATTACACTAATATTATAATATACATTAAAGTCAAAATAGTTTTTTCAGTCAATCAAAGCATTTTGAAACTGTTTTATTGATTGTATCAAGTGGTATACTATTTAAAGTTTTACATACATATATATCATATAAGAAAGTGGCGTAGAAGGTGTTTGGATGAAATAAGAGTCGTTTTAAACCTTATATTAATATAGTATACATATCAAATCTAAATGTTATTTTGTTATCTAGTGTGCGATTTTGAGTGTTGATAGTGTAATTGTGTAAGAAGGTAACAGTGTAATTATGTATTTATACTTTTAAACTAAAAAAAAAATTAAAATGGAAAAAAAATTCTTATTACATTATAAGCAATAAATGCTTGTGTAATGAAGAGGATCCAGAATTTGTTGAAAAACATACTTTTTGTGTAAAAAAGTTGAAGTCTTGTATCAAAACCATCAATATTTATCGCATCAGAGAAACCCTTGTTTTGTTGGATAAACAATGGCTGCGTTCAGAACGACTCATCACTTGCAAGTGCTGAGTCATTAATCGAAGATAAGGGATTTTTTTTTTTAATATATTTGCCGATTAAACGCTGATTTCTAATGAGTTGCTTTGTCAGCAAAGAAGCGTATCTAAATGTATGATGGCTAAAATGACAAGCGCTGCCAGTAAACGATGACTCAGCGGTAGTCAGCAAGCGCGTTCAGTACTTATGATGAGTCGTTTGAGACAATTATTGGGTTTTCTGTCAAATGTTTTCTAATACAGAGTCCTATGCCTAAGAATATAGATGTCCAAATATCCGGGCACAAGAATATTTATTAGAACATTTTGTTAGATGTGCAATAGTTAATAAAGTTTTACAATGCTACAAAATAAAGTCAGTAATTATTTAAAGTTAATTATGCTACAACAGAATTGTGTTACAAAATGAAGTGTGCTGGTAGTTTAAGCGGAATTATTATGAACTATAGTACAAAATGAAGTTAGTCATTGTTTGAAGGGGAATACAATGAATGATGAAAGATAATTAGTTTTGAGTTATTTCGAAGAAAATTATTATGAATTATGCTACAAAATAAAGTTAGTTATTGTTTGAGGGGAAATACAAAGAATGGTAGTTACAAATGAAGTGTGCTGGTGATTTAAGGGGAATTATTATGAATTATTCTGCAAAATGAAGTTAGTCATTGTTTGAAGGGAAATACAATTAATTGAATAAATTAAGTTTGCTGTTAATTTAAAAGAAACTGTTATAAAATATGTTACAAAATGAAGTTGGTAATGGCTTCAAAGGTAACACAATTAATTGTATAAAGTTTCCTGTTAATTTTAGAAAAATTGTTATAAAATATGTAACAAATTAAACTTGGTAATAGGTCTGTTTCAACCTTCAATTTGGTTTGCAAAACGTTTAAACTATGCACACAAACAAATTACTGTATATAAATGATTGTCTAAAGATGACAAATATTTGTTTGTGTGCACAGTTTGGACAGTTTGCAAATTGTAGGTTGGAACAGATTGTATGGATGTTGCCGTTTATTTTAATTTAAAGGGAATTATTATAAATTATGCAACAAAATAAAGTTAATAATTTTTTTATAAGAAACACAATTATTTATATGAGATTTTTAGTTAATACAAAAGGAATTATTATAAATGTGCAATAATTAAGACGGGTTTGGAGATTTTTGTCAAATGTGTTTCAGTTTTTGGGAATAGTGTTTTTTGCCTGCGGATCTACACCCTCTCAGTTGGATAGTGTTTTTGCCTGTGCCTGAAAGTGTAATTAATTTTTTGTTCAGTAGCTAAAGTTTGTCAAGGAGTGTTTTCCAGTTATTGTCCAGTAGCTAAAGTTTGCCGGAGAGTGTTTTTCAATTATTGGCCAGTAGCTAAAGTTTGTAGGGAAGTGTTTCCAAATTATTGTTCACTAGCTTAAGTTTGTTGGAGAGTGTTTTCCAGTTATTGTCCAGTAGCTAATGTTTGCCGGAAAGTGTTTTCCAATTATTGTCTAGTAGCTAAAGTTTGTGGGGAAGTGTTTCCAAATTATTGTTCAGTAGCTAAAGTTTGTTGGAGAGTGTTTTCCAATTATTGTCCAGTAGCTAAAGTTTGTCAAGTAGTGTTTTCCAATTATTGGTTAGTAGCTTATGTTTGCCGGAGAGTGTTTTTCAATTATTGTCTAGTAGCTAAAGTTTGCCGGAGAGTGTTTTCCAATTATTGCCTAGTAGCTAAAGTTTGTTGAGAAGTGTTTTTAAAATATTGTTCAGTAGCTAAAGTTTGTCAAGGAGTGTTTTTCAATTATTGTCCAGTAGCTAAAGTTTGTTGAGAAATGTTTTCAAATTATTGTCCAGTAACTAAAGTTTGTTGGGGAGTGTTTTTTTATTATTGTCTAGTAGCTAAAGTTTGCCGGAGAGTGTTTTCCAATTATTGTCCAGTAGCTAAAGTTTGTTCAGAAGTGTTTTCAAATTATTGTTCAGTAGCTAAAGTTTGTTGGGGAGTGTTTTCCAGTTATTGTTCAATAGCTAAAGTTTGTTAGAGAGTGTTTTCCAGTTACTGTCCAGTAGCTAAAGTTTGCCGGAAAGTGTTTTCCAATTATTGTCCAGAAGCTAAAGTTTGTGAGGAAGTGTTTCCAAATTATTGTTCAGTAGCTAAAGTTTGTTGGAGAGTGTTTTCCAATTATTGTCCAGTAGCTAAAGTTTGTCAAGTAGTGTTTTCCAATTATTGGTTAGTAGCTTATGTTTGCCGGAGAGTGTTTTTCAATTATTGTCTAGTAGCTAAAGTTTGCCGGAGAGTGTTTTCCAATTATTGCTTAGTAGCTAAAGTTTGTTGAGAAGTGTTTTTAAAATATTGTTCAGTAGCTAAAGTTTGTCAAGGAGTGTTTTCCAATTATTGTACAGTAGCTAAAGTTTGTTGAAAAATGTTTTCAAATTATTGTCCAGTAACTAAAGTTTGTTGGGGAGTGTTTTTTTCTTATTGTCTAGTAGCTAAAGTTTGCCGGAGAGTGTTTTCCAATTATTGTCCAGTAGCTAAAGTTTGTTCAGAAGTGTTTTCAAATTATTGTTCAGTAGCTAAAGTTTGTTGGGGAGTGTTTTCCAGTTATTGTTCAATAGCTAAAGTTTGTTAGAGAGTGTTTTTCAGTTACTGTCCAGTAGCTAAAGTTTGCCGAAAAGTGTTTTCTAATTATTGTCCAGTAGCTAAAGTTTGTGGGGAAGTGTTTCCAAATTATTGTCCAGCAGCTAAAGTTTGTCGGAGAGTATTTTCCAGTTATTGTCCAGTAGCTAAAGTTTGTCGGAAAGTGTTTCCAAATTATTGTCCAGTAGCTAAATTTTGTCTAGTAGTGTTTTCAAATTATTGTTTAGTAGCTAAAGTTTGTTGGGGAGTGTTTTCCAGTTATTGTTCAGTAGCTAAAGTTTGTCGGAGAGTGTTTTTAAATTATTGTCCAGTAGTTAAAGTTAGTCGGGGAGTGTTTTCCAATTATTGTCCAGCAGCTAAAGTTTGTCAAAGAATATTTCCAAATTATTGTCCAGTAGCTAAAGTTTGTCGGGAAGTGTTTTTCAATTTTTGTTCAGTTGCTAAAGTTAGTCGGAATTTTTTTTTTTAATTTTAATGATTATTATACAAAAAGTTGTAAATTTTTTGAAAAAATTATCGTTAATTTGGGGGTGTATTTTTGACCCCGGTCGATTTTGATGAAAATGACATTTTTAACTAATTTTGGTAGCAGAAACAGGAGTATGACATTTTAAAAATCTGAAAAAAATATCATCTTTATTTTTTTAAACCAAAAATTTGGTCAACTTTGAAATTTCATAAAAGGGGTTGAAAGCAAAAATTTAAAAATTTTATCTAGCAAATCGTGCATCAACTCTTTTTCTTTTGAATGAGACTATGCGCAGCCTTTTTCAATAATCTCTTGGACACTTCCATTCTTTGCCGAAAATCAACTTTTAGCCAAAAATCGCTTTTTTTTTAAGTTTGACAAACCGTCACTGGTTTAGTTCTGCATATATCAAAAAATTATCAAAATAAATATTTTTGCTTTAAGACAAAACCCGTGACCGGGTTAACCGGTGGCGTACTCTCAAATAGTGTCTTTAAATGCAATATTTGAAACGCCACTGTTCAAAAACGAAACTATTGATGAAAACGCAAACATGCCTAACGCACACTACCATACCTCCTGTTTTGAAAAGTCTTATAAAGTTTTACTTCCGACGACGTTTAAAAGTTTATCCGCCGTTAGTAAATTTGCGTATAAATTTATTATTATTATTATTATTATTATATATATATATATATATTTCATTATATATGACCCGTTTCCAAAAATATACTAAAACTAATTTGTGAGTTTTTTTATAGAATAAATGATAAAAAAAGCAAAAAATTTGCATTATTCAATCGCCAACATACCAAATCGTAGTAATCAATTGATAAATTTTTTATTTTTCAGGTGAGTAAATATATTTTTAGGCTTTTCATTTTTTTATTAGCAATAAGTTTTTGAATCTCAGGAAACGTTTGACGTTGTTTTTGGTTCTGTTAGAAAATGACGATGCATCATTACTATTTTAAGTTTTTATTAACTATTTGTATTTAGTTTATGTTAAATATATACAATAAATATATTTTCTTCATTATTTAAACAAACTTTAATTATGTACACTAGTTATTTAAACTTTGCATTGAGCAGATATTTTTAACAAAAAACAATATTATTGACAATAAAAAAATATAAAATACAGTTTAAAATTACATTAAACTGATAACATTAAAACAGATTTAACCATTTATTATCAATAGAGCTGACAAAAAAAATTTTTGGATAAAATATAAAAAAATAGGACAAATGGCAGTTAGACAGAAAGTTAGAAGTTAGGTGATAAAAATATGTTATTGACTATTGTATCCTAAACAACAATTTTGTCACTACAAGAATAAGCACTTAATAGATGTCTTGTTGAAAATGTTTAAAAGATAGTAGTTAAATGACTTACTATTTATTTATTTGAAATTTTTTGACTTGGTTGTCAAAAGATATTATGTCAGTTTAATGAAACATTGCTCAGACATTTAATACTGTTATTTTAACTGATTGATTTGGCTACTAGAAATTGTTTATTTTGAATTGGAATGAGGGTGTAGAACTGACAAGCCTACCGTGTATCGAATTATAAAAACATAGACACATACATGTATTAGACTAATGTCATGAATTCACAAAATAATTGCTATATTTTTTAAATATTTTCCCGGAGTTGTTGTTTAAACTTGGGACAAATTATACGTTAACCCAACTAAGCCACTCTCAACTTTAGTATTTGTCATCCTTATGCAATATTTTATACACAGTAATTTGTGTGTGTGTATACATAGTTTCAACGGTTTGCAAACTGTACAAACCGTAACTTAGAACAGACCTAATATAAACAAATAAAATTAGTAAAATAACTAAAAAATAGTAATCAAATGTAAATAACTCTCAAATAAAAAGGTTTTTATCTACTAATTTATTAAACACTGTTTAATAATTTAGTGTTGATTATGTAGGTTTGATTCTATTACCAGAAAATGACAATCCGAAGACGAAAAACTGTTTCTGAATTATAGAAGACATATGTAACTGAGTACGTGACTCGATCCGAAATAGTTCCGCATTCACATAGCTCAAAAATTAAAACACGGCCCAACTCGGCACGTATAAAATATAAATTATGCGTACGTGAGACCGAGGTGAAATTCCTATATTTTGATTATAGAAACCCGCTATGCCGAAATACGGGAATTACGTATGAACCTTGATTTTCAAAAGCTCTACGATCACAACTCTAAACATAAACAAAAGAAGATAAGTATATAATAAAATTATAGTAAGGTCATGACACCTTTAAAAAAAATATATACGTTTAAATAATATTAAAACACTATTACTAAAATATATACATTGTAAAATAATTTTTTTATGAGAATATTGATTGTGTTAATAATAAATATTCTATTTCATTGTACATACATGTGTGAACTACGTAAAAAGTTATTAAATGGATTTCAGCTAATTTAACCATGCTTGTAAAATGGTTTAATATATTGTTTAATATCTAGTAGTAGTAATAAAAGTTACTGTGAACCATCTGCACTCCACAACCTGTACTGATATCATAAGACGATGTATAGAACTTATCATTTCATAAACAAATTACAATTATATATAAACAATAAACAGCCATAAAACAAATTAACTAAGGATTAAAAGTAACTACTAAAAATACAATCGTTGACATCTACAGTGTGTAAAGAGCAATTACAAAAAACATTCGATGACACAAGCCGAGTTCAGTTTGCGTTTGTGTTTGAAGATGTGTTTGTGTTTGAGGATGTGTTTGTGTTTGAGGATGTGTTTGAGGATGTGTTTGTATTTGTGTTTGTGTTTGAATTTATGTTTGTGGTTGTGATTGTGTTAATAATAATAATAATAATAATAATAATAATAATAATAATAATAATAATAATAATAATAATAATAATAATAATAATAATTTTTATATTCAATATAATAATTTTTATTACCCAACGGAAGAACCAATACAGGATAACATAAAATAAACTAAAGTAGCATAACTAAAATATAACAAAATATTCATACATAAAATTTAAATTAAAAAAAAAATAAGTATATTTATATATACATACAACAGTGTAATATAACTAAAAACTATTGAAAATACAAAGAAATTGAACAATATAATCAAAAATAAAATAAAATAAACAACAAAAAACAAATACAATTATGGTCGTATACCAATTACAATAACAAAATCAAAAACAGTACACAATCACTAAACACTTGTAAAAACATCATGAAATAATTTGTTAGCATTTCGACTCATGTGCATGAGGGTGACTTAGGTAATATATGTGTATTGGAGGTAGATATAAAGAAGGTGTGCGTATAACGAGACGACAAATTAATAAAACATTTATGTAATATGGGTATCATTTTACAAAAGCATATTCTAACTTACTACTAATTAGAGCATAAAAAAGCCTAATAACTTAAAAGCAGCAGCAGATAAACTATTAATATGTGTTTGAGGATGTGTTTGTGTTTGTATTTGCATTAGTATTAGTATCAGTATCAGTATCAGTATCAGTATCAGTATCAGTATCAGTATCGGTATCGGTATCGGTATCGGTATCGGTATCGGTATCGGTATCGGTATCGGTATCGGTATCGGTATCGGTATCGGTATCGGTATCGGTATCGGTATCGGTATCGGTATCGGTATCGGTATCGGTATCGGTATCGGTATCGGTATCGGTATCGGTATCGGTATCGGTATCGGTATCGGTATCGGTATCGGTATCGGTATCGGTATCGGTATCGGTATCGGTATCGGTATCGGTATCGGTATCGGTATCGGTATCGGTATCGGTATCGGTATCGGTATCGGTATCGGTATCGGTATCGGTATCGGTATCGGTATCGGTATCGGTATCAGTATCAGTATCAGTATCAGTATCAGTATCAGTATCAGTATCAGTATCAGTATCAGTATCAGTATCAGTATCAGTATCAGTATCAGTATCAGTATCAGTATCAGTATCAGTATCAGTATCAGTATCAGTATCAGTATCAGTATCAGTATCAGTATCAGTATCAGTATCAGTATCAGTATCAGTATCAGTATCAGTATCAGTATCAGTATCAGTATCCGTATCAGTATCAGTATCAGTATCAGTATTAGTATTAGTAATTAGTATTAGTATTAGTTTTTTTTTTTTTTGGTGAAGGGGAATGTCCTACGGCACACCGTCTACTTGGTTCTACGCAGACGGTAGTGTGGGGCTCTCACCCACTAAACCCCCTCGTTCTTCTGCCTCTCTTGCATTTCTCCCGGTCCACCGTGTATTGACGATATATCAACGGGAAAAAGCTGGCTCTTGGTTAAACTCATGTGTTCGTTATTGTCTCAGATCTTTTTAAATGTTTTCTTTCTTCTACCTTTTTTCTTTGCATGATAGTGATGATCATATCTTACAGAATTTTCCACTTTTCCCTCGATTCGATCATTTTTGATACTAATATATCCGGGTTAATCTGGCTACCAAGTTTCATACATGCACTCTCTCTTGTTTCTAACCATCTTTCACAAGCAAATATAACATGCTCTGGGCTGTCGGTTTCGCCGCAATAGAAACACGTCTCTGTTTTGGTAATGTTCATTCGTATCGTGTATGCTCCAAAAGATCCGTGTCCTGTCAGCACTTGCGTTAGCCAGAAATCGAGGTTCCTGTGTTCGCATTTCACTCATTTTTTCAAACTTGGTATAAGCCTCTTGGTCCATTGTGCCTTCTCAGTGTTTTGAGACGACCTTTCTTGCCACTCGTTTAAAAGTCTATCTCTTATTTTTGTTTTTGATGCCACTTTATCTAGTTCCACACACTGATGTATATCTTTTCTTTCAATTACCAACAGATCAATTGGAGGTATACCAGTAACAACATTTAATGCCGCTGTCGATGTAGTCCTGTATGCTGTGGCTACTCGTAAAATCATCTTCCTCTGTATACCGATTAGCATGTTCCTGTACTTTTTGGTTTTAAGCACATTGTACCAAATTGGTGCCCCATACAAAATAATGCTCTGTACAGTTGAGTCCGGTCCTGGCGGGTTGTGATAAACATTAGTGGTAAAGTGCTCCGGCGTTTTAATCGATTTACACGAGAAATACCGAGCGTTTTATTACATAAACAGAGAGTGAGGAGAAAGATAGTAGAATACTAAAGAATTAGCATAAATAGTGAAAGAAACAACAAGGTAAAAGTAGAATAATTGTAAATGCATTCATAGAAATACGTCTGAACTGATAAAAACAATAACCTCCGAGAAGTTGATTCGGGTTAGCGTTTGCGCGGTGAGTCACGCGAAGCATAGTAAGGTAGCCATCAGAATGGTGGACCGAAGAAATAAGAGATAAAATCAAGGAAAAAAAAGTAAAATGGAAAAAATACCTAAATTCAAAGAACATACAAGGATAAAAGAAAAGAAGTGAAATTAGTAATATTAGAAGCGAAAAAAGAATCATGGAAGAAATTCGGAGAACAAATGGCAGACAATTACAGAGAAAACCAAAAACTCTTCTACGGCACTTTGAAGCAAATGAGGAAAAAGAAAGGGTTCAACATGATGAATATAAAAGATAACGAAGGAAACATAATCAAAGAAGAAGAGAAGATAATGGAAAGGTGGCGTCAATATTTTGAAGAACTAACAGCAGCAAATTCGGAAATGAATGAAGAACAATATGTAATAATAGAAGAACAAGAAACCAATGAAGATACGGAATTCAAAGAAATAGGAATGGAAGAAATATCAGAAGCCATAAATAAACTGAAGATAGGGAAAGCGCCTGGTATAGATAATATAACAGCCGAAATGATGAAATACATGGGAATAGAAGGAAAGAAACAGCTAACTAAAATAATAAAAGAAATCACGAGAACAATGAAAGTGCCAAAAGAATGGAATAAAGGGGTAGTAATTCCATTACATAAAAAAGGTGATAAGAGAAATTGTAACAACTACAGAGGAATAACTTTAGGCAGCATACCAGGGAAGATCATGGCTAGAGTACTCGAAAAGAGAATAAGAGATAAAGTAGAACACACTATCGAAGACTCACAATGTGGCTTCAGAAGAGGCAGAAGCACGCAGGACCTAACATTCGTAATAAGACAAGTCATTGAAAAAATAATAAACAAAAGACGAGAGGCGCACGTATGCTTTATTGACCTGGAAAAGGCCTTTGACAGAATTAAAAGAGAACAAATCTGGGAGGTTCTGAGAAAAAGAGAAATAGATAAGAAAACGATCGAAATAATAAAAGCAATGTACACAAATAATAGGAACATAGTCAGAATGAATAACGAGGAATCCAAAGAATTCATAACAAAGATTGGAGTTAAACAGGGATGCATTCTTAGCCCATTATTATTCGACCTAGTACTAGATGATGCAATCAAAACGGCGAAAAGAAAAATGAAAACACTAAAACTAGGACATTGGAAAATGGAACAGATTCAAGTAGGAGAAATAATGTTCGCGGACGATATGGCTATAATAGCCGAGTCAGAAGTAGACCTACAATACAACATCGAAATACTAGACAAAGAGCTTAAGAAGATAAATATGAAGATCAATATAGAAAAAACAAAAACAATGATAATTGCTGGGGAGAATAGAAAACATCGAATAACGCTACATGGAATGGAAATAGAACAGGTGGAAAACTTCAAATATCTAGGATCAATTATTGAGTGTAACGTAAGATTAGATAGTGAAATAAACGAGAGAGTAGGGAAAGCGGGAAAACTTTTCAATATGATGAAAAATACTTTTTTCGGGAAGAAAGAAATTCCAAAAAATATAAAAACGGACATACTAAAGAAAGTCATAAGACCCTCCATCATGTACAGTAGCGAAACATGGACGATGTCAGATAAACACAAATCACGAATTAATGCAATAGATATGAGATTCGTAAGGAAGATTGAAAACAAAACTAGAAGAGACAGAATAAGAAATGAAACGTTCCAAAGAAACCTGGTGATAGAACCGATAACAGAAAAAATCACGGAAGGGCAACTAAGATGGATGGGGCATATATGTAGAATGAAAGACGACAGACTTACAAAGAAGGTATATGAAGCTAAAACGACAGGTAGAAACTATCAAGGGAGGCCAAGAAAAACATGGAATGAAAACGTAAAAGTGGAAGCAGAGAAGAAAGGAATTCAGTGGAACGAAATCAAGGCACTAACACAAGACAGGAAGAAATGGAGAGAAATATATAAACTCGATATGTAATTAGTAAATCATACACCCATATGGGTAGATTTTGATGAATGAATAAAAAAAAAAAAAAACAGTTGAGCAAAGGACTTCCCTTTTTTTGCTACTTGGTCCTTCTGTATTTGGCAGCAATCTTGTCAGTACTGCGAGTCTCGTTTCTGCCTTTTTAATAGTCTCTCTAATGTGGGTATCGAAGTTACCACGGCTATTAAGGTATACTCCGAGGTGTCTCACCGATTTTGTAGGTTTTACCACTGTATCGCTTAACTTAAATGACAGCTCTTTTTTTCCCTTTTTTCCCCGCATTACTAATGCTTCCGTTTATTCGGTTGCCAAAGCCAGTTGGTTGATGATCATCCAACGGTTTAACCTGAATAGGCACTCATCTGTACAGGTTACCAAATCTTCTTTATCATCTGCTGTCACAAGCAATGCTAGGTCATCGGCAAATGCAATTGTGGTAGCATTCCCCAATAGTGGCACTCTCAAGACGCTGTCGTACGCAACATTCCACAAAGAGGGTCCAAGGACCGATCCTTGCGGGACATCAGCGTCTATATCCGTTTCCTCCCCATTATATCTGACCTGTCTCTTTTTTAGATACGTGGATATTACATTTATCAAGTATGGTGATACATTTCTGCGCCTTAGTTCCTCTATTATTAGGCTATGTCTTAAGGTGTTGAATGCATTTCTTACATCCAGTAGTACCAATACACACCAGTCTGTGTTATTCCTGCTCGCAGTCTCATGGATCTTCTTTAACGCTTGTATAGTCGACTTGCCTCTTCTAAACCCATACTGATTTTTGTGTAATCCCTCTCCGGCCTCGATTTCCACCATCAATCTCTCTCTTAGTAATGTTTCGTAAAGTTTGCTTAGCGAGTTCAGTAGACATATGGGTCTAAACAATAGATTCTCTATGTATCTGTCTCCTTTTGGCAATAGAACTAGCTTTGCAATTTTCCACTCCCTTGGGAATTTCTGCTGTAGTATAAGTTCGTTTAGCACTTCTAAAATCCATTGCGGCCACTGTCTTACCACCTCTTTAATGACCTCTACTGGTACTCTGTCTAAGCCGGGAGCTTTCCCGTTCTTCATTTTACCTGTGGTTTCAAGTAGCTCTTTGATGGTAAAAAGTGGTGCTTGTTTTTCACAGGCTTCATCTGTCCAACTGTCATCCACTCTTGGAAATAGTTTCATTTCAGCTTGCCTCTTTATATCTGCGTCTAGTCTGCACGGTAATCTATATTTCAAACTATTCATAACTATTTTGAAGCCACTGCCCCAAATGTCGTTTTTTAGCTCGTTGCATAAATTCTTCCATAATAATAATAATAATAATAATAATCAAATTTATTTTCAAAAGGTTAGAAAAAGGTACATTTAGAAAACAGGTCAATAAAAAAATACAAATACAATTTAATTTATGGTATTAATATAGTCATAAAACTCTGTTAAGTTATATGGCTCCACTTCACATAAAAAGTTAAAAATTTCAGTTTTATAGATATTATAATTTTTAATGTTTTTTATATACGCTGGTAGTTTGTTAAATAATTTACTACACATATATGAAGGATGTTTTTCGGTAAGATTCAGTCTATGTATTGGATATACGTAATCATATCTATGCCTTGTATTATAAACATGATTCGAAAGGTTATCTTTGAAATAAGAAGCATGTTTAAAATTAAATTTCAAACATTCTAAAATATAAATTCCTGTCAGGTGAGTAGTTTAGTGCTCTTGAACAACATAATGTTCGTTTGGAGATCCGAATCAGTTTCCTGAGTTCTTTTCTAGTCTCCTTGAGCTGGCTCCAGGTTTCTTCTATTTTGTTTACATCAGGTATTTTTTTGTCTATTAGTCTGGAGAAGCTTCTTCTAATCTGGTTGCACTCTTCACGTTTTTTTTGCAATATCGTAGTTCCACCAGTAGGGTACTGCGTTTATCAAAGTATTTGCACTGCTTGTACTATCCTTGAATGCCTTTTCTATTATTTTATATGGTTTTTTTCCTTCGTTACAGCTAATTCTAAATTCCATGGATGCCATAAACGTATTCCAATCTATGGGTTTCATTATATGCCTCTTGTTTTTCCGCGAGCTATCGTGTTTTATCTCAAAATATATAAATTTATGCTCCGTGTGGCTATCGATGTCCAGAACTTCCCATTTACTTATATATTTAGCTATTTTTTTAGTCGCTCACATCTATGTATGATTTACTGAGGTGGGTTTTATGCCGTCATTTATGACCAACATATCGCGGGCGGAAAAGTAGTCCATCCAATAGTGTATGGTGCCCCCCATAAAGGCGATTTTGCGTTGAAGTCTCCTGCTAGAATCGTTTCCTGGTTTGCAGTCTTGATTTCATTTATTATCGCATCCACTTCCTTTTTGTATGACACTACAGGAATATTTGGTGAAATGTACCAACCTAGTAGGTTAAACTCGCTCGTATTTACACACAAGTATCCGTCTCCCCTGACTATGTTCCTTACACCTACATTATTATTTAAAAATATCATTGCCACATTACTTCTATTGTCCTTTATCCATTTACCCTTTTCGACCATTTTTTTATTTGGTTCGCATAACACAAGTATATTCACGTGCATCTGCATTACCGTAGCATACGCTAGATCTTGTGTTACCCTTCCTCTACCTGTGTTTATTTGTAGGATTTTTAAAGCCATTATTTGTTGTGCTTGTTTGTCTTTCCCTTTCTCTAGACGATTTATCCATGGTCTATTCTTTCTCTCGGACTAATTTTCTAAATGTCGGGCAACTGAATTGATCTGCTCTATGGCCTTTGATATTGCAAGTGGTGCAAGAAGCAGTGTTTTTACAGTCCTTTCTAATATGACCTTCTTCTCCACAATTTAGGCACTTGTGCAATTTGTCCTCCCCTTTGCATTCGTCTTTCCGATATCCAAAATCCAGGCATTTATAGCATCTAACTATATCTATCCTTCTCTTTACTCTGCAGGAAGCCCATCCTATTTTAATTTTTCGTCTGCTAACGAGGTCCATTGCGTGTTCTTTATTTAGACTGATCGTAGCTATTTGACTACCATTTTGTTTTTGTTTCAATGCCATTATCCGAATCTGCTCATCTGTGATGTTATTCAAATTTTCTCTGACTGCTAGTTTTATTTCATCCTGTGTTGTGTCACCGTCTAAATCGAGAATGTGGACTGTAGTATTGTTGTTTTTTATCACAATTTCCGCATTTTGTGTATTGTTTTTAATGACCTCTCTTTTTTTTTGCTTTTTCTTCGTCTCCTTCTACTTCCATCATTAAATCTCCTTTATCTGTTTTCCTGATCGTCTTAATCTGTACGTTTATATCTTTTAAGTCCACGTTCCTTTTTACATCTCGGAGGGTATCTGCGTAAGATTTTCCATCAGCTACTTTAATTATAATTTTTTCCGTGGGCTTCTTTCTCCATATAGGATACTTTGTATTGTTTGACCTGGGTGCCTGTTTAGATCGCATTTCGTCTTTGTTTTGCAGAATGATTATTTCTATCTCCGTGTCTTGGAAAATATATTGTAAATGCTTCCTGAGGTACTTTATATCCAAATCCTTCCTTGCCAAGAATTTGATAACATTTGATCTGTGTATAGATATCTCCTCTTTTAGATTTTTAATAACATTATACAGTTCTTCCACATGAATTAATTCATTTTTTTTGCTCCTAATTGGAATGACATAAAGTAGATTTGAGATTGCACCTTTTTTTCCCTTTATCCCTATCATCTCGATATTTGTTTTGATAAATTCTATTTGACCATCTTCGAGTCCCTCACCTATCAATGTTTCAATACCGGGGTATATCTTACTCATTTCTTTTACAGTATTGTCGTCTACCGTAGCTTCCGGACTCACAACAACTACCGCGTCGCCACCTTTGTTGTTAGTAGCGATGTTTCCTACTTCCAGTTTTGTAACACGGAAACATTTTTTTGGCCACTTTTCATCTAGGATTTTTGACAATCCTTCCCATTCTTTTTGTTGAATAATCTGGCTTTTTATTTTGTCAGCTGTTGTTTCCTCATGTGCTTCCTTCTCTTTTTGCATTTCTTCCCAATCTATTTGAGTATTTATATCTCTCATAATTTTTGGAGTCGGCCTTTTCTGCAGTGCCTGCCTTTCCAACTGCGCTTCGCTACCTAAAGGTTGAATTGCGACATCGGGTCTGTTGGCTTGTGGAACCTTTCACTCTTGGCATCTACTTTTTAACACCTCAGCTATTCGCCCAACCTCTTTTACACCCTTCTTTATGTCCGCCTTAGTATTTGGGGTAATTTTAATTGCCTCTATAAGTTCCTTGCTACCCTTCACCAATTTCTCTATTATGGACATTAGTGTTGATGGGTCCACTGAATTTGCATAGTTGCCACTAATTGTCTCTACTGTTTTAGGCGGAGTTTCTTCTCTTGCTTTCTTTGGTTGCTGCTTAATGGTTTTGTTGCATTCTTTGCACCAAGGCTGGAAAGTGAATTTGACCTCCTTGGAGGTGATTTAGCAATCAAGCTTTTCCTAGCAAAGGGGTTCTTTGCTTTGTCTATTTTTCCGACCTCTAACTCTTTTTCTCCAGTAGCAGAACAAGAATCCCTGGCCTGGATAAGTACCGTGGGAGTAGTAGTAGTAGTAGTAGTAGTAGTAGCAGTAGTAGTAGTACTAGTAGTGTTTGAACAGTTCCCGTAGGAAGAGGGGATTCTCCGCCTTCTGCCAGGTATGTTGTTGTCAACGTGAATTCAATTTTTTTTTTTTTTTTTTTTAAAGAAGAAGAAGATGAATATAGATGTCTTTCGCCAGAGCCTCTTCGGTTTCCATGCAGCGGGAACCGCGTGCAGGCGAGGTTGACTTGGAGGTTATCATTATGCCTGCACCTTACCCACCAGTATTAGTATTGGTATTGGTATTGGTATTGGTATTGGTATTGGTATTGGTATTGGCATTGGCATTGGTATTGGTATTGGTATTGGTATTGGTATTGGTATTGGTATTGGTATTGGTATTGGTATTGGTATTGGTATTGGTATTGGTATTGGTATTGGTATTGGTATTGGTATTGGTATTGGTATTGGTATTGGTATTGGTATTGGTATTGGTATTGGTATTGGTATTGGTATTGGTATTGGTATTGGTATTGGTATTGGTATTGGTATTGGTATTGATATTGGTATTGGTATTGGTATTGGTATTGGTATTGGTATTGGTATTGGTATTGTTATTGGTATTGGTATTGGTTTTGGTTTTTGTATTGGTTTTGGTATTGGTATTGGTTTTGGTTTAGGATTTGGTTTTGGTTTTGATATTGGTATTGGTATTGGTATTGGTATTAGTATTATTATTTGTATTAGTATTAGTATTAGTATTAATACAAGTACTTTTATTAGTACTAATATTAGTTTTTTTTAATTTTAGTTAATGGACTTGGATGGATGTGTTTGTGTTTGAGGATGTGTTTGTGTTTCTGTTTGTTTTTGTGTTTGTGTTTGTGTTTGTGTTTGTGTTTGTGTTTGTGTTTGTGTTTGTGTTTGTGTTTGTGTTTGTGTTTGTGTTTGAGTTTGTGTTTGTGTTTGTGTTTGTGTTTGTGTTTGTGTTTGTGTTTGTGTTTGTGTTTGTGTTTGTGTTTGTGTTTGTGTTTGTGTTTGTGTTTGTGCTTGTGCTTGTGCTTGTGTTTGTGTTTGTGTTTGTGTTTGTGTTTGTGTTTGTGTTTGTGTTTGTGTTTGTGTTTGTGTTTGTGTTTGTGTTTGTGTTTGTGTTTGTGTTTGTGTTTGTGTTTGTGTTTGTGTTTGTGTTTGTGTTTGTGTTTGTGTTTGTGTTTGTGTTTGTGTTTGTGTTTGTGTTTGTGTTTGTGTTTGTGTTTGTGTTTGTGTTTGTGTTTGTGTTTGTGTTTGTGTTTGTGTTTGTGTTTGTGTTTGTGTTTGTATTTGCATTAGTATTAGTATCAGTATCAGTATTAGTATAAATATTAATAATAGTATTAGTATAAATATTAATATTAGTATTAGTATTAGTGTTAATACAAGTACTTTTACTAGTACTAGTATTAGTTTTTTTTTTTTTTTCTTAATTCTAGTTAATGGACTTGGCTTATTAGCCCTTATTCAACTTCAATTTTATATTTTATGTCTATAGACAGGGATACAAATGGCCAAGGGGTCTATCATGGCTTTTTATTCTTCTTACACAAACATAGCAGACCACTTTGAGAAGAAATATACCACAGAGGATCATAACAAAAGATATTTTATCTAATAAAAATAAATAACAATTATTCATTAAACAGTGATTTTTAATTTTTGTATATGTTTAAAAAGAATTTTTTAAATATCAATATTATTTGACGATATTACTGTTTGATATTTAAATGGCTTTATAATTTTGCTATTGATAAAATCCGTATAAAGTTTTTATGTTATTACTACTAATAAATATTAAATGCTCTAAGTCGCCTTTAAATCCACAACTACATAGTTCATTCTGAATTATTTTCATTTTATACTTAATACATTGGCACAAACCATGGTTTACTCTAAGTCTAGAAATAACTTTAATAAAATGATTGGATCGATCTGTTAAAGATTTAAACCAAGGTTTTTAATTAATACTTGTAAAATGAGATTTATAAAACAGTCCTTTATTATCATTGGTAAATAAATGTTTCCATTGTTAATTTTGAGTTACTAAGCAGTTGGAATTGCTTGTGTCTTTCGCCAAACTATCAACTATTTCATTTTCTTTTATACCAGAGACCCATAAAAATTTTACACCTTTGCCTATATTTTTTAATTGCTCTAAGACTAACAAAATATCAGTGTTTAAATAATTTGAATTACGATTATAAGATTTATGTTTTAAATAATCTAAGGAACTTCTAGAATCTGTAACTATTAATAAATTTTTTGCTATAATATTCATACTATATTTAAGGGCTAGCAATATTGCATAAAGCTCAGCACTATATATATAGAGAATGAATTGTGTAATTTTTATAAATAAACCCTTGTTTCTCAACTGAATCATAAAAAGCACTTCCAACATTGTCAGCTGTCTTGGACCCATCCGTAAATAGCACATATGCTGACTGAAAATGTTCATTAACATAGTTTATAGAAAGTATATTTGCAACAGGCTTGTAGGTAGATATAGAAATATTATCATAATTTAAAAAATAGGACACATTGTAAATTTTTCCGATTTATTAATGTTCTTGGATATTTTAATAAAATCATTATAAGTCAATTAAGATGGGGTTACGTTTTTTTATCCAGTATTTATGAGTAAGGGTTGATATAAAAAGATTGTGAATTTTTCATATAAGAGATGTATTGTAGGTATAACGAGTGCTTATAAAGTTTAAGCCTAATTTAAATCTTCTCAGAGAAAGTGGGACTTCACCAGTTTCGGCATACATGTTATAAATTGGAGTAGTTTGTACGTATCCAATAGATATTCTAATTGATTTATTTTGAACAAGGTCCAATTTTTTGAGATGGCATAATGATGCTTGTCCATAAAATATTGATCCATAATCTAATATAGATCTAATTAATGATTTATATACTCGTAAGGACACAGATAGATCTGCTTTATTATAGAATATCATCCTCAATACATTAAATCTTTTCTTCACCTTTTTTAAAATAGAATTTATATGTTCTTTCCATAACAATTTATCTATCAAATGTTAATCCTACAAACTTGACAACTTTTGAACGTATAATATTAAAATTAGCTAGCGAAAGTACATCTGGCATATTGACACAATTTCTGGTGAAAGTAGTAGCTGTTGTTTGGGAAGAAGAGATCTGTAAACCCTTATTATTACAATACTCCTTTAATGTATTTAAAGTAATTTTTCTAAATTGTCATAACATTGGTTTAACAAATTGTAATATTTTTACATTTTTGTACATGACTTAATCATTATCTTGAACATACAATATATACAGCAGAGGTCTTAATATGCCATCTTGAAATAGACCTTGGCTGCTTATCCTAGGACCCTTAACAATGTTATTTACATTGAGAAACGTTTGTCGATTTCTATAAAAATTAGTAATATTATAAACTACTCTACTTGGTATACCGATAGAAATTAATTTATTATCAAGAATATCAAGATTTACATTGTCATAGGCTCCTTCTATATCAACAAATATGGCAACTAATTGTTCATAATTTGTAAAAGCAATATTTATATCTGTGATTAAATGTAACAAACCGTCATATGTAGTGTATTTTTTTTTTAATTCTTATTGCGTTTTTGATAGAACTTGATTAGCTTCTGCCCACCTTTCCAATCTTGATTTAATTAGTTTTTCATACTTTTTTAACATACATGATGCAAGTGATATTAGTCAAAAAGATTGAGCATTGTCGGGTTTTTTATTGGGTTTTAATATTGGAATAATAGAAGCATTAATTTGGCATTTGTTGGTAAATTGCTTATCATAGCATAGTGGATATCATCACAACCTGGAGCTGAGTTTTTATGGTTGACTAGGCAGGAATTTAATTCAACAATTGAAAGGGTTTTAAAAAAAATGAATGTGTATTACTTAAGTTTGAATATTTGGTGTAGTTATAAGTTGAAGAAGAAACTATTTTATCAAAAAACTGTTTAGTCCACGTACCTTCTATAATTGGTGGTTTATTTTGATAGCTAATATTTTTTAACGATTTAATTGAATTCCATACTTGTGATATCGGTACATTTTTATTTAATTGGGCGCAAACATTATTCCAAGATTTACGTTTACTCTGGTTAATAACTTTTTTTGCACGAGCTGACAAATTTTTAACTTTAAGAAAATTTTCAAAAGTAGAATTCTGTTTATAATTACAAAGAGCCATTTGTTGAGCTTGAAGGGTAGATGAACATTCATCATTCCACCAATTTCTAGAAAATTTGTTGTTAAAATTTTCTTTATATATTGGAGTAGACAATTCTGAAGCTTTTTTAAATTGTTTATAAATTTTCATAGTTTGTTTCATTATTTTTCAATGAGTTATTAGTAAATCCATATATTAATGAAGAGAACTGCAACTGCAACTGAATCAGCTTTTTTAATATTCTATTTATGTGTCGACAATTTTCTTGTATACGGACTTTAAATATTAATACCTATGTTTATAACAAGATGATCTGATCCTAGTAAATAATCTGTAAGCCAATCAATATAAAATTATAAGTTGGCACTGCATAAAGTTAAGTCTATTGCTGAATCATTTTGGGAAAAAAATTCTAATCTAGTTAACAAACTATTATTTAATATACATAAATTATTTTCTTCTATTGAATTTAAAAGATCTATGCCATTGGATGAATTGTAATGACCTCCCCATGCCATATGATGTATATTAAAATCTCCCCTATTATGGAAGGATGTTTCAATGATTGAAAAAAATGGTTCCACTCCATTTGAGATATCACCAAGTAATCTTGTTGGAAGTGTGTTTGATAATGCTAGGGCAGCTTCCTTCAAAGGCGGTTTTAATGGAGTTGACAAATATATCTGTCATTGTTTTTAGTTCTTTTTTTTAGTCTTTGCTATTTTAGAACAGGCCCCGATTTGGCTAACTAGAATTTCGTTATATAGATCCCAATCAGTTTTTCTCGGGTATTTGTATTCCAAAAAGCTTGTTTCTTTAGGTTTGATATTGAATCAGATCTATGCATAATCAGACAATAAAGGCTCGCCTAACACGTATCACTTTTTAATCAATTTACTTGTTTCATTATTTGCTAATGTTAGGTCTATAACCTAGCTACGCAACGCATTGCGAAACGTTAGCGTGTTACCTTTGTTCATAATATTGAGCTTAGATTATACTATACATTCTAGAAGTTTATCACCTCTTAAGTTTATGTCCTTGCTCCCCAGGCTATGTGGTGGGCGTTGGCGTTGCATCCTAGGATAATCGGTGCGTCTTAACCTAATATTTCAGATTACACCAAAATTGACAAATGTTTTGATCTTAGACCTTAAAAAAACGCAAAATTTATCAAAAATTACGGTGTTTTGTTAAGTACAACACACTAATTGCTAAAGACAAATAAATAAATAAACATAAAAATCAAAGTTTGGTGTTTAGACATAGATAGATAAAACACACTAAGTAAATCATTTTAAATAATATGCCAAAAATCTAAACTAAATCATTTTAAAAACAATATCACGGATAACATAAAATACATTAAACTTTGAAAAAACTAAAAATAAATAAACCAACTAATATTTAAAAATATTATTACAGATAACATTATAGATTGAAAAATTTGTAGTGTCAGAACCTTGAAGTAAAAAGAACATAACAAGTACAAAAATGATACCGCAGTTGTAAAGGGATGCTGTAGCAAGACAAACAACAAATAAAAATTAAAAACTTAATTAGGCTGTTGCTAGGAGCATAATCTTTTTTTTGCGGTCAGGTTTTTCTCTAATTTTTGGACCAGTCGTCTTTGTTGCTGGAAACGGTTTTATCCCGCTTTTGTTTACCCGGTTCGGACTACACCCGTTGCACGTCCGATTGTGTTGGCATATTTGCCAAAATCAGTTTTGGTAAGTAAACTGTTTTTTATTTGTTTGCCAACTTGAAGAAGTGTGGAGAATGTTTATTTTACATTTTTGGTAAAGCCTCCTTGGCCGTTCTGGTGGAGACAAATTTGGTTTAATGATTTTGAGACTGATTCTATTTGCTGCAGTGCTTTGATTGAGCCCGTTTAATGCGGCAACAAGAAACGACAAAAACTTACTTATTAAGTTGTTGATGTCTAATGCAGTCTTCAATAAAAATGTAAGATATTTTAATTGCGGATGTAAAAAACTTGATATTTAAAACATTGCATTGATACCAGAATGTAAGGTGTAACTATAAGGCTTTAAAAACCCCCGTTTAAACTAGCTAGAAATTGCAAATTACTGTCTGAGCAACTCACACAGTTTCTAAAACAAAAAGATCTTATACATTTTGGATAATTTAGTTTTACCAACCAAACCATACAATCCGTTGACCTCTCACCACAACAAAGTAGTGCTCTCTGTATTAATCAATTTGCAAAATAGCTGTTTTAGTTTGTTGTCAGTCTGCTTACGTGCATAGAATATAGAAATTGCAAAAAGCTGTAAAAGTACTTAGTATTTAAATTATGAACTTTCTATAATAATACATGTAAAAATTCAAAATATGGAATGTCTGCTTACTGTTTTATATTTGCTTCATTTACTTTGTGAAATCTTGAAATAGTATTCATTTAAAAAAGTATATATAATATTATTATCTATGCTTTTTACAGACTTGGTTTAATATCAAAACAAATCTGGAAGAAGCATACATATTAATAATAACAAAGTGACTAATCAATACTGCTTACTTTTGGAAAATTAAAAAATTCAATATATAGTATATAACATTAACATACTGTCTTAATAAGTTTAAAATAAAAAACATTATCTTTGCAAGTGAATTGCTATTTAAACATAGTGAATCTAATATTTCTTGTATATTCAAATTAATCATAAAATGTCTCAACATTTCCTTATCTATAGCGTCTATATTTAGTTCTCTTTATACATGTATCTACCATGATTAGATTTGTGACAAATTTAACCCTATTTGATAAGGGGTTGAGTTTCATTAATAAAAGTGCATATTTGATTAACGATGCGGTTTTAGAAATGTTTATTTTTAGTTTGATTCTCATGAAATGTGTGTCCCAATAGAATAAGTTTTAGTAGCAAGACCCACGGGTACTCCGCTTATTGCACAGATGAAATCGCTTCTAATTAAATATATATATATATATATATATGTATATATATATATATATATATATATATACAATATCGATTTCAATAGTCCATTAACTCGTTCGGTATTACATACGTAAATTATAACATTACTAAATATTACAAATGGTAAACATATTCAACATTTAATTCTGAATTATTATTATTATTTTCACAAAAAATATTTGCATTTTATTATTAATATTTATTTATTATTCCTATAGTACTATATATGTAATTTAGAAATTTAGATGCAATACAATTTGCATCAATTAAATTCTTGTAGAACTAGTTACTTACTAATTGTAACAGGAGCTGTATATTTCATTGTTACATATTTTGTTTAATATTTTTGATAATATAATACATACTGCTTTTAATTAATAATCTTGTTTTATAGAGGTTTATTAAGGTTTATGTGCATGCATAAACTCAATGCAGTCTAAGTTTTAATTAATAATTCTATTGCACTATACTGCATTTGTATAATTTAAAAAAAAATTAAATGAATATTTAAAATGTATGAAACAAAACTAGATATTAAATTGTAGCTAAGCAAAACTATTTTTATTTTTCGAAAAAAAGTTTGTTGTTTAATTTTAATCAACATTTGTTTTGCCGTAATATAACACTTGTCATATATTAGAATTAAAACATTTATTATATATTCTAAATAAAACACATTGAATGTTTTTACATTTTTTAGTTTTAAGAATATTTTATAGAAATCATTTTTTTTATTAAAATACAATTAAAATAAATGTTTAAACTGCTGTCACTGAGACTCCATTACAATTTTTTAAATTTGAAAATACCGTATTAATATGCTAAATTTTTATGCGCTTAAAAAAATTATGCGCTTATTTGTAAATATGATTTTTGAACAGTTTAGGTAGTTTTTAAGTTGAATTAATTGCTTATAACATAAAAATTATGCATTTAGTATATTAAAAATGTATTTAAACTTTTGTTTGACATTTTTTACGGTTGGAGAATTATTTTAGTGTTCCGATAATTTTCACTAACTCTGTATACATATATAAACATATTACATTAGAACTACGAGCTTAGCCTCCTTTTACTTTCACCATTATTAAAAAACACCAAGTTTTCAACTTTCATTGTTTTGCTATCAAATTGTTTTGTTTTTTGCAGTGCTGTGACACTAAACTGGACCTTTTTAATTCCTTTATTAGATGTTTCAGCTTTCTTTCTTTGTAAATGCCTTTACGTTCTTTTTGTTTTGGTAATCGAAGTACTTTCTTGCTGAATTTAAAGGTTTCTTTACTTTTATCGGAATTTCCTTAACCTATTTTGTTATCTCTTTCATTCTTTGAACTTTTTAGAATATTTACTTTTTGCAATTGTTTTGTGATTTTGCTTTTATGTTTCTTACTTGGCTCATCTCATTAATTCTAGTTTTTTTGTGGCGTTAAACACAATATATTACCCTATAATATGCAACTCAATCCATTTTCTATGGTTTGGCGTCAGAGGTGATCCACTGGTCAACCCTTTGAGTATATAACTTCTACCAACTAATTGTCTAATAAAGACCTTTATTGGCATAATCATACATATATCCGTAGTAATAACACTCAAATAATAAATAAATAACATCTTTCTTTAGATTAAACAAAAAAAAAACCTCTTAAAAACATAAAATAAAAATTTAAAACTTTACCCTGATGGATTCTGCTCTGATACATCCTTCATTCTCAAACATTCTATAAGCATACCTCTGTCAGTTGTGTCATACGCTGCCTTTAAGTTAATAAAGAGCGCAAAAATACTCCTTCCCTTTGGTCTTGGCTCTTTATCTACTATATATTTTAGCGCCATCAAATGATCAGCTCTTCCTCTTTCTTTTTTTAAAACCAGCTTGATCTTTTGGGATTATCTGCTTTTTGTCTACTTCTAATTGGAGCATTCTTTTTACCATCTTTGCAAATATTTTATAGAAAGCATCCATTAACGTGATGCCCCTATAGTTAGCCGATTTTTTTTTTCCTTTTTTATATAAACTTTCAGCTTTCTGGCATATGTTTTGTTTCTTGCCATATTTGATTGCATTCTTTGTATAATCTGTCCGTCACTCCAGCAGGCTTGTATTTCCAAGCTTCATTTAGTATGCTGTTTTGCCCTTTCGTTTGTTCCTAGTATTAAAATATTCTCTTCTAAAGTCTTTCATTTTTTTGCTTATGTTCTTCGGTTCTATTTCACCTTTGTCTCCACTTAGCAGTTTTTCAAAATGATTTTTTTAATTCTTTTCAGGAGTCTCCTTCTTGGTGTCATTGTTATTCTAAATATATTTCCACACGTCTTTTTCTTCTTTTATTTTACACACTTTATTTAACTTTTCTATTTTTTACTCCTTTTCTTCTTTCTTGCATTATTTTGCTTAATTCTATTTTTTGTGTAACTTTTGACATTTAATTGTAACGGTATGTGATCGGATTCTACTCTCTGTCGTAGATCCATAGTTTGTACCGATAGTAGGTTAACTCTGCTTCTTTATCCCCATTATTTGAGCCGTTTAGTATATCCCATTTTTTGGGAAGAAAACTTTTGCAATCATCTCAGTCTCCTTTTTCAATCCATGTTTCTACAAAGCACACCACATCAAATTCTTTTACATATTTTTTTCACAATTTTCAAAAAAAAAAATTTTTCTTTTTTTTTCTTTTTTAGAACCGTTACCCTTAAACCATGGTTTTTTCTTTTGATCAACTGCTTTCTTATACGGGGGGTATAAAAATTGGAAAATTGCGGGGGGGGGGCCCGCAATTTTCCAATTTTTTCAATTAGTTTTTTTAAATAATTTTTGTGATACTTCATCATATTATATATTTGTACCTCTTCATTTATTTGAATCTTTATGTACCCAACCCTAACTTTATTTCCCTTCATTTTTTCTTTTTTTGCTTTCATTCTCAAATCTTTTTAAATTAGCTGTTCTTTTACTGTCAAGTCATCGTCAATAAATATATTAGTATCTCTTAACTTTGCTTTTTTTAAATATTTTTTCCTTGTCCTCCCAAATTCTCAATTTAACCAGTAGTAGCTTTTTCTTATCTTCTGTTACTTTTCCTAACCTCGCCACTTCTTCTATTTCTACTACTGGTCTTAATTTTGATTGAATCCATTTCTTAGTTTTTTCTATTCTGTTACTGTTTCATCTTTTTCTTTTAATTTACTAATTATTATAATGTTTTTTCTGACCTTTCTTTTTTGTTTATTTTGATTAACTTCAATGCTTCTAATATTCCGAGTAAACTTTTTTTTCTCTTCTAACCATGATGTTCTTTTACTGGCAAATAACTGTTCTTTTTTTCTGTTTGCAGATTCTATTTGTTCAACTTTATTTTTCAATACTTCGTTCTCGTTCGAATTATTTCTATTAATTTCATAATATTATCCTTGAATTCCTTATCCTATGTTCTATCTTCTTCTCTTCTTTTGTTTTCTAATTCTGTGCGCTTTTCAAGTTTATTTTCTACTCTTTTTATTATTTCTAAAACGTCCTTAATTGTATCATGTTCTTTGTTTGCCACTTCCCCCTTTTTTCTCTTCTTTTCCGTCGGTGTTCTATGCATTTTATTGTTTTTCTGAAGTGCACCTTGTTGTTCTTTGTCAGTGCTATTGTCTACTGTTCGCTTTGTCCTTGTCGCTGCTCATGTTGCGCCGTTCTCTTGCCCTTTGCGTCTTATTACAAAGCCCGGTCTTGCAAATACTTATTCTCCTTCTTGCACTTTACGAGCGTCTCTCACGCACCCGGGTCCATCAAGCTCTTCTGAGCCAAATTTACCTCTACGTGCACTCGTGTATACACACTGGAAGTTGACTTTGCCGGTTTATCTACACTGCTCTAACAATTGTTTTATTTTAGTTAGTTAGTTTTGTTTAATTACTGCACTGTTCTTTCTCATACACTTGTTTTGAATATTATTAGACTGTCCTCTCCTTCACTTCTCCACACATCTTACAACTAATTGTCTATTGTTTAAATATTTCTACCTTTTCTACTTTTTACTAGTACTAGTAATAGTACACTTGTTTTACTTTCACTTTTACTTTTGTGTTTATTCAAAACATTTATTACCAAAAAAATTCATTTAGTAACTCAACTTTACATTCTGTTACCCACTGCTTATTGTTCTGTTGTAAGACCCATTTATGCAGTAGCTTTTTTTGGTCGCGGTTGCGTGCAACAGAAGACAGTTAACACATAAGGTGTATGCTCTCTATATAACACTTCTGTTCATTTTTGTAATAATTTTGGCAGTTTTTGTTTTTTTTATGTGTAGTTTATAAACCAAATTTTTTTGTCAATGTCTCAGATTTTGTCTGTATCTTTTGTCTTTAGTTTATAAGATTTTGAAAGTTGGATAATGGACGACCAGACTCGTTCACTCATTAGTCCAAAACTGCGTCTACATCTATAAATGTTGTACGTTGTATTTTATATGCGGCACAAAAGTATCTGTCATAGACAAAATTAACGCGTCACTCAATTAAACTTGTATAATTATAATACTGAAATTAATATTGCAATCAAATGTTCATGTAAGCTTATTGTTATTTACTGTCTAGTAGTTTTGTAAATGAAATCAGCAAAACATGGCGTTATTTTTAATATTTTTTTATTAAAACACTTTTTTTCTTGAAAACAACGCAAACATGCAAACAAAAAATTTAGGGATTTAGAGCTAATATTGTGTATGTCTTCCTCTACTCCTAATTACTGCTTCCATGGTATTTTCTTGATTTGCTGCGTCTACCAGTTGATTGTGGTTGGCAGGTGGAGGTGTACGACGTTAAACAATTTTTTTAATATCGTCTCATAGATGCTCTATTAGGTTCATGTCAGGGCTATTAGCTCCCCATTTCTTGAACGGAATAGCAACAGCATTTAAGTAACAAATAACCTACCTATCCACATGAGAACAAGCATTATCTTGCATAAACAAAAAGTTTGTCCCCACAAAACCAGCAGATGGCATTACATAGGCAACAACAATGTGTTCAAGATAATAATCCGCATTCATTGACGTAACACGTATAGAGACCAACTCTGTGTGGCTATCGAAACAGATGCTTTCCCAAAACATTACAAAGCCATCACCAACCGGGACTCTTGGAGAGCTAATGCAACTAGCAAATTTTATTTCAGGCCTTTGCCAGACACGCTCACGTCCATCAGGAAATTTAAGGCTAATTCTTGTTTCATTTGAGAATAAATCCATTTTTCAATCTTGATGATTTCTCAAAAAACGCAATCTTTGAATTTTGTGCTCTATAGTGAGCAGGGGTTTCTTGGCCGGTTTTTTGCTGTCCAACTCTTTTAATTGTTCGGGAAGATACAAGAAGATTGTCAGTAGCTACGAACTCGTTTGGTAGGGTGTTATTAGTCGTTCTCCTGTTTTTTAGAGCTAATAGTCTAAGAAAATGCTCATCTATTAAATTAGTACACCGTTTTTGCTCTTGTCTCAGCTTTTGTAAGTGAGAACTTGTCTTGTTAAATTGTCTAACCATGCGACTTATGCTGGAATGGTTTCATCCTATCACATGGCGCATCAAATATCACTCATCCAGCCGTTTATGCTCTTACTGCTTCCTGCACTGAAAGATCTGTTCTGCAATTTATTACTAAAATGTATTACACTAGCACTGACACTATCAATAACAAAAAAACTTGGTGGTTAAAGACAATTACTCTTAATAAGCAAAAATTTTCGATCAGATTTTAAATTAATTTTTGCCAAAAATTCTTTTACTTGCAATTGTACTTTTAAAACAAAACATTTGTTGGCAATTCAAGTAAATTGTCCACGTAGGTCCACAACCTACTTGTAATATATCTAGTAAACTAAAATTCATCATTATTTTAAAATAACACAAAATATATGCGGTGGTGTCTATGAGTTTATAAATAAATTCACGTAAAAAGTTGTGCCGCACGATATATTTTTCAAACATCAATGGGATTTGCGCTATACATTTTTAATGCAAGTACACAAGAGCACAACGCAATTTTTTATGAAATTTGATTTTAATCTAAATCTTTGTGTTGTATTCAACATAAAATATATTTTTACTATTTTAGTCTCAGCTTAAGAAGTTGGAAGCCATTTAACTCTGTTAAAAAAAGCGCGCAAAATTATGTATTTTTTTTTATCAGGTTCTCATTAGAACAAAAATATAGTAATGCACGATTTTATTAATGTGTCTTCTAATATACATTTTAGTGAAAATTGTTGTTATGAATTAATATTAGAATAAGATATAAGTAATAAATCATTTGCTTCTCGGTACATTTTATTAGAATCTATTATATACATCTCTATAAAATCAGTTGAATGTGAAGTGCACATTAAGTGATTAATAAATCCCATTATGATTACATTGAATAATCTAAAGGAGGGTCTGGTTTTTTTGGTGCGATCTTTGTGCGCCTGAACATGACGTGAGAATTTCATGTAACAAATCGTTCCTTGACCATTGTCCATTTATACCCTTTCTGTATTCCGGGAGACGGCTGCACCTATTGAACTCAATTTTACGTATCGTATATTTGACAGCCGCGCCTGGATCTCAGACCAATACCAATTCATGGAAATTGGACGTAACGGCAAATTGATCTTGCACAACCCTTCGATAACACATATTTTTAAATTGAACAAAACTGTAAATAATTTAATTGAATTTGTTTCTATTAAAATATTAATTTAATTCGTTAGAAATAAATTATTTAATAAAATACGTCTATAACTCCAGTTAAAGTATATGTTATGAAACTAGAATTAAACTTTTTCAACTCAAACTAGTTTTTAAAACGTTTTTTTTAGTTGCGGCTTAGTTTGTAAAAATCGTAACAATATATTCGCATTGTTTGTTTTTCTATGTTCAAATGAAAATTTGCATGGAATAACAAAAACTAAAAAAAAAACTTCTAGTTTGCTTTAACATATCTTCTTAATAATTTATAAATGAATTGAACTTACTTATTTGAATAAGCTAGTATACTTAAAAATACTAATACATTAGCTTGCTGTAATTAAAATGATTAAAACTTGTATTGTGTAGATTAAATAAAGATACTAATATTGTATAATCTATTATAAATAATTGGTATGGTTTTGCTGAGATGGATACCAATAATAAAAAAAAAACTTGCGATTTACGTCATCCTGTTTTTTATTTCGCATTTATAATTAATAATAATCATCATCATAACATACAGGTTTATCATTAATATTATTAAAATACATAATTTGTGATTTTACCGTAAACATATAATTGTACTTGATGGTGCAAATGAATATGCAATGCTTTTCAACTAGTACGGAAAGTATTAAGAATAAAATATTTGCTATAAACAAGCTTTAAAAACATGTTGTTTTTAATACATTTAGATTAAATGAATTAAAAACAAAGCAATAAATTAAATAATTTATTAGTGTATTTATTGAAAGAAACATAGACATCATGTATATAAGTGATTCTAATCTTATTGATGGCAAACAATAGAGGAAGCATTAATTATGGCCAATGTCCAAGATACGTCAGGCACAAATGTACTATGACAACATACATGTGGTATAATTATCTAACTGCAATATATGATATATAGGTTAACTTCTGACAATGCTGAAAAAATTTTGAACTTCCACAATCATCATAAATAACAACTGCGCTTCACTCCTATGACTTTAGCATGAAGCGCATTAACCGTTCTACAGTCTGCGGTTTACCAAAATTACTGATCGCTTTGCTTCGTTTATTGTAGACATTCCATTGCCGTTTTCTTGTGTAAGTGCCAACCAAAGTATACGTGACTGATGAACATCTAAAAGAGCTCATACGACCATTTTTTTATGTTTTTTGTTGCATTTTTGCCAAATATGTTTTAACAGTGGCAATCGGCCGAGCTAGTTTCTGTTTCCAGAAATCCGAATTGCTTCCATTAATAGATTTTTGGGTATAAAACCTTTGCGCTACTTTAATAGCTGAGCAATGCAACACACTGCTTATCCAACTTAGTTTTTCTGTACATCCGTTGCCTATGTAGTGTAAAGTAACTTCAAAATTGCAACATTGGCCACATTTGGCATAATGCCATTAGCCCTACTGTCTTTGTTTTTTCTTTACGCTTTGGCCTGCACCATGAACCAGTTTAGTCTAGTTCATAAGTTGTTTAAATTTGACATACTAATGTTCCCAGTAAACACAAGTTTAGATAATATAAGTTTATTACACGTGTATATGGTGTAAAAAGCGTATATGGTATATGTGTATTTGTATAATATACATTTCTTGTACACGTAAGATATGTATATCTGTATATTATACGTTAATATTTTCCTTTTTTTCTACCGTTGATTAATATACGTATATTATCCATTAGAGTACTTGTATAAATAACCTGCAAAATATATCTACGTATATTTAACGTATATTATTTCTGGGTTTAGTTTGCCGGTCAATGTTGTCTTGGATATTCGTACGTCCGAGGCTACCCGAGCGCGTGAATATAGTTTGCAAAGTATATGTTGAGATGCATGATTCATCTTTTTTTTTTAATTTTTTATCAACCTAATGTGCACTTGCTATTAGTTGCAATATCCGATACAGTTTTAAGTTGTTTGTTGTTACCCAACAGTGCTGAAGTGTTGTTTAAATAAACTGGAAGCGCAGGTTTAAGAGTACTAATATGAAATACCTAATTTGTGCTAAGTCTGAAAATATGCCATTATGACATTTTTGTTTCAAATAACTGGTTTTTATAGCCATAACAGTAACATTAATATTAATTCATCGTTCTTTTTTTTTTTTTAATTTAAATTTAATATTATTGATTGCTATTGTTATATATAGTATTATAAATACAAATAGCAAACTAGTCAAGTTATTTGAAATAAAGATTACCATATGTGTCTCATATGAGGCTGTGGAAATACACACAGTATATTTTTCAGATGTCACCAAAAGACTGGTTGAAAAATCAAAATAAATCTTTAATTTAATTGTAATGTTTTTTAATATCTATGTTAAATATTATAATGTTTTATTTATTTAGATGTATTACTTTGTATTTTATGTTAAAGTGATATACATATTTTACATTATTATATATCCGAGAAAGTAGGCAGTACGGCAGAGAGGGCATGTACAAATACCAGCGTTAACAAAAGTTAAGCAACGTCCGCTCCGGTCACGACTTGGATGGGTGACCCAATTCTTCCCAATATGAGTCCGTTATCTCGTATAGGCATCCAAACATACACATGTCTTCTAGCCGGATAAAGTTTAACCTATAATACACGTGTATTTCAATTGAAAAAATTACAAATATATTTATTATATTTTAACGCATTCTTTTCGTTGATAATACGTGTAAATTACACGTATAAAATACATATAACCTATACGTATATTACACACTAAATATACGAGATATATTCGTTTAGTCGCCGGACATTTTTCCGAATAATATACATAACAAATAAACAAATATTACACTTAGGTGTAATACCAAAAATAAACGTATCTTAAACGTAACTGTGTTTACTGGGTTGCTATGTTTCTAAAAACACAATAGATAGCTACGTCATCAACATACATTTGTCTCCTTATCGGATGCTTAATGTACTGACTTATTCTGTTAATAGCAATCATAAATAGCGTCACACTTAAAATGGATTTTTGAAAAATACAATTTTGTTGCGCATGTAACCGCCATTTATTAATATTTTCTCTACCTGTTTAATCTGTTTTTTTTTCTTTATTGTTTTATTGTATGCAATTTATAATCATTTTAATCATAATAACTTCAATGTAATTTTTTACCTCTATGTACATTTTATGTGACAAATGACAGATGTTTTTCCAATGTTAGTTCTGATTTTTTGAGAATATACATTGGCCAGAATACTTTGACATATTAAAGGACTCTGTAATGATTTAATCATCTGACAATATCCCACAGGTGCAGATGAGGTTTAACCAGACATTTTTCTGATTTTTTTCTACATCTTTCCCCAGATCTCAAATTAATAGACGTCACGTATTCTAGTAATGATTTTTTTGTTGCAATTTCGTAGCGCAACAGCTTTGTATTTAAAAAAAAACTTAAAAGATCAGCAGTAGAGAGTTTTAGCCGGTACTGGATCCATTACACCACCACAGGAGTGGGGATGAGAGTGGGGGGTGGTGGAGTGGGGGTAAGGGGCGGGGCTAATCTAAGGGTGGGGTAAAAGGGGCGGGGCTAACCTAAGGTGGGGTAAAAGGGGCGGGGCTCCGCCATCTTGACCGCCATTTTGTTTTCCGCCATCTTGGACGCCATCTTGGCCGCCATTTTGTTTGCCATCTTGGCCGCCATTTTGAATCACCCTGTATAATTTTTCCGCCATTTTTTTGAATTTTTTTAATAGAACACCCCGTATATTTATTTTTGTGCGACATCTTTCTGATAAAAAGTCAACTATTTACCATGCATACATCAATTTTGAATAATGTTTGTAACCAATCACACGAATACAAAGTTTCCACCACAATTGATAATGAGTCACAACTAATATAAAAAGTGAAAGTGTGCTTTAACCTCATAGCGCTCTATCATTCTTCAACCGTGAAGCAGTGAGAGTCTTACAACAGAAGTAATACGAGTGCTTTTACCTATTTCACCATAACATTCAAAACAGCGAATTTTACTTTTTAAATTTATTTTAATCATAGTACAAGTGTATGTTTTAATTGTACACGCGTATGTTTATGTGCTCTATTTGTATACGTGTGTGCTTGCGTTTTAAGTGAAGTTATTTATTGTTTAAGTGTCATCAATAATCAAGGTTAGTACATTTTGTTAATTCCATTATTTATTTATTTATTTCCTTATTTCATTTAGTAAAATAATTTTAAAATATTTGTTAATTTTATTATTAAACAATACAATACATAACTTAATATTTAATTTATCATACTAATTTTATTTATAGTTATACATTATTTATTTATTACATTTATCACTCAACCAGACATTACGATAATCATAATATACTGGCTATAGTTCAATCTTTCATGTTTTCTCATTTACATAAATAATTTAAAATATAATAATAAAATAACTATAAGAATATGAATATGAAAATATAATATTAGAATCAGTCATAATATTTAAATTATTTTAAAATTAATAATATACATTAAAGTTTTATGTATTTTTTTTTTAAATTGAAACTATCATTAATTACAGATGTTCAACTGCAATAATTGTAGTATGATATTCACGAGAAAAGATGCTCTCAAAAGGCACGGTGATTGCTGCAATGATGGGGTTAATAGCATTAAGTGCCCCAAATGCGAATACAGCACATCTCGCAGGGATGCTATTACACGACACCTAAAATCCATACATGGATTTAATGGTGAACAAGTGTCAGCTGCATTACCTAAGAGGAGGAGTGAAACAAGGAAGCGACGTCCAAACGATTCACTCCCAAGCACATCCAAGAAGATGTGTAATGATGATGGTGGAGTAGAAGATGCTAATCCCATACAGTCATGCGATCTATGCAATATCGCATTTGACACACCCTTAAAATTCGCTGGGCATATTAGATCACAAGCCCATAAAGCGAAGTTGGGGCGGCCTATTGGAGATGGTATTATTGAAGTTTCCAGCTGCTTCAAGAATCGAATCGGAAGCTTTAAAATAATTGCCGAATCTAGTGTCGGTGCGGATATCCCATCATTTTTAAACGGTTGCAAAAATAAGTTGGAAATGTTTATAAGTATTAAATTTACTTGTGAATTATTTGCCCACTATGTTAAGATGGACACCGATGATGATACTAGAGAGTTAAAATCATTTAACTCTAAGTATGTAACGGTTGATTTAATCACCGATATTAATGCCGCTTATGATGGGATATCCGCAAATATTAAAACAAAAAGTGAGGAATTTCAGGTAATAATATTTTTCTTTCTAATTAAATGATAATTTATCAATTTATACGTTTTTTTTTTGTATTATAGACAACAGGTAGTGGCTGGACATTGGTCGGTATCACATCTATCAATAGAAGTTGTTAAATACGCACCAATTCGTGGATCTAGCTACATCGACTTACCAGGTAATAATTAGTACAGTTATATATTATTATATTTACTACTATTTTTATCATATTTTTTATAATAAATTACTAATATTTTTTGTTTTTTTTTTTGTTTTCAGCACCAATTAAATCTAGGAAGGCATGTATCAACATTCAAAATGATGATGAGATGTGTCTGGCCTGGTGCATCACCGCTGCCCTCCACCCGACCAACAACAACAATTCACGCACATCCAGCTACCCACTCTACAGCACTGCGATGAATTTAACCGGTATCAATTTTCCGTGTAAGTTGAAAGATTTAAATAAAATTGAAAATTTGAATAATATTAGTATAAATGTATATGAACTGGAATATAATAATGATACCAGCGCGTTTAATGTTGTGGGTCCTGTTCATTTCACTCAGAATAGACGGGCAACCCATATTAATTTACTATTAATTGAAAATGGAATTAAATCACACTACGTTTTAATAAAAAATATGTCTAGATTGGTATCACCACAAATTTCAAAGCATGAACACAAAACATATTTATGTGATGGTTGCATAACTTTTTTCAAATCAGAAGCTGCTCTAGTACTTCATACTCAGAATGATTGTAATAAAGTATATACAATCATGACAACTTCTGATTTGAAAATGGATAGAAATGGGGTGATGAGCCCTGGAAACATCACAAAATTTGTCAATTATAATAAGCAAATAAAAGTCTCATTTGCTATTTATGGAGATTTTGAATTTTAAAACCCATTCAGACATGTGAGCCTAATAGTGATACTAAGTTCACTAATATAACACATGTTCACCAACCTTATAGTTTTGCGTATAAGATTAAATGTTCGTATGATGCATCTTTAGATAAGTTTGTAAAATACACTGGCGATGACTGTGCCAAAGTATTTATTGATAAACTTACTGATGATGTACATAGAATTTATCAACATTTAAAGCCCATAATCCCCATAAATAAATTAACACCTCAAGAGCAATTCTCATTCAATAGTGCTATAATATGCCATATTTGTGATAGAGAGTTATCTCCTGCTGAAAAAGTTGCAGATCATTGTCACTTAACTGGGAAGTTTGTAGGTGCCGCTCACTCGAATTTTAATATTAATTATAAGCTACCAAATTTTATACCGGTATTTTTACATAATTTAGGCGGGTATGATTCACACCTTTTTATTAAAGATCTCGCTTGTGACAATCAAGACATTGATGTCATACCTCTGAACAAGGAGAAATATATCTCATTTACAAAATCAATAAAAGTAGATGAATATATGAATAAAAAAGGTGTGAAACAAGCTCGTAGCATAAAATTACGATTCTTAGACAGCTTTAGGTTTATGGCTAGTTCAATAGATAAATTAGCTAAAAATCTAAACACTGATCAATTAATCGAAATTTCGCGGTTTTGTAAATCAGCCGATGAATTAAAATTATTAACTCGAAAGGGTGTTTTCCCATATCAATATATTGATTCGATTGAGCGGCTCCAAGAAACGCAATTACCATCTAAAAAATCTTTCTATAACTCTCTCACAAATACCGACATTACGCGTGACGATTATAAGCATGCTCATAATGTGTGGGATCAGTTTAAATGTAAAAATATCGGCGATTATTCAGATGTATATCTTACAACTGATGTTCTTTTACTCGCCGATATATTTGAAGCATTTCGAACATTATGTTTAAAAACATATGGTCTAGACCCCGCACAATATTTCACAGCCCCCGGCCTCAGTTGGGACGCCATGCTGAAATATACTAAAATTGAGTTAGAATTGGTCACTGATATTGAAATGCATCATTTTATTAGTAAGGGTATACGCGGTGGCATTTGTCAATGTTCTCTTCGTTATGCCCAAGCTAATAATAAATATATGAGTAGTTATGATACTACTAAACCTAGCATATATTTATCTTATTGGGATGCTAATAATTTATATGGGTGGGCAATGTCACAATTTCTACCATATAAAGGCTTTAGATGGTTATCTGAAACCGAAATTTTAAATTTAAATGTTACCAATATATCCGATGATTCATCAACTGGATACATTTTGGAAGTAGATTTGGAATACCCCAAAAACTTATATAATAAACATAATGATTTGCCTTTCCTAGCTGAAAATATTGTACCCCCCAATTCAAAATTTAAAAATTCCAAACTAATTCCATCACTCAATAAGAAAAACAAATACATTCTCCATTACAGAAATTTAAAACAAGCTTTAGAACATGGCCTAAAATTAATTAAAATTCACCGCGTAATTTGCTTTGAACAGTCTGATTTTCTTAAAAAATATATAGACTTAAATACTACGATGCGTCAATTAGCTAAAAATGATTTTGAAAAAGATTTTTACAAGCTGATGAATAATTCAGTTTTTGGAAAAATAATGGAGAATGTAGACAAGCGAGTTGATGTTAAATAGACACTGACAGCCTAACATTAAAAATACAGACCAATGATATTTATCAAGACATTAAACATCACATCGATAAATTTGACACATCCAACTTCTCATCAGATAATGTGTATGATATACCATTAATGAATAAGGTTTAATGAAAGATGAGAATGCTGGTAAAATAATGATTGAGTTTGTCGGGCTGCGTCCTAAATTATACGCAAACTATATAGATGTAAGGTGTGTAAACTGTATTGATGATGAAATATGTTCAAACTGTATAAATAACAGTTGGACTAAAAAAGCTAAAGGTGTTAAAAAATATGTTGTGGCTAATCAGATATCCGGTGATGATTATAAAAATTGTCTATTCAATTCGGAATTAATTTATAAAAAGCAAAATTTATTTAGAAGTATAAAACATACCATCCACACAATAACGCAAAACAAATTGGCATTATCATCAGCTGATGATAAACGTTTTATTTGTGAGGACGGTATGAATACGCTTGCCTGGGGTCATTATAATATTCCAAATATATAACATTTATATTTTTTCATTTTTTTTCATTTTTATTTAAATATTTCAACTAACATGTATCCGTGTTTATAATATCTTTAAGGATGTATGTACAATTATTGTACTGTTAGTATTATGCTTATATTTATTTTTAATTTTATTGGTTAGTTAGTTAGTTTCACTTACCTTACCTTAATTAATTTATCATTTTTATTGCATGTTAAGTCAAGTATAGCACTATTATTGCAGTTATTATTATTATATATTTACATATCCGCTTTTTTTTTATTAATAATTATTATATGATTTATTAGATATTTAAATGTTTTCATTTTTTTTTTCAATATTATTTATAGTAATGGTAAAAATAAAAAAATAATTTTTAAATATATTAATAGTTTTATTTATTTTATATCTAAGTGATACAGGTTTTAAAAAAAATATTAGTGGTATAATCATACAATATCACTACATTTTTTAATATTATACATATATTAAATCCATTTTATGACAAATTTAATAATTAATATTTTCATGAGTAATTTCAAGCTACTCTTCTTACTACCCCCGACAAAGGTTTATACTCAATGATATTTTCACATAGGATAAGACAGTAAGCACGTGTATTAGCCTTAAATGCTTCAGACGCCTCCATCTCAATACTTAAATCAACCGTAGCTGATTTGATACTCTCACTTTGTTTTGATACATCAAATACATAAAGCATCTGTTTCTTAAATTGAACATAGTCTAGAAGTGGTTCACTTATTGGATGTTTATAATAACTTTGTTGAAACATGCAATACATGTAATATGCAAGAGCATAATTACCATTTTCAATATCAAGATTTAAAGCATCATACGGGTGAGATTCGGAGTTTAAATGAATTTTAATGTTTTTAATCTTGCAATGATCATATTCAGAACAATCCTTATTATTTCGATTTCTCCTATCAGTTTGGAAGGCTATGATGACATATCGAGGTTTCTCAAGATTGCTTGATGTTTTAACTGACCAAATATCTCTATCTGTTTCTCTTAGAGATGGAAGCTCATGTAGCTCCCATCTACGGAATGGTATACAAATCGGTGCATCAAGTGCAATATTTTCAAACAGTTGTAATTTGTTCTCATCATTCAGAAGTATATGTGGAACTCTCCATTCAATTTTATCAATATTAAATTTAGCTCCAGGAGCTCCAATATAACAGTTAACATCACTACTTGTTCTCAATAATATTAGCTCCTGCTTAATATTAACAATTACTCTACGATAGTCTTCAGCATATCCCAGTAAATATTTTAATGGTATGATTGCATAAAATTTATTGGTAGCATTAAAATATGTTTTCGGCTGTCCAGTAGCACTCCACCCAGCAATTTCAGCTGAGTTTTTATTATTCCCCCTCATTGATATTAGACCTTTTATTGTGCTAGTTATTCCAACATTTCGATTTTTATCAACTTCAATACCATTTAATTCATATCGTATCTCTTCAAACAGGAAACTATACGCGTTTTGGATAAGACTGATTGCTGTTCTAACTGGAGGTGTACCTGTTAGCGGCAAATCAATGTTTCCACTGATATGGATATAACTATCGCATGGTAATGTTAAAATATCATGCTGTTGAATTATAATTCGAATTTCATCACTATTTCCATAATTTGATGTTCTAGGTTGATATGTATGGAACTGTTCTTTTATGATGGCCTCATTAAAAGACACACTATTAAATATATCCAGCTGACTCATTTTTCAAACCTTTTTTTCACCTTAATTGTTACGTTATTTAACTTATATCCTAGATTTAGTAACTTTTGTCTAACCCTAGATGTTCTATCAGTGGATCTCTTTTTAATACTGACAGATGTTGTACTTAATCCGACATTTATATCACCAAAGCAAATACCCATTTTTAATAAACTTTTTTTAACTCTAAACGGATTAATATTTTTCACCCCTAAAATTAACTGGTTCACCGTTCTGATCAACTATTCTAAAAGTTATATTATCAATAATATTTGTATTGATGAGTGGTAAATATAAAATATTTCTAGGTTCAATATTTATAGAGTATCCTGAGTCCACTGTTGGAGTAAACTCAAATAATGTATGCGATAATTTATTATCGTAGTATGCCCCAGTAATAATATTACATTCAACCCTAATACTAGTGACTTTTACTATTTGTACAGGTATATCAGAACTGTGTAGAATTCCAGCATTTAGAATACTATCACCTGAAATTCCTAACAGTTTACCAATTGTACATTTATTACATGTAAAATCAATATCATATTTACATTTAATTTCACACTTTAACGTATTATTATTTGGCTTAATGGAAATGATATCATTACCCTCAATATTATGGGGCTCTTTTAATAGTAGCTGACATTGTAAATATGCTTCAATGTCAGTGTCACCAAAACTATCAAAATATTTAACTATTGTACCACGCTTTTAATAAGCTACCCAATGTGTTCCACACCCCAATCTACTATCCAAATTCACAATCGCTGATTCATTACGATGAGGCTTCTGTGGTAATGTATCACGCATAAATACACCACGGAAATATTTTATATTTTTCTTATGTTTATTTAAATCAGCATCGGTTAGAGCACGTTTGGGTAGATTATTTAGTTTTTTCAAGTTTGATTGTTTAATGAAAAGACCCATACCTTTTCGATATGGTTTTAAAAATAATCCATTACCATGTTTACCAAGGGCAATTGCCTCCATCGCTTTATTATGACGCTCAGCTTCAAACAATTTTTTACGCGCATCACTTACAAAATTTACCGCTTTAGTAATACCAGCAATACCTCCTGCTAATGAACCAAATGCGCTAGCTGCCGCAAATATTGGGATTAAGGGTAGTATACCACCGTGCATTGGTAAAGGGATTATTCTAGGTAGTCTAACTCTTTTCTTACCACCGCCATCTTTAACAGCTATTTTTGCAGCGGTCAATGCAACTCTACAACCCTCCTTCAATACTTCAGATTTTCCGATTTTTTGTTTAAACTTTTTAATTGCATTTTTAGCTACACTTGTTTTTATTATTGATTTTTTAAGACCCATACCCAACTTTCTCTTAGCCTTCATTATATTCATTACTATCAATGCAGCACCCTTTTCACCGATCTTTGAATCATGAGATTTCACTCGCCTCCAAGCAGCCTCTTCAAGTTCCTTGTCAGCTATATGTCGATTGTTCAAATTGCTACTCTGAGAATAGATTATATCATGTTGTTTACAAGCAGCATCAAGAGGATTTATACCAGGATCACCTCTCTTTAACCGTTTATCTAACTTTGTACCAGGTCCACAATACTGATAACTGGGTATATGCGCTTCAAACGGGAGCGTGTTTATAATTGAATTGATGATACCCTCACCGCGATACATCATCATTTAAAACGTATTAGAACAGCTCTATATATATATATATATATATATATATATATATATATATATACTTATACATGATGGTATGAAAGTGAAGATCGTTGTGTACATCTTAATCTCAGGATTATTGTAACAAATATTATATTATATTTGCTTATTAATATATACTAAAATAGTTTCGTAAACCTTTTGCTAATTGCCAATGTAAAAATTGATTTGTAAAGTAAGGTATTTGTTGAGATATTTCATATTTTACAATGCTACTGTTCTACAAAAAGTGAAGATTATTATGTGTAATGTTAGTTGCATACTGTTGGAAGTTCAGTTTAAAATTGTGTGAATTTTGTTGCAACTGACGTATCGGTAAAACTAGTTAAGTACAGTGTGTACACTTAATATTAGATGGCGTTATATTCAACAATAAATATTTGATAGTACAACTGGTAGTAGCGTTACTAAGAGTACATCCCCTTTAAGTCTTTTTTAAAAGCAAGCTGGTTGAAAAGTATGAGTGGTCAAGGTTAAAAGATTTACTATATGAATAGCAGAAATAATTTTCATTTAATATTGACATTTCAGAGATTTTTATTTTGAAATATATTTGTATTTAATATTCGATTTTTTTAATTTTACATTTAAAACGCAGTTATATTAAATTATTGATAATTTTATTTAATACGTGTTTGATTGTTAAGTTTTTATATAAAAATAAATTACTATTTTATAAAAGAATAGAAAAGGTTTGGCAACTTTGTTCCATATTTACATTAAAATAGATATAATCACTAAGTATTATAAATTTCCAAGTTAATGTAAATTTACTTGCAATGTCCTAAAATACATTGCAAGTAAATTTATTAGTTAGCATCATGATAGTTTTTTTTTTTCTGTTTGTTTCAAATTTAGTAACTGTACAATTATTTTATAACACTCTTGAATGTTGTAGGGTACAGAATTGCTTCGCCCTCTCTTAATAAATTAAGGATACAAGTTTTACTCAAATCTAAGATCAAATGAGAGCAAATATCGTAATTTGTACAATTGTTTTATAGTGGTCTTAGACTAATTTGTCTCTGCAGCTGCACCCTAAACATTGTACCCAATCGTCGTTTCAACTCAATAAATTAAAGGTACAATACACAAATGTATATAAAATGCATTTCTCATGTTTATGTAAAACTGATTTGATTTGACGGTTTTGAGACACGTTATCCATGTTTAAATGTTACTGAAACTGATCATAAAATTTTATTATTAATTATTTCGCTAACTGCGAGTAATTATATTAAACCAAGTGAAGTCATATAAATCCAAACAAATCATTTGGAAACTATAAATATTATAATAATGTTCAAGAGCATATATTTTGTGTTATTTGTTTGAAATCACATTTATATTTTGCTTGCTTGGCCTTGCCACACAAAAAGGGCCTCTCAATTGGGTATTCAATCTTAAAGTAAACATTTTTTTGTAGGCATTTATCTTTTTATAGCTTTCCGTTCTCACATTCCTTATTAAGCAAATATTTTAAATGTTATATTTAAGAAGAAATATGTAGAATGAATAGTAAATATTTAAGTATGCCGATTTTAATAGATATAATTAAAATTGCAAGTTGACGGTGTTTATGATGTTAATGCAAAACATACATATATAAATATAGTTTAAACAATGTTTATAAAAATTATTTTATATTGCCCCAAAACATTGTACCCTTCCGTCCCTCTTATTTAATAAATTAAGGGTACAAAATTGCACAAATGTAATATGGGTATCAAATGAAAGCAAATATGGTAGGTTATACAATTATTTTATGTTATCCCAGAACATTGTACTATATTGTCCCCCTGTTAAACAACTAAAGGTACAATATTGCATAAATGTAATATGGGTATCAAATGAAAGCAAATATGGTAAGTTATACAATTATTTTATGTTACCCCAGAACATTGTACCTTATGGTTCCCCTTTAAACAATTGAAGGTACAATATCGCACGAATGTAATATGAATATCAAATGAAAGCAAATATGGTAACTTAAATAATTATTTTATAGTACCAAAAAACATTGTACTCTATTGCCCCCAGCTAAACAAATAAAGGTACAATGTTGCACAAATGTAATATGCGTATAAAATAAAAGCAAATATGGTAGTTATACAATTATTTTATGTTATCCCAGAACATTGTAACCTATTGTCCCCCTGTTAAACAATTAAAGGTACAATATTGCATAAATGTAATATGAGTATCAAATGAAAGAAAATATGGTAACATATATAGTTATTTTATAGTACCCTAATGTTCCCTAGCTAAACAAATAAAAGTACAATATTAAACAAATGTAATATGGGTATCAAATGAAAGCAAATGTGGTAACTTAAATAATTATTTTAAAGTACCCTAAAACATTGTACCCTATTGTCCCTAGCTAAACAAATGAAAGCAAATATGATAACAAACAATTATTTTATAACAACCCAAAACATTGTAATAATAATAATACTTTATTGACGGTATAATCTTACCATTTACATCTACATCAAATATACATAAACAATGATGTTTTACAATACAAACATAAAGAATACAAATATACCATTCATAAAAGCGCACATATTAGACATTAGTCAGCATGACTTAGCTGACTTCTGAACGTTGATTTAGAGACACAAAATACATTAATATCAGTTGGTAAATTATTTGCAAATCTACACATTCTACCGAGTGGATTGTTGAAACCATAATTAGTAGAATGAGTAGACTCGCGAAATAAAGAAGAATGTCTGCTATGTCTATTATTAGGTGCTACATGGAATGGAAGAGTACCAAGTAGCTCCGGACAATCAATCTCAGACATAATTAAATTACGCAAGAACGACAAATCAGCTCTTTTGCGGCAAATCTTCAATGGCGGTAGATTGTACAATGAAGCAATGTAGCAGTCATCATAATTTACAGATAATATGCCGGATTTATAAGACAATAAACGACAAAACTTTTTTTGAATTTGTTCAATACTACGGTTATGAATTTCATAAACAGGACTCCAAACTGACGAAGCATACTCTAAATGCGAACGCACCAAAGCACAATATAAAAGTTTAAGTGTACTGGCTGATAAATCCGCGGACATTCTATATACAAATCCTAACATTTTTATGGCACGATTGCACATGATGTTTATATGTTCAACAAATGTAAGTTTATGATCAAAAATAACGCCTAAATCTTTTATTTGTGTGACTTTATTTAACACTTTAGTGTCAATTATATAGTTAAAAGAAATTTTACTTAAAGTTCTATGGAAACTTATTGAAAAACATGTATCAGCATTAAAAAATAATTTATTAATAAAACACCAAGTATTTATAGAATCCAAGTCCAGTTGTAAAAGATGGCAGTCATTGAGAGATGATATTCTTCTATACATTTTTAAATCATCCGCAAATAAAAGAAATGACGATGAATTGATATACTGTGGGATATCATTAATGAAAAGCAAAAATAAAATTGGTCCACAATGAGATCCTTGAGGAACACCAGATGGAACAAGAATGGGCTGTGACAAAAAGTTGAATAACCAGCAAGTCACATCATAATGAAATCCCAGAGCACTGAGCTTGGCAATCAAAATATTATGACTCACACGATCAAACGCCTTTGAAAAATCGGTGTAGATTGAGTCAACTTGTACTTTAGATTCAAATGCATTTAAAATATCATTTTCATAACAGAGTAAATTAGTAAGTGTGGAAAGCCTTTCACGAAATCCATGCTGCTCTTCTATTAAGATGCTTTTGCACATCCATTGCAACTGACTAGTTACAATTTTATCGAACAATTTAGGTATAGCAGATTGAATGCAAATGCCTCTATAGTTAGTGATATCTTCTTTGGCTCCAGATTTAAACAAAGGCGTAATATAGCTTTGTTTCCATATTTGAGGAAATTTAGTTTCATTCAATGAAGCATTAAAAAGTAAGTGCAATGGCTTTGCAATAGAATAAATGCACTTTTTTAACAGTTAAGAGGGAATGCCGTCGGGTCCAACGCTTAAATTACATTTAAGGTTTTCAATTCCCTTAAAAACATCACACAAACTAATAAAAAATTTTGAATGTATTACGTTATTATTAAAATTAAACAATGGAGTTGGATGAGTTTCGTTATCATAGAATGAAGAAAAAAAATCTGCAAAATTAGTTACAAAGTCGTTCCCATTATTACTAGTTTGATCTTTATAATGCATTGTGGCTGGAAAACCATTAGTTTTTTTGTTCTCATTAACAAATCTCCAAAAATGTTTTGGATTATTTTGAATTTTACTTTCAGTTTGTAAAATATATTGCTCGTATTGATGAGCACTGAGATTTTTGCACGTAGTACAAATAGATTGGAATTCATTATAGTCCGACAATAGTTTTGAAGATTTATAACGTTTGTGTATAGTTTTCTTGAGTTTAGTGATATCAATTCTTTGTTGAACCAAATAGGAAAATTGCTTTCACGCCACAGTTTTTTAGGGACAAAACAATCAATAACATAATCGATTACAGAGTAAAATACATCAAGACACATATCAATATCACAGTTATAAAATAGTGCAGTCCAATCAACATTCAACAAATAATTATTGATTGCGTTGTAGTCGGCAAGTTTAAAATCATTAAAAACATAATTACAATTTAAAATATCACAGGTAGTATCACATTTTATAGTTAACAAATACGTAGTATGGTGTTGGCTTAAATGTAACAAAACATCTACAGCTTCTATCACAGAAATATCACGATCGTTAGTAAAACATAAATCTAAAAACACACCCTCACTATTAGGAATAGAAATGCATTGTACGCAGTTTAAGAACCCAAATGAATTAGCTACTAAATGAGCAGGGTAACTATCATTCCAAATTACTCCTATACCTAAATCATCGTTAACCCAAGAGGCTGCAGGTAGATTGTTATCGCCCAATAAAACTAGTTTACTGCTTGGAAACTCGTCGGCAATAGATTCGACGGAATAACAATGGTCAAGATATTTGTCACTAGTCGAATTAGGTGGTAAATATACCGCACAAATTATATAAGACACAAGATTAAACTTAACAAATGTTCAACACTAATAAACGTGGGGTAAAGTAATACAGATTTGAGGTGAGTTTTGATAGCAATTAAAACATCACCTCCGCTTTGTTTAGGGCTTGTAAGGGCCGAGCGATCACACCTAAATAAATGATAGCCTTTTAGATTTAATTCAGAGTCACTGATGTCTGTAGAAAGCCAGGTTTCAGTGAAAACAATCACATCGTAGTCTGATACGGCTACAGCTAGCAAGAGTTTTTTGAGTTTAGTTTTTAAACCCCCGACGTTCTGGTAGTAGATGGAAAAACCGTTATCATTCCTGAAGATGGGTCCAAGCTGTTGACAGGATTCAGGCTCCGAAAATCCATTGGAGATGAAGCAGGAACATTTTGTGAACGACCATAACTCACAAATTTTTTGTACATTATTGTCTCCCTGCTAAACAAGTAAAGGTTCAAATATTGCCCAATAGTAATACAGGTATCAAATGAAAGCAAATACGTTAACTTACAATTACAATTGTTTACCCTAAAACTTAGAAAACTTAAAGATCTGCAACATTACGTCAATGTTGTATTTAAGTCATTTGTCAATTTTGAATCAAAAATAATTTAAATAACTTGTTTTTAATAAAATTTAGAAGAGATAGTCTAAGTCTCAAATGTTTCTCTTAATATTCCAATACAGAATTGTACAAAACCACAAAAAAAAAACTATTTTCGTCCATTTAGAAATCCTAGTATTTTAAATATATGGCCAATCCAAAAAAGAAGTAATTAGAAAGAAGATTTGATATACAGTCAGTCACAAAAGTCTACATACACCCCTCAAAAACCTTCAAAAATTTGTTAAATTTTATATAGAAAAACATTTGTTTATTAAAGTATTTTATAGTACATTTTTTAACCTCAGTACATGTAATTTTCAAGAAAGTTTTGATTATTTGAAAACAAAACAATCCAAAAAAATTTACGCGCAACTGTCAAACACTGTGGGGGCTCGGTATGGTTTAGGGAGCTATGGCAGCTTTTGGAGTTGGAAATCTAGTTTTTATTGAAGGAATAATGGACCACAAATTATATTTAAAGATTTTGCAAGATAATTTGTAGACCTCCGTTGATCTTTTGGGATTAAAAAATTGATGGATTTTTCAGCAGGACAACAATCCAAAACGTAAGGCACCTGTTGTTAAAAAATATTTGCTTTATAGAACGCCAAAACAGTTTCATTTTTCTCCCCAGCCGCCTGATCTCAACTCTATTGAACATATTTGAGATGAGCTAGAGCAAAAATTAGAAAAGTCAATATAACAAATCGCAAAACTTTAAAAAATGCGTTATGACACGCTTGGTCTGAAATATCTTCTGTTATAACAGAAAATTGAATTTAGTCTATGCCGCGGCGGTTGCAAGCTGTAATAGATTTACAAGGAGGTTTAACAAAATATTAATATTGTGTAAATTTTGCGCTTTTCACTTTTTTTCTACATTAATTTAAATCATCTTTAAGTGTATGTAGATTTTTGTGAGCTATTAAATTTGAATATTTATTTATTTTTCTAATCTTCTGATTTCAAATAATCAAAATTTTCTTAAAAATTACATGTACTGAGGTTGTAGAATGTACTATAAATTATTTTAATAAACAAATGCTTTTCTATATAGAATTTTTCGAAATTTTGAGGGGTGTATGTAGACTTTTGTGACTGACTGTACATTTGTTGTTTCATTTAATACGTTACGTCTGATACCTCAAAATTTAATTTTAAAACATTGAAAAGTTAAAATTGGCTTAGTTGAGAGTACTACAGTCAGATATTCTTTCAAAGTCTTTATTAATTGTTAAACATTGGTACAGATTCTAACCTAGTACATAACTCTAATACGCTCTGACAAGTTTGTCGATATTGTCTTCGGAAAGTATGAACTATAAATTGTGCTCATTAATATGAATAAAAAATAAAGTCGACAAAAAAGCAAAATCTTGAACAACACCAGCATTTATTATTTTGAAGACAGACATTAAACAATCAATTCTAGAAATAATACTTTTGTTGTCAAAAAATCAATTGACAAAATTTACAAATTTATTAACAAGATATGACCTTGTTATTAAAATTTGGATGCCAAACCTTATCAAATAAGTTGGAAATTTCTAGAACTATTGCAAGATTGAAATATCTGCTTTTTCCTTTTAATTAGTAACTAATTTGTTTTGTTTAATAGAAGGTCTTACGAATTTTGAACAACCTTGCAACAAAATTATTGTTTTATATATTTCTGTCAACTCACTTTTATCATATTGTATTACATTATCATAATCTGCAAACAATTAATTATTTTTTGTTAAATGCTTTACGCTTAATATTAACTGTCTTTTGTTTTGGTTTAATAATAAAAAATAGAATTTATTTTTTTATGTGAACTTTTGGATTATAAGAAATGTGTAAAATGTGAAATTAGTAAAAAAAAAATGTTTATTTTGAAATAACTTTAGATGAAGCGTGGCTTAAGTTCAGTAATAATAACAACAGTAATAAGTAAATGTTACTAAAACAGCCTCAACAGTAGTTGTAATCTCTGAAATAATATGAAAAAAATGGGTGAGTTTCTAAACAAGTTGAGTAAGGTTATGAGAACTAGGCAAACAACAACGTTTTTTGGGCGGATTCTGTTGTAAAAGATGAGTGACTTAATCATTCAGTATTATGTATATTAAAACTTCCTAACGAACTATATAATTGATAAAATATTAAACTTTTTTAAGATTGCATTAAAAAAGCTTGTCAATAGTATAAGAATTTACTTTTTATTAGGTATATCATATCATATTACATTTGAGCAATGATTGTAATCTAATTTATTTAGCTGAGAAAACAATAGGGTATAAAGTTCAATGAAAATATAATATAATTTTACAACTTATTATATTTGCTTATATTTGTACAATTTAACATATTTTCTCTTATTTAATACTTATCTTGCATGATTTATGCTTTTTTTATTTACTATTCATATTTTATTTGAACAATAGAAAGACAATTGAGTACAAGTTCAAAGTTTAAAAATGCTATTAAATAATGCATAAGTTAGATATTTGCTCAAAATTAAAATTTTGTTATTTTTATTGTAAAATGAACACTCCAAACTTTGCTTTGTAATTATTATTCTATGTTATTGACACTTACAATAAAAACCATATTTCCTAAAAAAAAAAATCAAAATAAAAAAAAATCAAATTATTTTTTGTACCTACCTAATTATACAAACAACATGGATGATCATGAGAGCTATTAGTAATGATTTAATTGTAAAGATTAATTAACAGACACATCAGTTTCAATATTAACATGGTTCTATCTGATTAAATAGAAAAAAATCTAATTTATTTTTCTGACAAACATTTTAATTATTTTTACAAGAAAGAAGTTATTAATTATTATTTTTTCAATAATAATTTGTATTTTAAATTTTACTATTTTTAAATTATTTTAGTTAGGCATGTGCTATTGTATTTAATAGTTATTGTGTACCCGGGTCAAGAAAGGTCACGGTCCACAACTTTACCGGCCGCTTTAAAGAGAGATATATTTATTAGAAACGATAGCTTGTTGAGAGAAATTTTTATTAAAATGTATGCAACTCTCTACGCATGTTCCGTTATAATAAGCCTCTCATTGATAAGAAAGATTGAATATATGCAACTCTGTTAACAATATTTAGTATTACGCCCTCTTACATTGTAAGTAAAAATTACCATATACGCCTAAGTTCTTACTTTTGGCCACGGAGATGTGGCGACAATTTCTAAACGTTCATAAACTGTAGTATCATAAAGTAAGCTTGTAATAGCTTTTGCAGAAAGAAAGCATTATTTTGGACAGTATATACGTATAATCCGCTTTTTATAGTACTACTGTATACAATAAAGTAAGGATATCCTTACTTTCTAAATAAAGCTGTCTTTACTAAACTGAAATAGTATTCAAAGCCTCATTTTCATACAAACATAAAGATATATATATATATATATATATATATATATATATATATATATATATAGGTATCACTCGAATATCAATGTTAGTACAATGAAGTTCATTAAGCAGAAACAATCACTCCCGGTGGTTAATTTAGATCATTGAGTAGGTGAGGGCTTTAAATCAAACAGACATAGTAAATTATTACCTGATAGCGTTAGGGCTCTTATATGCGGACCGTCCAATTGTGGAAAATCAAATGTTATGTTTTCACTATTATTTGAAGAGAATGGTTTAAGATTTAAAAATGTATATGTATATTCTAAATCACTATACCAACCGAAGTACAAGTTTTTGGAAAAGGTGATGTCTAACATACCCGAAATTAATTATTTTCCATACAAAGAAAATGGTGATATTATTGATCCCAGTGAAGCTAGAGAAAATTCAATATTTATTTTTGATGATGTTGCCTGTGATAAGCAAGATAAAATCAGAGATTTTTTTAGTATGGGTCGACATAAGCAGGTTGATTCCTTCTATATTCCTTCTATTTATGTCAAACTTATACGAGAATACCAAAACATCTCATTCGTGACAACTCAAACTTAATCATACTATTTAAACAAGACGAGCTCAATCTCAAGCATGTATATAATGATCACGTTAGCAGTGATATGACTTTTGAAAAATTTAAGGTAATGTGCGGATTATGTTGGAAAAATAGATATTCATTTATAGTTATAGATAAGGATAGTGATATTGATAGTGGGAGATATCGAAAAGGGTTAGATCAATATATAATAATTGATTAGAGCAGTCCCACATATATATATATATATATATACAGGGTGTCCGGAAAATACGTGTACAACGTTTGACGACAGACTCCTGACGTCAAAATAGGTCGATGTAAGCCGACTTAGTTATATCCAAAATTGTCTCGTTTAGCCGGTAGAGGGCGTCAAAAAAAACAAAAGTATAACAAAGTTGAAAGTATCTATTGTAAGAAACTAAATAAAACAAAAACATTACTTAAGCAAATGTGTAAAATGACCGCCATCTTGCTGAATACACTTATTAACACTCTTTAAAAAATGATATTGGACCCTATCTAATGTCTCGGGATTATTAAAATGGTTGCCTGCATTTAAAATCCGCTGCAATAAATTATCGCGTGTGTTTACCGGAGTCTTGTAAACTTCTGTTTTAATAGCGCCCCACAAAAAGAAGTCACACATATTTAACTCAGGAGAACGTGGTGGCCATTTTACTGGTGCATCATTGCCTCTTCCAATCCATCGGTTGGGATATTGATGATGTAAGTATTGCCGAACGGCAACGGAAAAATGGGGCGGGGCACCATCATGCATATACCAAATTTCCCTCCGAAGTAAAAGGGGCAAATTCTCCAGAAGAATTGGTAATGTGTCTTGCAAAAAATTTAAATAAATATTTCCATCTAACCTGTCTGGAATAACAATGGGACCAATAAGGTAGTGATCAATAATACCTGCCCAAATATTAATTTTAAATTGATGCTGATGATGTGCAACTTTAATGGCATGTGGATTTTTATCGGAATAAATATGTTCGTTGTGCAGATTGGTTACCCCAGATCTTGTAAAGCATGCCTCGTCAGTAAACATAATTTTTCTACAAAAATTTGGAACAAGGATTCTTTTGTTTCTAATAAATTGACAAAATGTAAGCCGCATGGGGGGATCAGTCGGTAAAAGTTCCTGGACTTTTTGTATGTGGTAAGGATGTAACAACTGTTCTCTTAAAACCTCATTGACAATCGTTTTAGGAACATTTAACTCACGTTCTAAGAGACGGGTACTGGTACTTGGTTCTTCTTCAACTCTTTCCAGAATCATCTCTTCTGTTCAGAAGTCTGTCGTCAAACGTTGTACACGTATTTTCCGGACACCCTGTATATAGGTTTATTTTAAGTACTTTCGTCCTACATTAGTTACGTCTATTCTGGAGTAGTCCACCATGAGATTTTCCTCCATTTTTGGGATCAATAACTTGAACGGGTCTCTTGCCCGTGTAGCTCTAAAGTCAGTGATTAAAGTGCGTTAAGATTTATGGCCCCATAAAAATGTACACGTGCGTTTACATGTGAATGGAATTCGTTTTTACAACTTATCTTTACAAATACAAATTGTGTAGGAAATAATAAGAAAAATGCACACATTTTATCGCAGTGGATGCAAATAATATTTAAATTATGCGTACATTTAATTAATTATTTCTTGGCTGTTTAAAGCTTAATACAACATCGACAAATATGACCTAAATGATAATTATTTTTATATCTTATTGTAGTACTATAAGTTGGAAAAAATCATAAAAATAAACTTATTAAAGAAAAAATTGTTGTTTAAGTTCAATTACAACTATAATTGTTTTATAAAATACGTAATATTAAATTACTCCTACAAAACGGCGTAGAAAATAAAATGTACAAAATGTTTAGATTTAATTAAGTAAACAAAAATTTTAAAGTATGCAGGTTATAAAGTTGATGATCAAAACACGACTGAATTTACCATGCGAATATATGATTTCATAAAACCAATATTTGATTATGTGAATTTGTGTACTCAACATTTATTTATTTGAACACGCGTAATCATTATTTGATTATTTGAATACGCGTACTAAACATTTGATGATTTGAGTACGCGTAATCAATATTTGATTATTTGAATAAACGTGTTTTAATATTTAATTACACTATTTATTACAAGATTATGTAATGATTACGTGATTATAAAATAATTACGTAATTATATAAAATTTACTTGATTATGTAATGATTACAAATATTACGTAATTATTATTTGATTCAGTAATGATTATTTTTATTTTGTAAACTGATTACGCAAGTTGTTAACCCTTCGCAGTCACAGCATGTTAATATTTATGTTTAAAATATTTAGAGTAGTAAGAGTGTGAAAGGAGTAAAAATGTATGAGTAATAAGAATTAAAGAATAGAGAGAATGTGAGAGAAGCGACAATGTAAAAGTGAAAAATAAAATGAAGAAATTAAAGAGTAGTGATAATGTGAAAGTAGTTAGAATGTGAAAAACGTGACAATGTGAGATTAGTGAGAATGTGAGAGAAATAAAAATGTAGTAAGAATGTAGGAGTACTAAGAATGTGAGAATAGTGAGAATGTGGGAATAAAAAAGTATGAGAATGTAATAAAAGCAACAATGTAAGAGTAGAGGGTATGTGAGAATATGAGAGTAGTGACAATGTGAGAGTAATGAAAATGTAAAAATAGTGAGAATTTGAAAGTAGTGGGAGAGAAGCGACAATATGAGAGTAGTGAAAATGTGAGAATAGTGAAAATGTAAAAGTAGTAAGAACGTGAGAGTAGTAAGAATGTAAATGTAGTGAGAATTTGAGAGTAGTGAGAATGTGAAAGTAGAAAGAATGTAAAAGTAAAAAAAAATGTGAGAGTAGTAAGATTCACAATAAGTAATAAAAATGTGAGAATAAAAATGTTAGAATAGTGACAATGTGAGAATAGTGAGCATAGTAAAAATGTAAGAGTAGTAAGAATGAGAAAACAGTGATAATGTGAAAATAGTAAAAATATGAATGTAGTATGAATGTAAAAGTAGTGAGAATTTGAGAAAAGTGATAATTTAAGAGTAGTGGGATTGTAAGAGTACTGACAATGTAAGAATAGTGAGAATATAAGATTAGTGAAAACTTAAAAATATTGAAAATGTGAAAAAAGCTACAGTGTGAGAGCAGTTAGATAGTGAGAATAGTAAAACTATAAGAGTAGTAACAACGTGATAATAATGAGAATGTATGAGTAGTAAGAATGTGGGAGTAGTGAGAATGTGAGAGAAGCGACAATGTGAAAGTAGTGAGATTGTAAGAATAGAAAGATAGTAAATGTAAAAAAAATGTGACAGTAGTAAGAATGAGAGAACATAGATAATGTGAAAATAGTAAAAATGTAAAAATAGTGAGAATGTAACAGTTTAAAAAATGCAAGAGTTGTAAGAATGTGAAAAAAGTAAAAATGTGAGAGTAGTCGAATGTGAAAGTAGTAAAAACGTAAATGTAATAAGAATATGAAAAAATAGAAAAAATGTGAAAGAGCTGAGAATGTAAAAATAGTAAAAATGTTAGAATAGTGTCAATTGGAGAATAGTGAGATTAGTAAGAATGTGAGAGTAGTAAAAATTAGAAAACAGTGATAATGTGAAATTAGTGAGAGTGTGAGAGTAGTTAAAATGTGAGAGTAGTAAGACTGTAAGAGTAGTAAAAATGTAAAAATAGTAACAATGTGGGCGAAGCTACAATGTAAGAGTAGTGAAATTTTGAGAGTAAAAAAATAGTAAAAGTAGTAAGAATATGAGAAAAGTAAAAACGTAAAAGTAATGAGAATGTAATAGTATGTGAGAATAATAAAATTGTAAAAAGAGTAAAAATTTTAGAGTAGCAAATTGTGAGTGAAGCGGCAATAAAAAAGTAGTGAGAATATGAAAGTATTAAGTTTGTAAAAGTATTGAGAATGTGAGAATAGTAAGAATGTTAGATTAGTGACAGTGTAAGAATAGTAAAATTTTAGAAATGACATATTGAGATCTTTTTCTTGATTCTGTCTGGTTAATTCCAATAACGAACAAAACTGCTAACTTAAAAGTGAGTTTTTAACAGGTTTGTGATGCCCTTAGATGTTCTGAGCCGCACGCGCGCTAAACCTCTTTCGTGCTAGGGATCAGGGCTGGCAAATGTTCTCTATAAATAAGGAAATCCCAGTAATAATCTAGTGAAGTAATAGGCTACAATTTTTGATGAAATTCTATAAAATAACTGGAAAATAGAAAATGATAGTCAGCCATCAAAAAATCAGAAAGTACCCTTTTGTTAAATTTTATTTATATGTTTCAAATTAAATGTTAAAATTAGGTTAAATGGAAGATCATCATTGTGATGAACTTTGCTTTTTTTTGTAAAATTACAAAAATAAAGACAATTTTTATTACTATTATTATTATTATTATTATTATTGTGAGAATAATAAAGTAATAAAAATATAAGAGTAGTAAAATGTGAAAAAAAAAATGTGAAAATAGTAAAAATTTGAAAATTACTACTATTACTTTCTCACTAATCTAATATTATTTTTTTCTCATTTTACTACTCTCACATTTTTACTACTTTCACATTTATACTACTCTCACTATCTCTTTACTCTCACAATCTCACTACTTTTACACTCACATTGTAGCTTCTACCATATTCTCACTTTTCTCACATTCTTACTACTCTCCTTACTTATAGTTTTAACTTTCAAATTCTCTCTACGTTAACATTCTTGCTATTCTTACATTATCATTACATTCACATTTTTTCTATTTTTGCAATATTACTGTTTTTCATTCTCATTACGAATACTATTTTTCTACTCTTACAATCGTACTACTCTCACATTCTCACTGCTCTCACTACTCTCACATTTTTATTATTCTCATTATTCTCACATTTATACCTGTTTTACGTTTTACTACTTTTACATTTTTTCTACTCTTACATTCTCACTATTGTCAATACTCTCACATTGTCGCATCTTTTATTTTTTACTATTTCCACATTCTTACATTCTTATTTATTTTACTATTACTTTATTTTTACATTTGTACTACTCACACTACTCTAACATTGTTGCTTCTTTCACATTTTCACTACTTTCACATTCTCTTTATGCTTACATACTCACTATTTTTACATTTTTATTACTGTTACTACTTTCAAATTTTTACTATTCTCACTATTTTTACATTCTCACTACTTTCATACTGTCACTACTTTCACATTCTCACTAATCTTACTATTTTTGCAATGTCACTACTCTCACATTCTCATTACTTTTACATTTTCACATTGTTTCTACTCTCACATTCTCACTACCGTCATTAATCTCAAATTGTCGCATCTTTTACCTTTCACTATTTTCACATTACTTCAATCACATGTTTACTACTCTCACATTCTTACCACTCTTACAATCTCACTACTCTCAAATTTTTACTATTTTTACATTCTCACTATTTTTACTTTGTCAATACTCTCATATTTTCACTATTCTTACAGTTTTACAACCTTCACGCTCTCACTATTCTTACATTCTTACTACTCTTACATTGTTATTACTCTCACGTTCTCACCTTCTTACTATTCTCACATTTTCTTTAATTTCACATTCTTATCACTCTCACAATGTTATTACTCTCACCTTCTTACTATTCTCACATTTTCTTTACTCTCACATTCTTACTACTCTCACATTGTTACTTTTCTCACATTTTCACTATTTTTACATTCTTATTACTTACTCATTCTCATTACTCTTACATTTTCACTATTTTTACAATTTCACTTGTTTTACCTTCTAACTATTCTTAAATTTTTAATATTTTCAAATTCTTACTTATCTCACTTTTTTACTACACTTATATTCTCACTACTTTTACATCTTCACTACACACATTCTGTATTTTTTCACATTCTACTACTTTTACGTTCTTATTATTTTTACATTCTCACTTTTCTCCCATTCTCACTATTCTCACATTTTTACTATTTTTAAATTTTCACTACTTTCACATTGTCACTACTCTTACTTTCTCACAACTTTTACATTCTCACTACATTCACATTCCTACTCTTCTCACATTCTTACTAGTATCACATTCTCACTACTTTCACGTCTTCACTACTCTCACATTTTTACTAAAAAAATCATACAAAATTTAAACACAAAACAACGTCCAGATCAAGGCGTTTTTACAGTACAAATATAAATCATTGCAACTTTATGTTTAATATTTTTATACTTATCTTATAATAAAGTTTAATAACTTAAAAATTGCATTATAATTAACCAACCTTATTTAATATAAAAAAATAGTCTTTACAACTGAAACAAAATGAAATTTAGATTACTATGCCACAAAATCTAAACACAAAACAAAAGCAAAGCAAATATAAATTATAATACTTTTATAATTATAGTAATTTACATATATTTCAAATTAAGCTTCAAGTCAGCTAATAATGCATTACATTTAGTTAACTTTATTTATTGTACTTTACATAATTTTCTACAGAATTTGCACTTATCTTTAATTTTGTAAAATAATCTCAGGATTTTGTTACAGTTTTAAAGACTGTCATTAACGTTGTGATATGTACGCTTATGAACCTTTATAATTAAAAATGTAGTTATTATAAATATTATTATTGTTGTTTTCAAATATTATTTGGTCATATTGTAATAAGTTACAATAGCATACAAGGTTAGACCAGCCGGTAACCGAAGGTAAGGCACAACTTTTAATAAAAAGTATTTTTTTTTAATAAATACTTTGTACTAGAAAATGTATAAAATAAATTAATATAAACGTAATATCATTAAAATGAATATAACAAGTAAACTGTATTCTATTGAAACATTTGAACAAAAAAATTTAAATTTTATAGGTCGCACGGTCGGGTACGGTCGCACAGCAGGGGATATATATGAGAATATATATGCCCGCAGGCATATTTTTGTGTGTTAAGATCTAAAGGGGTATCGGGCTACACAAATCATTTAGGACTATAACTTCTATACAAATGTAGGACTAAACCCCTTTAGACATCTATATATATATATATATATATATATATATATATATATTTAAAACATGTTCAAACATGTTCAATCTCATTCAATTCTGTCCAGCTGTCTATCTATCTATTCAGCTGTCTGTCTGTCTGTTTAGCTGTCTGTCTGTCTGTTCACCTGTCTGTTTAGCTGTCTGTCTGTCTGTTCAGCTGTCTGTTTAGCTGTCAGTCTGTCTGTTCAGCTGTCTGTTTAGCTGTCTATCTGTCTGTTTAGCTGTCTATATGTCTGTTTGACTGACAGTCTGCAATATATATATATATATATTATACTAAGATATTAATCGATCATTGTGGGAACTGACGTGAACTAGTATAGATCTATCAATAATAATGAGTGATATAACAAAGAAAAAGCTTATTACAATTACAAAGCCGATTAGACGAAAATTGCATGCGATGAAATTAAATCGTAATGAAAATGACGAGGTGCTTCAGAAACTGTATAAACCAATCATCGGTCCGCTTAAAGATCTGACTAAGCATCATTCTATAGTAAAACCTATCACAACTTCACATATTAAATCATTAATTGCTTCAAATATAAAAAAAACATTATCACCTACAACTGTGGAACCTGCTATATCCACACCGATAACATCTAGAATATATCCTCATAGTTCAACTGCTATTCGATTAAGTGAAGTTCGGGGGTATATATCAAAATTGGAACAAATGCGAGAAAAGCTTAACTTTTCAGACGATTCTAATATGAGTGGAAATGAAACTTTCAGTGATAATAATAATGCTATTGATGAACAGAACCAATATACCCGTCAAACTTCTTCAATTATGAATAATTTATCACCTCTACCTAGATCATATTTTGAAAAATTAGCTAATGATGATTATCATAATCTAGACATAACGTTTGGAATTGTTTATGATAGACATACTGATAAATTTACGTTGGGTCGTAATATAATTACTGTTGATGCAGATAGTATTATTATTGATGATATTTGCTATCCTAGTACTGCAGGATTGTGCGAATTATTATTTAATAAAAAACCTAAAACATTTAATGATACTGACATTCAAATGTATAGTGATATCATTAATAAAACTAAAATTGCCCATCGTGATTTTGATCCAACAAAGCAACTTCGTGGAAACCAATCATATAAGTATACTAAAATAATCAAACCTTTATTGAGTTTGCCTAACCAATCACTACCACAAGCAAGAAGACAATCAAAAACTGTAAAAAAAACTATTGATGCACATGGGTTTGACTCTAGCATGAAATGTAACTTAAATGCACCCATACAATATCGATATTGGGATGATGTTGAGGAGTTGGTAGATAGATTATGTTTGTTGCATGCTGCTAGAAATGCCGGGAATGCCAGTGTTAACAATGAGATTCTTGCAATTGAAGAGGAGCTTCAGGAAGCTTCCATTATTATATAAATATTAGCGTACATTTTGTTTTATGACAAAAATATAATGAGCGTTGACAAGTTCGGACGTTTATTCAGAGATGGAAGCGGAATTCGTGCTCGAAGACGTCCAGGTCTAGGATTTGTTTTAACGTCAGATGGACATTATAGTTTGCAGAATAAACGATTAAAACATGTTTCGGATCCTGAGGATTTAGATGATGTGGTCACTAAGAAATTTGTGCTTGACGCAGTTTTAGAAGTAGAAAAAAATGTATCAACTGTCAAACTTAATACTCATATTATAATACTTGAAAATGTTATGATTGAACTTAATGCGCATATTATAAGAGTTGAAAATATTGCAACTGCTTTGTCTGTGCGAGTTAACAGCCTTGAAGAGGGGTATAAAAAAAATGAGTCAGCACTTCTAGAAACTTTTTCACATGGTGAAGACGATATTCCATTTATAAGAATAAGAAATTAAAATAATAATAATAATAATAATAATAATAATAATAATAATAATAATAATCCCCATAATTATGTCATCAACAGGTATAGTGCCACTAAATCTAAAGGAAAACCTAAATGAATTACAGCTTAAAGAATATGTTATACTACCTATGCAAAAGGCTGTGATACTAAAAACATGTAACATTGTTAGGTCTTTTCTAAAACAATGACAATCTTTACTGGACCTGGTCCCGTACCCGTCCAATAAATAACTCCCAGGATAATACCTGGGAAAAAAAAAAAAAAAAAAAAAAAAATAATAATAATAATAATAATGAGTAATATTAAAGCCGATGTCGTAAATGAATTACACAAACCTGCAAAAATTAAATTCCATCGTAGACGAACTGTAATTAAAGGGATTGATGATTTGTGGCAAGCGGACTTGGCTGAATTTGAATATTATGCACGGGAGAATAAGGGATATAGATTTATATTAGTAGTGATTGATTGTTTTTCGAAATACTTATGGACGAAAGCTTTAAAAGATAAAACGGCGGATAGTGTTAGTATAGCGATTAGTGAGATTTTTAATGAGCATGATCGGATACCGAAGAATTTACAAACTGATAAAGGTACTGAGTTTTACAACTCTACCATGAGCAATCTACTAACTAAGCATAATATAAATCATTATTCAACTTGTACTACAATCAAAGCGTCTATGGCTGAACGTGTAATTAGAACTCTGAAAGATAAACTTTATAAAACATTTAGTTTTCGTGAAAAGTAGTGTGTGGATAGATGTTCTGGCTGATGTTACTAATGAATATAATAGTAGAAAGCATAGTACCACTAAGATGAAGCCTTGTGATATTACAAAGAAAAATGAACGGTATTTTCTTGATACAGTTTATTCATATTCTAAAATTAAAAGTAAATCTAATTTTGATATTGGTAGCATTGTTCGAATAAGTAAACAGAAGGTGTTATTCAGGTCTGCTGAATTATTTAAGATTAAAACCATACAAAGCACAAATCCAGTATCATACTTACTCGAAGATATTAATGGTAGGCCTATCCTGGGTGCATTTTACAATGAGGAGCTACGGCTAACAAAACATTCTGACGTTTACCTAGTTGAAAAAATGTTACGTAAAAAAGGAAGCAAATTTTTTGTTAAATGGCTAGGACATGATGATTCTCATAATAGCTGGATTGAAAAAACAAATGTATTGTAATGTGTGTATATTTAATAATGATAATAAATGATTTTTGAATGCATCAAATGTTATTATTTATTATAAACTACAAATGTTCATATTGATCACCGTTTACTTCTAAACACTTTACGGTATTGAATTCATGACATTCTCACCTGCATAATTTACATATCCATTCAAAGTAAAATTCATAATAAAATAGAAATATCAACTGACATTTATTGTATAGTAAGAATATGAATATGAAAATATAATATTAGAATCAGTCATAATATTTAAATTATTTCAAAATTAATAATATACATTAAAGTTTTATGTATATTTTTTAAATTGAAACTATCATTAATTACAGATGTTCAACTGCAATAATTGTAGTATGACATTCACGAGAAAAGATGCTCTCAAAAGGCACGGTGATTGCTGCAATGATGGGAAAAAAATAAAAAAGTTACAATTACATAAAAAAGTTTATTAAAAAAAAAAAAAAAAAAAAATACAATACAATAAAATAAAATATGTTATAAATCATCACTATCGGTTTTGATATCTCTCTGCATTGAATCTCTGAAATAGAAAATAAATATTAATAATTTAAAATAAAAGTTTAAATTTAAAAGCTTACCATTTTCAATTTTGCGCATTTTTCTAAACCCTCTTTTTTTTTAACGCCTTGGCCATATCATCTTTTCGCCATTTCTGAAACAAACAAACAAAAAAAAAACAATTATTAATAATTTAAAAAATAAAAATTTAAATTTAAAAACTTACCCTTTTTAATTGTAAACATTTCTCAAGGCGATTGAGTTTTTTGGATGCCTCAATCCAAATATCTTTCGAGGTTTTCACTAAAACCCTTTGCCGCTTTAATAATCTCTCTTCTTCCAAATCTTCTACTTCATTATCAATTTTTTTAAATGACTCCTCGGTGAAGTAGAAATCATCCTCCAGGATGAAATCTTCGCAGTTGGTAGGTGTGGGTGGTGGCGGCGGCGAATCAACAATTTCGATTATTGTTGGGGAATCATCATCATCAATTTCGATTGTGATATTGGGAGAGGTAAAAGGGTATAAATTTGCGATTTGATTTATATCGTCATACAAATTGTCACAATCTGCAAACGGGGAATAGGTTGGTAGGTGGCTAGGGGAATTTGCCTTTTTAATGAGAATATCTTCAATTATTCTAAAGGCCGGCATAGTGGATGATGTTGCTGTTGTAGTTTGCGTACAAAGAACTAATACTATCATACGCTGCATTGTTTATATATTTAACATATAGTTAAAATGAAAGTTTTAAAGGGGCGTAGCAGCAAAGCTATTAAAAGTGAAAAGTAAATTCTCAAATTTGATTATGTGAACCTAATAAAAATGAAAGTTTTTAACTATCTTAGACATTATACAGGTTGAAACTCATAAAATTATGTTAATTAATAATCGATAATATTGATTAATATGTGAGATTAGTAGTAATATTAACTTTCAAAAATGTAATGTGAATTTAAAATTTTATAATAGGATTTAAATTTGTAAATTTGTAGGTGCTGTGAAATAAATAATTAGTAGATGTTTATGGAAATTAAAACAAAAATTATTATTATAATTATTTATTTAATTACTTTTCAGTTTTTCAAAGTCATAACAAATTTTATTATAGCAAGTATATAAACATTCCATCATTAGATATGATTTCATCATAAAAGTTGCATTTTCATGTTTTCCGTGATATTAAAGATGCTATATTGCTATGCAACTGTAAATCATCATCGCTATTATAGCACTCATTTAAAATTTTATCATAATATAATTTAAATCCACATCCTATCAATATTTCCTTTTTACAATCGATTAGTTTTTCAGATCTAATAATGTTTGTAGCGTCTTCTCAGCAATGACAATGGTTAAACCTCTCTGCTGAATCCAAACAGTAGTTTTCTTGCAATATAGTCTCATAGTTATTATATGCTGATTTAACATTATTGGTTGTTCTATCGCTACTCCTTGAAAGTATGTTGTGGAAAATTGCATCCACTCTTCCTCGGTGAATGTGATAAAGGAATTTGCGCCCCAAATTTTTACGATTGGTATAAATCCTGCTATTAAGCTGATTCCAATAGAGACTTTCTTTGAACCTGATTTATTTAAACAATATGTAGATTGTCCAAGAAGAACCTTTTCAGATTTTACATCATTATCAAAAATTTTTAGCTGCTCTTCTATTGGATCAACAAATTCATTCAACATTTAATTAGTGGGTATGTTAATGTCCATGCTGAGTTATTGATAATAAAAGGAAAAATATATAAAAAACTTTCTATAATCACTAGCACTTCAATAACTATTAACAAGTATTGCTTTAATGTAAGCTTAATTGAATGTTAATGTGCGACTCCTCAAATTGGTATATATACTAATGTTTAACCAATTAGAAAGTGCACTTTCACATGTGCTAGCCTTGAAATTGTGGTGACTCATTCACGGTTGAAGAATGATAGAGCGCTATGGGGTTAAAGCACACTTTTACTTTTTATATTAGTTGTGACTCATTATCAATTGTGGTGGAAACTTTGTATTCGTGTGATTGGTTACAAACATTATTCAAAATTGATGTATGCATGGTAAATAGTTGACTTATTATCAGAAAAATGTCGCACAAAAATAAATATACGGAGTGTTCTATTAAAAAAATTCAAAAAAATGGCGGGAAAATTATACAGGGTGATTCAAAATGGCGGCCAAGATGGCAAACAAAATGGCGGTCAAGATGGCGTCCAAGATGGCGGTCAAAATGGCGGCCAAGATGGCGGAAAACAAAATGGCGGCCAAGATGGCGTCCAAAATAGCGGAAAACAAAATGGCGGCCAAGATGGCGTCCAAGATGGCGGAAAACAAAATGGCGGCCAAGATGGCGGAGCCCCGTCCCTTTTACCCCCACCTTAGGTTAGCCCCGCCTCTTTTACCCCCACCCTTAGATTAGCCCCACCCCTTGCCCCCACTCCACCACCCCCCACTCTCATCCCCACTCTTGTGGTGGTGTGGTGGATCCAGTACCGGCTAAAACTCTCTACTATCAGCGTTTGTTTAGTTAAACTTGTTCACAATTAAAACTCTACCAAATACATTCCATGGAAAATTGCAATTAGCATTATTTCTTTTCCAATTTGGATGACTTAAAGAATAAATTGTAAGGCCGAGAATGATCTATTGGTTACAAAAAAGTAGGTATTGTTATCTTTATTTAAGATAACTAACATCATTTCTGAAAATAGATTGGCTAAGTTATTATTGTTATTATTATGTATTGTAAATCCTGTCTATCATACAAGAATTTGTTTATCAACTCGAACATTCCGCATTAGCCTTAATACTAGTGTTTTATGCAAAGCTGCCAAACCATTGTTTTTTACTATTAGGTACGCCGCAAAACTAAAAGCAAAACGGTTACATTTGACGTTTCCTGTTGTGCATTAGGATACGAATGTTGTAAGAAATTGCAGTATACTTTGGAAACTGGATTTCAACCAACTGTCTTACTGCTGCAATCCTTCTTAGGCGTTTCAACGTACAGGTTAAATACAGCATTAAGAAGAATAAGCAAAGCATTAACTTTACCAATTAAATATCTAACTGAATTTCTAAAAATCTAAGCAAGGTACGTAAATGTCATTAGAATTTTTATCAATAGCTAAATAACTATGTCGTAAGTTGTGTTTACGGACTACTGCATTAACAGCCACAGATGATCAAACTTTTCAAGCTAGCAATAACAAGCGTTAAAAATGTTAGGAATTTTTGTAATTTTTTATAATAATTATGTTGTCTTACTGGCAGATGGAGTGGTTGGCTATTCAAAACAAGCTGCAATTTACTAAAAGAGTAATTACACCGAGTTTGTCATACGGTCCGAAACGTAAGGAAACGGTTATCCTCACACGGCTTTGCGTCGGTAGTAGAACTCACAGGCATTTGTTGGCATCTGAGAACCCCCAGTTTGTAATATTTGTAATGTTTCAATAACTGTCGTCGTATTTTATTAGATTTTTGGCAGTCTTTAGAACAATGTGTGCTTTATGTGAAATCATCCAGTTTGCCAATTGTTTTAAGCGATCAAATTGCTGATGTTGATAGGTTTGGCGAAGTAGACTAGGTAAAATGTAAATGTTTATTTATTGTGTTTCATACATAAAATCCAACATCATTTAATACCTATTACACCTTAGACACTGTTTGGAAATATTTGGTAATTTTTTTATTGTTTTTAATAGTTGGTGATAGTTTATCTTATTTTTGTTATTTATTTATTTTTATTTTTTAATGTCAACATTTTATTTTACAATTTTACTAGTTAGAAAAGCATTAATAGTCTTTTTAAACTAGTTTAACAAAAAAACTAAACCAATTAACTAAATTTGTTTTTACCGTTGTTTGCAGTTGTTTGCACTTGCCAACTGTGCCGCTTTGTTGTCACTCCGCTTTGGTTTTATGTGCTAAAAGTTTATAATTTTTTTGGTTTCACATTACCTCTACTTTAATAAAGAAAGTAGCTACTGCTGCCAAATCATCCGCAAAACCAACTACTTTAACTTTTTTTTATGTATCTTAAAATTTGGTCAAAAAATACCGTCATACGTTGCATTCATTGCATAGAAGTAACCTTTGCAGCATACTAGAAAATTTTTCTTTTGCATCTAGTACTACTACTACTACTACAGTACTGCCTACTGTTTACTCAAGTACCTTGCAATAGTTTAAATAAACTTGAATGACTGCTGCACCAAAAAAGTTTCAATCTCACAACAAAAACTATTTCAAACGTTTATACGCTTTTCCACTCTCCCATCCATCTTGTCAGCGTAGAGTTTTCATGACTAAGATTCTTCTCTGGTCCGGAGTAGATTAATAAATCTTACGAGTGGTTCGAAATCCACTCAAAACTGTTCTGTTCCCACATGTAATGTATGTTGCTAGCATTAAAAACAGAAAAAATTATACGCCAGCAATGTTGTAAAAAGAGCTGATGATAATGAAGATGACTCTAATACGTTTTTTTCTGTCTATGACTTGTTTATTGTTTCCCTAAGAAGAAATTTAAATACATTTTTTGCACGTGAAGCAACTATTACGCAATGTATGCGTATATACTCATATGCGTATGGTATTCAGAGATTTTAGATCTCATCTACAAAGAGTCTTGTTGTAAAAAGACCTGATGATAATGAAGTTGACTCGTGTACGTTTTTTTCTGTCCACGACTTGTTTATTGCTTACCTAAATAGAAATTTAAATACATTTTTTGCACGTGAAGCAACTATTACGCAATGTATGCGTATATACACATATGCGTATGGTATTCAGAGATTTTAGATCTCTTCTACAAAGAATCTTATACAGCCTCAAGTCTAAATGATATACTTCAGCTCTATAAGACACTAAAACTGCTTACTGATTATATTGGGCAACGTGTAGCACTTAAACGCGAGTTATGCTTGCGTTAATTTATACTATACTGGAGGGTTACCGTGTCCCATGTCTTGTACATACAAACGAATGCTTAAAATAAACAATGCATAGACCTTCTTACTAATATGTTATTCTTAGAGATTTAGATAATGACTACATTTTTATTTTAAAATAAACCGTTGTGGTTTGTATAGTGCTCAAAAGCGTTAGGTTTGTTTGCATATCTGTTGCTATAAAAATTTGTTCTAGCTCTTGTACAGTTTTTTTTACAACAAAAATTGAATGTATATTTTATGTTTACAGTGTACTGGAATTGCTTGTAGATGAGATTAACAAATGCGGTTTATTGTCAAAGTAGAATAATTTGAAAGTAATCTTTATCGGCTTAGGAACTATTAGCTATTGTCGGAAAGTGTAATAGAGCATTATTTTATGACATAGTTCACCATTATCACAATTTCCTAGATTAAAAAACAAACCACAAATTAGTTTTGTTCAGCTAGTTGTTCTAATAATAAAAAAAATTGTTAGGCTGTTGTGACTTATTGCATTGAAAATGACAATTAGACATTTAAGTAAGTGAATCCGGTACCACATCATTCTCCAGAAACATCAATCTCACATCAAAATAGATCTTGTTTTTTTGCGGTTATTGGTTGAATTTATTGCTAATCTATCAACATTTGTTTACTTTGCTTGTACATTAGCTTGAGAAAACAACTAGTCGGTCAAATAAAATATAGGATTTTTTTCAAATATAAATATTATAAAATTTGAAAACTTTTTTCTCTGTATGAGCTTTCTAATTAAAAATAAGTAGTGTGTCAATATTTGATAAATTTATTGCTAAATAAATTACCTTTAAGATTTTCATGCTAAACTTAATTTAATTTAATAAACATCGTTGAGTTGCGACTGTTTCACCTTGATTACAGATGACAAATGTGAAAATAACAATATTTGTTTATTTTCTATCTTATATAATTATAATATTCAAATATAAAATAAAGATTAAAAGATTTAAAAAAAACTTGATATATTACAATAAAATTATGATACATTACTTTAAGATTATATTTTATATGCTTATGATATTATTTACAAAGCAGCAATATTTTTTACTATATTTTATGTATTAAAATTATTAAATTTAATTTGTTGAATGGTGAAGACATTTATTGGAATCAGTCACGTGGATGTGACAGAAAAAATGACCAATGTTTAAACTGGGAAAAACTTTTTGATCGTAAAGAAAGTTGTAGACAAAAAATAGAAAAGATATAAATGACGAGAGGGTAGTAAAGGGCAAAAAGTAAAACGTACACTAACTACAATAAGATTGATCCTAAAGCAGATCTTTTGCTAAGATAATGTTTTTTAAATAAAACTGAGCAAATATTAATTCGCGGATAAACCAATTTATTAAAAAAGCGTTTCCCCTGAGGCCAGATAATACTTTTTTGCATGGGGAGTGGTAGTAAAAGTTAGCAATATTATTTAATTTGGTGTTTTTTTTTTTAACTGTAAGATGTTTTAGTAACTGAACTTAAAATTAAAATTTTATTTCAGACGCTACAAACTACGCCCATTATGTGTTTAACACAATGAAGCACAAGACTACGGGAAAAATCAGTTTTGAGGTAAGTGAAATTATAATTGACTTTATTTTTTTTAGTGTAAATTTATAGGATCATTAAATTTCGTTTATTATAAAATGATGAGCGCATAAATTACTGAAGTTTGCAAAGGTCTCCTGCAGTACAGTAAATACCACAAGAGACAAGAGGAGTAGCATAAAAAACTTTGCTCGTTTACTTACAAGTTGTCATATTTGTAGTGAAATAAGGCTCCAGTTTCACTTACACGGTGCGTGTTTTATGCTGGTAGTAACCTACAACCTAAACAACGAACAAACGTTGTTTTAAACAGAAATATCATTATCCTACTCGGTATTTCTGTAACGGCATTCAAACCCCGAGCTGTCTGCACCCCCTTTTTTGAAATTGAAAACGTGCTTGTCTCTCTTTATCAACCATCAAATGTACACAAAGTTTTAACCATATAATCAGTTCCTTTTTATATACAATCTTATGCAACACATGTATTTCGAACAATGCGGTTTGTAAATAGTAATGTTTAGGTTAAAATCTTTAATAAGCGTTTATTGCAGGCAGCAATTTAGTAACCTAAGCGTTAAATTTAAAAAGAATTACAATTAAATAAATATGTTTTTTGCGTAAAAGCTGAACTTATATACCTATAATTATTATTTTAAAAAATATTCTTTTGTTTTCGTTAATTGAGAGAATAAAGGCTTGAATTGCTTCTCGAACACAATAGATAATCACTTTATTATAAACGTCTATATCAAAATAGTCTATCAAAAGTCGATTTTAGGTTATTTGGTTAAATGTATTCTTAAGTAACATGTTTCTATAAAAAAAACATTTTTTTTGTTTGTAGTACTAATTTCATTTAATAAATTTTTGTATCTTTAAAATAATTTCCGTAAAGCTTCTAATTAACCTTTTAAAAAAATTTTGAACACCAAATATTTATTGAAAGATTTTAACAAAATTAACAGAGTTTGGTTATTAACTTCAATAAAAATAAGTAAAGAGCCAAAAACTCAATTAAAAAAAAAAAAACACAACTAAATACAATGTAGTAACTTTTTATGCACACATCAAGTCATGCTAGAAATTAGGTATTTTATGCCAAGCTTTTTGAATTTGCATCAAAAGAGGGTTGCCTATTCTAAAATATTATAATTAAACATAAACTTTTTCTTTTCAAATAACTAGTCATATCAAAAGTTGATAGCAGTTCTTTGTACCAACGTTTATATCATTTATCATTATTTCATTTATATGTCAAGAAACATTTTTTTTTAATTTTTTTAACTTTGTTTTACTTTTCCGCCGTATGCAAAAATGTGAAGATCACACATTTGAGCATTGTAAAAATAATTATTGTAGGAGTTACGGTTGACAATGTCTAACACGGACATGCTTAAGTCATTGAATTAAACGTAATGCCTAAATTAAGGATAGTGTTAACCGTGGACAACTGTTTTAAGTCTGAAAAATGTCATTAAATTGATATTACTAAAATAAAATAATAAGCTATAAGTCTGGTTTTATCCGAGCTTAAGACTGGCAGTAATACCCATCGAACAACTCAGACAAAAATGCATCACCAAAACAGCAAAAAAAGCTTTTGGAAAACGGCAAGTTAATGCGATCTCAACAAACGACATTGGTTTTGTCAAGAGATAATAGAACTTGCCGAATTGAAACAAAAATACTACATAACATATAAAAGCATACCGTTAGACCGTTGGAAGTAAGAAATGGAGTAAACTCAAAAATAAAATCGATTAGAAAAGACCATCGGATTAATTTGACCAGCAACATGGACCACAACTTGTATGGTGCTCAAAAAAAGTAGGGAAAAACAGGAAAAGTTAAATTTGTACAAACCAAAGAAATGCCAATAAAACATGGCAACAGTATTTTAAGGAACTTTACAATAAAGAAACACACAACATGTATCAACAAAGAAGAAGTAGAAGCAAAACTCAAGAAATTAACAAACAGAAATTTACTTGAAACAAACTGTATTCCCAACAAACTTTTAAAACTTGAAGGTTCAAAATTTAAAAAACAAAACTGTTGCAACTACTTATCAAAATCTTAAACAAAACAAAAACGCCGGATGAATGATATAACCTTATCACCATTTCTATATTTAAGAAAAGGCAAAAAACTTTCCTAGAAAACTTTAGAGGAGTAACTTTTTTAAACACAACAATGAAACTACTAAAAGCGTTATAAAAAAACTACAAACGCAAATAACAAATACTGAGGAACAACAGGGTTTCAGAAAAAGATGATCTATAATCAAATAAATAAAAGATAAGCCGACAGAGATCAACATGCTTGCGCATATCAGCTAGATTGATTTGACTAATGCATTTGACATTCTAAATATATTAACAGAAGTTAAAGCACCGGCTAACATAACAAAAATAACCCATAACCTAAACACCAACATCACAACAAAAATGAAAGCAGGAGACCTATTGACTAAAAACAATCCAACTCCAGGAAGAATCAAACAAGGTAACAGTTCATTTTGTTTAACCTTCTTACAGAAAAAAAATAAACAAAGTAACATTTCTCAAACTTGGATATAGAATGAGCAACAAAAGAACATATATAGATAATATAATATATAAAGGGGAAGATATATCAAGCACCTACAACCCAACTGAAGATTTAATATGTCAAATTAACAAAGCATGGCCAAACTTTGTATATGCGCACAGATGGCAAAATGAGGATCTATAAAACCTGCATTAGACCGATCACGACATATGACATAAAAGTGCGCAAAGACACAAAAACATGCTAAGGGTGGCCGAGATAAAAACACTATGAAAAATAGTGAAGAAAACAAGAAAAGAAAAAGTGAAAACAGAGAGCAAAGCAATGTACTGGACATACTAACGTGGATAAAACAGCGCAAAAGACAATGATACAGTAATGTAAGACTGATGGACAAAAACATTCAAGAATTGTCCTAAAATGCAACCAACATGAGACAAAACCGCCTGAAAAACCAATTAAAAGATAGAAGGATAGATGGCAATCTACTTTTTAGGAAAACATGGAGAGACAGTTTCAAAATTCACAAATTGACAAATATCCAAAAAGTTAAAGAAGAAGAATAAATGTGGCACCCACTAGAAAAGTCTGCATCAAATAGTGCAGTATCAGTTTTTATTAAAACTCATATTGCCAGCAAACAACAGACGCGCATACCATTAGCAGTGAACAACGTTTTTAAAAAAGATGTTAAATGTAAATATTACAAGAAACGCACTAACCGATGCGGACAAGATCTGCCATATAGCTAAGTCAGACTAGAACTACCAGATTGGTTTATCTCACGTTACATCAAATGTTTAAAAAGTTATAAGACATTATTTTTCAACATTAGAACTGTGTCGCATAGATGACATGTATGATTACAGCGCTAATAAAAGTTAAGCAACGGCCGGAGCGGTCACGAGTTGAATGGGTGTCTCCAACAAAGTCATGCAGAGCGTATCCATCTACACATACTAATCATACCATACACATCACTTTTTTTATGGCTTGGTGTGCCCGACACGGCGTAATTAGGTATTAAGTACATCAAATGACCGTCCACAAAAAAGATTTTTAATATTTTTTTAGTTAGCCAGGTATTAAACTCTACTTTAAATGTAAATTTAAATCTATTATTAACATATTTAAATAACTAAAATTATATTGGTAATAGTAGCAAATATAAAAATGTATCTTCTGAGGCCACTATGCATGCGGGTTAGTATTTACCAGCTGACAAAGTATACATTTGCATAGCATAAAGGTCGTATATATAAAAGACTCTGATATTATACAATTATCGATGGGCTCTTAAAACAAAATTAAGAATAAATTTGATAGTTTAATAGGACATTACAAATGTAATGCATAAAATATATATGATAAAATATATATGAAAACGTTAGCTACAAATTGAAACACAAATAAAATATTTTAATTTTTGGATCTAAGAAATGTCTAATTGTTGATGTGTGAGATAAAAGATACTTATTTTTTTTTATTTTAACATTATTTAATTTAACCCAAAATAAGCAACAAGTCAATTGATTACTTTCATGATAGAGATCTATGGTTCAATTTTGTGAAGTACACAAGTAAGTAAACTTGATATGAATTTATTGTGGAGTTCTACTATACGTGATATTTGTTAACATTTATTATTGTATAGCATTAAACGCTGTGCAAACTAGCACAGGACGTCATTTCGATATCGTGACTGACTGCAAGCTGACTTCTACAAACTGTAAAATTAACGGCTAAGCAAAATTAACACAATCTTTATTTTACTAAGGTATGTATTTTGTATCAAAACTGGGCAATCAACTTTTTTTTAAGTTGTTAAAATTTATGGCATATTCTATATTAAAATGAATATTAAACAAAACTAAAATGAGTTTAGTAAAAAGGTTTATAGCCGAATGACGAGGTTACATTTATATATTTGTACATTAATCTAATATGAAAATTTAATAAAAAATATATAAAATAATAAAAGAGTTTACTATGTTTTTAAAACAAGTTTATTCTTACAAATATACATTACTAATTTTGGCTTGGCTAAAGCATTCTTCAAATGTAATAAGTTAAAAAATGAACAACTACATAATAATATATACAGGGTTAGTCAACATTACCGGAACACCTAAATAATTCTTCAACCGTAAAAAAAATAAAAAAAAAGTTTTAAACAAAAGTTGTTACATATATACATGTGTGATTAAAACTTAATAATGTTTGATGTGTAATGGAAAAAAGTTGTCAAATGCTAATAAAGCATTAAAAATGCGGTTTTCACTAAAAAGTAAAGAGGAAGTTTTTGGGAATGCAAATTGATAATCAAATGAAATGGAGTTCTCATTGTAATTACATCTCGGGTAAACTAAATAAAAATATAAACTTGTTGCAAAATTTGTCAAATGCATTATCTAGTGAATGTTTAAAAACTGCGTATTTTGCTTTATGTGCAAGCCATTTTAGTTATTGCATAATGGCATGGAAACACTCGGCTATTAGGCATAAGCTATTTGGCTTGCAGAGAAGAGCAACTAGACTTCTCAGTGGATTGGGATATAAGAATTACCTTGCATTTATATCTTAGAATGTTTAAAGTATATCAAAGCTAAAAAATTTGAGTTCCCTACTAATGAATTCCACACTCACGATACAAGACATAAAAATGACATCAATCTTCCGTATACTAAACTAAGAAAATCTGAATATAGTACCAATTATTACTGCATAAAATGCTTTAACAAATTGCCAGAAAATGAAAGAAATTTGTCTAATATTAAATTTGAAATGGTCGTAAGAGAATTTTTAATAAAAAGTGCATTCTACGATTATAATGAATATTTAACCTGTGATAACATAGTATTGTGTTGTTGCGTTGGTTCTGTTTTTGTTACTGTATTTATTTGTATTTAGGTTCACTTTGCTGAAGTGATACATTACATTGTAACAACTATCGTATGTATATTTTTGGACCTACGTAAACACTATTTTTGTGAAACTTTATAAATAAACATTATTATTATTATTATTATTATTATTATTATTATTATTATTATTATTATTATTATTATTATTATTATAAAAACAGTGCGTTTAGACTTGCAGATCCAAAAGTTTGTTTAAAAAGCAAGTTGTATAGAAGTATCAGTATCTACATTATTACATACAAATTATTGTCATGACATAAAGTAAAAGTGCATGTTTTGTTTGTAAGTTAAGATAAGCATAGGTTTTGGATTACAACAGTTAAGACAATTTAGACAAATAGTGAAAGATAAATAGTGTAAATCTTGTTTAGTTTACAATGCTATCAACAGTTAAGACACTTTAGGGTTTTCGGTCAAGTATTTGCTACTTAAGGATTCATATGCAAAAGTTTGATGAATTATAGTAGTTGAGGCAATTCATACGTTGTAGTACAAAGAGGGATAGATAGTGTAAGTTGTGACCAGTTTATCATAGTGTCAACAATTGAGACTATGTTTTTTGTTCAGTGTTTTTCAATATGCAACTCTATCTACCATGTTTTAAAACTTGTCAAAAAAGTGTATAAAGCATTTTTAAGTCTTGTAGTAAAGCCCGACATTATTTGTATGTATTTTTAAATAAATTAAAAAAAAATCAATTTTGTCTTTCTGGAGACATTGAAATTGTTTGGAGTCTCTATTGCCAATTGTTTTAGAGATATCGTTGGTTGAAAGTATACCAGTATCAAAAACATTTATAAGGAGTAAGCGTAACACAACTTTTAGCCTAAAAATGCGTTTTATTTTTTAATTTTGTTACTATCACTCGTTTAATTGTACAACTATTTAAAAATAGTAGGCAAAAAATTAATCTTTTGTTTGATAAACCCAATGTCTTTTCACAACTTAAAAAGTAAGTATTTACGAAAAAACGTTACGTTGTGCTTTCAAGTCAGTAATAATTCAAGTTTTATATTAATTAAAGCACAAACCAATAAATCTGTTTCACATTAAATGCTATCAACATTTGCACAATTTGTAAAGTATATATTTGTTTGTTTAGTTTGTAAATATTGCAAGTAATCACATATTATTTATACTACTATAGCTTGTGAAAAACATAAAATAATAATAATATATAGAGTAAAACATTTATATTTATATTAAAAAAAAATCAAATATCTTCAAAAATCTGCTGTTTCAAAATAAAGTTGGTGCAGTTGAACAAATAAACATTTGCGGTTTTGCTGATGAAGTAGCGTTTCAAACCTTGATCACATTGCTTACATCAAAATCTATTACTAAATTAGCCGGAAAACCGATAATCAAAACATGCGTAATAGTCGTACTACTAACAGCATCAATACGTATATACGAGTTGTGTTTTAATGTTAACTTAGGTTATAAGAATACAATTAACAATAGGAAGGTTATGATTAATAGAATGTTAAGTTGTTTTTTGGAATTCTGGAAAAGGTGCAGTAGCAAAAGATTTAGTTAATATTTTTCTTCAAATACATGCGAGAAGAAAAGGTAAAAACGTGACATATTTTTCAATAAATATTGCAAACGCCATTAATCATTATTTAAAAAAAAAAATTATAATATCCAGTCATTATTTAAAAAAAAAAAGAATATCCATTTTCCTAATAACAAACATTTGGGTGGGTGTGCGGTGCACTACAGTTCAAACTACTTGCTTGTAATCAAAAACTTCAGTAACTGTTGATCAATAAGAGATTGGATATAGCCATCACCTTTTATGACTTAATAATGCTGCAAAAAAAAGAAACTTTCAATCTCTTAATATTAAACTTTTGAGCAAATGGGTGGAGCAGTCCAGCTTAAAATGCTTGCTTGTAATAATAAAATAAAATACCTTACCCACTTGTTGGTCATTAAAAGATTAGATATAATTATTGTTTCTTATAACTTAAATACTTCTAATGTTGGCAAGGAGAAAAAACTTTCAATCTTTTAATAACAAACACTTGGGGTAGGCGGGGCACTCCATTTTAACCTACTTGTTTGTAATCATAAAATAAAATTTCCCACTTACCTGTTGGTTGGTCATCAAAAAATTGGATATAATCATTGACTTATATAACTTAGATAATAATAATAATAATAATAATAAGAATATTCATTTTATAAATAAAATACAAATAAGATAGTGCATAAGATTTACAAAACACGTCTGAGTACTTAATTAGAATTTAAGTTCATAGAATTCTTTTAAAGTATATACTTCATTAACTTATTTTTTTTTTTATTCCAACATGGTTTCTTATCTCGGTCAACAACAACTGCTTTATTTATCGTTGTGAAAAAGGTAGTTAATTGGATTATTTTATTTTCCTTCAAAAGAAATATTAGATATTTGAAGAGTTTGTTACTCGGTAAACTTATTGCTTCATATTAATAATAATAATAATTCGTTATTTACGGTATAAGTAAAACCATTTACATCTACATAAAAATACAATGAATATAAACAATAATACATATATTATTAATAAATTGTTGTTTAATTCAAATAAATGTTTTTCTATAAGCTTCAATAGAACTTTAAGGTAAACAAGTTGACAATAAAGTATTGAAACATGTTACACAAATAAACGATTTGATGTTATAAACTATATGTGTAACCGTGCTATGAAAATGTTAGGATTTCTTTACAGAATGCATACTGACCTATCGCTAAGCACACTCAAACTACTTTATTGCGCTTTGGTACACTTTCATTTAGAGCGGTGTTTCACAACGTGGGGCCCACGCCCCACGGGGGGGGCAATTCAAAAATGGACGACACAAATTTAACTCTTTTGCTCCGGGCCATTTAAATGCAATGCTAGATTTCGGTGCCAAAATTGAAAGAAAAAAGCAAATTCTTAATTGCGGCCAATAAATATTATAAGTTTGTTTAACAAGATCAAAATATCAACTGGGTTTTTGGCGTTGTCAAGTTAACCTTTCTGCGACAGACGGCAGGTTCCGCGGGGATTCTTAGTATTTTTTTAAGCGACAATCCTGAAATGAAGTATCTGTTAACAGTCGATGGTAAAGTATTAGTGAGTTATTTAGCCGATATTGCCCTTATTGAGTTGTCAGAAATATATTGTAAAATGTGAAGTAAATGATAACGCTATACTTGTTATTGTCGATTATCTGAAAATTCTATCGGCTGATTTAAAAGAAAGATTAGTGGATTTGTCTGTTATATCAAATATGCAGTATTAGGAAGAACTTGGCATAGATTTGTGAGGAAACAGAAATTAAATACCCAAATTCAACCAAATGTGCAAGAAAACTATTGTTACCGTTTTCATCTTTATATTTAGCTAAATGTGAATTTAGTGCTGTAAATGATTTACTGGTAAAAAAAATTGTCTGGATATTAACACAACGGGGAAACTTGAAACTGAAGTTAACCAAATTGGAATCTAACATAAAATTTCTGTGCAGCAAGCATCAAGCGCAAAGATCTCACTAAATTAAAATATTAAATTAATATAGAAAAATTTTTGTTAAAATTATTTCAAATTTGAATTTCAGTTTTTCATTATATGTTTTAAAAATTTACTTATTGTGTTTCGTTTTCCAAGTGATTTTTTTCCTAAAACCTGTCATTTAAGTTTCTTAAGTGAACAATTTAATTTTTTAATATTAAAAATTATGTATATGTATAGGGGCATACGAATTTTAGAAAGACTTAGGTGTGGCATGGCACAAAAAAGGTTGGGAAACACTGATTTAGAGTATGCTCCGTCAGTTTGGTGCCCATTCTACAGCATTCATATACGCAATATAGAACAAATTCAAAACAAAAATTGTTGTTTATTGTCGTACAAATTAGGCATTTTCTCTGAAAACTACGATTTTAACCACATTGCATTGCAATATAATCTTCCATCGCTGGAACTTAGGCGCAAAAGCCGACTTATCATTTTTAAGTGGACTTATGATGTCTGAGATTGATTGCCAAGAGCTACTTGTATCTTTTCCGTTTCAGGTATCCAACAATAATTGCCAAACTAGACAGTCTTCATTGTTTAGAGAATCTATACATTCTACAAACTATGGATTCAATAATCCAATTGGCAAAATGTGTAGAACTGCGAATAGCTTTTCTAATAACATCGATTTGTTTTGCGATTCTAAATGTACATTTAAAAATTGTTTAAAATAATCAATAAAAAAAAATAGAAGGAAAAGGTTGATATAAAAAAAAAATATAATATAAAGTACATAACATTTATTTAATATGACTCAATTGAATCTTAAACATAGAATTAGAACAAAAAAAGTTAAAATTGTTTGGTAAACAATTTGCAAATTTACAAATTCTACCAATAAGGCTGTAAATTCCATAATTAGTAGAATGTGTAAATTTTCTAAAAAATTAAGTCTGCCTAGTACGTCGTTTACTAATAGAAATGTAGAATGGAAGAGATACAAGTAACTTAAGGCAGTCTACTTTAGACATTAGTTCACGCAAAAATAAGAGATCTGATCTTTTGCTCCAAAGTTTTAGTAACGGTTAGTCGTATAGTGAAGCAATGTAATTGCGATCAAAATTAACCGACAATATACCAGATTTATAGGACAACAGACAAAAATTTTTATTTTGAACACGTTCAATATTCTGACTATAAATTTCATGGAAAGGACACTAGACTGAAGGAACGTATTCTAAATGAGAGCGCACCAAGGCACAGTTAAGTAGCTTAAGAGTACTTGGAGAAAGATCAGCTGACATTATATACATAAACCCCAGCATGTTTATAGCATGATTACACATGTAGCTGATATGCTCAACAAACGTAAGTTTAAAATCAAAAATTACACCCTAGTCTTTAATTTGTGTCACTTGTTGCAGCACTTTGTTATCGATAATATAATCGTACAATATTTTGCTTAGCGTTCTATTAAAACTGATTGCAAAACATTTATTAACATTAAACAATAAGTTATTAATAAGACACCAAGCATTAACAAAATCTAAATCTTGTTGTAAAAAATTACAATCATCGATAGATAAAATACTTCTATAAATTTATTTTTATATCATCTGCAAATAATAGAAATGACTAACACAGTCAGAAAAATCATTGATAAAAAGCAAAAATAAAATTGGTCCGCTGTGAGATCTCCGAGGAACACCTGATAGAAATAAAATAGGTTGTGAAAGAAAGTTATTGATTTTTACACACAACGTTCGGTTTTTTTTTAAACAAGATAACCAAGAAACTACAGCATTATATAAACTCAAAGCACACAACTTAGCAATCAAAGTATTGTGGCTCACACGATCAAAGGCCTTTGAAAAGTCGGTGTAAATAGAATCAACTTTAAGAAAGTAGATTGGTAAGTGTAGATCGACCCTCACAAAACCCATGCTGTTCTTCTACTAAAATACTTTTGCACATCCAATGTATTTGACCAGTTATAATTTGATCAAATAATTTTGGGTTAGCAGATTGAATGCAAATGCCTCTAGAGTTTGTAATATTTTCTTTAGCACCAGATTTATGCAAAAAGATAAGTTTGTTTCTATACATCATTTAATGAAGCGTTGAAAAGTAAATGTAATAGTTTTGAAATTGAATAAATACAAATCTTTAAGAGCAACTGACTGAGAAATTTGTATGAATTACATTTTTATCAAACTCAAACAATGGAATTAAATGAATTTGAGAATTATAAACGGAAAAGAAAAAATCTGCAAATTTGTTTACAATATGGTCAACATTAATACAGGTTTGATCACCATAATACATTGCAGCTGGAAAACCATTAGTTTTCCTAGCTTCATTTACAAATCTTCAAAAATGTTTTAGGTTAGACCGAATGTTATTGTCGGTGCGTAAAATGTATTTCTTGTAAAGGCGCGTTAATTTTTTCATGAAGTCTGAAGAGAATCAAATTCATTGTAATCAGATAAAAGTTTTGAAAATTTAAATTGTTTATGTGCTATTTTTTTAAATTTAGTAAGTAAAATTAATTCCTTGCTAAACCAAAGTTGTTGTCATGCCATACTCTTTTAGGTACATAACAATCAATTGCATAATACAAAACAAAATAAAATAAATCAACGCATTCATTAATATCACAGTTGTTGAAAAGAACAGACCAATCAATGTTCCACAAAAAAAAATAATTGCGCTGAAGTTGGCACATTTAAAATCAAACCTTCCAGTAGTAACGCCCGGTGTGTGACACTGCGCCAATTGTTATTTGAGTTTTTTTCTTTACCTAGAAGAAGTTGATTTTTGATATTTTAGGAGTTTGCACTTCTAATGTGTTTGCAAATGTAGTTTAAATTTAATGGCGAAATTTTAATTGTTACGTCTAGTAGAAATTATTGCGAAGTCAGACACCGCAGTTACTACTCCCGTTCAAGTTCAGAGTGCTTAATTTTTTTTTCTATAGATTTGTTAAAATTTAATTACATTATTCTCTGAATACGGTCTACAGGATGTTATTTAAAAGTAATTAGTGTTAAGCTTTAATGTAATTTTTTAAATTTTTTGTTTTATATTATTGGATTATTCTTAATCCCTCTATTCCTGGTAAACTCTTTCTAGGAATTTTTGAATACCACTAATATGCATTGATATAAATATCAAAAAAATTTATATTAAATTCAGTCTTTCAGCTACTTATGCTTGTTATACAGTTATATCTTTTAATTTTACCTTTGCTTTGTCAAGTTTTGTATTTTGTTTTAAAATACAGTACCGTAATTGTAAAAACAAACATTTTTATTACAATTAAAGTTTTCTGGACGTTATGGAGTCCTATGAGGCGGAACAGGCCCGCTTGCAGAAAATGATAGACACAATTTTAACGGATGTTGAGGTTGATAGAACAGAAAATAATGTGTCTGATGATTCAGAAATTTTATTGGAAAAGACAATAAAACTTATAGGAAAAAAAATGCTAAGACTAATCAGAACTTCTAAAACTAGACAAGAATATATCATAAAACGTCTTCCTGGTCCTTCTCAAGCAACTAAGTTGATAAAAAATACTACAAAAGTATGGAATTATTTTATTAATGTATCAATAATTACTACAATTACCAATTGTACAAATAAATATATTGCAAAAGTTGCCAAAAATTATGTCTCCAGAAATGTATATCCACTAATTATATTGAACTTTGTGCTCTTTTTGGACTATTGTATATGGCTGCAGTTTGTAAAAGCAATCGTCAAAATCTTGAAGATTTGTGGAGAATTGACGGCTATGGCATTGAAATATTTTATCTTGTCATGTCGCTTCAAAGGTTTTGATTCTTATTAAGATGTATTCGTTTTGATGACATTGAAACTCGAAGTGAAAGAAAAACAATAGACAAACTTGCTCCGATTCCTACCACATTTCGGAATTGGCTACAATAGTTGAAATGTTAGCACCATTTAGAGAAATATGCAGCTTTAGAGTATATATAACATCCAAACCCAACAAATATAATTTGAAATACAAGCATTATGCAATGCTAAAATGTTTTATATTAGCAAATTGGAAATATATGCTGGAGGAATTAGGATTTTTAGTACGAACTGTATTGATGGATTTAGCAAACGGCTTACTGCAACTACACTTGCAAGTTACAGCAAGTATGTTCAATTTTCTACGAGGTCTTTTATTTAGATTACAAAAGGTAAGCAAAACTCAAACTCAATTTCTTCAACAGAATATTATAATTAGAAGATGTTTTTATTGTGATAGAACAAAAAACAGAAAAACAATGGTTTCTTGTTTCAATTGTAGAAAGCATATGTGTTTACAGCGTATAACAGCAGTCGCAAAAACTGCAGGAAAACTTCATTTTGAACCGAATAATTTAATGTTTGTTATTTATTTTAATTATTAATAGTTCAAATTACTGTTTTTTTTTAATTTATTATTGTAATTTTTTTGTTTTAAAATATTTGATTTGAAGCGTATTATAACAAAATATATATTTTAAGTTTTATTTTATTTTTTATTAATAAATAATATTTTTATTGCCATTTAATTTTTCTGTGTGTTATATTTACAACTATCATATACCAAAGTCAAAATGTAAAAAAAATTAAAAAAAGTTACAAAAATATGAATGCGGTCTTAGACACCGCCGACACCAAGCATGCCAAAACAAAAGACGACCCCACAGGAATGTTAAGTGAAAGAAAATTTAAATTAATATTGCCTCCACAAATAATATGAAGATTATCATTTGAAACTAAATTCAGTATTTTAATGATTGTATTAAAATTTTTATAAAAATCTTCTTCTGGGGGTGTGTAAATAATAACTATAATTAAATTTTGTATTTGATATGCACAACATTCTACAACACTCTCAATAATTTTTTTTTATATCAATTCTATTTAAAAAAAAAAATTGAAAAAAATTGCTACGCATGCGCTCGTTTTTAATTTTCTACAAAATAAAGACATTAACATATATTTATTTACCACAAATTAAGATAAATTAAGTTTAGTTTGCAAATGTTCAGATATTAGTAAAATATCAACTTATTTTTCACACATCACTTCTAATTAGAAGTAAATTTACTTGTTTTGTTAGTAATGCTACATACATTTTGGTGTACCATTTTAATTTTTTTAACTAACGGTTCACTAAAAAAGTACCTTAATTTTTTGTTTTTTTACAATAAAAAAAGAAACGATTGATTAAAGCGTTTTTAAGCCAAAACGTTGGATTAATTACAGTTTCTTTTACGATTATCACAAATTTTAAAAAAAGAATAAGATGCATCACTATGTTTGGGTGTAAGTTTTCCGATAATAAATGGTACGCCACCAGCCTTCTTCCAGATATTGTTGTACTTGTTCGTTATCGATGTTTTTGCGTAGGTTAGAGATAAAGATCTTTCATTATAACTTCTAGTACAGGTAAATCAGCATTATCTAATGATCCAATAAATTTAAAAGATTTTCTATTTTTATTTCGTACTTCTATCTATTTTTCATTGTCGATTTTGTTGTTTATGTTTTTATCAACTGAAGTTTCTTAGTTGTTATTTTTATTTGTGTTTTAATTTTTTGTCGTTTTGTTATTTTCCAATACTTCACGATATGTTTTATCGACTTTATTTTTATTTATTGAAAATGGTCCGTGGGCTCCATCTATTGGTAATTCAGATATGTTTAATGTTGAAACTTTAGTAGAATTACTAGAAGATTTCTTAGCATTCACATTATTTGCAGTTTTTTTAACATCTGTTTGTTGAGATATTTGTAATCTTAATGTGCTTACTTCATTAGCAAGTTTACTGATTTCATTATTCTTGCGCACTGTAACTTCTTCTTGATATTTTATTTGTTTTTTTCTATTTCACTTAGCACTTGTTAAAGATAAGACAATATATGGATATTTGCCTTTTGTGCACATACTTCTAACAGTTGCAAGAAGAAAAAACTTCTAATCTCTTAATAACAAAGACTTGGGCAGGTAGGAGGAGCACTCCAGTTTAAACTACTTGCTTGTAATTATATAATAAAGTGCCCAACCCACCCGCACAACTGTTAATTATTAAGAAATTAAATATAACTATTGCCTTCTATAACTTAAAAACTTCTCACGCAAATTTTAGACGGGTGAACGGGTAGTACTGCACCGTCTACCCAGTTTAAATGATTTATTTGTAATCATAAAATAGAATTCACCACTCACCCGTTGGTCTTCAAGTGATAGGATATAACCCTTGCTTTCTATGACTCAGAGATTTTTAACTGCAGTGAAGAAAAACTTCCAAAAAATACACACTCAGGCGGGTGGACGGGACATTACAATTGAAGCTTCTTTTTTGTAATCATAAACTGATGTGACCCACCCAAGTGTTTGTTATCAAAGAATTGGATATGTTTTGTCATTAGAAACGTCAGTAGTTATTATGTCATAGGAAAATTAATGATGAAATCTAATTGTTTGATAACAAACACTTTGGTGGGTGCTGCAAACTATCATTCTAGTTAAAACAACTTGCATGTAATCGTAAACTGGAACAAAAAAACACCCGTTCAAAAGTTTTTTATTAAAGAATTAGATATGTCTTGTCTCTGCAAACGTCAGTAGTCAGTGCTTGGGCGGGGCAATTCATTCCAAGTTACTTGCCTGTAATCATAAACTGGAGTAACTCATTTTCCCGTTAAAGTATTTGATATCAAAAGATTATATTTTGTTTCTGTAAATGTCAGTAGACATTATGTTAAAGAAAAAGATGATAATATTAAATCCCTTGATAACGAACATTTGCACTTCAGTTGATGACGGCTACAAGCAAGTTGGATTAAAAAAAAGAGTTATTTTTTGAGATTGGCTCAATTGGGATGGAAGGGATCATTAAATTTCTGGGCGGGCGGGATACTATTAAAAATGATTGTATTAGTTTTATTTTCTTTATTTTTTTTTATCTATTTGAATCATATATCATACATATTTTTTTTAGATGTTTCTCAGCCAAGTGTACATGTGGGTCGATTTGTGATTAAACTGTGTTCGGTCAATACAGATTTTTTTTTTCTACACACTAACTTGTTCACTATATTATAACATTTATAACCATACTTTCTCAATATTCTCTCCGATTCATTTCTGTTGGTATCCACTAAGCCTTCCAAATTAAATTTATTAGAAAGCTGCTAATAATCGCATTTTAACATATCTTCACCAAATATTGTAATAAATTCTTAATTAAGCTTCACTAACTCGTAATAGCCTAATACAGACGTGTGTTAAAATATAATAACTATTTTTAGTGGTAACTTTTGCTGGAAAATAAAGTTTATAATAATGCAACCTCCGCTAACAATCTATTTCAGTATAAGCAAGTAAGGCTGTTTAACTTTCAGTGCGCAATTATTATTCCTATACAACTTTATTTACAGTAAAATTGTTATTTGTTTAATTAATAATAATATAATATTATGTAACTCATTAAATATTCTTTTTTGGTTTGTAAAATGAAAGGCAAATAATAAAGTTGACACAAGCAAATACCTTCTCACGGTTGTAAATATTCATAGAATGTTCCAGTTATGCGAATAAATGAGAAGTTATACTCACTTGTTGATATTTTCGCATGTCGACAATACAATATCTCAAGGGTTTGATTCGGGGCTTATCTAGAAATCCCCTACTAGGACTGAGTAGAAGTAATCATTTTTTGTGGACATATTTTTTCCTCAATCTACTCATGCGTTAGTTATCGATATTTTTGTTGCTGGCAGTCCCCCAGCGCTTTATATTTAATTTATGTCTAGAATACATATGCATGTGGCATTTCAGTTAAAGGAAAATATTCTTTTTTCTGTAGATATATGTTTGTTAGTGTTTTAATTTTATGGGAAAGCTCTGCATTATCAGAAGTGCTTCTGTGTTTTATTTTTATATTAAGAAGCTTACCTACTGCATCTAGCAGGATTTCTCTAGTCTAGTCTAGTCATTTCTCATTCTTTTTATCTATTTTTTACCTTTTTCAACGGCAATGGCTTTATTTACAATAAGTTATAAAACTTTTTTATGTAAGAAAAGAAAAGAGGATTGCAATTTTATGTGTGCATGTATATCAAGTGCATTGCTTTGTTGTGAATTATAATGGTACAACCACTTTGTAAGTTAGAGTTTTGTTTATTTTGAGGTTGTAAGCTTCTTTCATAATTTTAATTCTTCTTTTGTTTTTGTTATAATTGTATGCTGTTTAATGAAAGATGTATTTAGATAATGTAGTTCTTAAAAAAAAAAAATAAATTGTGCCAGAAAAACACATTTATATATGTATTGTTCGGCAAACACTGAGTGGATCAAATCTTAAAATCCTAATATAAAATAACATTTAGAGATTAAAGTTTTCCCTTTTCTCCGGTATAATGAAGTAGTTTGCATTACGTGGTATAATTTGCATAATAGCCGGGTGTAAGTTATACGAAGAAATGTTTTGGTGAGTTTTTTTTTCGGTGCAGAAAGGTAAGGTTGCTTATGAAGTCATTAATTCTATAGTAAATGTAGCAAGTATCCGCCATTTTCCAGTTCCTACTATTTAAATATTGAAATACAAGAAAGTTGTATAAAGTTCTCTACCTTTTTTATCATTGTACGTGTAGAATATAGAAAAAGACATTTTACGCCGGCGCATTCAAATTTAATGCTATATTTACATAAAATTAAATTTGAATGTGTCATGATGCACATGTTATCTCTTCGAAAAGGAATTGAAAATAGAATACACGAATGCGGGATAGTATAAGTGGCGTTTGTTAAGAACTACAAGCGTTAATGACGATCTTTCCCTAACAAGCACTTTTTTGTTGTGCTTTGTGGCAAAGGCAACTTTTATGTACTGTTTCCACATCACATGCCGTGCGCTGATACTATAACAGCTCAAACTCAACATATGATATTTATTTGCTTATTTTAACTAAAATAATTTCATGTAGCACAAATAAAACCACTTTATATTATGTCTTTTCAAATATTCCATTTGGATCCCCAGTATGTATGCATTACCCTATATTTTCTACAGATTGTACCTTATTCCTGAATTGTGAGTGCATCCATTTCACAATCGAACAAATATTCGTGCGCTCAACATTCCATATGCGTTTGCATTCTTTTATCCTTGCGGCTTCATTACTACGTAGTCGCTTTGAATTTTAGACGAACTATAAATCAGATTCTATAAACGGGTTTAACTTAGTGTGCTTGCAAATTAGATACTACCGCACCGCAAAATCTCAGGAGATCTATATATATATACTAACGTAGATTACCGCATAGTACATACCGGGTGGACTGTTTATGCGATCTCGTTTATTAAACACGTCTCATATACAAGTCAAAGTGAAAATACCATACTTACATTCTTACATAGTTTTATCATTGATATTTTATACAATCAAGATATGTTTTAAAATATTTAAAAAAATAATTCTTTAATGTTATGTAATGATATATCCATTTTGTTATTTTTTGCAACATAATTATAAGATTAATAGACAAAATCCGCAATAAATTTTCAATTTATAGTAAATTTTTAATAGCTATGAACTAAGTGTTCAGATATTTAATAAAAGTGCTTAGATTTTTTAAAGTATTTTAAGTTTTCAATTATTTGCCTGATCATTTTACCAGATGTCTGTAGTGGCTTAACAAATAATGATATAAATTCATTTTTCAGTTTTCGATTTTGTGTTTTATACATTAAATTTAAGACAAGTTTTAAATGGCTTCAATGTTGTATTCAATAAGTAAATAAATAATTAAAACTGAATAATAGTTAGTAAAGATAGCATCATTTGCAGCAACGTTGTAAAAAGTTATAACTTAAAAACTAATAAATAAATTAAAGTTTAAACCTAATATCACAGTAATGATAACATAGAAGTAAAACACTTCTATGCCAGAACCAAAAACAAACTTAACTTAGTATCACAAATTGCATCAAAATTGCAGAGCATTCTTATACCAGAACCTTAAATAAATTTATATAGCACTGGGATTTTTGTTTAAACTACATCTTTTATTTTATGCCAAAGCTTATAAAGTAAACCTGGATTTTATTATCAATTTTTGAATTGTTATCTAAAAATTTAACAATTTGGCATTTGTTTTATTAAATGAAAATAGTTAGTTTTTAGCATCTTGTTTATATCCTTTTTAGTTTTTAAGGAGTAGTGGTTTTTGCGTTTCCTGAGCTAAATCTAGTTTTTTTAGAATAAGTGACTTTACGTACCGTTGCACAAGACCATAATAGCAAAAGACAGCAAAAGTATGCAAAAACACATTAGTTAGAAGCAATCCAATCATTGTAATAGCGGTGAGAACAAGAAAATTTGGCGTCCAAGTGCAGAACAGTTACTGCAATGCATATATTTATGTTGTTGTCTATCAAAAAGCATTTGACAAAGTACAACACAACAAACTTATAGAGATTCTATATCACTAGACTAGACATCTAAGATAAAAAAATTGTCAGCAATCTATACTCAAACTAAACAACATCTACTAACATAAAAAAGATGCCTTGTTGAGACCAAATAAAAAATATTATTAGCGACATTATTCAACTTTCACTTAAAGCAAATCTTTTAAAATGTATTACAGGATTTAGACGTAGAAGTAAAAATGATAAGATATGCGGACAACACAATGATTAAAATAGAAGAAACTAGTTAAAATTATAGCCTGATTTTATACACAACAAAAACAACAATAAAGAGTAGGATAATTTATTTAAGATGTAAGATTTAAATAGTCTTGTTCTTCAAAACATACTGGCAAACATTGTTAAATAGAAACTTGCCTGTGATTGACTTTTGGCAGCATTGATTGAACGGAATGTTAGTCCGTCTTTTTTCTATTATTTTTTTAACGCAACAGAGCATTGTTTTCTAACTATCTACAAAGCAAATACGTCATATTTATTTACTAATTCACTACGGAACGGCCATTACTGCTTGTTGCCAACCCTTTGTCCGCTGCCAATTCATGCGACCGCACTACTTCACTGCAGAAACAAACTTTTATTCCTTGCCTTGCTTTAACTTGCATTTGCGTTCAAGTTGGTCTGGTTCCTTTTGTCTTTTTGCATTAACGAGCTACTACGACTCGCCATAGTTCCCGCGTGGTTTTTTATGAATTAAACTTGTACACATAATTATTAATATATTACACCACTGTTAAGCCAGAATACTTGCAATCATGCATCTTCAAAACATACTCTCACAACGGCTGTTACGTACAAGGTCTCATTGCTAAATACGGTGTTAACACACGACTCTAAGGCCTCAAATGCGCCGGTGTATGAATAGCAATCTCTCTCAGCTTAGTATAACCACATCTCTGGCGACGTACTTAGCATGCTACAGTTGTCAAGTATCTCGATGATATCAATGCTAATTTACTTTGTTTTAAAGACTTTCAAGACTACCTCGGTGTATACGTAAATAACCTCAGACAACTGTTAACTAGTTCAATGACCTCAATCTCAATCTCAATGACAATGTTTTGTCATGTCTCCAAGACCAACTTAGTCTATATGTGAATAACCTCAACACACTTTTAGACGTTCTACCTGTATGTACATTACAATGTATATAGTAACTATTATAAACAAAAACTTCTGTAACACAAATTGAAATAAATTATTATGTAATTGTTGTATGATTATTAAAAAGAATTTTTTTTTAACTTTTGATAATTTGATATAATTGTTAGGGTTAATGCTAAAAATAAATATTTTTAAATAAGCCAATTTAAAGAAATTGTTATGTAATATAATAATTAAAAACAAAATATGTTTACTGAATTACTGTATTACTGAGGTAGTAAAAATTTAAAAGTTATATATTTATGTGTATTACACATAAATAAAATAATAAATTAAATATAATTTTTCAAATCCTTACTTTATATTTCCTAACGTCAACCGTATTGTGTGTTATATAAACAAATAAATATAAAAATCTCTTGCTAGCTACATATTTTTTTCAATTAATATTAAGAGACATGCTTTTATCTAACTAACTTTTAATTAAATTCCCGTCGCATAGATCTGCATTGCTTTGTTTGTCTTGTTATTTTATGTATAGGGATAATTTATACATGTGGCGAAACGGATTCCAATCTTTCTTGCTTTGTTAAGTATTTAACTTATTCATTGAAGGTTTTAATGGGTTTACTTAACACATATTTAATGTTACTTTTTTCAGAGGTATTTCAATATTAAGTTATTTTAAATAATTTGCTAGTCAATATCGTAATATTGAACAGTGAAATATTATTCAATACTAGTTATAAAAATAAATTATTTTTTTTATAAAACTGTGCTATTTGTTTTCAACAAATTTCTTTTTAAGTAAAATTAATATCTACAATTAATAATTAATGATAACCATTCATTGTTAACGGCATGAGAAAATGCTTTCACATCTACATATAGTTAACAGGATGACAAACACATAATTAAAATATTGAACATACAATGTGTCTTCAGCTGGCAAATCTATTCATTATACAAATCAGGTTGTTGAACCCATAATTAGTAAAATTTGTAAACTCTTGAAATAATGGTAATTGTACGACGATCACTAAGCATACACAAAAAGAAAAAATTGCAGGTTCAGAGATCATTAGCCTACGCAAAAAAATAAATCAAATCTTTTGTGCCCAAAATATTTTGGACTCTTTTAATACTTTGAATATAATATAATCATTATAAGTTACTCTCAAATCTTTGTCAACAACATGGTCGTTCCAGAGAAGATCATGTGAGATTGTAACCCCTAAAAGACAAATTAAAGAAAATTTAGATACGGATTTGTTGTTTAGTTTAATATATGGTACTGATGGTGTTTTGGATTTTGGTTTTAAAACAGTAAGAAGTTGAGTTTTTTTTTTAAATTAAAATTTATTTAAGTTGGAAATATCCTATTTTGGTATTGTTTTGAAGTTTTTGTTTATAAATGCTACAGATTTTAACCTAGAAATTTTAAGACGCTTTGCCTTATTAGTCAATATAGTTTTTTTGGAAAGTATAAAATGTGAAAGGTGCTATCATCTGCAAAACTATGAATAGGTTTTTGGTTATTTGAAAAAGTTTATTAATTTAAATTAAAAATAAAGTTAACAAAAGAACCTTAAGGAACACCAGCATTTTTGAGTTTAGGATCATAGTTAAAACCATCAATTTTTACTATAATTTTTCTATTGTCAAGAAAGCTATTGATAAAACTTATAGTGTTGTAGAAAATAAAACTTAATCATTCAGTATTATAATAATTAAAATCACTTTACAAAATTATTTCAGCTTTTCTATGGTAACATTGAAAAAGCTTGTTAAAATTTTCAAACAAGTTATGAAAAAAGTTTGAAATTATGCCTAATGATTTGTTTAAAAAAATTTGCTATTATAACCAATGCGTTAAATTTTGTACGTTTGTCAGTCTAAAATATGCTTGTTGTATTTGGATGTAGGCACAGACATCTTGTTGGTCAACAAATAAATGATCAAGATGATAATCGGAATTTACTAGATTAAAGCGATCTGGATTTTTACTGTTTACTTTGGTTTCAGTTAAAAATAAGATATATGGATTTCTATGTTTAAGATGCTGAAAAACAGATTTTAAACTCAGACCACAAATACTAGAAAAATTATTAACTACAAACTAAGTCATGATATATAAGTTCACCAGCTCTCAAAAACTAGATTTAGTTTTGCTGCGTTTAATATAGGTAAGAATTTTGAACCCGGGTCACGGGAGTATAGGTACGCGAGGACACTACTCTTTGAAAATTGGATTTCTTTACTTGAAGCCAGAATTTAAATGCCAAAATTCCTTCCCCAAATGAGAGATCTTGTTTTCTTGCGGTAAGTCCAGGAGCAAGGGTTGGGAACCAACCAAAAACAACAACGGAAATAAACTAATAGATTTTTGTGTTTTAAACGATGTTACAATGCTAAACACTACCTTTGCACACACATTTACGAGAGAAATAAGAAATAGGGAAAAGTCTATAATAGATTATATACTTGTAAATAAAGTTATGAATGTAAAACTTAAAAGAGACATTAAAATTGGTAGTGATCACTACCTAGTAACAGCAAAAATAAAAGTTGCAAGAATGGCAAATGAAGTCAGAACACATAACGCAAACACAGAAAACGTAAAACTAAGAGTAGATAAATTAAAAGATAGACAAGTAAAAACAAATATTAAAGTACTATAACAGAAATATTAGAAGAACAACTAAAAATAAGAAAGAACAGCATAGTGGAAATGTAGAAAAGTTTTAAATACATTATAATGGAAGCAACACCACTGGCATGTAGAACCATAAAGAACCATAACAGAAACAAACTGGTGGAACAAAAACACAAAACTTCTTGTTTTTGTTTCTTATTTTTTATAAGATATAGTGAAAAAGAAAACATAGTTGACACGGAGCTTGACAAAAAATCGAAAATACCACAAGAAGATATAAAACAAGTTTTAGGAAAATAAAGAAACAGAAAAACAGCCAAGCACAATAATATTTAGCCTAAACAACTGAAACACAAAAAAGAATTGTTACTAGAATTGTTAAATCGAATATAGGACAAAGTTAAAATACCGAAACATTGAGAAAAAGCAATTATAATTCCTATATTCAAAAAAAGGACTTTAAAAACTGCGCAGGTACTAATTTGTACTACAACAAAATATATGAAGCTATCTTAGAAAATGAAGTTGCGTATGCAACCGAAGTCAATGTAGAGGAATTGCAAAGTAGGTTAAATTTAAAAAAAGTTTGAATAATATTTAAAACAAAGCTCTAAACAAGCACAATATAAAAATAAACGTAAAGAACACAAAAATAATGGTTATAGCAACGGATAAAATAACAACAGACATACAAATACATGGAAAAAGAATAAAACAAACTGAAACATTCAAATACTTAGGGGTAACCATAAATAGTTAAAGTAACGGAAAGGTTGGAAAAAGAAATAAATAGTAGAATACAATTAGCAAACAAAAGTAAACACGCAATTAAAACAATATTTATGAACAAACAAATATAAAACAAAAACAAAAATTACTTTATAGAAGACGGTTTACAGACACTTATTTATTATATCTATAATTCTTAATTATTTAATTTTAATTATTTAATTTAATTTATTTTACACTTTTATAGTTAGAAGGAACTTGCATTAAGTTTTTTTAAGCTGTGTCACAAAATTGCTGTTGTTTTGCTAGTGGGTAGTCAATGACGCTAGAATAGTAGAAAACTTGCTAATGCTTTACTATCCGGAGAAATTAATCTAGTTTTCTCGTATTATGGATTTTTTTAAGCTGCTTTAAATTTTAATATTGATTATTCAATAGGTATGTTGTATTTAGTTTTTTATCATTTATTAAAGTTTCAGGATACTTTAATAGAGGTTTTAATCAAAAGTAAATGAACTCGTAACATTTAATAAACTCCGTATATAACGTTAAAATTTACTTCAGTTAATTTTAGCCCTCTTGATACCTTTTCTTGACCCTCATATTTCATAAAATTAATTAAGAAAATTTTTCATAATTTTCTACGTAAAGGGTTAGACGTAGAGTTATATCTACCTTTTTCTTGTGTTTTGTGATAATTTCTCAGAAATGAAAAGTTACATTTTATATAAAACCATTGAATTTATACTTTTTGTATTGGTTGACAATTCCTCTGTATACATATATCTAATAGTTCCAGCAAAAATGAAATATTGACGGGTTTTCCTGTTAACCGTTGAGGTTTTATTATACTCTTTTGCTGTCTCTATGAAAAATGCGTTATAAAAGACTTACGGAACATTATTAAACGTGCAAAAGAAATATAATAAAAAGAGAAAATATATGTGAGCCGGCAAATATAGCTAGTAATAATAAAGCAACGCAATAATTCGAACAATGAATAAGAAGAAAAAATACTCCAAGCTTAACATGAATGAAAAACATTAAGATTATGATTACAAACGTATACAATAATCCCGACATAAATTAATTTAGATACTTTCAACCCCTTGTAACACTTGAAATGTTGAATTGAAAATCTTTTTAAATTAGCAGAACTCTAGTCTGTTAATTTATATGCGCATAAACTAGTTTCCTCAAATAGAAATTTAATATTGAGACGAAATAATTGAATGTAGAATTTCTCGGAAAAGGTCATATGCAATGCGATATTTGATTCTTAAATTGTTAATTAATGCGAAGAGTAGTCACCTGCACTTTGACTATTAAACCCGAATAACAACGCGGGAGAATTTAATTGAATGTGCAATAATTTATGGAGATCTACATCTAAATTTAATTTACATCAAGTGTTTAATTTTTACATATTCACGTCAAGTAGTGTAATTGTAATTAAAGTGCACGTTAATTTATATATTGCTATATCGATCGTTTTCGCTTGGTCGATTTATTAATTATTCAATCACAAACTTCCGTATTGCTGTTGAGAACAATTTAATAATTTAGAGTGCGCGTACAAATTTAGCTTTGTCTGATAACACAAGTAGATAAATTTGTTACTCTAGTTTGTTTTTTCGGGTGTTATATTAGACACGATGTTACTAAATTAGGTTTATTAGGGTTGATTAACTGGTTTGCAGACTTTGTACATGTTCGACTATCTCAAAGGGATATGTAAATCTATTTGGATAGGGTTTATTTAAGCAGTGGCTGTCTGGGAGGTTTGTTCTAATCATTACAAATGTATTTAATGTCTTTGTAATATTTCACTGATAAATTGTCAGTATAATGATTTAAAACACGTTCAGAATTAATAATCGTAGAAATAGATACAATATCTCTAAGACAATTTACTATTTCTACAGTCAGCGTTACTCATATAAAGTTTCAATTTGAAACGCGATATCTGTATTGACATACTAAAATAATATCGCCAATTTGATTTTTTTGCTAGTTTAAACTTAAAATTGTAATAAAAAATTTAAATATTAAATTTGTAACTTAAAACCCTTTCTCGCTATTATATCAAAAATCTTAAATCAGAATAGGAATTAACAAACATTTTATTAGATAGTCTTCAAGTGAAATCAAGTTTTCCGTCCAAGTCTAGTGTTTTTTTAATATATTTTAATCATTTCCAAGATCAAATCATTAAATATAAAAATTTATAAAGCTACAAAAACTTGAAATTATAAATAAACACGTTTAATTTAAACTTAAAGCATAAAAAGTAGTGATGCCGCCGGAACCGGATCCAGATCCGATATCCGGCAGATCCGGCCAATATTTGAAAGATTCGGTTCTGGCCGGATCTAGATAACTATCCGGTCAAATTCAACCAAATCTGGCCGGATCTATTTTTTTAATAAAAGATATTAATAAAAGTAGAATAAAAATGTAAAAAAACAAGTAAAATTTATTAAAAAAATATAAAAATAATAATAAAAACAAATATAATATAATAATATTAATAAATAATAATTAAAATATTATATTAATCAACATTATCAATAATAGTCATCCAATTTTTTTTTTTTTTTCATAGACATTGGCAGCTTAAAAATAGTTTTTTACTGAAGACTCTAAATGCCGGCTCTAATAAATATTAATTATTTTTTTAAATTTTTGTGGATCCGGCTAGACCCGGTTGGATCCGGTTTTGGGTTTGGTTCCGGTTTTATTTGTAGGTGATAGTTGAGAATATCCTATTTCGGCCAAAAAGTGGATTTGGCGGCATCACTAATAATAACCCTACACTATATATTTATTTCAATGCATCAAAAAATCTTGTATTCAAAACATTTTTTGTAAATATTTTTTTTATAGTCAGTTTTGAATTCAGCTAGGAACATATTCTTTTTTATTATTTTGTGGAAGCTTATACATATTTGTGTTTACTGAATTGTTACCTGACTTTTATTTTTTCTTTTATTTAATAAATGGTACCGTATTAATGGCAACTAATAATTTTTATTATCTCTTCCCTTGAGACTTAAAATTCTTAGTCTCTTGCTGAGAGTTACGCTTTTTAAAAAATTGATATTTTTATTAAAAAAAAACAGTAAAAATGGTTACGTCATAACAATAATGGACAATTTAAACATTAAGCTTTAAAAAAAAACATTGACACTTCAAGTTATAAACAATTTTTTTTAAATAATATTGTAAGTTGTAACATGTTATTGCTTTCTTACAAAAGCAGAAAAAAAAAAACAGTTGTAAGCACCACGGGCAAGAAAGCGTTTGCAGCACTTTGCTGCATGCCTCTGTTGTTTACTCGGGCGGACAAACAGCGGCGTGCTGCAAACAGTGCTGTCCTGCTCTTGATACTTAATGTACTATAAGTCTTTGTCTGTTTCTGCCATTATTGCCATATCATCCGCGATAAGCATTTTGCTTCTTTTTTCCAATGTCCTATTTTTAGAATCTTCATATTTTTCTTTGAGTTTTTTTGGCTGCATCTAAGATTATTGTAAATAGTATTGAACTCAAAACACATTCTTGTTTCAACGCGATATTTCTAACAATGTTTTTGTTTATTTATTGCATCTTTTTTAATAATTTCATAGTTTTTTAATTTTTTTTGTTTTTGTAGTATTTTTCATAAATATTTTTATCCGGTCAAATGCCTTCTCTAAGTCAATGATTTTTAGTCTTCTTTTTTAAATATAGGTAGTATTATTTTTATGTTCTATTCTGATGCTATTTTAATACTTTTAATTATGTTATTTAGTAGTAATATTTGATCATTTCCGGTGTTGTTTATGCCAGGCGCTTTTTTTATTTTCATATTTTTTATAGCGTCTATCACTTGTTTTTCTTTTACTTCCTCTATTTTTTGCACGTCTATATCTTCTTCTTCCAGACTTAAAATTTCTGATTTTGTCTTTTTTCTTTTTTTATTATTTTGTTTTCTTCTTTGATTATATATTTATTTTTGTTTTTTATGTTTATTATAATATATTCTCTCTTTCTTTCTTTTCATTTAGTTAAGTGTTCCATAAAACTGTTTTTGGTTATTATTGATTTTTTGTTTCTAGTCGGCTCTTCTCTCATAAATTTATGTATTATCTTATTTTGTGTTTATTATTATAAGGTTGTTTTCCATGCTCAGTTCTATAATTTTTTCCAATTTCTGGCTCAACACTCCGCATTTTCTCATATATTTTTGCGTTTTGATTTCTTACTCGTCCGTTTAAGTTTCTCATGTTTATTACACTTTCTAATCTTTTGTCTATTTTTTTAAGTTTTCAAAGAATCCATTTTTATTTTTCTTTTTTGCGTATTTGTTTACCTTGTATGTTGTTTTATAGTAGTCCATGTTTCTTTTTTATATAATTTTGTTTCTATTGACATGATTTTTTCAATCTTACTTTTGTAATGTCTTTTATTTTGCTGGATGTTATTATTAAACCTACTCTTTGTTCTTTTTTTTATCTACTTCTAATTAGAACAACAAGTATCCTTTATGTATTTAGTCTCTTTTTTTTGTTTTTGTAATTTCTAGTATTTTTATTTTAAGTTTTATCATTTTTTTACAGATTTTACCTTTTTTTTTCTGTTTGTATTCATTTTTTTATTATCTAAGTGTGTGTTCCAAGTTTCTTAGTTTTTTTGTTTTCATCCTATTTTCAGATTATTCCATTCATGGTCAGTTTCTTATACCCAACTTTTGCTACTTTTTTTTTCTTTCTTTACTTTTGCTATATTTCTTATTTTGGCTTGAATTTCTACTTCTTTTTTTGTTAGTTTTGATTTGATATAAACTAGTTTTTTGTACTTTCTAAGTTTGTTTTTATTATTTAATATTTCCATTTTGTCTGTAAAGTTCTCTGTTTCATTAACACATATTTTTACATCGGTGCTTTTTATCTTTATTTTAACTTTTTAGTTCTCAAACTTTTCATTCTTTGTTGCTTTTATTTCTTCTATTCTTCTTTTTATTTTCCTATTCCATTTTCTCTATTTTCTCCTGGAACCTTTTCATATCTTTTTTTTTTCAATTTTTATGATTTTTTTTTTAATTTTTCTATCTGTTTTCATTTTAATTTGTTCATTCCTAATTTGTTTTATTTTTACCATCGTTTCTTCATTTCTAAGCATGAGTTCTTGCATCGTTTTTATCAATCTTTTTTTGATAGGTGTTTTTGTAAAAGAAGTCATATTTTTTTCTTTTATATTCATTGTTTGTTTTTTCCGTGTCATTTTCTTTCTCTTCTATGGGAAATTAGAGCGTTTAAGCATATCGCATTTGTCATTATTTTTAAACATGAGCTCGTTAAGAATCACTTTAAAAAGTGGTGAAAAGTGTTTTATCTACATGAAATTTGTTATATTGAAAAAACACCATTCCAAACTTTAACTTTGACTGAACTAACGATAAAAAAGAAAGTTTTAACAATCTTAAAATTTCTGATTGTCATTTAATAGCTAATCAGCATTGCAATTATACATTATTTTATTTACATATATTAAACATTTAAAATAGATTATTTTTCCGGTAGGTAATCACCTAACAACGCAGTAGAAGTTAACAACACTCTCACAGTACACTAATAAAATGTAAAAGAAATCAATATTTGTTTATGCTCTGGCTCTTTTTCAAGTCGTGTTTTATTTCTTTATATCTTATAATGACCAAAACGTTGTATATCAAATGCGCAAGATTGTATATAATTAATTCTAAGAACAGCGACGGTGTAGGTTGCTATTAGAAAAACTTAAAATGTAGTGATAATCTGGAGATAACAGTGAAACTAAGTTTACAATGGACTGAATTAACTGTTCGCTGTGGTGATTCTGTCAAAATTTTTGAGTAAGTAATAGGTAATTATTACCTTATCGGCTAGTCAAACGGCTTAAAGTGTTTTTCAAAACTATGCGTAAAGCACCAATTTAGTAACATAATTTTAAATAAATTTAAATAAATACTGATTGTTTGATTTATTATATTGTTTAGAAAGCAAACAAGATACATTTTTTTAAATTTGTTTTTAGAGTAGTTTGTTTAATTAGGTATACGCGTTGATAGTTATATTTCTTTTGGTAAAGCGTCGTCTGTGCAAATTAAATATATTTTTGGTTTTAACTCAACTTTTAATTTTAGAAAAAAACATGCGTTAGTTACACAATTCAATAATTCTGCTTTTCTTCTATATTTTAGTTTTATTGCAGTTTAAGGGTCATGTTCATTTGAAATTTCCCGATCAAATATACAATAAAAATGCGCGCACAATAATTTTTGTTTACAAAATTCAAATTTCATGTTCAAAATTTAAAATACAATAAAAAAACGTTGAATTAAAAAAAAAACAAACAGTGTATATTGATGTAAAGTTTTATGTGGAACCTAATTAGCAAGTACTCAATTGCTTTTTTGGGAACCTAGGGTATGCATCTGACTCAAATCTGGAACCTACGATACTCATTAAGTATATTAATTTTGAAAATTCGAAGGTAGTGCAGTGCAACACGCGTTCTTTTAAATCTTAAGCGCTGACATTTGGCATGGCTTACTTTTATTGCATAAAGATCATTTTCTAAGGGTGCACAAACAAAAACTGCATAAAAAAAATGTAAGAACCAGTGTAATATACAGAGTGTTTCAAAACATGTGTCGCAAAATAAAGGGTGGGATTGGTTGGTTAAATATAAGAAAAAAAGTTTCCATTAACATGGTTGCGCAAACGCACCGTTTTCAAGATTATTTATATTTAGTTTTTAAGCGCTTATTCAATTTATTTTATAAGCCATTGACGGAGATTTTATGACACTTGGGAAATTGGCATTCTAAAAGCACATTGTAAACCACCAATATTTTCTACACAAAAAAGGTGCTCCTAGTCAAAAGCTCTAACGTAAACTGTTTTAGAGAAATACGGCATTTTATGATGGCAACATGAAAAAAGTAGCAACATGTTTTGTTGTTGATAAAAACATTTGTTTTTAATCTAATTGTCAGCGTTCATGCATTTGTTTTATGCATTTAAGTTATTGACAATTGTCGATTAGTTGTTAAATAACCTTTTTCAAAAGGAGTCAATATCGCGGGAACTTATTATCTTTATTACCCAATTAATTTGCCCATTCTTTGTATTTTGCTTGCGTGGTGATAGCAAAATGAATAATTACAGTGATAGCAAGATGTGCGATATGCATTTTGTTTATAGCGTTGCCGATGGAAATGCAGCAAAAGCTCGTCGAACTTATCAAGAAAAGTTTCCAAACCGACAGGTACCAAATGAAAGAACATTCATTTGTATTCACGAACGTCTACATCAAACTGAAAGTGTACATAAAAGAGCTGCAGGAAATAGGAAATCTCGCCTGTTACCTCCGCAAATTGAAGAAGTTGTTCTTCAAGAAATCAAAGACGATCCATCAACTAGCATTAGAAGAATAGCTTTAAACCTAAACGTTAGTTACGTTACAGTGTGAAGGATAATAAAAAGCCAGTTGTTATATCCTTAGCACATACAGCCAGTACAAACCCTTTTACCAGCGGATTTTCCGCAAAGATTGGCCATGTGTCAATGGTTTCAAGAAAGAATTGCGAAAAATGCTCGATTCTTAGAACAAATTTTATTTACGGACAAAGCAAATTTTTCTTGCGATGCGATTATAAACTTCCATAATAATCATGTATGGGCCGACGAAAATTCACATGCCATAATGGAAGGCCATCATCAGCAAACATTTTCCGTTAATGTTTAAGCAGGTGTTGTAGGAGACCATTTAATAAGTCCATATTTTTTGCCGTTTAGGTTAAATGGTCAATCATCGTAATTTTTTTGAAGAAGAGTTTCCAGGACTTTTATAGAACGTTCCGGTTCAATTAAAAAACAAAATGTGGTTCAAGCACGATGGTGCTATTGCATATTTTAGTTTAGTTGAGCGTCAATTCTTAAATAAACAGTATAGGAAGCGTTGGATAGGTCGAGGAAGCTCACAGGCTCGGTCTCCTCGGTCTCCAAATCTAAATGTTTTAGATTTTTTGTGGGGTCACTTAAAAAGTTTAATTTACACTACATCAGTTAATGCTGATGAAGAACTAAGAAATCGCATTATTGCATCACTTCAGGCATTTTCGAACAAGTACGTCAGTCACTAAGACGTAGGTTGGAAGCCTGCGTTACCGTAGGAGGAGGTAATTTTCAACATTTTTTGTAATTTTTTATGTTTTTTATGTTATTGCTTAGTATTGTAAAATAAAGGTTTTGTGATCATGTTGCTACTTTTTCTTTCCGTTCCTGAGATATAAAAAAATTATAATTTTTTTTTATACCCTGTATCTTAAAAACGGTGCGTTTGCGGAACCATGTTAATAGGAACTTTTTTCTTATAACTAGCCAAGAAATCCCACCCATTATTTTCCGACACATGTTTTGAAACACCCTGTATATATATATATATATATATATATATATATATATGTATAAAAGTTTGTATTAATATTATTGAAGTTGTTTTTTTCTTAAATAAATAAAACTAAAATACAATCCTTGGAAGTGATTGATCTGCTAAAAATCTGCAAAACTACATCTGAATTATTAAAGCAAAAAATAAATCAGTAAATTCCAATTTAATCGATAATGAAAAATATAAAAAAATATCTATTAAAAAAAACAGCACCGCTAAAATAAGTAAATTGAAATTTTTTGTTTGTTTCAAAATTAAACAAATTAATATTTACAAAATTAATAATGATGTGCACCATTTACGTTGTACAGTAAATACTCTGGAACAGTGTGTAATCAAGTTCTTGCAGGGAAACTAAATCTAGCTTTTAGAGGTTGCTGACTTTGCGTACCCAAACTCACTGCTCCCGGACCATCCTATTTCATCTTTTTAAAACTTACTCCCTACCTAACTACTAGCAAAAACTACTAACCCTGACCTGGCGGTAGCTATAAACCGTAATAATATATAGTAGATTTGGAACGGGTCATCAAAAGTACTACTAACGCAAAAGTTACCAAACATTGACTTAGTTTGTGGTTTCAAAACTAATTTTTCTAATATTTGTGTTTTAAAAAAGAATTTAAATTTAATTCATCATCATCTTGAACATAGCAAAACTCATATCCTTGTTTTGACTAAAACCAAAGTAAATAATAAAAATCTAGATTGTATTAATCTAGTAGATTTAGATTATTATCCTGAACATTCATTTGCTGACCAACAGGGTGTTTCTGCCTACATACTACATACACAAACAACAAGCATATTCTAGACTGACAAAATTCAAGGCATTTACAACAACTACTGTTGAGGCTGCTTTAAAAACTTTTGTTGTTAAAACTTCTCTTCCTATTACTACCAAACTTAAACCGCGCTTCTCAATCATTATTATAAAATAAACATAGTGAAAATGAAAAAATTCTTAATAGTTTTGATTTTAATACTCATTGTTTATAATCTAAGGATCTACATAATGCAGCAGAAAATCTCACAAAACCTATTCAAAGTGTCATTAAAAATGTTTCATTCTCTGTTATTAAACCAAAACAAAATTACTTGTTTTCAATTTACAAAACGGGCAGCTAACAAGAAGCAAAAAGCATGTAAGAAAACATCAGTAATTGTTCCAAACAGACTAAACAGGATTATAAAAATGCTTGTAAACAATAATAATACTTTATTTACGGTATATATAAAAAAAACATTTACATCTACATTATTAAGTACATAATTAATGATAAATTACAAACAATATTACAATTACAAAACAATATACAAACGAATATTGAATAATAAGAACATAGAGAAAAAAATATATAAAAAATTATTCATCAACACATTTTAAGTGACTCTTAAAACTACATTTTGAAACACAAAATAAATCAATATTATTAGAGAAACTATTTGCAATTCTACACATTCTACCAATAAACAATGTGACAATCTAATATAATTTGAAAAATAGGAGTGACAAAAACCAGCTCATCAAATTTCTCAGTTTTCTATAAACAACAAATCATTTTTTAAAACAATAAATTCATTGCAAGGTAATACAAAATTTTTAATACCTTTTTATTGAAAGTAATAAAAAAAAACAATCTAGTTACTAATTGAAAAGAAAAATCAGATATTTTTGCAAACTAATTTGCATCTAATAATGGGTCCATGTTATTTTAAACAACAAGTTGTCAAAAGATATCTTTTTATTAAATACCAGAAAGGCATCAGTTATAGATGGAATTCTACCTATTATTTTTAAAACATTTAAAAATAAATTATCTCCAATTTTGACTAAATTGACAAATTGCATTATTGTCCAATTTGTCAAATTTTTTTAAAAAATATATTAATTATCACATTTTCAAGTACTTAAAACAAAATAAGTTTATTTCAGATACTCAATATGAATTACGATCAAAACGTTTGAGAACAGATTTTCTGTCACTAATAGAAGAGAAACATAAAGAAAATCGTGCAGTAGCTCTAGATATTTCCAAAATATTTGATAGGGTATGGCGTCCTAATGTTATTTACAAAGTCTATTGTATAGGTCTTGATCATATTAGTAGTTTTCATGACAAAAAACAAATTTTGTTAAAATTGATAGTTTTAACTCTGACCCTAAAATCATAAATGCTGGTATTTTTCAAGATTCTGCTCTTTCGTCAACTCTAATTTTGATATACATTATTGAACTTCTTCGAATAAAACTCTTATTTATAATTTTGCAAATAGCACCTTTTATACTTTATACTTTCCAAAGACTATATCGAAAAATATGGAAAAGCGTCTTGAAATATCTAGGTTAGAATCTGTAACATCTATAAACAAAAACTTCAAAATCAAAATGAGGTATCATAAGTACCAAATATTAAAAAAACTAATCTATATCTAAACCATTCTTAATTTGTCTTCTAAGGGTTACAATCTTACATAATCTTCTCTGAAACGACCATGTTGTTGATATAGCTTTGAAAGTATCTAGAAAGCTAACATTTCTTAATAAATGTAAAAAGTTTTTTACTTCTGTTCAACTTTTGCATATACAGTGTGTTTGCTTAGTTAGCACCATACAGAAAACTTTTTATTATTAATTTTATGAAAAAAGGTTATTCTTTATAAAAAATTCTGCTAACCTAAAATGCAACCATCAGATATTATTTTTTTTCAGTTGTATACGCGGTCTCTCAAAAAATATGAATTTGGCTTAAGAGTAAATTAAAAAAAAATAAAAAAAAATTGTTTGACAGTAAACGTCAAATAAAATTTGTTAATTTGTGATATTTAGTGTGAAAAAAAGTAGAAATTGTGTTAATCGTTGGTGAAAATTATAAAACGTATCGCGAAGCAGCTGAAATATTTAACAACAGACATCTAGTGAAAAATATACACTATACATCATTAATGAGAATTATGGAAAAATTCAAATCATGTGGAGATATTAATAATAAATTCACAAACAAATGTCGAAAAATCTGTTGCAAGTGAGGAGATGAAGTTAAATGTAATGTTATCTGCAGTAAAAAACCCTAAATTGTCTCTGCAAAAAAGGGCATCGTTGCTTCCAGATAAAACTAGTAAAGATACAATATTTAATTTTTTTAAAAAGAACAAGTCATCTATATATATAAACCACAATATATCCATACTTTAAAACCTGGAGACTACGACAGACGACTAGAATTTTGTTTTTTATGCAAAGAAGCTAGACAATCCTTTTTTTGCTAGTAAAATATTTTTTTCTGACAAAGCTACATTTACGTCTAATGGAACAGTGTCTTTGCAAAATTGTCGATGGTGGACTGACTCCAATCTTCTCTTTACTATAATAACTCGCGACCAATATTATTTTAAAAATAAAGTTTCGTGCGGCATTTGCAACATTAAAATAATTGGCCTTTTTTTGACAATCTATGATTTCTCAACAGTATCAAAATTTTTTACAAAATCAGTTGCATGATTTGCTTTGTGATCTTTCAAAACATGAACGGCAACAGGTATGGTACCATCAGGACGGCGTAACATATCATCGCACGAAGGTTAATTCATAGATATTCCGATACGTTTTGGCCAGCTAGGTTGCCAGATTTAACCCTATTAGATTTGATATCTGATAATTGTATTTTAGATTTTAGAATATGCAGAACTTTTTATGAAGAATAACTTTTTTTTGTAAAATTAATAATAAAAAAGTTTTCTATATGATGCAAACTTAAGTAGACACACTGTATATATAAAATTTTCATTTGTCCTTGTATTGAATATTGTTTCCAAGTATGGGGAAAAGCATCGAAAATTACGCTATCTCTTCTAAACTATTCAAAAACGAGCTTTACGAGTGATGGTACGCGACGATGTTACGCGACGGTGTTGCGGTACGGCAGATTGTTGCAAGTGTGTACGCAGTATTACATAAGGGTACGAACACGTAGAAAGCTGACAACTAAGCGCGATTATTGCTTATAATATAAGTTGCTTATTATAAGGGTACGAATACGTAGAAAGCTGACAAATAAGCAAGATTGTTGCTTGTAATATAAGTTGCGTATTGTAAGCGCTTACAAGTATGGGCACGAACACGTAGAAAGCTGAAAGCGAGCGCTAGTATAGAGTATAATGCATGTTTTGACGGACTGTGACCAGTTGTAAATATAACTGTTTGGTATCAACGGCATCAGTCATAATGCAATTTAATAAATTAGTATGCAATGAACTCAAATGACCATAAATAATATAATAAAAAATATTTTTTTTTTTAAGACAAAAAATTAAAACCTATATTAATGATCATTATATTAAGTCTAAATAATTCAGTAGATATAGTAAAAAGACTGAACACACACATCTACTTCACTTCGCAAACGAAAGTCGTACGAGAGAAGCTGAAAAATAATGTTTTGCTTATACTTGCTGCTTATAAGCGCGACTTGTAAGTTGCGACAAGTTGCAACAATCTTGCTACGTGTTCGGGTCCATTTGAATGTATGGTAACATTTACTCTAGCTTAAAGTTGATTATCGCAACTTGCTAGTCGCTACTTACAACTCGCTTTCTACATGTTTGTACCCTAAGCGCTTACAAGCATGGGCACGAACACGTAGAAAGCTGAAAGCGAGCGCTAGTATAGAGTATACATGTTTTGACGGACTGTGGTCAGTTGTAAATATAACTGTTTGATATCAATTGCATCAGTCATTATGCAATTCAATAAATTAGTATGCAATGAACTCAAATGATTGTAAAATATAAACTTTAACAAAAAACAAAAAAACTAAAACCAATACAAATAATGATTATATCGAGTCAAAATAACTAGCGAAATTCAGTGGATATAGTAAACAGACTGAACACTCACTCACATCTACTTCACTTCGCAAACGAAAGTCGTACGAAAGAAGCTGAAAAATAATGTTTTGCTCATACTTGCTGCTTATAAGCGCAACTTGTAATTTGCCACAAGTCGCAACAATCTTTTTACGTATTCGGGTTTATTTGAATGTATAGTAACAATTACTCTAGCTTAAAATCGATTATCGCAACTTACAACTTGTTTTCTACGTGTCTACCAAAAGATTATACATTCTGCGAGGCATTGCGGTAATGCCTCACGGTCCTAATGCCACGTGGTAGTGAGGCATTATGACGGGGCTACACTAAAGCGAGAAAGCCGGGCGGCACACGCGGCATGGCCAGAAAAAGTCGCGGTGCTCAGGAAACGGAAACTCAAGCGGATTAAATATTGTTAATCAGTAAAAATGTACGACACTTAGCAAAAATGCAAACTTAATTAAAGAAAAAAGAAAACACAAGAGTTCCATAAATTAAGTTTATTATTGTAAAGTTAAATTAATAAAATGATCTTTTTTTAGTTCAATTTTACAATAACATCTGCTATTTTTTAGGCTCTAATTTTATATTTAATAAAAATTATACTACTTTTATAACAAAACTTTATTCAAATCTAATTTCAAACCGTTGAATTGAATATAAATAAATTATTTTATTTATGCTATGCCGCAGGTTGCTCTAAATTATCCACATTTGTTTGTTGCTTTAGTGTAGCCCCCGCCATTAGATTGGTGCTACCCGGGGCTTAACGTGTTAACAGTGTTAATTGTTATTATAATTTCTAATAATAAATGTACAAAATACGTACAGAGTGGCTGAAAGTTTGTTGAAGTTATTCACACAGAGACCGAGAGACATTGAACATCCTAGAGGGTGTATAACAAAAAGCATTGAGGATATTAGGGTAGTTTACAAAACTTGGAGGTTATTTACATAATACACCAAATAGCTCTTTGTATGTCTAAAACAAAGTAAATTGTCATTGCAATAAAGTTCTTCACACTTGTTTCTAATTTTATTAGTGTGTAGACTGGAACAGATTTTAAGATGTTCATAACAATTTAAAAAATAGGGTGTATGTAACAAATAAATGTATACAGTGTTAGTTAAACATGCGGCAAAAATTCAAGTGGTTATTCCTTAGCCTGTTCTAAAAATATTTTGTCCTATGTATAATGTACAAATGTATAGAAATTGTTTAGGTATTTTGCACAGTGGTTATTCACACATAATCCAAAAAGATCTTGAATGTGTATAATAAAGTACATTAGAATTGAGGTCATTAAGTTACTTTATAACTGTCTGAGGTTATTTACACATAGGTCAAAGAAGCCTGAGGAGTGTGTATTTCAAAGTGGATTTGTATTGAAGTTACTGTGAGCAAAGTTTTTATAAAAACATTGGTCATATATTAAGACATATATACATATTTTGGTTGGATGCTAGAGAGAATTACTATGTAATCTATTTATGCTGTATTTAACAATAGCGTGCGGGTTGAATTGATAGACACAAAAAGTCTAAAGCGTAATGCACAAAAAGTTTGCTACAACAGGAGGACGAGGTTAAATTTAAGAATGTAATTGGTGTTAAACTGCATTGGTCGTTAAAGTATATATTATATAAAAAACAAAATGGCAATTACAAATACCATAAATGCTTAATGTTGTAAAAGAAAAGTTAAAAAAACAAATTTAAATATTTATATTCCTGTTTATTAATAAACACAACAAAGGTTTTCACGTTTTATTTTACATCAATACACTCACATTAGTGGCCTCAACTTAATGTCAACTAAAACAATTTGTATTAATATAAATAAACGGCGTTTGTGTGTAAAATACATTTTCTTTAACGGTAATTACCCAATATATACAGGGTGCCTTAAAATTGACAACCGTGCTTTTAGGATTTGACTCAGAAGGCTAAAAGTTTCTATATGTCTCTCGTTATAGAGCTAATGATGCAAATGTAAATAAAAACTTTTTTTACGACCACTACTCAAAAACGATTTTAAATTATTTATTTTGTTAAATCTAGTGACATAACTGTCAGATTTGACAATTAGTTGTGTAACATAATTTAATTATTTTATAATTTATGAATTGTTTTGTCATATTGATAAGTATTTTAAGTTTGTGGGTTTAAAATGAAACAATATTACCGTACTCAAGATTACGTCAATATGTTGAAAGTATTAGAGGCATGTAATGACAATGCCACTGATGCGGCTAGGAGAGGTTTCCAAATTGTAGACACCTCCATTCAAGACGGGTAGAACAAAAATTACTGAAAACAGGTAATTTAAATCCTTGTAAAAATCAGGCAGGACGTCAACTTACACTAAGCTTCAATCAAGAAGAGCAAATTATTGAATTTGTTGATTTGAAATGGAACCAAGTACAAGCGATTGAATTTAATCGTCTCAATTTCATATTCAAGAAAACAGTATTAACAGATTATTTTAAAAAAATGGTTTGTATCCATTTAGGCCTCAAAAAGTTCAAGTTTTGCATGACAGGGATAAAGAGCTTTAAGCCAATTTGTGTAGATGGTTGTTGCATAGCGTTTACAATGATCCGCATTTTATTGAAATGATTCTGTAGAGTCCGCATATACTGAAACAGGTGTTATAAATACTCATAATTTGCATCAATGGATGAATGTAAACCCTCACTTAATACGCCAAAGATCTTATCAAAGACAATGGTTAATTAACATTTGGGCTGGATTATTGAACAATAGTCTGATTGGTCTGCGTATTCTACCAAACCGACTTAACGCTAGAAAATAACTGGGTTTAATCGCCGCGTCCTGTTAGGGTGCCGCTGGTAGTATTGTTACAGAAAAATATTAAATCCTATCACATCAACAAGAATATTGGTAAATCCTTTTTTTTCTAGAAACATATTCACACGTACAGCGCCGTTTTTAAATTAAAATTGGTTCTTATAGGACAAAACGTGAACTAACTCAATATCCAACCAATAAAATGTCAGTCATCACTTTTTTTATATATTGAACTACATACATAACAATTATAGGAGCATTGGCAAAAACAGTTGAAGATCTTAAAATGAGGTTAGTAGCATGAAAACAATATATAAAAACAATGATAATATTACTGGTATAAATTTAAACGCTTGTTGGTAAAAATAAAGTATTAGTAAAGGAAACTGTATCTGTGAGAAAGAAAATTACAACTGAACAACTCAAAGATGCGTTAGATGGTGCTCATAAACAGAATTTATCAACAAAAGAAATGATAAATAAAAGAAATGTAAAAACTAATGGAAGTACTAAATCAAATAAAAATAAAAATGTAAATTTAAATAATAAGGATAACTTAAATATTGTACAAAATGATAAATGGGAAACAATAAATCGTCGTAAAAAAAAATCCAGTAAAACTAAATACAATTCGTGGAACAGCTACAGAAGATTCGTTGGTAAAAGGAGTTGCCCCACACGGGCATTTACATGTTTACAGAATGGACCCTAAGCTAACAGAAAATAACTTAACAACAACAATTTTGATAATGTTATATGCAAGAAACATCCTGAACTATACTAGTCGTTTAAAGTAACAGTTCCTTTGGAAGAAATAGAGTCATTAAGTAATCCTAATATATGGCCTGTCGGTACATGATTTGAGCGTTTTTTACAATGGCTTACAAACGTAAAAACACAAAAAACTTAGAACAGAACAACACAGTTTTAAATAAAACAAATAATACCTTACAGTTGTTCCATATTAATTTACAATCCTTAAGAAATAATCATAATGATTTAGAAATATTTTTGGAACAGAATAAGCAAATATGTGCTGTAACAATTGCCATTTTTAAATATTGTTATTGTATCTGTCTATCGTACACCTCTATCTGATTTTAATGAATTTTATGTTAAACTTGATAATATTCTGTGTTATCTAGACAAGAAATATGAAAATATTATAATTGGTGGTGACTTTAATGTAGATCTTATCAAAACCAATGAACATAAAAAAATGTTTATTGATTTGGTACAAAGTTGCAATTTTGAAATAACTAGGAGAACACCTATCTCAGCAACATGTATAGACAATTTCTTAATTAATATGGACGTACCATATGAAACAACAGTTATTGAACCCAATCTTTCAGATCATTTTGGCTTAATAATTAATACAGCAATAGATGTTAACAATACAAAAACGTATACTTTAATAACTTTGATAATTTTTTATTTACGGTATAAGTAAAACCATTTACATCTACATAAAAATACAATGAATATAAACAATATAATACATATATAAAACAATCAATATAAAAAACAGAAGCAAAAGATCGACATAAAAAACATAATTTTTTTTTGTTTTGTTGTTATATCCTTTTTTTATTGATTTAAAAGTTAATTATTTTGGAGATAGGATAAATAATTAAACTATTTGCTTATAGCATTTGGTTTTTTAATAGCTAACGTTTCGGCAGCGTTGCTGCCTTCCTCAGAGCTTTAAAACTATTTTAGCAAATAGTTTTAAAGCTCTGAGGAAGGCAGCAACGCTGCCGAAACGTTAGCTATTAAAAAACCAAATGCTATAAGCAAATAGTTTAATTATTTATCCTATCTCCAAAATAATTAACTTTTAAATCAAAAAACATAATATAATATAAAATACATAACATTTAATCAATATGTCTCAATTGAATCTTAAACATAGATTTAGAACAAAAAAAATTTAAATTGTTTGTTAAACTGTTCTACAAATTCTACCAATGGGGTTTTGAAATCCATAATTAGTAGAATGTGTAAATTCTCTAAATAATGAAGTCTGCCTGGTACGTCGTTCACTAATAGCAATGTAGAATGGAAGAGATACAAGTAACTCAAACATCACTAGACCAAACAAAAATGAGAGATCTGACCTTTTCGCCAAAGTTTTAGTGACGGTAAATTGTATAGTAAAGAAATGTAATTGCGATCAAAATTAACCGACAATATACCAGATCTATAGGACAACAGACAAAAAAATTTGTTTTGAACACGTTCAATATTCTGACTATGGATTTCATAGAAAGGGTACCAGACTGACGGAACGTACTCTAAATGAGAACGCACCAAGGCACAGTATAGTAATTTAAGAGTACTTGGAGAAAGATCAGCTGACATCCTATATACAAACCCCAGCATTTTTATAGCACGATTACACATGTAGTTGATATGTTTAACAAACGTAAGTTTAAAATCAAAAATTACACCCAAGTCTTTAATTTGTGTTACTTGTTGTACTTGTTATCGATAGTATAATCGTACAAAATTTTGCTTAGCGTTCTATTAAAACTGATAGCAAAACATTTATTAACATTAAACAAAAAGTTATTAATAAGACACCAAGCATTAACAGAGTTTAAATCTTGTTGTAAAAGATTACAATCATCGATAAATAAAATACTTCTATACATTTTTAAATCATCTGCAAATAACAGAAATGATAATGAACTAATACAGTCAGAAAGATCATTGATAAAAAGTAAAAATAAAATTGATCCGCAGTGAGATCCCTGAGGAACACCTGATAGAACTAAAATAGGTTGAGAAAGAAAGTTATTGATTTTTACACACTGCGTTCGGTTTTTCAAAAAGCAAGATAACCAAAAAACCACTGCATTATGAAAACCCAAAGCACGAAGCTTAGCAATCAAAATATTGTGGCTCACACGCACACTTTCCTTTATACGCAGTATAAAGGAAAGTTATCGTCTTTAAAACATCTAGATCAATTTTATGTTGCGCTATCTGAAGTTGATTGGTCTTGATTGTTCAAAATCACAGGACAAATTTACAAGTTTTTTAAATATTTTTTTAAATATTTTTAATCATTGTATTCCAGATGAAATTATAAATATCAACAATAATAAGAAACAAGTTTGGTATACATCAGAACTAAGGAATCAAAAAAATTATCTTAATTTACTATATGCTATTAGGAAACAAACAAATTCAACTGAACTGAGTGTATTAATAAAAAAAGAAAAAAGCAAATATAAAAACGAAGTCAAAAAAACAAAAATTGATTTTAACAGTAAACTGATAATGGAATCATTAGACAAACCAAAACAAGTTTGGGAAATAATTAATAAAAGCACCAATAGAAAACAAGTAAATAAAATCTCATCAACTATATCTGCTAACGAACATCAAACTTTTTTTGTTAATTCAGTTGAACATGTTTTGTCTAGTTTTAATCATAATGGTAAAAGCTATCAATTTTTATTAAACAATTACACAAGTGATACAAGCGCTTCCTGTTTTCTTGAACCAGTTTCGACAATGGAAATCAAATCTGTGATAGAATTGTTAAAAAATTATAATTGTATAGATCTGTATAATCTAAATTCTAAAGTACTTAAATATGTGTCAAATGTTATTGTAGAACCTTTGGAAAATGTTATAAATGCTTGTTTTGAAGAGGGAATTTTTCCTTCTGAACTAAAATTATCAAAAGTCATACCAATATTTAAAAAAGGGAATATAATTCAATGTGAAAATTATCGGCCTATATCAATAACACCAATTTTTTCAAAAGTTTTTGAAATGCTATTAAAAAAGCGCTTGTTCTCTTTTTTAGAAAAAATTATTTGTCGGGCACAGTTTGGATATATTCCTTCTAGATCTACAATAAAAGCTGTAAAACAACTTGTTCTTGACATCGAACAGGCCTTTAAATGCAAAAATGTGATGTCTGCTTTTTTCATAGATCTAAGCAAGGCATTCGACTCAAGTCAACCCTGAGAAGTTGTTGCACAAACTCAAATTCTATTTCATAAGAGGTGTAGCATTAAATATTGTTAACAGCTACTTAACTGGCAGAAAACAGATTGTCTTTGCTAGTGGTACTTTTTCGGATAGAAAAAAAATGTAAATGTAATGTGCCGCAGGGGTCTATTTTAGGTCCTCTGCTGTTTCTGTTGTACATAAATGATCTTGAATGTAATGTAACACTAGCAAGGACATATCTTTATGCCAATGACACAACTCTCATTCAAAGTGTAACAGCTTCTGTGGTGGATGAGTTGAGTCCTTTAGAAGAAGCAAAACAATGGTTTCATGCAAATAATTTAAAGTTAAATGAAACAAAAACAGAACATATGTTTTTTTTCTTACTTAATGCAAATGAAGGTGTTAATAATTCAATAAAATTTTTGGGTATTCACTTAGACAATAAATTATCTTGGCAACAGCATGTGGAATCGTTGTCCACAAAATTAAGCAGTAATATTTATTTAATAAAAAAAATAGCTGAGAACATGGATTTAAAAGTTACATGAATGGCTTATTTTGCATTTATTCAATCTTTAATTGAGTATGAAGTACTGGTTCTCATCATGCTAATCGAATCTTTGTTTTGCAGAAGAAAGCTGTTCGTGCAGTTGCGGGTCTTGGTTTCAGAGATACGTGTAGGTTTCATTTTAAAAAACTGGGTTTTATGACTGTTGCAAGTTTATATGTATTGGCATGTTTGGTGCATGTGAGAGAAGGTATAGATGCTGGAAATTACAAGTTTCAAAATAAATTGCATAATTATTGAACCAAATCAAGTAAAAACATCTGCTTGCCATACTGCAGACTAACAAAAACAAGTATGATAGTATACAGCTGTTATGTCAGTCTAAACTGCTAACTGAGAATACTATCGGGAGTAGATAGAAAAATTTGAACGCAATTTAAGAAAACAGAAAAGCAAAAAAATTATATTACGAGGAGATTTCAATGCAAAATCACCGAGATGGGGAGGATACAAAAGAAATTTAAGAGGAAAAATCTTTGAGGAGATGATACCGGGATTAAACCTTACAATTTTCAACAAAGGAGACAAACCAACGTTTGTAAAAGGAAGTTTAAAATCACATATTGACATTACCATAGCAACATGGGAAATGGCAAGTATTGTAGATGAATTTACCTAGGCAGAAGAGGAATCACTGAGTTTACACAAACATACAATATAATACAAAGGAGAAAGGAAAGCAGGAGTACACGAAAGAACGTAGATGGAACGTAAAAAAAAACGGACAAAAAGAAGATAAAAAAGCCATGAAAACAAAAGAAGTGACAGAAAACAAAAACATAGAGAAGGAATGCAAAAAAATACTACAACACAAACAGGAAGGAATCTCAAATTAAGAGGAAAAACAAAGGGAGTCTACTTAAAAGAAAACAAAAGAGAAGAAATCATAATTAATAAAGTGTTTCCAAAGGGAGAACCGGTAGACGAACCAGACAAAGAAGAAGAAGAAAAAAAAGAAACAATTATGGCAACAGTAGAGATCATAATGTTATGAAAAGCAATTATAGAGGCGGCAAAGAAAAGAGAACTGAACAGAAAAACAATCAAGATCATATGGAGCTACTTACAGGGTAGAAACTTAGTGACCAAGAAAGAAAGGGTGGAAACCTAGTGACCAAGAAAGAAAGATTCAATCTTACCAGAGGGGTACCACACTAGTACGTAGCACTAGTAGGTAGAGACGTAAAAATAAAAGTACTAAAAGAAAGACTGGGGCTGGCAATAGATATGATGCAGATGGATGAAAAGTAAGCTTTTAAAATTAGCAACACAGAAAACAGAAGCGGCATGGCTATCGACTAAAAGGACTAATAGAAGAACAGGTAAGATACCCGTAGGAAACCAAGTGGTAACTATAAAGAAAATCAAATACTTCCAAGTGACACTCGAAGCAAAAGGGTAGAATAATCAGGTTAAGGAAGCAGTCATAGGAACAAAGGAAATGAAGAGAAAGCTCGGTAGACTCATGCCATAAAACGTAGGTTCAGAAGACGCCAGAAGGCTAATAGCAACACTCAAAAAGCAAATTTTTATTCGCAGCAAAAACATGGGGAGAAGCCATGAAGACACAAAAATAACAAGAATGAAATAAGAAGAACTCCAAGAGCCAGTTCGTTAAGAATCAGCAGGGCTTACAGAACGGTGTCACAGGAAGCAGTAGAGGTGATTGCGTCAACACCGCCCGCGGATATGATAGTGGAAAAAAGGATAGAAATAAAGAAACTAATAAAAGAAGGAACCAGTAAAATGGAAACAAAGTTAAGAGCAAAAGAAAAAACAATGGAAAGATGGTAGAAACAGTGAATAAAGGAAAAAGGGAGAATGAACAAGAGAACTAATCCCGGAAATAAAAGAGTGGGTAGAAAATATCGTATATGTAGCCTTTGGAAAGTTTTTGCAAAAAAAAAAATAAAAAGAAGACAAAAGATATATATTCTGTCAAGAAGAAACATACGATAATGCACAACACACTTTAGCACAGCGTGGGAAGAAGAAAAAAAATTGAAAACATACTGGAAAGCAAAGTGTATAAAACAACAATCATTAAAAAATGCCTAAGACATGAAAATAAATGAAGGGCGCTAAGAAACAAAAATACTAAAACAAGAGGAGTTTGACAAAAAAAAAATAGAAAAAACAAACACACAAAATAAAAGCCTTAAAAGATAAAGGAGAAAAACAAAAAAAGCAAAATAGAAACTAAAAAACAGGGAAAAGGATAAAAAAGAAAGAAATAAGGGACAATTATGCATACCAAGAAATAGATAATGGATAACTTTTGAGATGGCCAGAATATACCTGACAACGAGAGGACACAAAGAAATAATTCCAAATGGAAATACAAGGATATCTCTGGAGGTAAAACTAACAAATCTTGGACTACCAAAAGGAATACAATGGAACTGCATACACTATTTATGAAGGAAGTAGAACACGATGAAGAAGAAGTAAACAAATACCTAAGAAAACTAAGAACGTATCTGAGGACAAACCAAATAACTAGAATAAATAACACACGGAGTGGAGAAAGAAGAGAATGCAGAGCTGGATGTCAGTGCAGATAAAAAAGATACAAAAAGGCAAAAGAAACAGTCAAAGGTAAGGGTCATATAAGAAGAAAGGGGCCGAGGAAAGCATGCGTGCCGCAGACTCTGTGTGAAAATTGAAAATCCGCGAAGCAATAACTAGCCCACCTCAAACTACTGCCAAATCTAGAATAGTATGTCAAGGACATTATAACAACAAGATTTACGCAGAGAAGAAAACCGGAAAGTATTGCCATGCATAAGTTATTTTTAAGAGCTACTTGTTGAAGCTAACACCTCACAACGTCTACAAAAAAATCCTAGATAGATTAGGTTATTTTTTGGGTTATTTAAAAAACAAGTTTACCGCAAATTTGTTGTGAATGCTGAAATGTAGTAGCTGATATTCAAGCTGCTGTGGCGTTAATAGACAATAATATGCTACAGAAAGTTTGTGCTTCTATATTAAATTGTGTAAATGTTTGCATTGAAGTAGGAAGCCGCCTATTTGAACACATTATTTAGTATAAACAGATGTAGACAATATCTTGTTCTTTTAATATTATTAGTTTTTTAAAAAAAGACAAAAGAAAAAAATTGCACATTTTTTATTTGCCCCCTTAGTCAAATTTCAAAAGCACGGGCGTATATATGAAGTTATATTACTTTTTGACCATACTCAAATATAACTCCAAATTGCCTAAAAATTAAATATGTACCAAAAAACATGTTTCTTATAATTTCAGCTTTTGAACATATAATTTTAATTTTTGATGTTTTAGAAAGTTTAAGAGACGCCTAAAAATTCCATTTTTAAAAGTTAATAAGTCCACTCTTTTTTTTGTATTTGTATTTTATATTTTTTTTTATTTAGTTATTTTTAATTCTCTTGAACGTGGACCGTTTGAAAATAGCCTAAAAATAACAAAAACAGCCCCATATAAAAAATGTAAACCTATTACTTTTGTTTTAAATTGTTTTTTAACATTTTTTTGATCAAATGTACAGATTGTGAGACATGACTTCTCGAAGATTGGCATTTTAGTAAAAAAATCTTATTTTTGTATATAGCGAACCCGTAACTTCTAAATAAATAGTTTTTGCAGAAATTTTTAAAGATTATTTTTTATCCTAAATTTTGAAAATGCTGTAGCTTGAACTCAGTATTATTACTAAGAACCAATCTTTCAGGGATGTTCTAAGTATATATGAAGAATGTTCTCTAAAATCATACACAATTTGTACGTTTGTTAAAAAAAACTTAATTTAAAACAATAATATTAAACCAGAGTAAACTTAATTTTGGTGAAATTTGACACTATCAAGGCATTTTTAATAAAGAACTGTTTTTGTTCTATTTAAGCTATTTTTAAAAGGCTAAATAAAAAAAACCTAAAGTATAAAATATCACAAAAATTAGTGCTTGTAGATTTTTTCAATGTTCCTACATTGAGAAAAAAATGTGATTTTATACTTTGAACTTTGAATGTTTTCAAAAATTTAGAACATGAGTTTAAGAGCTAAAAATGTTAAAAATATGTGTTTTGGTAATAAAAATTGTATTCAATTCTCAGTATATATGAGCATTTTTGACCAAAATACTAATCTTTCAGAAGTGGTATCTCACGATTTTGATGTTTGATTGGAAAAAACTTTAAAGAACAATTTAAAACAAAAAATTTAAGCAATTTTGTTAAAATTTGACATTGTCACAGCATTTTTAATGTGTCTTACATTGATATTGTTTTTGAAATTATGCTATATTCTTAATGGCCTACGCTTACAAAAATTTAAGAACAGATAAATTAAAAAAAAAAATAAACAGATAAAGTGAAAAAATGAGACTTTGTAGATTATTCTCTTCTTACGGTGAGAAAAAAAAATGTTAAAAATTACCTAACAAATGCAATTTTTAGTTGTTTTTCTAAACTTTAAAAGGCTCTCAAAAATTGAGATCATGATTTAAAAAACTGAACATTTGGAAAACATATTTTTTGGATACCTACTATCACGTGTTTAATATTTAGCCAATTTGGAGATATTTAGTTTTTGAGTAAAAGTAATAAAATTACCCGTATAAAAGGTGTCTCAAAGATGTTTTGAGACTTCCCAATTTAAAAATACTGTCATATTTAAAAAACAAAATATAAAATCATTTGCCGGGAAAATGATTTATTGACTACAAAAAAGGAAGTATTGTTACCTTTATTTAATTTAATTTAAAATAACTAAATTGGTTTCTAAAAATAAATTGACCAAGTTACGACTTTGCACAACGGTTCGGCTTGAGCCCCACATAATGTTATGAGCATTAAAATCACTCATAAGGGTTAAATTGATCAACCATACAAATGTCCAAACTGACATTTGGCAAAATATAGATTGAACAAACAGTCAATAAAAAAAGACTTGTAGTAGAACGGCTACTGCTTTTAATGCAGTGTTGATGTGTAGTTTTTTGTTAAAAACCGTGTCACAAACCAATAAGGCTGCTTCACTCTGAGCACAACCAACATTTGCACAACCTTTGCAATAAATTGTGTAACCACAAAGATTTACTAAACTTTTAGCCTTAAACTAGTTTTCTGTAAGATAAATAATGTTTTGGATAATACAGTTTTAAATTTGTAATGTGCATTATATCCATTTCAGCTTCATTATATAATATTTAAAACACAATTGTGTTAAAAACCTGCATCTCAAGTGACGGTATTCTAAATTGGGCTAACATCTTTGCATAGTTTAACTCAGAGTCTTAGCTTGTTTAGGCTTTACTTTGAATAAGTGACCTTAGATAGTTTCTGCTTAATATTAGCCTCCAACCTGATATCTATCAGTATATTTCAAAACTGTTTGAATAGGTGTTTCAACAACTGCAAATTGCAATCTCTTTTGAGCATCACAGTAAGACATTTTTAATTTTATTTTGGAACAATCTCTAGAAAAAACAAAATTAGAATTCATGCAAAAAGCTGAAATGCTAGTGATTTTCTTTAATGCAAATTGTTAAAGATCTTTTTTGATAGCTTGCAATTTGTTTTTGATCTTTCAAGTACAACTGTGTTTGTGCAAAAGTGGTCAAAAACAACTTAAAGAAAAGAAGACAAGAAATAAACAATATTAATAACGGTGTATAAATTTTTAATACAATTTAAAGACTTAAGGTTCTTAAAGACTTTCTTAGTTAGCATCTTAGTACTATTTTTTATTTTTCTCTATGTTATGCACAACTTTTCAAAGTCTTTTTTGACTCTAAATTTTTTAAATCAAATGTAACCTGTTTTAGCCACGTGGAAATAATTGAATTTACGTCCTTACGCGGTCTAAGTAGATTGGGTAGGTTTTTATAATAAACTCTGTCTTCTTACTCTATGTATTTATTGCTGTTCGATTGCAAGTTCAATAATAACTAACTCTATTTTACATAAAATACAATATATATATATATATATATATATATATATATATATATATATATATATATATATATATTTATATATATATATATATATATATATATATATTTATATATATATATATATATATACAATTTATTAATGGGTAAAAGTGTACAGGGAAAAAAAAAAGTGTGCAATGATTAGTTTTTAACAACGAGTAATAAAATTCATATTTCTGGGAATTTAAGAGTTAATCAGGTATAAAGGCTTAAAAATAAATACATCTGTACAAATAAAACAAATAATTACAAACGGATGTCACAATAACCATAAATATAAAATAATTAGATATAATAAAACGTATTAAATAATAATACAATTTGGCGGCGCCAACATGCTCTCACCTTAAAAGGGTTAATTTCTTTTAAAATAATTGTTTAATTGTCACCTTGATTTGGTAACAAAAATATTTTTGAGACCGCACGTTTAAAAACACCACTTGCAGTTTTCAGTGATACTACACGCACATGTCCATCGCTTCCTTTGAATAGTTCTAAAATTCTGCTCATTTTCCACGTTGCAGGAGGATCATTTCGTTCGATAAGTAGAACCATCAGACCTTCTTTCAGCTGGTGTGGATTTTCTTTACGCCACTTAGTACGTGTTTGCAAGTGATTTACGTATTTTTGTTTCCATTTTTGCCAAAACTGCTGCGTTAATTCCTGCATACGTTGAAATGTCACTAAACGATTGGTTGGTACATCGCTGAGGTCTTCATCAAATGTAGTTGTTAATGGTCTTCCAATTAGAAAATGTGCCGTGGTAAGAGGGTTCAAATCATGTAGATCGCTACTAAGAGGATATAAAGGACGCGAGTTAGGTACAGCTTCGATCTGTGTTAGAACCGATTCAAATTCTTCATGAGTTAAAATTAATTCCCCTACTACGCGAGTGAGATGCCGTTTCATCATTTTTATATTAGCTTCCCAAATTCCACCAAAGTGTGGAGATTTAGGCGGTATAAATTCCCAAGTTATATCAATACCTTCATTCGACATGGCGCTATCAAGTTCCAAATTCCAAGTGATAAATTCTTTTGTGAGGCGCTTTAATTCTGAATTAGTTCCAACAAAATTGGTTCCATTGTCCGATAATATTTTGTTAGGTTTACCTCGTCGCGCTATAAATCTGCGAAATGCTGCTATAAGAACGCTTGAGCTGATAGATCCGATACTACTTCTAAGTGAATTGCTTTAGTGCATAAGCAGATAAACAAACCAGCATATATTTTAAACGTTTTACTTCCACGAGAACGTCGTTCGTGTCCTTTAAATGGGCCAGCAAAATCCACGCCTGTGGTTAAAAATGGAGGTGATGGATTGACTCGATGTTCGGGCAAATTTCCCATCATTTGGATGTATGGTTTAGGGTTAGATTTAAAACAAGTTACACATGTTCTAACAATTTGCCTAGTTAAATTTTGCCCCCTAACAGGCCAATAGTTTTGTCTCAACATAAAAAGAAGCTGTTGGGGACCACAATGCAAGTTTATTCTATGATAGAATAAAGCCAACAACGTCGTTAAATGATGATGTGGCAATATAATTTGATGCCGTTGGTCAAAATTTTGATTACAATTTTTTAATCTTTCTCCTACTCTTAACAAACCGTCATTGTCAATAAATAGAGAAAGTGAAAGAATTGCGGAATTTAAATCTAAATTTTTTCCATTTTTTAATTGTTCAAGTTCAATTCTATAAGATTGTATTTGAATTAGTTTTATTAACAATTTTAATGTTTTGCTGCGTTCTTGTGCTCCAATGTTGTCTGAATAATTTTGTTTCTGTCTAATTTTATTAATAAACCGTAAACAATAAGAGAAAACACGAATTAATTTTGGCAAATTTGAAAATTGTGATATAATATTTAGATTAGTTGTTACAGTATATGAAACTACTAATCTTTCATCAGGTGTTTCAACATTAAGATGGCTATCTACAGGATAATCGTTTCATTGGAGCCATGAGGGCCACCATAAATTATGAGCGTCGGTCACTTCTAGAAATGAACCTCGAGAGATTAAATCAGCTGGGTTGTCAGCTGATTTAACGTGATGCCCATTTTCTGACAAAGTTAACTGCTGAATTTCTGAGACTCTATTAGCCACAAAAGTTTTCCAGTGACTTGGACAAGATTTTATCCAACATAATGTAACCTTTGAATCAGACCACAGAAAAATTTTATTAAACTTAATTTTTAGTATTGTAAGAATACGTTGGGTCAATTTTGCAAGTAGTACACTCGCGCAAAGTTCTAACCTGGGTATAGTAATTTGTTTGATTGGAACAACTTGACTTTTGGCCGTCAATAATTCAATTTTGTGTACGTTGCAGTCATTTATACTTTTAATATATATGCACGCGCCATATGCCTTTTCCGAGGCATCTGCAAATCCGTGCAGTTCAATATATGTGTAGTTTGTGCTGATTGCTTGCCGTTTTATTTTGATTGAGTCTATTTTATTTATATGAAATAAATATCGTTTCCATTCATAATCAATTTGTAATGGCACTGGGTCATCCCAACTGCTTTTTAGTTTCCATAAGTCTTGAATAATTAACTTTGGAATAATAGTTAGTGGACTTAGTAACCCAAGTGGATCAAATAGTTGAGCTGTTTGACTTAGAATTGATCGTTTTGTATAGGAAATTTTATCTAGGCATTTTTTACTATTATACTGGAACTGGAAATCATCTGTTATTGCATTGAAAACAATACCAAGAGTTTTTGTTTCATTCGTAAATATATTTGAAAACTGTGAACTGTTTCCATTACTGGACTGAAAGTGATTGATCAATTGTTTACTGTTTGAATTCCATTTACGAAGTGAAAATCCCGCAGAAATTAAAATGTTTGAAACTTCAGTACAACGAGTAATTAAGACGTCTAAGTTATTGGACCCTGTTAGTAAATCGTCGACGAACATATCTTCTTTGATAATACTTGAAGCTTATGGATAATTGTCTTTATTCTGATTTGCCAATTCAAATAAACATCGTATAGCAAGATATAGAGCTGAAGCCGTTCCGTATGTGACGGTATTTAACTCATAAAAATTAAGTTTTAAATCTGGATGATCACGCCACATTATTTTTTGTAAACATTTTTGATCAGGATTGATTAATACCTGCCTATACATTTTCTCTATATCCGCTATAGCTACGAAACAGTATTTCCTAAATTTTATTAAGAGAGTAAAAAGATCTGACTGAATGGTTGGACCTACATGTTGAATTTCATTTAAAGATATATTTGTCGAGGTTTTTGCGGAACCGTCGAAAACTACTCTTAATTTGGTTGTATTGCTATATTTGCGAGTAACGCAATGATGCGGAAGAAAATATTCGTGTTTTTCGTTTTTAAAAGAAATGGGAGACATATGTTTCAGATCTATATATTCAGTTATAAAATCTGAATACATTTGTTTTTGCGTAAGATTTTTATTTAAACGATTTTCCAAACTGTAAAACCTTCGCAGGGCTTGTGCGCGTGAATCACCTAATTCATACTGAACTTGTTTTAATGGAATTGAGACTATAAATCGACCCGATTGGTCACGACGAGTGGTGGTTTTAAAATGTGATTCGCAGAACTCTTCAGCTGGTGTTAAAAAATTTGAATTTTTCTCGTAACTATCAAGTTGCCAGAATTTTTCTAATTGTGAATTCAGTGACAAACAGAAACAACTTTGTTTTGATAATAATTTACTGGTATGATGCCTGAAATGATCCAACCGAGTTGTGTATTTTGCATCTTTAAATCAGAATTTTCAATGATAATTTGACCATCTAAAATAATGTTCCAAAAAAAAGTGAAACCAACGAGTATGTCGATCGGTTTTGACTGATGAAATTCTTCATCAGCAAGTGAAACATTGAATGGGATATTAAAATTAAATCTTTCAAACGATATTTGAGGTATGTTATTTGTGAGTTTGTCAAGAATCAAACACGACATTTCAGTTGCAAATGATGAAGTTTTAGATGTTGCCTTTAATGTAACACAATGATTAATATGTGACATTTTTTGATTTATTCCCGATACTATATGATTAAGTGAGTGTTTGTTTAATTTTAATTTATTTACTAATGAATTTGTTATGAAATTTGATTGTGACCCGGAATCTAATAAAACACGAGCTTCGTGTGCCTTTCCAGATTGATCAAACACATTGACTTGAGCAGTACACAATAAAGATACATTATTTTTAATCGTCGAACAATTGACTACTGCGGAAGGTTCAGTTGATTTTTCGGTTGATTGATTGTTTACAGATTTTTCAAAATGAAGTAAAGTATTATGTGATAAATTACATTTGCGACATGCAGACGACTTGCAGTCTTTTACATCGTGACCCTTTCGAAGGCAATTTAAACATAATTTCAACATTTTAGCTAAATTGAAACGATTTTGAATAGATTTTTCAAGAAATTCGGAACATTGATTTATATAATGTGTATTGTTACACACTAGACAAGAATGTGAGCTTTTCGATGTTATTGTGAATGAGTTTATGTGTGATTTATTTTTTGATACATTTTGAGGCTGATATCTACCTGTTTCAAAAATATACGATTTTTTTAAGAGAAATTTGATTAAATGTTGATAATTAGGCAATTCATCGGATTTAAAATTATTATTCATATATAAATCCCATTCAGTATTAGTTCGTTTGTCTAGTTTTGATAGAATGTGAGGAATAAGTAACACTTCAAAATTTTCAGGAGATATTTTTAATGATTCGATTCTACGAATATATTGCTCAAGCAAATTTGCGGCAGATTTTAGTGAAGTAAAATCGAAGTTTAAAATATTTTTTGAATGTGCGTAAATAATTCTTCGACGTTGATTGAATCGATCTTTTAAAATATTGTACGCGACCATATAATTTGATGCAGTAGTTTCTAATGATTTAATAGTGTTTAATGCTTCACCGCTTAAGGCAGATCGCAAATAGCACAATTTCTGAACTTCCGGTATGGAACCATTTTCATGAATAACCGCGTTAAATGCGTCCTCAAATGAACGCCACTTAGTAAAATCACCATCGAATGAAGGTAATTGTATTGTGGGTAATTTAATGTTTTTAGATGAGTCCGTATTAATAGATTCTACTTTTCTAATGTTTTTTGGTTTAATAAGAGCAGACGCGGCACCCAAAAACATATCAATTAATGATTCTAATTCAATTCAAATTTTGAATTCAGTTTCAATATGTTTAGACACTGACTCAATTGAAGATTGAGTTGTCTCAAACTGATCTGCATTTTCTTGCAACCTTTTGAGTCGGCGCGATATTGTTTCGACGTCAACATCACTTAAGGGTTTATTGACAAAACTATTTATAAATTGTTCGAATGACGTTAGCTGCATTAAAAACGCGTTTCGTTTTTCAATTAGTTGCGGTTCTGTTAAACGAGGCATTGTTTTAAGATCAAAGCTTTACTAACACGAGAAACGAGGATATGGGAACACAAAGGAAAGCACTTACTTGTTTGTAAATATATTTGTGTTGTTTCGACAAATGATGAAGTTGAAGTGCTGCGAATGACCTGGTGCAAACTTCTTAAAGACGGTTTTTCTTTATTATAAAAATCCGGTTCGAAGGACCATTGGTTTAGCCACGTAGAAATAATTGAGTTTACGTCCTTACGCGGTCTAAGTAGATTGGGTAGGTTTTTATAATAAACGCTGTCTTCTTACTCTATGTATTTATTGCTGCTCGATTGCAAGTTCAATAATAACTAACTCTATTTTACATAATATACAATATATATATACAATTTATTAATGGGTAAAAGTGTACAGGGGGAAAAAAAGGGTGCAACGAGTAATAAAATTCATATTTCTGGGAATTTAAGGGTTAATCAGGTATAAAGGCTTAAAAATAAATACATCTGTACAAATAAAACAAATAATTACAAACGGATGTCACAATAACCATAAATATAAAATAATTAGATATAATAAAACGTATTAAATAATAATACAATTTGGCGGCGCTAACATAACCTATATGAGGTCTTACAAATCTTTTATTATGTTTGGTTTTTTTAAACATTCTCAGTATTTCAGCAGATTTTAAAATATTTGATACATTTTTAAGAGTATTCTAACCGTTATTTTGATTTGTAGTATTATTACGAAAACAAATTATATGTACAAATAAGAATATTGCAAACATTACTCTTTTCGTTACAATACTGGAAATTAAGATAATGTTCGGGATGTTCTTCAAAGTCCTTTACTTGAAAAAGTTATGTTTTGAGTAAAGGGGTTTTGATATTCTAACATTTTTTTAGCACAAGTCTCCTAGTTATATTTTTTATTAACATTTTATTCTCTCATATTGTAGCTACGCATACTGTAGCTCTCAAAGTTTGTTATGATTTATATAACCTTTGAAAAAAATTAAATTTAAAAGACTTTTTATAGTCTTGTAAAGTATCCAAAAGTATTTAGTTTTCTATAGACCCTTGAACTATTCTCAGTGTTGTAAGTCACAACGTAAATTTTCAATGCTTTTTACAAAATAATTCTAATAATTCTCTCTATTTCTTCTCAGACGTCAACGTATTCTTAGAACTATAATTTTTATTTTATAGTGGATATGTTCTTTAAGACTTTTTTTCTAGTGTCTTAGACTAACTGAAGATCTGTTAATAGATTTTCATATTTCTTGGCTTTTTAAAGTTTTTAAGATTGCTTTTAGAGTAGCTTTTAATGAAATCTTATAATTTTGATTACAATGTGGATCGGCAATTAAATTTGTTACCCACGCCTGCAAGCATACTATAGTCTGATGTATTTTAAATGATTTCAATAACTTTTTATTGTCGTACAATAGTTAATTAATATTTTACGTTGATAATTAATTACAAAATAAGTGCAAAAACTTTATTAAAGATTTGTGATGTACGTATATTGTTTTTGATTACAATTTTAAAAATACATATTTTAAAGGAATCAAATTTAAATGTTATATGTATATGAAAATAAATGTGTCAATTTTGTTCTGGTATAGTTTGAATTAACGATTGTGTTGAAAATAATCAGTCGTAGTTACATACGTCATATATCATTGGTATTTATACCCGCTATACTAAATTTATTGTATTATATGCGTATATTACATTTTATGCCTACAATTAAACGAGAACAGTAATAAAAATCCAATCAGTGTGTTATGTTATATTTTTTCGATATCGTTTCGACACTGAGGGTGTTCCTAACTTGTTAATGGTTTTTAAGCAAATCGATCGATTCTACCATAAAGGGTATTGTTCTATTGGAAGCCATTTTATGTTCATGTTTCGGAGAAATTATTATTATTTCCAATATTTGTGTAAGGTATTTTATGTACGTATATTTCAACAACCCGAATGTTTTATATAGTTTTTTATTCCAGCTATAAAATTGTTTTAATTGGAGTTGATGAGAGAGAATGCGACAATTTTATTCGCTTTTACTTAATATAACAGGCTTCCTACGTTCATAGCAAAAAAGGAAACAAGTCTTGCATGTTGTGTGCCTGCAGTGCAGACTGATGGAAGCTAAGCGATGGTCCATGTAACCGGAAAATTAAGCTTGTTGCCAGTTACATGCAAATATACAGAGCAATTTAGAACCGAATGGAAATAATTAGAGCATATTTTATTGCATGCAATAATTAATTGATTTATTTTATAATGTTTGATAATCAGAGCTCTACAAAACTTTAAAAATATATGCATATTCACTGTTTATATGCATATTATATGAACTGTAATACTAATGTAACGGTAAAATTCAGAATAAAACAACACTGTACTCATAACAGACATTAAAATAATGTAAACTGTAAATAATAAAAGTTATTGATAACATACAATAAATAAAACATAGTAGATAAGATATGATAAATGTATATTGTACTATAAACTAACGATGGCTTGGCGCTATTCTTTTAAAAATCGAATGGTGGTGGCCGTTACTATTTTCTTTATAAAATAAATAAAACACACTTACTATGTACTATATCACGAATATATTTGTGATAGGTAAATTACATAATAAATGTGTTTTAGCTATTCTTTTACATATTAGTATCTATTCGTATTTTATCATGTTTCATTAAAGTATACTTCTTTGTCAAAGTCATCTTGCGTGAGGAAATACAGAAATCATAACAATATCATAGACCTGGCCGTCTGTCTGAACACCGGGTCATGTGGATATCGTCAGGCGGTACACACTACATTCCCATCGAGGATTGACAAAGAGTATGGAACGGCTTCAAGAGCAAATAAAAGAAAATCAAGATCTCCGTGACTGCATAGAAGTTGCCGATAAATCTCAACAGGAGAGAACAGGTTTCCCTATGTCGTTTGCGCATAGAACATATCAACTTGACTTCATTGTATCATGTCAAACATGTCCCGACCCTCTAACGGTGAAGTTCATTTTGGAGGAATGCCAAGACGCAGGACTCTTTAAACAGGTGTAATTTTTGTTTGTTTTGTTTGTTGTGAGTCTTTTACAACTTTAGTGCAATGTGTATATTAGGTTTAGTTAGTTTTTAGGTTCTGGCATCAAAGTTTTTTACATCTTTGGTGTCATTTATGATATTAGGTTAGTTTATCAAACCTCGGCGCATAAACTGTTGCAGACTCAAGCCAGCGGAGCATTTTAAAATGCTGTGACATTTATTAATTCAGGACCATAATTACATTTAATATGAGAGTGTAGGTGGACCAGATATTATACCAGTATCAACAGCGCTTTCATTCTTTCAATTAACGGGTTCGGTAATAAATTCAAAAGCAGCTGTGAAGTAGTAACATAAGCATAAGCCCTAAAATATCGACCCTTGTACCTGAAAAAAGATTTAGGTTGGAATCTCTGGCGTAGGTAATCAGCTTTGGTAGCAAAAATAGGCCAACCCTAAATAAATAAACAGTATTTATGAAAACCGAATCTAAAATTCTAAAACGTTCCTCAGCGGAGTAGGATTCCTTTAAGAAAAATCATATTGAAATGTCAACAACGTTTATCGTGGGCTCTAAAAATTGGTACGTACCACAAGTAATATCAAAAAAGTGCGACAAACGGTACAGCAAAGTCCGCAACGTTCTGCAGTTTGCCAAGCAAGAACATTGAACATTTTGAACATTAGCCTTAGGCAAATTTTACACGACAACTTAGGATTCTATTCCTATAAAATTCAAATGATGAACGAGATTAAACCATTATATTTTGCAACACCTATTCAGTTTTGAGCAGATTTTCTTGCTTTTCTTTGCAATAATGCAAATGTTTTGCATAACTTAATTTTATCTAATGAAACACATTTTCATTTATTGGGTTTTGTTAACAAACAAAACATGCGGTATTGGTCGTCTAAACAACTCCGTGCAGTTCAAGCGCAACCTTTACATTCCGCAAAAGTCACAGTGTGGTGAGGCGTCTTTGTCTTTGAAATACTAAGGTCTTATTTTCTGAACAAGAAGCAATGTAGAAAAGAATGCAGCAAATGGTTTACTAAAATGAAGATAAAGTTAGTCGCTCCTCGACATCTGGTTGGAATACAGACCCCCACCCCATCATCATGTGATTGTTGGTGTAGTGCGTTAGAGATTCTAAGAGTGTATTAATTTTTTATTAAAATAAACAAAATGTTATCATTCTCGCATATATCAATGACATCTAAGCTGTTTTTAGCAAGGTAAGAATGATTTGGTACAAACGTATAATTATTTATTATTTTTTCCAAATGATTGCCATTTGTATTTATAAATATTTTAATTCTAGAAGTGACCTGTGCGCAAATTAGCATATCTAATCTATTACATGTAATGTTAACCGTGTTATTTGCAAGGTATGTATTGTGCCGACCTACTTTACGTTTGTCACAGTTAAATGAAACTTTAGACGCTGCACAGTCAATCACCGCAATATTTTTTCTCAAGAATGTGGATCCTAACAATACATTTTTTGGCAATGTGTTTATCACTAAAAAATCTACTATAAATTTATTTTCATTAATTTCCACATTTAAAGAAATGTTTCCTACACATTTAATTTTAAAATTACCTAAACTTATTTTTTTTTTTTTTCAAAGTTGTATAATTATTATTTACAAAATTAAGAGAAACTAAATTCATTCCAGCACAAGTATCTACTAGAATGTCTGTATATTTATCACCCACTATTCTGTTTCTATTCCTGTTGTCGCTGGACATGAAGCGGCATTTTATTTCTATTACTATAGTAAGCATTTTTTCCTACATACTTATTATGCTGGTAATTAAGTGGCATATTGTATGACTTATGGCCGATCTCACCGACACTTCTTAAATCAATACTTACGTAAAGTTTTGCTTACAGCTAGCTGTTACTTAAATTTTATATGCGTCTCACCAGTCATTTAAAACAGATACTTACGTTAAGTATAGGAGAGTTTCTGACTATCGAGCGGCACATCAGATTTTGGCCAATATACATTATATTGACTCTAAATTTTGCGTGCGCTTTTGTAGTATTGTGTGTACAACTTAATATTAATATAACCATAAAATTAAATGTGTTTGTTGACATTTGAAGTTGTTTATCGGTTTCTGGAAATAACAGAAATTAAAACATCGATTTTATATGTGAAAACATCTGCTGATAAAATGAAACATAAATTACAAATAAAAAGTCTAATTGCTGAAAAATCAAAATAAAAGAATGCAAAGAAAATGAATTTATTTATTTATACTGAACAAACAAGCTTTATTTTTATTAAAATTGCTTTTTTATATTGTAATAAATAAAAATGAAACTTGTTATTATATAAAATTTGTCTTGGAATGACATTATTAATTATATTCATAATAATAATATCAAATGAGATATCATCCTGTGCAATTATTATATTTTCCTTCATATATTAATATTCTTTTACTTGACACTTGCTATAAAAATTACAAATTTGGGGTTAAGTACCCGGTAAGCCCTCGATATCGGCGACTTATATTGAACCATTAGTTAAGGGTTAAGATTGCGTTTAAATGGACGGTGCAACGCTCTAACTAGAGCTTAGCTATTTAACTGGTGGTTAACTTTTAAGTAGTGTCGGTGAGATCGGCCATTATTTACAGGAGATATATTTAATTGAGACTTAACTATATCGCTCACGGTTTGTTTCATTTCACTTATAACCGCTTTAGAAATTTGCTCCGTAAGCTCTATTACCTTTACACTATCTGCCTCTTTCACTAAATTTTGGGGATTTTAAACCGATACATTATTTAAATTATTGCCTACAGATGCCATATATGGATGAACGGGTTGATATGGGTACATTGACACTGCTGTTGCATGTGTTTCATTTTCAGTAGAATTTATATGTTCTACCAATCTTTGTATGTCACTCAAACTATTAGGCTGTTGAACTTGTACCATGTATTTATAATGCGGTAACATATCATGTAATATGTAATTTGAAACATCGCATTCCGACATATTCGGATTAATTTGATCGCACAAATCAAGGGTGGCGTAATAATAATTGATCAGTTTCTCATTGGGCTTCCGAACAGAATTATTTAACTTTTGTTTTAAATCCTGTTCATATGAAGGACTAATAAATGATATTTTGAAACTGTCCAATGTTCGCGACCAATCAGCGTCCGTATTGCAGGAAATTAGCAAAATACACCAATTTTAAACCATCATCCCATCCATTAAAATTTGCATTAATTTCAAAATTTCTTATAAACGCAATTGGGTCATCTTTGCTAGGGTCAAATAAAGGAAACGACAGAAATTTTGCAACTTTTGGTTGCAAATTATTTGAGATATTTTCCTCTTGTAAAACAGGTGTCTTATTTAAACCGGAAGTTCTGATTTCAGGATGTTGCGAGGACGGTCACCACGAGTATGCTCAGCAGTTATATCTAATAACCCATTTTTTGTTCAGGCTGAATGTTGTTTTGATTTTCGCTAATAAACTGAATTTCATTTGCATTGTTTTCTTCGTTGCGTGATTCAAAATTATTATTATCTGGAAGCTTATCATCAACTTTTCATTGGTAAAAATTTAGCGCCTTCAGATAAGCACAGAGGTATGTACATAAGACTGGTTCTTAAATTTTTTTTTTTGGATTTTCTTTGGGTGCACCCTCAGAAAGTGATCTTTATGCAAAAAAGCAAGCCATGCCAAATTTCAGCACTTAAAATTCAAAAGAACACGTGTCGCACTACCTTTGAATTTTCAAAAATAATATACTTAAAAAGTATTTTAGCTTCTAGAATTGAGTCAGGTGCATACCCTGGGTCTTCAAGGAAGCAATTGAGTACTTGTTAACTAGATTCTACCTGAATTTTTACATCAATATACTAAGTTTAATTAACATATTTTTCTTTATATTTTAAATTTTGAACATATAATTAGACTTGTAAACAAAAATTATTAAAATTTGAAAATTAGGACTATATATTTTCTTTTATTTAGAAAACCTTTAAAATGACGTTTTGTACGTATTTTTTTCATTTTGTCAAATTTGTAGTATTCTAATAATGTTTTTTTAATTAAGATAAAAGGTTTACTTTTAAAACTTCAAAGACAGTGCAACACGTGTTCTTTTTATTCTTAAAGGCTGAAATTTGGCATGGGTTACTTTTTTTGGATAAAAATTACTTTCTGAAGGTGCACACAAAGAAAATCCAAAAAAAATAATTTAAGAACCAGTCTAATGTACATAATACTATTTATTATAAACTTACGTAAAGGGATGCCAGCAATACCCTACTGGCAACATCGCAAGTAGATGAGACTGCGTAGCACAACACAGTATTAAGGTAAAGAGAGTAAAGAGAGCGAGCCCTGTGCGGAGCCAGGTATTTATACATAATTAGTTGCAGGCTCAGCATGGGTAAAATATAACAATGCGATATACGCGACAATACGTTGTTAGTTTAATATAAAGGATGATTGAGACCTTGAGACTATACATAGTCTCAAGGTCTCAATATTTTATTATTATTATGAATAACCACTACTCATAATAATGATAAAATATTTTTACCACATGTACTAGTATTTCTGGTAAAAATAGTTTTATTTTATCGTTGTTAGTGCAGAACTACTTCTTTCTTTTACGCTCATTAAAAAAATGATTATCATAAGTTTAATTACTTGGTATTATGTGAAATATTAATTCAAATATAATGGGAATGATTAAATGTAACAATAAGATAAACCTGTGTAATGCATATTTTTGTTATTTGCAATGTATTCAATGTTGTTAATATAAGTTTTTTTCTATTTTTTTTTTTATAAAATGTGTAAAATTACTATAGAAATAACCAAGGTCGACCTAATTATCTACTCCTACATATTTTCTGAAGAGTTGAATTTGTATTATTGTTATTTCTTAACATACCTAATTGTATAAAATAAATAGATTTACATAAAAAATATAATTATTTTTTTAAATTATAAACCCACATTATATTGTATTGCAATTTATATCAATATTAATTCAACAATAATCGCTATATATAAATTTAAATATAATCAACTGTATAATTTGCAAACAATACTTTATTTAAATAACAAAATTAATAATAATTTTATATTAAATCGGTTTTTTTAGTTTTTTGCAGAGGTTTTCAGGTTTGCACATTTTATTGCAATGTGCTATAGTTCATATTTGTGACATGTTTTTGCTATCTTAACTTACTCTGTGATATTTCCTGCATCTTCTAGTAGTTTTTAAACTTCATCTCTTGTATGTGCTTTGTGTTATATTCAAGTTAAAGATTGCTAGAATCATATTTTTGCAAGCTGTGATGAAAGCGTGAAGTTAACTTTATTATTTTTTTCCGTAATTTTTACTTTTACGTTTTCTGTATAATTGTATTTTTTTAACCCTAGTTATTGCTTCTTTAATTAGTTTTTGTTTTTATAATTAACTCTATGTCTAGAAGTGTCTCTTTTTTTAATTGGTTTGTTATATTCTTTTTGCTTTGATTGTTACGAAGTTATTAACTCTCAGTAACTACGTTCTTAATCTTACTTATCATGTGATACAACAGTAGGTAGAATAGTTTATTTTTAAAATAAAAATTTAAAAAAAATTAGGTCTAGAAGTATTATAGTCTATCTTTTTTCTCTTTGTGCAGGAACTTTCTGAAACCTAAATATTTGTTTTGCTTGTTATCCTTTATTAAACATTTTCTTGTGCTATTGTGGTTATGTTTTGAATTACAATCCTTTTTGTACTGGCCTTGACCTTCAGACTTTTAATGTTTTTTTTTTTAAATTTAATTTTGTTTTACTTTTATCGCTAATTTTTTTAATCATTTATTCTGTTTGTTGCACAGTTCATGTCAATTATTTTTAATGTGTCTTAGTATTTTTGGACAACTCCCAATATACACTCTTTTATTATTTATTATTCTAAAATTCAAAAGTCTTTTTATTTTATATATACCACGTTCTTTACATTGTTAAAGAAAGTAAGAAAAGACTTTGTTAATTACTTTTAGTCAATATACGCTTGATTTCATTTTTATCTTCTTTCTGCCTGCTTTTTGCGTGTGTTTTCATTATTGTTTTTTTTTTCTAAGAAAAACCACTTCTTTTTTTTGGATTACTTTTTTCTGCACTATTTATATGGTGGAGGAGCTACAGTAATACTGTAGTCCACGCTTTTATTTCCATAAAAAATACACAAATCATTATGCAAAAGAGTGTTATTGAGTAATAACTTTAAGTTTTATGTAATGCGGTTTACTAACGTGGCCAATAATTGCAAATTTCTATTTAAAGATTTTGCCACTTGTTTTTCTACCAATCACTTTAAAATTTTGTACACAGTATTTTTTAGATCTGAGACCTGCTGGAATAATGCGTATATTGATGTTCTGTTGGGTTATTTACATTTATACTTGAATCAAATTAAAATATTTAGAACATTTACGTTCTAGTTGGCTTTGACGCCAAGGTTTTTACTACATTGAATCCCGCTTACATAAGATATTTCGTGATCTACTACTAAGTCGACATGTAACTGTCACTGACTTAGGCTTTCTCGAGTGCAGATCATAAGCTTTATTTAGATCTGGAATAGGTGTTGCGTAGATTTTCCTGGCGTAAATTAAGCTGATGTTGAAGTTTAAGTTAAGTTAAGTACTTCAATTGTGAAGACCAAAAACTTTTTTATCCGGTGCGGTTAAATTTAGTTAAGTACCGAAATGACACCGTAAAAAATCAAAACAACAACTTTTCATACATTACGCTTTATTTTAAACACTATGACAAAATTGAATTGGCATCACATTTTTTTAGAAATTTTACTCAACTTTACTAATTTAAATTGCTTTTTTAAAATAACAAAGTTACTCTCATACAACACACATTATGAACATCTTGTACATCCAAGTCTTGTCTTTAAAATCAATTTTGACCTGTATACAGATATGCTTTTTTATTTTATTAGTAAAACAGAAAGAAAGATTATTTCTAGAGAAATACTGTATTTAGAACACATATTAATGACGTAAAATATAATATAAAACTATTTAGGTATTGTATGAGCTTACAACTTTATTTAAAAATAATAATCCAACATTTTGACTAGTTACTGTTTTAATAATGGCTAAATAATACATAATAATCAAATAAATTAAAAATACGTTATAAAAACTAGCTAACATGTTGGATGAGTTTAAAAATAACAACCATTTGATAGTTTTTTTAATACTAAAAGGTAGTTAATCAAAAATTAAAAATGTGTCAGATGCATTTCATATTTTTGTAAGTGATAGAACAAATATTAAATAATGTAATAAAAAATAAAATTTTATATTCTATTGTCGTCGATCTAAATTAAATAGTCAAACCTGAATATGTTCGATTAAATGTTAATGATTTTCAGTTTTTTAACAATAGTTAACTAAATACATTATCAATATAAGAAATGTATACTGCAATTGCAGAAATTGACAAAAATAAAGTATTTCACATAATATCCTTCTAATACATACTTTTGTCTACACAATGTTACGTTTTCATATGAGGGGCCTACCGACTAAAATCCGTCTCGTTGAACATACCAGGAAGTGCGGCACCTAACAGTAATGTAATAAAACATTTGTGAATAAACTTCCTAACGAAATATGAATAAATGCACCGTAAAATATGTATCATAATGCGTCCTACGACGCCAACCATATAGGCGTTACTTTAGATATGACTCACGTTTGCCATCTTCCTCTCACTTTTTATCGTGCGAGGGTTCTTACAGCCGACAATAAAGTCGCTTGAAAGGCAATCATTTGTTTGAAAAACTCTGCTATGTCGGAATTAATATTTTTCGGAGCGTAATCTCTTACGAACATCACAGCCAGCGAATGATGCCGTGTGTTCCCCAGCGCATAAGACGCATTTGGGCGGCGCGTTCACGTCTTTCGTGCATTCCACAGAGTAGTGCAGACCGGCGCATTTTAAACAGACAGGATTACCATAGCACCTGGATGCCGTATGCTCGTAGCACTGACATGTATGGCACTGGCTGATTTCGCCTGTTCGACGTTTTGTCACGACCTTAATGGTCAGCGAAAAAAGCTCTTTGAGGTTGAAAATCTCTTGGCTTTTACCGGAATTTTTCAGCTGCACGTACAGCATCAGATATTCGAAATCGGCGAGTTTAAGTTTATTCCCCAGCCAAGTTACAGAAAAGACGTTGAATCCCAGCGATTCAAGTTCTTTCTTAACATTTTCCTCAGAGTGAGTCTTTTTGGGGATGTTTTTAATAATCCCTTTGACGGATTTTCCGTCTTGCGTTTGAAACGTATAGTAATTGGCTTTACCTGAAGCTTTCAGGAGTGCCGTTGCCTTACAAAAGTTTTCTATAGCATTCAAAGTGAAGCGGATGCCGTTAAGATATAGCTATTTAAAAAACATGTGAGTGAAATGCTCATAACGCAATGGTTTTAAGATTAACAACAACAAAAGTAGAAAGTCAGTAATTAGTACTACACACAGTACACACCATACCTTGGGAATTTAGTTACTACACCTGGGTAATTCTAACCATATCATTTAAGGTTTTTTTTTTTGATAAAGATCAACACTTTATGGGAAATCTTTTTTTTCGAAAACACAAAGAGAAAAACCAGCAAAATAAAAAAAAAATTAAAAGAGAAGATTCGGATGTTAACCGACATCAAGATCGCTTTTGCTATAGCAATAGCCATTGCACCCAAGTAATTTCATTATTTATAATCACTTTTGCAGGTGCCGCAAACGCACTATCCAAGAATTTAGAAAAAATGGCGTAAAGTAAATTCAACAATTTGCTCTAAAAAATATTCAAAAGTGTCCAATCTGTAAAAGAACTTCAGTTAATGGTATAAAGTGTTTGTCATGTAAGTCTGTATATCATAATATATGCATTAGTGCAATATACGAAATACTAAGCAGGAAAAAAAATAGTGAATTTGTGTGACTAATGTGTTTTAATGAAGAAAACTTATTTACTTTGACTATTCAAATTTTGTGCGTAAGAATGATACTGTAAAACGTAAAAACGTTTTATAAATAAACTAAATAAAAATAATGTAAATGTCTTACACTGCACGTAGTTCCAATAAACAACTATACTTAAATTTGTCATGCGAGCTAAACTACATTTTAGTGGCGCACTCCTCAACCTCGTTGATCAAAGCAGAAACTAAAAGAAAAGAGCACGCCTGCGGAAAATTTTTACTTCAATTTCTGGGCCGTCCGGAAAAAGTAGTTCTAATGCTTCAATCAAAAATTAACCCAAAGATGCATGAGTGGGTTCTGTTCATTGTAATGCCTTTATCATATTGCTTATAATATAATTATTTCCATCAAGAAATGCTAACTAAACATACTAGAGCTATTTATTGTTAAATAATAATAAAATAAAATCAAAGTGATAAATAAATTGCATGCATACGTCGAGCCCAAATGACCATCATATAGTTTATGTGTTATTTGTCAATAAATAGGGTTACAATAATTTTATTTTGCGACCATACAAGTTTTTAATACATACTTGCCGATTTTTGTTACTTTTGTGTTTATTGCATTTATAGTTTACATATATATAACCTATAATTTATCGTTGCGCTAAGCATAATTATTTTGTTTATACTCTTTGATTTTGGAAACATTGGTAAATGTTTTTATACTTACGATGTTAACTATTGCATAGTTTTAAATGCAAATAAATATTAGAATTATGGCTTTTACTAGTACTAATACTACTAATACTAATAATAATATTGTGTTTGAAGTGTGTCATAAAGAATAAGAGAAAAAATAAATTAGCAAAAATTTATCAATTCAAATGGATAGAAATAGAACAAGGATGGTTAATTTTGGTTATTGTTGTAGATGGTCGATTTTCAAGTTTTTTCTAATATTTGTTAATGCGTGTAAGTAATATGAAGATCTTGTTATGCATCATTTTGCTAATTGCACATTTTATGTAATAAACATGTTATTCTTTCTTATAATTCTAGGAATGCTGATAAGCACTTATTTTAATATAAAAACATATGTAAATATAATTAACATACATTCTTATGTCAAAATTTGTAGAAATAACATTTAATAATAAAAACTTATTATTTTTAAAAATCAATAATTGAAAATCAATTATATTTCTGGCGCAGTCGGTAGGATCGCGATTACAAATTGATTGAATCACAACAACAAACACAAATAAAGTGATTTCTTGAAATTAGTGACTTTTATCGTAATTAATTTGGTGTGTTTCAACACTTTAACCGGCAAATAATCACAGTTGGATTATAAATAAATTAAATGTTTCACAACCCATTTGAAAAAAAAAGACTTCTCCCGCTTAATACGGTAGACGCCTGGATTCATTTGGATAAGCAACTCAGGAAAGGACGACTTCCCTATAAAATATTAGTGGACGCCTTGAAATAAAAACAATCTATTGGTAAGGCATAAATGTGGAGTGCCTCAGGGGTCAAACCTAGGACCTCTATTATTTTTGTTATTTGTGAATGATATAGTAACCAACATCTCTTCTCAAGTTCTTATATACGCAGATGATGTTAAAATATTTAGATCCATTAATACTACAAATGATTGTTTGGCTCTACATGAAGATTTGAGGCAAATTCAACAATAGAGCAAAATTAACTGTCTTAAACTTAATATTAGTAAATGTAAATGTATGTCTTTTCATCGTAAGCTACAACCTATTCTTTATGATTATGTTTTAGATAGCGTTCGTTTAGAGCGAGTCGCAGTTATTAAAGATCTAGGTGTGTTATTCGATCAAACACTGTCGTTTGTACCGCATTGCGATTATGTGCGTAAAGATGCAATTAAAATGTTAGGTTTTATTCGAAGAACATGTGAGCCTTTTAGTAAGACTGCTGTAATCCAAAGATTGTACGAATCATATGTTAGATCAAAGTTAGAATACGGTGCAGTGGTTTGGTTTCCATCGAATGCTGTTCACATACATAAACTTGAAAGGGTTCAAAAATATTTTATGAGATATCTGTATTATAAAACCAATGGTTGTTATCCAGATGAATCTGTAACGTATAATGACATGTTATCAATGTTTAATGCAAAATCTCTAACAACAAGGCGAAATGTCATTATACTTAAACATTTGCATCAGATAGTAAACAACAAAATTGATGATCCTAATTTGTTGACATTAATTAATATCTACGTCCCTCGAATTACAAGTAGAACCGCAGTAACATTTTTTGTTAACCGTTGCAACACCGCTCATCACTATAATTCGCCGATTAATTCAATGTGTAGACTTTATGCTAGTGTTCAATATTGCATTGATATATTTAATTGTAGCCAGTCTGTATTTGTAAAGACAATTTCAGAATTACTGTAACTTGTTTTTTTTTTTTCTCTCTTATTATTTTATTGTTATATTGTTATAATGTTAGTTTTCCAAATTTGACTAATTTTTTTTTCTTTTTATTTGTATAGAGTGCGCACTATATGTATGTTATATATCTATTAATTTGTCATTTATTATTTAATCTTTAATATATTATTATACATTTTCCCCGTTATTAGTATGTATGTACTGTTGGGAAATAAACTTATTATTATTATTATTATTATTATTATTATTATTATTATTACTATTATTAATAAACTTATTATTATAAATGTCAGTTAACCCCTAGCTTTTATTCAGATTTAAGAAAAAATATTACTTTGTAATAAATTTAAATCTTCATTAATAATTATAATATTAAAAATAAAATTGATATAAATAATATGGCTCAGTTTAGAAAAGAATATTTGAACATAATTCCGGATTTTGAAGGTAATCCTGGGATATTGGCAGATTTTATTTCTTCCAGTGAACAATTAATAAATCACTGACAAGACGTTGATGACTTTCAAAACGTTTTATTATTAAAATCAATAAAAAATCAAATTAAAAGAGATGCTGCAAATAACATTGCATCTTATAACATAACATCTTGGCAGGACCTCAAAAATGCGTTACTTGCCACTTACGCTGATAAACGCGATCACCAAACACTCATTTTACAGTTGTGTAGCATGAAACAAAGTTTCCTTAAACCTTTAGAATTTTTTACAAAAATTCAGAATAATCTTAACCTTCAAGTAAGCTATATAGCAACTATAATAGCTGATGTAAGAGAAGCAGTATTATACAGTATTTGATACATTTTTCTTAAAAGTTAGCTTTGCGGGTTCTATTAAAAATCCTAAACAATTATTTGAGTACAAGAAATCCTGATTCACTTAATGCTGCCCTTCTAATTCTAACAAATGACTAATGTAAACAAAATGAATAAAAATTCTCAACTAATTAAACTCAAAACTAATGTTGCTCTAAATTATATGTCATTTCATCAAATGCCACAAAATAATAATTTTGTCAATAATTAATTTGCGCAACAGAACTTTCAACAAAAACAATTTAATCAAAGACAATCAACATCAAGCAATGTATTTAGACCAAATAAAAATTATATTTCACCTAAACCAACTCCGATGAGTTTGATGACTAAAAATACAGTTTTCCAAAATAAACCCCAATATAGACCTAATCAGTCTCATTATAATCCTCAACGTAATTGGACATTTGAGGAACTTCATAATAATGACAAAAAACAAAATTCCGAATCAATTGATGAAATCAACGATGATCTAATGCAAAATTCTAATTTTGAACAATACGTTGAACTCTTAAATATAGACCAAAATTCATCTCAATTACCATATAACATTCCATTTTAAAATTTTAATCTTAAATGTTTAATAGATCAACCAAATCATTTATAAACTCCAAAATAGCAAAAAAATACTTTTCAAATAATATACAACCAGATCCATTTATTATTTCCACTGCTCATGGCACCACTAAAGAAAAGTTTAGCATATCAATTCCATGTCCAACTATTTTCAATTTAAACATATCTAGGAATCGATAATCTAAAACAATTAAATGCTAAATTAGATTTAGTTACAGATAAATTATTATTGCCTAATACAAAAATTGAAATTAAATTTAAAAAATTAGTTGATTATAATAATTGTATCGTTGTAGCGCCATATTCTGAACAAAAAAAAATTTATTATAAAAATCAACCCTTAACTTTTACTAACGCTGTAAAACATACCATAAAATTAAAAGATAATACGCCTATACATGTTAAGACACATAGATACCCTTACGTCCATAAATCTGAAGTACAAAATCAGATTAAGGATATGTTAAATCAAGGTATCATTCGACCATCACAATCACCCTGGTCTGCTCCTATATGGGTAGGATTATCGAAAATTAAATGAACAGACAATAGACGACCGGTATCTGTTGCCAAATATTACGGACATTTCAGATAAACTTGGCAGAAGCCAATATTTTTCCACTTTAGATCTTGTTTCAGGATTCCACCAAATAGAAATGAATCTTGACGATATGTCCAAAACTGCATTTTCAGTAGAAAATGGCCACTACAAATATGCCGTTTGGTTTGAAAAACGCCCCATCAACCTTTCAATCCTGTATTGTGTATTTAGACGACATCATTATATTTTCAACTTCCCTTCAAGAACACATTTAAAGATTGACAACAGTTTATTATTACACCCGCTGGAATTAAACCTAACCCAGACAAAATTAATGCTATTCTTGAGTGTTCAATACCAAAAACTTTTTTTGCAAAATTAACTAAACCCCTAACTAGCAAATCTGCTAATAATAATTGTAGGATAATACAATTGACCCTGATAATTCAAAATATAAAAACTGTTTTGAATTCTGTAAGAAATTATTAACCAATAACCCAATCTTGCAGTATCCCAATTTCAAACAAAGAACTATTAATTTTAACGACCGATGCTAGCAATTATGCGATAGGAGCTGTTTTGTCCCAAGGTATTATTGGCTCAGATCTTCCTATAGCCTATGCATCACGAACATTAAATGAACACGAAATAAACTATTCTACTATCGAAAAGGAACTACTTGCTATAATATGGTCTACAAGAATTTCCGTCCCAATCTGTATGGAAATAAATTTAAAATTATAACAGATCATAAACCACTTTAATTCCTTTTTTCCCTTAAAGATCCCAACTCAAAATTAGCCAGATGGAGACTACGTCTCGAAGAAATTGATTATTAAATATATTACAAAAAAGGTAAATTAAACAGCAACGCAGATGCTTTATCTCGTCTCCCAAACTTAAACGCAATCGAATCTGATGAAGAATATAAAATTATTTTTGATTATATGGATAAATTTAATGCTAAATTTGCTTCAAAAACATCTATTAATAACGAAAAAGTAAATTCACTTATTGTAGAAACTCTAGATATATCTGATATCAACAGAGAGGAAATTTCAGACGACAATATTACCATTCATACTGCTTTAGAAAACCCAATTTGCTCTATTTCAATTTTTGAAGATCCTTTATATATAAGTATTAAAACTCACCTATCGATATTCTAAAATATGAAAAACAAAATTTCTTACCATCATCGACGTGTTTTGCAAATACGCTCAAGTATATCTACTTTTGAACATGCAAGCAATTGAAATAGTAAAAAAATTACTTCATTACTTTTTACATCATTCAGTTCCAGGTTTAATTATCTGTGATAATGGACTAGAATTTGATAACAACTTGATAACAGATATTCTCAACCTACATAAAGTTAAAATACATTTCTGTAGTCCACATCATCCGGCTAGTAACGGATTAATTGAGAAATTTCACTCAACCTTTCTAGATCATTTAAATTTATTAAACAATCAAGAAGAATTTAAAAAAAAGATTCAATTGATTCAAAAATACTATATTCACTAATTGCTTTCAATAATTTGATCCACAGCACAACTACATTAACACCCTTTAATATCCTTAACTTTGACATGCATGAAGTGACTGATATTAATTTAGAACCCTTAATCCTAAATAATTATATCCAGAAACATAAAGAAAAACTTCAGATAATGCATAAATTAATAAATGATTGATTAATGGAAAATAAAATTAAAACTATTTCAAAAATAAATAAAAAAATAGAAGAATCACCAAAAATACCAGAAAAAGTGTATGTAAAAAGTAATTTTAGATCAAAAAAGAGAAACCGATATAAAAAAGAAAAAGTTTTAAATTAGATGCTAATCGAAAAACAATAGAACCAGAAATAGACAAATCCAAAACTGGTCAAAAATTTAAAAAAATTACACATCGATAACATCAAACGTCTTAATAAAAATTTGTCTTCAATTCCAGGTACTTCCTCATCTTGTAGTCTTCCACAATAATTATGGCCCAATGAAATATAACATCTAACCTTGGCATACTTCCTGTAAACTTAGGACATGCAGGACTACAAACAACTTCTCACACCTTTTTACATTATTTTAATTTAACACATTTTTTAAAATTCGTCTCAAATAAATATAAGATTCACAAAAGAATTAAAAATAATTACAAAATTTGTAACTATGTAACAAACCAAATTGATGAAAAGTTAAAACCATTTTGAAAATCGTCACGAAACAAACGCGGTCTCATTGACATTTTTGGGTCAGTTATTAAACAAGTAACTGGAAATCTTGATGCAAACAATGGCCGAGATATAAAAAATACATTTGATATAATAAAAAGAAATCAAAATAATTTGGTTCATCAAATTAATAACCAATATTCAGTTAACAATAAAATTATGCAAAGGTTTAATGAAACTATTAAAAATATAAAACATAATGAATTAATTCTTCTTACAAGAATTAATCAATTAGAAACATTATTAAAATCCACAGCAACATTTTCTGACGTTCCGTCTGCCAAAGATGTTCTAAATCAAATTATTCACTTATTGAATATTATTTTATATGTTGCACAAGACAATGAAAGTTCACTGACGTTCTGTCATTTAAAACAATTACATCCAAGCATCATTACTGATGAGGAACTATTGTTTAAATTACAGAAAATATTAATAGTATTTGTTTCTGATTATTGCACAGTTTAAAATATTTGAGGTTAGGATAATTCGAGGGATAATTTAATAAAATTTATATATATTTTATTGTGCTGGTTTAGTTATTTTAATTTTTATTAAGACCGGTTTCGGATGTTAGGCCATCCTCAGTTTCATTTTTAATTTTATTAAAATATCCTAACCTCAAACAGAAAATATTCCCTTTCAATAAAACCAATTTACCTTTTGAAGTTTCTTTACAGACAATTTATAATTTTAAAAACCTAATTAAACCTTCATGCTTTATAAAAAAAATCTGAGATTATTTATACGCTCAGGTATTCTATTATTTGAAAAAACTGACTACGAACTATACTATTTTATACCAATACCAAATTATGATTTTCAAGTAATTATTCCAATAACTAAATATTGTCGGCTTAATCTGCAAAAGCAGTAAGTCCAAAAATCAAAATTTTACAGGAGACCAATAAATGTGTTTTAAAAAGAATTAATTGAGTATTCAAGCAATTTCAAGTGTAAACTGGTAGATATATTTATAAATATGATCTAATCTGTTGTTAAATTTGAAAAAAATCGACTAAATGTATATTAAAATGGACTTACGGTGATTTCCACATGTTTTTCCATATTTTTGGGAACATAATGGATTTTCCATTTATTCGTAAATAAAATAATAATATAAAAAAAATGTAACGTATTATTTATTTTGCACTTTTCATACGAATAATACAACATAAATTTTAATTTTTATAACATACTATTAAAAAGACAAAATTAATAGCGCTACAATTTATTATTTAAAAGTTAGGCGATCGTAAAAGTCATGGTAATCCTTTTCTAGACTTTTTTTAGATCTGGCAGATGCAAATATTTTGCGTGTTTAATTGGAATTGGCCCCGTATAGAGTTGTGGCAAATCATTAATGTCACAAGCTAAATTTACACGGGAAATTTTCTTTACCCGACTATACTGTAGCTCTTCAAACTGATGAGTATGTCTTAATTTATACAAAATGGAGCTATCAGGTTTATATTGCAAGGCTCTAATATCTGTAACCATCGGATCGCCTATTTTCTTCCCGGGTCTCAAGGATTTTAATAATGTAAGTTTAGAAAAATCTTTAAAGAAATCATGACTTAGGTATGCCACTTGATAAGGTGTGGGCTTTTCACGAGCTCTTAAACAAATCCCAACATAATCAGCTGGTACGTTTATATTCACATGACGCAATTTTCTCTCAATGGTAGAATGTATAGAGTCTGCTTCCATTTGTGTATGACCTTTCTCAAGAAATTTTTGCTCTATTGTTACATTAAGCCTGATAGATAAATTGATAAGTGCATTAGCTAGAGTCGAGTTTCTATTCTGAGAGGTGCATCCATCACTATAAAATATAATTTTTGGTTCAGGTTGAAGTTTTTCAAACACGTTTTGATCTATGAATCTACAAATTATAGTAGCGTAATCACTCGCTGTTACTCCTCCAGATGACTCATGCCATAAATATCAATAGCCATCTTTAGATTTTATATCAAAGATGGTAAAATTATTAACAATCAATTTTGTTTTAAAATAAAGATACGATGTATTGGATTTGGGAGCCAAAAGCACTGACTGTAGATCCATGCAAAATATTTTATCTTTCGACTCATTGTCTTTGTTTTTTTCCTCTCTTGCTTCTTTTTTCTTTGCCTGATGAACTTTGTAGGCCTCCTGTGTTAAATTACCCGTTCTGTGAGCAACACAGGTATCGCACTCATATTTTTTTGGCTGAAATAATGATAGGTTCATTTCTTCAAAAACGTGACAGAATGAAGCAATCGAGACAAATTGTATCGATTTTTCTTCACACCACTGCTTGTAGAACTTATAAAGTGCCGTTTTTGAGTGCCAAGTACGTTCTAGATACAGCTTGTTGGTTGATGAGCGGCAATAATGGCACTCCATTTTTGCCAATTGGTTAAACAAAGTTTTTAAATTATCCTTTATATTCCTGTACCTATTCGATTTAATTTGATCCTTTTTTGTAGTAATTTCACTATTTATTTGGCTTTCATCTTTATGTTTTTTAAGCCAATCCAGGATCATATTTTCTTAAGACTATGGGTATTTAAAAACATTTGTTTACACACTCTCGGTCGTTTTTCTCCTTTCTTCAAATAATAAACTAGCGACTGCGTCCTTCGAGAAGTTTCATTTATTCTATTTCTAGGCCTACTTACGTTACTGATGTTTACCAAAAATAAGACGTAAACTTGTCTTTCAGGCCAAGTTATCTACGACCAAATGTGTGTAAAAATATTTAATCTTTCTACCTCAGAAAATGAGCGACAATGTAAATTAGAACTTTTCAGCGATAGTTTACAGTTACATCGTTGTCGTATTTGCTTCTTTTCTTTTTTAATATTGTATGTCCACTTCTCATCTACTTTTTTCTTTCCAAAATATTCTTTGCCCTTTTCACGTTTTCTTTTTATCTTATTTTCATGCCACTTTTCTTCATTTACAAATTGTCTTTTATTTCTTGTTCGATCAATTTCATTTGAAATATTGTCTCCATCACTGTCTCCATTTTTACCTGCTTCACCATCATCTTGCGATTCTATGTCTGGTATATAATCAGTATCTTTTCCATCCTCTTCATCATCATCTTTTTGTAAGTCACTATTATTTTGGTTCAAAGTGTAGTCTTCGTAATAGTCAGGTCCATTGATATTTTCCGGATTACATACTAAGTTCTTCTTCGAATTCAATGCCAAATGACTCATATTGTCCCGGATTGAGTGCGTCTTCAGAAAATATTGGTAGCAACTCATGTAAATAGTTAGTCTCATTTTCAAAGGTAAGTTCAGGTACATTATTTAATCTAGATTCTTGTACTAATTCTAAATCACAGTCTATATTATTACATTTATTTGGATTCAATTCAATTATTTGAATGGCATCTGTATGATCTATATTATTATCTAAATCATTAACTTTGGTTTGATCGGGACTAGTCATTTTATTAACAATCACATTTGTACCAGAAATGACATCTAGTGACCCAGTATTACTAAATATTGAAGTTATCTCTGATATATTTAAAAACAGCAAACAGTCCGTATTAGATAAGCATGTCATTGTGTTACTTAATTTTTCATCGGGGTTTTTTAATTTAGTGTTTGACTCAATGGGCTGTTGAGTTGACTTTGGAGGAGTGTTTTCTTTTTCATCTTTACTGGTTGGACGTTCGAAATTTGGGAATTGATTTAGGCTTTGTTTATCATTATTTTGTGTTAAAATTTCAGTACTGATGTTTTGTGCCAAAATCTTATCGCTTCTTTTGTTAAAACTGTTATGTAATTATAATAATTAAAAACTATGAAATAGCTCAAACTAATTAATCCTAATTAAATATTAATATAAAAAATGCCGTAACTCCTTTTAAAAAGAGCTTATTTAACTTATTTATCTATGTATGTTAAGAAAAACATGTAAGTCCATGATCAGATTAAAATGTTAAATTCAATAAAATATCCTGCAAATTTAACATTCCTAACTATATACATTGAATTGCAATTGCTTACCTTCTATTCTCCACACTCAGATATAATCATAAAGGTGTTGAAATTCTAAATATTCACTCACATTGTCGGGATGTTATCTAGCATGTTACCCGCCATGCTAAAACTGGACTTACTGGTTTTTACTATCTGTTTTAATAGGTTAGGACTTACGTGGTAAAGAAAACTGTATATTTTAGATGCGTCAATTTTTTTACAGTTGCTGGGATTTCTTCGACGTATGAGTTAATTTTTTTAAAAACAGATGGCGCAAAAATCTCATTTTTGGCCAAAAGTGGACTTACGGCTTTTGCAGATTAAGCCGACAATATGCTCTTAAATCTGGTTCAGAAGTAATTCCGTTTTCTGATGTTTGTGACCTTTTTGAAGAGAAAAACGAACTTATGAAAATATTTCTTGCGAAATAGATATATTAACGAATAATAAATTCGAACACTGCTTTCACATTCAATTACAAAAACAAAATATTTTAGAATTTATTCCCGAAATTAACCAATATTTGGGAGCTTTTCCAAAATTAACTATATTAAAAATCAAACTGCAAAGAAGTATGGACTACACAAACCATACATTGCATTTTTCTGTTTGGCAAAAACCTACATTGTCAACACTTTATTGGTACCCACCAGTTAATCTTTAATGATACCACCAGAAGACAACCCCTCCTACTAGAAGCTTTTCAACTGGATTTAACCAAATCAATGAAGAATCATCTTCCAAAGCTTCAACTTAAAACAGTACAATTGGCAAAGTAAATGACCAATTGCACCCAATACAATTATTAGAAGAAAATAATAATGTTAATCCATGGCATTTATCGGAAACAATCCTGATGTATTTAACACTATCACTATTATGATGTGCTTTTGTCATCAAATACTTCAAGAAGAACAGAGACCGACAAAAACAACCCGATGAAGACTCAAGAAATCAACAACCCATTGCCCTTCAACCACTAGCAAGTTTCAAGATTTAATCTCTCCGGAGTATCGAACTAAACGATAGAGGAGTAATATGAAGATCTTGTTATGCATCATTTTGCTAATTGCACATTTTATGTAATAAACATGTTATTCTTTCTTATAATTCTAGGAATGCTGATATGCACTTATTTTAATATAAAAACATATGTAAACATAATTAACACACATTCTTATGTCTAAACTTGTAGAAATAACATTTAATAATAAAAACTTATTATTTTTAAACTAAATTATTTAAAGGTATGGGGTTGCACAATAACTGCAAAAGTTTGTCAAACTTACATAGGTACTTGATAGGCTTTGAAGTTGTATGCAGGACATATTACGTTAGTACGGAGCAATTTTAAACATACTGGTAATAGTAATAGTAATAGTATTTATTAGTGTTAATATACATAGTATTTACACACGTCACAAAAAAATAATACATATCATAAACTGAAAAATTATAAAAAGCTTTGCTGGTTAACAATTTTTTTATTCTTATTTTTAATTGCAATAGATTAAGAGTTTAAAAGCTAAGCGGTAGTACATTAAAAAAATGTATTCCATAGTAATTGGTATTAGATTATACCTTTGGATTGTGTTAATTAAGTAATAAGTATTGTGGTATACTATATATTGATGTTATGATGGAAATTCTGGTAGAATTTACAAAAACACAAAAAAAAGAACAACAACAAACTCTGCGCATAAAATAATAAGAATTTTTTTACTAAAAAAAATCAACTTTAAACTATAAAATACCTTTTCGTACGCTCTAAAATACATTTGCAACAACAAAAAAATACTCATAACAACGATGATTGTTTCAGTTTACAAAACAAGGTAACAAATAATTTTGTCAAACAACAAACAATATACTCATAAGCTCACTACTATTTTTTTTTTCAAAAATTGTTTTCAATAACATCAATATTTATTTTTATTTTATTACCAATATTTCTTGTAATGTATAACATAATATCAAAAAAATTTTATATGGTAAATCATAAACTAGAGTCGCCCTAATATACTGCCTTATGGTATACCCATTTGAACTTTTATACTATTTCTTTGTTTTTTAGTTTTAGCTTTACCGATTGTTGTCTAGCGGTTAAAGCCGTCTGACACAATACTGATTTTAATATTACATTTAATATTAAATGATGCGTGCGCTACTTTAACATAAATATTTAGACTTGGCAGTTGCTGTATGACACAAAAGTTTATAAAATAAGTACTTGAGCATGCGCATTGAACTAATCTGTCAGTGAAAGTGAAATGTTAAATATCTAAAATAACCTCATAATATTTTAGTTAACGCACTATTTCTAGCATGCTTATAAGCACTGGCGTGTTGTATACATGTCAATTAGCAATTGAACCTGTTATGGTCTGATTAAATTTTGCATGGTATGCAGTTTTTAGCGTCCATACTTAGAATATTCTGATTGTGACTTGCCGTCACTCTACACCATAGATTTTATTATTTTTATAAGAAATAACTTCAAGTGTTGTAATTATGCCCACCATTATCATAGTACAAAGATTTAAAAATGCCATATTTATAAAAAATACGGTTAAATAAATCTTGCACTGAAATAAATTACTTGGCAAACAAGTTTTTTAACAAACTATTTTATCTAAAAAGGCAATTTTATTCATTTAAAGTATTTTATGTCATAAAACTCTGTAGAATTTATTTTTATTATTTTACACCGTTTTAATAATTAGTAATTATTAATGTGTAATTTATAAACTATACATGTCTTCTTCTTTTTCTTGGTCATTCTTAGGTAGGTTATTTGCCTGTTTTACTTCAACTTGGTGTTATACTTCTCTGATGTTGATGTCCAGCGTTCTCTCCACCTTTTTAAGGGCTTGCCTCTTTCTCTTCTTCCTCCTTCTGGTTGACGTTGTGTGATCTGTTTTGCTATTATGTTGTTGTCCATATGCTTGATGTGTTTGTTCCAGTATTTCCTTCTGTCTTTGATTAAGTTGTTCACATCTTGTAAATCTCTCTTATTTTGCTGTTTCTTATTTTGTCGAGTAATGTTTTTTGTTGCACCATTCTTAAAATTTTCATTTCGCTCGCGATATTATTTGCTTTGTTTTTGTTTTGGTTTCTGTGGCATATGTTATTATTATTTTCTGTTGTTAGGTATGTGTTCTTCTATACCAAGTCTTTGAGGCATCCTGACATTCTTGACGCTTTGTTAATCTGAGCCTTAACTTCTTCATTTATGTTACCATCGCTTCTTGTTTCCATGCCCAAGTAGTTAAATTTTCCGACTTGTTTTATTATTAAGCCTTCTATAATTGGCTTGCATCTGACAAGTTCTTTAGATATTGTCATACATTTTGTCTTTTCTGTATTTATTAACATGTTAAATGATTTACCTGTTGTATGGAACTGGTGCAAAAGTCTTTGCAGCTCATCTTCACTGTTTCCAAGGATCACAGTATCATTTGCAAAACATATTACATTTACGACAATATTTGTCATTTTGTATCCCTGTTGTTTTGGTAGTTTTCTTGTTATTTTGTTTATTATAAGGTTGAATAAAAATAGGCTCGACAAACCTCTTTGTCTTATACCTGTGTTGATTAGTATTTGTTTTGTTGTTTCGGCCTTGACTCTAATGCCAGTTGTACAGTTGGTGATTAGATTTTCAACTATTTTAATGATTTTATGTGGTGTGTTTTTTCTTTTCATTATTTTTATTATGTCGTTTAATTTTCGAATTTTCGAATTTGGTTAGGTCTACAAAGCACAGGTATAGCGGTATATTCTATGCTGTTTCTGCAAGTTGTCTGATGATAAAAATTGCGTCTGTTGTGGATCTGTTTTGTCTAAAACCTTGCTGTTCATTATTAAGCGGAATAATCTGATCGAGTTTTTCGTGTATGATCTTTGTAAACAGTTTGTGAGTGCTATTTAGTAGGGTTTTTTGGTTGCTTTCTTTCTCTTTTTTTGAAGACGAGTATTAGTTATGCTTGATTTCCATTTTAAAGGTATATATCCTGTATTAATTATGTTTTGAAATAAAAGTTGTAAAGCTATAACTATTTTGCCCCTTCTATATTTGGGCATTTCGTTCGTTATATATACATGTAATATAATTATTTATATGATTTTAATTATTTTATTTATATTTTAATTAATTATTTTAATCTATGCAGGATTTTAAAGTTATTTTTTATCCTTTTTTTTGTCCTTAATTAATAATATATATAATAATCTGAATCTAACCTGCGACAATGCGGTAGAATGTTTCAATCTTAATGTCTTTGCTCGATAATAAATAAGCACCTTCATTATTTAATATTTTTCTTTATTCGACTTATTCGATCAAATAAGTATATAAAATAGATCCGCTGTAGCATCATTAATATAAAAAAAGTTACGTAAGCGTTGTTAAAAGTTTGTATTGTTATATTTTAATGAAACGTTACATATTATAAAATATCAATTTCATTTTATGCATAGTTAAATACTTTATTTATGTGAGGTTGAATTATTTAAATGCAATAATTTTGCATAAATAAGTAGTGGTAACTAAATAGCTTACTTTATTAGGCTGTGGAACTACATATATAATAATATAACATCTGTTGGCTTTTATTTGTGTGAAAGTGGAGCTTTTGATGTTATGTGTAAGATTCTATGGAATTAAAGAAAACACATTTCCATGTATACACACATTAAATTTAAAATGAAGTGTAGGAATGTTGCGTCCCACGTTTGAAAACAATTATTTGATCACAGAAAACAGTGACATGCGACACCGGCGCAATATCCGAAATACCACAACAGTGAGCAAATTAAATCCGGAGCATCTATAGGAAGTTTAGTTAAGCTTGTAATAAATATGACACTTAATTTAATACCACAACCAAGGGTTAAAACTGCAGAAATGGGTGGGCATGGACGTTGATGCGAAAGTAATATTGATTCCTTTTATTAATAGAGAGGGAAGAAGAGGGACACCGCTTTCATTATTCTCTTATCAATGGATTCTTAAAACGGCGTTTGTGGTGCACATTCTTCGTGTCAACTTGATTTATTCAAACAGCACTTATATCTGTAGAGCACTTTATATACTGAAAATAAACAAGATGTACAGAATCTTAAAACGAAAAAATAAAAGGCAACCGCGATCAAAGCAATAAGTGACCAGAAAGCCTTTTCATCTGAAATCGCGTATGAGGTAGGGCCTCTCAAGAAGCGGATTTCTCAGCATATATTATCATTTTTACAAAAATTGAATAACCCATATTTTGTCAAATATAAAACCAACTGTATTGTTTTACAAATTACCATTGTAAACAACATCGGGCTCAACATAAACAGTGGAAAATTTTCCATTCTCGACGTATCAATGCTCGAAGGTTAATTCCAACAGCATTTAGAATTTTTGTCAGTAGAATCTCGCAATTTATTTATTAGCCGCTAAAAAACTCTCTGCCATTTATATTTGTTTAAAAAGCGTTGTTAGTAATATTTTTTTAATTCATTAAAGTTACTTATTAAGGAAGTATCTATGCAGTTCTTGAAAATGACTCTGCACTTAAATTAGTAGTAAATACATTTTACAAGAGTGTATTTTCCAAAATTTGCTTTTATAGAACTCAAACCAAGACGTAAAATATTGAAACGTTAACAAAACAATTTGTTCATTAAAAATTAATATCAAAATAAATATTATAAATAATTACATAATAAAAAGCTAGCTAAATAAGTGCTATTCTACAGTAGACAAAGATTTCATTTTGCAAGTTTATTTTACTATATCAAAGAATTGTTGGAAAATGCGGATATGTATATATAAAAATAAAATCGGTCAGTTTCTGTTTTTGAAAATGTCATGCTGTAGGTCTGGAAATAACTAAACTAAAATGGATTAATAAACTTGTCTAGAAATTTATTTATATTCAACACTGAAAGAGTTGCTTATGTCATTTTTATATGCCATTAAAAAAAATAAAAACAAAAGCTCTTGTATGTTAATACATTAGTGTTTTTGATATTTAAGAATTTCTAAAATTTGGAAGTTTTAAAAATTTCAAATTTATCAGTTATCAGAGAAACTAGTCAGGTTTTAAAAATTATAATTTTATTCAAAGATTTTTTTAAGAATAACAATTTTGTGTACCTTCTAGTACCTTCCAATTTCCTCTCAGTTACCTCTAGATGTTTTCAGAATTGTTCCAATATTATTTAATGAACATTTAACAAACAAAATTATAAAGACTATTTTGTTTATCTCTTTGTCTATAACTATAAATATGCTTGTATGCGCAATAAGATACTTGACGAATAATACAATAAATCTTAACACTAATAACTTTAAAATGACATCTGGCGGCCCTTATTCTAAGAAAATATAATTCTTGATTCTTAACAATGCTCTAGTGTAGATTAAAATTTAAGAAAACAGTAACTAAACCTTTTATTTAAAACTTGTTGAATGTCCTTTTGTACCTCTATTTGTAAAAATTACAACTTAAACTAAGATTGCAGTTTGTTTCAAACTAATTTAATAATTTTTATCATCATCATAAACTAAGGTCAGCCGAACACAAATCAAATTATGATTGAAAAGCCTATCACTTAAGCTTTTTAATGTCTGTTAAGCATCGTTAAAGATCAAGAATTAGATTGGCGAACTTATTTAACTTTATTTTTTTAACGCAAAACGCTATATAACTTTTTAAAATTATATTTAAAAATTATGATGAGGATAAATGATATTTTATTATTAAACCTATACCAAAAGAAATTAAATGTTATAATACACTAGTGTTTACTATTTGGAACTGCAATACTTAATTGAGTAATCAATTGCAATTTAAAACATAATTACAATTGCAATAACAAAAAAATCTAAGTATAGTTTTATTTTTGACTGTTTGTTTATTATTTTTTGGTAATGTGTTTTTTTTTTAATTTCAGGTAAGTCTATTTTTCATACAGTATATGAAGTTGTATATGGATTTCCACAAAATTGTAAGTATATATATTTTTTAACTATTTATTTAATTATTACAACACCATATTTGTTATAAAATAAAGAAACCCCCACTGGAAGCAACTAATCGGCGTTTTGAACAATCAGATTACAAATCAAAACCTAAGGTTAATCACCGACGCCAGAAGTTAAAACTACCACATCTGGAAATGCAGCACCTTAATAATAATAATAATAATATAAATTTATTCATGTATGCCAAATTATACATTTTACACTTATTGTAAACATGTCGAGAATATGGTTGTCTTTAAAACTAATAATATTTATTAAAAATATAAAACAAAAGAAATATTATAGAACATGAAATTCCAAAATTATCGATTAATGATAGCCATAGCTATGATAAGAGTCTTCGTAGTTTGCACAGATACATTGAGGTCCTAAACTTTTAATATCAACAGTTTTATACAAAAGCATTTCAATTATGAGTAAACAACAAACATTACAGCAATTCCCACCAAATTGCAACTTTTTCCGGACAACAGACATAAAGCTAAGAAATCTATGAAGAAAATAAAAACTAAATACGTCTTGGTTTGCAACTGGTATTCTTTGGCCATTTTAACAAACCAATCGAATACATTTTGGCAATAGTTTATATAAATCAATAGAAATATGTTGAGAGTCTCCATCTGGAAAAAAGGCTGTAACACCGGTTTTGGAATTATAGAGTTTTAGTAAATTGGAACTTTTTACAGAATATGTACCTTTCTAATGTCACAACGCATCTTTAACTACCAACATTTTCTCCAAAAACCCGCTACTTTTTTCAATCACTAAAAGTGTTTTATAACACTTGTATTATGTGTTTGTCACATGTATGCATAACGGTTATCTGTTCTACACTAAAATGGTATACCATTAAGGATTTTGTAACGGTTACGATTAATTTTGTTATCACCCAATTTTAGTTTTGTAGTAACCGAAATTAGCTTATTATTATTTATTATTTTTTATTGCTTTGTAGATCAACATTTAGAGCAAATTTATTAATTTGAACAAAGTAAACACTTTGTCAATAGGGGCTAATGGCTTAATTGCTAGTTTTAATAACTGGCAATACAGTATTGTTTTCCGCAATATACTCTAAAGATTTATGATCAGTACACATGGTAAATGGATGTCCGATTAAATAAATTTACCCATACTACTGTTGATGCTTTCTTTTCAGTAGTAGTATGTATTGTTAGTAAAGCAAAAATGTTCTAAAACGGAATTTCTTTAAGACAGAAAATTTTGCTCTATTCTTCAAACAAACTTTTAATTATATACATTGCTACATAGTAAAGGTCTCAACTATCTTTTATCATATACATTGCTATTGCCAATCTTAGAAAAATTAATAAATAATCCGAATAATATTTTGAACATTTATTTGCTGAACAACAAAGTTTTTATGCCTACATCCCCATACAACAAGCACGGACAACATATAAAATTCATGGCATTGGTAATAATAGCATATTTATTAAACTCAATCTTTCCAATAAGACTATTTTTGTAGTAAACGTGTATCGTTTTCCAATAAGATTATTTTGTAGTAAGCGTGTATCGTTTTCCAAATAGAACCGTTTAGAATATAAATGAAAAAAGTTATGACGAAAACAACTAAGGAAATATAAAATCTGAAAAAATCAGTGACAAAATTAATAGCTGAAAAATGCAAATTAATATAACAAGAAAACGACATAGAAGAAAGCCAAGATAAAATATCTAAAACGTTTAAAAAAATAGTGACAAACACGTAATCAAGAAAAAAGAGAATAACAAAAGAGGTGGATGACTGACAAAATATTAGGATTCATAGACAAAAAAAGAAAGGCTAAAAACGACAAGACAAGTTACAACAACCTGCAAACTCAAATAAAACAGCAAATAAAAAAAGCAAAGTAAAACTGGATTAAAATGCAACGTCCCAAAATAAAGTTTTTAAAACATATGTCGGAAAATAAAAGGTGGGATTTATTGGCTAATTATAAGAAAAAAAGTTCCTATTATATATAGATACATATATGTACATATACATGGTTCCGCAAACGCACCGTTTTCGAAATACAAGGTGTAAAAAAATTAAAAAAATAAAAATATTTGACTGTATTTCAGAAACGGATAGAAAAAGTAGCAACATGATCACAAAACCTTTATTTTAAAAAACTAAACAATAACATAAAAAACAATAAAAATCACAATTTTTTTTGAAAATGACTTTCTTCTATGATTTAGTGACTAACGTACCCGTTTGAAAATGCCTGGAGTGTTTTTTATCGTATTGCAGGATGCAATAATGCGATTTCTTAGTTCTTCATCAGTATTAACTGATGTAGTGTATACTAAACTTTTTATGTGACCCCACAAAAAAAAATCCAAAACAAAAAATATGGCCTATTAAATACAACACCTGCCCAAACATTAACAAAAAATGTTTGCTGATGATGGCCTTCCATTATAGCATGTGGATTTTTGTCAGCCCATACATGAATATTATGGAAGTTCATAATCGCATTGCGAAAAAAATTTGCTTTGTCCGTAAATAAAACTTGTTCTAAGAATCGAGGATTTTGAAAACCTTTCTTGATAAATTTGACGAGCTTCTGCTGCATTTTCATCGGCTACGCCATAAACAAAATGCATATCGCACATCTTGCTATCACTGTAATTATTAATTTTGCTATCACCACGCAAGCCAAATATTAAGAATGGGCAAATTAATTGGGTAATAAAGATAATAAGTTCCCGCGTAATTGACTCCTTTAGAAAAAAGGTTACTTAACAACTAAACGACAATTGTCAATAACTCAAATGCATGAAACAAATGCATGAACGCTGACGACTAGATCAAAAACAAATGTTTTTATCAACAACAAAACATGTTGCTACTTTTTATCATATTTTCCATCATAAAATGCCGTATTTCTCTAAAACGGTTTACGTTAGAGTTTTTGACTAGGAGTATCTTTTTTGTGTAGAAAATATTTCAGAATGCTAATTTCTTAAGTGTCATAGAAATTAGAGCCATAAAAACCTCACGCAACTCTAAAATCTCCGTCAATGACACATGAAAAAAATTGAATAAGCGCTTAAAAAGTAGCTAATATTAATGCTAAGATGTGTACAAAAGCTGAGTTTTGTATCTCAAATGGTTCCTGAGATATTGTCAAAAAATTTAAAAAATAAAAAAGATTTACACCCTGTATCTTGAAAACGGTGCGTTTGCGGGATCTTTTTTCTTATAATTAGCCAACTAATACCACCTTTTATTTTCTGACACATGTTTTGAAGCACCCTGTATAACACATTTTACATGCACAAAAAAACAGCAGGAATTTACAAGCTAAACACAATAGGAAAATTGCATAACAGATAGCAAGGTGCCGACTTCGGTGGCGCAACAATTGAGAGACTAGTTACGGTACTGGAGGTCCTGGGTTTGAATCCCGGGTAAGGCATGGATATTTGTTCTGTTACAAGAAGTTGTAAAAATTTACATTAAATACATAGTTGTGACTAAATGAGTGTAATGCTTGAGGTAAAAAAAAAAGATGGCAAGGTAATTTTAGATGTCAGAAAATGAACACTTGGAAGAAATACATCAACAAAGTTTTTGAAATTACTAATAAGCTAGAAGGCATGACAATAACAACAAATAAAGTAACAAAGACAACAACAAAAGAAGAGTAAATCTTCTAGACTAGACAACACTTATAGTAAATTTATAGAACTGGTTGATGCAGAAAGCATCCAATGGCTAACAATTGTGTTTAACAAGATGATCTGTTCTTCTGCTTATGTTAGTCACAAATGGAATTTTACTTTAGACAAATAAAAAAAAATTTACAGTAGTTCTAGACATTTTCAAAACATTTGATACTGTATGGCATTCTAATCTTATTAACAAGTTCCATTGTATAGGTTTTGATCACAAATCTGCAAGTTTAATCGACGACTTTATTTTCAATTTATATTAATGAACCTTTTCAAATAACTGAAAGTTCTATATATAGTTTTGCAGATGATAACACCATTCATACTTAATATTTATATTTAAATATATCCACAAATATAACATAATCTTTTCTAGAACAACCATGTTGTTGATATAGTTTCGAAAGTAACTAGAATAGATGTAAATAGTTTTTTACTTCTGTTTAACTTTTGCATGTTTATAAAATATATACGTCTTCGTATCAAATATTGTTCCCAAGTATGCAAAGGAGCATCTGAAACTACACAATCCAAAATCTAAAATAGACTAATGACTTAGATGTTTTACAACTCCGTCGTAATGATGCAAATTTTTGCATTGTTTATTTGATATTTCTATGGACATTGTTCAAACAAAATTTAAGACATATTGCCAACTAAACAAATATTTACAGACAATTCAGAGTTGTACGACCAAAACGTTCAAGAGAGATTTTTTCTAACCTGGAATAAACTTCCAAATTCAATATTTTCTGAAACTTATAAGCCGCAAATACTCAAAGTCAATGTTCACAGACTACTTAAATCTAGTCATTATTGTGATAGTTTTAGCGAGAGTGGTTTCATGTTTTAAAAAGGTTATTTTCTCGCGTATCTTATTAATAGCACCCTGTTCTCACATGATTGATTATGAATTATATTAAGTGTATTGTGTATTGATGTTGTTTTTTTAATTAAACATACCTATAAAATGTTGTATGTGTACTAAATATTAGATTATATAAAAATATATAAATTGTATCGCAATAAAAAAAATAAAGAACAAAGAAAAATGCATAAACGTGACGTAAATAATATAAAGGTTTGAATTTTCCGTGGGATTAATTTGAACTAACCCGTATTATCTCCGTTTTTCCCGTTGAAATTTATTATTATATCAGGATTGGTATGATAATCCCGCGGCTTAGCTCTGATTTATCCATAAGTAATGTGCTTCTAGTAAAAAATATATTCAAGAAGCATAAATGTAAAGAATAAAAACACCCACGAGGCAAATTTAACATGTTTTTTACATGTCATTTGCAATATTCTTTTGGGATTTCGTGCGTAGTATTATTCTTACATATGTTCTAAGGGCAAACCAGTATAAAAATGAAGGCTCGCCATTTTTCTTCCACTGGCGATAAAAAGCGATCAATCACTTCGTGGAAAAGTCTGCAAAAACAAAATAAACATTATAAGTAAATGGCACCAATGCAGGAGTTAAATGTTAGTTTTGTGTCAGTGGCTAGGCCTGGTGACATTTATTGAGTGCTAGAAACTATAATTATTGATTTTAGCTTAATGCTTTTTATAGGGTGGAATATTTATTTTTATTTATAACACGCATTAGTCGCAGTTCAATAAACTGCAGGTAATAATAGATCATAGTGGCATTAAAAAATAGAATGTGATTGACCGAAAATTAATAAATCCTTCAAAATTGGATGCATTATAAAATATTTACACGCGACAGCATTTCATGTGGTGAAATAAAATAGTAAGTATGGTCACAAAAAGTACAATATACTTTATGTGTATTCAATTAATTAAAAATTCATAAATTCATTGCAGCATAAATTAATACGTCAGCATTTTTTTTTCATTATCATTAATCATTTTTATTGATTAAGAGGATTACTTCGAGTTGGTTAAATTAGAAAAAAACGAAGGTAGGGGACGCTGATCAAAGCGTTTTGCAGGCGTTCTTTATGCGCGGAAGCATACATATTTGGATCATATTGTTTTAATGGTATTAATTTATATTTTTAGACGGTCTTTTTTTGGTAAATATTATAAAAAGGTTAATAGGAGTATAATCGATTACACAGTTTTAGATGCATGTCAAAATTTAATACATAAAGAACCTAGCGTATGAATTGTGATTTTTCTAATTAATTAATATCGATTTATTTAATTCTTTTCTGGAAAATTATTTGTAAATAAATATATACTTTATTTTAATGATTTGATTTGTTTTAATTAGTGTGGAATTAATTTATAACAGCAGCATAAAAACACCTTTTAATTTCAACGAGTCAAACCACACACTAATAGTATAATTATTATCTGCAGAAGCCTTGAGTTAAATCCCAAATATAAAGAATTCTTGACATCGTCCTTTAAGTAAACTTTAAACTTAAACGGGTATCTGAAGATGGCATAGTATAGGTAGAAACTAGTTAGGGTTTTTAAATATATTTGTGGTGTTGCACAATATCAACTATTTAGATATTGTAGTTTGAAAAAGTAGGAAAGTAATTAAAATATTTAAAAAAGTAGTTACGTCAGTATTTAATGAAAAACTTTTATTTGTGTCGTACTCTTTTATAATGTAGTTTGTAGGTTTTTTAATTTTGTTTTTAATTTTTTTTTTTTTTTCTATTTTACTTTGGTACAATTGTTTACATATTTGTTTGAATTTGATAAATTAGTAACTAACATTCATTCAATCAGCAGCACTAGTGTAGGTAGCATAAACTTTAACCGACTTGCTAAGAGAAAAAAAAAATGTATTGCATTCTCTCACACACAAAACAGATAAAACAGCTAGTCCAGTCACTATATAAAAAAATAGGCAAATAAATGCAAATGAATCAAAAGTCTTTTTTTTATATTGTGTGTGGGGGAGTGGGGTTAGAAAAGCTTAACCTCAAATTGTCGATCAAGATTTGTTTTCTATGAGCTTTCTCCGCCAACTTAATGAGAACAAAAAAAAGTTATTGTTGCTTTAACTCGATTCTCCGACGTGATACCAAAATTGTAGCTTTATAATTTTTTGTTGCTGTTTTTACGCTCTGCGGTTTAGGATATATGACTATTTCACGTACTATTGATCTTTGTCGAGGTATCAAACAAAAAAGTAAAAATTTAAAAGATTAAAATCTTGTTTTCTTGTCTTTTGATATACAAGGTGTTAGACAAAAAACGTACGGCTGAATAACTCTGTTATTTTTTAACCGATTTATATGATTCAAAAACCATTTTAAATGGTTTTTTGAGTATTATAAAGGCAGGTACACGCATATTTTTATTTTGAATTTTTATGATATTCTTAATACAACCATACCAATATATATCTCATCTTCTTCCATATACTTTTAGCATAAAAAGTTCATTCCTAATCTATTCTGTGCAAGTGCTTGCTTAAGACCACATTATCCGGTTATCAGTTCTATGTGCCTTTGCAGTCTAATACGACTCACTTGTGTTACCATTGTTTTGATATCATGTGATAGTGCTGTTAGAAATATTCTTGAATATGTCAATTCTTTACAATTTTTCCACAGGTTGCTGTATTCCGTCTTAAGTCTGCTAAGGGTTATTTTGTTTCCGATTTTGAATGGGATCTTGAAAACAGGTTCTGGTTTAGTGAATGTCTTCTTTCCTCCTTGTTTAGCAAGCTGATTTGCCATGGTTTCCTTTTATCTCCTGATCTTTTGGTATCTATACTAAACTTTGCAGGTTGTGATCACTGCTTCTAGACTGAATATGCAAGTCATAAGCAGTTTGGGTTTTATTACTGGCAATTGCAAGGCTTACAATGTAGCTTGTCTATTTGACATAATTATTAGTTTGTCAGGTTTAACTCTCTTCTAGATTATGTTCCTAGCACGTCACTCTATGGCAGCCACATCTGCCTGAAAAGTCGAAACATATTTGCCCAACGGTAGCAAAGTTTGTTTCCTTTGGTGTTTTGTCTTTGTAGATTCCAGCCCCCTTGTCCTTTTCGTCTTTAGGGTTTAAAAACCAACCATCTGTAAAAGGCTTTAGTAGAGCCGAAGCTAGTAATGTATTCGTAAGAATAAATTTGTGATAAAAACATAGTAAATTGTTTTATTTTTTCATAGTTATATAAGTTACCTGTCACTTTTCTGATAGCTCTGTGCGTAATAAACTTATTTTGCATAATAAAATAACGCATGATGGGCTGACACGTGAAATACTAGAAGGTAAACAAAACAAAATAGATTATTGTTTTCAAATAATCAAAAATGTAGGTTGAGTTAACTTCAAGGTACTCATTGCTTGCTGTAGATGTATAAGAAGAGATAAAGATGTAACAAACCAGTTTCATAGTGATATTAGTGCATTATGTAAAAAGCAAATTTACAATTTACTGATAAAAACAAAGCTACAACGGTACAATTTTATGCTAGAGATGGACTGTAGTAGATGCTTTTAAAAACTGAATTTTATATTTTAAAATTGTAATTAAAAGTTTATTAAAAAAAAATTTAAGAATTAAGATTTTTAAATATCAACAACTGCAATTAAAAATCTTATCCTTATGATAAAAAAGACATGATCATAAACCTGTCACTTATTATTCGTTGTTATGTTACAGAGTCGACAAACAACGTATCTCAGTTAGGTTGAGCAAAAGATTGTATTCAAACATATTTTGTTTTTAACTTTTAGTAAAGGCAAAGTGAATTTTTATATTTAGCTTTTATAACAAACGTTATTAACATATATGCATATAAGCGTTAAATTTAGCATTGCGGTAACAAAAATCCATGAATCTAAGAAAATGGATTATAGAATTGGAAGCATATTTTTATCATTATACATGTATTTTTGTTAGAACGATAATGTAGCTATTTTTAAAACGACGTTTTGCCTAATATTTTAGGTCGATAACATGTCAGCAAAAGCATTCTAAGCACATTACATTGTAAGTAACAATACTATTTAGTAAACCTTTCATTCACTGAATGGAAGGCAAACTACACTATGTAAGTGTTGATGGGCATTAAAAGTATTACGATTGTAATCAAGAAGACTATACAAACACTAAACAAAAAATTAAAAGTTTAGTAAATAGCAACTAAACACTTGTACACGTGTAAATCGTATGGTTCAATAGGAATTAGCAATGATTTGAAAAGTCCTTAAATACATTTGAATATTAATTGCAATTTAGAACAATAAATTACTGTTTGCTGTTTATTGGAGATATTAATCAAATCATGTTAAGGGTTGAGTGTGACAATAAATTTATATTGATATATGTACGCAAATTAAGTCTGCACGCATGACTGCATATTAATATATAACGTTTATTCCGTTGAATAATTTAATTTAGTATATTAGATTCTAACGAATTGCGTAGGAAAAAAGTGGATTTTATAGTCCACAATTGCAATCTGATTCTGCTAGGAATTTATCTTGTCGTTATATTTACAGCTTTTTTCACAATTTTATCCATTATATTTGTGCATATTAACGAAATAAATGCAAATAAAAAAGTGGTGCTATCGCATTTACAGTTGCACGGCTACATATATTTTCTTTGAACAAACAGCATCGTTGCTAATTAATTTTCAACATATTTTTTTAGTGATTGTGTTATGTATGCTTTGCTAATGGCTACTCGTCTTTGTTAAAAAAAATGTAATAACAGCGCAAGCTCGTGTTTCCAATTTAAGGATTCTTGGGGCTTGTTTAAAGCTGCAAAACGTAAATTACACATTTTGCAGTTGGATTTTGTTATATTTTTTTAGAGTTCTTTCTATTTTCCTTTTCCTCCCTATATACACTACTATATATATATATATATTATTACATATTTTATAGCTTCTTATAGTTTCCTTTTATTACTTGGTAAAAATATTATGCAGAATCTACAGTACCAGTTTTTATTTATTTTAAGTTCTTCAATCCCCAAATTGAACTAGCGTTTAGAATAATATAAAAATGTCAGATTAAAAATAAAACAAGAATTTTAAGCATTTTGTTTGTTCTCTAAAAGAAGATAAATCTATTTTTGCTCCACCCCTATAGCGAATATATTACATTTACATGCAATTTCTAATGCATGAATTTAAAAAAAGCTTTTATTTGTTCCACGAGTTTCAATAAAATAAAAAATCTAGTTAATCGCTTATTATATAAAAAGTGTTGCTTTTTTAACATATTGTTGAATTGATTTTACTTTCTACTATTATACAGATGTAGCGGTTGCTGCACAGCAATATAATATGTGGTTACAATATTGAAAATTACTTACTTCATACTACTGAACTACCGTTATAATTTGTATAGTACGTTATGTAGTTCGTATGTTGCTTTAAGAATTAAACACTCAGAGAACACAATGACTACGCTATCATCGACTCACGATAAAATTATAATGGTATATGTTTAATTTTAAAACTAGAAATAATATTGCATTCAGTAATTTAATTCAAATATAAAAATAGGAGTGAAAATTTAATTTTCTCTTGATTAATAAAAAATCGAGATTACAATATTAGGCTGTATCTTTTTCTAAGAATTTTTAAATCATATTTTATAACTGTGTTGTTGGTATAATAATTTCCTGTTTTTCACAGCAATTGTTAATTATGCTCACATTTGTAAAAAAACTAATTTTTTTCAGCTGCATATACAGTACATAGATTGTATACTCAGGATTGCACTCAGCGAGACCGAACAAAAAAGGAACGAAATGTGTGATGACGTCTCACACTTTATATAATTCCCCAATTCGTTTTTAAACCGTCCGTATACAACCTTGTGGTATCAGCTATGCAAACAAAATCGGAAAAATTTGATATAGATTTTGGTGTCCCACAAGAAAGCGTAGCTGGACCGTGTTGTTATTCCTAACGTTTATTAATGACTTGCCAAATTATATAACTCAAGGAAGAGTGTTTATGTACGCTGACGACACCAGCATTGTTGTATCTGGAAAAAACACTACTGAATTAAGCAATAACGTAACTACAGTACTTGCGCAATTTAGCAGTTGGTGCCAAAAAAATAATCTAATTATTAATGCATCAAAAACTATTATAATAAACTTTTATGGGGTGCAAAATAAAAAATCAATTGGATTTGATTTCAAGGGTGAAAAGATCTTTCTTAGCAAATCAGTAAAATTCTTGGGAACAGTTCTTGATGAAAATTTAAATTGGAGAAACCATATAGACACGTTAACTACTAAATTAAATAAATCTTGCTTTGCGCTACGTAAATTGAAAAGCAGCCTTAATTTAACTTCGCTTATAAATCTATACCATTCCGTTGCTTACTCTACAATTAGTTACAACATATTGATATGGGTACAATTGACAGACTTAAGTAGAATATTTATTATTCAGAAAAGAATGATTAGGATTATGTTTATTTAAACTTTATTGAAACTTGTCGTGACACTTTTAAATCAAAAAGTATTTTAACTGTCCCGTCCATTTACTTGTATAAATTATTATGTTATGTATTTAAGAATAAAAGTAACTATACATTAACAAACTCAGTTCATAGTTATCCAACACGTAATAAAAATAACATATATTTACCACAATTTAAAATTGTATCTTATAAAAAGTTGCCAACATACGCAAGTGGATATTTTTTCAATTGTTTGCCAGATAACACCAAAAAAATAAAATTCTTAAAAACGTTTAGGAATCACTTAAAAAAATTCTTAATTGATGGTTGTTTTTATTTAATAAACAAATTTGTAAATTGTAAATAGTAAATAGCTCTTAAATATTGTACGTTATCATCCTGTTTATGTCTACATTTGTTGTGATTTATGTATTAACGTATCCTATCCATATTATTAGCCTAAAAAAAAAATTATTATTATTATTATAACCACAGAGTTTAGGTATTTAACAACAATTTCAAGAAACCAGCTCCTCGAGCTTTTACTTTTGCATAAACCAGGGTTGCAACGTGCAACATCAACTGCGGTGCGCGGAGAGAGGTACTGTAGCGGTTGTACAATGTTTTTGTTGTAGAGAACCAAAAACCTCTTGCCTCTGCCTCACTGTCCACATTGGTGGATAAGGCTTGCGGTGCAAAAAAGTTTTTCATGCCGTTGATAGCCGGTTCTAACTCTTTTAAAAAAAGAAGAAGTTGTAGACTAGAGACTCCGGAGAAGAAAAATCTAATGGAGTTACTAATTGTTCTTTTTGACGCAGGAATTCTTTACTATAATTTTGAGAATTACTAGAAAAGGCAAATTGAGTTTCCAAACGCATCCGCAATTTTGGTTTCGTGATTTTGCGTCCGTTGACGATTAGAATAGAAGCCACAGAACAATTTTTTTTCCGATATTGCTCCCACTTTTTTCTACACTTGCTTCTTTTTGAAAACAATCATGTTTTCTTGCGTCGGAGGTTTTGTAAAACAATTAAAAGTTCTCTTTTTCTCTTTTACAGCTACACAAGTATTGAGAAACCAGCTGACCGCTAGACTTTGGAATAAATACATTTGCTGTTCAAACGATACAATTATTAAAAATCTTTACTTTTAATAATTGTATCAACATCTTCACTATTTGATTCTGGTGGAAATAAACTGGTTTTAAAAACTTTACCAATCTGCGCGGTTAAGACACCATCTACGATGAGTTGAATTGCGACCACAAATTGATCGCTGTCATGAAGGTTCTCTAACATTTGATACGTTAAACGTGTGGCTAGAAGTGAAGACAATAAGTATAGAGGTGTTGAGGAGGACAGCGTTGCTTTGATTAAGTTGCAAAATAAGTTTTTATATATCTTCTGAGTTCTATCAAACTCCGGAAATTACAGGTTGCAAATTGTGGGTTTTATTGGAACGGTAAGTCAAATTGCAGTTGCCTAGAGTCTAGTTCTGAAGGTTATCTCCGTAAACGGTAAATTTTTCCACAGAAGTATGACTTTGCCTTTTGCTTGGACACTCGGCAGAACGTCACTACTTGTGCAAGTAACAATTGAAATTTTCTTTGGGCTTAAAATGTGTTTTCTGGAGCTATTTGCAACATGTGCTTTACCAAGATCATTTTTAGCTCACAATTGCTGCATTTGCAGTTATTGCAATTCCATTGTACTATTTTTTCTACAATTTTAAACATCTAATTAATAAATATAATAAATAATGAAATAAATATCACATAATAGAAGGACAGCTATAAAAATAAATTAACAACAATTAAAACACCAGATTTGTAAAAAGACTTTGGTATTTAGACGTAAATAAAGTAAAAAATAAATTCTTAAAACTAATATCACAGATGACAAAGTTTTAATAGACTCCGTTGCCAAAACCATAAAATAAATAAAACAAGTTTAAGTTTTATTTATTTTATGATTTAATTTCCGAACAATTAGTCTCATCGCTACCAGATCATTGTTGTACAACTCCTTTAGTTGACTTATACGTGCAGATTGTGAAGCCCCTGTCAGAATTAACAGACCGCACGGACTCGGGGCATGCTTTTAAATGTAACATCATAAAGAAGAAAGTACATTTTACCTACCGCCAGGTTGGAAAAGAAAGGAAAAGAAGGTTAGGGGTAGAACATGACAGAAATGGCTTTGAGTACATTTGGTTTTGCTTTTGCTTATTGACCCAGCCGGCATGAGTGGCCTTACTAGAAGTTTAAATTTCCGCCGGGGTATGGCTCAATCAAGAGGTACTCAGCCCCCTCACCACGACAAGGTTGTACCCACGAGAGGGTCTAACTACATATTATTAACAATTTTGTCAATTGGTATTGTGCTATGATATAATAATAATAATACATTTATTGTCAAAGAAGTACATACAGATTATTAAAATTAATATTTGTTGCTCAAACAACAGATTTTTAATTTTTTGCTTAAACGAATTGAGAGTAATATTAATATAATTAAAAAGTATTATTGAGTTCAAACATTTTGCAATATTGTATGTAAAAGGCCTTTGATATAATGTAGACCTATGGACAGGAATAGTTATTTCCTCAAGTATTAACCGTGTGGATATTTGTTTGGAATTTCATTTTTATATATAGATGGTTAGGGGTTTTGATTTAATTAATTTAATTATGTATTAGTTGACTATTTTGTAGCAATTAGATTTAAAATATTTTAAAAAATTTAAGAAAATTGCTTGCTATTTTATTCTTAACAAAATTCTAAAGATGTTTTAATTACTAAAAATTAAATATAAATTTATTCTACAAAATTAAAGAAAAAAAAACTTGATATTATATATAACTATTTTTTTTTTATATAATTATGTAATTCAATTAAAATAATATATAAACTACACAACTACTTAACTTACTACTATCGTATAGAGATTATAGCGCTACCTGCATTGTTCAATATTGTAACTAGATACCCCGTGCTATTATATAGTAGGGTATGGCAATACGCACCCGGGATCCATTAAAAAAAAGTTATGGCATTACATTACTTTTGTAAATAAAATATTAAAACCTCCACGTCTGTTTTATTTAATGAGTACGGTACTCTAGTTTGCAATAATCTAAAAATAATAAGTAAGGCATTTATAAACGCATTGACAATATTGTAATTAATATATTTAAATCTGAAGTAAGGTTTGCATACTTAAAATAGAATTTTTATATTACATTTGTATAAAAAAGTAAATTTTAACGTTGAGAATGATTTGATCAAGAATGTAAAAATATACATTCTCAATCAAGTTAGAACTGTTGTTATTGACTTATCTTCTAAAAGTAATAAGCGGGCGTCTGCCACACGACCCGGAGGGCTTTTTGCTGCATCTTGATGGTGACGTTGTGTGTCTATACGCGCTCACACAGAGTGTGGTTTAATAAAGAAGATTTGTTTTTGTGTTGCACAACGTGATGCCGCTTAAAGCTAACAACAGTGGCCGTGAAGCAATGCCCTAGCGGGGTGTGCAAGCACAGAGACTTGAATGTGTAGTTTGAGTTGCTATATCTTGTGTGAAATTTTGTGGTAAGTCTACAGTACCAGACTGATGGTCGTCAGTTGAAACTGCAGCGCAGTAATTGGAATTGTGACACAAAATGTCTTAAAGCTGAGTTTCCAATTGCATCATGTTATTAAAGATGGTGTCTAGGTAAAGTCAATTGTTACGGTTTGGTTTAGTATAAGTATTAAAATATTAGATTAATTTAAATAATTTTATATTCTTATGGTATGCAACCCTTATTGCGTATTGGTACGCATTGTCAATGTGGTTCTTTTCGAAAACTGTTTCTTTTAGTCCCGGTTTCCTATGCGGTATGTTAGTTTTCATCGGTACTTACAATGCCGGATATTTGAAACCGCAAGGAAATATTAGTTAGTTGGATATCGACCCAATAAAAAATAGTTTTGTGAATCCAATTTATTACGTCTTAGACGGATACAAGGGACACAATAAGACATTGCTATAAGGCCTAATTACAACTAAGGTGAGCAATTTAATTGTACTTAAAAACGCGAGGTTAATTTATTAATTTCTTATAGGCTTTCTTTTTCCTTGTTTATACTTCAAATTTCGTACTTATATTTGGATATTATAATATATTCACATTGTATGTATTAACATGTGATATAGCAATAATTAATTATTCTACCACAAATCGGAAAGTCCAGGGATCTCCAGAATCATCAGAACATATTTATAACACGCGGCGAAGAATATACGCCGTACAGAATTATTTCTTCCCAGACGGATATTAGGATTAAAGTGCTAGGAGAACAAGGACGGGAGGATCGCTACACAACTTTTCCAATAAGATAAGCTATTTTTTATTTTACGTTACTTTTATTTATTTTTCGTTTCGATTATCACATTGCTTTTATTAATTTAGCATTTGTTAATGATTAATCATAATAAATTTATGATTAATATATTATAATATTATAAGTATCCTTTACTTATCTTACGCCTTTTATATTATGTTTCATGGAAACATATAAAATATTTATATTATTTTATATATATTTTTTTTTTGTTTGGTTGTTTTATTCGCAATCATATATAGTCCTTTTTATTTTATATTGAAAAGGATGTTACATTTAGATTATTTATGTCAATGCATTAATTTATTTTATTTTTATTAAATATTAACTTAAATTAGTCTTTGTTGTTTATCAAACCTTAATCTGTAGGCTATCTTATGGAATACTTTCATGGGGTCATTCCCCACATACAGCAAAATTATTTGGGTTACAACGGAAAACAATTAGATACATATATGTTATAGTCGGTACACACTTGCAACAATCTGCCGTACCGCAACACCGTCGCGTAACATCCTCGCGCAACATTTCCTCGCAACATGGGACTTTTCTAGCGTCCCACCGCTTGTCGGTTTTATGCCGTCGGATCAAAGGAACGTTGCGCGACGATGTTGCAGCTCTCTTTACAAGTTAGTACGGCAGGGCGCAACAATACGGCAATGGAACGGCATTGTGTTGCGGGAATATGTTATACTGCGTACACACTTGCAACAATCTGCCGTACCGCAACATCGTCGCGTAACATCTTCGCGCAACATTACCTCGCAACAGCGTTCCATTGCTTGTCGGTTTTCTGCCGTCGGATCAAAGAAAATGTTACGCGACGATGACGATGTTGCGGTACGCAGTTGTGTGTTTACCTTATAGGGCAGATGTAAAAAACAGTTTTAAAAATCTAAAAATTTTGACACTGCCGTCACAATATATTTTTCAATGTTTGTTGTTAGTAAAAAGTAATCTTACACTTTATGAAGAACGCACAATAAACCACAATTACAACACGCGTGCAAAAAATAATATAGAATTAAATTATGGTCGTATAAATAAATGCAGATGGGCAGGTAATTATTATGTGCCAAAATTTTATAACAAATTGGCAATTGAAACCCAAGAGTTAAATTTCAATAGCTTTAAATCTACAATTAAACATATATTAATAAGTAACACCTTTTACTCCTTTGATGAGTTTTTAAACTGTGACATACTTTTTTAATTATATAAATTTTTAGTTATTATATGTAAATCTATTTATGTTTAGTTTGTGTATGACTTGAGTAAACAAATGTATTTTTTGTATTTAACATGAATAAAAATTATTATTATTATTGTTTTTCAATAGTATTGTTTTATGTCGGTTTTGGTGTAACTATTAGATTTGTCTATTTCATAGTTGGAGATAAATTGAATCCTCCATCGTTATAAAAATTGGTTCAATTATGTGGCGCCCTTTTTCATACTCACTCCCTATCTCACTTTCAACTAGTCGGCCACCAATTTTTGTATAAATTAATTATATTAATTAATTAATTTGTTTGTTTAAAGAGACCACGTAACACAATCTTTCAGTAAGGAACACTTTAGAAAGGAAGCTGAAATAATGCAAATAAAGTACCTTACACTATAGTTGTTAAATTCCGAATGTTTGAAAGACATGTACACCGGCCGTGGATCGGTTTTCATCGGTTTTGTCATGTTTGGTAGGATCGCTGATGTTTACAATTGGTAGCAGTTTTGGGTTAAAACTTGCTTTTGTGTAGTTCTTGGTTTCAACTGTTTTGCCGTGGTGTGTAATCTGATTATACTGTTTTGTATTGGACCTTTTTGACATTCACTTAATGGGTTTCAAATTGTTTTGGTAAACTTCATAGTTTCTTTGGTTTCCACGCTGACTTTGTTTACCGTGGCAAACATTCTAACAATCTACATAACATCTACTAGAGTTGTGTCAAGCAACCGGTACAAAAGTTCTCTGTTGGTCAAGCAGGTAAAAACGCCTATACGTCAAAAATTAGTTGCTTTAGTCTACTGGCAATGTAGTATGTTATATCCACGAATTGCATTGCCAGATAGTATTCTTGGTATTTCAGTTCCTAGCTTGATAAGTTTATTGGCTAACTAAGCATATTTGCTGACATTTTATTTTATTGCAAAATAGATTTATCTAAATCCTGACCGGACAGATTTGTTGCTTTTCTACAACTTATCATTTACAATTTATTTTTCATAATTTTTTTTATTTTAAAATGAAAATGGTGAAAAATCAATTACCTTTTAACGTTTTTCTTTGGCCAGTGAGTGTTCAAACAAAACAAAGTACAAATTATGATACTTATTCAAACGTTTAACTAAATGCAAAAACCATAATAGTTCAGGTTCAAGTTCAAGTTTATTGTGTTTTAAAAAATATTTTATTACACTTGTCATAAAAAATAATAGTACAAAATAACATAAAAATTTTAGTACAAAATAGTTAAAAACAGTATAATAATTACAATACAGTACTTATATAACAATACCAAACATACAACCTTATAAACATTAGAACAAATGTCCATTAATACATCACACAAGTGATTAAATATTAATCTTGAAAAACGAATTAATTGTTGGGCTTGTGCATACGCGTTTTACAAAGACGAAAACAAGTTACTTAGAAAATAAAAGTAACTTGCACATTACAGTTAGTACTACTAATACTGCAACATTGAAAAAAATAAAATTGAAAAATGTGGTTAAAATTTAACAAATTAAAAATAAAAATAAAATTAAACAAAAAATGGAGTATTTTGAAAATAAATTATAGATAAAGAGAAAAGTGAATTGGAAATTAATTAATATCTAGACTATGCAACACTAGAACAAGTAAAACATGTTCGTATAAATGTACACACAGTGTCTCAAGTTTACTAAATGTAACCTGCAACCTGTAACCCAACGATTAATTCGTTTTTCAAGATTAATACAACCTTATGATTAATACAACCTTATATTGTCAAATAAAAACAGATCCTAGCTATTATAGGATTTAAATTTAAGGATTTTGTTGACTTTTTGTTTAATATTCATATTCATATTCATATTCATAATTATTCACACAATCAAGATATACATAATAATATACAGTATGTGAAAAGTCATTTTACATAAAAACTATAATTTAAAAATATAAAAAATATAAAAAACACTTTACATTACACGTTATAAAGAACATAATTTGAACATACATACATATTAAAACTATTATAAAAATATTTGTTATTAAAGCAATCAAAATATGTCATAAAAATCATCTACGTTGTATAATGCGTTTGCAGTCATAATTTCTTTGATGGTTTTTTTAAAGGTCATATGGTTCATCTCTTTTAAATACTTAGGCAAATGATTAAAAAGTTTTATACCATTATATTTAAAGCTTTTTTCAAATAATTTTGTTTTGTGCTTGATGTTTAATAGCTGTTGACAGTGTCTAGTACTGTAATCATGGTTTTGACCCAATCGCTGGTATGACTGTATATTAAGTTTTACATGTTGTAGAATTTTATATACATAAATACTAGAAACTGTCATAAGCTTATTACTTGTGAATAACGATCTACAGGAGCTCCTCACATCTTGATTAAACATTAGACGAATAATTCTTTTTTGTTGAATAAACACTCGTTGACATTTAGATGAATTCCCCCATAACAATATATTGAATTGCAAATGCGAATGTACCAAAGCGTAATATATTTCTATTAGTGCTTTCATGTTTAGTACGTTTTTCAGTTGTAATATTGCAAAAAATGATTTATTTAATTGGTTACAGAGAGTGTCAATATGTGAAGACCATCCAAGGTCAGAATCAATAGATAGCCCTAAAAATTTAGTTGAAGTTGAAAATTCATAATCAACACTATTTATTGTAAGTTTATAATTATTTGGTATAGAACGCCTATTGCTAAAATACATGGATACTGTTTTTGCTCTATTTAATATTAACATATTTCTTTCACACCAACTACATAATTTGTTAATTACATTTTCTGATTTCAAGTTCAATTCTTCTAAACTTTTAGCACTAACTGCAATTGAAATATCATCTGCATACATAATTAATTTACAGTTGTTAAATATGTGCGGTAAATCACTAACAAAAAGCAAAAACAAAAGAGGCCCACAGACTGTTCCTTGTGGCACCCCAAATTTAACATTTTTCTCATTAGAAATGCAATCATTTATTTTGACTCTTATTTTTCGATCATTTAAATAAGACTCAATTAGTTTTAAAAAGTTTCCTCTAAAACCGATAGTATTTAATTTTTGTATGAGAAAGTCAATATTGAGAATATCAAACGCAGCTGTGCTTTTTGTAAGAAAAATTTCTAACATGAATCGGTAACAAATTAAAAAAGTTTAAGCCGTAAAACAGTGTACCTGTTTAGGATTTGCAAAGTCGATTTGTTTGGACTCTATTAATTAATTAATTAATTAATTTTTTTTGGACTTTCAAATTGTCTAGTATCATATTTGTGCATATAATAATTTGCAGCAAAGTAATTTTTGTTTTTGTGAACATATAACAAGCATTCTAATATATATATATATATATATATATTTATATATATATATATATATATATATATAGTAAGCAAGATAGTTACAAAACAAAATAGTTCTATGGAAAAGTTTCCAATTGATTATACACCGCTACATAATTTCTTCCAATGGCTTCATTCTTGAGCGCTATTCTTACATATTATATATACTGTTATGTAATACTTAAGATATTTTTTTTAGTTTTGCATTAAAATCTAATTATCAAATGCTGAGCATAGTTTGATGAAGTTTCTTGCAACCTCTCAAATAACCAAGTTTTTATAATTATAAATTTCTTTTGTTTTTTTTTTCTTTTAATTAATCTTAGGCCTGTAATATCCAACTCCTAATAAACCACCTAATAAACTATTAGCAGAATAACCTAACTTTTTATTTTATTTATTTTATTAAAACCTATGGATAGGCAATTAAATATATGCTTAACACATACATTTATAACAAATAAAAACATTAAGCATATAATTTATTATTCGCTCAAACGTGTATAAGAAATAAATCAAATTAAAGTTTAAAAAAAGTTAGGTTATTCAGCTAATAGTTTATTAGGTGCTTTATTAGGAGTTGGATATTACGGCCCTTACTCTAACTTACTTAAGAGGGCGACTTTTGGAGTGGGGATGGATCCAAGCATTCATTATTATTGGCAATATGTCTACGGTTAATCTTTTAAAAGACAGATGGCAAAACATATTTTAAAATTCAAATAATTATTAAACGCTTATGTTGTTATCTCTCTAATGAACATGGAACTGTTGTCCAAATGTCTCGGCTTGAAACCCTTGGAACTTGTAGGATTAATTTTTACGACTTTACCTGATCATTTTCTGCATAATAAATTTAGAATATATTGTTTTGAAAATTAGGTATATTAATTTTTATTTTAAATGATAATAATGTTTTATAAATTCTTTTATATAATTTGTTTTATAAAAACGCTGCCTTATAGAAGCGTAATACTATATTAGTAGCTAGTACAAATATTATTGTTATACAGGGTATCTATAAAAGAACTCCGGGGTTTAAAAAATTAATATTTTTTAAACTATAAAAGATAGCAAAATTTGATCAATTCCTTTGAAACAAGCAGCTCAAAGAGTTTTACTGATACCAATTGGGAATGTTTCTCTCAACAGTTGGCAGCGCTGCGGAGCGTTGACCTTGAAATTACGTAGCCTCAACAAAAGGCTCAGTGTGTTATTTGGCTCATAGAAACTAATTCTGTTGTTACTGTACAAAGAAACTTTCGACGTAGCTATGGTGTTGACCCGCCTACAGACAAAACAATTCGTCAGTGGTTAAGTGCGTTCAAAGAAACAGGAAGTGTTTTGAAGCAAAAGTCGCCGGGTAGGCCGCGTGTGTCTCAAGAGAAGGTTGACAGAATCCGAGCTTCATGCACTCGAAGCCCTAAGAAATCATTAACAAGACGCAGTCTGGAATTGGGGTTACCAAGATCAACAGTCCATAAGGTAATTCGTAAAAGACTTTGTTTAACTGCCTACAAGATTCAACTTTTACACCATATCAAACCGGCAGACAAGGTTAAGAGATTCGACTTTTCTGTTTCCATGCTGAATAAAATTAATGAAGATAATGATTTTTTAAAAAGTGTGGTTTTTAGTGATGAAGCTACTTTTCATGTGAACGGAACTGTAAACAGGCATAATTGCAGAATTTGGGGTTCACAGCCGCCCCATGAATTATTGAGTACGAACGTGACACGCCCAAAGTGAATGTTTGGTGTGCTCTTATGCATGACAGAGTCATAGGTCCCTTCATTTTTGCCGAAAGGACTATCAATGGTGATGTCTATTGTGACATGTTAGAGGAGTATGTTTATCCTCAGTTGCATGACATTGAGGCGGAGAAAGGTTTAGTTTACTTCCAACAAGATGGGGCGCCGCCACACTTCAGTTTGCGTGTGCGTGAGTCACTGGACGCTCGTTTCGGTAACAGGTGGATTGGAAGGGAAGGACCTATTCCATGGCCACCAAGGAGCCCTGATATGACTCCGTTGGACTTTTTCTTCTGGGAGCATATCAAGAATCTTGTGTATGCAGAGAAAATTCGAGATGTTATCCATCTCAGGGAACGAATAGTGAATTGCGTGGCGTCCGTTCCCCCAGACATGCTCGCCAGAACATGGGAAGAGGTAGAACACCGTTTCGACGTGTGCCGTGCCACTAACGGAGCTCACATTGAACTTTACTAAGTTGTTAAAAAATCTTGAAAATGTAAGCTTTCTAATCATGTATAAAACATGTATGTACGTTTCTTACTTTATTAAAATATTTTGTCTTAAAACCCCGGAGTTCTTTTATAGACACCCTGTATATTTTAATTTTATTTTAAAAATATGTTGTGATATACTGTCCATGTCACTGCTTATGGGTTTGTTATGTTCGTATGATTACTGACAATCGAATACGTCTCAAGTCGGCAAAGTTTATTCTCGCAAATAATAAGTGTCATTACCCGCTTGTTGAATAATATACCGTTTTCACAGAAAAATTTGGTTCCCATTGAAAATGGTAAATATATTCTATAAATATTATATAAAATAACCAATTTTAAAGGAAAGGTAAAATAATAAAGTGTATTTATTTGTACATATAAAGAAAATCAAAGGAACCACTTGAGATACCGGTATACAACAGATTAAAAGATTAATTGTGGCGGTTTACTTGATGAATTTTTAATGGCCATAATGACAAAGATTAAAAGATTACAATTAACTTATATAATAACATTTAAGTCGGTGGCGTTTTAAATATAATTAGTAGTGGATTATAGGAAATATGTAAGTATTTTCTAGCAAAATTGGCTAATAAATGAGTAGGCTTAGCTTTTGGTTTTTACTCTTGGAATAAATACTTGGCAGGAATTGTTTTACTTCTTTTGTTTATTAAGTAGTCGTGATTATAAGAACGTTTTGTTGTCGCTGTGTGGTGTGTGTGTGTTTAAAGTTATATTTTGATTTGTGTTCTGTGTATAAAAACGGGTTTTTAAACCATTTTTTAAGTGTGTGTAATACATCAGGTAAGTTTTGCAAACTTTCTTCATATATTATTATAAAATGTAATATTTGTCATAAATATTTTAGTGAAAGTTATAGTCATGCCGAGAAGTACTTCACAACCAATACTACGTAGCAAGAAATCCAAAGCTCTAAAAGCATCATGGAAGAGTCGCAAAGAATTGTTAGAAAGGTATAAAATAATTAATCAATTGATTGTTTAATCTGTTCATAGTTAATCAGATAAAAACAGTGCAGCTTTTGTTATATATAGGGAATGCAATATCGAGCAAAAAATTAATAGCGGTTTTTCGGTATTTTTGTATTCAAAATTGAGAATACCGATATAAATACCGGTATTGTTAAAATTTTAGAAAATACATCAAAATTCAAATTTATTTGCAATAGGATATAAAAAAACATTTTTGGAACAAACAAATACAAAATTTAACAAAACTAAATAAACATTTAATAAATAACAAAAATTTAAAATTAATTACTCAGGCCCAAGAATACAACTTCAAAGAGGCCAACCAAATACGGACAATTGTTTCGGTTTTCACAAAACCTCTTCTTGGTGGTACGATATAGCTTTATAGTAAAAAACAAATTCAAATAATTAATTTAATTGTTTTTAACACAAGTTATAGATAATAATTTGTGGTGCAAAGTAATTGTAGCTCTATTGTTGTTTTGACCAAAGAAACCAAACATTATACGATGGAGCCACAATTACTTTGCACCACTAATAAATAATATTGATAGACTACGGTTAGTTTTTTATTGTTTTGTTATTTATTATTCCGGTATTGCATTCTCTAGTTATATTAGACATTTTATAAATACATGCTCCGTTAAATTTAAAGAAATGAATAAATTTGTCGCAGAGGTTGCTAAAATGGGCGAATTACAAAAAAATAGTGTGTCACACGTCCTCTAATTTTGATTTAAAAAACATAATATGCACTTTTCTTGCATTTTCTTTGCAACTAAAATTTAAATAACTATTGTTGCAGTTGCGTACATACTCTTTTTGACATGAGTTTTATTGAGGAGCCTTTAAATAATATTGCCATTACTTCGCCACAAGTACATCAACAAGATCACATTATGGATATTAATAATTTTATTGTTCCCGATCAATATAAGTCAATTAAAACTTATTTGAGGAACAAATCTCCTCTGTACAATTCTGGCGTAATATCTTCTAAGGAGTATAACGAGTAAGTTATTAAAGTTTATTGCATTCAAATATAAAATAACATAATATATCATTGGTTATAGAATTGTGGATACTCCATTATGTTTGGAAAGGGATAATAAACAATACATTATAGAAGGAAACAGAGTAGTAGAATTGGGATACTTGCTTGGATGGGCTTTAAAATTGCAACTGGAGCATAATGCAATATGTACCGGAACCCTTAATGTTTTGAAGGAAATAAGAAAAAAAACAAAGGTTTAGTAAATACAATTGTATTCCAATGTACCGTATGTGAAGAAGAAATTGAAAAAGATACCGAAAATCCAATTAGACAAGTATCAGAAATTAACTACGGTGCTGTTTGGAGTACTTTAGCTACTGGAAGCACTTACGGACATTTGGAAGAATTGCTTAGCTGCATGAATATTCCAACTATGCCGGATAATCAATTCTATAATATTGAAAAAACACTTGGCAATGTAAGTTAACTATTAAATGTATTTCTATGTAATTAATTTGTGATTCATTAATTATTAATATTTTTTTATTAACTTATGGTAAATATTTTTTAGGAATGGAAACAATCTTTATTGGGATCTATGGAAGCTGCCGGAGTAAAAGAAAAAAAGCATGCCATAGAACAAAACCAAATATGTAAGGACGGTGTTCCATGGATTACAGTATATGTAGATGGTTCGTGGAGCAAACGGTCTTATGGAACAAACTATAATGCATTATCTGGAATGGTAGGAATTATTGGAAAATACACAAAAGAATTGCTTTTTGTGGGAGTACCGAACAAGTTTTGTGCAGTTTGTGCTAGAGCAGAAAGTAAAGATGTAACTCCAGCCGAACACATTTGCCACAAAAACTGGAATGGATCTGCTTCTGCTATGGAATCAGACATGGTTGTTGAAGGTTTCACACTAAGTGAAAAAATGCATAGTTTGAGGTATATGCAATTTGTAGCTGATGGCGATTCTAGCGTATTTGCAAAAATAAAACAAAATGTACTATATGGAGGGGAAGTTACTAAAATGGAATGCACAAACCATGTGATGAAGAATTTTGGAAAACATTTACGAAAAATAAAATCCGATACAACAATAAATTTAAAAGGACGACAAATGTTAACTGTTAAAATGATATTAAAATTAACAAAACGCGCAAAGTGTTCTATATATGATCACTCAAAAAGTGCAAACCCAGATGCAAATGCTTTGCGTGAAGATTTGGGCAATGGTTTGCATCATGTTTTTGGTTTAATTAATAATTAATAAATAATAAAAATAATAATGCAGCTGAAACATTGTAAGTCGCTTTAATTGCGGAAAGCGATTGAATTTAATAGGAAGAGGTTCATACGAAAGAAGAATTCATTTGTCTGGTCTGAGACTTAATAAATCTTTTAACTGGCACACAAGTCCGTGGAAGAAATTGACAGGAAGAAGCCCGGGAAAATATTTAAGTAATTTTATTACAAAACATAGTAGAAAGAAAGAAGTAGCTTGTAAACGAAAATTATACACAACTAATGAAACAGAAAATTGTGTTAAAAATAAAAAACCATATGTAGTTAATATAGACTACGGACAAACCAGAAACCAAAGAAGATTATAAATTTATTCAAAATGAAGCAGAAAAAATCACAAATAAACTTCAGGTAAATTCTTTTTACTGCTATAATTTTGTTGACAAGTTTTCTAATTTTATTTTTATTGCAGATCAATCAATGCCATCAATCAATCAAATTTTAGAAATAGAAACGACAACTATTGGACAGTTTGGAAATAAAATATATGAAACAGAAAGAAAACTTTGTCTAACTGCATCCTTATTTGGCGCAGTGATAAAAAGAAGGCCGCAAACACCTTGTCACAATATAGTGAAAACGTGTTTGAATCCGACGTATTTTCTAACAAACGCAACAAGGTACAGCATTTTGAAAGAGAGTGTAGCTATAGGAATATTTAAAAAAAAATACAATATTGAGGTGGTTAATTCGGGTTTGTGGATAGATGAAGAACATGGTTTCTTGGCTGCTTCACCAGACGGTAAGTTGTATTACCGTTCTATAACGTGCAATTTGTAACGATTATGTTTTAGGTCTTGTTGGCAAAGATAAGGTAGTCGAAATCAAATGTATTTATGCACCCGACAAAAAATTTAATTCTTTAAAAGAATTAATAACACAATTAAAACAGCCGTTTTTAACAAATGTGGAGGGCGAAATAAAACTTAAGCGAAATCACCAATATTATTATCAGGTAACAATTTTTATTTGTGGTGTTTTCAGCGTCAACTACTACGTTGATAGGCTGAATTCTGAACAATGTTGTTTTAGTATTATTAAAAATCTTTAACTGTAGTTTATATTATAATAACTATTATATTTTCACCACTCAATAACTCTGTTTCAGATTCAAGGGCAACTAAATATAAGTAAAAAGGAAGAGTGTTATTTTGTGGTATATGTTAATGACGAAACACCATTACATGTAGAAATAATAAAAAAGGACGTAATTTTTTGGAAAAGTACAATGCTCCCTAAACTGACCGAATTTTATAGGGAATGTGTTGCTCCGGAAATTATTAGAACGCAAAGAAAATACTTTAAATATTCTATTTTATTATTTTAACAAATAAAACATTGATTCAGGAAGATTTTGTGTTTGTTTACCATACCAAACTATTTATATTTTTATATTTTTTGAATTTTTTTATAGCTGAACTAATATCAATGTTCAAATTTTTGTGTGCATATTCTTTAAAACATTTTAATTAAAAAGAAAGAGTAAACAGTAAGAAGTCTACACAGAAGTTAATAATTTCCAATGTGCAGTTTCTATCGTAAGTGTTAACAGCAATAACTAAGTAACTAGTATAGGCTTAATGCAGTTTTTGGTAAAAATATATTTGACTAAAGCGATAATTAATTAATCGTATTAACTCATAAATTTTAATAAATAAATAAATATTAAAACAAACTTTGCAAACGCACTAAATAAATACATAACAATGATATATAAATAATAATAATATTATTATTAATAATAATAATAATAAAAATTCTTCCTGATTATCTAGACACTACTAAAAGTTTTTCCAACTTACATGCTTATATCTATGCTGCAGCGGTTGCTATTGTACGAGTAAATGGAGGCAAAGTTGAACATTTTACAAACAAACCGTACAAGCCAAATTCCATACAACCTTGGGAGCGTCGACTGGAAAAAGATATAGCTTGCCTTCGCAACAACATTGCAACAGTCTACCAATATAATAATGGCAATAAAAATTAAAAAATTGAAAAAAGAATATCTAAGAGCCAACAATTCACTACCCGAGATTTTAGACACACTTATACAACAACTAAAAGCTAAATCTAGCAGATTAAAAAGATATCGTGAGTCCAACCTTAGAAAGAAGCAGAACAGTATGTTTAATTCTAACCAAAAATTATATTATCGGAGCTTGAGACAAAATCAGGCAACAACAGCAACAAACAAAATTCCAACCAAAGAAAATAGTAAAAAGTTTTGGACATCAATCTGGTCACAACACGTCCAACACAACACTAATGCAGCTTGGATAATTAATGAAGAAGAACGTGATACAGAAAAACCGATAATGACTCCTTGTAATATAACAACAGAAATGGTAACCGAGGCTATAAAAAACACTCAAAACTGGAAAGCGGCAGGTCCAGATCAAATACAAAACTTTTGGCTTAAAAAACTTCCAAATACTCACTTCTACATTGCGCATTATTTTAGGTGCTTCCTTAAAGATCAAACAAACATTCCAATTTTTATAACTCAAGGTACGACCTACTTGTGTCCAAAAAGTAATAACCTGAGTGATTCATCTAACTACAGGCCAATTACTTGTTTATGTACACTATATAAAATACTCATCAAGTGCCATTTACAAACACATTGAAAACTTAAACGTTTTAGCAGAGGAACAGAAAGGTTGCACCAAAAAATCGCAAGGCTGCAAAGAACAACTAATTATAGATTCTGTCACTATGGAGCAGGCGTGGAACAAGCGAAGAAACATTTATACCGCTTTTATTGATTATCAAAAAGCATTTGACTCAGTCCCTCACTCATGGCTTATAAAAGTGTTAAAAATATATAAAGTAGAACAAACAGTAATAACACTACTTCAGCAGTTAATGTCAACATGGAAAACATCACTACATATTAATCATAACGGACAAAAAATAATTTCTAACCCAATAAACATCAAAAGAGGCATCTTCTAGGGAGACAGTTTAAGTCCATTGTGGTTTTGCTTAGCTTTAAATCCTTTGTCTACACTACTTAATGAAACAGGATATGGATTTCAATTGAGACATGGATCAACAACTAAACATGTTATTAACCACCTCCTCTTTGTTGATGACATTAAATTGTATGCTGCCAATGAAAACCAGCTTAACCAACTTTTAAAAATTACAGAAAGTTTTTCAAAAGACATTCAAATGTCTTTTGGGTTAGATAAATGTAAAACTTTCAACATTAACCAAGGAAAAATTATTACTTGTAACTTTGAAATGACAGATGGAAAAGCGATTGAATCAATGATGACTACAGACACTTATAAATATCTTGGCCTCCTTCAAGCTAGGCGTATTCAACATAAAGAAATTAAACAAGCAGTTTTAGTTGAATACAACAAACGATTAACTGATATTTTAAAATCAAAACTGAATGGCAAAAGCACGTTTAAAGCCATAAATGCATATGCCATACCAGTATTAACATATACGTTTGGAACCGTTAAATGAACAAAGACCGACTTGGAAAACATTCAAATTAAAACTCGAACCACATTAACTATATTAACTTTATAAAAACCAAGTTCAAAATTTACAACGTTATTTTCTTAGCAAGCAAACATCAATTCATAAAACCGTTTGCTTGGTTGATAACAATTATACGTCTTTAGATTTATTACACACGAATGAAACTGAGCTCACTTCAAACATAGCTTACGAACAAGAAAAAACACGAAAGTGGGCAGGAAAAGCCTTACACGGCCGACACCCAAATGATCTCAATCACACTATTGTCGATCAAGACGCGTCGAACAAGTGGTTGACTCAAGCGGATTTGTTTCTTGAAACTGAAGGTTTTTTTATTGCAATTCAAGATCAAGTCATTGCAACCAGAAACTACCGTAAATTTATATTGAAAAAAATAAATATCGACGATATTTGCAGAAGATGTAATGAAGCAACCGAGACCATTCAACATGTAACTTCAGCTTGCAGAGTTTTAGCGCCCACCAGCTATCTACACAGACATGACCAAGTGAGCAGTATAATACATCATAAATTAGCAAAACTGCATAAACTAACAACAGATACGTCCCTATATTACAACTATACGCCCGCCAATGTACTTGAAAATAACACTCACAAATTATATTGGAACCGGAGCATCATAACAGACAAAACCATCAATTGTAACCGCCCAGATATTACACTTATAGACAAGATGTCAGACACGACGTACATAATAGACGTAACAATTCCTTCAGACTTCATGGAACGAAAAACTAAGTAAATACCGACCATTGGCTGACGAAATTAAAAATATGTGGAAACAGAAGAATGTATTTATAATACCAATTGTTATATCGACAACTGGCATTGTTCCACAGAAACTACATGAAAGTCTTTTTAAATTACAGCTCCATCCTCTAACTTACATCCAGCTTCAAAAAACAGTTATTTTAAACACAACATCAATAGTCTGGTCACATCTCAACCTTGATTAATAGAATTGTAGGCAACTTGTTTGAAAAAACCGTACTACTAATTACCGTCAGAAATGAATGCAAATGCAAAACCGGAATAATAATAATAATAATAAAATAATCTTAATAAATCAAAGTGTTGTACATATTTCACTAAAATTATTGTATCTAAAGAAGTAGAAATTCTGTTTAAAAGTTTACTCAGTTATACAATATAATAAAAAGATTAAAGCGGATTACTGGAGATAATGACCAAGCATTGCGGCACTTGCTACGTGTAGATACGCTAGCTCTCGGTCGGCATCTGGTACATATTAGCTAAACTAATTTTTATAAAAAGTTTCACAAGTTTCCATAGAGATGGGGCTAAACATTATGTCAACGCAGTTTTGTTTATATAATTTGATTATTATAACTTTTTATTAAAAACCGTTATTAGAAACATACATTTTATTAACATATCTATGCGTTAAAGCAGTTTTACATTGATTGGAGCCAATACAAAATTGAAATTTGACTACTTTTGAAAGTCAACATTTACCAAACTATGCAACAAATCAACCCCAAAATCTCGCATTGCCTGCACTAATCAATTATTAATCTTTCTAGTTTTTAAATAACTAAATTAATAAAGTAGTTGTTAAGTTATATATAATATAAAAAATGCTTGTTTTTAGTCGGTTATGCTATCAATGAATACAAAACGCAGCGGTGCCTCTCTTAATTTCTTTTCTTTCCCAATAACATCACCACTTCATTAAATGTTTTTTTGTAAATTTGTTTTACCTCTTCATTAAATATCATGTTTTTTTTGTTCTACTTTAACCGGTCTTAAAAATGCAACTCATTTTTGCCATTTGTTTTTTTGCCTTTTTACTCACCTACACTTTAAATGTGCTTTATAAGTATCGCTAAATTGTACTCCATTTTTTCCAAAACTAGCTTACGTATTTCATATTATAGATTCATTACCAGTAATCATAAAAAAGATATTCAGTAGATAAAGTTATAACTTATTGAAACTAATGAAAGGAATAAAAGATTTTAACTAGGTTGAGAACAATAGATTTGTTTATAATATTAAGAAATATATGCAAAGTTTAGTAAAGTTTTAATAGATAATAAAATGTTTTGGTTTTATTGCTGCATATTTAACACTAGGTTTTATTGCACAGAACACATAAATCACGATGGCATAAGAAAAATATATATAAACTAGTTAAAGATTGTACGAGAGGCCACCAGAGTGCATCATAATCTATAACATGCTTAAAAAAAAGAGTTTTTTTAGTTTGTTAATTGAGAATGAACAAATAATTGCACACCAAACTTTTATTTTGACCTAAATACGCACTTTTCATAGTTTATTTGAGTTAAAAAAATAGACTGACAGAAAAGTTTTTTTACAAATCCGATTTTATTGGCATAATACCATAATACTATCATAACCATTAAAAAACTTAATAACGCTTTTCAAAGTCAAACCTTAAAAGTCATGCCCCTAAAATAACTTTTTGTTTGTGTACTAACTTATTGATAAATACACTACTGAGTTACGTAATAGATAGAGGATGCACTTTTTTTAAATTTTGAGAGGATACTATATACAAGTTTGTATCCGATTGTCAACAAAATTAATTAACAATTCTGACTCTAGGAACATATGTGGGTAGAGCGTTGTCCGCCTGATAATATTTTGGATTAGTAAATAAATACGGAATATTTGCAATAAAATGCAGATTTAACATATAAACGCTATTTGAAGTGAAGTTAAAGTAGATTGACGGTAAAATAGTGTCTGCAATAATACTTTTATGTCAAAAGTTCAAAGCAAGGTTCTCATTTAGGAACTCTTGTTTTTAATATTTATTAATGATATTTGCAATAAACATTTATTATATGCTAATAATATCCAGATATACGCAATTATTAAGTCGACTAAAGACCAGGGTCTTTTGCAAGAGGACACTGTGAATGGTAAATACTTAATGCAGTTTCTTTTGTTATGCAATCCCTGGCTCTATATACAGCTCCTATTGTTGCTGCGCTTTCATTTAATATTTTGTTTTTTTTTGTTTTCTTTTTTTTTATTAACTAAATTTATTATAATATATTTACATATTTACAACATTATATTTTTTTTCTCCCCACTTGCTGCTTTGCACCGTTTCCATATATGGTAGGCTGCAAAGCTTCGTATTCGGGGCACCATTTTTATTTTCTCTTTCCATTTATCTTATTTTGTGTGTATTATCATGTTTGTTTATTTATTTGTTTGTTTTGGTCTTGTTATTATTTAGTGTTCTTTTATTTTTGTTTTTAATTCTTTATAAGTTTTCGTTTTTTTAATATTTTCAGGTAGTTCATTGTATGTGATTAGTCCATTGCTTAGTATTGTTTTTTTCGCCTTTTCTGTCCTTGTTGTGTGTAATTGTATATTACTTCTTCATCTCGTGTTATGTCCGTGAATTTCTTTGTTTAATATTATTTGTAGATTTGTTTTAATTTCTTTATTTTTAATTTTATATATTAGTTTGCATTTTTCTATTTTTATTTTTTCGTTAATGTGTGTTTTGTTGATTATTTTGTATACTTCTTCTGTTGGTGTTAGCTTTGGTAGTTTATGTATTATTTTAAGTATTTTGTTTTGTTGTCTTTGTATTTTTTGTATATTTGTTTTTGTTGTCTCACCCCATAGTAGTATATACTTATTGCAGTTTCTTTCAGTATGCATTTCCTAGCTCTATAGACAGCTCCTATTGTTGCTGCACTTTCTTTTAATATTTTGTTTATTTGTGTTTCCCATGTTAGTTTCTCTGTTATTATTATTCCCAAGTATTTTGTCTGTTTTGTTCTGGTAATTGGTATGTTATTTATTTCAATTTTTATGTCAATATCTTTTGTATTTTTTTGTCTTATTACCATATACGTCGTTTTTTCTTCATTTATTGTTTGTATGTTTTCGTCGTACCATTTAGTTAATTTCTTAACGTCTTCATTTATGTTTCTTTCTATTGCTTCTTTGTTTTTTCCGTGATATATAATACATGTGTCGTCAGCATATGTATATATTTCTCCAGTCAAGTTTATCTCATATATATCATTTATGTATAATATATACAATATTGGTGCTAGTACTCCACCTTGTGGTAGCCCATATTCTGCTATTGTTGATGTACTAAGTATGTCGTTTATTCTTGTTCTTTGTGTTCTGTTTTTAATATATGTTTTTAGTAATTTTAAATTTGTGTTTCTTATTCCAAGAGTTTCCATTTTCTTGATCAATTTGTCTTTGTCGATGGTGTCAAAAGCTTTTCTCATGTCTATAAATATTGGTATTACATATTGTTTTTCATACAGCTTTTGTGCTATGTGTTGTATTATGTCAGTTGTTAAACCCATTGTGAAATGCATATTGTCTTTTGTTTATTATGTTATGTTTGTTTATGTGTGTCATTAATCTGTTATATATTGCTTTTTCTGTTATTTTGCTTAACACTGATATAAGCGATAGCGGTCTATAATTTTCTAATTTTGATTTTTCTCCTTTTTGTGTATTGGTTTTATAATTTGTTTTTTAAATATTTGTGGATATTCACCTGTTTGTATCATTTTATTTATTAATTTTTTCAGTATTGGTGCTATTTCTTTTTTTATAACTTTTATTACGTCATGGGTTATTTGATCTTCTCCTGGGGCGCTTCTTATTTTTAGTTGTTTGATTATATTTTCTATCTCTTCTTCTGTTGTTTTGTCAAACGTAGCTTCTTCTTCTATTCTTACAGTTGTTATTAATTCTCTGCCATCATTCTTCTTAATTTTGTTTGCCAAGTTTTTTCCCACTGTTGCAAAGTAGTTATTCAGTTCGTTTGCTATGTCAATTTTATCTGTTTTTTTTTTGTCCGTGTTTTGTTATAATTTCTGTTATTTCTTGTTTTGTTTTTTTCTTTGTTTTGTTTAACATACTATTTATTTCCGACCATTGTTTAGCTTGATTTCCATTTGCATTTTTTATTTTGTTTTTGTAGTAATTTTCTTTTCTTTCCTTAATTTTGTTCTCTACTTCCTTTTTTTTTTCTTTTAATATTTTTTAATGACATTATTGTTTGGATTTTTGATGTATCTCTCTTGTGTTTTGTTTCTATCTTTTATCATTGTTATTATTTCCATATTTATCCACTCATTGTTTTCTTTTCTTTTTATTTCCGTTACTTTTGTATTTCTTTTTATTGTGTTTTGTAATATTGTTGTTAGAGTGTCAAAATCAGTTACTGTTTTATTATCTATGTTTTCAAATTCTTTCTTAATTTTATCGTAGTTTATTTTATTTTTTAGAACTTTTTCATATTTTGTTTCTTTAATTACCGCATTATGATCTGATAATGTTAGTTTTTTAACTTTTATTTTGCTGTTGTTATCTTTTATATTTGTTATAACGTGATCTATAATTGTCCCAGGTTTATCTGCGATATTTCTTGTTACTCCTTCTTCGTTTATTTTATTTAAAATATAGTGACCATTTTCTACAATTATATTTTTGTAGTTGTTAGTTATATTGTTATTGTCTCTTAAATTTATGTTCATGTCGCCTAGTATTATATTTTTAGTACTAGTTTTTGTTATTTTGTCTATAACTTTTAAAAAGTCATCGTATTTTGTTGTCTGCGGTTTATATATTGCTGTTAAATGTATATTGGTTTTATTAAGTTTTATTGTTAATATTTCAGTATTTTTTTCTGTTCGACTTTCTTGTACTGTAGTTGTTATTCCGTTTTTTATATATATTGCAATACCTCCACCTTTCATTGGCCTATTATTAAATATAGCTGTATAATTTGGAATTTGGAAGTATGTTTCTTCGTTTGTATATATCCATGTTTCATTTATTACTATGATATCTGCTTTGTACACTTATGGTATTGTTAATATTTTATCGAATTTGTTTCTTATACTTCTTGCGTTGTGTAGGTATTTTTAATTTGTCCATTTTAGTTATCGTTATATATATATATAATTTTTTTTTTTTTTTAATATTCTTCTTTGTTTAGCAGTTCTTTGACATGTTCAATTCCATGTATAACTATTGGCTTGTCTCCTTCTGTTTTTCTTACGAGTATTCTTCCTTCTTTATACCACACCCATTTGTAACCTTGCTTTTTTAGTTTTCTTACTACATAGAATATGCTGTTGTTTTCGTATGTAAGTTGTTCCGTAATGTATATATCTTTTTTTCCTTTTAATCCACATTCATCGGCTTTGATTGACCTTTTTCCTTTTTTCTTTTCCATTATTTTCTTTTTTTTTTCTTCTCCTGATTTGAATTTAACCAGTATTAGTGCATCAGGATTCTTGTTATTTATTCTATAAGCTTCAACGATATTATTTTTTGGAATCTCAGTATTAATATTTGTAAATATTATTGCTACTATTTCTTTTATATCTTCTTTTTGATGTTGTTTAGGAATCCCTGCTATCACAATATTATTTTTTATTTTATCTTGTTCATATTCGTTTACTTTTTCTTCCAAATCCTTTATTTGTTTTTTCATTTCAATATTTTCCTTTTTTATATCTTTAAGAGTTTTTTTCATTTCCTCATTTTCTTTTCTTTCTTCCTCAAACTTTGCTGACATAAAGTCCACTGCTTTTTTAAGTTCTTCCAGGCTTGTTTTTATTCCCTCGTCTTCGTTATTCTTTATTTTTGGTGGCATTTCTATTTATTTTGTATTATTTTCTTTTTTAATTTTTTATAGATTTTTGTTATTTTTTTTAGATATTTTATTCGATAATAATTTATTATTTAATTTAAATTATAATTAAAGATTAAAAAAAAACAAAAAAAAAGTTTTACTTTTCCGAGCTTCGAACCCGTGTCTGAGTATGACAAACACTATTCGCTGCGGCTCTTTCCTGTGCGCCACCGAGGTTTTATTTTAGAGAACTTTAATACTTGCTGTAAATTATTTTAAATATATTATTATTAGTTTGTTTTGTTTCTTCGCTCTCTTTGGGGTTATGTTTGATTACACTTTGTTTTAATCTCTTTTTCACTTTTCTTTTGCTTCTACACTTTTAATTATAATGTCCACTAAATTCTCTATATTTTATTTATTCACTATCACAACTGTTTTCTATTTTTTCTTTTCTTTTTCGATATTATTTGTTTAATGTATATTCACGTAATCTCTTCACAGATGACACGAGTTACGAGTTAATATGTGTATCCCAGGTGAGTTTCTCAGTTAATATTATTCCTAAGTATTTTGTCTGTTTTGTTCTAGTAATTGGAATGTTATTTATTTCAATTTTTATGTCAATATCTTTTGTGTTTTTTTGTCTTATTACCATATAAGTTGTTTTTTCTTCATTTATTGATTGTATGTTTTCGTCGTACCATTTAGTTAGTTTCTTAATGTCTACATTTATGTTTCTTTTTATTGCTTCTTTATTTTTTCCGTAATATATAATACATGTGTCATGAACATATATATATATTTCAGCAGTCAAATTTATATTATATATATCATTTATGTATAATATATATATAGTATTGGTGCCAGCACTCCACCTTGTGGTACACCATATTCTGCTTCCGTTGTTTTACTAAATATGTCATTTATTCGTGTTCGTTGTGTTCTGCTTTTAATATATGTTTTTAACAGTTTTAAATTTGTGTTTGTTATTCCTAATAACTCCATTTTTTTAATCAATTTGTTTTTGTCGATGGTATCAAAAGCTTTCCTCGTGTCTATAAATATTGGTATAACATAATGTTCTTCGTCTAACTTTCCTGCTATATGTTGTATTATAACAACCAATGTTGTTATGCCCACTGTGCTTGCTTTTTTTTGGAATGCGTATTGCCTTTTATTTATAATATTATGTTTGTTTATGTGTGTCATTAGTCTGTTATATATTGCCTTTTCTAAGAACTGATATAAGTAATATTGGTCTATAATTTTGATTTTTCTCATTTTTTGTATATACGTTTTATAATTTGTTTTTTAAGTATTTGTGGGTATTCACCTGTTTCTATCATTTTATTTATGAGTTTTCAATATTGGTGCTACTTCTTTTTTTATGACTTTTATCACTTCATGGGTTATTTGATATTCTCCTGGCGCGCTTCTTATTTTTAGTTGTTGGATTATATTTTCTATTTCTTTTTCTTATGTTTTGTTAAATGAAGCTTCTTCTTCAATTCTTGCGGTTGTTATTGTTTCATTGTCATCATTTTTTTTAATTTTTTTCACCAATTTCTTTTCCAATGTTGCAAAGTAGTTGTTTAGTTTGTTCATCCGCTGTTTCAGTTTCATTTGTCTTTGTTTGTCCGTGTTTTGTTATAATTTCAGTTATTTCTTGTTTTGTTTTCTTCTTTGTTTTATTTAGCATACTATTTATTTCTGCCCATTGTTTAGCTTGGTTTCCGTTTGCATTTTTAATTTTGTTTTTGTAGAAATTTTCTTTTTTTTCCTTTATTTTGTCTTCTACTTCTTTTTTCTTTTCTTTCAGTATTTTTTTAATTATTTTATTTTTTGAATTTCTCATGTATCTCTCTTGTGTTTTGTTTCTATCTTTTATCATCGTTATTATTTCCATGTTTATCCACTCATTGTTTTCTTTTCTTTTTATTTCCGTTATTTTTGTGTTTCGATTTATTGTGTTTTGTAATATTGTATCAAAATCGTGTACTGTTTTATTATCTATGTTTTCAAATTCTTTCTTAATTTTTTCATAGTTTATTTTCTTTTTAAGTACTTTTTCATATTTTGTTTTTTTATATATATATTATATTTCATTCTGTTATTACCGCATTATGGTCTGATAATGTTAGTTTTTTAATTTTAATTTTTTTGTTATAACCTTTTATGTTTGTTATAACGTGATCTATTATAGTGCCAGGTTTTTGCATGCCCATTCTGAAAAACAGTTTTTCCGCCCGTATTTACAGAACTATTGGCATCTAATGTAGAGTGATTGTATTACAACACTTCTTGGTTACGTTATAACAATATTTGACAATTTAATAATAATATTAAACAATTTTTTTTTAATAATATTAATGAAGTTGTAACAAGTTATTGTTTTCTTACAGGGGCAGGCAAAAAAACAGTCGCACCACGAGCAAGAAAGCTTTTGCAGCACTTTGCTGCCTGCCGCCCTCGCTTACAAACAGTGCTTTCCTGCTCTTGGTACTTAATATACTATTTCACAGCAAGTACAGTAGATTTTTTATTTCTAAACCTGTATTGTTGTTCAGAGAGCAGATTGTTATTTTCAAGATGATCACTTATTTGCAAAGCTAGACATTTTTAAAATATTTTACTTAATATTGGAACAACGAATATTGGTCGAAAGTTATTTAATTCAATTTTTCCCTTTTTAAATATGGGAACAACTTTAGCCACTTTGATGTCTGGAAACATATTTGATTTTATACATTCATTGATTAACTTTGTAAGAGGTACCAATAATAAATTAAGATAGTCTTTGCTATTAAAGTTTTTCAAATTTGTTGTTATATCTCGTACTTCAATGTATGTGACTTCTCGAAAACTAAATTGATTTGACATTGGTATTTCATTTTTTTTTTGCTTAATAATTAATACAGCAATAGATGTTAACAATACCAAAACGTATACGCAGTATAAAGGAAAGTTATTGTCTTTAAAACATCTAGATCAATTTTATGTTGCGCTATCTGAAGTTGATTGGTCTTTTGTTTATAAATGTTCAAATTCACAGGACAAATTTACAAGTTTTTTTAATACTTTTTTAAATATTTTTAATCATTGTATTCCAGATGAAATTATAAATATCAACAATAATAAGAAACAAGTTTGGTATACATCAGAACTAAGGAATCAAAAAAATTATCTTAATTTACTATATGCTATTAGGAAACAAACAAATTCAACTGAACTGAGTGTATTAATAAAAAAAGAAAAAAGCAAATATAAAAACAAAGTCAAAAAAACAAAAATTGATTTTAACAGTAAATTGATAATGGAATCATTAGACAAACCAAAACAAGCTTGGGAAATAATTAATAAAAGCACTAATAGAAAACAAGTAAATAAAATCTCATCAACTATATCTGCTAATGAACATCAAACTTTTTTTGTTAATTCAGTTGAACATGTTTTGTCTAGTTTTAATCATAATGATAACAGCTATCAATTTTTATTAAACAATTACACAAGTGATACAAGCGCTTCCTGTTTTCTTGAACCAGTTTCGACAATGGAAATCAAATCTGTGATAGGATTGTTAAAAAATTCTAATTGTATAGATCTCTATAATCTAAATTCTAAAGTACTTAAATATGTGTCAAATGTTATTGTAGAACCTTTGGAAAATGTTATAAATGCTTGTTTTGAAGAAGGAATTTTTCCTTCTGAACTAAAATTATCAAAAGTCATACCAATATTTAAAAAAGGGAATATAAACCAATGTGAAAATTATCGGCCTATATCAATAACACCATTTTTTTCAAAAGTATTTGAAATGTTATTAAAAAAGCGTTTGTTCTCTTTTTTAGAAAAATTTATTTGTCGGGCACAGTTTGGATATATTCCTTCTAGATCTACAATAAAAGCTGTAAAACAACTTGTTCTTGACATCGAACAGGCCTTTGAATGCAAAAGTGCAATGTCTGCTTTTTTCTTAGATCTAAGCAAGGCATTCGACTCAGTCAACCCAGAGAAGTTGTTGCACAAACTCGAATTCTATGGCGTAAGAGGTGTAGCATTAAATATTGTTAACAGCTACTTAACTGGCAGAGAACAAATTGTCTTTACTAGTGGTACTTTTTCGGATAGAAAAAAAATGTACTACGGTGTGCCGCAGGGGTCTATTTTAGGTCCTCTGCTGTTTCTGTTGTACATAAATGATCCTGAATGTAATGTAACACTGGCAAGGACATATCTTTATGCCGATGACACAACTCTCATTCAAAGTGTAACAGCTTCTGTGGTGGATGGGTTGAGTCCTTTAGAAGAAGCAAAACAATGGTTTCATGCAAATAATTTAAAGTTAAATGAAGCAAAAACAGAACATATGCTTTTTTCATTACTTAATGCAAATGAAGGTGTTAATAAATCAATAAAATTTTTGGGTATTCACTTAGACAATAAATTATCTTGGCAACAGCATGTGGAATTGTTGTCCACAAAGTTAAGCAGTAATATCTATTTAATAAAAAAAATAGCTGAGAATACGGATTTAACAGTTACACGAATGGCTTATTTTGCATTTATTCAATCTTTAATTGAGTATGGAGTGCTGCTGTGGGGTAGTTCTCATCACGCTAATCGAATCTTTGTTTTGCAGAAGAAAGCTGTTCGTGCAGTTGCGGGTCTTGGTTTCAGAGATACGTGTAGGTCTCATTTTAAGAAACTGGGTTTTATGACTGTTGCAAGTTTATATGTATTGGCATTGAGGTATCCGGGGTAAGGATCACTTTATTAAATTCGGGGAGAACATATAATCTTACTTAACTTAATTCTTTATTCAATATGGATGGAACCAATGCTGAAGATAGACTGGCTTAAATATATAAATGTAATAAAATAATGTATAACAAAAAATAGATCGATACAAAAAATATAGAAAATACCTATAAATAAAATATATTCATTTTAACATATAAATTTAATGTAAATATTTATGAGTATATTACATCATCCCCCCCTAATTATGAAATAATTATACATTATAACAAAATAGAAAACAAACAATATATAAATTAACAAAATTCGTCTTCTTATAAATTGAAATAAAATAAACAATTATTAATGATAACTAAGACGCTTAGGCTTTTTCCTAATTCTTTTAGGTCGTTGTGCCCAAGGTACAGTTGCATCACTAGATTCAGGCAAAGTGTTGTTAACAGGGATATGATTATAAAACTTAAGCATTTGATTACTATGGCGCTTCCATACCAAATTAGCATCCCCAATAATATTAACTTTATAAACACAATGTCCAAGTTTTTCAATTACCTTAGCCTTTACCCAGTTCTTTTTGTTCTGTGAGCGATGGTCGGTAACAAAAACTAACTCGCCTAATTCAAATAATACTTTTCTGCGACCTTTATAATACTTTTTCTGTTTATTTAATTTTAAATTGACATATTCTTTCACTTCTTCTTGAACTCTACCTTCGCTATTGATTTTTTCACGCAATAAATCAAACCTTGTTTTAATATTTCTGCTAAACATTAAATATGCGGGCGCTACTCCTATTGTTAAATGAGGCGTAGTGCGATAATCAATTAAAAAATTATTTAAAATCAAATTAATATCTGAATTTCTTTCGTCACTCAAAGCATTTTTTAATGCATTCTTTGTTGTTTTTACACTGTTTTCTGCAGCTCCGTTAGATGCTGGATTGAATGGAGGTGAAGTAATGAATTTAACGCCGTTGCTTTTCAAAAAATCTTTAAACTCATACGATTTTTGAAAAGCTGTTGCATTATCTGAAATTAATAAATCAGGAAGACCAAATCTTGCAAAACATGTACGTAACACTTGAATTGTTGTTTTTGCGTTCATGAAACTGGTTGGAAAAACCTCTAACCATTTTGAATGCGCGTCAATAATTATTAAATAATATTTGCTCGCATGTTCCATGTAGTCAATATGTATACGTGACCATGGCATTTCCGGCCATTTCCATGATTGTAATTCGGTTTTTGGGGGATTATTTTTGTTTCTTAAACAACTCTCACACGATTTGCATATTTTTTCTATGTCCTGTCCAATACCAGGCCACCAAAAATATGAACGAGCAAGACTTTTCATTTTTACTACCCCCATGTGAGATTTATGTAAATCATTTAAAATATCTTGTTGAATACTATTAGGTATGATAATGCGATTATTCCAAACCAAGCATTTATTTTCAATTGATAATTCCTGTCTATAAGGATAATATCTTTTAATGTCATTGTTTGAAATTGAGTGTTTGTTTGGCCAACCGGATTTTACATATTTCATAATTTTGATAAAATTTTGATCTTTACCAGACTCTTCCTGAATACATTTAGCATCAATTATACAATGCGGATTATTTTGAAAATAATTAATGTAATCTACATCTACTTTATTGAAATTATCTTCAGAATCATTCAATGGAAGTCTTGATAGAGAATCTGCTTGATTTTTCTCCGATTTAATATATTCTATATTGTAGGTAAATGTGCTTAAAATAATTGCCCAACGTCTGAGTCGATTGGCAGAGTATTGAGGTATTCCCTTTGTTGGATTAAATATAGTAATCAATGGCTTATTATCCGTCACCAACGTAAACATCCGACCGTACAAGTATTGATAAAATTTGCATACGCAAAATATTATGCTTAAACCTTCTCTTTCAATTTGAGAATATCGTTGTTCGGTAGCATTTAGTGTTCGGGATACAAAAGCTATTGGTTTCTCTGAACCGTCAGACATAATATGTGTTATAACACCACCTATACCATAGGGTGATGCATCCGTTGTTAACTTCAAAGGCAATTTTGGGTTATAATGTACCAAAACTTGAGATGAAATTAACATTTCTTTTACAATATTGAATGCATTTTGGTGTTCTTTGTTCCAAGTCCATTTTATATTTTTGTGTAATAAAGAATACAATGGATGTAATATTGTAGATAAATTATTTAAAAATTTAGCATAATAATTAACTAATCCTAAGAAAGATTTTAGCTGTGTTATATTAGTTGGTATTGGTGCATTTTTAACAGCAATTATCTTTTCTTCAGTTGCATGTAAACCATCCTGATCAATGCGAAAACCTAAGAAACTAATTTCTTTTACAAATAGGTTACATTTATCACTTGACAACTTAAAACCTACCTCTTGCAATTTGTTCAAAACTGATTCTAGCCTGATCATATGTTCATTAATGTCTTTCCCTGCAATTAATATATCATCTAGAAAAACTATGCAACCTGGAATATTGCTCAATAATGATTCCATTATTTTCTGAAATTTTGTTGGTGCTGATGCAATTCCAAAAGGAAGTCTATTGTAAACAAATAGTCCCTTATGCGTTGATATTGTTACCAACTCTTTTGATTTTTCATCGAGCAATAACTGTTGGTAAGCTCGCGATAAATCTAATTTTGAAAAAATCACACCTCCTTCTAACCTCGCAAATAAATCTTCAATTCGAGGTAGTGGAAATTGATCGATTTCTAAAATAGGGTTTATTGTTACTTTAAAATCACCGCATATTCTTACTGTCTGATCTTTCTTTAATATCGGTACAATTGGTGTACCCCAAGAACTAAAATCAACCGGTGATATAATGTTTAATTCTTGTAACCGTTCTAACTCGGCCTCAACTTTTTCACGCATTGCATAAGCCAAAGGTCTAGCCCTAAAAAATTTTGGAGTAACCGTATTGTCTTTAATTTTTAAATTAATTGTTCCTTTATTAAATAACCCTAAATTGTCATTAAATAGTTTTTTATATTTATTAAATATATTATTTGCATTTGCAAAATTTACTTCTGAAAATATTAATTTGAATACTTCCATAAAATCTCTCCCCAAAATAGATGTCATTGCATTTTTTATAACATACAAGTGCATCGTACATTGTTTATTATTATATTTTATTTGAACTTCTATAAATCCATTTGGTTGAATTTTATCACCATTATAAAATTGTAAAATTTTATCCGATTTATTTAATTTCAAATTATTAAAATTTTTATTATAATTATCTAACGAAATTGCAGAAATACTAGCTCCCGTGTCTAGTTGGAAATTCATATTAATATCATTTACGCAAAGATTTATTATAATAGGTTTATTATTGCTTGAATGTTCAATAGCATATTGCGTGCAAGTATCAATAGAAAATAAACAAGAATCTGATTCCAGAAAATTACATAAAGATTTATTCCTATTAAAAGAATTTGAATTGTTTTTGTTACCTTCATTGCGACACATGGGCGCAAGATGTCCTTTTCGATTACATCGATTGCAAAATTTATTGCGATAAAAACATTTATCCGCTTCATGGTTACCTCTGCCGCATACAGTACATTTGCGCGTGCTTGACTTAGCTCCTCCTGGGGGTGACTTAACGAATTTCTTACTGCCACTATCGCCAACCTGATGAACGGGCTCCAACTTAACTCTGGATGATGATGATTGATTCGCCGCCATTTTCGCTGTTGCAATATCCACCGCTTCGGAAAATTTCACTGTCTTTTTTTCTTCTAACAATCTATCTTGTACTGGACCCTTGTCGTAACCAATAATGAAATGATCACGTAACACCATTTCCACTTCTGTAGCTTCAAATTCACAATTCGATGCAAATGATCGAAGTCTAGCCGACCATTCTTTTGCTGTTTCATGGACATTTTTTGTTGATGTATAAAATTTATACCTTGCCGAAAAAACTGAATCTTGCGGCTTAAAATGTCCTGTTAATATAGTTAACAATTCTTGGTAACTTTTTGCTTCTGGACACATTGGCATACATAGATTGTATACTAATCTATATGCTTCCTCACTCAGCACGTTTAATAAAATAGCACGTTTTTTTTCATTTTCCACAATTTCATTTGCAATAAAATAATTTTCGAGTCGTGGTTTATATAATGACCACTCCGAAATTTGCGGATCAAACTCTCTTAAATGCCCCAACGTTTCACTTTTGTTTGCTGGCATTTTTACACACGTGTTTTTCGTTTATTTAAAATCACAATTTTTATTGTTCTATTTATTATATTATTAATTTTGTAATAATATAATTACATTAATTTTCCTCGTCGCCACTGAGGTATCCGGGGTAAGGATCACTTTATTAAATTCGGGGAGAACATATAATCTTATTTAACTTAATTCTTTATTCAATATGGATGGAACCAATGCTGAAGATAGACTGGCTTAAATATATAAATGTAATAAAATAATGTATAACAAAAAATAGATCGATACAAAAAATATAGAAAATACCTATAAATAAAATATATTCATTTTAACATATAAATTTAATGTAAATATTTATGAGTATATTACAGGCATGTTTGGTGCATGTGAGAGAAGGTATAGATGCTGGAAATTACAAGTTTCAAAATGAATTGCATAATTATTGTACCAAATCAAGTAAAAACATCTGCTTGCCATACTGCAGACTAACAAAAACATTAAATTGGTTTCATTATATGTCAGTCAAAATGTATAATATTTTACCCTATACAATCCAAAAATTACCAGCTAAAGAATTTAAGTTATCTCTAAAAAAAATATTATTAAATAATGAATTATATCATGTTAATGATTATTTTAATTTAAGTTTTTAAATTGTTTTGTTAATGTTCATAAGTGTGCATGTAAAAATGTTTTCTTTTAATATTAACTTACAACTTGTACCTGACGTTTTTGTACCACATTATTTTACTATGTTTATGCAAATAAAGTTTATCTTATCTTATCTTATCTTATCATTCATGTACTCTGAGTAATGCATTGTACTTGTTGGTAAATTATTTATTATTTGAGCTGCAACATTGCATTAATGATTATTAAACTGGTTTTTCAAAAAATGTATTGGCAGTAGAAGTAATGCTATTGTTATGACGAGATCTAATTATTTCCCTATGTGGAGATTTAGAGTTTTTTATATAATTATCGTGTGCTTGTTTTTTAGATTTCTTGATTTCAGTTTTATAATGTTTTTTAAGTTCTTTAATTTGACTAGATATTAATTGCGAGTGTACATGTTTGTTTAAAACTCTTAAATCAAGTATATTTTGCCTCATATTATGTAGCAAAAGAGTAAACCAGTTGACCTTATTGATTTTGTTTAGTATTTCGCATTTTTCAGGAAATGCTGATGTAAGAATGTCAATAAATATTTGAAATATAAATTCTGCTTTTATGTTTAAATTATGCACAAACTCCCAATTTACATTTTCAACTATTTTGTATAAATTAAATAATCCATATTCTGTAATAGGTTTATAATTTACTCTTGGCTTATTTGGATATGAATTTACTAAACACGAGACTAGTTTTACACCAAAATAATCTGAAAATCCTGCATCCATAGTATTAATTTCATACTCATGCTCACTTAAACCACTGAATATATTATCCAGAGTATTCTGCTTTTTTGTTGGTTCTTTTAGTTTTGAGTTCAGTCCAAAAGAACAGAGTAAAGAAATCAAATGTATGGTATTCAAATCATTTTGGGTGTTAAATATTACGTTAAAATCACCAGTTAGAAACAACGTTTTACATAGACTTGTTAATATTTCTGAAGCTTCCGTTAAAATGTTAGAAAATATGTATATATCACCTGAAGCTGGACGATATACTATGGCAATAATTATATTTCCAGTTTCAATTGCTGCTAGTTCGATATGGTAACAAACAGACAAGTTTTTTATTTCTACTATAGGAGTACATTCAATATTTTCATTAACCATTACCGCAACACCTCCATGACTACCCTTATCTCGACAATAACCTGAAGTTACATTATAACATGAAAATTTTAAACAACTTAATTCAACTTCTGACAACCAATGTTCATTTAAACAAATATAATCATATTTAGTATGATTGCAGTTAGTACTGCAATTATCACAGCCATTAAGTAAAGCTTCAAATTGATTCATTTTTTGTTAATACATTCGGTATTTAAATGCAGCAGTTTAGTATTTAAGTTTTTATTGTTTGATTTTTTGGTAGATCCGGTGGTTGATTTGCAATAGTACTCCGAAAAAAATTGTGGATAAATATGCCCTTGGGCCTGAAAGATGTATTGTTTACTTGATTTATTATTTCAACAGGAATTCCGATTTTAAAAGAACTATATCCTTTGTGTTTTGTTTTTAGCGCTGCTCTACTATGCACTGGAATGATGTTTTTTTTTGTTAAGAAAATCCTTAAACTGATTTGCAGTACAGTTATCAGTAAGTCTTGAAACAAATAGCCATTTGCGTTTACTTGATGGTGCTGTTGGAAGTTCGCTAGATGCCGCCGATCTTTCAAAATTAGTTTTTTTTCGTTTATGGGATACAGTTTTTCACGTATTAGTTTGGATATTTATTTTGTGTTAGAACAGAGCCATCTGTCTGTATACTGGTTTGATTGTATTTGTATTCTTTGTTTTCTTGCTGTTACTTTTTGTGTTTGAGTCTGCACTAACAGTACGCTGTAACGTTCCAGGTTCGGATTGTGTTGGTACTTTACATGGTATGTCAGTTTTTTGCAGTTTTTATTGTTTTCAGATAATTTATCTACTTTATGACTTAAATTTTTAATTAAAAAATCCTTACTTGCAATTTTCGTTTTGAGTTTACTAATTTCCCTATTTAGCAATAGAAGCAGTTTAAGAGTAGTTCTCTGCACTCCATTTCCATCACATTTTGTGCATGTCCCTATTCCTAACTTATCTTCCGACTTATTACAATCTGTATGATAAAAAACTTCACAGATACAACATTTAAAATAGTCTCCAAATATAGCTTTATCACTTTATCACAACTTGCACAATCTGAATTTAAGTCTATTAACGTTGTTAGCGTTATGCTGATTATTCAAATCACCATCCGAGGTTTCAGCATAATTTGTTGATTGCGGCAAAAACTATTTTTATATAAGACTTGAGATATACTGAATTTGAAAGTTTATTTCATGAGTCAGTCAATAGTACGGTTAAAATTTCTCTTAAAGGTTTTGGTTCTACATCTCTGAACTGTCAGTGAGTATTTTTTAGAATTCTTTGCAAGCCTTGTAACTCTTCTTCTTCTTCGTCAGCCATTCATACGCCACTCTTGGCGTCTTAGCCTCTTCTCTGCTTGTAATTGCTGGCAACTTACATTACAAGGGACCTACAGTTTTAAGTGGATTCCGAACTACTGGAGAGAATTCATCACTCCATCAGAGAAGGTTTTAGCCGTAAAACCCCACGCTGGCAAGACGGCTTGGGGAGTAGGAGAGCGTATAGAAAGTAAAAAGTATATCACGGTATATGGGAATCAAACCCATGATCTTCGGTACAGCGACCGGATGCCTAGACCACTGCGCCACGCTCTTTCCTTCTTGTACTACGAGTAAGTATTTGTATAGATGGCTATATGTCTTTTATTTTGTTTGAACAATGTCCATGGAAATATCTATAAAAAATGCAAAGATCTGCGACATTACGCCTGTGTTGTAAAGTATCTAAGTCATTAGTCAATTTCAGATAGTCAATGACCCAAATAACTCATTTTTAAATAGAGTTTAAAAAATATAGTGTAGTTTCCGGTGCTTCTCTTCATACTTGGGAACAATATTTAATACAAAGACGAATATAAGTTTTGTATATATGCAAAAGTTGAACAGAAATAAAAGGCTTTTTACATCTATTAAGAAATCCTAGTTTTTTAGATACTTTCGAAGCTATGTCAACAACATGGTTGTTCCAGAGAAACTTATGCAAGATTGTAACCTCTATAATACAAATTGAACTATATTAAGATATGAATTGGTTGTTTAGTTTAATATTTGGTTAAGTATTTTTAGAGTTAAAAATGGCCATGTTGTGAGTGCCCATTCAGATATTGTTTTGAGGTCTTTGTTTATAGATGCTACTGTTTTTAACCTAGAAGATAAGACGCTCTGCTATATTTGTCGATATGGTCTTTGGAAAGTATGAAGTATGAAAGGTGCTATCATCTGCAAAACTATGAATAGGATTTTTTGTTATTTGGATTGATTAATGTAAATCAAGAACAAAGTTGGCAAAAAACAGAATCTTAAAGAACACTAGCAATTTTGGGGTCAGAGTTAACCATCAATTCTAACTATATTTTTCTATTGCCAAGAAATTGATAAGATTAACAGACTTATGATCAAGACCTATAAAATGAAGTTTGTTGATAAGATTAGGATGCCATACCCTATCAAAAGCTTTGGAAATGTCTAAAGCTACTCCAAGATTTTCTTCATGTTTGTTTAAAGTAGAATTTCTATTGTGGCTAACATAAGTCAGAAGATCTGTTGTCAAACGTTTTGATCAAAATTGATATTGAGTATCTGAAATGAAGTTATTTTGTTTTAAGAACTTGACAATGCAAAAATTAATATATTTTTCAAATTTTTTTAACAGGTTAGACAATAATGCAATTGGTCTATAGTTTGAAAAATCAAACTTGTCTCCCTTTTTAGGTATAGGTTGAACATTTGCAATTTTTCAACAATTTGGAAATGTTTCATTTTTGTATGATGAGGCAAATATTTTAGTCAAAATGAGAGCTAACTCATTTGCAAATGTTTTATGAATAATAGGTAAAATTTCATCTATGCCCGATGCCTTTCTAGTATTTAATTTAAGAAAATATCTTTTGACAACTCGTTACTTAAAATAAATCGGACCCAATATTTTACCACTAGCCGGCATTGTAGGTACAGCAATAGAAGAATTTATAATAGTAGAATTAGATGCAAATTAGTTTACAAAAATATCTGTTTTTTTGGATTAGTAACTAGATTGTTTTGATCATTTCGAAAAGGAGGTATTGAAGATTTTGTACTATCTTGCAATGAATTTATGGTTATAAATTTTTTTGTTTAAAAATCGCAATTAGACTAAAAAAAATTTTACTAGTGAAATCAATCAGAAATTTTCTGTTAAATTCAAACCTGGCGCCAATTTAAGTCTATACTCTGTCTATACGCCGCAAAAGCCATAAAACAATTTTTTTGTTCTCAGTGGGCTGGGCAAAAAGGAGTAATTTTAGATTTTTGTAACCGCTAAAGTTGACGTGTTTTGATATAAATTATTTTGTAAATTTGAATTTGTTTTGTGTATTTGGGTTTTAAAACTCGAAAAATCTGCAAAAGTAGCCTAATTTCAACTAAAAAATGCTCTTTTTGCGCAGCCAACTGAGAACAAAAAATTGACTTTTTATTACTTTTGCAGCTTATAGACAGGGCATAGACTTGAAATGGCGCCAGATTTAGATTCTACAGAAAATTTCCGATTGATTTTACTAGTAATTTTTTTTTTAGTTAAATTTGCGGTTTATAAACAAAAAATGCGGTTAAGCTAAAAACGACAAAAAACTAAAAAAAATCGTAGAATTTAAAGAAAAATTCTCAAGGTTTCATACCCTCATAAACTTATCAAAAGACTAATCAAAAATACTAAATTAAGTTTCTCAATGCAAGGGCTACTCTGGTCAGTTTGAAATGGAATTGCTCCTATACAGGGTGTTTCAAAACATGTGTCAAAAAATAAAGGGTGGGATTGGTTGGCGAATTAAAATTTCCATTAACATGGTTCCGCAAACGCACCGTTTTCAAGATACAGTAGGCAAATTTTTTTTTTTTGGACGATATCTCAAGAACCGGTTGAGATACAAAACTCAGCTTTTATACACATCTTAGCATTAATATTAGCTACAATTTAAGCGCTTATTCAATATTTTTTATGTGCCATCGACGGAGATTTTAGGGTTGCGTGAGGTTTTTATGGCTCTAATTTCTATGATAATTGGGAAATTGGTATTCTGAAAGTACATTGTGAACCACCAATATTTTCTACACAAAAAAGGTACTCCTAGTCAAAAGCTGGAAAACATGAAAAAAAGTAGCAACATGTTTTGTTGTTGATAAAAACATTTGTTTTTGATCTAATCGTCAGCGTTCATGCATTTGTTTCATGCATTTAAGTTATTGACTATTGTCGTTTAGTTGTTAAATAATCTTTTTTCAAAAGGAGTCAATATCGCGGAAACTTATTATCTTCATTACCCAACTAATTTGCTCATTCTTAGTATTTTGCTTGCGTGGTGATAGCAAAATGAATAATTACAGTGATAACGAGATGTGCGAAATGCATTTTGTTTATTGTGTTGCCTATGGAAATGCAGCAAAAACTCGTCGAATTTATTAAGAAAGGAAACCAACAGGTACCAAATGAAAAAAACATTCATTTGTATTCACGAATGTCTACATCAAACTGGAAGTGTACATAAAAGAGCTGCAGGAAATGGGAGACCTCGCCTGCTACCTCCGCAAATCGAAAAAGATGTTCTTCAAGAAATCGAAGACAATCCATCAATTAGCACTAGAAGAATAGCTTTAAACCTAAACCTTAGTCACGTTACAGTGTGGAGGATAATAAAAAGCCAGATGTTATATCCTTATCACATACAGCGAGTACAAGCCCTTTTACTAGCGGATTTTTCTCAAATATTGGCTATGTATCAATGGTTTCAAGAAAGAATTACGCAAAATTCAAAAGTACCTAAAAACTATAATTTGACTAAAATACGTTGACAAAATAAAGTTCGATACTTTCTAAATGTAGTGGGAAAAAATAAATTGATTATTAATTTTACAAAAAAGCTATTAGACATCAAAGTATTGGTCGAGATGCTCTTAAATAATTATTATTAGTATTGTTCCCAATTTAAGCTTCTTTAAAAAAATATAGAATGTAATAATTATTTTACTAGTTTTCAGTTCACTGTTAACTATATTTATTGTTATTGTGGCTGTGAACCAAATTAAGGGTTGTATGGCGTACATATTAGATATAACTGTATTTTTTTTAATCTAATGAAGCACGTTGAAAGCCTTAAAATTGGAACTTGGAATATGAGCCGCTCGAATTTCTTTTGAGAAGTTATTTTCTAATGACGCTAGAAAAGTATAGTGTAAAGTTTCTATCAGGAATAAAATCCAATAATGATTTTGTTGTATAAGGTTTTCTTCTAACTACTGATATTTAACTCGGACATTTTAATTTTGATATAATTTCTGTTATATAACTAACAAATATGCATGCAATTTATCGACATTGAATCTTTTTTTTTTTTTTATTTATTTAATTATATTATATAGAAATAATAATAAAATAATATACTCCTGTTAAAAGTTATTTATAAAATCTTTAAAGCATTAAATAGAAATACTTTTATTATAATTATTTGATTTATAAATCTAATTTAATTGTTGTTAATAATTTTTTTGCTTATAAAAACATTTTACCAATAATTTATTTTCAATTTAGCAAAGCAAAACATACATATGCTTTCTTCATCTTCTTCTTCATTCAGCCTGACTGGTCCACTGCTGGACATAGGCCTCTCTTAACATCTTCCATCTACTTCTTGCATCCAGTTGGTGGCGATGCGTTTCACATCGTCTGTCCATCGGGTGGGTGGGCGTCCTCTACTTCTGTATGCCTCCTGTCTAGGTCGCCATTCCAGGATCTTTTTGGTCCATCTGTTGTTTGGCATCCTTGCGACATGCCCGGACCAGTTCCATTTTAGTTTGGTTATTACTTCAATTGCATCACTAACCCCAGATCGCTGTCTTAGTACTTCATTCCGCACTCTATCTCGCAATGTAATTCCGAGCATGGAACGTTCCATGGCTCGTTGCGCCACTCTGATCTTTTGGACGGACTTTTGTGTGAGTGTTAGAGTCTCCGCTCCGTAGGTTAAGACTGGTAGGATGCACTGGTCAAACACCTTACGTTTTAGGCAGTTGGGGATGTCGGATTTGAAAATGTGTTTTAGTTTTCCGTAGGCTGCCCACGTTAGTTTTAGCCTCCTTCCAATCTCATGTGTCTGGTTGTCTCTGCCGATTTTAATCTCGTGGCCTAGATACTTGTATGAGGTGACTTGCCGGATCTCAATCCCTTCCATTATAAAGTTTCGGGAAGGTACTAGGTTGGTCATAAATTCCGTTTTCGAGATGTTTATTTTAAAGCCGACTTTTCGTGATTGTTCTGCCAGCTTCTTAAGCATTTTGTCAGTCTTATCTAGGCTATCCGATATTAGCACAATGTCGTCTGCGAACCGTAGATGGTTGAGGTTTTCGCCATTGATGTTTATGCCCGTATCTTCTAGTTCTATGGTCTTGAACATGTACTCCATGAGGTTTGTAAATAGTTTAGGCGAGATGGTGTCACCTTGTCGGACGCCGCGTTGTATTCTGAATCTGTCCGTTTTTTCGTGTAGTTTAACGCATGCGGTAGCATTTTTGTATATGTGCTGTAGAGTATCCGAGTACCTATGGTCTATTCGGCAATTCGCCAGTGCCTTAAACATCTCATTGTGGTTGATAGAGTCAAATGCCTTCTCGTAGTCCACGAAGGCAAGGACGAGTGGCTTGTTGTATTCGACACATTTCTCTATTACGGTTTTGATGGTTTGCAGGTGGTCGTTCGTTCCGTATCCGGCTCTGAATCCTGCTTGTTCAGGCGGTTGATAAAGGTCAAGTTTGGTTGTGAGGCGTCTAGTTATGATTTTGGTGAAGAGTTTATAGAGGTGCAAAAGCAGGCTTATTGGCCTGTAATTTTTTAAGTCAGCCGTGTTTCCCTTTTTGTGTATAATAACAATGATTGCATTGTCCCATGCTGTTGGTGTTATTCCTTCCGTGAGACATTTGTTGAATAAACTCTTTATGGCTTCTAATAGCTCGACTCCCCCTTCCTTAATCTGTTCGATCGCAATATCATCCTCCCCGGGCGCTTTGTTATTTTTCATTTCCGTAATTGATTTTGAGATTTCCTTGTAACGGACCTAGGGTCCGTTTTGTGCATATTAAACTACTTCTCAAATTAATCCTGGTATTTTTCCCGAATTTCGACCCCCCCGTATATCAATTGTCAAATTAATTTGTTTTGCCCACCCTGTATTTGTGTTAATTAAAATAAGGATTTTATTAATTAATGTTAGGGCAAAACAAATTAGATATTCGTGGTCGGGGTAATACCAGGAGAAATAATTATTAAGCACATTATGTCCGCAAACACCTAATTAACCCAAGGGGGCCGGACATAACCTCTCGCCACGTGCTCATTTAAAAATGCTACTTACTGTTTTCACCGGACACATTCACATCCACACACTCTCTCGATGTATTCCCGGGCACAAAAACATTATTTTTACTACGCGTACCGTTGAGTCAAGCTTGCACTCAGCCAAGCAAACAGTCGACCCGAAGAATCAAGTCCTGAGAAGTAAGAGCCGTAAGTCTAGTACATGTTAGTTTTAGTAAATGTTAACCAGTGGCCCGATCCTGACAGGACACTGGTTGATTTTGTAAATAGCAATAGTTTTAGTTATTATTAACCAGTGGCCCGACCCTGACAGGACACTGGCTGATTTTGTAAATAGTATTAGTGTAATTAATATTAACCAGTGGCCCGATCCTGACAGGACGCTGGTTGATTCTGTACATAGTGTTAGTTTAGTAAATGTTAACCAGTGGCCCGACCCTGACAGGACACTGGTTATCTTAGTACTTAGGCTTATTTTCCCATTTTATTTGAGTTGATTTCTGTTGTTTTGTTTACTTACTGAATATAAATTTATTTTTTCCTGACATTGTATTGTTTTATTCGTAAGCACCCGTCCATCTTGCAATAGGTGGTGGCGCCCGAGACCTCCTAGGCCAATATCGAGCCCTGTCGATCACGACTGATCGCTACTCAGCCGCTTCCGGTCGTCAGCGACAAGGAAGCGTTACATCCTCTTGGGTTATCTCCGGTAGATCTTCTGATCCTTGGTTTAAAATTTGGGGGATGGTACTGGTATATTCCGGCTTTGGTGTTTCTTGAGCGCTATAAAGGTTTGAATAGAAGTGTTTTACGATTTCCAGGATCATATGCTTTAACGTATTCAAATTCATCTTTAAATAAACCCAGCATGTAATTATACCAAGGGTTGGTGCTCCCTTTATATTCAACTCGCACTCCTTAAATAAATATTTGTATTATAAAAAAATGGAGCACACCATATCTTGTTCTCGATAGATATATTCAAGTGTAAACAAGCAATAAAATAAATACATCTATTCGAATGGTTTTCGGCGTTAAAGTTAATCGAAAGTATCCCCAGACTTTGTAATTTATAGCATCGGGATCGATCACTGAGGTAACGAAGCACAGCCCCTATAAAATATGCATGCATCGTATACATATTTATTGGGTAGTAAATCCTAACGCGATTTGAAATGTTTGTATCCGTAGCTTTCTAGGTCTCTTTATATATGTAAGGGTGAAGTGGATCTACACTTAATTTTTCATTCCGTCAAAACGAGGTGTTAATGTTATTAAATAGCACACTTTACAAATGACTTGAGTTTCCGCCGACCGGAGATGCCTTTCCACTGGGAAAACACCTGTGGAAAACGATTATGCCAGCACGTTTCCCCCATTGGCTTCCCTTAATAGTTTGAAACTATTCTATCAACTATTTTTATTGCATTCATCGGCACTTTTTAACATACTTTGAATACCATTCGAAATGTAATTATCGCAATACAAATGTTACTATTTTGTTGTTTAGAACAGTGGAAAACTATAATTTGTTTAAAACGTTTGTATATATAAACTTTGGCTTAATTTAAATATTAAAGATTAGAATAAAATGTAGTTTGCCATATTATATAAAATTCATGTTTTATTTTACGTCGTGTAGTTATGTTGTTTTTATAAATTCAGAGTAGCACGAAGAATCTTGTTGCTGCACAGATTCCAAAAGTCTATTGATAAAATTGTTATACAGCTTATTTCTTTGGTGCTGGCTGCTGTCTAACAGGCTTTATCTCCTTTATTTGACAAAATGCATAATTTTTATCAACAAACCTTCCAGAATACCGTTGTTTTTGAATATTTAAATGTAGCACAGAGTCCGGTTTAATGACAAAAAAGTTAGTTTTTACTATGGTATATGCCACGTAGATGTGGTTGTCAGTACAACCAGTAAACTTGACTATATTCGAAGTCACCAAATGTATACGTTCCAAGCTGATTAGTGTACTAAAATATAATTAATTAAAAACATAAAATGCACAACATTTTCAAACAATAAAACTAATTATAACTAACTATAATAAAATGCGTTAATTAATTTTCCTACTTTACTTTGAGACTTAACTACAATGTATAAAATATTTAAACATATTGTATAATAACATTGGCTTTCAAAAAATCAATTAAAAAAAATAAATTATGTTTAAAAATAAATGAAAAACTGACCCTAAACAACATTAATCACGTAATAATATAAATATAAACATAAATATAACTAAAAAAACAATAATACACATATATATATATATATATATATATATATATATATACAGGGTGTCCGGAAAATACGTGTACAACGTTTGACGACAGACTCCTGACGTCAAAATAGGTCGATCTAAGCCGACTTAGTTATATCCAAAATTGTCTCGTTTAGCCGGTAGAGGGCGTCAAAAAAAACAAAAGTATAACAAAAAATACGTGTACAACGTTTGACGACAGACTCCTGACGTCAAAATAGGTCGATCTAAGCCGACTTAGTTATATCCAAAATTGTCTCGTTTAGCCGGTAGAGGGCGTCAAAAAAAACAAAAGTATAACAAAAAAAAAAAAAAAAAACCCGTATACCAGGAGCATGTCAACTTTCTGAGAGTTTGTATAATTTTCAATTTTTAATGGTAAAATGAACTTGTAATTCAAGAATGTTGATCGTATACTTGAGTAAATTTCATAGACTGGTGACAATTTGTCAATAATTGTCAAATTATTAAACGCCATAGCAACAAGGTCACTTAAAAAATTATTGTTACAGGTAATTTCTTTTTAATATTTCCAAATTTTTGACGCCCTCTACCGGCTAAACGAGACAATTTTGGATATAACTAAGTCGGCTTAGATCGACTTATTTTGACGTCAGGAGTCTGTCGTCAAACGTTGTACACGTATTTTCCGGACACCCTGTATATGGTCATCTGAGTCAAGTGTACGGAACAAAAATTTGTATTTGCTCAAACCATTGAAAATGCCTTTTTCTACAGTCCTTATCTTGTAATTTTTTTTAGTTTTTTTCAATAAGCCATTTTTGAATAAAAAGCAATCAAAATTTGAAAAATCGATTTTTTGCGTTTTTTTACATTTTTGATCGTTTGTAACTTCTCAGGGTTGCATTTTTAGGAAAAAAACTGTGTAATAAACTTTTTTTTTTCAAAATTGTTCAAAGAATTGCTTTTTAAAGCCAATTTTCCAAGTTTTTTAAATTTTGCAGAACTTTAAAAGACAATTTTTCTTTAAAAAAAATGACGAGTATTTCTTTTTTTCTTAAATATAGATAAAAATGTGCTTTTAAATGTGCAAAAGATACCCTAAAAATTTCAGGAAGTGCTGTGTACTACGCTTCAAGATATCTTACAATGTATTTTAAAGTTCTACAAAATTTTGAAAATTTATGAAAAAATTATAAGTTTTGTTATTTCATTTTTTTAGTTTTTTATTATGTCACTCATTTGTATAAATCTAATTTAACAAAAGTTGAAATGTTGTAATGATTCTGAAGGCTGTGGTAAATAATTGTCAAGTGAATATCTTATGTACACAATAAGTATGGAGATTATAAGAAAACCAACATATTTTTTTTATTACTGTTAATTAATTTTTTTCCAAAAAAGATTGTTCCGGAATTTATTATAAAAGACCGCTATTGGCGCCAATGCTGTTATGATTTAAGTATGTTTGTTTACGATTTAATTTGGTAAAGTTAGAATTTTTTATTTAAAAGTTTTGTATTGTCTTTGAAAATATTAATCTTTTCTTCCATTTTAATTAACCCGGCGTTGCATAGATGGGGTATATAAACCCCACCAACTTTAAACACAACAATATTAATAGAAAATTATTTCGCACAAAGTCGTTGGCTTCAGTACCTTCCTAAAATTTGTTCTTTACATTTCCGGTGTTACTTTAATTATATTTAGACTTGCAGTAAGGTAGCATATGCGTAAAGTGTTTGTGACAGTCCTCAAACCCCACCTTAGTACTTATGTATTTTATTTTTACAGCTAAAACCCCACCTTAGTATTTTTGTATTTCAAAGTTATACCTCAAATTTCCATCTTATTATTTGTCAATGGCCATTGACAATGTTTTTTTCTTTTTTAAATAATTTAGAAATAAATTTTCAAATTATATTCAAAATATAACAACAAAAACTTTTCAATAGAAAGAAGAAAATTTCTCAAAAAACTAGGATTAGGAATTAGTTATTCTTTTCATAAATGTTAGAAAAGAAAATCAACTAATAAATCGAGTACTAGTTAAAAATATGGATAATTTTGCGGCTTCATTAATTTTAATTTTTTTTAAACCAAGATCCAAGAATTAAATATAAAAAACTAAATTGTATCAAATGCAAATTAATTTTTTTTATACTTTTCTTATAAACATTTTTTGTTTATTTAAATTACATTATTGTTATGTTAAGAAAAAAATGTGATAATTTTTTGAATTATAGAATTATTTATTTATTTATATTTTAGTTTTTCAGAAAACTTAATTTTTTAGACATTTCTTGCAAATTTTTATACAAATTTAAATAAAACCTTACCAAAATATTTTTTTAATTTGAGAATCTACCTGCAGATTTATTTAAAAACAATAAATAAATTGATTACACTTTTTTTTTTTTTTTTTTAATTTATTAATTCTTAAAGTTTACTAAAGTTGAGAACCTAAGATTTTTTTCAAGTTTGTTTATAAAAATTTGTTGATGATTTTATTCAATTTTTGATATGTCTAGAAGAAAATGTGATACTTTGTTTTTGTTATTAGTATTATTTGTTTATTTATATTTTAGTTTGAAAAAAAAGTTTTTTTTTGGTAAATTTTTTATACTTTAGCATTTTTTGAAATAAATTATGAATAAATATTTACAAAAATATATTTTTTATGTGAGTACATAACTATAGCTTGATTTAAAAATAATTTGCAATTTTTTTATCAAAAAATAATTAAAAAAATAATGAAAATAGAGTGGGGTTTATTAAACCCCACCTTATCATAAATGTCTCATAAACCACCTAAGCAACGCCGGGTTAATAATTTGTTTCTTAAAATTTACCTGCAAATGTAGGCTTTTATCCTCTAGGAAAATTAATTTGAAATCCAGTTCAGATTTGTCCCATTTACAACATATAACTCTTGATGAACCAATAGTAATTTTATTCATTTTTAAATCAGTTTTGATGAAAAAAACTATTGCACTTGACACAAACAACATCAGTCATCTTCACCATCACTTGCCATACTAGTGACAAATAAAACACTTGGTTTCATTCGTCACTAGCGCGTTTAGCCCCTTTATGTACAAAACCTCAAAAACCCAAATGTACAGTTTGCTTTAAACAAAATTATACAACACGTGTATATTACCGGTTAAAACATATGAGCTAATTTGCTAACAAGTACAAAAACTCTTAGCATAAGCTTAAGGGATAGGATCGTATTTAAAAATTTAATTGACAAATAACTCAATTTATTGCATCTACTTGCTGTAAAGAAAGACCATTACGATAGTTTCAAGAACTTCATTGAGTTTAGCCTTGTTTAAAATTTTAAACTGATTTACTGACAGTTGTAGTGACGTGCTAGAAGAAATAACTGCAGAAAAACTTGATAAGGCCAAATCTTGAGCAAAAAAACTAGGATTAGAAAGACAGGTTCTACAATAAATATATATCATATAATTTGTATGCTTGTAAAACCACGATTGTCAACGTTTTTCCAACTTGTGAATGCATTAGTAATTTACAAAATTATCTATCAACACTACAACTTTTTTAATTTTGAAAAATTAAAAATTATAATCAAGCAATCAGAAATAACTTTTGCAATTAAAATAGATTCAGTCCAATTATGAAATGTGAGCACATGCGGTTTTTTTTTACTTTAAAACGGCGATTTATAAAACGGCCCATTTTACATTAATTATACAAAAAATGTATGCAAGAAGCAATATAATAGACGGATTTTACTTACAGCATCACTAAGAGTTAAAAAAACTTACAACCAAACTTTGAGTGGCATTTAATAGTTTTGATCTATCATCAAGTGAAAAAACCCTCACTTCAAAAGAATTTATTTCATGAAAATGATTTAAACAAAAATGTGCGACCAGTGGATAGGAAATACCAACGCACTTGTAGAAATAATTGTTGCAAACCGAGTTACCTAAACTTAATATGAGCACTGAGTTACATAAATTTGCCAACGCTACAGAGTACGCTAACGGCGCGTATATATCTAGTAAGTATGCAAAACAATATTAAGAAATTCTGTAACTGGCTATGTGCAAAAACCCATGTCACGCCCTTTCAATCTATGAGCGTACGACAACTTGAACTTGCTGCGTTAGTACTGGCAGAACTATCCGAGTTTGTACAGTCCTAGACATTTTAAATGTCTGCCGATTGTAGTATTCAAAATCAACAATTAGCCTTTTATGAATAAAATGGACACAAACAACTCGAAACTTGAGGTCAATAATTGACTATACCATTGTCAGACAGAATACAAAACTGAAAATACTAGACGTCAAAGCATGTAGAGGACCATCATGTGGCAGTGACCACTACTTACTAAAAACAAAAATCGTCATCCCCATTGGAATAGAAAATAAACAAATAGAAGAAGAGCAAAATAAAAGTATAAAGCAAATACGATATAATTTGGATAGTCTGGAACACGAAAGTGTGAGGAGACTATATCAAACACGACTAGACGAAAAGCTGAAAATAGATAACTTTAATGATACGGAAATGCACTATAAATATATAAAAGAACAAATACATGCAGCGACAAAGGAAGCCCTAGGGGAGTATGAGGAAAACCAGCAAAGACGAAAACCATATTGGTGGGATGAAGAAATTGAAATCCAAATAGTAAACAAACGAAAAACATACCAGAAGTATTTAACAACTAAGAAAGAAGATGATAAAGCAATGTACAAGGAAGCGCAAAAAATAGTTAGGAAGAGTATCACACAAAAGAAAAATTAATCATGGGAAAGAAATTGTAATCGAATTAACACATATCTGGGAGGCAGAAGGAGCACGGAAAGTTGGAAAGTAATTAACGGTTTACGTAAAGAAAATAAGACAGGCCTAATATCGCCGATAACGACTGAAAAATGGGAAAAACACTTTAAAACCCTATTGACAGAGCATCGAACGGAATTTATTAATAACAAAGAAAACGATCAAAAAATAAATATAATATCATCTCCTATTAGGATAAGTTTAAACGAGGTTAAGAAAATATGCAAGTCTCTAAAAAATAGGAAAGCTCCAGGACCGGGAAATATCCCGGCCGAACTATTAAAATGCGGAACAGATAAACTCTACTCACAAATAACAAAGCTATGCCAAAATTGTTTAAATGGAGAGGAAACTCCTGACGAATGGAAAGAATCGATAATATCAACGATCTATAAAAAGGGAGACAGAAACAACTGCGATAATTATAGAGGGATATCGGTCACCAGCACGATAAGCAGGGTATACGGTAAAATCTTGAAAAGTAAGATCGAACAGGAGTATACAGACCTGGAGGCGGAAGAACAGGCAGGATTTAGAGCAGGGAGATCTACAGTAGACCATCTATACTGCTTAACTCAAATTATAGAGAAAAAAAGTGCGAGAAACCAGGAAATACACTTAGCATACGTCGATCTAAAAAAAGCTTACGACAATATCCCACTCACTAAACTATGGGCAGCATTAGAACAAACAAATATTAAAAATGGACTTATTCAAGCAGTTAAAAGATTGTACAAAGACAATGTATCAAAAATAAAAATAAAGCATAAAATATCTAAGGAATTTACACCTACGAAGGGTTTAAAACAGAGATGCTGCATATCTCCTACCCTCTTTAAAATATATATAGAACAAGCGCTTAAAGTATGGAAGAAAAAATGTAACGGAATGGGAATCCCCCTTAATAATAATAAAACAATATATACAATGTGTTTTGCTGATGACCAGATTGTACTAGCCCAAGACCACGAAGACCTCAATTACATGACACGCAAACTCATTGAAGAATACGAAAAATGGGGCCTAGAAGTAAATATCGAAAAAACGGAATGTATGTGTATTGGCGGAAAGCAAGAAGACATTGTATTAGAGAACGGGGACAAAATAAAACACTGTAAAGAGTACAAGTACCTGGGACAAAAAATAACACAGGATGGAACGTTGGACAAAGCAATTAGGGAGAGAAACATTCAAGGAAGAAAAGCAATAGGCATGTTGAATGGAATACTATGGGATCAGAATATATCAAAAGAAAACAAACGACGCATATACAATACTATATTAAAAAGCATAATGACATACGGAAGTGAAGTATGGCAAATAAAAAAAGCTACAGAAAAAATGCTACTAACTACGGAAATGGATTACTGGCGAAGATCGGCCGGAATATCGCGAATGGAGAAAATACCAAATACTCGAATTAGGGAAATTATGACAACAACTCATACAATAGTGGATGATGTCAGAACTAAACAGCTGATATGGTACGGCCACGTACAAAGGATGGAACATAGTAGGTTACCTAAGCAAATACTGGAATGGACACCCTTAGGAAGAAGAAGAAGAGGGAGGCCAAGAACTAGTTGGAGAGAGGGAGTGGATAACGAGATGAAGGAAAGAGACATACCAGATAACTTATGGAACGATAGAGAAGAGTGGAGGTTGGGAATCGGAAGACGGCGTAGAACGTTATAAACCGATGATATATATATATGAATAAAATCAGAATCAGGATATTTTAAAACATTTTTTGCTAACCAGATTAAAGAAATTTAGAGACTTATCATGCTTGCATACTAGCCAAAAAAAACGCAGCAAACATTATTAAAAATATTTTCTTTAGAATCAAATGAATGTAAATTATGGTGGAGTGAACCGCCATTTATTCCGGATAATAGACCAATTTTCTTTGATTTTTGTTAACAAAACTTGACAACATATTAATACACAAGTGTTCAACGTTTGAATAAAACTGTGAGTGTAATGGCATATCTGCTACAGTTTATAGCAGCATTAATGCATACAGCATATAAAAAAGACCATTAACTAGGAGTGAACTGAACTACGGCTCTCATGAATTAACCCGCAACCTTCAATCAATTTTACTTACTTATTAACATCGGTTTGAAGAAATTTTACTCAACCCATTTATAGATACTGACTGTCCTATTCATGTAGAAAGTTGCCTACAATTTGTTTTTATTGTTATTTGACAATGTCCAATTATTTTATCAAGTAGTTATCCACAGACCAAATTAAATTAATTAAAAGCAGCATTCATCAATGTCAACTACATGCTAGTACCATAGGGACATTTGCTGCCGTTTGCATAAAATATTGCTTGCTCAATGTACACAAGACATAGTTTGCAAATATGTACACTCATTTTAACGCACTAATTATAAGACCACTGCCTAACTACAGAACGCAACAATTATGACCCTTTCTAAAATGTAGAGTAGGTACTGTGGATTTTACTATAAAAAATAAACTGCGCCGTTAAAAAAATAAATCTGCGTATTTGTGTGTTTTTTAACAAAAGCAGTCCACATTCAGTTTTTTGTGGTGTTTTTTGGCAGTATTTCTTTAATGTGTATTTGAGTTCTATTCAGATAATACAACAAATTTGTAGGAGCAAGAAACCATTCAGATCTGGGTATTTTTCTCAACGATGTAAAGAACAAGGTTGATATACAAGCAGTATTTTTTTCCTAGAATATAATATACTATATAAATTTATATCGCCACAAGCACCCCGTTTAAGGGGTTTGCAGAAAACTACAGTGGAAACTAAACTATCAAACATAATCTACAAGTATATCGAATTGACAAAAATTCTTTATTAATATATTTTGAACACTCAGATCAAAGATGTTTTAAACTTACTAAAAAGAAAACAAACAATTCTCCACCACTTCATTGGAAACTTTGAAGAGTTGAAACTATTTATCCTGGGCTAGATGATATTCCTAAGAGTGCAACCATATGCACTAGCGACAATTGTTGCCTCGTTATAAAATTATATTCGTTTTTTTTTTAATCTGACACGTTGTATGTTAAAAATACAGCATACACTACAATTGCATTTTGAAGCAAAATATTTTTTTCTACAATGTCTATTCAATGTGTTTTCAATTAAATATTACATTTGTAACAAGCTTGCGAAAAATGCATTTAATCTCACATATACTGTATATTTTAATATAATAAATTTACTTTCAAATCAATATCTTTTAATCTGTGCACACATTTAATTTCAATTTTGAACAAATGAACAAATATTAATTAACTTATCAAACAAGAACATGCTCCAATAAATGCTATAATACAAAGATGAAGCCATACTCGATAAAGATAAATTAATTAACTTCTATCCCGTAAAGAATTATTTTAAACATATCATATTTTAGAAATTAATCACATACATACATATTGATATGTTTTAAATAAGTTGTAACAACAGTAAAAACTAAATCTATAATCTTTTAAAATTAATAAATATAAAATGTTATTTAAAAAACTTATATAATTATAATAAATTTTTAATAAAAAAATTATTATATTATTATAAACAAATCTAACTAAAAAACTTTAGATATTAATTTAATACAAACCAATTTTTTTGTTTTTATATTGATCATTTTCAGAACGAGATCGATGAGGATTAATATACAGAACAATAAATAAACATTAAAATAATATATAATAGGTAATTAATTTAACTATTCAAATGCACTTTAATTGTATATAACATGTTTGATTGTTAGCTAATGAACTGTTTGTTTGAATCATCCGATTAAAATCTATGTAAAATATGCAGATTTAACATTTATATAAAATCCTGCATATCCGCTTTTCAAAAATAAATAGATTATAATTAAAGTTATATTTAATTGCCACAAAACTACAAAACTTCTAATAATTTCAAATAGCATTACAAAATAAAATAGTTACAAGAACTGTATTTTTTTTGTTGCGGAATAAACATAAATATATATTTTAGGCGTATTGTAGCTATAAATTTCAAAGAAGACAATTCGATTAATAGTAATCCAAAAACCACTTATTTGATTACATATATACACAATGTATCTTGAGCAGATTTTTGTAAACGAAGAGACCTAGATCAATAAATCGGCTTTGCTCTTTTTCTTATCACAAATATTTATTTAAGAAGAGAATGGTGAAGCGTATTCAGAGCAGTTTGTCTATCGTATCATTAAATACAATTTAAATCGATTAGATTTCATCAACAGGTGAAAACAACACAAAGACAAACAAACTAAATAAAAGGAAACTTCTTGATGTATAGGATTGGTGATATATATTACGTTATAGTCCGATTTATTTTGTACCACTTGAACTGTCTTTTAGGGCAAGATAAATCGATAGTCAGGTAGGATTCTATCTTTTTTATTTTGGAAACAAATATTTATTTAAGGACGTGTGAGTATAATGTGTGGTGGATGACAAAGGACATAATGAAATGATGTTCAGTAGAAAGTATGGACCCCTCGTGTAATTACATGCGGGATTATTTAAAGGCATGTGTATAATAAGGACGGCGGTGGTAAACCACAAATACAATGTGCGTAGGGTAAAATCACACGCATGCATCACACACACGCACGCAGGACATGGAAGATAATTTAGCCGCTCAGCCTGCTGCCTGTATATTTCCTGCGCTTTCGTACTCATCTACATGTCTAGTCCTGTAACAAGAAAAAAAAAGTTTAATTGTAAAAATTTTAAAAATGCATTGTAAACAAATGGTTTTACTTACTAAATTTTTACCCAGCTATGAAAACAATAAATATAATAAAGACGTGAAAATGAGTGATTTGCAACTTAAACACAGAAGCTTCATAAAATTGTTATCAAAAGAAAACAGCAAACCAAAAAAATTTTTAAGTCAAATATTTGCAACAAGTATGAAGGCCTCTGGTCATTTGATGTTGATTGACAGCCGAGTAAAAGTTTCAGTTATTGCTAGAGAAATTGGAATATCAGAACCGAGTGGTTTTAAAATTGTAACGGGCAAAGTGCCTTTTAAATGTTTATTATGGGCCGTAATATCCAACTCATAATAAGTCATCTAATAAACTAATAGCTGAATAACCTAACTTTTATTTCATTAACACCTATGGACAGCTAAGTAAATATATACATATAAACATATACTTTTATAATAAATAAAAACATTAAGCATATAATTCATTAGCCGTCCAGAGGTGTTAATGAAATATAACAAATTAAATTTAAAAAAAAATAGTTTATTCAAGTAATAATTTATTAGGTGCTTTATTAGGAGTTGGATATTACAGCCCTATATGCTATTCAAATATTAGGGATAAATGGTATGCAACCACGCTAACTCATGAGAAGAATCAGAAAGTCATCCACTAAACCTCCTCTTTGTCGTATGTTTAAAAAAAGTTGTATTAGACCGATCGGAAGAACTCTTTATATTGCGATTAATATCCCAAGTAAGCGGATAATATAGTGAAACTAATAACGATTGTTATATACATTATTGTATTGTTTATTATCAGTGTGCGCTTATCAATTTAATCAAAATAACTTTATTAAATTTATTCAGTTTTGCATAGTTGTTTATATTATTATTTGTATTTTGATTGTAACCATACGGGGCGATATAAAGAATTTTGATTGCTACAATTATCAATTAATAGTTAAAAAGTCCTCGACTAATATAAGACAACACATGAGAACCAAGTGTTTTTGGATAGTGGTGATAAATGGAAATTGGTAGTACTAAAAGAGTTAGCACTTGTTTTTTCCAAAAAGAAAACAATGAATATGTAGCGCAAGAATGGTAGAAAAACTATACAACGTACTTTGCAGCAATTTCATAAGACCACTACCTTTATAAAATAATCGTTTTATTTTTGTAATACGTGATTATTTTACAACAAATGCTTTTTTATTTCATTTGAGAAACATTACGGCTATAGTTGAACATATACATATTAAACAATTGAAAAATATGTGTGAATTGTATAAGCTGTGCATACTTTTTACACCTTACCACCTCTATGCTAATCTTACTGAACGAGTCAACAGGGTAGTTAAAGAAAAGATGTTGGGGTTTTATGATATAGCTAGAGATTGATCGAACAAAACATATAAAAAATGCACGTACAGTACACCAATAACTGTGTGACCGGTAGTAAGAGGTTTTGGGTAGTTTGAAATAAAGAAACTTATAGCCAAAATAAAGGATACATAATGCAAACAAAGGAAACAATACACTCGGAGACACACACTTTTATACATAATAAATATATTTATTCCCGGGTAGCGTGTACATAAATATATCTTGTCTTCGCATTTCATGTTAGACTGAAGCGTTGTCAGTTTGATTTTGCATGCAAATGCACCTATCTTACTATTGGTGTCGTTTAGCGCTCTCATCTCACTTTTGTCTCAGGAGTGACCAGTTACAGTGTTCTTGGTTTACTGTAACGATAATCAAAGAAGACGCCACAAGAAGTACCAAGTTGGAAATACCGTGTGAAAGAAAGATTATGAGCTTTCTGATGGTGCTGCATATTTTTCAATTTTTTTCGGAAATTTTAGCGTAAATATTTAAAATTAAAATAATTAATTAAATAGTAAGATAGGGCAGAAAGACTTTGGTCGATAGCCTTTTTCATATTCATATTCATACTCATTTCTATCTTACTTATATATATGTTTATTTTCTTTAAAAAAAAACTTTGTATGTGTGTATATGAAATAAATTTGTTTACTACTACTACTACTAGTAAGTTAATAAAAATTAATATTTAGACAAAAATTAAAAGAATGAACAAAAACACAAAAATATGTGTAGAACATAGTTATATAAATGAATTTTGTTATATAACTACCGCGACGCACGCTAATCCTCTCAACCACCACTCCGTGCTTAATTAACTTAACACTATTTAGTGACATCTATAAAAATGAAGGAGCGGCCATGTCGTCAAATCATTTGACAGCATTGCTTTACTAATGGTGGTATTCTGAACACAAATGGTAGTGTTAACAACGCTGTAAAGTTCTAACGTCGACAGATGTTACGAAAATGCTATTCTGTACGCGACTGATTGGTTAGGAATTATTAGCGTTTGCAACGAAAGATATTACGCGATTTTCAAAATTCTTTTGACGTCCCTGATGATATTATTGTAAGTTTTTATAGATTGAGCAAAGATGTGTCAATAAAATAATTGAATTATCACTGCGGAATACATAATCACCTTCTATCATTTTTAAATACAATTTATATTGCTCATCTGCCGTTTATCTTTTGCGTTATTTGGATTGTTTTTTATTAATTGAAACATATACTAATATATAAATAAAATGATTAAATACCAGACTAAAAACCTGGTTATTGTGCAACCCCAAAGCCTCAACTGCCAGTGCACAATGCTAGTGTATGAATAACCATCTTTTACAGCCTAGTACAACCCCAAATATGGCAGCGTACCTGGTATGCTACAACTGTCAAGTACCTCAATGACCTCAATGCCAATGTACTTTGTTTTACACACCTCCAAGACTCTTCTCAGTCTATGTGACAATAACCTCAGACAGTTGTGAAGTACCTCAATGACCTCTTGTCAATGTACTTTTTTACACCTCAAAGACCCACTTAATCTATGTGTGAATAGGTTCTCAGACAATACATGTACGAAATAACATCATATACAGTACATTAATAATTATAAGCAATGCTAACAAAAACTACTTCTAACATATGTTGCAACTAAACTATGAAACATTAGAAAAATTGTTCTTAGAGAAAAATGCAACTTTTTTATTAAAATATTAAAGATTATTGACAATTGAAAACGTCGATATTTAAATTAATGCAAAAAAATATTACTGTTTTAAAAAGTGGCTACTATAAAATTATTACACAAAGAAAGTATTAACTTGAATAAAAAAAGTTTTTAAACTGTATTCAATATCTATCACTTGATATATTTATCAAAAGTGACGGCCGTGTTCTTGAAATCCGATTTAGTACTCCTAAACAAATCTAAAATAAGGAATGAACATTTTTTCAATTGTCATTTGTAACTAAAAAAACAAGAAAACATTTAACTTTAGAACAATATAATACGAGAACGTACAAAATAATATAATAAAAGCTATTAAGTTGGTAGTACTGTCAGTCATATCATGTTAATTAATAGTAATATTGACTTAAAACAATAAAGAATAGTACAATAATCGAGATTATGTTGATATGCTAAAAATGTTAGGTGCATGTAATAACAATGCCAGTGCGGCGGCTAGGGCATATTCGCAAAGGTTTCGAAATTGTCGGTACCTTGATGCTAAAATCTTAAGAGTGTTGAACAACAATTATTGAAAACTGGTGTCTTAAAACTTTAAAAAAAAAACTAACGGGACGTTCCGATGTTTTAAATGTCCAACAAGAAAAAGAAGTTATTGCTGTTTGTGAAGTGGAGCACACACAAGCGTTTGAAATATTTCAGTTCAAACTCATTTTGAAAAAGATACAATTTACAGGTGCTAAAAAATAAATGGCCTCTACTCGATTAGACCTTAAAAATGCAAGTTTTACATGTTATGCCGCTACTAGTCAGTTTTTGCCGATGGCTCTGTATTTCAATGTTAAATTGAGTCATAGCTTGCCTTCAAGTAGATGGCAATCTACTTGAACAAGATTTGTAAAAAAATGTATAGATAATATTATTGTTACATTTTTATAAGTATTTTAAGAAAACATTTTTCTTGTTTGCTCAATTACTCTTAGTTTTCAATTTGTTTTGGCCTACTGAATTTAACCATAATAAATTACTATGTGAGTATTAGTAACCCTTGAAATCTTAAACTAAAAGTTACTAATTTAAAGTATTGATGGCAGCTTTAAGTGCATATAAAACCGCTCATGAGAGCTTTGGTAAAAGGAGAAACTATACAATGCCTATTAGAAACTTGAAACAGCTTCACAATACCTCGAGAATTAAACTAATAGAAATATTAAGCTTATACAACCCTAAGCTTTAATAGAGTTCTAGACAACCACTAAAAATGCTTTGAAAAGTTTAATAGGGTTTTAGAAAATTTAACATATTAGCAATATAAAAGACTATGACGGCCTCAGAAGCATTTAACAAAACTGCATTTTGGAACATTTAAAAGTAAAAACTGCCGCGTACTACATGTGATACCCGTACTATAATTTAAAAACAGCTGTTGTCAAAATTGTTGTCTTTATTTTGTTGTCATAAGTTTTATTACACAAAATAATATATTTGTTTTAATTGTATATAGTTTTGTTAATATTAATGATCTGCTTTTTTGCTTTTTTTTGTTATTGAGTATGAATATTAACCTATCTATTATCTTAAATAAGCAATATGTTGACCTTGTATAATAAGAATTTTCAACACGTATAAGGTAAATATTTGTTATTTTGTAAAATATCGTTCCTATATTAAATTATAGCATATAATATGGTTTCAATCCTATTGTAGTAGAAGTGAATGTAAAATAATTTCACATTTTTATTAAATTTGTTTCATTATTTAAAATTTCACATTTCTCATAACGTTGAATAAAATTCCGGCGCACAACCACCGGAAATATAAACGATTTTCAACATAATGCATGTAAGGAACGTACGGAACAAGAGAAGAAGGGGCGCGTATGTAAAGCAGCTCGGCTTTTCAAACGTGAAAATTTGAATTATCATATGGATAAGTAGCAATAAGAGAAAATGATACGTATAAGCCATTTGCGAAAACAAATTCATCTGAAATATTAATACTAGGATATCGCTCTGCTTATACACATTTTCTATAAAATATATATCAATTGTTAAATCAAAGTGAATTAATTAAATGAATGACAACACTACTTTATTTTTAATGATAAGATTTCAGTCTAAACTTGAAATTAACAGATTTAAATGTTTTATATTTAAATTTGTTATTTTAACTAAATGACCTATTTTAAACCAACATACAACCAACTATTAATCTAATAATTATTTTTAAAGAAGTTGCCAGTAAAACATAATTTTGTTTTTATGACACAATCTTATAAAATCGATGAAGAAATGAGAACTAAATCTTTTAAAGTAGCTAATAATTAATGCTACAAATTGACATAATTGTAACAAATTGCAAATCATCGGTTATATGCCTAATGTAACATATTCAAAAAATGAACAAGAACGTATTTATAAAAAATATTCCATTTGCACTATTACTATCAAGCAACTTCTAAAAAAGATTTTTGGCATAAGAAAACCCGCAATATTAAGCTATTATGAAGCCAATAGAAGCAATTGCTAAATGTCGGCCAAACAAATTATGCTGTTGAGCAAAAAAATCTCTTTGCAAATGTTCAACTTATATTTAATATCTACATTTGTTTTAAAAAATACGTTAATTTTTTAACAATAAAATTTTTAGAATTTAGATTTAGATTTTTTTGTCTCTGTCAACGCATTGTTATGTTTACACTCTTGATATTTTATATTAAAATTTATTCCATTTAGATTGTGATATCCAGTTGTTCTCTTTTTACATTAATTATTAAACCGCTATGTGTCAAACGTTTTTTGTTTGTTGCTCTGTGTTCTGATTCTTAAATTACCTTCTTTCTTTTATTGTATGAATTATTCTTTGTGTTACTAAAGTTGTTTCTTTCTTTACTTTTCCATAGCTCATTAATTTTTCAGTTGAAGTTTTAATTTCTTATTATTTTGCTGTTACCTTCTTTATATCATTACACCTTTAAACTTCTTTTCTTTTTCTACTTCTATGTTTCCATGATTATTTGTGCTCTTGTCAATGTTTTCAGTTTTAAGCTGTGTACAAATAAAAACCAAACCTCGTACCGTATCAGCGTTGCGCTTTAAGGTTGTGATATAATTTAAAATTTAAAAGAATTTTACTCCGCTCTGATTATGATAAAACCACGGCGATATGCAATTACGTTTACAGTTAAATTTGTCGATACAAACCTTTCCATAATCACTTTTTGATACGACGTGAAAATACAAACAAACATTAATCTGTACGTATAAAATAACCACCAATATAGTGTCTTTACAACATGGGCTTAAATTATCTCAGCGGATTATTTTACTACTAACTAATTATTTTTGTATTAAAAATCTGGAACCCGAGATAGTATTCAAGAGTGAAAATATTGTATATTTATACAATATTTTCACCGTTGAATACCGATGTGTTAAATAGCTTCCAGCTATATAATATATACATAATTGTCTTCCCAAGGCAAATGGTAATAAAATAATCCGCTGGGATAATTTAAGCCCATGTCGTAAAGACACTATATCTATGGCTATACTATTGCATTGATGCGGTACAATGTTACAAACCACGTTCTAACTAGAACGGTACAAAGTTTGGTTTATACTTAGATATAGCTTTACTGCATAGTCATTATGTATAGAACAGACCGTCGTCGCTAGTATTTTGTATGCTTTCTTTATACTGTTTCTAAATCTATTTTATATAATTAGTAATAAAATCTGTAATACAGTTTTTTTTGCTTTTTGTTTGCTATTCTTGTTTTACTTTCCAAATTTGTTCTTTCCTAATACTTATCCTACATTTTTTCTCTCATGCTTATATAACAATATTTCATCACAGTCAACCTTTTCCCTTAAATGGTTTTCTACTCTGCTATTTTTTTTAATTCTATGGTTGCTTGCATTGTATAGTTAAGATACAAATATTTTTATTTTCAATTATTATAACTTTATTACATTTATCACCTTTCTCACCTTATTTACTCACTAGTAAAAAAGCACTATTTTCTTTTCATTAAAAAGGCAATTTTCTTCTTTTCTAGTGTTACTAAGTCCTGTCAAGTCCAATTTGGTTTTTAGCGTCTAGGTTTTTCTAGGTAGTTTTTTTTTGCAATAGACTAACATTACGTTCAATTTAGTTTTTTTTTCTCACACGTTTTTTTTTTTCTTACTCTAACCCTTTCTTCGATGAAAGAAAGGAAACTATGTTTTCTTCGATATTTGATTTACTTTGATTCTTGAAAATTTATCCGCTTTCAGGAGCAGTTTTATAGGTCTGGGGTATAAGGGTGTCCTCACACTTAACATAAAGTTGGCTAATTATGCTGATGTAATTCCGTGAAGAAACGAGTTATAGAACGGATGAATAAAACTTTTACTAATTCTTACATCTTTTGCAGTTTATGTTGTGTTAAAGAGGATTTATATTCATTTAACAGATACGAGTTTTACACTCGCAATGGAAATGATATCTAATTACTATATAGGTTTTTGTAAAATTATAAAATTTGTTTACTGATCTAGAATAAACTAGTAAAAAATATCAGAAACCTCTGGATTAAGTTAATTAGTACCAACCATTAAACATAATTTTATAGAAAATTTATTCTACAGCATTTTTAAGCAGTACTAAATAAAAAAGTTATGTATAGTATAAATAATCTGAGTAATTATTTTATGTGAAATAGAGAATTAAATAATGGAATAACTTATTTCTGTCTATTAAGGAATATATATTTATTTAAAACAATTTGTCATTTTTAATATTACATCACTGTATAAAATAATTAATTACTAATGTATTAATAAACTAATTAAATTAATAGTAATTAATAAAACGTAAAGGTAAATGAATATCGAAACTCTAAACAATAAAGTTGCGAGTATCTTAAATGAGATTCCATCTGCGGGAAAGCACAAAGCACCCTGGCATGAAGAATATAATTTAGTCATTTCAAGATGGAGATACAATAGCACCGGATAACAATAACTTGTTGAGAAACTTTTGTGCGGATAGTGGAATCTGAATATTCTCCTCACCTAATTTTGCAAATTTCTTTATTTGCCATTTTATTCAATTATAAGTGTTAATTATAAATGGGTTAATTGTGTCAGATGAAATGATTGCCATTTAATTAACTTAGCGCTTCTTAATAATCCAATATCTTAATAATTTAATATCTAAATTTTATTTATATAGATCAACGTCCTTCAATTTATATTTTCAATGTATAGGGAAATAACGGCAATAAACGGACAACATTAATTAAAGTCATATAATTTTAACGAATTACAAACGTTTCGGGGACTAATCTGTCCCCTTCCTCAGTGCTAAAAATTTTTAAAAAAAAGGTATAAAAAACATCTCAACAACATGTAAGATAGAACAAACATCAATAGAAAAATTAGATAAACAATATGTGTAAAGAGGACAATGAAATCGACTATATTAAATTAACATTAATTAAACAATAAACTTATATTGAAAACAAACTAATTGACAGACAAACAACAAGGGGACATTATCACATTGACCAATGTATCAAACCACAGACTCATATGCTTACCAATTTGTAATAATTACAGGTGAAATTATTATAATTTATTCTATTTATCATGTTAAATGGATATAAAACTTGCAGTCAACGAGTGTTACTCTTCCCGTTGCTGTACTGGAACTGATCTCGATCTCAATTGAATTGAAAACATGAAAACAGGTTTATAATATTAACGGAATATTCCACTCACAACGAGTGGAAAATTGTTTTTCTATATTTTAAATTATTTTCTGTTTATTTAATATAATAACTACAAATATGTTCTGTGTTTGTTCTATTACCCGGATATACTTTAAATATATTATAATTAATACAGCATAAATAATATTAATCTCACTACTGTTGCGTTATATCAGGAATATAATGATGACTGATTAATTCCATAAATTTTAAAATTGGTCAAATGATAATGTCAACTCAATGTATTAACTCACCTACATACAAACTATCGAAATATTTTGCGAATATTCTTTCTAAGTTAGTTGATAATATGAAGTACAATGTGAAGAATGCTTTACAAGTTGTTAATAAGGTCAAAAATTTAAAAATTCCTAATGACCATACACTAATCTCGCTTGACGTTGAATCGTTATTTACTAATATACCTAAAGCCTTGGTAATTGACATTATCAAGAAACAATGGCATAACATCGAAAGCCACACGATTATAGATAAGGACTTGTTCATTGAATCTATTGAACATTTTTTTAACAATAGTTATCTACAATTCAATGGTAGCTTCTACTCACAAAAATTTGGTACACCAATGGGAGCCCCTATCAGTCCTATTTTAGCGAACTTAGTTATGGATGAACTTGTCACATGTTGTTTAACTGAGTTGGATTTTAATGTGCTGTCGTTATCGATTTATGTAGATGACACTTTGATTATATTACCAGAAACAAAAATTATTCAACTTTTAGATAAATTTAATAATTTTCATACAAATTTGAATTTCACAATAGAGAGGTCAGTCGATAATAAATTGCCGTTTCTGGATATTATGCTAATTATAAACAATGACAAAATTAATATAGATCTATACAAAAAACCTAGTAGTAGTGACAGAACTTTGAATTTTAAGTCAGATCATACACTTTCACAAAAAATCAACATTATTACTATGTATAAGAATAAAATACTTACATTGTGTGATGAGAGATTCCATAAAGAAAATTTTAAAAAACTTAAACATTTGTTAAAAATAAATAACTATCCCTCCACTTTAGTCAATTCTATTCTACATAATAATAACAATAGTAATTCAGTCATTAATAATACCAACTTTGAAATAGATAATGAGCATAACACAATCAAGAAAGGTTGGTTTTCAATACCGAACATTCGTGGTCTGTCACATAGACTTAAGAAAATTCTTTTAGATGAAAATATAAACATTACATTTAAATCAGAAAATGTGTTAGGTAAACTATTTACTAATCTCAAGGATAGAGTTCCTAAGTTGGAGAAACAATGTGTGGTTTATAGCATTCCCTGTTTTAACTGCCCAATAAAATATATTGGACAAACTAAACAAAAATTAATTACAAGAATTAGTCAACACAAAAGGGATTGTGCTTCACTTAATATTAACACAGGATTATCGAGTCATCATACGGAGGTTGGACATAAATTTAATTTTGATAATGTCAAGATACTAGACATAGAAAGTAACTATAATAAGCGTTTAATTAGCGAGATGATTCACATCAAAGCAAACGACACGTGCAATTTTCAATTAGATAGTATTAATTTGAATATTATATATCATAATCTGGTCAAGTCACTGATTTAGCTCTTTCAATTTGTTAAATGTTTGTAGTTATAAGTAATTGTTTTTAACATGTATTGGTCTTTGTTGTGTTGTATTATGACACATTTTAGTCTGTTGTAAAATATATGTATGAGCTAGAAAAATGTATATACTTAGATTAATTGTAAATTTGTAATAACTATATTATTACATTGAGTTGACATTATCATTTGACCAATTTTAAAATTTATGGAATTAATCAGTCATCATTATATTCCTGATATAACGCAACAGTAGTGAGATTAATATTATTTATGCTGTATTAATTATAATATATTTAAAGTATATCCGGGTAATAGAACAAACACAGAACATATTTGTAGTTATTATATTAAATAAATAGAAAATAATTTAAAATATAGAAAAACAATTTTCCACTCGTTGTGAGTGGAATATTCCGTTAATATTATAAACCTGTTTTCAATTCAATTGAGATCGAGATCAGTTCCAGTACAGCAACGGGAAGAGTAACACTCGTTGACTGCAAGTTTTATATCCATTTAACATGATAAATAGAATAAATTATAATAATTTCACCTGTAATTATTACAAATTGGTAAGCATATGAGTCTGTGGTTTGATACATTGGTCAATGTGATAATGTCCCCTTGTTGTTTGTCTGTCAATTAGTTTGTTTTCAATATAAGTTTATTGTTTAATTAATGTTAATTTAATATAGTCGATTTCATTGTCCTCTTTACACATATTGTTTATCTAATTTTTCTATTGATGTTTGTTCTATCTTACATGTTGTTGAGATGTTTTTTATACCTTTTTTTTTTAAATTTTTAGCACTGAGGAAGGGGACAGATTAGTCCCCGAAACGTTTGTAATTCGTTAAAATTATATGACTTTAATTAATGTTGTCCGTTTATTGCCGTTATTTTCCTATACATTAATTTAATATCTCTACAAGAACATCACGATTAAATATAAATATCCAATTTAATAACATTACTACCTTATCTGTAAATATAACTATTGTTAACCGTACCTAACACATAGCCCACTTTAGATATGTCTTTCCGTTTATAACCAATAAATTATAAAAATGTATAAACTTCAATATATTGATATTTCTTGTTATATTCTCAATTTACAGTACTAACTAAATGATGAGGCTTACACTTGTGTTACTACCGCACAGATGCACCTGCAAACACAAATACATACATACTATCAATGCCGTTAATTTAGAGAATGCAGGCACTGTAGATACTAACAAAGCCTAGTACCAAGTCTACCCACACTCTTATATAAAATAAATTTATGATTACATGTACACTAATTATGTTTTAGATTAATGTCCTAAATTAATAAACGCTATAATTTCTTAAGCAACAAATGTTTGTAGAGAAACTACTAAGAAGAAAATAACCTTAATTTTGGTAAACAAATATATTCTTAGACGAGGTGCATTTTTGACTGCATGGCTTGGTTGATAAACAAAATTGCCGTGTTGGTGCAAAACTGCACTGCAAGACCAATCGTTTTCCTGTTCAGTTCTCTTTTTATTGCTGCCTCTAAAATTGCTTACCATGACACGCTGTTAAACGCGTTCTGTATGTCCAACGCTATCATTACACAGTGTTGTCTTTTTCTCTGCGTTCCGCTGTTTGCTTCTTTAGCAATTGCATTTACTTTTTCTGTAGCTCTTAAAGTTGTTTTTGTCTCGGTAAATCCGTATTGTTTCTTTACTCATTCTTCTTTTTTTTCTATTTCTTGTTCTATTCTCAGTACAATAACTTTTTCCATTATTTTAGCTAGTGTGTTGATTAAGTATATTAGCCTGTATGACGTTGCTTTTCTATTTCTTCCTTTTTTTTATTCAGTATTAATGTGGCTTCTTTCCAACATTCTGAGAAAGTTCCTTTTTTTAAGCATCTGTTGATTATTTGAGTTATTTCTACCTCGTTCCCGTCTAGAACTGCTTTAACAATCTCTGTTGTTATTTTGTCCAGAACTGGTGCTTTGTTGTTAGGCAACTTTTATGATTTCCTTTATCTCTTCCACTGTTGCAATAACTGTTTCTTCTTCTTCTTCTTCTTTTTTTGTTTCTGGTTCTTTTGCTTAGGAAACAATTGTTCAATTCTGACTTTTTCTTCTTTGTATTCTTTTAGGTATACTCCCTTTGCTCTTCTTCTTAATTTGTTTATTATTATTTTGTACGGCTTTCCTCAAAGTTCACCGTCTATAGACTCTATCATTTTTTTCCAGAATCTTTTTCTGCTATCCTTGATTGCTTTTTTAAGATTTTCATGTCGATTTTAATTCCTCTCCATTTCCTTTGTATTTTCTCTTCATCTTTTCTGTCTTTTTTTTGCATTTTTTTTTTTATTTCTTTGCACCACCAGTATGGTCTTTTTGTCCCTATTCTCTGTACTTGGGAATGGCTTCATCCGCCGTCTTTCTCAGCTATTCTTCTCTATGTTTTTGTTTTCTGTCACTTCTTTTGTTTCCATGGCTCTCTTTATCTTCTATTTGTTCATATTTTTTTACGTTCCATTTAGCTTCTTTCGTGTACTCTGGTTTTCCTTTCTCTATTGTGTTGTGTTGTGTTGTGTTGTGTTGTGTTGTGTTGTGTTGTGTTGTGTTGTGTTGTGTTGTGTTGTGTTGTGTTGTGTTGTGTTGTGTTGTGTTGTGTTGTGTTGTGTTGTGTTGTGTTGTGTTGTGTTGTGTTGTGTTGTGTTGTGTTGTGTTGTGTTGTGTTGTGTTGTGTTGTGTTGTGTTGTGTTGTGTTGTGTTGTGTTGTGTTGTGTTGTGTTGTGTTGTGTTGTGTTGTGTTGTGTTGTGTTGTGTTGTGTTGTGTTGTGTTGTGTTGTGTTGTGTTGTGTTGTGTTGTGTTGTGTTGTGTTGTGTTGTGTTGTGTTGTGTTGTGTTGTGTTGTGTTGTGTTGTGTTGTGTTGTGTTGTGTTGTGTTGTGTTGTGTTGTGTTGTGTTGTGTTGTGTTGTGTTGTGTTGTGTTGTGTTGTGTTGTGTTGTGTTGTGTTGTGTTGTGTTGTGTTGTGTTGTGTTGTGTTGTGTTGTGTTGTGTTGTGTTGTGTTGTGTTGTGTTGTGTTGTGTTGTGTTGTGTTGTGTTGTGTTGTGTTGTGTTGTGTTGTGTTGTGTTGTGTTGTGTTGTGTTGTGTTGTGTTGTGTTGTGTTGTGTTGTGTTGTGTTGTGTTGTGTTGTGTTGTGTTGTGTTGTGTTGTGTTGTGTTGTGTTGTGTTGTGTTGTGTTGTGTTGTGTTGTGTTGTGTTGTGTTGTGTTGTGTTGTGTTGTGTTGTGTTGTGTTGTGTTGTGTTGTGTTGTGTTGTGTTGTGTTGTGTTGTGTTGTGTTGTGTTGTGTTGTGTTGTGTTGTGTTGTGTTGTGTTGTGTTGTGTTGTGTTGTGTTGTGTTGTGTTGTGTTGTGTTGTGTTGTGTTGTGTTGTGTTGTGTTGTGTTGTGTTGTGTTGTGTTGTGTTGTGTTGTGTTGTGTTGTGTTGTGTTGTGTTGTGTTGGATTGCATTGCATTGCATTGCATTGCATTGTTTTGCGTTGCGTTGCGTTGCGTTGCGTTGCGTTGCGTTGCGTTGCGTTGCGTTGCGTTGCATTGCATTGTATTGTATTGTATATGTTTGTGTAAACTCAGTGATTCTTCTTCTGTTGCAATCCATTCATTCATTATATTTGCCATTTCCCACGTTGCTATTATAATGTGATTTTAAGCTTCCTTTTATGAACGTCGGTTTGTCTCCTTTGTTGCAAATTCTAAGGTTTAACCCCGCTGATATCTCTAATGCTACCAGTACACTCTCGCCGAGTGAACTCGTCGAGACATTTGTCGAGGTGCCGAGACTCGAGGTGGGCCAGGTCCACTCTCGCCCAATGTCCCTTGAGGTTGTCGAGGTGATGCATTTGCCGAGAGGGTAGGAAACCGAGTGGTGCAAAGTAGACTCTGGTCTCTCGACTCGTGGTTAATCTCGTCCGAGACTAATCCACAAGCGTTCAAATTGTTTAAACTTTTGCACTTGCAGCAATGGAACAAGTAGAAGTTGCTGCCTCTGTAGCAATTTGTGCATATGCTTATTTTAATTATGTTAATTTGTGGTATAAAAAAAAAAACAAAAAACCTTGGAGAAAAAGAAGATGGTGGATGACTTCAATTCATCAAAATAGAACAAGGTAAGTAATTATTGTTTTAATGGTTCTTTCTTACTAAGCTACGAAAATAAGTAAGAAACTAGTTATATTTATTTGATTTTTGTTTGTAGGAACAGCATGGAAAAGCAGTTGTCCGAATTACTTGCGGAGGAATCTGGAGAGTTCAATAACTTCGTGCGGATGTCATTTACCGATTTCGAATATTTATTAGATCAAATATCGTCTCTTATTTCTAAAAACGATACCCAATTTAGAGAGGCAATACCAGCAAGAGTAAGGCTGGCAGTTACTTTGAGGTATTTAGCTACTGGAGATAGCTACAGGAGTCTACACTTCCTATTTAAAATTTCAAGTGAACTTATATCGAGAATCGTCCCTGAGGTTTGTTCTGCTATAAATAAATTTCTTAAGGATCAAATTAAGGTAAATAAGTGATTTGTACATATTGTTTATTAAAAATATGTTATGGAATTGAATTACAAATTATACAACTGCAAAGAAACAAAAGAACTAATAATACGAATATAATATAAAAATACCATGTCAGTTAGTACTTTTTGGTGGAATAAATGTCATATACATAGCTTGGTTAATGATACTATCGTCCGTCTCTCTCGTTGACATAAAACCACTTTGTTCATATTCTTGTATGTGAGAACCATGAGAGGCTGATGAATCAGAAGGTGAAGTCACCTGTTGATACGTGATAGGAGTATGAGGGACGGAATACTGAGGCGAATTTGTAGAATTTCTATTAAAAAACATCCCGTGAATTTGATACATCAGTGACTCCCTTTCATGTTCTGGTAGTTTTCTCAATTTATTTGCCATCATTTTACCAAATAGATCGCAATCATCTTCTTGAACTGATCTTTGATTAATTACATTGTTTAGCACATTAAATGCATTTTTCATTTGATTCCCTGCTTCTTGAAGATCAGAATGATTTTTACGCCGACGAGATGTTGGGTGAGAATTTAGAATTTCAGTACTCCCACTAGTCCCACTTGTTGGTAAGTCCCTCGTCTCCTCTTGATTTTCTTCAGGGTCAACTGGACTTGTGGGATTTGTCTAAAACATAATGAAAAGTTGTATGATTGTCTTAAACTAAATTAAATGTCTATGAATTTGCCAATGTCCACCGACCCAAAAACTGTACATTAATCAAGTTTTTTTATTTTTACAGCTTCCATCAAGTGAACAGGAGTGGCTAGATGTAGAAAAAGGATTTAGTGACAATTTTCCACATGCTGTAGGAGCCATTGATGGCAAACACGTCACAATTCGGGCTCCAGCTCACACTGCATCAGACTATTATAATTACAAAAGAACATTCAGTATTGTCCTAATGGCGCTGGTAGACAGCAAGTATAGATTTATTTTCGCTGACATTGGCTGCCAAGGCAGGATTAGTGATGGTGGTGTTTTTCGTAATTGCAATTTGTGGCATAAAATTTGTGATAACACTCTTAACATCCCAGCGCAGCGACCTTTACCTGGGTCACAAGTTCTTTTACCCTATGTTTTTTTGGGCGATGGTGCTTTTGCTCTTAGTACTAATATCATGAAACCTTATCCAGGCACACATGCACTAAATTCACCACAGCGAGTATTTAACGAAACATTATCGCGATCTCGCGTGCTAGTTGAGAACACTTTTGGAATATTATGTGCAAAATTTCGAGTATTTGGAAAACCAATTGCATTATGCACAGAAAAAGTACAAATTGTTACAATGGCATGTGTTCTGCTTCACAATTTTCTCATAAACAGCAAAAGTTCAAAAAATATTTATGCACCACCTGGTACTTTAGATGAATATGACAAAAATGGCGTTTTGCACGAGGGTTCGTGGAGGCAGGATGTGCCAGATACTTGTGCCATCAGGCCTATTCGCCAAATTCCACGAAGATCAACAACAAATGCTATAAAAATTAGAGAAGAGTTTACCTCATATTTCTTTAATAGTTTGAATAATTAACTTAGCCCAATAAGCTAAATAGTATTAATAACATAAACAAATTTATAATTATTTTGTAACTATGTTTCTATATAATAAATAAGTTGTATTAAAAATGAAGCAAATATTTATTTATTTAAAATTATTGTCGGTTTATTTTACTTACCAATGTGTTTATAGTTGGGTTACAATCGTAAATACGGCCAAGGAAAGATTCCATAAGATCAAATGCATACCATATAGGTTTATAAATGTCATCTCCACCCGCTCCTGATTTTATTGAGGCTTTTTTTTTCGTAGGCGGCCTCTAAAAGTGGCCATTAGAGACTCTTTCCTTTTTTTTTAACTGTTCAACTTCTTCTCCAAGAGAATTACTTATTCTGAGCCAAGCATCACCATTTTTTTTTTTATTCTTATGATATAATGCGTAGGGTCCCAAATGGTTGGTTCACCCTGATAAGCTTCAATAAACTTACAATTAAACTCATTTGAATTGTCCATTATATTAATAAATATTAATATTCACAAGTAACTAGCACACACAAGAGAAAAACAAACTAAGTTGACACGAGAGTGAACTGGGCGTCTTTATAGCTCTCGGTCTCGCCTCTCGTTTCCTTTGACTCGTGTCAAAAAACCGACATTCAACCGAGCGCCACGAGGCGAAATGAGACTAGCCGGAAAGAGCCGAGAGGACCGAGGCAAGCCTAGTACATTCTAGCACCAGCCAGGCGAGACGAGGCAGCCGAGAGCATACAAGAGAGGCCAACACGAGACGAGAGCTACTGTACACTCTCGGTCTCGGCATGTCTCGGCGAGAGTGTACTGGTAGCATAAGATTTTCCTCTTAAATCCCTCTTGTATCCTCCCCATCTCGGTTAGTCAATACAACTGCGACTTAAATCTGTTGTAATACATAGTTTTGTCTATTGTTTAAGTATGATGATTATGAATTTAATGCAATTCTCAGCAATGCCAACCGTACTAAGTTTATTAAGTAAAATTGAATCAAAAGCGCGCAAAAATCAGTATAAATAACATCAACTTGGCTTCTATTATCAAGATTTAAGTGCTGTGCAATTGTTGCAAAATTTGTTATTGTAGACCTACCAGACATAAATTCATGTTGACATAAAAAAATATATTTTGTACATGATTATACAAAAAAAGATAAATTATTTGTTCAAAAATTTTACAGAAATTGGGCACAATGGCAATAGATCGATAATTTTGAAGTAATGAATAGTCCTTGTTAAGAACAGGTGTAATAACTGCACACTTCCAGAACTCAGGATAATAATTTGTACGAATGGCTATGTTGAATATAGTTAATAACGGCATTGCAAATACGTTTTTCCAATCTTTAATAACAAAACAATGAATCATTGCCACATATAAAAGACGTTTTTAATTTATCAATACTACGTATAACGTTAGTTTCTGTAGGAATAGTAGGAACGGGAAAATTTTCACAGTTTGTATGTGACGCATTAAAAGGTATTGTTAAAGTTTTTTTTTAAATAAGTCTCTGAAAAGGTTTTTTCAAAAGCATTAACTATTTTTTCGAAATTATTATTGACTATATTGTTGTGTTTTAACTGACCAGAAATTCTAGTTGTGCCATATTTTGGTGTACAAATTTTTATAAGTCTGTAGGCTTCAGTTTAAAATTTGATTCTATATTACATACAAGATTTGTAAGCCAAGCTTGTTGTCCAGATAGTGTTGTAGAAGATGAATGACTTAACCATTCAGTATTATGTACATTACATTAAAATCTCTTAACAAAATTAGTTCAGCTTTTCTATAATAGGGGAGAGGGGGGCACAAGTGGACGGTGGGTGCATGTGGACAGTTCAAATTTAGCGGTTATTCAAAGCTATAAAAATTCGAAAAAAATCTCACAGATGGCTTTAGTAATACTGTAATACATAATGTAGTTTTAAGTGTTGTAGTTTGGTACTTGTGTATTTAGTGACTAGAAGATTGTTTACCACATGTGAAACTAAAATATTTATGTTTCAGTAAATTCAGTTTTTCAAGTAAGTACAATATATTTTTTAATATGCTACATCATTTAATTTTGTACAAACTATTTTGTTAGCTTATAGTATTATTATTTTGTCCATAAGTTTTACTGTTTGATTGCAATTAATTACCTAACCTAGAACCGAAACCTGGGGCGCATGTGGACATCAGAATAAGGGGCACATGTGGACTGTCCACATGTGCCCCTTATTGGTTATATCTTTTTCTTAATATTATGTTATTTTTCAGAATGGTAAGAAATTTCAAGCGCAAAACTGATAGAGCCGATATTGACGAAGCCCGTGTCAGAAGTGCCCTAACAGAAATAAAAAATGGAACAATGTCGATAAGAGCTGCAGCTACACAGTTTAATTTGAAAAAGTCAATGCTGCACAAACGATTGAAAAAAGAACGAAATAGAGGAGAAGATTCAGGCGCAGAATCAGAAGAGCTGGAGGTACAAACTAAGTCTAAATACGCTAGCAATCAAGTTTTTACAACAGAAGAAGAGAAATTATTAAACATGTATTTACTAAAATGTTCGTCTATTCATTATGGTTTAACTTACCGTCAAACTAGGGCACTTGCTTATGAGTATGCTGTTCGTATGAATAAACAGATTCCAGCTAAATGGCATAATGAGAAACAAGCAGGAATTGACTGGATGAAATCGTTTATGAAAAGAAACACAAATATATCATTAAGAAGGCCTGAAAATACAAGTCTTGCTAGAGCAACGTCGTTTAATAAAGAAAATGTCGCTACCTTTTTTAAAAATTTCAAACAAGTTTTAGAAATGTATAAATTTGAACCAAACCGCATACTGAACTTAGATGAAAGCGGTATTACTACAGTTCTACCTTGTCCAAAAGTGTTAGCGCAGAAAGGAAAAAAACAAGTTGGCCAGATTGTTTCAGCAGAACGTGGGCAACTGGTAACATTTGTAGGAGTAATTACCGCAAATGGAAGCGTATTGCCACCAGTATATGTCTTTCCCAGAGTTAATGCTAAACAACATTTTATAAACGGAGGACCTATTGGAGCATTGCCTTTGGCTCATAAGAGCGGCTGGATGACGGCTGAACTTTTTATGAGCGTTTTAAAACATTTTAAAGACCACATGTTACCTACAAGGGAAAAACCTATTTTATTACTTATGGACAACCATGAGTCACACATTTCGGTTGCAGCTATTTGCTTTTGCAAAGAAAATGGAATCGTTATGCTTACATTCCCCCCACACTGTTCACATAAACTACAACCATTGGACGTGGGAGTTTACGGTCCATTTAAATCTATGATGAAAACCTCGTTCAATAATCATATGGTCACCCACCCTGGTAAGCCAATTACAATATACGACATACCAGCACTGTCAAAACAACCTTTTCTTGTGAGTTTCACTCCACAAAATATTACAAAAGCATTTGAAGCAACTGGTTTGTGGCCGCTAAATGATTTGATTTTTAGTGAAACAGATTTTGAAAGCTCTTACGTAACTGACAGGGCAATACTAAATGAAAATCAACTAAATAATAATGTGGACGCTGCTACGCCAAATACACCTATGACTGGAATACAAATTACTGAACCTGGACCATCAGGCATACTAAAACCAGTAACACCTGAAGTTGTCAGACCATTCCCCAAGGCTCCGCCTAGAAAAATCAACGGAAGGAAGAAAGGAAAATCATGCATTTTTACAAGCTCGCCTGAAATACAGAAGCTTAAAGAGGAGCAGGCCTTGAAAATGCAAAAAATACAGAGAAAAAAGAAGAAACAAGTGAAACGAGTGAAACGAGTTATATTTCAAGAAAGTTCAACTGATGAGGAATCTTGTTCACTTGAGTATAATGATTCAAGCGATGATGACAATATTCTAGATGAAGAAATTTCCGATGACATCGCAATGGATATGGATGAACAAGGAATATTGGATGACGAAGTAATCAGTATTGATGGCTATGTTCTTGTAAAATTTACGACAAAAAAAAGATTGCTATATTATGTTGCACAAGTAAAAAAAGCATATGAAGCTGACCGTGAATATGATGTTATTTTCTTACGAAAGCACCAAATGAACTGGACTTTTTCATTTCCTGCAACATGTGACACTGGGTTAGTGAGAAGGGAAGACATCGTTTTAAAGTTGCCGAATCCTGTAAGCTCAAAGGGAACTGCTAGAACGTCTTCTATCCTCGAATTTGGCATTTGTCTTCAGAATTATAACTTTTTGTAATTGTTTTGAGAATGTATTGTATTAATGATAAATTATAAATACCTAACCATACCTAAATATATAAATTATTGGCATTGTCCACAAGGACCCTCCCTACCGTCCACATGCACCCATCGTTGGGGTACATGTGGACACTTGCCGTTTTTTTTCCAAGTGCCCAACAAATGCATTCCAATAATTCTTTAACGGCTAATATAACTAGTAAAGTGTTAAAAATATATCGTTCTATCAACAACTTGCTTTAGTTCAACAATAAATGGAAATACAAAAAAAATATGGAATTTTGAAAAAAAGTGTCCACTTGCGCCCCCCTCTCCCCTAACCTTAAAACAGCTTGTCAAAACTTTCAGAAAGGTCATCAAACAAATTTTGAAGTTGCATTATTTGGAGAACAGTATATGCCAACTACAAAAATAGTTTTATCAAGAAAATTTTGTTTAAGAAATAGTCTATATATATATATATAACGTTTATTTCTTGCCTTTCGGCCTTGAAAATTCTACAACTTAACATAACATTTACCATATAAACTTAATTCATTTCTAATATAACATATAATCTTAATTACCCTAATCCCTGTTTTTAATTAATTATTTATTACTTTCGTTTCAATTTGTTTTCTTCTTTTTGTTACCGCCATCATCCATTTTATTCCTCTTCCGTCTTCTTTCAGTACTTCATTTCTCCTCATTTGCTCTTCTCTCATTTCATTGCATTTTAACATGTGTTCTATGTTTTCTCTCGCTTCTCCACACATTCTACACATTTTCTTTTCTTCATCCATCCAAAATTTGCACACTTTCTCCTCATTTCCGCATCTGAATCTTGCAATCATTCTTTTTTCTATTTTTTCATACTTTATACTTTCTAGGTACTTTGGTAGTGCATCAGTTATAATATGTACATAATTTGAATTGTACCTAGATTCATTTATCCTTGTTCTACGCTCTTGCACTTGTATATCTCTATCTCTTATCATAATTTCATTCCACATACTTCTATTTATTCTCAATCTATCTACTTCCTCACTAGCATATCCATTCTTGTTAAAATATTTTTCTCTGCAAGCTCCCATTTTTCCACATTTTCCTTTCATTTTCTCCTTCAGGCATTCTTGTAATATTTTACATTCATTCCTTTCTCTCACTCTTTCTTCATACCTCATTGCACTCTTTCCTGCTTCTACTCTTAATTTGTCTATTTTAACTTCTTCCATTACAATGTACGCTGGGGTTTCTTTGTTTACTCCTAATACCCATCTCCAGTATTTTGTTTGAATTGCCTCTAATTTCTCCTGCTCTTTCCACCCCCAAATTTCCGCTCCGTACAATAACATACTTTTTACTAAACTTTCAAACATCATTACTTTTATTCTCATACATTCAAATTTTCTTTCACCAATTCCCCATACTTGTCCTACCGCTTTATTAGCCTTTCTTGTCATATTATTTATATGTTCATTTTCGTTGTTGTTTGTACAAAAAACATATCCTAGATATTTAAATGATTTTACTTCTTCAATTTCTGTGCCATCCCATTTCCAGTTTTCTACTCTGCGTCTTCCTCCCCCCTTTCTAAAAATCATCATTTTTGTTTTATTTACATTTACTTCCAACTCTTTTTTTCTAAAATATTTATCCATACATCTAATCATTTCATTCATTTCATTTGCTTGTTTTGCAACAATCACCATGTCGTCTGCATAAGCCAGCGACCACACTTTCTCTCTGCCCACCACCACCCCACCTGTCTGCGCCTTACATAGCATTTCTTCTACATCTGCAATGTATGCCGCAAACAAACTAGGGCTGAGTGGGCATCCCTGTCTCACACCTTTCGTAGTCCAAAATTTATCACTCATTTTGCCATTCATACATACCCTGCTAACTGTTTCCTCGTATACTTCTTCCATTCTTTTTACTAGATGCTCATTTATTCCTCTTTTTCTTAAATACATCCACAATTTCTCTCTACTCACACTGTCAAATGCCGCTTTTAGGTCCAAGAATAATGCATACACCTTTCCTCCCTTTTCTGCTATTTCCTTTTCTACTATATGGTGTAGTATGTATACATTATCCATGGTTCCTCTACCTTTTCTAAACCCTGCCTGTCCATCTGGCAATATCCCATTCATCTCTAGTTCTTCACTCAGTTTTTCTTCTAGTACCATGGCGTAGATCTTGTATGCCGTACTTAGTAACGTTATACCTCTATAATTTTCTGCAAGCTCTTTATTTCCTTTTTTGTGTATCGGACATACAAGACCTACTCTCCACTGACTAGGAAACCCTTTTCCCTTCCATACTTCATTTATTATCTCACTCAGTCTCTCAATCAAATCTTCCGTACCATACATCCATGCTTCATTTTGTATTCCATCTACACCTGGCGCTTTTTGTTTTTTTAGTCTATTTATTTGCTTCCATATCATTTCTTTCGTTATATCATCTACATCTTGATTCATTTGTTGTGTTGTCCTTGGTTGTCTGTCAGTTTTTTTGTTCGATCCTTCATACAATTTTAAAAAGTGCATCCTTCAGTTTACCATTGAAATTTGTTTGTTTTCTCTTCTTTTTCGATTCCTTTCTTTGTTTATGTATTTCCATGCTTCTTCTTCAGTACGTATTTCTTTTATCTCTAATTCCTCTTTTTTCTTATACATTGCCTTAACTTCTTTGCATATTTCCTTGTATTCCTTTTGCGCCTTCTGATATTGTTGTTTAGTTGCTTTGTCCTTTTTCCAATATCGTAGTACTTTTCTAGCTTCTTTTTTTTTTCTGTGTGCATTCTGTGTTCCACCATTTGCATTTTCCAAATGTTTCTTCTGTTTGTATAAACGTTTTTGTTACTGTTGCGTCTGCGATTGTGTTTTCTAATTCTGCCATTTGCTGTTCTACGCCTTTTTCTCGGAAATGTATTTTATTTATATTTTGCTTGTACATTTCTATGCTTTCTTGTGTCCATACTGTTTTTGTTACTATTTCCTTTTCGTTTTTTGGTTTTCTGTTTATACTTCCATTTATATACACTTCTAGTGGCTGATGATCCGACTCTACTCTTTCTCCAATCTTAAATTTGTCTATCTCTTGCCACGCTTCTTCATTAACCATTACGTAATCAATTACCGATTGTCCCTTTGTTCCTATGTATGTAAATTCTCCCTCTTCATCTCCTTCCATGTTTCCGTTTAATATGTCCCAGCCATTCTCTTCAATCATTTCCATAATTTCTTTTCCTTCTTTATTTTCTAGTTTATCTTTTGACTCTCTTTTGCTTTTCTGTCCGTTTGTCATTCTTTCTCCTTTAATTCCGGTCCTAGCGTTGAAACCTCCTCCTACTATCAGTTTTCTCTCATCTGTTTCTTGTATTGAGTTTTCGAGCGTTGATCTAATTTTTTTTATCCCTCTGCTGTATACCGTAACCATTTTGTATTTTGTTCCACTCAGTATAAAATTTTGTTGCACTAACCCTTCCATTTCCAAATTTACATCATCTTCTTGTAGTATTTCATTTCTTATTCCTGTTATGATACCTCCTTTTGCTCTTCCCATTTTTTTTTCTTTAATAGCTGGCTGGCATTTCCAACTAAATTCTTTAGGCATTTGCTCCTCCATGTCTCTCCACCTCTTTTCATCTATCCACGTTTCCACCATTCCAATTAAATCAAATTTTCTTATATACTTCCAAAAATCTTCATCTTTGTTGTTTAATCCTGCTACATTCCAAAATACTATATTAAAATTAGAAGATACCAGCAATAAAATGCTGGTATCTTCTAATTTTGGTCCATCATTGTTAGCTTCCAATTTGTTAATCGCTTTTTCTTCCCAATTTTTCTCATTAACGCAGTTTGGTTTAGTTCTTTGTTGTTTGTTTTTACTTCCCTCCCCCCCGTTTATTACTGCTACTAGTTTTTTGATACTTCTATTCTGCCGTTTCTTTCGTTGTAACAGCGTTTCTCTCCATTTACCACAATCTTCATATATCCCACGATCGCCGTCTTGCCTTTTGTTTTTTCTTCTTTTGCCATATTTCTAAGTTCTTTTTGAATTACTCTTTCTTTTTTTGTAAGCTCATTATCAATAAATATATCGCTTCCCTTTAATACACTTATTTTGCGTTGATCCTATTGTTTAGTTTTTCATTTTCTTCTCTCAATTTTTCTAATTCTTTCAGAATAACAGTTTGCGTTTCATTTATTAATTGTAATTGTTTCAAGATTGTTTCAGCTACTTTTTGATTTATTCCACTTCCGCTTGCTTCTTTGGTTTCCATCATTTCTCTTCGTCGTTTTTTTTTCATCTTGTTCGGGTGTTCTTTCTGTTTTATTCCCTCTGTTGAATACTGTATCGTCGTCTGACGGCATTATTCTATTTTATTTAAATTTATTTTTATTATATTATATATATATATATATAATATAAGTTTTATATGTTCAAGATGCTGATGAACAGAATCTAAATTCTTTTTTAGATCACAAATATTAAAGAAATTAATTTTTAAGCTACAATCTAAGCCAGTGTTTGGTTGATTAAATTGGTTAGTGGAAGTGGCAAAGCATTGTTCCTCCAATTTAATCGTATCATAAGCCATGTTTGGCCTTGTAGGCGGTTTGCCTTGTGGATTAGTGCCACTTGCTCCATAATCTACGATAGACTAGGCTTTGTACACATTAGACTCAGTTCAAGCATCTAATGCAGTTTTAATTGCAGGTGATGAGCTATTTATTTACATTCCATTTTTTAACTCTGTTTAATTGATTATGTTGTTGTGTTGTATCCCGTTTAGCCCAACTTTCCGTTACAGGTTAACATTGGCAAAGAAATTTAATGAAAAAAGCGAATTTTTAATTACGGAAGCCAAATATAGTAAAACGACTACCCTACTTCCGATAACAACAGCAACAACAAGGAAATCAATAATCTAATGGTTTCGCCGTTTTTATAAACTTTACCGTCAATTCTTTCTTTTAATTTTGACTTTGAATCTGCTCTCTTGTATGAGACTATCATTAGGTGTTTCATTTTAATTGTTAGAGATATCAGTATAAAAAATATTAATACTGAAAAACTCTTGAAAATCAATTACTGTAACAAATATATTAATTTGTAATTACAACTGTAAATCACAACTCTGTATTAACTCATATATTATATTGTGATTTGAATTTTTTGTTGGTAAAATAGACTTTCAACAGCACACACACTTTATAATACAAGCCGTTGAAGTCCGTTATATGTTGGTTTTATTTTTTTTTTAATAAACTGCCAGCAGAGATCAACTGTGATCAATTAAAAAAAAAAGGATAAATACAATTTTAATACAAATTTGTTATTATTCTTTAGAAAATACTTGGCAATCATGTTTTATGGACAAATTGAATACTTGTATTTATTTATATTGTGTAATTTTTAATTTTAAAATTGCTTTTAAATTGTTGTATATTATTGTATATAGACTGATTATTACATATTATATTATTAAGTAGACAACATTAGGTTGTACTTGTTAATTTTATAATTATTATGAACAATCAAAACTGAAATCTTGTAATTCCTATCAGTAAATACCAATTATCAATTAATCAAACACAATATGCATAGCAGTCAGTTAATTAATAATTATAATAATATAGTAAATACACAATTGTGATTATCTTGCTATATAATTTAATATAACATGAAATAATTTTACATACTGCTACTATATTTTGCATTGATAATATGTATATTGCATTCCAAGTTTTAGATTGGAGATACACGACATTTATTTTGTTAATACGATTATGCAATTAATTATAAATCAAATAGTTTTAAATGTAACTATACATACAAAAATCAATATTTATTTTACTACCAGGCATAATTTATATTTTGCTTTCATTTTATATGACGAAATGGCTATTGTTACGTTGCTGTTGGCTTAGTTGACTGAGCCAGTTTAATAAGCCTCGCATTGTGGTGCTCTCGAACATTGCAACAGGTAAATTTAATTGATTTGTATCATTAATAGATTTTTAAAATACTTTTTTATTTAATTAATAAATGATGATTACAAAGTAGGTAATGGACTGACTATAATTACGCGTGTCTGTTATTTTATATTAGACAAAACGTGATAAAATGTGTTTACATGGTTGTTGCTTCTTATACTTCGAGGTCGCTTTTTCATATAACTGGTACGTATGAGCAACTATAATATTGATTTTAGTTCATTTTTTAAATAAATTTATTCATATATTTTCTATTTAGTAATTTTTATTTGAGAACAATTATTGATTTTTACGTAAGTACTCCTAATATAATTTTAGTTGTATAATTTAATTTCAAATTGACAAAATTTATCATTTCAATAAATTAAAATATTTGCGAAAGTTGCAACTAGTAATTTCTTTTTAAATTACGTAGTCAACCATGTCTGTAGTCGATGTGCTAATAAAAATAATTTAAAAAAATTTACTACATTAGGAGTGTTGTAAATATGCTCTTATTATTTCAACAACAAAAAATTGCAATCAAAGCATATGAGAAATTAAAAGAACTGGTTAGTTAATTACAAAATTAAAACTTGTTTCGAATTGAAAAAGTAATAAAACTAATGACAAAAAATAAATTTCTTAAAAATACGGTTATGATTCATTACTATAACGCAAGAGAGTTCGGCGCGGCCAACTCGGCGTGGAGACACTTCAGCGCTGGCTGTTTCGGCGCTGGCCATTATGGCGCCAGCACTTTTTAAATAAAACAAAAGTATATATATATATATATATATATATATATATATATGTATATATATATATATATGTATATATATATATACAAACCGTCTCAATGTAAGCGGTCTTATGGGAAAACAATCGGCAATCTCCGCCGCCGGCAAAAAAATTAACACGTGCGCATTCTGCGTGCGAGCGTATGAATACTGATTGAAGACATACTCGACTCTACTCGAATAACGTAAATAACATAAATATTATGTCTTCAATCAGTATTCATACGCTCGCACGCAGAATGCGCACGTGTTAATTTTTTTGCCGGCGGCGGAGATTGCCGATTGTTTTCCCATAAGACCGCTTACATTGAGATGGTTTGTATATGTATATATATATATATATATATATATAAGTTATAATCATAAAAATTAATGTTTCATAAGAATAATGTATGATAAATTGTAATCTTTAATACGTTTAATACGGTATATTTAAACATTTTATGTTTTTTAATCCTTTTTGTTATTTATTTTAATAGACTATATTCTTTTAAATTCTTTAGATCATTATCTTAATTAAAAAGTTATTATTTGTTACCTATAAATTGTTTGCGAGCCAAAAATGTATTTACTTTACTAATATTTATTATATATTTGACAATTTAAATATGTACGTACTAGTGACGTCGTTCGCGACCGATTCGTTCAATTCGTTTGATTTGTTCGATTTGTTCGATTCCAACGAATCATTTTAGTAAACCGGTTGATACGAATCAGTATAACGTTCGCGAACGAACCTTTTGGCTTGTGCCAACTTCTTGTTGACAGACCATAATCTCGTCTAGATCCAAAACAGTGCAATGCATTGAATAGATGTTAACAATATTGCTGCCAAAAATACAAACTAGCATTGAGAGTCTATTTTACATATAATATACCATCTATATACTACGTACATATATTGTGTTTTTTATTTGTAATTTCTGTTTGATATGTTATATAATTTATTTGTATTCCATATTTTATTTATCATACATTATTTATTATGTCACATAAAATCAATAAATTTTTATTATATGTATTTATATACTGTTGTTATATTTGAAAAGTTCCAGCGCCAAATCGGCCGGCGCCAAATAGGCCAGAGTCAAAGTGTCCCATTCCGCCGGGTTTAGTCGCCGCGTTCTGATGGGGTGCCGTTAGTAGTATTGTTATGGAAAAATATTATTAGCAAACATTTCATACTAAAATCCTATCACATCTACGAGAATATTAGTGAACCTTTTGCTCTAGAAAAATATTGACACGTACAGCGCCGTTTTTAAATTAAAATTGGTTCTTATTGGACAAAACTCAATACTCAAACGAAAAGATTTCAGTCATCACGTTATATGTTGAACTACATACAATACTCTATGCCTTCATTTTTTGGGTTAAAAATTTGCAGTTATATTTAACGAGTAAAAAAATAATAAAGAACTAAATAGAAACTTCACTTTTTAAAAATTAATTGCGGAGAAACGACTTATTGCATCATTTTTTTTTTTAAGTTTGAGGGCACAGATTGGATTTTTTTTTACAATGTGTAAAAATTTTATTCAATTATATTCAGGCGTTTTCTTGCTGAGTTTGATTTTGTGAACCCTTATAATAGCGCAACTATTCTCCTTCCTTAACATAATCAATAAAACGCGTATATAGGTTTTATGTAATGCAAGCAAAAGTAATAAAACAAAATAAAACTTTTTTTTTTTCAGTGCTATATTTGCATGTACTTAAAATCTATATAATAATATACGTCTTTGTATTGAATATTGTTTTCAAGTATGGGGAGGAACATTCAAAACTAAACTAACATTTTTAGTACAGCAAGTAAAGAATTGCACGCAGTGTTTGGCTGACTGTATTTCATGATGACAAATCAATTAAAGATTTATTTAAAAAAAAAATGTATATTTTGTTTGCTTTAACATAGTCATTCCCTAATTTCAAATAAAGGTTTTGTATGTCAAAAGCACTAACTTGCCGTTTTCTCAAAGAAAACAAAACTTACGTGATTATGAGCAATTTTTTATCAGATACTTGATCATACTGTCCAATTTCACATTTCAACTGACTAAAAAAATCTTGCCTGTTGCACTTTTAAACTTTTAAACGCATTAACTATACTTATTTTTATTTGATTATACCCAAAATAACGTGTTCTTCTTCTTCTTTATTACGCGTTTTACAGTTATTTTACATCGCTCCAGAACGACTTGTTGATGGGACCAACTCATTAGGTGACTTCCCAATCACCCCGGTGAATAAAAAAAAAAGTTATTATTTTAGTCATCACTAAATTTGTAGATTTGTCAGAATCTAACAGAAGAAAACTTGCATTGTTTTCTTTTTCATATAAAAAGTGTTTTCCATTGTTGACCTTCATGCCAAAGTTAGTACTAATAGTTTAGAATTTTACAAGCCTCTTTTTCAAGTTGATAACAAACTTAGGCATATTGGCGTTATTGTCTTTTTTTTCAGATAACATTTGCTTTCTAATTAATAAAGAAATATTGTGAATGACTATTGAGTGTTCTGTGATCCACACCAACAGAATTTTCTGTCTTTATCGTCCGGGGATGAACTTGTGTTTTTATATTGTCTAATACAATATAAGCTGTTAAATGCACAACAATCTCTGCAACCTAGAATTATATATTTACGAGCAATTGCAGTTTGAAACTTTATATAGACAAATTAGTGTTACTCTTCAAAGATCTAACTTAGGGCCACTAATTTTTATAATTTTTATCAATAATAATTGCAAAATTTTAAAAAATCAACATCTATTATATGCTGAAGATTTGAAAATATTTGCAGTTTTAAATATAGATCACTCCAACATATCAAAATGTTGCACGATGATATAAAACAGAATATGTGTCTTATATTAATAAGAAAGCAAAACTATTATTTTATAAAAAATCCTATATTATTCGTTTGTCTGAAGTAAACTGAAAAATTGTACGCTAAAGTTTCCATATTTTGCAATTCATTCCAATGCTCTGGAAAAAGTTCAAATATGCTAAAAGTTTTTTTACGTTTTTTTACGTTTGAAATTAATTATTCGAGAACAAATTGTGATTTAATTTTATTGGTGAGCTATAGAAAGCTAGATCATATTTTGTATTACGTTAAGGAATCATATGGTACTCTATTGAGTACTGACAGCAAAATGATTAGCGTGTACAAATTATATTAAAACTATTTTCTTGAGTGTAGCATGACGCATTTTTTTAAATTTCAATCTAGGGTTATAATTAAGTTACTTGTTATGCTTTATTATTCATTATGATAGTACACTAGCAAATTATAGCACACAAATTAGAAATTAGTTAACACCTTATACATATCTTAGCCGATCCTCCGAAGAGGTTAACAAAAACTTTGTCTTTGTAGATCATCAGATCTAAATTTTTATGAGGTTTTTATATTGCTGTGCATACATGTATAATTAACTAATATTTTGAGTATTCATTTTCATATGTAAATTTTTGTTTACAGGACTTCTTAAACATCCTCTCTAAAGTCTCGCGAGGCACCGTCCAAGAGAAGCTTCAATGGGTGTTTGGGTTGTATGATCTTGATGGAGACGGACAAATCTCAAAAACAGAGATGGTGGATGTTGTTACCAGCATCTATGAAATGTTAGGTCGGTCCACTCAGCCAATGGTAGAAAACAGCTCCGCCAAAGAACACGTTGAAAAGATTTTCCATGTAAGTATACTTATATCATCTTACTTGCAACATTTATTTCTTCATTAAAATATTGTTTTCCACATATTTGGTGTCTCATGTGTTTAAAATAAATAATAAAACCGTTAATATATTCATAAATTATAAATCCCAATACAATAAAAAAAAATTAAAAATAGTAGTTGTGTGTTCACATTGGTCGCATTGTAATTATGTATAGAAGACGCTATAGTATAAAAATTTAATATGAAGCCAGTGTCTGTATGATAAGTTTGTCAAACAATTATACGTAGGAAAGCTAAATCTAGCTTTCGAGAAGTTCGGGTCTTGACCTTCCTATTTCATCCTTTTAAAAAACAGCTTATTCCCTAACCTAACTACTAACAACAACTACTAACCTCGACCTGCCGGTAGGTATAAACCGTAAGATTATATTATGATGGCTTGTTCTAAATCTAATTATTTTGCACTAAAAACCGCCCCTCATTTGGATGTGCGGACAAGGGCCATAGGTTTGAAACGAGTCATCAAAAGTACTATTAATGCAAGAAGAAGAAAAAAAGAACGACAAAGAAGAAAAACGACAATGAAGAAGATCGGCGAAGAAAAAGAGCGACCATGAAGAATAACGATACGATTAAAACAAGACCTCGTCTGTTTTACTAACCAAGATAATTAACAAAACACTGACTTAGTTTGTGGCTTAAATGTGATTTTTTTAATAATTTGAGATCTAATAAAACACTTACAAAACTTATTCAACAACCCACATATTTTCCGCGTGATGGACTTCTTGGTGAACCAAGATTATTAGATTTGTATCTTTCAATTATTCCAGAGATTACAACTACTGTTGAGGCTGTTTTAGGAAATTCTGATTATTCACTTATAACTTCGGTAAAACCTCTTTTCTTATTACTACCGAATCTAAACCGCATTTCATCTATCATTATTCTAAAATGAACATGTAAAAATGAATGATTTTATTAATAATTTTGATTTTGATACTCATTTTTAATTTTCTAAAGATCCACATACTGCAGCAGAAAATCTCACAAAAACTATTCAAAATGTCATCAAAAAATTTGTTACGTTCTCTGTTATTAAACCAAAACAAGTACTTGTTTTCAATTCTTTCAAAACAAGCAGTTAATACGAAGCAAAAAGCATTTAGGAAACAAGTCAGTAATTGTTCTGATTCTTTCTGTCCGATTCATTTTAGGCAACGGGTTGTTAAAAGATATTTTTTTAAACTAAAGACCAGAAAGGCATCAGATATAGATGAAAGTCCACCTACTATTTTTAAAACATTTGCAAATAAATTAGCTCTTATTCTGACTAAAATACTTGCCTTATCATACAAAGAAAAAATATTTCCAAATTGTTGAAAAATTGCAAATGTTCAACCTATACTAAAAAAGGGAGACAAGTCTAATTCTTAAAATTATTGTCCAAAATGTCAAAAAAATTTGAAAGATATATAAGTTTTTACATTGTCAAGTTTTTAAAACAAAATAACTTCATTTCAGATTCTCAATATGGATTTCGATCAAAACGTTCGACAACAGATCTTCTGACTTATGTTTGTCACAAATGGAATTGTACTTTAGACAAACTTGGAGAAAATCTTGCAGTAGCTCTAGACATTTAGAAAGCTTTTGATAGGGCATGGGATCCTAATCTTATTAACAAGCTCCATTGTGTAGGTCTTGATCATAGATCTGTTAATCTTATCAATAGTTTTCTTGACAATAGAAAAATTATAGTTAGAATTGATAGTTTTAACTCTGACCCCAACATTATAAATGCTGGTATTCCTCAAGGTTCTGCTCTTTTGCCAACTTTATTTTTAGTTTACATTAATGAACGTTTTCAAATAACTAAAAGTCCTATCCATAGTTTTGCAGATGATAGCACCTTTCATACTTTATACTTTCCAGACATCGACAAATATGGCAAAGCGTCTTGAATCTTCTAGGTTAGAATCTGTAGCATCCATAAACAAAAACCTCAAAACAATATCTGAATGTGGCACTCCCAATATGGTCCATTTTAACACTAAAAAACTCAACTTCTAACTATTTCAAAATCAAAATCTGAAGTATCATCAGTAACAAATATTAAACTAAACAACGAATCCATATCTAAATCTTGTTCAATTTGTCTTCTAGGGGTTACAATCTTGCATAATCTTCTCTGGAACGACCCTGTTGTTGATATAGCTTCAAAAGTATCTAGAAAACTAGGATTTCTTAGTAGATATAAAAAGATTTTTACTTCTGTTCAACTTTTGCATTGTTACAAAACTTATATTCGTCCTTGTATAGAATTTCAACTATAGGGAGGAGCAGCAAAAACTACATTATCTCTTCTAAACTCTATTCAAAAACGAGCTATTTGGATCATTGCCAATCCAAAATTGATTAATGACTTGGATACTTTACAACACAGGCGTAATGTTGCAGATTTTTGCATTTTTTATAGATATTTTCATGGACATTGTTCAAACGAAATAAACAATATATTTCCGTCTAAACAAATATTTACTCGTTATACACGGCTTACTAAGAGTTCTAACAAATATTCACTGACAGTTCAGAGATGTAGAACCGAAACTTTTAAGAGAGATTTTTTAATCGTACTATTGACTCATGGAATAAACTTCCAAATTCAGTATTTCCCAAGTCTTATAAGCCACAAATGTCTATAGTCAATGTTTACAGACTGCTTAAATCTAGTCTTCAATGTGATAGTTTTAACGAGTGTGGTTTTACCAGTTGAAATTCAAAAGTATTTTTATGTTGTTGTGACATATTAAGTAATTCCTAAATATTACATTTCGAAAAAAAATAATTTGGTAAAACGGATTGATTTGTTATCATTTGACAATTCATGTGCAACTTATTTAAAAAAAAAATATGTATATATATATAATTGTTTACCTCACTGTGTATTTTATATTTGACTGTTAAAATATATGCTTTGTAATTTCTCTTTTATATTAATACTTGTTTGTCACCGTCCGATGATGACTAAGTAATGCTTAAAACTAATAACTGTTTTTAAAATATATTTTGATCTAGTACATAGCAAATGTGTTTTATTTAATTTAAATTGAATTTAATAATAACGTGCTAGTTGAATTGTTAGGCAAGATCCCTCGACCTGTGATGCAGTAACGCGCGCTGAAGCCAAAAGACAAAATTAATTGGACCACACCCAACTAAAAGAAGCGCAGAGCGTAAAAAAAGTCAAAGTTTACAATAATTAAAACAATTTAAAAATATATACATATAAATAAACTGTTTAACTAATTACACAAAATCATTACAACAATATTAATATTATATACATGCACATTACAAATTATTTTGATAGGTTGGTCCTTGTTTGTCATGTTTTGCAGAAATTTATTCTTTTCCTCCATTTGCTACCCGTGTTCATTTTTAGGTCCTTTAAAATTTATATATTGTTTCCCAAATGTCCGGATATTCTTTAAGTCAAAGTTGAGTTTTTTGTTAGGGTGTCTAGTAATAGGTTAGTTGACCAATGTGAAAATTTGGTCATTTGGTCAAATGCTCTAACTACATCCGGGTTTTGTTGTATGTGTATAGAGTGATTGGATCATCAAGATACAGGATGATTTACACCAAGATGCAAAAAATTAATATTTGTATTTGAGATTGGATTGAATCAGCTTTTTTTTCAAGATATAAAGGTTCAAGCTTTTAAAAAATATATTAACTTTAAGTTTCATAAAAACCTAATAATAATATAGTCACTTTGTTTAATCACTGTAACGGTTACAAAAATAGAAAAAACATTACTTTAACTTACAACTCATGCTCGAAAAGTCTACCTCCGGCCGCAATGCAACTCCGGCAACATACAACTACTAAATAATAAACTGAAGCAAAATCTTGCAAATTTTCAAAGTGAAGTGCATAATTCATAATACTACTAATTTCTTCTGCATAAATTAGTTGTTATACCTGGCCGCAGAAGTAAAAATTCAATAGATTTACATCTGGCCAAACAGCGCCACTGAACTAGACCGCGCCTCATCCGCCTTCCGTTAAAATGATTGTCTGGCCATTTTTCAACAAACCTTGCAGCATGCGGTGGCGCACTATTGTGTTGATACCACATCATGTTGCTTGTGCAAGTGTTTATCCAACAGTTCCAAGTTGGATGCAGCACATTTATATTGGCACTAGACAACTGAAAAAAATATCAAAAATCTGTGTTGAAAAAAATGTCTTCTAAATGCGTACGGATTTTGTACTGACCATACATGCTCATTGTGACAGTTATTGATACCATCTCTGGTAAAAGTAGCTTCATCGGACCACAAAATAGAACAAATTAAGTTAGAAAATCGTGTCCGTGCTGTTCGAGAAACTTCACGCTGATGATAGGAAGAATGCAATACTTCTAGTCTATCAAACAGCGTTTTAAAAACTTTCAGACGAGTTGCAATTCTTCCGATACTAATATATAGATTGTAAAACACTACATTAATTACTTCTTCTTTTCTTGCAGCATTGTATCTTAGAATTACACAACCAGTATGACAATTACCACATTGTCCCAGTTTTTAAAATGTATTTCCGACATCTTTCTAAAACATTGCTGTTGCAAAAGTAGTAACCAAACAAGTAAACAAAATAATGTTAGCATATTTTAGCATTAGCAAACTGCATTCTTGATAAAATTCATAAAATAAGTGACAACTTTTAAGAACTAGTAAGTAAGTAAGTTTATTGTTTCAAACAAAATTTTATGGACAAAAATTAAACTAAAAAGTTTAGAAAACTTTATGCCTTTATACTTCTATAAAAGTTTATCGAAAAAAAGTTATTTTGCATTTTTTGCTTAAAAATCTGAAACATGAATTCATTCATACTTTTATTATTGCTCAAACAATAGCAATGCATTTAAATTTAATAAATTATCATTTCTTTAAGCGGTCGGTAAGTAGGAAATTATGTGAGAGCATGACTCTTTTTTCTGACGTCTGTTTTAGGTGTCGGTTAGTAGTAAGATTAAGCAAAATCCTGCAAGTTTCATTGGTTGATTCATACATTTTTTTATATATTGAAATGCTTGGTTAGCAACGGATCTTTTAATAACCTACATTTCAATCATGAAAGCACTTATATTACTAGCAAAGAAATTGTCGATAAATTTGAGCAATAAAAATATATCAAAAAAAAAAGTAATTTATAAGTAAAATTAAAATCTAATCTATATAGTTGTAAATTACTTTTGCATATAGTATTTATATTTTAAATTGTATAATTAAAATTTTTTATGCTTTATTTTTATTATTTTTAATATAAACCGGTCAAAAATATCTTTTTATATATACACTTACTGATGATGCCTTAAACGGCGAAACCGGTTTATATTAAAAATAATAAAAATAAAGCATATAAAAGTATAAAAAATTTTAATTATACAATTTAAAATCTAATCTGTTTATATAATTCAAATAAGCATGTTTTAGTTTTATCATACAATAGATTTAACTAAAATGCAGTAATTTTGTTGTTATTCATTAATTCAAAATCAAATCGTAAAAAAAAACGCTTTAGCGTGCTTAGTAATTAAGGTAAATTCTCGGTAAATTCTAATTGCCGATCTGAAAGACTTTTTTCTGATTTTTTAACATACATTTTTTTTACTATATACCAAATGTTACATAAATTTATACTGACGGCAAGATAGTTGTAGATAGTTGATGAATTCAATAATGTCTTTTAAGTAGTATTGAATTTGTTTAAACAAGTCGATGATTGTTCTCTCTTCTCTGCAATGTTATGTCATAAATTAGTCTGCGTCTTATTGCATAAGATAATTAAAGTTAAACTTATTTGTGACTACTGCAATTTTTTTATTTTAAAATGATTTAATTTTTATACAGTCGTAAAATATATTAACATAACAGCCGAACGTGGTAAATTTATGGGTTTATTTGTAACCTTAAAATACTACTAAGATATTGTAAAAATTCGTCAATATAAACTATCAAATTAATCAAATCGTTTTTGCCAACTTTTTACATATTATTATTCTAAACTAAAGCATGGTTATATGAATCATTACATAAGCCAATTAGATGTTAATATTACTTATATCGAAATTGATAATGGAAATAAATAATTATTCAATTACAAAATAACTATAATGTTGTAAAATCAGTATTACCATTATTTTCTAATAAATGTAACAAACTTTCACCAAATAAAAGCAGAAAACATTACTTACATTAACGCACCATATCTCTTAAATGTAACTCCTACAAATTTTGATCTATTATTACCATCATTTTTCTATTCGAAATATTGTAGACAACTTTATGCACGGTGTCTACTAAAAGTAATAAGTAACAGAAATGTATAAATAAATCAGGCAATCAGACAAGAAATGAAATAACTATAGCATACTTAAATAATATTATAAGTGTTTTGTTTATTACACAAATCAGTTAAATGCAACTAGTGAATCTATTTAATTCGGCCCTTTATAATATATGGGATGGAAGAGAAAAGAGTTCCCCAGCGTGTTTCCTTTAAGATATTTATTAGGTCATTTCATGCAAACGATCCAACACATTTCAGACATTTTCATGGGAGCAACAAGCGATAAAAAAAACGAAGATATAAAAAAGAAGTTGTGTCTTGTGTCCATAAAAAGAAATATTATCTCCCATACATTCTAACATTTGCTCAGAGTAATCGACTAACATATGCAAAACGACAGGTTCAAATTACAATTCAAAGTTTGGAAATTGTAAGGGCAATAAATTCCTCTTGAAACGAACCACTTGTGGAGTATTCATTCCATTCAATGTACAATTATGCCGATTCAAGATTGTAATATTTCATCGCAACTAATTATATTTAATATTTACTACTTTTCTATTACTTTTAATTAAATTTCAGTAAATGGCCTGAGAACTGGTTTTAATTAGAATATATTTTAGGACTGTTAATCTTGCTGTGAGAATAAAACCCTTTATATATTGCTGAATATAATATATTATATAAAATAATAATATTATATAATAGTATATACAATAATAATAACAATAATAGAGCATGTCAAATGTATCAAGAATTATTGATGCATTTACTGTCGGCATGTCTTTCCTATGCAAACGAGTTATACAGACACAACAACGTGTTGTACTTCCATACAGGACATAATTTGAATACATAAATTTAAAAAATATTTATTTTAACCCTAATCTGTTTCTTTTGTTTTATTTTCTTTTTTGGGCTGTGTCCACTGTGTCCACTGTGTCCACTAATGTTAATCAATTTGTATAAGTTTTCTAATCTTTTATATCTATTTGTAATTGTCAACGTTTTTAGCACTGAGGAAGAAAGCAGAAAAGCTTTCTAAACGTAATTAATTTATAGTTGTTCTTAATTTTTTTTTATTACATGACAAGAATGTTTAAATAAAAATCATCACAACAACGTTTTTGTCCGTTTAATCCATCAACCTTACCAACATTATCAAATAAAGGACTATCAAACTAATTTCAATTGACACAATGTTTGAAAATTATATAATTTTTGTTTTATTCAAATCACATTTTTTTTATTAAGTATTGACTAAACAAGTAAAAACATTTTTTGTGCACTCGATAATTATAACAGTTTTAAGTTTTGATGTAATACTCAACCGCTCAAATAACGCAATTATTAAATGATCAATTTTAACAATAGTACACGTTTTGGCTTTTTTTATGATTGTTGTTGGCATTTAATCGAATTCACGCAATAATTTATTTTTAAAATTTGCAACTACATACATTGTACAATTTTTAAGTTACTAATTTTGTTATGTTTAGTGACTGAATACTTGTCTATACTCGGAGTCAAAGATGGCTATAACTTTATAAAATAACATATTTTTATAATACGCAATTATAAACAAAATTGTAATTGTGCTTTTGATTTTCTTTTTCAGCAGCAACGCTTAAAAGTCGCATATTATATTGCATTATATTGAATGATAAGACCTAAGATTTAAAGCAGTTTTTTGGGTTTTGTATGCAGTAGAAAAATGTTGGTTGACGCAGATTCCTTTTGGCCACATGGATGGATCATTTAATTTAGCAATGATTACAAGAAAACTGTAAATAATGAGCATTGCTCCAAATATTTTAAAAACAGTTGCTGACAGTGTATAAGACCAATATTCTTTTTAGATAAATATGTAAATGAGTTTGTTGTTTGGCACTCTTGAGTGTGCACAGCGTTGTCTCATACTGTTGCTATAGTTTTACGCTTTTTACGTGTTGCTATTATGAGTCTACCGGCATCAGTAGGCTCACTATAAGTAGACAAATGCTCTTTGGATGTCAACAAATGCCTATGGGTTCACCAGGATGCGTAGTCGCGTAAGATATAATTATAACTTTTGCATATTGCAGTTTGTTGTCTTGAGTAGCAAAGCACTTCATCTGCCAGCCAGATAACATCAATTGCTGTTAAAGACTATAAACTTTTCATACTTTATCACTAAAAATTTTGGCGTTAAGCTGTCTTTATATTTGCCAATTTATTAATGAATTTTAAGGACTTTCTTACCTTAAATTTCCAATCAGATTAAATTGTCACTTTACTGCATCTACCAATTTATTGACTAATTTTTAGTCAGATTAATATATCAAATTAGAACATGCTGTATTTAGCTTAAGCTTATTGACAAGTTTTTTGACTTAAAAATAATTTTTAAATATTGTTATTTATTTATACTATTTAAGAATATAAATAATTTAATAATTAAGTACGATTCATGTATAATGCAGTGTGCTACATGACATCACAACATTTGAGAAAATTCAGAGAATCCTAATGTAGCTGTTGATGTTAAATTTTCATACAAGATGGATTCAATAATTAACTGCAACTTTAGGTTGAACGTGTTTATTCAAATAATCAAAATCTAAAATTGTATTGGTTATTTCTCTATTGAATCTTTAACATACAACCACTAACGAATATTTTTAACATCCATATTGCATAAGACTGCTTCAAAAGCAATGTTCAGTTTAAGTATCGGTCAATACAAGAAATTTAGCTGTTAAACTCAAATTTTATTTATAGAAACAACTTGGTTGGTTCTTCCATTTAATTTTTGAGAAATAAGCGCTAACTTTGGATTTGGACGTACGCCAGTATACTTTTGATAAAACGTTATATTTACAATACAAGTAAGTAAGTATGTAAGTTTGTAACTGTAAGCGTGTATTTGGCGTAAGTTTTTGGCTTTTTTACAATTAAAACTGAATCCAAATCTATTGTCATTCATCAATGATAATTTTTGTTAATTTGTCTCGACAACTTGCTTCATAAATACATATAATTAATACAATATAAAATTAAGATATTACCAAACTATTGTCATCATTATTTTCTGTTATAAAAATATTTTTTTATATTTTTTTAATACTTTTGATATTTTGGTTTGATATTCTACTGCTTTTCAATGTTGACTATAACATTTAACGTTGATTAGTATTGAATGACTTCACTGACAAAATATTCAAAATAGCTCAAAATTTGCAATCGTGACCTGATGTATAAATTATCAAAACTTTACGCTAAAAACAAAAAAATGTAGAATGCGCCGTGTCAAAAATAAATTTAATTTAATTTAATTTATTTTTGCTTAAAATACTTACGAGGTTATTTTCTTGCTTATGTGTCGATTTGTATGACCAACACAGAGAGATTTTGTTCAATTTACACATTGCAGAAGTATAGAAGTATATACTATTTTATAAAATAATAAAATGTTTCTAACAAAAAATTATATTAGATAAATAAACATGTGCTGAATCGATTTTAATGACACTCATCGTGCTGTCCAGATATACAAATGCATGGTAACCGCCATAAATTCCTGGCCTACTACTTTTCTAAAAACTTCAGACCAATTGTCAAAACATTGTCAGTAAAGTGTGAGGCTTTATTAATGTACATGTGAATTTTCAACCCTCTACTTTAATTAGTTTTCTAGTGATATCCAGACAGACATCGTTAAGTTTTAACTGTTCCAGATTTGCGAAAAATTGAGTATTTACCCCTCATCAAATTAAACAAAAATTGGATGGCGTATACGGTGAAGATTCACCTTATTATTCCACCGTAAAAAAATGAGCCAAAGGCTTTAAGATGAGCTATGAGTCTTTAGAAGATGACGCACATTCTGGTCGACCAGTTAAAGTAATCGCAGAAGAGTCGATTGCCTTTGTTGAAAAACCTATCCAAAGTGAAGTCCAAGGGGAATAAGAAGAAATTCTGCAATTTATTGTTACGGGGCATGACACTATAGTCTTGTATCATTTTCTGTTCAAAAGGAAATCCATGGAATAAGAACGTGCAGGTGATCCACTACCAAGAAAAGCCAAGGTATCTCCGTCAACGAAAAGATCATAGCCACCATTTTTTTCTTGGTGATCGATTTAAAAAAAAGAAAAAAGTTAACAAATGAAATCAGGTCGTTGCACAACAACGCACCTGTGCACACTGCCAAAATGTTTTCAAATAGACAATTTCTTGACAATGAAGAAGTGAAAACTGATGTTTTGAAGCATTTTGACAACAAATTTTCAGAATATTTTTACAGTGAGGTATCTGGTGCACGAAAAATTACAATAGTGAAAACAACAATATGATATATTAAGTAAATTATAAATATTATGTATTGTAATTGAAAAAAAAAAGGTTACAACAAAGTTTTTTAGTAAAACATATTTTAAGTAATTTCAAAAATATTAAAAGTCTGTACATACCTTAGTACTTTCTATAAACGATAGAAATTGGTACAAATTAAAAAAAAGTAAAAAAAACCTGATTAACATAGGTCCAACTTACATAACAATAGCAAAAAGTATTAATAAATACCAAGATTCAAAGAATACACCGATAATGATTCAAGAAATACCTAAAAAGGCAATGCTCTATTATAGCTCAGAAACTATAAAACTATGAACATTTTGAGGTAAACTTTTCTATATCTTTTACATAAACAATTGGCATGATAAGAATGCAATGCAGCACTGACAAGATTATTTTTGAACACGAAACTCTCTTCATACAAGACATAATATCTAGTTTTTACTCCTTACTGTAATGTGTTCATTATGTAAATAGCATTTCTAAAGAAAGGTATGCTATTAAATTATGACAGAAATTATTTCATTTTTTGTGTATTATAAGTATTGTAGTTGTAGAAAAACGTATAGTATGCAACTCGCACTTATTTTCAACTAGTATAAAGCCGAGGCTGGTATAAAACTCGTGGAAAATAGTTCTTAAGCCGTGCTTGTTACACAATATACTATTCTTGGATAAATATAATTGGTGGTTCTGACCTCTACTACGTTATAATTCATATTTATAAAATAATAAAACCAATTTACTATGTTTTTTATTCTTATGTCATAAAAACATAGTAAATTGTTTTATTAATTCATATTCTTGGATAAGATAACTTGTAAGTTTGTAAGTTGTAAAGTAATAATGCAAATAAGTATCAACGTGAGTACTTTATAATAAATATTTGTGTTCATTCAAACGGTGTGAATCCAATATGCAATATTACTGTTTATTGTTTTATGAATAGTAAATTCATAGACCTATTCAGTCTACAAAAATTTATACATATGTTACGCCCAGTTATACAATTTTGTTTTTTTATACAACTAACGCAACTCATGTTGAACCTCCCAACTACCACACCGTGCTTAAACGTCGTATCTTAATTAAGTATCACAAATTCATCAAACAATTCATTGCCGTTAAACCATTTGACCGCATCTCCGCACTCCACTGCATTGCAATCCATTCGTGCCAAGCCGGTCCATCTCGTCTTCTTGCAATACCTCGCTAATGTTCCCGTGTACTTTTCTATAAATTAAACCTGCACACAATTATTAATACATTCTGTCCAATTAATACATATATATCTTTCTAGCACAAAACCAATTGTTATGCCAGAATCTCTATAGTTATATCAATTTATAGTATACTTCCAATTAACTAATTAACACGTCCCCAAGCTATACTATAATACCAGTGTGTTTATAACTGCTCCTTACCGCTGTAATATGCCCTGCATGCAACCTCTAGGCCTAACCGGCCTGTGTAAGCTTGACAATCTTTTGCAGTTATTTTGCATCCCCAAGGCCTCAACTGCCAGTGCATAACATACTTTTGGCTGTTACAGATACAGTGTTATTCACACAACCCCAAGGCCTTGGCTGCCAGTGTATGAAATAACAATCTTTTCAGCCCTCCAAGCATGTTATATTAGTACCTCGATGACCTTACTGCCAATGTACTTTGTATTGCACACCTCTAAGACCGGTTTATGTGTGAATAACCTCCAATAGCTAAATTACACCCCTAAAAGCTCCCCTAACCATTGTGTAATTAAGTGTCTTTTCTCTAAAGTAAAGATATAACTTTAACAGAACCTCAGACGCTCTATCTGTACGCAAATAACAATGTTTATAGAATATTTAACTGTTATAAATAATAATAACAAGAATTACTGTTAACACTTACATACATTTATAGATTGTTCTATTATTATTATTACAAACATTGACTGTCTTAGATGATGTGTGTTATTTTTTAAATAATATTATAATTTTTGTTTCAGTTGATTGACACCAACAAGGACGGAGTTGTATCTATCGAAGAGTTGGTCGAATGGTGCTCCAGAGATGAGAACGTCTTGAAATCTCTGGACACCCTCGATACCGTATTGTGATTATTTAACCTTAATGATTCCTTTATCGTTTTTGATAATGGCACACAATTTTGTGTAACAAAATATTTGCTCATTTAATTTACATTGTTATTGCCAGGAAACTATCATTTGTCTCCTCATTCATATCAATAATTTAAAACAAAAAAAACAAAAAAATTTAAAAAAAACAAAAAAATACAAAAGAAATGCATTTCTTGGTAAACTTTTATTTTTCGCCTATATATGCATGAACCTACACAGTGACCCTTTAACTTGCGACGAGTATAATTATTAAAATACTCATTGCAATTGGTTTTTGATGTTGAATATATAGCAATGGCTATTTTATTGCCATTGCGATTTATACATATATTATATAAAATGCAACATATATTTATTAGTATTTTTTGTTGGTGTTATATTTCTTAGCTTTTTAAATGTTGCTATAAAAAAGAATTTAAATCCATAAAAGTATTATATATTTGTGAAGTATTCAGTATTATAAGATTGATGTACAATAATTATATACATATATGAGGTGTTTGATATCATTTTATGATCGTGGATCTCTCTGTTAAATGTCACCCTCTTCTCTTCTTTGCGCACAGTTTTTCGGGGAGTGAATTTGGTTTGAAGAAGCGATATGGTGCTGGTATATGTAACTTACTCTTTACTGTACCTTTATCTACCATGCCTGAGACATGCTGTGCCACTCTTTTACAACCAAAAATTGTGCCACTTTTTCCCTCTAGTTCTAGCTCAGGTGTTACCTACCTACTGTTTCTATTCTAATTAAATATTTACCAAAAATATATCGGGCTAATTTCAAATATTTCACACCCAAATTTAATTAAATTAATAAATATATAATAAAAATTATCAAATTGGGATCAAAATTTCTTGGACCCGTGGGTAAGAAAGAATTGTCAATATTGTGAATAATTTTTAAGAATTTATCGAATAGTTTATAAAAGAAGAATATTAAATTAAAGAAAGGATTTTCACTATGATACTGAATTCAATTGTGATGACTAGGATTGGTAGCGATAGTTATTAGTTTAAAGGTTTAAGGGATATAAAAAAATTACTATTTAATCCAACGTTGTACTAAATCTATATGTCACAATAAACTCTATTCTATTAAAATGTGTACTGTTTTATTTCATCCTTAAGTTGTTATTTCAAAAATTATAGTAAACTTCACCAAGAAATTACATCTATAACTTATTACAACTGTACGTGGTGGAAAAGTTTAATACATTGGGGCACAGTTCGTTCAGTTCAATATAACTATTTGAAAGTCTATAAAATTTCCCGTGAAACGTAAATAAAGTTTCAAATTACAGATGAATATAAATTTATATTCAAAGTTATAGTAGTAAATTGAAAGAATTGCGTTTGTTTTTTAATTATGTATTAAGGCGGCTTTTGTAAATAACATATAATTTAAAAAGACAAATAACTTGCTGTACTGTATTTTGTCAGGTAAATAAAACTTAGGGTGGTTCCAGAAAATTTGGTAATAATTAAATTAAACTGTGATACAATTACCTAAACCAATAAAAAATAACAAAACCAAAATAAAAGTTCTATTAATTTTTTAAATTTTAAAATATGATATTTATTTCTGTTTGTCATAACAACATAAAAATACCTTTAAATTTCAACAAGTAAAACCACACTCGTTGAAGCTATCACATTAAAAACAAGATTTAAGCAGTCTATGGACATTGACCTTGAATAGTATTTAACAGATTATAATTCTCGGAAAATAATGAATTTAGAAGCTCATTTCATTTGCAAGGTTATTGAATAATTGTTTTTTTAAATTTATTTTTTAATAAAATTTTTAACAATTCATTTAAACAATATTTCTCATCAACGAATATCTGTTACTAGTCTATTACTAATCAACTTTTAACATAATCTCAGAATGAAATACATAAAATATACAAACGTCCCATGTTAGTTAGTCTCTTCAGTTCTTTAAAGTAGTGTCTACAATTGTAACTATACGCAATTATTCGTACTGCACGTTGTAAAAAGAATATTCTATGCCTCAATGTGATGTGACCCCATATAAGAATGTCATAGTGTCTCATGAAACTGAGTTGGAAAGTAGACGTATACACATTTGTACTTAGTTTGCTAGCCAAATATAAAGTTCAAATTTGCATTTTATTCCCTCAAAACATGTCTCTAAGAATGAAATCCTAATATGAGAATAATTGTTCCGATCAAAATTTTGTAGTTTTAATTTTTCCATTCACTTATCATGAGGTTGATGTTTTTGCTTAAAATAATTTAGTGGAGTCATAGCAAAAAATGAAAATTACATTTTTGATCGATAGCGGTATATTATTGACCCCACGGTACTGGATCAAAAAAACTCAAAAAGTGGTTGCAAATAAAAAAATTCCAATGTTTAAACAACAAAAAATGAAAAGAAAAAAAATCTATAGATAGTATATAGAAAAAGCTAAAAAAAGTAAAGAAAACAATTAAAAAAAATGTTCAGTGAAGAACCAAAGTTAAAAAACTCATATATCATCTATAAAACTAATAAATACTGTTAATAGTTTTAGTAGTTGAAAGAAAGTACCAATCATAAATATATAAACTCAATATAAACAAAAGAAAGAACAAAATAAACTGAAAAGAAACTAGCCGTCAAATCATCGTAGCAGCTGCTTCAACATGGTTACAAATATTCTCGAAATCAATTATATTGTTGGTGTATACTATAATCTTCAAAATGCCCCATAAATAAAAATCTAAAAGTGTAAGCTCAGGTGTTCAAGGAAGCAAATACTGGCAAACTAAACGATCAAAATACAAAGATAAAAGAAAAAGAAAAGAAAATTATTTTCAGTTAATTGATTTGGCAGCATAAAGGGGTCAATAAGTTGTTGCCCGTTGACTAATCCGGCCTAAACGTTGATAGAAAATTTGAGCTGAAAATCGTAACGATGAACAGCATGTGGATTTTAGACAGCCCAGATGTGACAGTTGTTAATGCCGTTACGTGTAAACGTTGCTTCGCCAATCGCCAATACAATGGAGAAAAAGTTTAAAATTTCAGCATGTTTTTGCAGAAACCATGAGCAAAGTTGTAAACGTAAAAAAAAGTTTGCAGGTTGCAAAGATTGTTCTAATTCAAGTGCAGTGTTTGCCAGACAATCTAATTGGAGACACTTACTTAGCAAAATATTTGTTGAGTACTACTAGTAGGATCTTCTTCAACAAGGTTTAAGACTTCATCTTTGATTTTTAAAACTCGTTGGTGTCGGCCACGTCCACCACATTTGACGTGTTTGCAGTACACCAAATTCTCGTGTACGGAGTACTAGGGTAGTGAATTTTCGTAAAATATGCGTTAGTCTGCTAGGAAACCGCTCTTGTTTACAAACTTTCTTATTAATATCAATATTAAAATTTAAAAAAAATCCAATCTACATTATTTTCTCAATGTCCGTAACGAGAGGATGCAATTATTACTTGACTAATTTTTAGATATTTGTTGAAATGTTTTAACAATTAAATAAAGTTGAAAAAACAATGCCAAGGAAACTAAATTTGACAATAGATGAGATACACTTAATGTATAAAAAAACCAAACAAAAAACTTATAAATGGAAAGAGAAACCTCAATTTATTTGCAAGGGTAGCAAAATTCTAATTTGAAATATTGCTGGTTCAAACCAAAAATTACAAAAGTATAGATGCGTAAATGTAATGGCAAGTAGTTGTAAAAAGTGTATTAGTAGTTTTGCCAAAAAAACTACTTATGGCATACCCAGTGAAGAAGCAAAAATGTGTAGAAGAGCTTTAGGATAGAAAAATTATAACAATTACAATAATGAAAAAAGACAAATATATCAGATAAGATCAAGTACGGGCAAAAAGAATCAATATGCAAAAATTGGAAAAATAATAAAAGTAATAACTGGAAAAGTGAATTCATAAACAAAAGTGTGAGATTCTTAATAGAAAAGGCATACAAAATATAAAAACTGAAGAAACATTGGATCGACAGATGAAATAAACTTCCAAGTTCAGTATTTTCTGAGACTTACAAGCCACAAATATTTAAGTCAATGTTCACAGACTGTTTAAATCTAGTTTTCAATGTAATAGTTTCAACAAGTGTGCTTCCACTCGTTAAAATTCAAAAGTATTTTTTATGGTGTGATAGCTCAATGGTAGAGCACTTGCATATCATGCGAGCAGTCCGGGGTTCGATCCCCGAAATATGACTGAAATGATAACTTGCTCTTTATCCACCAGCGTGTTTCGGAAGTCACGTTTTAAGCTGTTGGTCCCATCAAACCACTTTAAACAAGTCGTAGACTTACTGTGGCGATGTAAAATAGCCGTAAAAAGCATAAATAAATAAATAAAAATGTTGTTGTGATATGTTAAGTAATTCCTAAATATCATATTTTGAAATTAAAAAAAGAAAAAAAACTCAAATGGGTCGCTCACCATCTTCGCCGCCCCGAAAAAAAAACAGATCTTCCTTGCCACATCAAGAAGCAACAAACATACAGTATCTAAGATTCCAAATTCAACGACAATTTCCACATCAAACATAGCTATTCTTATATACACCAAGAGAATGGAGATTTTGTTAGTATACATTTTTGGCATATCAGCCTAATGACTATTAATGTTTGAGAATAGTAAATAGACATAGATCAATTTCCGAGACGTCAAAATAAATTTTCCGTCTTACGTCATTGCATCCCCAATACGAGTGGTTTCTAACCACCATGTGCATATCTACACAATCACCACTACCGTAAATCTTTGGCCTCATTAGGCCCTTTGTTTCTTTTCTAGTAGTAACCTCACTCCGTCGCCGTAGCATATTGCTAACCTATGTGGTTGATTTATGCTAAAACGTTACTTAGAAGGGTTTTCCTTATGCTGGCCATGTTAAGCCGGCAATTCCCAAACATGAACTCTCTTGCGTAGGAGAGTGCCGGGCAAGTACATAGTCGATACTCGGTCGTCTCGTCATCCATTTCACACCCTCTACATATCGGGTTATCTACAATGCCCATAGTATGCATGTGTTTTCTTAGTTGAGAGTGCCCCACATATCTTGAGGATTGACACTTTGCGCGCCAATTCATCAACCTTAACGTTCCCACATTATTGGAATGTTTTTCACACAGCACAATTCAATGCTATTTACACAAGCTGCCAATGTGAAAGTATGATGACATCTAATATTAACCAATGTCAGAGATTTTGGGTTTCTTTATAGCTAGAATACGTTGCTGTTTTTTAGGATTTGCACGTTTTTACCAGATATTTGTCCGGTTGCTAATTCCACTACCTCATGGGTTATACCGGCTATCTCGGCTTGACGGATAGTCGTATGTATTCCTATGAGTAAAGATATCAAGACGTCTAAATCTTGAGAGTAGCCTCCCGCTACACAGCTTCAAAAAGTATTTGAGCAATCGGTGAAGATCTGAAAGTGTTTGTCTCGACGTAGCTTTTGTTATTCATGTGTGTGTACACTGTAAGATCTCTTAAATACCAAATGGAGTGGCATGATGTCTGTTTGTATTCATAACCAAAGTGTTTTCTTTACAGGCTTCTTCAAAAGGCAACAGTGCCTGCCGGCTCTCCCCGCAGTGTACCAGAATCCGTTTGCATTCAGTCGCCGTGCGGCTAATGTTGCTACTTCCTCGACATAGATGTCTACGGTGACAGACATAGCATTGCTTCCATGGCTGCAGCTGACGTAGTTTGCATGCCGCCTGTTACACTTAGACATGCCATTTGTTGCAACTAATTTAGTTGGTTTGAAGACATTTTTAGCTTAGTTCTTGGTGACTAGACCAGTGCGCCATAGGTGAGCATAGATCTTATGACAATTGTGTAATAGCCATAGCACTATTTTTGGAAAAAGTCTACATTTCCAAAACGACATAAATATCTTTTACATCTCATGTTTAGGTGTGGCCCGCATGTGAGCTTGTTGTCAAAGATCACACAGGTATTTCACCTTGGGCAACAGTGTTAGCGGAGTATTCAGAAGTTTTGGTAGATTGTTTGCCAATTTTTATGAAGAGTACAAGCTTCTTCAAATTTGCCACTTAGCAAACAAAATCGTTACGTCATCTGCGTAGCCAATTGTGTAGAAACCTCGGTGGTCACTGAGTTGTTAAATTAAGCTGTCTACTACTATATTCCTAAGTAGTGGTGATCCCACCATAAAGGCAGCCTTTGGCAACCACTTTCCTGACTATTGTGTCACTTATAGTGACTGTTACGGCCCTTTTCTCAAGCATGTAATTTATTCATCCACTGATTATGGGGTCAACGCCATATCTCGTAAGGGCTGTTTCTATTTTGTAGTAGGTGGTTTTGTCAAATTCATTTTTGATATCTATGAATACAATGATGGATTTCTTATCCTGTAGAGATCTTTCGATTCGTTCTGTTATACGGTGTAGTGCCGATTCTGCAGATTTTCACTGGATGTATGCATGTTAATCCGAGTGTATTGTCGTTGTGGTAAGTGCCGTTTCCCAAATTGATCTTTCACACTGTCTCTCTACTGTTTAATTTAGCCAGGGAGTAGTCACGGCGTCCTAGTTTTAGTATAAGTATAATGTATAAATGTAACAAAAGACTATGCATGCTCCATAGATCCTCACAAGGGTTAGAATGATATCCTCGCCCCATTGTACAAAAGCAGGGAGAAAAACTGTTGAAAATAAATATCTAGAAATATCCCTCTAGCTCCATCTAACGAGTTATATCTGTAACTATGTATGTACTAAAAATCTCTGTAATAGAAGATAATAAAAGTCCAGTCTATGTTCAACTGTAACCGTGTTCACATCTTATTTACCACTGTACATTTTAACAAAAACCCACCCAGTTCTGGTGTCTTATATGGTGACAATATGCACAAGCTATGCGCATCTCTTTGGCAACATGGTGTGCAGCATCTCCCAATCGCCCCCTGTTGGGGATTGGTAGTTGTAAAAAATTAAGGAACAGAAACTGGCCAAATATTTAGATAAAACTAGAAGAAGATTGTGTTTAGAAAAATAAGAGGAATATAAACGCAGATGGTAAAGAAAGTAATGAAAGAATATTAAAAAAGAAAAGATGTAGTGTAAGAATAACTGATAGGGTATATGGAAATTTGCCAAAATATTTAAAAAATAATAAAGTACATTATTGATACAAGGTGAATGTGTATGCATGGTGTTTCCAAAGTAAGTTTAGCCATCTCAGCATTAGTAAATGTATGCATCATGTAAAGTTAGAACTGAAGACAAACGAAAGCAGAAAAATATATTTGACACCTTAATAAATAACTAATTGAATGAAATTAATTAATAATTTGTTCAAACTCTATCTAACGATCACAACGACAAAGCGTCAAGCACAGACAATTGTTTCGGTTCTACAAACCTCATAAATGTGCCTTGTGTGACTACGGCACAACAAGACAGCGAAAGGCACATTTGAATAAACAATGCTTTGCTTATAAACTCAATTGATAATAATAATAATTTTAAAATTGCACTAAACGGAGTCACATGTTTGATTATTTAAATAACTAATTCCTCCTTCCCTGTTTCTTACGTATTCAGCAAGACAATCAAGCATACTTAAACTACTGAGCAAATCAATGCTAGCCTATGGTATGCTATTCCAAATGTCTAAAATCCGTCGCTGGAAACCAACTATACCGTTTCGGGTTAGCTGCAAATCGTTCAGCATTTGTCCTACCATATCTCACACATGGTCAATGAGGTTTAACATTATCCAGAAACTCAATATAACCCTAGCAGTATAGAATTTACCAGTTGTAAGGTGGTTCCAATACGTACAGTACAGTGTCATTCAACTCAGCAGACTACGCTATTTTAGTCACTATGTCGCAGTGGAATGTGCAGCATTGTATGTTTGATTATTTAAATAACTAATTGTTAGAATTATGTACTTTCTTATTAATTTTGATAGTCTTTTCGTCGTAAAATTGAATGACAAATCTCAAAACAACTTAATTTGATGTAAAATTAAAAATTAAGTGAAAGAGCAAGAATTACGCGAAACGTCGTTTTTAAAAAATATTAGAAATTTTTTTATTTATCTCAATATTACTCAGTAAAGAGCAAGATTTGATAAAAACATTAAAGAACAAATGTTGCCAAAAATTATATTTGGATTGAATTTACTTTGAAAGTAGGATAGATTAATTAAAACGTCGGTCCGATCAACCCCCTTCAATTAAGTAGTAAGACTTCTGGGGCGATGTAAAATAGCTGTAAAAATGCACAATAATAAAGAAAACGTCTAACGTATGCTAATCTTTTTTTTTGGGCGCAATCATGTACTATTCTTGTCAATGATGCTAATGATTTATCGCTAACGTTTTAATAACTTTATTACCATTACCAGAGCTAAAATGATAAAACAATTATAAAGCTAGTTACAAACAGAAAAAATACTTATGGTGGGTTGCACCAACAACCGTCGGTTAGAACGGCAGGTTTCAACCGACCGTTTTTTCAATTATCGTCTGTTTTCTGTTGCACTAATATCCGTCGATCAGAACCTTCCGTTATTTATCACCTAAAAATCGACTGATTTCTGCCGATTATTTGAATTACGGTTACCTTAAAATAGTAATTTTGTTTACTTGTAGTAATTTATCAAGTTAAAGTTTATCACCTTTAGAGCATTTAGATAATATTAATGAACGTTTTCTTTTTCTTGAATTTATTGTTATGTATGGAATATCAGATCCGCCTAACTTACGAAAGGTCCCTGGTTCGATCCTGGACAAACACAACTTTTTTTTTAATTTGTATATTATTTTTTTAAATTAAGGTTCCAATTTTAGTTAAAAAGTTTGTTTCCGTTGTGTAGTGGTATCAATATTTTTTTCTTGAACTTTTAATTATATTTTTAAATATTTTTATATAAGATTTTCAACTGTTGAACTCAAAATTAATTCAATTAAGTTATGATGTAAGGATTTTCCAAACTTTTATTTTGTTTGTTATTTACAACATTCGTTATTGTGTTTTCAATAATATTTTAATATTTTAAACCAATAACTAATAAACAATTTTTTTCAGTCTCACTAAAAGGTCGCCTTTTTTAGATAGGTTAAATTTTAATTATTATCGGTTTCATAATTATTTATGATTACTAATATAAGGTCTGTTCCAACCTATAATTTGGACAGTTTGCAAACCGTTCAAACTATGCACACAAACAAATTACTGTGTATAAAAAATTGACAAAGGATGACAAATATTTGTTTGTGTGCAGTTTGCTAACTGTACAAATCGTAGGTTGAAACAGACCTATAATAAACTTGTCAATTGTTTTTACTTATTTTGACAATTAAATTTAAAATTAGACAATCGCTTTGGCAGCTTCGGGAAACATCGGGCATACGTCGTAAATCATCGGAGGATAGTTGGTGCAACTGAAAATCCACTCGATCGCGATGGTCCGTAAATAACAATCGATTCAAACCGACCGTTTTGACCGACTGATTGGTTCAAGGGTTCAACCCAGCATTAGTCAGTGTGAATATTCTTTTTAAAGTGCATTATGACTTAATTTATCAAACTTGTTTCTGTGTGATTTAGCTAATTAGTTATACATAACATTAGCTAATTATACATAGTTATACATAACATTAACTAATTAGTTATACATAAAATTCTCATTTTAATTGTATGTTTTTTTGTATGTAACTAAGATTATATTTCTTCTTACATTTTGAAAGTAAATAATTAAACCTAAATCCACAATATGAATATAATTAGCAACAAAATAATATTCTTTAAGAAATAATATGCACAAAAAGTTTCGTAAAGTTTGTATTAGGCAAATTGTTTTGTTAAATTTGGCTGGCACTGACATGAGCTGAAGCAGCATCTGCAAACATTAGTAAATTGGTTAAAAATAAAAACTCAAAGAATTTTTTTAAAATAAATACATAATTTGATAAGGCACATTTTTTTGTACAATATAAAATTGGAATGATCTATTAAAACATAATTTAACAATAATATATAATTCGTAAATTTTATGACATAACATTACATTAAATAAAAATGTATATAAATATAAAATATAAAGGCTACATACAAAAGATACAGGTCTTGATAGTTAATTATCACAATACACTTTTAAATGTATAGAAAACAGATTTATTTAATATTTTGTCCGTGTGGACTCAATTTTTTCCTGAAGGAAAATACAAAAGTTAAACATACTATTATGAAGTACAAATGAACACTCATTTGTCATCCAAGCATCACTGAGTTTTAAAAATAGATTTGTATTTTAATGGCGTTTTCAGCTGTGTTACTTTTTACACACTAAAGGGCGTAAAGCTGCATATTTTCGTAGCGCCAAATTTAAATAATTTTGCATTGCAATTTATATTTATGAAGTTAAAATTGTGCATTAATTAAATTAACTTATTTTTAAATGTCACAAATAAATAAACTATCTAATAAAAAATACTGATTAATTAATTAAATAAAATAATTATATAATTTAAAATTAAATATTTCTGTTTTTACTCAGCTTGCTGTCAAATGTTTCAGCCAAAAACGCCATAAAATTTAATAAAAAAAAGTGATGTTGAATTTTAATTAATAGAACTGCTATAAATGAAATCTATTTTCATACTTAATTAATAATAAATTTGATTTTATTGCATTAGGTAATTCTTGATCAAATAATATTTCTCATTTTAAAATAATTATCATATAAAGTTAATATTTTTGTTGGCAAAATATAATTAATATTAATATAAACGTATATATTCTTTCGATAATATGTTTTAACATTATAAAAATTTTCTTCTCAATTTAAACTTAATAATTAGAAAAAAAATTATTTCACTCAATTAGTCGATGATGATGATCATCATACCAAATGATGATGATCATACCAAATTTGTATCTGCTATCAGTTCTTTTATATTCATATAATTTTGATCGCTGGAAAATGATTCAAATAAATTATCAAATGTTGGTCGAAGTGTTGGATCATATTCCCAGCAAGACCTCATTAATTTGTAAATATGATCGGGGCAATATTCTGGCTGTTCCAATCTTTTACCTTTGGATATTAATTCGATAGCCTAATAAATAAAAAAAAAATATATAGTTCAGAAGATTAAAGTGTTTATAATTTAAAATACCTCTGATCCTTTCATTTCTCCATATGGATGTTGGCCAAATGAATACATTTCCCAGATGGTAACACCAAAACTCCACACGTCGCTTTTGTGAGAGAATGTTCCGTAGTTAAAGGATTCAGGAGCATACCATTTAAGTGGCCATTTTCCGCCTGTTTTCGCCCTATACAACAACAATGATCAAAAACAATTAAATTGCAAAACTAGTTATGTGTATTTGAAATAATAAAACAATTGTAAATTGTTTTATTATTTCATTAACATGAATTATCATGTAGTAGATAGATAGTTTCGATTTTTGGCATTATCACATAGTAGAAGTCAAAACTATCAATTATATTATGTGTATTTCTTTCTTTGCTTATTTCAGTATTGGATTCATTCATTCAACTGCATTGCAGACAGCATCTGATAATTTAAAAGTTATAAAAAAAACAGCAATAATTACAAACTAATTAACTGGTAGGCTTCGAACACTGCCATTGCAACACCCAGAAAATTCCTAACCATATCAAAAATGTAACCAAGTTTTAAGCAAATTGACACCACTTTGTGAATGGCACCCATACTAAAGAAAATACTGAACTTCCAACAGATTGCCCAAGCTTCGGTTTAGTTTTATATTTTTTATGCAGTATTTTTTCTTTTTAACTTAAATGATTGTCTGCGCTATTGGGTAATTTTTTATCAAATCCTGGAACAACTTCTAGTATTCTAGACAATTTTAAATAAATTTATATTGCGCCATCTCTTTTGCATACAACAAATAGACATTATATTTTGTGCAATTATTTCATCCTCGACAAGACCAGCGCCAGAGATCCTCATTACACAACCACTGGAGGTTGAGACGCTCGCCACAGTATTAAAACGTTGTTAAATTGATACTCGCCTGCAAGAAATTCTGGCACTCGAAGAAGCCGATCCTGGGTATCAACATAGGATGGAAGAAGAACTGTATTGCAAGATTGCTGCCTAGAAGCAGTTATACCACCCGCTATGTAGCGAGAAATTATCCGACAACATCATTTATGATCGCGATTTTTATCTAAGAAATTACGTAATTTCAGTAAAATCCGAACTTTATTTTGCCTTATTTCACTCAAAATATATTTATTACAAAAGTCACAAGCCATTGCAATCAGAATTTAAACTGATAATGCGTAAAAAATGACTGGATTCACCATGGACACCATCTACACCGTCCCCCAGTAAAAATTCACTTGGATGATCTACGACCGACTCTGGATCCAGCTTAACTGAAGTGGTGCTAATTTTTGTTTATACCTTCGAATTTCAACGAGTGAAACCACACTTGCTGAAACTATCACATTGAAGACATAGATTTAAGCAGTCTGTGAAGTCTCAGAAAATACGGAATTTGGAAGTTTATTCCGTGTATGTTCTGTTAAAAAAATCTCTCTTAAAAATGTCGGTCCTAAATCTAGATTTCCTAGCAAGCCTTGTACTACAAGTAAATATTTGTTTAGATGGCAATATGTCTTGTATTTTGTTTGAACAAAATCCATGGAAATCTATAAAAAATGCAAAGATCTGCAACTTTACGCTTTGTAAAGTAGCTAAGTAATTAGTCAATTTTGAATCGGCAATGATCCAAATAGCTCATTTTTTAATAGAGTTTAGAAGAGTATCAACATATGTCAGAAAGATAATATGCCACTATCTACAGGATAGAACTATAGTGTGCAGCTCTGGAGAAACTCTGAATATGACTTGTGGGGTGCCACAGGGCTCCGTTCTGAGCAACAGTATACTGATGGTACAGATGCCAGACGGAAATACCACAATGGCCTATGCGGACGATCTTGCCATGGTGGTTATGAGAAATAACATAAGGGAAACAGAGGATAGCACAAAATGAGCGTCCTACATAATTAGGAAGTGGATCAAGAAGATGGGCTTAGAGCTGGCAACACAAAAGACAGAAGCCGTAGTCCTGATGACCAGAAAGAAGGACATCATAGTCGAGATTAATCTAGGGGACACAATAATCAAATCCCAATATAGCATTAAATACTTAGGGATGAGGATAGGAAAAAACTGGAACATGGAACCCCACATAACTGAGGTCAAAGAAAGAGCAGAGGCTCTGACACAAATCATGTCAAATGTGAGAGGTTCAAGAACGAAGAAACTTAAAGTAATGGGGGCAACTATGGACTCAATACTACTGTACGCTGCGCCTATATGAAAAGAAAGCTGCAACATTAAAAAACACTAGAAAGGGCCAGAAAGAAAATGGCAATCAGATTAGCAAGTGCCTACAGAATAGTCTTGACTGAAGCTATACAGGCAATAACAGGAACAATTCTCATACACCTTCTTGTCCAAGAAAACAACTAAAAGAACAAAAAATGCCAACAGAATAAAGACAACTGAAAAATGGGAGAAAGAATAGAAGAGCAATGGAGATATCGCCAAATAGACGCAGATTCTTATACAAGTGGTGACACCTGTTGATATGTACGTGTTACATTGTAGATGTATAATATATATTCGGCGAATCACATAGAAAGGGTCTCATTGTTCCCGGCCATAAGCAGGGGAATCCCTGATGTAGAAATGTAATACTATGCATGATGTAGAATAAGTTAGTTATATTCCAGACACGAGCTGCGACACTCTAAATATAAATATAAATATTAAACAAATTTGTATTTAATTTTAAGCCCTTTCCAACAGGTTATGGGCCCAGGTCTTCGCTTGTTAATATAACAGTATTATAATTTAATAATTATTATACAAAAACATTTAAAATTTTAAAAGTTAGTAATGGAACTTAAAGTGAATAAAAGAAACATTGTGCCATTTAATGGTGAGCGGTATGGTGTATGGAAGTTCAGAATAAAATCTCTATTATCCGAACTTGGAATATTACATATCATAGAAGAAGAAAATGAGGAAATTACAGAAGAATGGACAAAGAAAAACATACTGGCAAAAAACACAATAATAGGACAAACATGTATCTGCCAAAGAAATTTTAATAAACCTTGATACAATCTACGAAAGAAAAAGTTTGGCGTCTCAATTAGCAATCCGTAAGCGTTTATTAAATTTAAAACTGCAAGGTGATATTACATTATTGCAACATTTTATGCAATTTGAAACAATAGTTGCAGAATTAATAAGTGCTGGAGCAAGACTAGATGAAATGGATAAAATTTCAAATTTATTATTAACGCTTCCAACTTCATTTGACGGTGTAATAACAGCGTTAGAAACGTTAAGTAAAGAACAATAAAAAATGGCAAAATAATTACAAATATAACAAAGAGAAAAATAAATCATGGAATAGAATTTCTCCCAATAAATATAAAACAAATAACCTAAAGTGTGACCATTGCGGAAGACGGAATCATGAAAAAAGAGATTGTTTTTATTACAAACAAACAATTCAAGGCCAGACAAATAGGAACCGGACCCTGCGCACCATACCAACAAATGCCCAATGTGCGAACGGATCGGATGGATTTGCATTTATGTTTTCCAACAATGAAATGGACATAAATAAACCAAGAGAAATAACTTTTATTCTGGACTCGGGTGCACCGATCATATAATTAACAGAGATGACGTCTTTACTAATTTTGTAAATTTAAATTTTCCCAAGAAAATTACAAGCATCAACGCAACAAAGAGAGGGACAATCAATGTATCCACAAACCTTGGTTTCAACGGAACACTACAGGAGGTCCTTTATGCACCGGAACTTGCCCACAATTTATTGTCTGTGCGAAAAATTCAAGAAAGCGGTTTTATGGTCATATTTGATGCAGAGGGCGTCACAATTCGAAACAAAAAGGAAATAATTTTAAAAGGTAAGCCCTTAAATAATCTGTATTGTATAATTTTCACAGTTCAAAACATGGAAAATAATGAAAGTCAATTAAATATCAGTACTAATAAATATGTTAATATTAACTATCAATTGTGGCATGAACGGCTTGGCCATATAAGCCAACAAAAGTTTATGCAAATTAAAAACAACTCAATGATAGAAAACATAACTGATATATTAAATATAACACCAACACATAACAAATGTGAAGCTTGTATTTATGGTAAACAGGCGAGACTTCCATTTTTAAAAACTAAAATATAAAACCATGTCAATAGACCTTTATTTATAATACATACAGATGTTTGTGGCCAAATTACACCTTCGACTATAAATAATAAAAACTATTTTATTACATTTATTGATGATTTTTGTCATTATACAGTCACATATTTAATGACACATAAATCAGATTCAATAAATTTTTTTAAAGATTTTGTTTCTAAAAGTGAAACATTATTTAATTCAAAAATAGTAAATTTATATTGCGACAACGGTGGTGAATATATATCAAACGAATTTAAACAGTTTTGTGTGTCAAAGGGAATCACCTATCATTTAACAATACCTTATACATCTCAATTAAATGGTGTAGCTGAAAGAATGAATCGTACTATAACTGAAAAAGACGTACAATGATAATTACAGCTGAATTACCTAAAGCATTCTGGGGAGAAGCTGTTTTAACAGCTACATATTTAATTAACATAACACCTACAAATGCAATTCAAATAAATAAAACACCATATGAACTTTGGCATAATAAAAAGCCAAATTTAAAATATTTGAGGGTATTTGGTTCAACTGTTTATGTTCACGATAAAATTCGCAAAAACAAGTTTGATAGAAAGTTGTTTAAAACAATTTTATTGGGATATGAACCAAATGGTTATAAACTCTGGAACGTTATAACAGAGAAATTTATTACTGCTCGTGATGTCATAATTGATGAAATAGATTATAAGCAAACTAGGCCTCTACATGTTAAAGACCTTGCTGAATCTCGTACAAAATCAAATAACCCTATTTTAAATTTAGATCAAATTACTGCTTCACAATTAGATGAATCCCCAAATTTAAAATTGAATCAGACTAAAAATCAAACAGAAAGTGAATATTCCAGTGATCCCTTATTAAGACGAAGCGATCGAATTAAAAATCGACCGACTATCTCATATGACGAAACTACTGATCAAAATTCAATAAAAGATATTTTATGCTCAGCATATATGGAGGTACAAATACCCAAATTATTTAAAGAAGTTAAAGATCGAGAAGATTGTGTTCAGTGGGAGCAAGCTATACAAAAGGAAATTTCTTCTTTACAAATTAATAAAACATGGATTATTGTTCCTAAACCGAATGATAAAAACATTGTTGATTGTAAATGGGTTTTTGCTATTAAACAGGATGCACAAGGAAATCCTATAAAGTATAAAGCTAGATTAGTTGCAAGAGGTTTTAGTCAGGAATATTTAGTTGATTATAAGGAAACTTTTGCACCAGTAGCTAGGATTGCCACTTTTCGATTTCTGCTGGCTTTTGCAAACCAGTTTGAACTATTAATTCATCATATGAATGTTGAAACTGCATTTTTACATTACATGGAAATTTAAAAGAGGAAATTTATATGAAAATACCTGAAGGAATTGAAGGAAACCATAATCATGTATGCAAATTGCAAAAATCGTTATATGGTTTAAAACAATCGGCTCGGTGTTGGTATGAACATTTTGATCACATGTTAAGGGAGTGTGGTTTTCAAAGATCTCAAATTGATCCTTGTCTTTACTTATTAAATAAGGGTCATGTTAAAAGAAATATTTATATTGTTTTATATGTAGACGATTTAAAGATCATAACAAGTGATTTCATAGCAATGAATAATTTGAAACAATATCTGATGGTTCAATTCAAAATGACTGATTTACAAGAGATGAAATTAGTTCTTGGAATTAGAATTGACAGAAGTGAAAATAGAATAACACTAGATCAAAGTTCTTATTTACAAAAAATTTTAAACAAATTTAAAATGCAAGATTGTAAACCTACTAATACACCTCTACCAACTGTTTTAGATTACATAGATCTTAATGATGACAAATATTACGATGCACCATGTAAAAATTTAATTGGATGCTTAATGTATGTAATGCTTTGTACACGCCCAGATTTGTGCGTGGCAGTTAATATATTAAGTAGATATCAAAGTAAAAATAACTATGAACTATGGAAAACTTTAAAACGATTATTGCGATATATTAAAGGTTCATTAAATCTTAAATTAACTTTTATTAAAGGAGATGATCAACATATACTTACAGGTTATGTTGATGCTGATTGGGGTAGCAATTTAAATGATCGTAAGAGTACAACAGGGTATATATTTAAAGCATTTGAAAATTGTACTATCTCATGGACGTCAAAACGTCAAAGATCAGTGGCTACTTCTTCTACAGAAGCTGAGTATATGGCTCTTTTTGAAGGTATAAGAGAAGCAATATGGTTAAAATCGTTATTAAAAAGTATAAACATAGATATTAAAACCCCAATTATTATTTTTGAAGATAACCTCAGTTGCATTAGTATAGCAAATAATCCCACCAACCATAATAGGTCTAAACACATAGATATAAAATATCATTTTTCTAGAGAAAAAATTCAGCAAAAAATTATAATACTAAAATATATTTCCACAGGTGAGCAACTGGCTGATATATTTACCAAAGCACTACCGGCAGTTAAATTCCAACAATTACGAAATAAACTGCAACTATTATAAATTTTTTTTATATATATATACATATATATATATATATATATATATATTTTTTATTATTATTACATAATTTTTTTTTTATATAAATTTTTTTTTATTATTTTTTATATATACATATATATATTTTTTTTTATAATAAATTTTTTTTTTATTATTATATATTTTTTTTTTAATTATATTTTTTTGAGTGGGAGTGTTGATATGTACGTGTTACATTGTAGATGTATAATATATATTCGGGGAATCACGGGGAGTCACATAGAAAGGGTCTCATTCATGATATTAAAACTATAGAGATATGATCATCACCCGGACAAGTTTTGGTACGTGTTGCGCATCGCGTCATCAAGAGAACCTGGCGCGAGAAACGTGCATGTATTTATATGTTAAATGTAGTTATAATATTATGATGGTGTATATTTTATTTATTTAAAGTAAAATAGAACAATAATTTACAATAATTTTAAGAAAATAGAATTACTGTAGTAAACAGAAACAGCCGGCAGGTCTCTTTTTTGCGTCATCGGCCGCGTCATGTGACTGAAAGAGTGGGAGAAACCTGCGCTTGATCATATCTTACTTTTTTAGTATCATGGGTCTCATTGTTCCCGGCCATAAGCAGGGGAATCCCTGATGTAGAAATGTAATACTATGCATGATGTAGAATAAGTTAGTTATATTCCAGACACGAGCTGCGACACTCTAAATATAAATATAAATATTAAACAAATTTGTGTTTAATTTAAAGCCCTTTCCAACAACACCTTGGGTAAACAAGAAAACAAGAAAATCTAAACTACCATCTCACACAGATACTTCCAGAACATGAATGCTTTGTGTCTTGCGGTGCATGACGGCTGCCCATACTGTGGAGAAACAGATAATCCAGAGCATACACTGGTGAAGTGCCTTCGCTGGAAAGACATCAAAATGGTACAGAAAAAAGTCTGAAATGAGATAACCATCATCAATCTGAACCCACTTATGGTGAAAAGTATAAGCAAAAAAAACAGTTATTCAATACAAGGATGAATATAAGTTTTATATATGTGCAAAAGTTGAACAGAAGTAAGTTTTTATAATATATTATATTTATAAGATAGAAGACAAATTGAAAAAGATTTACATATGAATTCGTTGTTTAGTTTAATATTTGTTAATGATGATACCTCGAATTTTGAAACAGTAAGAAGTTAATTTTTTATTAGAATTAAAATTTACCATGTTGGGAATACCTCATTCAGATATTCTTTTGAGGTCTTTGTTTATAGATGCTACAGATTCTAATCTAGAAACTTCAAGACGCTCTGCCATATTTGTTGTTATAGTCTGAAGAAGTGTGTAATGTAAATCAAAAATAAAGTTGGAAAAAAGCAGAACCTTAAGGAACACCAGCATTTATGATTTTGGGGTCAGAGTTAAAACCATCCATTCTAACTATAAAACCTAGTCAGTATGCCTTGTATGACCACAGACAAGTACAACCAAAACAATTTTGCATGCTTGACCCTTGGCCACTGTGATTGTTAGATTTCATAATTTATTGACGATTCAAAATCGTTAAATACCGATTAATGCAGATGTTTAGTATTAAATTGCACTAGCAGGCGCCACCAGTTGTTCGTTTAATTATTTATATAATTTTTCATTGTCAAGAAAACTATTGATAAGATTTACAGATTTATGATCAAGACCTATACAATGAAGCTTGTTGATAAGATTAGGTTGCCATACCTATCAAATGGTTTGGAAATATCTAGAGCTACTGTAAAATTTTCTCCATTTTTATCCATAGAATTTCAATTGAGACTAACATAAGTCAGAAGATGTGTTGTTGAACAAGTTGATCAAAATCTATATTGAGTATCTGAGATAAAGTTATTTTGTTCTAAGAACTTGACAATGTAGAAGTTAATATATTTTTCAAATTTTTTTGACAGATAATAATGGACAATAATGTAATTGTTCTATAATTTGAAAAATCAGATTTGTCTCCCTTTTTAGGTATTGGTTGAACTGCAATTTTCCAACAATTTGGAAATGTTTATTTTTTCTATGATAAGGCAAACATTTTAGTAAAAATGAGAGCTAATTCATTGCAAAAAAATTGCAACTGATGCCTTTCCTTAGAGTTTAAGCAATGAGTATCAAAATCAAAATTATTAAGACATTCTGTCATTTTTACTAATAATAATATAATAATAATAATAGTAATAGGAAGAGAAGTTTTAACAACAGAAGTAGTAAGTAAATGATCAGAATTTCATAAAGCAGCCTCAACTGTAGTTGTTGTAACCTCTGGAATAGTTGAAAGATACAAATCTAATAATTTTAGTTCACCAAGAAGTCCATCACAAAGAAAATATGTGGGCTGCTGAATAAGATTATGAGAAGCAGCAAAAATCATAGCTTATTGTCCGAATAGTGTTGTAGAAGATGAGTAACCATTCAGTATTATGTATATTAAAATTACAAAAATAGTCTTATCGGGAAGATTTAGTTTAAGAAATATGTTATTATAACCACTGCCTTGAATTTCGTCAATCTAGAATATGCTTGTTGTTTGTGGATGTAGGCACAAACACCCTGTTAGTGAGTAAATAAATGTTCAAGATAATAATCAAAATGTACTGGATTAATGCAATCTGGATCTTTATCATTTCCTTAGGTTTCAGTCAAAAAAAAAGTATGGGTTTTTTTATGTTTAAGATGCTGATGAACAGAATTTAAATTATTTTTTAGAACACAAATATTAAAGAAATTAACTTTTAAGCCACAAACTAAGTCAGTGTTTGGTTGATTAAATTGGATAGTGCAACTGGCAAAGTATCATCAGCCATGTTTGACCTTGTGGGCGGTTTGCCCCGTAGATTAATGCCACTTGCATTTTTATGGCAGTTGCCCCCAACCGGAACTAGAGTACCCCTCTCTTGTTCTGTACACAATGTTTACAAGCTTTTTTATAATTCAGTTTAGTCTATTCGGAACAATTACTGATGTGTTTGTTAAATACTTTTTTCTTATTAACTGCCCGCTTTGCCTGAATTGTTTTTGTTTTGGTTTAATAACAGAAAATAGAACAAATTTTTTGATGAGAGCCTGAATAGTTTTTGTGAGATTTTCTGCTGCAATACGTGGATCCTCGGAATATAAGCCACGAGTGTCAAAATCAAAATTAACAAATTAATTTAATTAAAAAAAATGTTTCAATTGTTTCTATGTTCATCTTAGAATAATGACAAATGAAGCGCGGTTTAGGTTTTTAGTAATGAGAAGAGAAGTTTTAACAACAGAAGTAATAAGAGAATTGTCAGAATTTCCTAATGCAATCCTACTATTAAAATAGTTGAAAGATACAGATCTAATAATCTTGGTTCACCAAGAAGTGGATCACGAGGAAAGTGCACAATCACATGTTCTCTCCAAGAGCACAAACACCACAGTGACCTCGACATAATTTTAATATGTGCCCGGTTGTGACCCAGACGTTTACAAGAAATGGATTAATTCAAAAAATCTGACGTGAGCATGACTACTGCACCATAAAGAGGTCCTCCCGAGATGCGTTCCGTGCATTTGAGCCTAGTCAAGCGCAAGCCAATTCCCTCCACAACAAAGCATCTCACATTGAACAGAATCAAGGCACAAGTAGCGAAGCAAACATCATTTTCGTCTATACTAACGCAACGTTGGACTCATGTCCTCGTGCGTTTTGGCATACTTTGCAAGCGCTCAAATTTCCCACATTCCATAGGTCAAGCTAAAATGGCTGTACTGTACATTGTAATAACCATCAACACGACACCAGGAATAGAATCGTAAACAAGCTTGTTCCGATGCAAGATGCACATCCACCTTGCAGTATTCCAGGTTAACTATCTATTTTTGTAGGCAATAAAAGCATAAATTATTTACCTGTAATAATCATGCCCTGTACCAAGAGCCCTGGATAAACCAAAATCACTAATTTTCGCCTGATTAACTGAAGCCAACAAGATGTTCCTGGATGCTAAATCCCTGTGCACAAATCTCTGCTTCTCCAAATATTGCATACCTTTAACATTCAATATAAATTAATTAAATAAAAAATAAAAAAATCTCATTAATTACCTATGGCAATTTGTGCAGCCCAAATGACAAATTCATGTTCTGGATTTATCTTTTCCTTTGATGTAATAATGTATTGCAACATGCTACCCAATTTCATCAGTTCCTGGACCATATACAAAGAACGTCCTAATGATACTCCAATCAATTTCACTATACAGTGATGGTTTAATTGCATCATCACTTGAGCTTCACTTAAAAACGATTCCTTATTGGTATCCAATTGTTCGTTGTGTAATGACTTTATGGCAACATCAATTTCAATCAAATTTGGTTGCATATATTTTCCTAAAAAGAATAAAATTTAATGGTTAAAACAGACAACATTTGTAAATAGAAATGTGTAATATTGATTTGTAGGGTTAGATGGCTATAGGACATCAAATCTTCAATTTGTTTTAAAAAATTTAATTTATTTTGCAAACGTTTCGAGATCTATCGATTCCCTTCATCAGTGCTAAAAGCATAATTACAATTAATTTATATACATTAATTGAAGACAATACATTTAGTTGACAACAATACAACAATTATAACATTTTAAAAACACTTAAAAAACTTTTAAAGACTTATTCAATAGTACATACATATTTTTTCTCTCATTCTTACCTTTAATAAATAGTTCTTGAAAGTGAAATGGTTTTTACATTAAGATTGGGGAACATTAATTAATTGATAATAGACTATGAACCAAATTTCAGTGAGTAGTTGGATAATGTTTATTCTTCTACATGTATAACTAGATCATATGACATAATAATTTTTGCTAGAAACTTTATATTTCTAGATTTTATTTTCAAGCCAGTTATCCTAGATGAATGTTAAAAAAAAAACTGTAATATGCCACTTTGGTTTTATCTAATCTAAAACTCAAAGAAGTCAAACTCCTTCAGAATATGCTCTGTTCTGTTTTGATGAAAACGTTTTTTCCTGACGACAGATGCAATGACAAGAGTAAACAAATACATACAGTTTCTGATCATCTTTGGTTTACATAAAACATTTACCAACTACAATATATTTTTTTAAAGCTGGCATTTTTGTCAAATAAACTACATGTTACTATAATTTGTGTAAAAATGATCTAAGTTCGTCATGTTAACCAGGTCCACCCGAGTCTTTGCAGACAACAAAGATTTTTGTTTTGTGATATTTCAATATACATACATAATACACATTCATCTAATAATCCTAGTTAGATAATGTCTATGCCAGCATGATTTTATTCTATTGCTTATTCAATCAAGACATTTTTATGTTCTCTTTTGATAAATTTTTAAGTTTATTAATTATGCAGTACTGTAAATCAAATTTTAGTTTTAAGTATATTTTTTAACTATTTTGCATTTTCTGTATTTCTTGTTCATTATGACCACACCATTTTTAATTTATTATTTAAAACATATTTATTACAGCCTTGTGGATTCTATGTGTCAAGAATCAACATTAGAACTTTTTCATTGTAACTTATGCTTTGAATAAAAACATTTCTGTGGCAAATACTTTTTTAAACTCTTCTTTGACCATAATTAATAATGTTTTAACAAGAAATAAACATATTTCTTTGAGTACATTTATTAAATGTCCCCTTCAAACAAGTCGTAAGACTTCTAGAGAGATGTAAAATAGCTGTAAAATGCACAACAAAGAAAAAAAAAAGAAATCTGTTTGATCAATATATAATAAACTAGACACGTAAAAAATATTTTTCTACAAAGAACATTTGTACTCACAAAAACTTCACAAACTCAACTAACACAAGTTTATTAATATTACAAGAATCATAAAACTTTTGTTGTTTTGACTACTTTTCTACTTATAAAAATTTAATTTTTGTAATTGGTCAGTGCGATTTTGTAACAGATAAGAAACAAGTATCAACTAAAGTTCTTTCTAGAAACCCACCAGAAGTCAACACCAAATGACTGTTGTTTTCGTATATTTCATTGCTCATCTTAGCTATATACTATATATACTAGCCCATCAACCTGCTGCGCAACAGCCTAACCCTCCTTTATTAACTTTTCAAACTCGGTTAAACACAAATGTTGACCCACTATCACGGTTTGTTTTACATTTTCTACATTAATCAAGAAGATAAGGATTGTTCTAGATTATTATGTATTCCTACTTAGTTAGTTGAAAATTTTATTGTTCTATAATCTATATCACCAGTATTATGACTAGTGCGGTATCTATAAGACCTGTTGTGCATTGCAATTTGGTTTGTAGTAGACAGGCAAGTTTAAAAAGGTAAAACAGTTCTTGAATACGTGTGACTTGGTCAACTCAACCAAAAGAAACTTACTAAAACCATAAATAATGTAATGCATGAGTTCACTGAGTTTGTGGCATTTGAACTGCATCTTGATCAAGTACCCTTGTCACTTATACGTCTCTCTCTTTTTAGAACATTCTGAACCTCCCTAAGTTGACGCGCATGTACGTCTGTTCTTTGCACAAGAAAACCATCCGACACCGCCGACCTAATGTTACTTAGCGCCAACTCTGTCTCTTCGTCAGATTTTGATGTAATTAATAGAAAGAAAATTCTGAAGAAAAATCATGAAGTAGAAAAAACTGGTAAACGGCAAATCATATATAAACAATTGATGGGATAAAATGAAGAAAAATCATTCGCAAGGAGAAGCCTTGAAAACTTAAGACGCAATCTAGAAAGAACATCAAAAAAACTAAAACTTACAGAAGATAGAACAATGAAAAAAAAGCGTATAGAAGACGCCAATACAAAACCGAAATAAAACCCAAATCGGCAGTGAGAAGAATGAAGTTTGAAATCAAAATAATAACAAAAACAATGGAAAAATCAGAGAAGAAACACAAAACTGAATAAATGTGAAACACACAAAAACAAACAAAAAAGAACTAAACACGCGGTATGCAGACTAGATATCCATTCATATAGCAATTAATAATGAAAGCAAAAAAAAACTTGGAAAGCCAGGTCATTACAAATACCAAAAAAGCGCACCTCCAACTGGACATCGTACTAAAAGAATAAACCATATGACACCAGAAAGCGTATTTCCGTTTGCCTGCTCAATTGCGGATTCTTGAAATGAACACGGTTTTGTAATATAACTTTGCCTTCATTTCGGCGCCGCTTACTCTTGACTCATAAAGCGTTTGTATTCAAGAACCTAGTATCAATTAAATATTACAAGCATGCTTAATCTACATGTTTGTATTGTCTAATTTATCAAACTGCCAAATTAATAAAATATCGATATTAAATAAATTTGTTCTAATTGTTATTATTAATTAAAATAATTTTTAATTATTAAATACAGCTTTACTTATAAAAAAGATAAATTACTACATAAAACAGAAATTTTAAACTTTAATCAAAACTATTAAAATGTACACTCTATTTCTATTTAACAAACAATTAAACATCATGTTTTAAATTTCTGAATATCAGAAAAGAAAATTTTTCACAATGGATTTAGCTGTATTTTCCTAGTTGATTTTTTTAGCTAATAAACCTTTACTTGAGAAATAATTCTAAATGTTTTGCATAATATTTTTTTCTACTTAACTAACAAGTGGAAATCAAGTTTTAAAATTCCAAATGTAGAAAAGCAAACTTTTCACAAAAAAAAAATGTAAAACAGAGGTAAACTATAATAATTTTTTTTATTTAACTATAAAATGCAAACCAAGTTTCAAATTTCCGAATATCTGAAAAGAGAATTTTCCACAACAAAATATGTACAATGTCCTGATTCTCCGGTAAATCACCTTACCTCCTAGTGGTACTGACACGGGAATAGTATACTGGCCTACAAGGCAAAAGTCGCTAATATTATTAGTGATACTGGCTTGATTAGAATAGTGTAAGCTTGCTTGACATGATAGAACTGAGCAATGATTGCATTTGTGGTATATTGGATAAATAGGCCAACATCGGTCGATATTTGATCTCTTGCCGTCAGCAGCTAAAAACTGTGCAGGGACGGGTACGATCAGATTAGTACCCTGGTCTACTCTATTAGTTGTTACTACAAAGAATACAGCAATAGCCTCAGATGGCCAATGCCATGGTGGGCAGCTAAGGCTACATTTTTAGGGAAAATTGTAAATGTTCAACTTATTCCTAAAAAAAGAGACAAGTCTGATTCTTCAAATTATAGACCAATTGCATTATTGTCCAATCTGTCAAAAAAAAAATTAAAAATATTTTAATTTTCACATTGTCAAATTCTTAGAACAAAATAACTTCATCTCAATATGGATTTCAATCAAAATGTTCGACAACAGATCTTCTACAATTAAGAAGAAATCTTGCAGTAGCTCTAGACATTTCCAAAGCGTTTCATAGGGTATGCCATCCTAATCTTGTCAACAAGCTCCATTGTATAGGTCTTGATAAAAAAACTGTAAATCTCATCAATAGTTTTCTTGACAATAGAAAAATTATAGTTAGAGTTGATGGTTTTAACTCTGACCCCAAAATCATAAATGCTGGTGTTCCTCAAGGTTCTGCTCTTTCGTCAACTTTATTTTTGATTTACATTAATGAACTTCTTCAAATAACTAAAAGTCCTATTCATAGTTTTGCAGATGATAGCACCCTTCATACTTTCCAAAGATCATATCAACAAATATGGCAGAGCTTCTTAAAATTTCTAGGTTAGAATCTGTAGCATCTATAAACAAAGACCTCAAAACAATATCTGAATGAGGCACTCACAACATGGTCAGTTAAAATTGACCATGTTGGGAGTGCTTCTAGGTGTTACAATCTCACATAATCTTTTCTGGAACAACCATGTTGTCGACATAGCTTCAAAAGTATCTAGAAAACTAAGATTTCTTAATAGATGTAAAAAGTTTTTTACTTCTGTTCAACTTTTCCATATATATATATAAAACTTATATTCGTCCTTGTATTGAATATTGTTCCCAAGTATGGAAAAGAGCATCAAAAACTACACTGTCTCTTCTAAACTCTATTCAGAAACAAGCTGTTCGTATCATTACCGATCCAAAATTTACTAATGACTTAGATACTTTACAACACAGGCGTAATGTTGCAGATCTATAAATATTTTAAGAGCACAGTTGACCCGCAAAATCAAGCAAATTGAAATTTGTCCGATAAGTGCTGGTTCCTGTAGCTGAATAATTAAACTAAATTTAATCGCATTTTACTCGCGCAAAATAACAAAACTCAAATTATCGCTAATCATAGCAGGTTATATTTATTTATAGAATAGCTGAATGTAAGCACAAATGACATCATCTTTGCGGGTATAGCGCACATCGTTGCCGATTATATAGAGATGTATTGGAAAGATACAGTTATACTAGAACTTGTAAAAGATACTATTAGCCAAAATTTGATCCAATCTCCATTTCAATGAAAAAACTGGGCAAATCATGCAGTTTTCAGAGAATGTAAAAGGCGTCCGAATTGCAAAACATTATCAAATTTAGAAGAAAGCATCCAAATGTTGCTTTTCGGTCTCCAAAAGATGTATGGCTGAATTACCAAAATTACTTCAAAATATAAAATGCTTCTAAGTTTAAAAGCAAAAATTTCACCTGTTAAGTCCAAACATATGTATTGTGCAAAAAATTACAAGTCTTGTGTTTTAACAAAAATTAAAAATGTTTTAAATTTTTCAACAACAGTAATTTTGTTTGTGTAAATGCGCAGTGATGCAAATATGAATCATACTTAATTGTTATTAACAATAAATTAAAAATAAAATTTAGATTTTTTTAATTATTTTTCCCGTATTTCTATCAATAATTGTGATATACTAAAAAAGTTTAAACACATTTAAAAATATTGCGCACTGTAGGGTTAAGTATATTTACAAATACTACAAAATATTTTAATTAAATTATGTGTTTTATGTTTGTGTTTGTGTAGAATAAAAATTGCATTTTTACAATTAAGTTATTTTCATGAAATAATAAAACAATTTACTACGTTTTTTAGAATAAATTTGTGAGATATGTATATATATACGTACCTCGCGGATGATGCGAAGCCCAGTATACACTACAGGACTCCAGAAGCCCGGTCTTATAAAAACAGTTTTGCTGTATATTTTGCAAATTTACTCTTTAATAATGAATATAATTATATCTGATAAGCGAGGGGTAAGTTTATATAGAAATTTATTTTGTATAGATTTGTCAGGTTATGCGAGCCCTACGAGACAACACGGATATTGCGAAGCCTAAGTGCATATGTTTATATTGCCTACTGTTGATTTGACGCCCAACGGTGTTGCCAATTTTTTCGTTATTAAACCGCATAAAATATTAGAAAATCAATCGGACAAATATTTTAAGAAATGTGGCTGTTGAATGTAAGTAATTTATCACATAATAGTTTTAAATAAATAATATAATGTTAGTATTCTAATGCTATATATAGATCGTTGTAAAAAAAATAAATCTATACAATACCTAATTGTTGTTGTGACAACTAAGTAATTTCTAAATATTACATATTAATATTTAAAAAAAAATTATATTAATGTATGCAAAGCTTTATGATTGGTTATTAATGTCAATATTTATAATTTGTTTAGTAAATAATAAAAGTCCTTGGAGATGATTGTGACATTGCTTTACTCAAAAACCTCTTGGATTAAACTACTATTTTATTAGCTCAGACCATAGCCCAACAGTCTTTAATATTTATGGAAGAATGAACAGAAAGTTAAGAGTCGGTCTATAAGACCGATTAGACGTTTTTCTCACACTCTAGAACAGAGCATCACATTCCTTCTTAATATTCAAACAATTAAAAGAGTTGACAGCGTTATCTTTGACTTTACTAGACTCATCTCGCTAGCAATGGAAAAGTCTACAGGTTTTGCCAAAAGTAAAATAGATTGGGTTTCATTAGAAAACCAGACAGCTCATCTAACTTTAAATAACAAAATTTTATAACCTAATTGACCAAAACAAACTAAATCAGTTCAATGATGAGGTTATTTTTTAGGCTGATAAGCCAAAAATCTAAAGTAACTCAATGGTGAGATAAAGAAGGCAATATAAAAGTACAAAAATCAGTGCTGAAAATCCGTTCTAAATTTCTCCAACAAAGATAATCTAATGTGTAAAAATAAGCGTAGACCGTTTCTTTTTATTTATGACTAAGAAGCTTTAAATATACTTTGGAAAACATGGCCAAATTATTTCCTGACAACTCTAATGCGAGCCGTTTTACAACAAAGACTTAGATTTGGACCACTTAAAAAAAATTCACAAAAAAATAAAATATTGTAAGAAACGTCTGCTTGACATTTTAAATTGGTTTGGACGTCTAAAGTAAGAAATATGTTTCCTCATTTCAAACCAAAATTAGAACCAGGTCCTAAACAAAGCTTGAAAGCATTTTCTTACAAGGTTGTAAAGTTCCCCACTTACATTACAAGTACAATGCTAACGTCACATTTTTGTATTCATAAAAAATTCTAATAAAATTTGAGACATTTTTTACAAAATAACCTTGGACAAAATCAGAAATTACACGGAAGTTAAAAACCTATTGCCAAATCATCAACATGGTTTTAGATATGGGCTCCTTTCAACTAACTAGAGTTAAATCTAAATAATTTTTTGTATAAAACTCTTTTGTCACAAAAACTATCTTGCAACAAAAAAAATCGGAGTTTTGTATTTTTATGCAAAAATTTAGAAAACTTAATTATTAAATTATTTTTATAATAATTTGTTAAATATACCCAAAGGTTTTCTTAATTTTAAAATGAGAAGACAAAACAAACACCTTGCAACAAATTATCACTTTACCTACACAGACGCCAACTCGATCATTTATTGCAACCGCTGCAACCATTGCCACCTGCTGCCAACAATCCGCTTGCCACCACTCAACCAATACGCTTTGCTTCTAAATGCAGTTAAACTTTAACACTGCAGGGAGGGCTAAACTCTCCTGGAAGAAGCTGTTAAAAAAACACCTCTGTTAAAAGAGCAAACAGATAACATGTCATCCTTCTTTATGTTTCAAAAACCTTACAACGTGCGCACACATAAACAAGATAAGCAGAACGAGGTCAATGATACAATTAGAATCTACACGGATGGTCCAAAATCCAATAAAAGTTCTAAAGCGAGAATCTTCTCGCAAAATCTGGATCTCAAAATATCTTTATTACTAGTAACGCACACATCTATCTTCTAATCAGAAGTAGTACAACTTATGGGGTTATGAAAAAAGTAACTCGGAAAATATCTAGCAAGAATGCCTAAACTCTAACAGACAGTAGAGCGGCCTTAATTGCTATAAACAAGCTTAAAATCACATTGAAGCTAATTTTTGAATGTCATCGTGTCCTTTCTTTAGCAGCCTGTGGAAATCACATCAAGCTGCTCTGGGTATAAGGACATTCCAACAAAGTAGGTAACATTGAGGCGGACGGGCTAGCGCGTAAAGGGTCCCATATGACGTGTGAACCTGAACCTGAACCATGAACCTCAAAAGTTTAAATAACCTCCTAAAAATTAACACACACACAACGCACTGGAAAGACGCAGGGATGACACTTCTGGCTATAGACAGGAAAAGGAAACAATGACTACCTCAAATGCTAAGACAGCCGATTACTATTTGTGACTGTCACACTGCCAACTAAGAAAACACATGCACTCAATTAGTATTGGAGATAATCCAACATGTAGAGAATGTGAAATGAATGACAAGACAATCGAGCAGGTGCTATGTAGATGCCCGGCCCTCTCATACAATAGAGAGTCCATGTTGGGAAGCTGTTGGCTTGACATGGCCAGTATAGGAGAGACCCTTCAAAGCATTGTATTTGCATACATCAGTTAAATGCCAAGACAACGGAGTAAAGTCAAAACGACACTTTTCCAAATTATAACCGTAGCTCATCAGCATCAACTTTTAAAAACCATCTAAGGAGAAACCTGTAACAATGTACGAAAAATGTTTGGAATTCTAAAATAAGCATTATAGACGACCTTTTGTTAAAGAATTCCTGCTTAATATTATATTCCTCTACAAACAAGTCCACTTGCAACACAACAAAGCTCAAATAGGCAACAAGTTGTTTACTATATTAAGTCTAATTATTGCAACATCTTTGGACAGTATTATGTTGTTATTAATTGACAATTTGAATTTGATAGCACATGCCATAAAAAATTTAAAATATATTAAAAAACTGCTATAGCTAGAGTCTTACAACTTGTTTGAAGGGGATTGATAAGTTTAGAAAGTAATGCAAGCATTAAATTTAACATAGTAAAATTAAAAAAACAATTACTTAAACGTAGTACATAACCATACAAATTTTATTTATATAATATTTTAATTTTGGTTTAATACAATTATATTTATAGTTGCTGATGATGCCTTGAACGGCGAGGCCGGTTTGAATATTGGGAATAATAAAGGCATATGGAGGTGTAGAGGATTTTAATTATACAATTTAAAACTTATATTGTAGGAGCGTTATATATTCCACCAAGAGATAGTACCAATAAATATCAATTGCATACGGAGACAGTAGAAAATATAGCTATAGGTTATCCAAATGCTACTTTAGTTGTTTGTGGTGATTACAATTTACCGAATGCTGCATGGGGGTATGATGATTTGGGAGTAACATTAAGGGAGAATTCTAGTTACTCGTCACAAATTGTATGTGAATCTTTTGCATATTTAAATTTATACCAATGCAACACTATTCCAAATCCACGTGGAGTATTTCTGGACTTGGTATTTTCACATGATAAGAATCTATTAGTAAATAAAGCAGAGGAATTATTATTTCCAAATAGCACTACACATATAGAATATTGTTTACATTTAAGCAAACCTACACAAGATGCTGAACTGGGCTTTATGGAAATAGTACCAGATTTTAAAAATGCCAACTACGAAGCTATTAATCAATATTTAGCAAATATTGACTGGCATGCAACTTTGATAAAAGATAATATAGAAGAAGCCTCTCAACAATTTTATAATATTTGGTATAATGTAATTGATATATTTGTACCAGTCAAAAGATTATGGAATAGCTCTTACCCAAAATGGTATACTAGTGAACTGATAAATCTTATAAAGCGGAAGAAAGAAGCTCATAAGTGTTATAAGAAATCAAGTAGATTGGATGATTTTAAAACGTTTCAAGATCTTAGGAAAAAATGCAAAAGTGTAAGTGTCAATCTTTACAAAACTTTCTGTCAAAATGTGAGTGATAATATCTGTGATAACCCAAAATCATTTTGGAACTTTGTGAACGAAAAACGTAAAACCGATGGGTATCCTAAAAATATGTCGTACTGTGATAAAACATGTGATAATGGTCAAGATTGTGTTAATTTGTTTTCTGATTTTTTTTCTACTGTCTATGTAAACAGCAATACAAATGTACCTGATTTTAATTTTAAATGTACTGTAAATCCATCTTCTTTTAGTTAAAATGTTGTCGATATTTTCAACTGTATTGTAAAATTGAATAACTCTGTGATATCAGGCCCAGATGGAATTCCGAGCATGTTTTTAAAATCTTGTATTTGTACGCTTTCTGAGCCAATATTTGTTCTTTTTAATTTGTCTATTAAGCAAGGAATTTTTCCTAAGTGCTGGAAACAATCATATATTAAACCAATTTACAAATCTGGAAACCGTAACAACATTACAAATTACAGAGGAGTTTGTAACCAATCAATTATTCCTAAGATGCTGGACTCTATCATTGCAAACCAATTAACATGGATGTGCAAGCAAACAATTACTGATAAACAGCATGGTTTTCTTGAAGGCCGATCAACTTCAACTAACCTGCTTTCTTATCAGTCAAAAATTTTAGAATCGTTTGAAAATAAACTTCAAACAGATGCTGTATATACTGATTTTGCAAAAGCATTTGATAGAGTTAACCATAATATTTTAATTGCTAAACTGCATCATTTGGGATTTAATAAATCCGTGATAGATTGGTTACAAAGTTTTCTTACCGGAAGAACACAATGTATAAAAAAAAAAAATTATCTTTCAAAACCACTTGATGTTGTTTCTGGTGTACCACAAGGAACTCACTGTGGTCCAATTTTATTTTTGTTGTTTGTAAATGATTTGTCAGACATTTGTAAATTGTGATTGTTTAATGTATGCGGATGATTTGAAGATATTTCGGAGTATTACGACAGAAATCGATTGTAACTTGTTACAACAAGATCTAAATCGTCTAAACGATTGGTGCAATTTCAACGATTTAATGTTAAACACTGGGAAATGTTACTCAATTTCATTTCATAGAATTGGCTTAAGAGTACAGTATGAATACAAAATTGGCAATGTGCCAATCCAATTGGTAAACGAAATTAAGGATTTGGGAGTCATTTTAGACTCAAAATTAAATTTTAACAGTCACATTTCAGAAATTTGTTTAAAATCTAAAAAAATGTTAGGATTTGTTAATCGTATGTCGTTTGATCTCAATCCCAATTTGTATGTTGTATTGTATAGATCACTTGTTCGTTCAGTTTTAGAGTACAACTCTACAGTTTGGTCACCGTATCAAGTAGGTAACATACATAGAATTGAATCAATTCAATCAAAGTTTCTAAGAACTCTCTGTTACAAACTGAGCTCAAATGAAACAGTTGTACAACGTGATCAAATTGCTGAAAGGTACAATATTGGTTCTCTGAAAGAACGACGTTCGGTTATTGATTTAGGTTTTACTTATAAATTAATTCATGGAATTACATATTGTCCATTTCTATTAGGTAAAATAAATTTTAATTTTAACCAATTGAAATATACACGTCAATCCAATGTTTTTAAGTGTCAAATACATAAAACAAATTATTCTTTTTATTGTCCATTATCTAGATGCATGAGGCTTTGCAATAATCATCAAAATGAAAATAACTTTGATATTTTTAATCCAATTTTTAGTCAGTTTAAAAATAATTGTTGTACTATTAACTTTTAATTTTAGCATGTATTTTATTTAGTGTATATTATATTATAGTTTTTATTTTTATTTTTATTTTAATTTTTTTATTTAAACTTTTCTATTGTCACATTATACATTGTACATATTTAAATTATATATTATATATTTTTGTACTTATAGGCGTATGCCGTAAATAAACATATTATTATTATTAAAACAAATTAAAAAATAATAATAATATATTGTGTATTTACTTCTTCAAACATGAAATAATAATACAAGTTACTGTGTTTTTTATCCCAAATTTATTCTTACGAATACATTACTAGTTTTGGCACTACTTATAGTTATGTAACTTATTACAATAGTAACTTGTTTTATTATTTCATAAACATGAATTATCACGTAGTAGAGGTCACAACCATCAATTATATTTTTCAAACATTTTATTGTAATAGACTGTTTTATAGAAAAGCACTGATGCCAAACTTAAAGGCTTCATATAATTCATAAAACATGATTGGCTCCTAACATCCGTAAAACATATGTACTGTATATGCAGTTTAAAACAAAAGCCCTCTATAGTTGCATTTAATGAACTATAAGTGTATAATTTGCGATAGTATACCGACATAGGAAGCCCAATAAATTTTGCTAAAAAAGTACAGGATAGTTTCATTTTTCATATCTGTTCATTATACATGAAAATTTTTAGGAAGCCCACAATCATTTCATTTCATATTGATGGTTAATGCGTCTATATATATATATATATATATATATATCATATAACTTATTTCATCTGTAGAAGTAAAGCCAAAACTAGTAATGTATTCGTAAAAATAAATTTGTGATAAAAAAAATAGTAAATTGTTTTATTATTTCATTAACATGAATTATCACGTAGTAGAAGTCACAACCATCAATCATATTAAGTTATTTTCTATTACTACATCAATAATATATAATAATAAACACATGTTTTGTTTGTTAGAGTTAACCATACAAAATTTAAAATTTTGAAATATGTTGTTTGTACAGTATCACCAAAGGTAATATCATTAGTAGTAGTCTCATCGTTATCAAAAATTACAACAAATTTTATTACTAACAAAAAAAATACCCCGAATGCAAAGTAGAATGCATATTTTCCAAAGATTGGTAATTAATCAAAGAAATAATTATCAATTAATAATCAGACTACAAGTTATATTTAAAAAAAAAATGAGAATAATAATACAAATCCGACTTATTATTCATGTGACTTGACATGACATTAGAAGAATAACTAAGTTTGTGGACAGCTTATTGAATATATGCTTAATATAGACATTTATAACAATTAAAAACATATAAGCATATATTCAATTAGCTGTCTAAAAGTTTTAATAAAATACATGAAATTAAAAGTTAAGTTATTCTACTAATAGTTTATAAAGTGCTTTATTAAGAGTTGGATATTATAGTGTTAAATTAACTAAAAAAATATTATGTTTATTCTATAAAGCATATTTTTTTGAAAATGCACATGTAGAGTATTTTTGCCTAAACATACTTGCTTCTGATTTGTACATATATTTTTTTTGTTTTTTTTGCATGTCGCACTACCTTCGAATTTTCAAAAGTAATATACTTAATGAGTATCATAGCTTCCAGATTTGAGTCAGGTGCATACCCTAAGTCCCCAAGAAAACAATTGAGTACTTGCTAATTAGATTTTACGCCAAACTTTACATCAATATACTTTGTTTCAATTTTTTTATATTATCATATTTTTATTATATTTTAAATTTTCATCTCCTAAACAAAAACTATTAGAATTTAAGCTTTAGGACTATAATTTTTTTTTATTTTTACCAAATATGTATAGGCCATTAAGATGATGTATTGTATGTATTAGGATAAAAAACTACGGTCGATGACCATTTCACAAAAAAATTTCTTTTCTTTTTTCTAATTGTATTGTAAAAATAATGTTATATACCTCCTGTAATGTTTCTTTTTATGAATAAAAATGTCATATATAATTTTTTTTTAAGTAAGATAAATGGTTTACTTTTAAAACTTCAAAGGCAGTGCGACACGTGTTCTTTTGAATCTTAAGGGCTAAAATTTGGCATAGGTTACTTTTTTTTGCATAAAGATCACTTTCTGAGGGTGCACACAACAAAATTCCACAAAAAATATTTTAAGAACCAGTCTAATATACACATGTATTTATTTTTTTAGTTTCTCGGATTTATGTTTTACTTTTTCAAAATTTTAATTTAGTTTCTTTGTCTTTTAATATTTATTTTAAGTTAATTTTTTGGTTATAAAAATAAACTACTACTAGCTAAGTTTATAATATTAGTTACATATAAATATTTTTTACGTATATTTCGGTCAAATACATTGTCTTTCCTCAGCACCATAATTTAAAAAAATATAAAATAAAAATCCAAAGCTAAGTGACAAAAATTATGAAAAGACACTTTTAAAGTGGTTTGATGAGGCGGATGATATTTGTGATGAAAATAGCAAACTTTCAAGTAATAAAGATTCTGATTGCAGATTTATAGTGGAAAGTGAGCATGACTCTAATTCAATTGAAGAAGTTAGATGAAAATGATATTGGCACAGAGAAAGAAATTTTTCTTGAGAAAAATAAATTCACTTGGACAGCTGAGCCAATATAATATCTCAGATGCCTGGCCCGCAAGGTCGTGCTAAACTCACAACTGCAAGTCCAGAAGATATGTGGAGTTTACTCATAGATGATAATATTTTGTCCGAAGTTCTCCTTTGGACCAATACACACATTGAAAATATAAAACATAGATACAAAAAACAAAATCAATCAGAACTAAAATTATTAGACATGATTGACATGGTTGTAACAATATTTGTAAGGAAACATTTTAAACATAAAAATAACTATACCTGATCTTTGATGCAATTAATACAGGGAGTTTATAAATGAATGGGATTATGTAATCACTTTAAATATGCCGCCTTGTTAAAATCGTTCACTATACTACATATGTTTTCATATGTTTGCTTGACAGCTGTCAAAGTTGATCTGTCAAAACAAATAGTTTAGTGAACAATTTAAAAAAAGCGGCACATTTAAAGTGATTACATAATCCCATTCATTTATAAACTCCCTGTATATATATAATAATAAGGCAAAAATACTAAATAAATCAAATCGGTCAATTTGACCGGGTAACAGTAAGTACGTAACTAAAATAGGCTAACAGCAGTTACGGGTTAAGAAAAAACCAGTCAAGGATTTTTGAGCTCCACCGCAAAATATTGAAAACTGCCTCTCAGAGACGTTTTTTCTCATTTTTTTTTATCTGATCATAAACTAGTGCAAAATTCTATTCATAACATGTCAAAAATAACAAAATCATACAAATAATACAACAACTGTTGAGGCTGCTTTAGAAAGTTCTGATTATTCACTTATTACTAAAAATTTCTAGAAAACAATAAATTTATTGCAAAGTATATCAAAATCTTCAATTCCTATTCAAAATGATCAATCTAGTTACTAATAAAAAAAAAGCAGTTATTTTTGCTAACTAATTTGCATTTAATTCTACTATTCTAAACCTTCCTACTGTTGTACCTACAATGCCGACTAGTGGTAAAATGATGGACCAAGTTCATTTTAGCCAACGGGTTGTTAAAAAATACCTTTTTAAATTAATTAAATTTACCTGATACCTTTCTGGTATAGATAAAATTTCACCTATTATTTTTAAAACAATTTCAAGCTCCTATTCTGACTAAAATATTTGCCTTAACATACAAAAAAAATCAATTATAACCCAATTGCAATCTCAGATACTCAATATGGGTCTCAATCAAATCCTACAACAGATCTTCTGATTTATGTTAGTCACAAATAGAATTCTACTTTAGACAAACCTGGAAAAACCTTGCAGTAGCTATAGACATTTTCAAAGCATTTGATAAGGTATGGTACCCTAGTGTTATTAAGTCTTGATCACAAATCTGTAACGCCCGGTTTCTCCAGCATGGCTTAAGACCTAACTAGACATTAAGCTGCATTTTAAGACGTAAGCTCAACTTGCACCATAGCAAAATTAAATTTTATTTGCGCCAACCAGAGATAAAATACAAGATGCCAATTTTGAAAGCTGGAGCTTCGAAACGTAACATTAATATTATTTTATTAAACTCAAAACAATTATTTACTACTACTTGCCTCTGTATACTATAATGCATATTAATATTGATTTTAATATTTAATAAATTACAGTATAATTGACTTCAATATATATATTTATATATATATAGAGATAACGTTAATGTAATAACTTTTGACATTTATATTTCATAATAAATTAATTAAGACAAGAACGCTTGTTTCACCAATTAGAAAACGGCATTGCTAATATCGGTAACATTTCCAAATCTATCCAGATCCTAGCAAAGGCGTTTCAAACTCGACATAAGCTTCGTTGATGCTGAGCTGAGCTTGATCAAGTGACGTTGGAGAAACTGTGCGTAACAGCTCATTCCCACTTGTCGGGCCAGGATTTTAATCGGGTGTTGCAGTGGCACAGCATTTTATATTGAAGTATTCACACTTGTCTGACACCGATTTTGTGTCGGCGCCGATAATAGGTGTCGGGTGTTTTGCCAGGCCGGAAAAAAATCGTGTCGGGTCTCGCTCGCCTATAAGCAAGTATGGCGCTGTTCACATTTATCGGATGTCGAGACCCCTTATTCCGCCCACACGTTCTCAGATCACGTACACACACACATCGTGGCGCGCAAGCAGAGTTGTTTTTATTGTACGCACGTTTGGCGTTTCGTAATAATGGAAACAAATATAAATCCTGAACTATTAATCACACTAGTTCAGGAAAGAGGTGTCCTTTGAGACAAAACATTAAATGTCCATTCGCCTCGCATAGACTGCCAAAAAATGGCTCCAGCTTTGATCGGGTCCGACAACCGACTAGATGCCGACTAGTGTGAACAGAGTCGCCGACATCCGATTAAAATCCGGGCCCGACACCCGGCAAGTGGGAACGAGCTCTTAGAGTTATCAATAGTTTTCTTGACAGTAGAACAATTACAGTTAAAATTGATGGTTTTCACTTTAAAAGGAGGTTTTGAAACTTGATGTTTACCACAACTTCATTTAAATAGCCCTTTTACAAAAAATTATAAAATACAATATCAATAAATATATCCAGAATAGGCCTATAACATAATGTTATGCAGAGGTGGGCTGGAGCCGGCTCGGTCCGGCTCGCGCGAGCTGGTTGTTAAAATTTTTGAAACTCGGCGAGCTTCTTGTTAAATTACCCCTAAAACCAATAAATAAGCCATTTTAAAAGTATGTTTATGCAAAATATGCACATAAGGATAAGAAAGGGGCACAATAATGATGTTTCTGCAAATGACCAAGGCATATGGACTCTACATTAATTAATTAATTAATTATGCATATACATAGTATTTTAAATTTAGAATATCAGTTTTTTTGTGCAATAAATGTTTTGTTAAGTTATTTTGTGCAATAAATGTTTTGTTTTGTTATATATATTATATATTTTATACTGTACATAAATAAATGAAGACAATGTACTCATTTACCGTTTTTTTTTTCTTCGAAATAATAGCGAGCCGGTTGTTCAAAAATTGGCAGCCCACCTCTGATGTTATGTTAATATAATTAATATGTAATTGAATTTATAGATAAACGCGTGAAACAATTTTTTGCAGTCCAAAGTTAAGTAACTATACAACTAATGGCATTTTCGACTGTCACAAAATTAACACAATTAAAACTTTTTTCTTCTATGTTCGTCTACTTCTTTTTTTAACTGCCCTCATCCAATCTATCCCTCTTCCGTCCCCTTTCAATATCTCATTTTTTCCCATCTGTTCTTCTCTCATTTCGTTACACTCTTTCAACATATGTTCCATAGTTTCCTTCCGTCTCTCCGCACATTCTGCACATTTTCAAATTCTCTTCCATCCAAAATCTTGTCACTCGCTCTTCATTACCACATCTATCGCTCTCTAAGTACATTGGCAGTTTACATTCTATAATATGTTCATAATTTGCGCTGTACCTTGACTCTTTCACTCATATTCTCTTTTCTTGCCTTTGTATATCTCTATCTCTTTCCATAATTTCGTACCATGTCTCCCTCCAGATTCTCTCATTCTTTCAATTTCTTGGCTAGCATACCCATTTCTATTGTAATAATTTTCCTTGATCTCCCCTAGCTTTCCATTTCTTGCTCTCATTTTCTCTTTCATGCATTCTTGTAAGATTTTACATTCGTGTCTCTGTCATTCTTTCTTCATACTTCATTGCTCTTTTTCCTGCTTCTACTCTTAACTTATTAAATAATTAATTTTTTGACTTCCTCCAGCACAATATATACTGAGGTTTCTCTTTTTAAACCCAGCACCCATCTCTAATATTTTACATGTATTGCTTCTAATTTTTCTTGTTCCTTCCATCCCCATATTTCTAACCCATACAAAATCGTACTCCTAACTAAAGTATCAAACATAAGTCTTTTTATTTTCATACATTCAAATTTTCTTTCACTTATTTCCCAAATTTGTCCCACTACTTTATTTGCTTTTCGAGCCATCTTTTTAATGTAATAACTTCTAAACTTTTTTTTCTAAATTTTTTTTTAAAACTTTTCATCATCTCTTTCATTTCTTTTGCTTCTTTTGCTAGTATTACCATGTCGTCAGCATAACTAGTTGATTGTGTTTTATAGCTAATAAACCCTTACTTGGAAGAGGATTCCAAATGTTTTGTTTCATATTTGTTTCTACTTAACTAACAATTAAAAATCAAGTTTCAAATTTCCAGTTATCAAAAAGGACAACTTTTCACAACAGGCACTACCACTAAATTAGTTGATTGTGTTTTACGGCTGATGCACTCTTACTTGTAAAAGAATTTTAAATGTTTTGTTTAATAATTGTTTTTAATTAACTAGCAAATGGTAATCAAGTTTCAAATATATATCGGAAACAAAAACTTTTCACAACAGAAAATAGAGCTAACCTAGTTGATTGGGTTTTTCAGATACACCGTTACTTAGATGAAAATTCTAAACTTTTGTTTAATATTTGCCTCGGTTTAACAAAATGATGAAAAATAAGGTTTAAATTTCCGGGTATAGAAAACAATAACATTTCTCAACAAAAAATATAAAATACAGCTAACTTAGTTGAATGAGTCTTTTGGCTAATGAACTCTTACATGGAAAAGAATTCCAAATGTTTTCTTTAATAATTGTTTCTATTTAACTAACAAATGGAAATCAAGTTACTAATTTTCAAATATCAAAAAAGACAACTATTTACAACATAAAATATAAAATACAGCTAAACTAGTTGATTGCTATTCGGCTAATATACCCAATACTTGTGAGATGATTTCAAATGTTTTGTTTAATATTTATTCAACTAACAAATAGAAATCAAGTTACAAATTTTCAAATCCCAGAAAAGACAACTTTTCACAGTGGAAAATACAGCTATACTAGTTGATTGTGTTTTTCGACTAATACAGTTTTATTTGAGAAAGAATTCTAAATGTGTTGTTTAATATTTGTCTCTATTAAACAAACAAACAAAAAACAGTTTCCGAATATAGGAAAAAAAAACTTTTCACAACAAAAAACGTAAAATTGTTAATTTTGTTTTTTTGGCACAACACACTCTTATTTAGAAAGAGATTCTAAATATTTTGCTAATATTTGTTTCTATTTAACTACAAAATGAAAATCTTTTTACAATCAAAAAAATAAAATACAGCTTAACTAATATAATAGTGTTTTTTTAGCTAATAACCCCTTATTTAAGACATAATTCCAAATGTTTTGTTTAATATTTATTTCTACTTATCTAACAAATAAATCAAGTTTCAAATTTTCAGATAAGAGAAAAGAAAACATTCACAATAAAAAATCTAAAACACAGTAGTTGATTTCAAATGTTTTGACTAACATTTGTTTCTATTTAACTAACAAATAGAAATCAAGTACAAATTTTAAAATATCAGAAAGAACAACTTTTCACAACAGAATATACAGCTAAAGATTGTGTTTTTCCACTAAAACACCCTACTTGGGAGAGGATTCTAAATGTTTCGTTAATATAATTTAATAATTATCTCTATTTAACAAACAAATAGAAAACAAGTTTCAAATTTCCAGATATCAGAAAAGAGAACATTACACTACAAAAAATGTAAAATACAGCTAAGTTTGATGTTTGTGTGGCTTATACACAAGATTCTAAAACTGTTGACTAATTTCTTTCTATTCAACTACAAAACGAAAATCAAGATTTAAATTTCCGGATATCAAAAATGAGAAGTCTTTAAACAAAAAATGTAAAATACAGCTAACATAGTTGATTGTGTTTTTTAGCTAATACACTCTTATTTGGGTTAAAGATTCTAAACATTTTGACTAATATATCTTTCTATTAATCTAACAAATAAAAATCATTACTCTTAAGACGTATGGTTTTAAAGTCGCTATTGTATTTTAAGTGGGTGATTTTAAATTGTTAAATTATTATTGTGTGAATAGTGTATGTGCAAAATTATATTATGTGCCTTAATTTAAATTATTTAAAAACCCTAATTATTTATAATATAAAAATTTTCCACTGTATGATGATTTCTGACAATCTTGAAGTGTTGTTAAACTTCGTAACCTAGTCTAGTCTAGTGGAAAGCAACTCTGGCATTCATTCGGAAGGTTGTGTGTTCAAATCCTTTAAGCCAATATATTTTTATTTTGCTTCTTTTTATCTTATACGTTTTATTTTTTGTTATTTATCCCTTTAATTTTATTAATTAAATTGAAATTCCAATTTAATTTTATGTTTTTTATCCTATATATATTTATCTTAACAATTTTCCATTCTGTGGCCTACCTCATCCTAAGTGTATGTGTTTAAATAATAATTAGTCACTATGAAGGGCCGCATAAGTGAAAAACTGTGTCCATGTGTCAAATTTTTCCTTATTTTTCAACATTTCCTATAACTCGATATAAATTGGTTAAAGTAACAGAACTGGTCCCAGAAACTGACGCGATAAATCAATCATTCCGAAACGGCAATATAAGTAACATGAATATTACGGTTATAGACAATGAGGAAGAAAATAAATATATAGATTTATTATCTGATTTAAGAAATAAACTTTCTGATAAAGATGACTATTTTAAATGACAAAATCTTAAAATTAGATAAAGTTGTAGCATCACTTCAAAATGAACTTGATGGAAAAAATAAAATAATATTTTAAAGATGTACATATATATATATATATATATATATATATTAGACTGCACCTTAAATTTTTTTTGTGAAATTTTTTTGTCTGTACCCTCAAAAAGTGATTATTATGTAAAAAAGTAACCTATGCCTTTTCAACCCTTAAGTATCAAAAGAACACTTGTCGTACTGCCATGTTTTAGTGAAACTTGGTGTAAAGAAATACATATTGAAATAAAAATTTACTTATGCTAGCCTGACACTGTGTATTTTTATGAACAACTTTCTATATATATTTTAGCAAAAATAAATGAAAGACGGAATTCTATTGGCCGATTCTGCTGCGCGTTAGCTGTTTGAGATTGTTTATTTTTAATCGAGTTGACATACCTTACAAAATTATATTTTTCTTCAATTTTGGTTATTGTTGTGGATGGCCAATTCTTAATAATTTCCTTTAATATTTGTTCTAATGCCTCATTCCTCGTGCTTATTTTTATATTTAAGTAATATAAAGATCTTGTTATTCATCATTTTGCTAATTGCACTTTTTATGTAATAAAGATGTTATTCTTCCTTATAATTCTAAGAATGCTGATAAGCATTTTTTTTAACCCGTAACCACAGACAACGGGTCATATTGACTCCTTCCAGGTACTGAATTCCTAGTTTCTCCACAACTCTGCTAAATATACACCTGTAGTTTTAGTACAAAGTTATTTGTCAAAACAGTGTGTTGATAGTTTTCTGTTTATTATGTGATAAAAGTCAAAAGGGTTCAAAAAGACGTCAAGTCTGTGTTTGAGTAATTTTTTTTTTTAATGTAAAAATATATGGTTGAAATTGTTTTTATAGTATTACTTGTTTTTTTATGTTTATTTAGATTCAAATATACCTATTATCTTACAAAAAGAGAACTTTTGTTATCACTTTTTTGTGTGTATTCTATAAAGTGATGCTATGTCAAAATTGATGTAAAAAATGTATTCCAAATAAATTTGCTTGTAAGTACACATTGTTTTGGTATAAATCTAATAACCTTATGCATAGTCATATTTAGTAGCTACTAAGGTGCTACACATTGAATATATATAATATAGAACGCTCATTCCCATGTATATTTTGGAAGCGCACGTAATTAGTACATTGGCATTCTGATAGATTGAACCTTATGTTACTTCCTTCTCTGTTTGGTAGTTTTACGCGTTGGTGAACTATTCGGGTTCACATCAAGCAAGATGCGGAGCATGATATAATAGTTCAGCTAGAATTTAAGTACTTTGTTATATAATTAAATTAAATAAATAGTTTTTAGCAATCAAACTTTAATAAACAAATTTTTAATAAAAAGATTAAAATAAATGTTTGTCTACCAATAGAAAAGACTAAAACAATTTAAACTATTAATATTATATAACTGCACAATAACACCATATCAACACAGTAACAGACTAAACTAATGACAGATTTTTGATTTTTGAACGACAATATTGTATTAAGTAACATAAAACAAAAGTCGACAAAAAAATTCATTATTATAATATTTCGTATGATTTCTTGAGTTAAGAAATGAGGAAATATTAATGTCACGATAAAAAAGTTTGTTTGCACGATAGCAAATCAACACAGTAATACCCTAAACTGTCGACAGATTTTTTAATTTTTCTACGTCTGACTTTGCAGGATATAATAATATTAAGTAACGACAAAGCAAAATTGTTGCAATGATAAAAAAATGCAATGCCCAATTAAATAAATTTTACGACGCCAAAATAATGCAATCCACGACAAAATAATACATTACACAACAAATGATATACGTTGCACTTCAGAATAGTATATGGCACAAAAAATATATTCCACGACAGAATTATATATTTCACGACAAATAAGTCTCGCACGAATATTTTTGTATTGTCAATATAACCGAATATATAAACTGAATATGTATCCCGCATCCAATAACTTTATTTACCATCACATCTAATATTAAATAAATGATATCAAAATAATTAAATATTTAACATAGAAAAAAGTATATTATGAGACACAGCTTTTAGATGCATTTACAGCCTTGCCAATATCTCTATAAACAAAAGTAAAACATATTATTTTAAATTTAGCTACAAATCAATGTAATATTATTATGCAAAAACAAAAGCAGAAATATAAAAAATAACTAATTTTGCAAATTAATGTACAGCAAATTAGCAAATTAATAATTAGAATAATGTAGACTATTATTTTAATTATTAATTAGGATAATAGTAAGTTTAAATTATTCTAATTATTAATTTTCTGTCGATCAAACATCCTATTATGTCGGGCATTTGTTTTATTTTGTCGTGTTAAAGTTATCGTTCTAAAAACTTTTTTTGTTGTTGATGGGTTCTATTTAACCGTTCATATGTTGTCGTGACTTTCATATTCTTACCGTGCATTCTCTTTTTCGGTCGTAGAAAGTATTTAAATGTCATCAAATATATTTATGCTGTCGTTTAATATTCTTTTTTACATGTGAAATATTTTTTTGTCGTGAAATATATTTTTCGGTCAAAACTTTTTAGGGATGTTATTTAAAATTTTCTGTCGTGCAAATAATCTTTTTATACGCTCGTTTATCCTATTCTGTCAGGTCGATAAATCTAACCCATTTAATTATACACTCTATATACTAGATTTATTAGATAACAATCTTTTAAAGTATTTAATTTTGAATTATCTTACACGTCGCTTTATTATTGTTTTAAATTTTTTGATTTATTCTGGCTTGTTTGGAACAAATTAATTAATATTAATAAACCTATAATATATTCACAATATTTTTCACATTATAAATTTAATTAGTTATATTTTATTAATCAATACTTTTTTTAATATTAACCGTAAACGGTCAATTTTTTAAAATACAGTAAAGCTCCCCTAATCCGAATCGCTTTAATCCGGATGTCCTTGTAGTTCGGACAAAATTAAAAAATATAAATTTTACATTATGTACCTTGTAATCCGGACCGATTTAATACGGATTGGCCGACAGACCACAGTTTCCGTACCTAGCATGCCGGAGAACTTTTGACCAACGAAAAAGAAAAAGTGAAATACCAGAATATTAGTTTATTTCAACATAGCACCAAAACGGCCACACAAACCATTAACTAGAGTCAAAAAACAAGAAATAATACAAAAGTTGCGCAATGGAGGTTAAGCAAGGTTGCATTCGCCAGACTAAAGTATCGCAGTTTTTCTTAAAAGGTTTCATTTTTTTCTTGAAATTTTGTTCTATTGTCATTACTTAATTATTTTATTATTGTTTCAGTAATCCGGATTGTTCAATAATTCGAATCAAGCCATGTTTTGATTGATCCGGATTAGCAGAGCTTTACTGTAACTAAAGTTTTAAAAAGCATTACATGTTATAAAAAATGTCGCTTGGCGCTTTTTTAACGGTACAATCACCTATATTTGCTTTATTCAACTTATTTAAAATGTAAGTTTGTTTATGCTCTGCAATATCAAATTCTTTACATAAAAATAGTTGACACTCTTCACTTTTAAACTTGTTATAACACCTTTTTGCTTTTCAGCTAATTCACTTTCATCTAAACTGCTAGAATTTGTAGAAATTGATGGTTTGTTAAAATCCAAAGTAGTTAATTCTAAATTATTAGTTTTTGTATTATTTTTGCATCGACTAGACCCAAGGTAAGTAAATCGTCTTTTTCACAATTTGCTTCTAACGGTAGACGTGTTTTAAAATTTTAATAAAAATCAATTTAGAAGAGGATCTGGTAAATTGTACAGTAAAATTTCTGTTATAACCCTCTTTGTCAAAATATAGAAAATCAATTTTCTACCACATCTTGGTTTAGTTAGTGCAAATATATAGATAACTGCTTTTATTGTGTTTGTGTTATATATATATATATATACATTATTATTATCAAAACAAGGTGGTCGTTAATTTAATTTTACGCCTTCATTACACTATCTACTTTAATTAATCTATTAATTAACTTTCTCTACATTTTGTTTTATAAGAAGCTTTTCATCTGACATAGCACAAACAAATGGATTAAAAGCATATTTACATATGCTATTTAAGCAATTTGAAAAAAATTTACAGTATTTAGCGTTGTAGCCAAATTTAGTCATTTTAAATCCACACAGGATTTTATTGACGCAGCAAATATGTTTGAAAATTGTTTGAAAATGTTTGCAACGTTAGTTTACAAGAAATTTTTTAAATGGATTTAGATCTACATGTAATTTTGTTATTTTCAGTAACATTTTTGAAGTATTACATTTGATTAATAATAAAAGTGTTTCTAATACCAATAAATAAAATTCTTTTTTACAGTATTGTCAACAAAATCATTTTGAATCAAAATATTTTCAAATAAATGAAGCACATACTTAAACTTTTTTGTTTTCAATTAAAATATAAGGTTTAATTGAGGCTTTTTGTTTGTTTGTTTGTTTTGCTGGTGCATTTGATAACAAAATATGCAAACGACAGTTTTTAATTAGAATACAATCCTTCCAGAATAAAAACTAAAACATGTTGTCCAATCTCAAGGTGTCGGTCTAACGGACCCATATCAATAAATCCTTTAACATAGTCTAGCACACAAGTGTACTCTAAGAAAGATTCAATTTTTTTTAATTAAAACATACCGTACAATTTTTTTCTTGCTGTCATTGTCTGTGATTTTAATTTTATTTGTTGCAAAAATTTGGCGCTAAATCCATGTTTAAATGTGAATTTTCAATCCACTTCTTAAATATAAATTATGCCAGGTAAACATATCTTTTCTCTTCTAAAAAAAATGTACGCAGATGGTGATTTTTAATAAAAAAGATTAAAAAAATTACGTTCTGCCTTTAACCACTTTGTTTTATTTTATGTAACAACTTTATACTGACTATAGTTTTTGAAGAAGTAAATGAAAAATTAAAATTATTAGTTTGATCGCTGTTCAAATCTAGTTTTTGTTTAACAAAACCTTCTAGTTTGTTAACAAATTCTTGATCTTTAGCAGGTGTTTCATCTTCACTTAAACTTGGCTGATTTTCTGTTTTAAATTGCAATGTTGCACTCAAGTAAACTCTAGTTGGTTTAAAAAATTCTAACGTTTCCGGCGACTGTTTACAAGTAGACAATGATTTTATAATTCACAGGAAGTGCAGATTTAAAGAAAACAAAATCATCCATTTCTTGCAAAAGTGGAATCTTTAAAAAAACCACCGCATTAACTTATCTTCATTATAAGATGCATTTCCTACAATAATAAATGATATTGATAAAATATCATAAAATCTAATTAAATTTTTACAAATTTCTAAACATTTTATTATTTGTAGACAATAATAATTAAAAAAAGTTATGAATAAAAGTATTAATCAAGTAAAAACTGCAAAAATGTATTACGCCGATTATGTTGTAAAGACTTACAGAATTGTGATCAAAACCTATACAATGTTAATAAGATTATTATGTTATACCATCTGAAATGCTTTGAAAATGTCCAGAACTAATGCAAAGTTTTTAATCCTATATATTTTTTTTAGTTTGTATTAAATTGTTGCAATGTTTACAAACTTTTTTATAATCCTGTCTCTAGTTTGATCAAAACCATTACTGATAAACTTTGACTGGCAATATATGCCTATCATAAAATAATCTAATCAGTTGTTAAAGATATGCATTTCTTATATTTGCTTAACTATAATAAAAATTAAATATAAATAGGTAATTTCATTACTTTTCGACTAATTTGAAAAAGTCGATTTCTTGGATTTTGCTCAAATTGAGTGTTTGTTTAGAATCATAAGGTTAATTTGAAGAAAACGCCGATTTTCACGATTTTTGACCATTTAAAACCTTTTGATAAAGCCCGATATACCATTTCAAACATAGATAATCTTTTTTCTTGTGGTCTGAAGAGTGTTTACTGAAATTTTGACTAAAATCAAAATAGTGCTACGTATTGATTTTATAAGTCTTGTGTGATCACTTTAAAGAAAAATTAAACACGAATAAATCTAGATCACGTGGAACAAATTTTGTTAAGATTTAAAAGTATTAAAAAGTATTCTTATGCAAGCATGGCGCATGCTGCAGATCACGAGATGTCGTAGCCAACCGAATATTTACAATGCCCAGCAGGCCTTTTCATTGTAAATGCCGAATTTAACACATTAGTTTTTATGTTACACCACGTACACTGCGCGTTCACGCGCAGCTTATTATTAATAAATATAATAAAACGTTTTTGATCTAATATTATAATCCAACCATAAAATTTGTTAAATAAACAATTTGATTGATTATTATTTTTGCAAGTACTACTAGTAGTGTAGAGAAAGGAACTAGTAGTTTTTTCAATTAAAAACATTCTTTTTATTTATTAAAACGTTGCAATTTATTAAAAGATTACATTGTATTTATTTTATTTTATATTTATTATATACAATAGATAATTTACGATCTAAAAAATTGGAAATATAAACTATTTACTTTTTAAATAATTAATTTGTCAACTAAATAATTTGTAAAAAATAGCCCTATAATATTATTTTCAATCATAATTCAATGGAAATAATACACACAAAATTTTGATATATTCAAGTAAATAGTTACCTAACGTCTCATTAACTTTAATAAAATGCCGAGATATGTTTTTAGGGATGCGTATATTCACACGTTATTCAAGAACGGACGTATGCCGCTCTACTACTACTAGATTGAACTTTATTAGTATGGAATAGCGCCACCAGAAGTTGCACAAAGAAGTTACTTCCAAATTTGCGCTGCATAGCCGTCCATATGAATGAGACTTCTATATTATATATATTCAATGGTGCTACTAGCTGAATATTACTGTTGACCGAAGACATAGTAATATTAATAATTATAAAACATTAGTAGCCTGATTGTCTTGTTTTACATGTGATTAAATACATTGTAAATACAGGGAGTTTATAAATGAATGGGATTATGTAATCACTTTAAATATGCCGCCTCTTTAAAACTGTTTACTATACTACATATGTTTTCATATGTTTGCTTGACAGCTGTCAAAGTTGATCTGTCAAAACAAATAGTATAGTAAACAATTTAAAAAAAGCGGCACATTTAAAGTGATTACATAATCCCATTCATTTATAAACTCCCTGTATAACCCACAACTGTCAGTTGTAAATATTGTGACATTTATCATCATTTAATGACATATTGCTCTATTTATTGCAATGTATAATAATATTTAAATATTAGCACCAAAATGTAGTGGTTGCGTCAAGTATAATTAATAAAATAAATTAATTGTATTCATTTTAATTATTAAATTAGTTTACTGTTTTTCTGTAAGATGGTAGCACAACCAAAATCAAGTTATAAAAATTAATGTGGCATCAGCAAACACATCTGATGCTGTTCATTTTGACTGTTTAAAATTTACTCAGATTACTCATAACAGTTGTTTATTAACTAAGCTTAGTAGCGTTTTAAATATTACTATGCATACGGTCAACAGTAATATTCAGCTAGTAGCACCTTAGTAGCTAAAAAAATATGACTATGCATAAGAGTGTTAGTGCTCAAATAATATTATTATGTTGTCAGAGTTGCATTTCACGTTATTTTGCATTTTTTTAAGTAGAGGTTATTATGACTACACGTCTGTGCTGACGTGACGCTGTTTTCACGTCTGTGGTTACGTGTTAATATAAAAACAAATGTAAACATAATTAGCATGCATTCTTATATCTATACTTGTAGAACTAACATTTAATAATAAAATTTATTATTTAAAAAAACCAATAATTGAAAATCAATTATATTTCTTGTAAATCAGCTGAGTACATGTGCCGCCATTATTGCTTACATACGTAAAGTTGCTTTCCTTTTGCCAAGTGAGGTAAGCCAAAACACAAACTTAACCTCATAAATATTTATTTTTTTAATTAATATTCACTTGTCGTTGTTTACAATTTTTTACATTTTTAAATTTCTAATGAAATTACCGTTTTTATACTCTATCGACCTCACAAACCTGGTTCTAGCAGGCCGAAGGTCCTTCCGAGTATGAGTGATGAAATGAGGCGAGATGATTATTGTTTGTTTGTTTGTCGCTGAAACAATGAATGCTGCCGCTTTTAAATTTCTATTTATTTACAAAATGGAAATCAAATTTTCCAATATCGGTAAGGGTAACATTTAACAACGGAAAATGTAAAATACAGCTAATCTAATTGATTGTGTTTTTCAGCTAATACACCCTTACTTAGATGAAAATTCTAAACGTTTAGTTCAATACTTGTCTCTTTTTTAAGAAACAAATGTAAATAATAGTATTTGTTTCTGATTATTGCACAGTTTAAAATAATTGTAATGTAAAATCAAATGTAAATAAGTTTCAAATTTCTGGATATCAAAAAGGAGAAATGTTTACAACAAAAAATGTATAATAAAGCTTAACTATTTGATTGTGTTTTTCGGCTAATATACCCTTACTTCGAGGATTCAAAATGTTTTGTTTAATAATTGTTTCTATTTAACAAACAAATAGAAAGAAGTTTTTAAGGGTTGAATTGAAAATGTTTTGACTAACATTTGTTTCTATTTAATTAACAAATAGCAATCAAGTTTTAAATTTGCGGATATCGGAAATGAGTTCTTTTCACAACAGAAAATGTAAAATACAGCTTAACTAGTGGTTTGTTTTTCGGCTAATACACCCAATACTTGAGGGAAGATTCCAGATGTTTGTTTAATATTTGTTCCTATTTAACTAAGAAATAGAAATTAAGTTTTAAATTTAGGAGAACATTTTAAATTTACAGATATCAAACAAGAGAACTTTTTACTTCTCTCTAAAAATGTGAATTAGAGAAACAAATTTGATTGTATTTTTTTGTTAATACACCCTTATTTGAAAATGGGATTTCAAATATTTTGATTAATAGTTGTTTTTATTAAAATAACAAATAAAAATCAACTTTCAAATTTCTGAATATCGGACAGGATAACTTTTCACAACGGAAAATGTAAAATACAGCTAAACTAGTTGATTGTGTCTTTTGACTGACACATCCTTATTTGAGGAATGATTGTAAATGTTTATATATAATAATAGTCTGATTGCAAAGTTGATTTTCATCTGTTACTTAAATAGAAACAAATATTGATATAAACATTTGAAATCATTCCTCAAATAAAGGTGCATCAGCCAAAAAACACAAATAACTAGTTTAGCTGTAATTTATATTTTCCATTGTGAAAATTAACATATTTGTAAATAGCAAAATGAATGAAACGTTTTGTACTACAAAAGGTGTGAGACAAGGATGCCCACTCAGTCCAAGCCTGTTTACAACAGCAAAGCTGAGAATGGCGCAGTCAGGTGGGATTGTAGTGGGTAGTGGGTAAGTGTGGGCGCTAGCGTATGCAGATGACATAGCAATTGTTGGAAGAGAAGCAAATGAAACAAAACAATGATTGTATGTTTAGAAAGATACTTTAGAAAGAAAAGTTAATGTGAAAAAAACAAAAATAATGATGTTCACAAATGAGGGAGAAAAACAAAAGTGAAAACATTTAAATATTTAAAATATGCATTTTGTACAGCTAATAACGAGAATGAACATATAAAAGAGATGACACAAATAGCAAATTAAATAGTAGGGGAAGTATGAGAACTAGGAAAAAAATAATTTAAAAATAAATGCATTGATATTCAATATTTTAGTAGGAAGTATGATGCTGTAAGGAGCAGAAACACCTGCATACATAGTACTAGAGGAAGCAAAGAAAGATAATTTTAGAGTTGAGGCAGGAAAACAAGCAATGAAATACAAAGAAAGACTAAGAGAAAAATGAGGGAACACAGGGAGAAATTTTATAACAGGAGAATAGAATAATAGAATTATAAGAACGCATGGAAGAGAGACATGGATAGAAATAACGACAAAAAAGGGATGTACAAGAACAAGATTAGATGTAGAAAGAGGAAAAAGCGGCACATTTTGAATGGAAAACATAGAACATATGCCAAAAGAATGTAGCAAAATAAAGGAAGAGCAAATAGAAAAAAGGTACATAAACAAAGATGAAAAAGGATTGGAATAGGTGAAAGTGGTAACAAAAAGAATTTATCTTAGTATTTCAAGTTATAATGTAACAATTAAGTTAAGTTGTAAGATTTTCAAGGCCAAAAGACAAGAAATAAACAATTGTTCAAAGTCAATGTGATAGTTTTAAGAAGTGAGGTTTCACTTGTAAAAATTTAAAGGTATTTTTAAGATGTGATATTAAGGAATTTCTAAATATCACATTTTGAAATTGAAAAAAGTTAAAATAAAAACACAGGCCTTATATATTATTTTTATGCATGTAGTATTGTATTTACCAAAATTAATATTTACCTTGATAGACCGATCCAAATTCACCTTCTCCTAAAATAGTATTGAGCTTCAATTGATCTTCAGAAATATACTGTTTAGTATTCTCATTTCCTTCATTGACACCATAGTTATTGTTATTAATAGCATTATCACTTAATTCTAAATTACTGGAAAATTTTATATTATAAAATGGTACGTGACTAGCAGCAATATCATCTTTAGTATATTTTTTATTAGTTTCTAGTTGAGTCGATGTGCTTGCTACAGTTGAAACCTTCTTCTTCTGCCTAGGAATTGTTTTACACTAAAAAAATAAACAATAATAATATCATCTAATGTGTTTATAAGTACAAAATTATTAATTCAAACTCGTCCGCCATAGTTAAACAAGACTGGGTTTGAATATTTTTTTTAATAGTTTCCTAATAATAATTGACATAATTTTACCTCTGGAACTGGTGGTTTTGGCTTTGGTGGCACAGGAAACTGTAAAGTGGTTGGAAGACCATCAGGTAAAAAACTATAATACTCAACTACATGTTCTATTGAATCCAATAGCGGACCATCATCAATAAAATAATATTCATCCTGATAAAAAAATATTAACGTTAGAAGTGAGTTACATTAAATAAGACAATAAGTTACCTGTTTCTTGATAATATAGTGAAAAAAACAGCCTTCATTGTACAGTGTAAGAACTGTGCCTTTGTTCCTGATGCTATAACGAACTAAGAAAGTACCATTATCAGTGCTGAATTTTCTTATATAACTTTCAGCTTCTTGGCGATCCAATGTGCCATGATACCACTTATTTCTATTGGTTTTAGGTGTAGGTGTTTTATATTTTTCTAAAATAAATATTACTTGGTTAAAATTGCAATCAAAACTCAAAGAAGAAAAAGGCAGCATATTAAGAGAATGTAATAGATTATATCATAGATAACAATAAAAAAGAAGCGCTAGATAATACAACACACAAAAATAGATCAATAGTAGAACAAGTGAAGATCTGGGAAGAAAAAATTATGAGAAAAAAAAAATTATAATAAAAGTATCAATATATATATATAAATAAGAGGGACAGAGGCGGAAGATTGTAAAAGCATAGTTAGTAGAGATAGAACCCAAATATTTTCGTAGAATGCTGAAGAAATCAGACTAACAATATTCATTTAAAATTGTGAATTTAGGAGAATCATACACATCATACATGGTCAGGATTATAATCTATGATTGTCAAAAGAATGAGAAGGTGAGCTGTAATGTATTATTTATGGATAATATTAGGCCTAATAAAGAAAGAAGATGAAACAGTGGACAAGAAAAAAAATAATGAATAAATTCAAACATCAGAAGTAGATAAGTTATATAAAAATACTTGAAAATAGGAAATAAATGAAGGAACATGGAATTAGGATCTGTTACATGAAGATACAAACAAATGAAGAAGTGCAAGTATATGATAGTTTCACAAAAATGAAATATAAGAACTAATTAAAACAGAGAAAATAGTAGGCATATATTAGAAAACACATAATCATTGGAAAAAAATAAAGGTTAAAATACTGAAAAAAAAGTATACAAATGTGTTTTCAAAAATTCGATGACAAACAGCAAATGAAAAACAAAGAGCCAAGGAAAGTCAAAGAAAATCTGAATAATTTAAACTATCAAAGCTTAGAAGTAGAAAAGTATTATGAAGCCCAGAATTACAAATAGAAAAAAAATATGGAAAGTGTTCGCAGTCTATAACAAAGATAAACTAAAAGAGATTATAAAGGAAATTGCCAAAAAACAGAACTACAAAAAGATTAAAAAACAATAGTAGGTCAAAAAGCTATTCAATAGAGTTTCCAGAAAACAAAACAAAAAATAAATGAAAATAATGTTAACCAGACTTAGACTAGAAAAAGCTAATTTCAAAATTAATTCAAAGTAAACCAAACAAAAAAGTGTGGAAAAATAGAACAAAAACAGAACATAAAAGAGTTGAATATATATATATATAATGAAACTTGATGCAATGTAAAAATAAAAAAGTGTCTAAAAAGTTTAAGAGAGAGCTACCCGCTAAAACCATTGTTCAACACATCACCTCAGTAAGTCTACGACTTGTTTGAAAGAAGTTGATAGGACCAACAGCTTATTAGGCAACTTCCGAAAAAGTGCTGAAGAATAGGATAGTATTGTTTTAGGAAAACAAAAGATTTGGTCATATGCTGATATTGTGGTGTTCATGGAAAAAACAAAAGAAGAAATAAAAGAGCTAATTGAAACAAATAAAAAGTTTTTTAGTAAGTTAAAAGTCAATGTAGAACAACTAAATGAATTTTGTTTAGAAATAGAGGAAGAATGGGAAAACGTATTTGCAATGAATGGTAGAGTAATTCAAGAAGTAAAAGAGTAATGATCAACCTATGACCATACTACAAAAAGTAGAAGATTTTAATGAAGAAAATATGAAACTGAAAAACTAATAAGATCCAACAAATTATAGAGGCATCATGTTGATAGATCCTTCATACAAAATATTTTCTGAAATGGTGAAGTCCAGGCGTGTTTTAGAAAGATGAGAAGACAGCAACCATCTGACGGTAAAATATGCAGTCTTGCTAAGTAGCAAATTTCTAGACATACTCTGTAATTGAGTGCAGGAGGCCCTAATGATTATAGAAAACTGGTGCAAACTGTAAGTACCATAAACTGAAATTCCTGAGTCTGATTTTTACTAACAAGGTTACATGTGATCTCACATCTAAACATCACATGTATAGTGTGGCCACCTTAGCTTAGCCGCCATAAGCGACTTAATCATGGAGCCATTTCCACATGCTAATAAATTATTTGGCATTCAACAAAAAGCTCTACGATATATGTTAGGATTACGTTACAGTGCAGATGTAAAAAAAAAATTAAAAATCATAAAATTTTATCATTGCCTTCGCTGTATATTTATCAATGTGTATTATTAGTTAAAAAGAATTTAACAATTCATTTAAAACGTACAACCATTCACAACTATAATACTAAAAAAAATATAGAAATCAAATATGGCAACATAATTGAAAGTAGATGGGTAGGTAGCTATTACAAACCACTATTTTATAATAAGCTGCCAACAAAAATCCAAATGTTGAATCTTAATTTATGTAAAATTAAAAACCTTTTACTGCAGAAAGCATTTTACTCATTTGATGAACTTTTAAAGTGCAACAATGTGTGTTTTTCGTAACGTAGCAGTATGATATTATACTTATTACATATTTTTAATAATATTGTATAACGTGACGTGTGTAAACAAATTTAAATTGTATTTAACACTAAATAAAATTATTATTATTATTAAAATTATTATAATATGCACAAAAACATCGTTCGCTGTGTTGCACTCTACCCTCATGCGTTTTAGCATTCTTTTCTAGCGCTCAATAGTGCTATGGTGTTCCAGTTATAGAGCACTAGTCAATTGACAAGTACCAAGCAGAAAACGTCTGTAATAAACTCAACCAGTTACAAAAAATAGTATGCCTAAGTATAACTAGTGGCATGCAAATAATGCCAACTGCAGCCTTAGAAGCAATGTACAGCTAGACACGAATAATGTGGCCTGTATAATAGGCAACTTAGTATACACAAAAATTATGTTGAATGTGGTTAAACTAATGCCTTTACCCGTTTTAGCATTTTTCATTTGCGCTTGAGCGACGTTGTTCTGGGATTGAAAGATGCTAAAACGAGCAAAGGCATGAGTTTAACCACATTCAACTTAATTTTTGTGTATACTAAGTTGCCTATTATACAGGCCACACTATTCGTGTCTAGCTGTAATGCAATCTAGCCCTTGATATCTATGTTGAAAAAGAACCAACAGCAGCAACACTCTTCTCTTCTATACAAGGATATAAAAAAACATCTCAGATGGGACTGCAAATAAACATAAAATATTAAAACATACATTTTATAGCAAGTACCAACATAAACAAATAATTAAAATTATTTATGCAACATTTAGATTGTTGCATCCAAACTTATAACAACAAAATTTGATTTTCTATTATAATTAATAACAATTAAACTACCCAATACTACCACCAAAAACTTTAAACAGTATTCTTACACCAACTTTCCACTTTTTCTGTCAATATACATCATTGTACTTGAAGTAAATTTAAAGGAATTGAAAAAGTCTAAATTTCAACAACATTAAACTTGAATAACTTTTATGTGAAGTATTACAAAATTGGTAAATACACAAAAATCATCTGCAAACATAAGAACAATTAGATTTTTAATTACAAAAACTGGTGGAGTAGTAGTAAATATTTGTTCAAGCACAAAATATAAAACTAATTTGATTGATATATACATCTATAAACCAAATTAAATTACAATAGGTATACTTTGCCTATTGCTGTAACGTTAAAGTAAAGAAGTAAATAAAACTGGTGTATTTGTAAGAAATAAATATTTTCAATTTTTTCTCAAGTAGTAATGAGTTGAAGTAGTGTAACTAACTGATTTTCTTAAAATAGGTACCATTACTTTGCGTGTTATAATCGTGTGCAGTGTGTTGTTTGTACTCATAAAAAAGTTACTGAAGTTTCAAATTTTGCTCTAAAAAAACCAATGCATCAAAAATCAAAAATTGAAGTTAGTTATTAATTATAATAGAAAAACAATTTTAGTCTTAGGTTCAGATCCGACTGACACTCGTGCAGGTAGTTTTAATTAGTTGCCTGCATCCTGAATAATATGCAAAGTATAATATAATATAAATAATAAAATATAAAATGTTTTCAATAATTACAATATATTTTTAATAATAGACTATAGTATCTTAACTTTGACAAGGCCTAAATAAGTCAATGGTTATAACAATTATTTAAAAAATATCCCCAAGAATTTTTGAAAGAAGAAAATATTTTCAAAGACATTATGCAGTAAGCCGATAAAGACTGATAATTGTGTATGCAGATAAATAATAAGGAAAGGCAGTTCTCTAAAAAAAACATATAGCAAAGCAGAAGTACAAACTGAAGAAGAAATGCTTAAAATATTTATATTAATGGCACTAAATAATAAAACAGTGATGCATCAAAGTATTAGATAATATTATTAAATAAAATTTATTATATTTATTTTCAAAAAAGAAAGTTTTAATTGCTCAATAGAAAATAATAATCCAATCCAATGGCATCACTAGCTATAAATGAAAGCACAAGAGTCTGGAAAGTTAGCATCAGATACAACAAACAAGCAATCCCATACAGCAGTAAATATGAGCACAAAGTGGTAATATTTATTTGTTTACCTGTCCCTTGAAATTTAACGTTAATTTTAAGGTTAGCAGTATATAAATTTTGCATAAAGTTTAAAAACCAGCAAAATTTAAGAAAGTGTTTTATTTTCAAGTTTCAGAATAGGACTGAGAAAAGGCTTAAATAGAAACATAATTACAGTAACAATAAAAAAATAGATGAATGAGTGCTAAATTAATTTAGTAATAATAGTATTTTAGAAGTCAGTCAAAGAAAGTGCAAATAAAGCATAAAAAAGATTCAATTTTATAAATAAAACATTGAGTTACAGCAAAAAGTAATAAATAAATTATATTTTATAAGCATATGTTAATGAATCTAAAATTATAAGAATAGCAGAAATAAGTAAAAATAAAATAAAAACAATAAAAATCATTTCCATTCAATTGATTAGAATTTTGGTTCTAAACAATACAGAACTGAAATTTGATTTTGCAAAAGTGAGATTTAAAAAAAGCAACACAAATAAAATTATGAAAAAAGAAATTAGATTCCATTTATATATTAATCATTAAATAAATTAGTATAAAAAGTAGAAAAGAATGGCAATAGTATAAAAATAAAGCTAATTGAAATAGAAGTTAGTCTAGCACATTGATAATTGTTGGTAGAAAGAATCACCTAAAATTTCGGCACATTCGTCATGACCATTTGCTCTGGCTAAATGTGATGGCAGCTCTTTGTTCTTTGTCCTAGGCTTAACAGGTGCATTAGATAGTAGCAATTGTTGGATAATCTCTTTATGGCCGGCATTCGCAGCATCGTGTAATGGTACCCAACCGTTTTCAGTATTTCTCGCTTGGAGATTGGCACGACCTTCATTTATTAATAATTTTACCGTGCTTACCAAATTATTTTGACAGGCGTACTGGAAAAATAAAAACAATACTACAAAAAGTATTCCGTACATTTTGAACCCAACACCAGACATAAATTTTATTGATCTTCAAATAAAAATATGAACAAAATAAAACTAAATAATTATAAAATTAGATTTTGTTGAATTAAGCATCCCAATAATTGTTGTGAGCTTTTTGGTAGGTAATCTTTTCTCAAAAACATAATTTTTAGAAAAGATCTCAACAAAATTAGAACCCTTCACGCCCGTTTTAGTGCAAGTAGTTTGTATGAGAATTCTGAGCAATCTCTATGACTCCTAAACTTCTGTTTAGTTTGTGAACTCGGAGATATATGGAGGCTCAGGCACTGATACCTTCCCACACAGGTAAATTATAGCACACCTGCGAAGAAAGGTATCAGAACCCAAATACACCATATGTTGATCTGTGCATAGCAACCTTCAAAAAAATGAAACATTCAAAAATCAAAACAACATCCAAAATTATCCATTTTTAAAATCAAAATCTGAGGTATCATCAGTACCCAATATTAAACTAAACAATTTGTCTTCTAAGAGTTACTATCTCACATAATCTTCTCTGAAACAACCATGTTGTTAAAATAGCTTCAAAAGTATCTAGACAACTACGATTTCTTAATAAATGTAAAAAGTTTTATTTACTTCTGTTCAACTTTTCCATATATATAAAACTTATATTCGTCCTTCTCTTCTTAACTCTATTCAAAAACGAGCTATTCGTATCATTGCCAATCCAAAATTGACTAATAACTTAGATACTTTACAACACTGGCGTAATGTTGCAGATCTTTGCATTTTCTATAGATATTTCCATGGACATTGTTCAAACAAAACACAAGACATATTGCCATCTAAAGAATCTTGTTAAGAATAAATATTCATTGATAGTTCAGAGATGTATGACTGAAACTTTTAAGAGAGATATCTTTAACCGTACTATGAACACATAGAATAAACTTCCAAAATCATATTTCCCAAGACTTATAAGCCACAAACATTTAAGGTTAATGTTCACAGACTGCTAAAATCTGGTGTTCAATGTGATAGTTTCAGCAAGTGTGGTTTCACTCGTTGAAACTCAAAGGTATTTTTATGTTGTTGTGTCATATTAAGTCAGTAAAGTCCGGTTATAACTCAAAAAATGTACCAAAACCAGTTCGTTATAAACGGTAATAAACAATATAGTAATTTGTTTTATATATTTATTATTCTATGCTAAAAGTAACGTAAGTATCGTTTTTACAAAAAAAAAAGGTATGTTGACATATATGTATGAAGACCTACAATTTGTAAAAAAAACTTAGAGAGTTTAAAGATGATTTTCCCATGTTAATCAAATGGATAATTTGATTTGCTTGCAGGCACGCGAAAATACGGTTACCAATAAGTTTTATTATTTATTATAAAATGAAGATAAGGGACAAAAAAGAAAAATGGAAAAGATACTTACAAACCAAGGAAATAGAAGATTACGAAAAATACAAAGAAAAGAGAAATAATACAAAGAAAATAATAAAAGAAGCAAAGATAAAATCATGGACAAAATTTGGAAAAGAAATGAATGAAAATTTCAACCGAAACCAAAAACTATTTTACGGAACGTTAAAACATCTAAAACAAAAAAAAGAATACAATATGATGAACATAAAAGATAAAAACGGTAAAATAATAACGGAAGAAGATAAGATAATGGAAAGATGGAGGCAATACTTCCAAGAACTAACAGAACAAGAAGCAGAAGAAAACAAAACAATAGAAGATGAAGAATTGCTACAGGACAGAAGAACGGAAGAAATAGAAGAAATTAAAAAAGACGAAGTAATAGAAGCAATTAAAAAAATAAAAAACGGGAAGGCACCGGGAACAGATGAAATAACGCCGGAAATGATGAAATACATGGGAGATGAGGGAATTAACACAAATAACGGAATTAATAAACGACATAATGAGGAATGGAAAAACCCCAAAAGGAATGGAATAAAGGAATTATTCTACCCATACATAAAAAAGGCGATAAAAGGAAATGTGAAAACTATAGAGGAATCACACTAACGAGCATACCAAGCAAAATATTCACAAGAATTATTGAAAAAAGAATGAGAGACAAACTAGAAACAACAATAGAAGACAGCCAATGTGGATTTAGAAGAGGAAGAAGCACACAGGAACTAATATTTATAATTAGACAATTAAGTGAGAAAATGATTAAAAAAAATTGAGTAATGCACGTATGCTTTGTTGACCTTGAAAAAGCTTTCGACAGGATCAAGAGAGAGGACATATGGAAAGAACTAGAAGAGAGAGGAATTGAGAAGAAAATAATAAACGTAATTAAAAACATGTACACAGAAAACAAAAACATAGTCAGAATGAATAACAAAGAATCAAAAGAATTCCAAACGAAAAAAGGTGTGAAGCAAGGATGTGTGTTAAGCGCATTGCTTTTCTCAATTGTGCTAGACAGGGCAATAAAACAGGCACAGAAAAAAATGAAAATGGTAAAAATAGGATATTGGAAAATGGAAGTAACAAAAATAGCAGAACTGCTATTTGCAGACGATATGGCAGTGATTGCTGAAACCGAAGAAGAGTTACAACACAACATGGAAATAATAGAGGAGCAACTAAAGAAAATAAACATGAAAATAAATTATGAAAAAACAAAGACCATGATAATTGCAAAAGAAAAAATGAATCACGAAATAAGAATAAAAGGAAGAATAATAGAACAGGTCGAACAATACAGATACTTAGGAACAATAATACAAAGCAACGGAAAACTAGACAAAGAGATAGAGGACAAAATAGGAAAAACAGCAAAAATATATAACATGTTAAAAAATACTTTCTTTAACAAAAAAGAAATATCAAAAACAACAAAAACAGAAATTGTAAAAAAAGTAATCAGACCAACATTAACATATAGTAGCGAAACATGGACGATGACAGGAAAACAAATAGAAAGAATAAATGCTATGGAGATGAGATTTCTTAGGAAGATTGAGAACAAAACAAGAAAAGATAAAATAAGGAACGAGACATATAGGACGAATTTAAATATAAAACCAATACAAGAAAAAATTATTGAAGGTCAAATGAGATGGTATGGACATATCAGAAGAATGAGTGAAGAAAGAAATACTAAGAAAATTTATGAGACAAGAGTAACAGGAGAACAAAAAAGAGGAAGACCCAGAAAAGAATGGAACAGCGCAATAAAGGAAGAAGCTACAAGAAAAGGAATCACGTGGGAAGAAATAAAAGAGATAGCCAAGAATAGGAAGAAATGGAGAAAATATTACACAAACTAATAATGTATACGCCTGACACCGAAAGGTAAAAAAGGCAATTGAATAAATAAATAAAATGAAGACATTTAACTAGTTCACTAAAAAAAAATCGCGATTTGGGAAATAACGGACATCCTAATGAGGGTATACGATGTAAACAAAATACAATACTTCCAAGAAAATACCGCGCAAATCCATAAATCAGAGAACCCCAGAAAATAAACCCCAAAAAGTACGTTATAACAGAAAAATTGTGCCAATTTTAGATATATTTTGGTTCGCTTTATCTGAAAGTTTGTTATAAGCAGGTTCGCTATAACCAGTAAAAAATAGCGTTGAGTTTATAAGAAAATTTTCGTTGTTTCAAATTAAGTACGTTATACCCGAGAGTTCGTTATAACCTGACTTTACTGTAATTCATAAATATCAAATTTTAAAATAAAAAAATTTTTTTTTTAACAAATATGCAAAACACTAGGCAACGTCAACGCTATCAATCAAAATGTCTATGAAGTTAAGCCTCATAAAGCTGTAGGAACTAGTAGAAGTTGAATACTTCCCTCCATTAACTCACTCTGTAGCTATGGGTTACACTATCAGAATACAGGTGACTGGATCTAACAATCCTAAGCAATGCTCCTCCTCCCTTTAATATAAATTTAAGATAAATCTGAACGATGAACATCAAATCTCAATATTATGCTTTAAAAATTTGTTAAACATATATATTTTATTCATTGTCATCAAACCTCATTATAAATAATAATTATTTAGCAATCATAATCCGTAATAAAACTGCAGTGTGATCAAGGAATCCATGCTACCCAAGTGCAGCCTGGTCAGATTTTTCAAACAATGTCATAATGTATTTTTAATTATGTTTTCTAACAATCCTCTCATCTACTATATATCTGTATATAAACTGTGCAGTTGGGCATTTGGTCTCAAAGTTAGAATTTTATTTATTTAAACATATGCCATTCTACCTTTCAGTGTATGGCTTTCTACATTATTTCGTTTGATATAGTTCTCTCCATTTTTTCCTGTCCAGAGTTGTTTGTTTGATTCCTTCCCACGGTATTCCCTTTCTTTCCGCTTCTTCTTTTACATTGTCGTTTTTTCCCATTTCTCTTGTTTCATATATTCTTTTCGTTATTCGCGTATCTTTCATTCAGCATACATGTCCAAACCATCTTAGTTGTCCCTCCATTATTTTTTCATTTATGGGTTCTATTTGTAAGTTTTGTCTGTGTACATCGTTTCTTATTCTGTCTCTTCTTGTTTTATTTTCTATCTTTCTTAGGAATCTCATTTCTGTTGCATTTATTCTCGTTTTGTGTTTTTCTGACAATGTCCATGTTTTGCTGGAATACATTATTGTTGGTCTGATTACCTTCTTTACTATATCTGTTTTTATGTTCTTAGGTATTTCTTTTCTTCCAAAAAATGTATTTTTCATCATGTTGAATATTTTCCTGGTTTTTCCCATTCTTTCATTTATTTCGTTGTCTATCTTTCCTTTATTGTTAATTATCGTTCCTAAGTACTTAAAATTTTCAACTTGTTCAATCTTTTTTCCATGTAGTGTTATTCTATGGGTTTTGTTTTTTCTTGATATTATCATTGTTTTGGATTTGTCTATGTTGATCTTCATGTTTATATTTGTTAATTCCATGTCTATTATGTTGATGTTATGTTGTAAATCTTCCTCCGTTTCCGCCACTATTGCCATATTGTCTGCAAATAGTAATTCCATAATCTTTGTTGCTTCCATCTTCCGATATCCTACTTTTAGAGTCTTCATACTTTTTTTTGCTTTTTTTATGGCTTCATCTAACACACCCTTGTTTTAGCCTGATCTTGGTTTCAAACTCTTGAGATTCTTCATTGTTGGTTCTAACAATATTCTTATTTTCTTTGTATAAAGCTTTTAATAGGTTTATAGTTTTTCCGTCTATGCCTCTCTTTTTAAGTACTTTCCATATAAATTCTCTTCTTATCCGGTCAAATGCCTTCTCTAGATCGATGAAGCAGATATGGATGTCCCTTTTCTTATTTAAAAATTTCTCGCTTAGTTGTCTTATTATGAATATAAGATCTTGAGTGCTTCTCTCTCTTCTGAATCCGCATTGTGTGTCTTGTATGGTATCTTCAATCTTGTCTCTTATTCTTTTTTCTATGATTCTTGCTAGAATTTTTCCCGGTACACTACTGATCGTGATTCCTCTGTAGTTATTGCAGTTTCTTTTATCTCCTTTCTTGTATATAGGTAGTATTATTCCCATGTTCCATTCTGCTGGTATTTTTGTGTTTTTAGCTATGTCATTGAGTAGTTCTGTTAATTGTTCTATTAATTCCTTACTCATGAATTTGATCATTTCCGTTGTTGTCTATGCCTGGTGCTTTTCCTATTTTTAGTTTCTTTATGGCGTCTATAACTTCTTCCTTTATTTCCTCAATTTCTGGCATGTTAGTATCATCTTCTTCATGTTCCTCCGGGCTTAGGTTTTCTGCTTCTGTCAGTTCTTTAAAATATTCTCTCCACCTTTCCATTATTTTATCCTCTTCTGTGATTATATTTCCATTTTTGTCTTTTATGTTCATCATATTGTATTCTTTCTTCCTTTTCATCTGTTTTAGTGTTCCATAGAATAGTTTTTGGTTGTCTCTATAGTTTCCCGCCATCTTTTTACCGAATTGATTCCATGATTCTTTTTTAGCTTTTTGGATCTCATTATTTACTTCCTTTCTTTTAATTTTGTATTCTTTATAGTCTTCTTCCTTTTTTGTACTAATGTATTTTTTCCATTTTTCTTTTCTCTCTTTAATTTTCAATTTTATTTCATTTGTCCACCATTCAGTTTTTTTATTATGTTTGTTCTCTATTTTTGCTGTTCCACAGCTTTCTTTTGCTGCTTCTAGTATGGTGTTCTTGAATGTTTCCCATTTTTCTTCTACTTTCTTTGTTTCTCTAATTTTACTACATTTCATTTTTACTATCTCTTGGAATCTATCTCTGTATTCTTTTTCTTTAAGTTTGTAACTTTTTATTTTCTCTTTTACCTTCTTTCTTCTCTTATCTGTTTTTACCAGGTAATGGTCGCTTCCGATTTCTGCCTCTCTTGATACTTTTACATTTAAAACATTTTTCCATTTTTGTTTGCTTATTATAAAGTAGTCTATTATTGATTTTTCGTTTCTAGTCGGTTCTTCTCTCATAAATTTATGTACCCTCTTGTGTTCAAATTTTGTGTTTGTTATAATAAGGTTGTTTTCCACGCTCAGTTCTATAATTCTTTCCCCATTATTGTTTCTGGTTTCTTCTCCCCATTTTCCCATGTATTCTTCTATTCCTGCGTTTTGGTTTCCAACTCGTCCGATTAAGTCTCCCATGATTATTACATTTTCCAGTCCTTCATCTATTTCATTCTGTAACTTTCAAAAAATGCATCTTTTTCTTCCTTTTTAGCATCTTCGTTTTCTCCATAGGCTGTTATTATAGTCCATATTTCCTTTCCATATAGCTTTATTTCTACTGACAAGATTCTTTCGCTTATGTATCTTTCTTTCGTAATGTCTTTTATTTTGTTTGGTGCTATTATTATACCAACTCCCCCTTTTGCTCTTTCTTTTTCATCTACTCCTGACTAGAATATCCAGTATCCTTTGTGTATTTTTCTTAGTCCTTTTTCTTTCTCAGAGTTAGAAACTAAGACAAATTCCTGCAAGCTTTTATAATAACATTTCAAATAAATTAACATCAACTTTACAACTGTTCTTATTTATTTATACAGTTAAAGTTGAGTAAGAGTAGAGTTGTAGTAGATTTTTTGTCAAGTGATCATGGTGTGAATGGAGTCAAATATAGCAGAACGGAGTCTGTTACTTCCGTCATCTGGTTAGTTGTCAGATCTATGTTAGGTTAAAACTAAAATAATATTTCAATATTTTTACCTGTTTCAATATTATTTGTATTGATATTAAATGCTTTAAATGTAATACTTTCTGTTAGTATTTGGTAGAATCTATTTACATTATTAATTTTGCTTTTTCCTATTTGTAATTCACAAGTAAAAATAAAGTTTATTAATTTACTGCTTTCCTTTCAAGAGCAACACGCTCCCGGGGCTTGACGCACAAAACCGTTCTGATGAACCGTCGTGGTAGGTGGTGCATAAGAGGAGAAGGGAAAGAAACTCAGAACAAATTGGGGCGTCGAGCTCTCTGTGAAAGGTACATGGGGCGTCCAGAACAGTGAAAGGAAAGCATCTATTGTAAAATAATTATATTAATTTTACATAATATTAATGATTTATTAATTTAGTAGTTATTTATTTACATAATAATTATTGAAATAATTTACCATAATAATAAATTATTATTATATCGTGAAATTAATCTAATTATTTCACAATAAATTAAATATTTTTTTTAATTTAATTTAATTTAAAAAAAATTACATTTTCTAATGTATTTAATAATAATTAAACTACAAACAAATCCAAAATTATGTTTATATTAAACTTACGATGTTAAGTTGTCATTGCCTTTGTTTGCAGATATCTGTTAAATTTTAATCATTTATAACTAATGCACATGCTGACTCTTAAATCCACGCTCGCCGAGGTATGGTAAATGGAGTTAACTCTATGGCAAAAAATTGACTCCGTGCACTCCAAAAGCAACACCCGAATGGTCGTCGAGAGAAAAGAGTGACTCAAATAGAATAGCCAAATGCAGCTCTTGTTACAATTTTAAAAACCATAGTAGTGGTCAGAATCACTTTACAGATTTAGTTCAAGAAGACACAAACTAAATAAAATGTCGCAATAATTGTTGACTGGAGCAACTTCAGAATATCCACGCCATTTTATAAAAAAGTTTAATCATAAAGTAAATTTAAGCAAAATATCTGATCAAACCGACAACACTCGTTTTTATTTCACTCAGTGAAAAAGTTGCTCTGAAGAAAACGCTTTGCCAATAATAATAATAGAAACTTATTTAGCATAATTGTTATACAGATACAAACATTACTTGCATTTACTAATGTCAATAAAACCAACTAAGACAGCAAGATACCATTAGCTACACAGAGACGTATGACAGCCCAACTATAAATGTGTCTGCTGTCTGCCTGCTTACTAAATTTCTGGTCAATTCATGAACTGGTAGATATATGGAGGCTCAGGCACTGTTACCTTCCCTCACAGATAAATCATTGCACACCTGCGAAGAAAGGTATCAGAACCCAAATACACCACGGGCTGGTCCATCCAATTTTTAATTTTCTGAAAACCCTGTATATACAACTTTGACTTGTATATTGCCAATCTTTTTTTTTTTAAAGCAAACCTTATCTTATCCAATTTTTGTAAAAAATGTGCTATGCAGTGTGTCCCCGAGTCTACTCATGAATAGTAAAAAAGTCTTTTTATCTTTGGAGGCAAAATTAGTTTCTATTCAAGAAGGGTTTGAATAGAAACTAATTTATGCCAGAATTTTAGTTTAAAAAAATCAAATATGCATTTCAAAGTTAATTTTCTGTACTAGATACAACAAAGTTATTAAGAAAAGTTAGAATGTTGGTGTATAAAATGACAACAAGATTTATTACTTCAATATGTAATTGTTATGTTTAATATATATACAGGGTCTCTATAAATGTCTGGGATTATGTAATCACTATAAAATATGGAGCCTTTTTAAAATTGTGCACCATATTATTTACTTTGTTTTGACATTTCAAATGTCAAGCAGTTATAAGGATGTATACAGATGAAAAGAATATTTTTATTATTGAATCCTACTTTAGGAGGTTTGTTAATGGGGAATGGCTCTATTCCATTCTGCATTGTGTTCGAGAGTTTCGACAGCAGTAAACAATGTAAACATATAAAAAGAATATTTTTATTATTGAATCCTAAGATAGGCAACTTTATTTACGCATTTACTAGAGCGGCACAAACGTACATTAGATGGTTACATAATCCTAAACTTTTATAATGACCCTGTATAAAACCTTTGTAATTATATGGCGTTTAACATAATAAACAACAATAAGTTTAAGCTGAGTTTAAGACTAATTAGTTTTTATTTCTAATCCCGAGTTAAACTTGTTCGTGTTGGACAAAACAATATATTATAAAAATGATTTATATATTTAATAAACATATATTTTATTTATTGCAAAACTAATTAATTATCAACAAACACAAGTTCTCAAAGCTTCTCCATAAGCATTTTGTTGTAAGAAACCAAAATAACCATTTATATTTCGATCTCTTTTATATTATTCGTTGTTTGCAGAATCAGTTAGATCTGTTATTTTTTAATGATTCTTATTAATTTATGAAATACATGTTTGGAATATAAATATTTATTTTATATAAAATATTCATTTCTTTATAATTAATAGAAATTTTTTAATTATAATTCCCAAAAACCACGTGCAATATTCTAGTGTCGTCCCCCATTATTGTAGCCAACGTTATTTAAAAAGCGTTTTCGCCAAAGAAAAAAAGTGACAGTTTGGGAATTATTTTAAAGGTTTGGGCCTACATTGGTTGAAGTCGTTTTTTTCACTCTTTTTTTTTAATTCCTTAAAATGGCATAGACAATGTGTAATGTATTGCTAATTGTTATGTGAACATATAATAATAATGATTTCCCAATTGAGGCGTGCAGAGGCAATACCACACAACATAAACAAATTTAGGAAACATGAAAAAACAAACAAAAATGATAAGACATTTTAAATGATTATTTGGAAAATCTTCTCATTATTATTTCAATAATTCTAACTAATATTTATCAGTAATTTTAATACTTTTTTTAACAAAATTTGCTAAGAAAACTCAGGCTCAGATATTTTATTCATTAAAAAACTAATTTATTGTCACCAAATCCCATTTAAACAATATTTAAAACTATAATTTGTTATAAAAATTCTATGTATAATAGTTCCCATAAATATAGAGTTTCTAACATATAAATGAATATTTCTAAGATATAGTATTAATCATTAACATTTAAAAATCGGTATGAATGGAAAACATTGATAAAAATGTATCCTAGTTTGAGGCAGTAGTCACCTAATCTCAATTAGCTAAAAAATATTTGCTTGACTAACATCTTTGTTGTTTCTATATCCTATTATTAAATTGTATTTATATAAAAAATAATAATTAAGATTTCTGACAAATAGGTATGCTGTTTATTTATTGTCTGGTGATAACAAGTGAAAGCACCACTGATAAACACCTGATAAATTTCTTGAAAGCAATTGAATATTAAAAACAATTTTTATAAATGATGTATGTTGATTTTTTTCAAGTTGCCATTATTAATTTTAGTTGTTTGTTTCATGTTTGTCTAACACTGAATCTTGTGGGATTTAAATAATCTTCTAAATTTGGAATCAGCCAGAGATAAAACAAAACTTTATAAAATAATAAAACTGTGTTGTCTTGCCATGTTTAAAAATCATTTAAGATGTTAATTATATAAAATTTCTAATTTTATCTTAAAGTAGTAGTAAAACAAATAAAATCAATAATGTGATAAAAAATTAACCTTGCATTGTAGTTTGAATAATTGTTATTGTTTCTTGGTTTATTTACACATTTAATGATGTCATACGCTGATATCAATATCAATAGAAAAAATCAATATCAATCATTTTAAAAATTAATATTAATATATTTACACTACACAATACAATAACCATTTAAAAATTATGATAAAAATTTGCAATAGCCAAATTTTTTATTACTAGATATCAAAGACATTAATCTTAATTGTGAAACAACAAATTTGCAAAGAGAAATTAATGATTTTATCCCAAAAAAACTTCTTTATGGATGAGATTTGAGTAGACCACTGGAAATAAGTCTTAATGAGAGGAATTAATAAGAGCTCTCTCACCACCCAAGAAAGTAAAAACGAAATTCTCAACAGAAAATGTGTTTTTTACGATGTAGAGTATATTCTATCTTATATTATTATTCAGATTTATTATAACTTGGCCGAGTTTTGCAATTTAATTTTTTATTAAAGATAAATTCCGTCGGTATAAAGCGGTAAAAAGATGTTTGCTAGATGTTTTAACTAAAACGATTATAAGAGCGCATGTAAAATATGTATTTATAAAAATAATGTAATGTAAATAAACCACATTTACTATGTACTATATCACAACTATATTTAAAAATACGTAACATGTTTCAACCTTTACAAGGCCATCAGCAAACGGTAATAGAAACAAGTATGAATATAAAAAAAAATTACAAAGCACAAACAAAATATATGACTATAAAACATAAAAAGTGCAGAGAAGTGAAAAATTACATTGAAATTATTATAATTAAAATTATTATAAATTACATACAATAATACAAAAAAGAAAAAACAGATAACATGTGGGACAACTTCACTCATACACTCCTGATGTTAAAATTGTAGCTGTACAGTGTTTAGCGTTGAATAAATTATTTGATAACCTATTTTGACTTTTAAATGCTACTTTATAACTAAATTTACTGAGAATATTTCATATTTTCTCAGATATATTACCAAAATATGTTATTGAAATGTATTTTATGGGTTCTATGACTTTTATATTAGAATAAATTAACTGTATAGTGAGGCTATACTCTATCTTAGTAATAATATTTTTAATTGTGTTTTTTGAAAAGCTATTGTTATGATTTTATTAAGCTCCTTTTGCCAAGAATTTAGTGTTAATAGTAGACTGGAGGCTTTACGAACCATCGAATGGTAGGCGACAAGTTTGTGACTGTTAGGGTGTATAGAGTCAAACAGAATGGTTGAGTCTGTATAGGTTGGTTTACGGAAAATATCAAATAAAAAATTAATATTATCGTGACATATCATTAAGTCTAAAAAGTTTAATTTATTATGAGTTTTGATCTCTACTGTAAACTTAATACTGAGATGAATACTTTTAAAGCAAGCTAAGATATCAACATACCCATACCAGAAAGAAATATGTTTCTTCGAAGAAAGCCATAAATATTTCAGCTAAGAAGGGACTTATAGGTGACCCATAGCTAGTCTCTGCGTTTTGTTTGAAGAACTTACTATTAAACTGAAACTAGCTATTTTTAATGTAATTTTGTATACAAAACAATTTAATAAAGAACTCTTATATATCTCCAAATTTTATTCCTGTTATTAAAATATTAGTATCATCAGCATAAGTAACTAAAATTTGATTTATACTGTATTTCTAAATCGTTAAAATATATTAAATATATGGTAGATCCTAAATAAATCGTTGAGATACCCCACATTTAATTGGATTAATCTTTTATTTCCAAATTGTGATCTGCTTGAAAAATACAAAGTTGTTAATTTAAATGCTGTTCCTCTTATACCTAATTTATCCATCTTCTCAAATAATATATCATAGTTCACACAGTCAAAAGCTATTGACATATCTATAAACAATCCTATAGCATGTAGTCTCTTGCTTGAAATACTTTATCCAGAGCCAAGTTGGTATTTTTAAACAAAAACCATGTTGATTACTTGAGAAAATTGTGGCATCTCTAAGAAAGATGTAATTCTTATGTTAATAATAAATTCATTAATTTTAGGAAGACTGGTACTATATTGATTGGTCTATAATTTGTTTAAGACATTCTTGAAAAATGCCATGTTATAAAGACAAGTTACAAATATGTGTAAGAGAAGATACATACATTGTTTTAAAACATGTTGAGATGATGTCATTGCAAGCAGTAGACTTGTTACTTTATCTGTACTTCTGATGTTGGTGTTAAATAATTGTATGGTTATTATGATCAATTTTATTTGTTGTACTAGTGTGGTTGATTTGGGTTCCTACATTTTGTGTTAAACTTAAAGGGATATTTATTTATAAAGTACTCGTTAAAAACATTCTTTTATGGTATCTTTTTACAATGTGCCCTTCTTTTTTTATTATATTCCACATTGCTTTAGATTTATTATTTATTGTAAGCATAATATAATTTTAATACAAATTTTTATGTATTTGTACTAAAGATATTTCGTATTCATTGCACTGTTTAAATTCAGATTTGAAAATTGAAACAAAATAATATTTTTGAGGCCATTTAATTAGTCAAACTGTTTTCAGTACTATAAAACCAGTACAGTAACAAAATATTAACAAACAATAACAATTGGTTGGTGGTCATTGTAACCTATTTATCTCAATTACAGCACTATAGTTTACTAACAAAATATGAACAATCGACACAAACAAGCAAAGTGCAGTAATCCGTTATTGGTATAGTAAAGCAATTCTAAAGATGGATTGCTTTTATTGTAAAAAAGCAAAACAATCAGTACTGCAAAAATTAACTTTCAAGATAGATAAGACCCCAATTGCCGTAAAGTTCACTAATCAAAGCACTAAACAAAAAGCATTCCAGCTGGCAAATCGTCCGTTATTTAAATGAGGTTCTCACATCGTTCAAACAATTCATGGTTTGGACGGACACTTTCAAATCTAACATTAGTGGGGCAACCTTAAGTAGATAAGTAGCAGTACTTTCTTCAACATTAACAGAATGATTTTTTAGATTATATTATTTGAGTGCGGTTTTTAAGTTGAACTACCTTTCAGCAAAAGTAAATATTAAATATCTGAAATAACCTCATAATATTTCAGTTAACTATTTCTAGCATGCTTATTTTTATAATCAACGTTCTCAACTGCGTATAATCATGAGCGTGTTTTATACATGTCAATTAGCAATTGAACCTGTACTTTTGACCATAAGATTAAACTTTAGTTTATAATATTTATTTTTTTAAATTTAAATTTATTTATGTAACCTTCCGCCACCGGCGCGCGATCTCTCACTCCGCACGGATTTTAATTTTTAAATATCTTTAAACTCTGAAACTCCAGTAATCTGCCCCGTAGGTTTTCCTCAAGTTAGTTACAAGGAACAATATTTGAGAAATAGAAGCGCATTTGCGTAATAGATTGTGTTTTATAAACAATACACATGTTCTCACAACTAAAATATTTAATTTTATATTCTAAAAACACCAGAAATTCCAGGCACTTTGAGATCCTAATTAGTGTTTAATCATGCACCTGACGGATTATATTTTTATTTAAAATAATAAATATGTTTTTTTATTTTTATGTATTTTACCCATATCAATACCAATTTAATATTTTTGACAAAACCGCGGAAAAAACTGTCGTGCACTTCTCAGTCTGCTGCCAGTGACGGTGTAGCTAGGATCAAGTGCCAGTGACAGAAGGTTAAATAATAAATTTAATTTTAAAATTTATGTAATAATAAAATTAGTACAATAATATTTAAATATAAATAATTAATTTTAGGTTAAGAAAGAAATTCAAAAATATATTTCTGTAGACATAATTAGGCACTTGCTAATAATGTAATAACAAATCAAATATAACAATTTACAAATCAACAGAAAGAAACATAAAACAATAAAACACATTAACAGAACAAATCAATAGATAAAATCAAGCAAACGTAACGAATGTAAACAAACAAACACGTGTAGTGTAAATATATCAACACCCTCTTTTCGTGCACTCCTTTTCTGAGCATATAAAGTCATACTTTGTCCAAAAAATTAGAACTGTTCTATTTTCTTACATCAAAACATATTAACTCGGCACGTACATCATTTAATATTAAAATCAGTATCGTGTCAGATGGCTCTTAGATTTAGACATTGAATAAGTGCATATTTTTCCAAACAAAAACAAGTTGTGATTGATAACAATTCACAGTTTTTACCTAATAAGCAACATAACATTACACAAAACTTTTTCATTGAAAATAAAATGATAAAAAGCAGTAATAATAAAAGTACTACAGTTCACCACAGTATATAAATAATATTGCAGAAATCTATATAAATGTAATAGATTGTCAGGCAGTTATAAAAATCTAATTCACATTTTAAAATGTTTATAATATTAAATAATAATTAATATTACTTACATGTAAAGGAGTATAAGCGGCAGTATCATGTGAATTAACATTTGCACCATATTCAATCAGCTCTCTCAATATTTTATCATGTCCAAACTTACTAGCCAAATGTACAGCAGTTTGTCCATTCTCATTTTTGGCTTCATGCCGATATCCAGTTCTCAACAGTTCCAAAACAACAGTATAATTCCCATGCATTGCAGCACGATGCAATAAATTAGATCTACCGTGTCGACGAGCATCGTGTGGTGGCAAATCACCTTTAATTGGTTCTGTCAAAGCAACCCCATCAATACCATTAGGATTTTCCTGATAATATTCAATTAAACACTCAAGGCCGTGAACCTTTGTATGATCCACTACAATAACAATCAATTAAAATTATAATTTGAATTAAATTGAATATTATTAATACCAATAGAAAAGAATGGATCCTCAACCAGACGACGAATTTGGAAATGAGTAACAGCCTTGTTATTTAATACAGATAAAACAAAATCACCAGAAGATGATCCACTCCGTCGCACAAGGAAGGAGCCTTCAGCTACATCATCTGAAGTCACTGAATTAATAACAAGCTACTAAATAATTATTTATTTACCTTCCAGTAACAAATTCTCAGCTTCTTGTCTTGTAATGTTGTCATGATACCAGAAAATGTCCTCCTGTCTAGTCATTTTTAAATTAAATATCAAGAAACTTAATAAACTTAAAAATAAAAGCTAAATTAATTAAAAATCACATATCTAATAAGATAATATTGCTTTGATAAATTTTATTAAACCGACATCTTGAAGTTGAAGCGAGCCGAGTCTGACTGATTCGCTGATTTTAACAGAGTTGTCAAAAGTATTGATGTATTCAAGGTTGCCGATCTGCACCATTAGGAAATTCTAATATATTATTAATTCCCAATTATTATTTAATCTTAACGAATTAAGAATTTTATCATCAAGAAAACAATTTTATTTTAATAATTAAATAATATTCATTTTTTAAATTAATGTTTATACCAACAACGAAAATTTAATATTTTTCTTTGTAAATTACAAAACGTATGCAGAGTTAAAATTTGCTTGTGTATATAAGCTACGACAAAAAAATTAAAAATCCAGCATTTTTCCAAATAAATTATATTTTTGTTAATATCGGCAATTCAAACTATCGGAGCACAACTAAAACTCTATTCCACAGAGAAGGGAAATCATTTCCTTTGACAATTGCAACCTTGTTATGAGGTTTGCGTATTTAAATAAACCCTCAGGGCGTAGTCGGTAGCTGAGAACATAGTTCCAGATTAATTACAATTACCTTACTCCGTAGCGCAGCAGCTGCGATGCAGGTCTGTAGAGTGACAACCTAGTGGCAGAGCTACGTGTAGCAAGAGTCTGCAATGGAAAAGGACCCACAAGCATTGGGGCCCCTAACGTTAATTTAAAAACCTGGAAGGAACCTTAAAAAATACAATTTTAAAAAATTGACTTTCTTTAACATTTTGCAGTGGGTCCTAAAAATCATAGTTAAGTCAAATAGTAGTTAGAGTTACTTGGAGTATATTTTAAGAAACTTTTTTAGAAGCTTTCACAAAAACTGCAATCAGGCGTGACACTACACACCTCGTCGACTGCATCTTTTTAGAGTGCCAAAAATACCCTGAGCAAAATTTGGCCACCTAAAACCTACGACAGAATAAAGCGCTTTATTGTTTGATACATTGCTCTTAACTTTTGCACACAAATCAGAAAATACATAAACTTTGACAGATTTTGACCTTTTTGTTATTTTAGTAACTTTCCAACAATTTCAGTTAACGATCGACAGTTTTGCAAACTTTTGACAGTTATATAGATACACAATATAATAATTTTTTATATTGCTACAAGTTTGGAAGCAAAGCAACTAATTTTTGACATTTAAGAAAACTTGTACATTATTTTTTATAAGCAATTTTTTGATAGATTTTGACATATTTCAACAGGTTTAGAACATAGTTTGATAGTTTTTGTACTTTGCTTTGAAATTTTTACATTTTAAAACTTAAAAACGTACTGTCTTTAAGACTTTTGGCCAAATGTAGTAACTTTTTTAACAGTTTATAACGCAATTTAACGCGTTAGCGTTCACATACATTTTTTCTCAGTTTTAGTAACTTTTTAACAGAAGTAGAAAGTTTTTAAAAAATATTCTTCTTTTTGACAGATTAGATAAGTTTTTCAAACTTATAATGTTTATACATTATAGTAAATTATTTGACAACTTTTTTAAGTTTTGGTGACTTATTGACAGATGTAGTTACTTTTTTGAAAAATTAGAATAAATTTATTGGATCTAGTGCATTTTTGCCAACTTATGTTTTTTTAAACATTACTGTGACTTTTACATTTTTGACAGTTTAAAATGTTAATTGAGTGATTTGGTATATTTCTGCTAAATTATGATATTATTGTAAGCTGTTTAAAGTGTTAGTAACTTTTTGACAGATTTAGTAGCGTTTTTGACAATTTTCAACAAAATTTTACGTATTTGACAGATTCTATGCGTTTTTAAAATGTTTTTTGACTTTTTTTTAAGATTTATTAACATTGTTGGCAGTTTAAAATATACAATTTATTAAATGAAAAAATAAAACAATTTACTATGTTTTTTATCACAAATTTTGGTGTTCCTCAGGAATCTCACTGCAGACCAATTTTATTTTGTATTTTATCAAATCAAATCATTCTGACTGTATTAGTTTATCATCATTTTTTATTTTATCTATCAATGATTGTAATCTTTTACAACAATATTTAAAATTTGTAAATTTTTTGTGTTTTATTAATAACTTTTTGTTTAATTTTAATAAATGTTTTTCAATCAGTTTTAATAGAACGTTACGCAAAATATCGTACAATTATATTATCGATAACAAAGTGCTGAAACAAGTGACACAAATCAAAAACTTGTGTGTAATTTTTGACTTTAAACTTACTTTTGTTGAGCATATCAGCTACATGTGTAATCATGCTATAAAACAGCTGGGGTTTGTGTATACATCCTATAGGATGTCAGCTGATCTTTTTCCAAGTACGCTTAAATTACTTTACTGTGCCTTGGTGCGCTCTTATTTAGAGCACGTTTCGTCAGTCTGATGCCCTTTCAACAAAATTCATTCAAAATATTGATATGTTTAAGACTTAATTGAGTCATATTGAATAAATGTTATGTATTTTATATAATACATATTATGTCAATCTTTTTATTGTTAATATATTGAATATTATATATGTATTTTATTGTTTTTATTGATTGTAATTTTAAATGGTTTTACTTATACCGTAAATAAAAAATTATTATATATTTGTAGACAGTTTACAGTTTTTTTAACGATTTGAGTAACAATTTAGAGCACGATTTAGAACACAGTTTGACAGATCTGGCAAGTTATTTCCAATTTATGGTACAAGGTCTCTATAAATGTCTGGGATTATGTAATCACTTTAAATTTGCCGTCTTTTTAAAATGTCCACCATACTATTTACTTTGTTTTGACAGTTCAACTTTAGCTGACAAGCAAGGTTATAAAAATGAAATGAATATTTCACTAGAGTGGCACTAACGTACATTAGATGGTTACATAATCCCAAACTTTTATAATGACTTTGTATAATTACACATTGCTGTAAATTATTTGACAGTTTTACTACTTTATAACTTTCTATTTATAATACTATTTGACAAGTCTGCTGTGTTTTTTCAACATAAATTATTACTGTATAGAATAACAAAAATATTTGTTTTTTATTTTAGTTATTTTTTGACAGTTTAAAATATGATTTAGTAACTTTTTGACAGTTTAGAATACAATTTGACATATCAGACAAATGGTACGTATTTTATTATATTGCTGTTAATTGTTTGACGGTTTTAGTAACTTTTTGAAATATTTTGACAGATATAGTAACATTTTTGACAATTTAAAAATCAATTTGACAGACTTGACAAGTTTGTGCTAACTTATGACATAGCTGATAACTATTTGACATTTTTTGTATTTTTTGACAGACGTACTTACACTTTTGATATATTATAGGTTACATTTTTGATAGATGTAGTACAATTGCTTAACTTATGATATTTTTATACATTACAGTAACTTAAAAAACAGTAGTAATTTTTTTTAATAGATTAAAATACTAATTGACAGATCTGCTATATTTCTGTCAACATAAATTGTTACTGTTAATTGTTTGACAGTTTTAATAACTTTTTGATAAACGTAGTAAGTCCTTTGACAGTTTAGTATTTGCCAACTTTTAAAATTTTTACGCAAGTCTGTAAACTGCAAAACTGTATGCTTTTTTTACCAAAACCGTTTCTGAGGAAGCCCTTCTAATATTTTGTGGTAAGCCCACAATCAATCAGCTGTTGGCCATCTGACTGAATGACATCAGTCAGCTAACCATACACTGTATTGGTATTAGCTTGGCAATATAAATTGGATGTCTCCATATTTGCTATGGCGGATGGGAAGCTAGGAAAATAAACAAATCTTTTATAAACGTTTGAAGTTAAAAAGAAAATTAAACCAACAGTCTGGATTTATCTTCAAATGCCTCAAAAACATTTAAAAAAAACAAGCAGGCTAGTTACGTCCGGTATCCAAAGACGTACTTAACTGCCAACTGCAACAACAGTATTATAGACTAATGGCAAAAAAATGTTCATTAAAAAAAAAAAGATTTACAATTGAGCACATACCTAGATAATTTAAAAGTAAAAGACAGAAAAACAAAACATAAAATACCCCATATAAAAAAAAACGGGTTCAAGTTACAATAAAACGTGTTCAAAACATCTCTACGTAACTATAATCAACATGTAAGTAAAACTATCAAGAAATAAACCAAGCTAATAAAAAGAGTGCTTACTCTGCAGCTCAATAAAACTTTATTCATTCCTAAGGAAGCACTTTCCATCTTTAAAAAGTAGGCGCATATGAATATTCTTATCTTAAGACTATTTTAAAATGGTTACAGAAAGCGGTTTTCAGCCTACAACTATTATGCCCAGAATTAAAGTTAGACGTTATGTTAATGAATTGTCTTGGTAGACAGACAAAAGCTATTCTACGGTTTCCAAAATAACTAGATGTTGTAAAGCTAGTTGCCTGGAAAAGCAAAAACTAGAGCTGGGCTTAAAAAATGAAAGCGTCTTCCACTCCGTCAAAAGAAAGAAACAAAAAAACCGCGTGCAATTCTCTCCAAAACATAAACACAAAACACTTATTACGGTGTATGTTGTATCCGCATTGCATAGCATACGCTGGAGATAAATCCTGAACTATCTTTCTACTGCCTACGTTTAACTGCCCCCTAGTCCATTGTTTTTTATTTCTCTCTGACTACTCTTCCGATACTTTACAACCGCTAATTTTACACGTAGTACAGTTTGCCATATTTACATTTTTTTTTCTTATTGTGACTGCAATTTGTCTTATCCTGAACTTAACTTTTATAATGTATTTTAAAGTACCAGTTTATCAAAGCAAAATATTATTTCTACGGTTATGAGTTCAACTGCATGTTAATTGAATAAACTGATAAAATTAATATTAAAACTTAACCATTTACATTACATTATTTATATCAAAGATACCAAACCAGTTGTTTTTAACAGGTCTAAAAATATCTTTCCAAAGATAACCCACGTTGACCTTATTCAGATTTTTAGTTATTTTTTTAGGTAATTGGTAGTACCTACTTAACATGTGATACTGATAACATTTCAATGTTTAACACATATAACTTAGATGTTATACAATTTGTTGAAATGATTTGTTTAAAGATAACATATGCAACTCATAATGAATGTGAAATATACCTAAAGAATTGTTTAAATTAAATATAAAATTATACATATAAAATCTGGCCTGTGCAATAATTGCTCTCAAGCTGTCTTTTTAAATCTGTTTATATATACATCTTTGAGCCAAGAATCATTAAAGAGCTAACAGAGTTTGTTCTTTTGCTATCATGTAATGCCGTAGTCATACAAAGCACTCTGGCGAGGTTTGTAGAACCAAAACAATTATCTGTGTTTGGCTCTTGGCCGCAGTAATTATTAGATTGAGTTTGAATATTATTTATTTATTTCATAATTATTAGCTAATTGTTAGTTTGACATAAACTTAAGTATAACCGTATGCATTCTATACTTATATTAACAATAATTTTAAAAGATTACAATAGAAATGAGATAAAAACTTTACTACCGCACGCATGTAAATTAAATCAAAATCAAAATTTATTTTCATCATTACAAATTCATCAAGATTAATATTCATAAAATAAAATACTAAAATTGAGTTTTTGAAAAAAAAATTATTATCAGGCAACAAATCTGTATAATAGTATTCCAAGTTTGTACAAAAAACATGAACTTTTTATGTTTTCAAAGTATATACAGGTATGTATGTACGTGCACAGTATAATATTGAATAAACTTTATTTATTTCAATATTTTAAAAAGCTATATTTATTTTTTTATTATATTTTATATATTTGATTTATTTTTATTATTGAATTAGCATTTAGGTAACAAAAAATACACTTGAATTCAATATTTTAATTAATCAACTGATTTTTACTTTTTTATATGAGCAATTCCATTTCAAACGGACCAGAGCAGGGTGAGGGAGGTGCATTGAGAAACTTGTTTTAGTATTTTTTTTCAGTTTCTATAACTTGTTAGAAGTCCTTTGATCGGTATATGAGGGTATGAAATCCTTAAAAAAAAATTCAACAATAATTTTTAGTTTTTTTGTCGTTTTTTAACATAATCGAATTTTTTGTTTAAAAACCGCAAAAAAAAATTAAAAATGCTTCTTTTTGCAAAGCCCACTGAGAACGAAAACATGGTTTTATAGCTTTTGCGGCTTATAGACAGAGTATAGACTTGAAATGACGCCAGATTTAGATTCTACGGAAAATTTCTGATTGATTTGACTAGTAAATTTATTTTATTTGAGTTAAATTTTTGATTTTTTAACAAAAATGCAATTAAGTTAAAAAACGACAAAAAAACTAAAAAAATTGTAATTTTTTTTAAAGGATTTCAAACCCTCTAATACCTATCAAAGGACTACTAATAAATTATAGAAACTGAAAAAAAATACATAAGCAAGTTTCTCAATGCACCCCCCCCCCCCTCCCCTGCGCTGCTGCAATTAACCAATTTGAATAATTCAAAAACCATTTTAGCGCGGGTATATACTGTTATATATTTCAAAAACGATAAGATTTTAAATGGCAACATGTATATACATAATAATTTTCTTTTTAATTATATTCTGAATTCAACCATGTAAAATAATTATATAATTATAGAACAATATTTTGTCTTAAATTTTTTTGATTTAAAATTATTGTAATTAAGTAAAAATAACTAACTAATGTTTAATTTCTGTAAGTATTTTTATATTGTTATACATAACTTAAAAACTTACTTACTATAGGCTTTCATACTTTACAACATTTTATCAATTTTACAAAAAAAAAACATTTTGAATAGTTAATAACTTCTTTAAAACCAGCTAACTTAATTAATTTAAGTGTCAAATCACAATTTATTTCATTTATGAGAAAACATTGTTATAGAAGTACATATGTAATTAGTTTACATAGCTGGATTCATAATATTATGAAAAATCAAAAAAAACAAAAAAAAAAATTTGTTGCCGTTTAAAAAACTAAAGTTGGTTGTGATTGCAAGTGTATTAAAAACAAAAGCATATATTTTATATTTCATATTCCAGCACGTGCACAATATGACTGTAATTTATGTTGTGTACAACTGTGAACTTTGCCATTTTCTCTTTATAATTTAATTTATTCTATGTAATAATTTTTAGTAGAAAAAATAAACAATACTATATAATTTTGGCAAATCAAAACTGGCTTAAAAACTTTGTCATCTACGAAAGACCTGCTGCCGTAAAGGTCCCCTAATACATGCAACGATAAAAGTAAGGCTAAACGTGAAAGCAATTTCCAAAAAATGTGTATCCTACCTACAAAAGTGTGTGTTGCTTTAATCAAAGAGATCTTCTATTAAACGCGTGTCTTTTCTCACAGAACCCAAAGCCTAAATAAGATTATTGCATATTTTTACTTTAACTCAATTGGTAAGCGGCATTGCAATTGTCTAGAAAGTTTAGCTCTAAGAAAAATCTCCGTAAAAGGTAACTTTTCTTAAAAAAATTACAAAAACCCCAAATATTAAAAAAAAAAATGGAGCTAAAAATTTGTTTCTTAGAGACACATTCGCAATATTTTATGCTCACAATAGCTGCGTTTGCAACCGTTGCAGGTCTACTGTACTATTGTTTCTATGTTATTTAACAATTGGTAATTAAATAAGAAAAAAAATAATTCATAATAGAAGAGACAGCTATATAAATAAATTAACACAAAATTAAAACTAATTAAAAAAAGCAGACTTTATCTAAGTTACCTTCCATTCTGAAGACGGGAATGATCCGGGAAATGAGTGCCGCCGCCTGCTCATCATTGGAGCAGATTGTAAAGTCACTCTCCCAGTCTGATTTAACTGACCGAACGAACTCGGAGTATAATTGCACTTAACTTATTGCCAGATTGTGAATGAAATAAAAAGTAGGTTTACTGTTTAAAATCTCGCCGGTATGGGTCGAGCAGGAGGTACTCGCCCCCCTCACTACAACAAGGTAGTACTTACAAGGTAGATTAAATTAATTATTATTACGCTTATTCAACAAATATTTTTTAATAATTTGCTACCCAGTTCAGCGGATACTTCTGTGTATTTTTGTTTGTAAACCTAAACTAAAAATCTGGTTTGTATTTACCACATTTATTAAATTCAATATTAACTAATAAGGTTTTTAGATGACAGCACTAGCTTTATTTATAGTATCAATGTGTGTTTTTTTATTATTTATGTTATGTTATGTGTTAATTCATGACAATCGCTGACAATCACTGACAATTTGAACAAAAACTAAAAAAAAAATGCATGTTAATATTGCAAATTGACATTTAAACATTTATATATTTGAATAATTTGCACTGAGTCAGGAGCGGAGCTCACTAGCACAAAGGAGGGGAAGAGACACATGACGTTCATTACAATACTTAAAAAGAAAAAGTTACAAAAAAAATAAAAAAATTGACAAATATGTCTTTCCAAACCGTCTCTGAGCAAACCGTTCTGAATATTTTTCTCACTCTTAGTTTGACTTTTATCCAAGACCTGTGTGAAAATTGCAAAAGTGACCTCTCCAGAAACACAAACAATAATTAAACGTAGTTCTATCAAACGTTACTTTGACGTTGCGCAACCCGGATGATATTTCCGGTTTAGTTTTAGACTAAATCTGTTCATTTCTAATAGTTTTGGTTTATTTGTTAATAATTTTAGTAACTTATTAGTTGCCAACTTTGGTACACAAACCAGTTATTTTTTAGTGTAACTTTTTTAACAACTGATAGAGTAGCCTTGACTGATTTTGGTTGTTGATTCCAACTTTAACATTTTAACAGTTTATTGATATTTTAGTAACTTTTAAACAGTTTTAATTTACAATCTAACGGTTTTGTCAACTTTTAACACTTATATAGTGACAGAACATAATAATTTTGTTAGAAAGCAAAATAACAAACTTTTGACATTTAAAACTTGTACAATACTTTAGAGACAATTTTTTGATAGATTTTAACATATTTTTACATATTTATTTAGGTTCAGAACATAATTTGATAGTTTTAATAACATTGCTTCAAAATTTTTACAGTTTTAGAAGATATTTTGAAAGTTTTAGCACATGATTTAATTTGTAGCATAAAAATTATTTTAATACCTGTGAAAAATTTAAATTTTGTACATTAATGTTAAAAAAAACTCATATTCTTTTTTTTACTAGATTTTGATTATCATTTTACAAATTTAATTGTTGACCAACACACAGGGTGTTTGTGCCTACATCTACAATCAACAAGCACAAACATCAAAACAAAATTTAAAACATTCGTTATAATAGCATATTTCTTAAACTAACACTTTCCAATAAGACTATTTTTGTAATTGGCACATTGGCATTCAATTAAGGTCGCTTCAAACTTTTTTGATAATCTTTCTGAAAGTTTTGACAAACTTTTTTAAAGTAAACATAAGAAAGCTAAAATAATTTTGTTAAAAAAATTTAGTGTATATAATACTGAATGGTTATGTCACTCATATTCCACAACACTATCCGGACAACAAGTTATAATTTTTGCTGCTTCTCATAATTTTACTCAACTTATTCAGCAGCTTCCACATATTTTCTTTGTGATAGACTTCTTGGTAAACCAAGATTTTTATCTTTCAACTATTTCAGAGATTACAAAAACTACTGCTAAAGCTGCTTTAAAAAATTCTTGCAGTAGCTCTAGACATGTTCAAAGCAATTGATAGAGTATGGTATCCTAATCTTACTAACAAGCTTTGTTGTTTAGGTCATAAATCTGTAATTTTTGTCAATATAAAAATTATAGTTAAAATTGATGGTTTTAACTCTGACTTCAAGATGATAAACGCTGGTGTTCCTTAAAGTTCTGCTCTTTTACCAACTTTATTTTTGATTTACATTAATAAACTTCTAAAAACCATACTGACAAATACGGCAAAGCGTCTTGAAATTTTTGGGTTAGAATCTGTAGCAACTACAAACAAAAACCTTAATATCTGAACAGGGCATTCTCAACATAGTCAATTTTAACTTTAAAAAATTCAACTTTTTACTGTTTCAAAATCAAAATTCAAGGTTTCATCAGTACCAGTTAAACTAAACAAGTAATTTTTATCTAAATCTGCTTTAATTTGTTTTTTAGGGGTAACAATTTTACATAATCTTTTTTGGAACAACTATGTTGTTGACATAGCTTCAAAAGTATTTAAAAAACTAGAATTTTGTAATAGATATAAAAAGTAGCTATATATGCAAAAGTTTAACAAAAGTATACAACTTTTTACATCTAATAGGAATTCTTAGTTTTCTAAATATTTTTGAAGCTATGTCGACAACATGGTCGTTCCACAGAAGATTATGTGAGATTGTAACACTTAAAATACAAATTAAAAAAAATTTAGATATGAATTTGTTGTTTAGTTTAATATTTAGATTTTGAGACAGTAAGAAGTTGGTTTTTTTTAGAGTTATAATTGACCATGTTGAAAGTGCTTCATTTAAATATTGTTTTGAAGCTTTGTTTATAGATGCTACAAATTCTAACCTAAAAAATTCAAGGCGCTCTGTCATATTTGTAGATATGGCCTTTGGACAGTATGAAGTATAAAAGTTGCTATCATCTGCAATACTATGAATAGGACTTTTAGTTATTTGAATCATAAATGTAAACCAAAAATAAAGTTGGCAAAAGAGCAAAACTTTGAGGAACACCAGCATTAATAATTTTGGGGCCAGAATTAAAACCATTAATTTTAATTATAATTTTTTTATTGTCAAAAAACTATTGATAAGATTTACAGTTTCTTTATCAAGACAGATACTATGGAGCTTGTTGACAAGATTATGATGCCATACCCTATCTAACGCTTTGGAAATATCTAGAGCTACTGCAAGATTTTCTCGTTGTTTGTCTAAATTAGAATTTTATTTGTCACTAACTTAATCAGAAAATCTGTCAAACGTTTTGATCAAAATCCATATTAAGTATCTGAAATGAAGTAATTTTGTTCTAAAAATTTGACAATGTAACAATTAATATATTTTTCAATTTTTTTTGACAGATTTGACAATAATGCATTTGGTCTATAATTTAAAAAATCAGACTTGTCTTCCTTTTTAGGAATAGGTTAAACATATGCAATTTTTCAACAATTTGAGAATGTTTCATTTTTGTATGATAAAGCAAATGTTTTGGTCAAAATGAAAGCTAGTTTATTTGCAAATGTTTTAAGAATACTCGGTAGAATTTTATCTATACCTGACGCCTTTCTGGTGTTTAATTTAAGAAGATATCTTTTGACAACCCTTTGTTTAAAATGTATTGAATCTATTATTTTACCGCTTGCCGCTATTGTAGGTACAGCAGTAGAAAGATTTATAATAGTTAGATGCAAATTGGTTTGCAGAAATATCTGATTTTTTTTTTGAATTAGTAACTAGATTGTTTTGATCACTTCCAAAAAAAGATATTAAAGATTTCGTACTACTTTTATAGAAGTCTTTGTAATTTATAAAAAAATCTGAGAAATTCAATTAACTTTGTTTCTGTCAATTCTATTTTTTTCTGACGTGTTTCTTAAACTTTTTTTACTTCTTGTTAACTGTTTGTTTTGTCTGAATTGAACACAAATACTTTGGTTTTAGTTTAATAACAGAAACTGGTACAAATTTTTTGATAACTTTCTGAATAGATTTTGTAACATTTTCTGCTGCAACATGTCGGTTATTATAATATAAGCAACAAGTTTCAAAATTAAAATTATTAAGAATTTTTTTAATTTTTACTATGGTCATCTTAGAATAATGATAAATAAAGCGCAGTTTAAGTTTGGTAATAACAGAAAAAGAAGTTTTAACAACAGAAGTAAAAAATAAATCATCAGAATTTACTAAAACATCTTTAACAGTAGCTGTTGTACTTTCTGAAATAGTTAAATGATACAAATCTAATAACCTTGGTTCACCAAGAAGTCCATTACAAGAAAAATATGTGGGTTGTTGAATAAATTAGGTAAGATTATAAAAGGCAGCAAAAATTATAGCTTGTTGTCTGGATAGTGTTGTAGAAGATGAGTAATTTAACAATTTAGACTTATGTACATTAAAGTCTTTTAACAACATTATTTTAGCTATTCTATCGATATCTTGGAGAAGTTTGTCAAAACTTTCAAAAAGGTCAACAACCGTTGCGTTATTTGGAGAACTGTATATGCTATTACAAAAATAGCCTTATTGAGAAGATTTAGTTTAAGAAATACGCTATTATAACCAATGCTTTAAATTTTGTACGTCGTCAGTCTAAAATATGCTTGTTGCTTGTGGATGTAGACACAAACACCCTGTTCAGCAAATAAATGTTCAAGATAGTAATCGGAATCTACTAAATTAAAACGATCTGGGTCTTTATTATTTACTTTAATTTCAGTCAAAAAGAGGATATAATTCTTTTTAGACCACAATTATTAGAAAAATTAAGCCACAAACTAAGTCAGTGTTTGGTTGATTACATTGGTTAGTGAAATAAGCTAGGCATTGTTTTGCCAGTTGAATCGTACCGTAGGTTTTTTTGACGATGTATCTCTTGCGTTAGTAGTACTTTTGATGACTCGTTCCAAATCTACCGTCCCTGCCCGCACATTCAAATGAGAGGCTGTTTTACAGGCGGGATAAATAGATATAGAACAAGTCATCATAGTATAATATTACGACTTATAACTACCGCCAGGTCGGAGTTAGTAGTTATTGTTAGTAGTTAGGTTAGAGAATAAGTTTTAAAAAGAATAAAACAGGATTGTCCCGAGGCAAGGAGCTCGGGTACGCAAAGTCACCAATCCTTGAGAGAAATAGGTTGGAACAAGGTATTTGGATAGTGTTTTTTACCTGTCCCTGCGGAGCTGGTTTGTTAGGGAAGGTGTCCCCTGAGCCTTGCGATGCTCACTCAACTCCCCGCCGGACGCATCATTCCACCCTCTAAAGCTAAAGTTTATCGGGAAGTGTTTTCAAATATTGTCCAGTAGCTAAAGTTTGTCGGTGAGTGTTTTCAAATGACTATCCAGTAGAGCTAAAGTTTGTTGGAAAGTGTTTTTAAATTATTGTCCAGTAGCTAGTTTGTCAAGAAATGTTTTTAAATTATATTCAAAAATCCTAGCCACTAATACTGTTGACCAGCAGCGGCGCTACTTACTATAACGCACACTACAAATTTTAAATATGTTGCAGTTTGCAAATTTTAAATATGTCGCCGTAAGATTTAAGAATTAATAAGATATGTTCTTTCAAACAACAATGTTCATAATTTCACTATTAGATCTTACATGTTGAGATCAATTTATTGATATATAAAAAGATTATTTGTTTCTAAGCGTAAGATATAATTAAGAATTAATTAAAATGTTTACTGTATTATTTAACATATCTTGAGTCTAATTGGGTGATATTTAAGTTATCAAGATATGTTGCTTTAAAGCGTAAAACATAATTACGAATTAATAAAATTGTTTTTAATCATATAATTTTCACACATAATGATCTAGGTTTTAGTATTTTGTCTTACATATTTTTGCTTAACATTTAAACCAGTTTTAACAAATAACAAAGATATGTTGCTTCAAATTGTAAAAAATAATTAAGAAATAATTAAATCAATTGGAATATTGTTTTTGATCAAATAATTATTTCAATGAACTAAAATTTTATTTATTTTAAGTTTAATTGACTAATAATATGTAAACCAATTTTAATAAATAATAAGATATGTCGCTTCAACGCTTAAGATAATATGTTATAATTAAGAATTAATTATCAATTGGAAAACTGTCTCTGGATCAAATAAATTATTTGACACAGTGTTTATATTTTAACTATTTTATCTTACATACTTTTGTTATTTTTACATGCAATAAAGAATTTATAATTCTTTATTAATTTAATAAGTAAATATAATTAAATTATGTTTATTAAACTTAATATTAAAAACTAAAAAAAAGCAATAATATTAATAATAAAGATAATTGTATATATTATAAATAAAAGTAATTAATTTAAAAGAAAATCATGTCTATTTCTTAAATTCAATGTTAAAATTATTTGAATCATTATAAGCATTAAATAAAAGGTGTTTTTAAATGTGTGTTTAAACGATAATAATCGCAATAAATAAAGTAATGTGTTTGTGCAATCAAGCTATAACACATATTTTACCAGTAATTGGGTATTGTATTCTAAGTTGATTAGGCACATTAATATCAATAATAATTTCAATGCCACTACTTATATAATGCAACTGAGCAAGCTATTGATAAAGTTACTCCAATTAGTATACAAGGTTATTTATAATGAGATGTATAAAATTTGACGATATCTTTAGTATAGAACCGAAAATTATAAGTTTCATCATCATTGATGTTTTACTTTTTGCAGGTCCTACGTACCTCTTCTGTGCATTTTTCATCTTTTTTTCTTATCGTCTAAGTTTTACATCCATATAGAAACACACTTTATACAAAACGTTTCACAATTTTTTTGGCAAGTTTATATTTAATTGATTGATATTCAAAACCTTGCTTTTTCTTCTAAAAACTTTTCTTGTCATTCCTATGCATACCCTTATAGCTTTTTTACTTATCTAATTTTTAATATTTTTGGTACCAAGGTACTTATCCTTTCCACTTGCTCCAATTTATTTTGGTTTGTGTACACGTCTATTTCTACCGCTTTTTCAATTCTCATAACTTTTGTCTTGTTTTTGTTTATACTCAGTTCATACATTATTTCCATTTCTTCAAGTTTTTTTGCTAGCATCTTCAGTTTTTATGTGATCTCTGCAAACACGATCATATTATCGGCAAACCTATTTTATTCTTTCACATCCTATGCTCACTCTCTTGTTTTGTTCTCTACTTTCCGCTACTATTACGTTGGCATACATATTCAACAATTTTAATTGAACATGTCTATGAAAATATCTATAGAAAATACAAAGATCTGTAACATCCGGTGTTGTAAAGTATCTAAGCAGAGCTGTAAGGATTCAAAATGCTTAAATCATTTTTTTTTTATTTAAATCATTTTGTTGACTTAAATCTCTTGATTTAAATCATTTGTTTTATGATAACTTAAGTCTTGTGATTTAAATTATTTTATAAATGATGATTTGTTTTTTTTATACTCATTTAAAATATTCAAAAGACTTAAATCAAAAATAATGATTTAATTCAAAAATATCAATGATTTAAATTGAGTCGAGTCGAGTTAGTTGTGGCAAAGCAAGTGCGGGCGGCATGTTCCGATGTTGTGACAGGTTCTGGTACACTCCGCGCGCCCGCCCGCAGCTTGTTATTGCGATGCCTGTTTATTTACATCTAGACACGAATAGTATGGCCAGTATAATAAGCAACTTTTTCTTTAGTTTATTTCTACAAACAAGTAGCTAATAATATATTATATGCAATATATCGTCAGTGAAAGTGCAAGACCTCGTATTTGCATTTTTGTCAAAAATTGTTTTATCTCATTCAAACCTCGGTTGTTCTACATATACGTGTACAAAACCTCAAATCTTTCAGTTTATTTTAATTCAAAAAGATAGAACATGAAACTTTTTTATCTATACTTGAAGTATGAAGTTTTTATCGTCTCCTGTACAATTCGAGGTCTTGCAAAGTGCAAGACTGACAATATATTCTTATTAAATGTTCAAACTAAATAAGTATTTAAATTTAATAATTATTATAATTATTGAATATGTAAATAATAAGGCCTCTTTTATACGTAGATTCAGCTGCTCAAATTCTAAATGCGAGACTCTGAATCTTTTTAAAGAAACTTAAATTATATAAAAAAAAAGTTAAAACTTAAGATTTAAATCATTGAAAAAAAAAAGAATTAAAACTTAAATCATTTCTATTTCAAGTAAAGTTTGACTTATGATTTAAATCATTTATATTTAAAACTAAAGCTTATTTTTACACAAAAAATGATTTATGACTTATGATTTAAATCTTTTTAAAAATGATTTGTTACAGCTCTGTATCTAACATTAGTTAGTTTTGAGTCGGTAATTATCCAAATAGCTTGTTTTTCAATAAAGTTTCAAAAAATAGTGTAGTTTTGAATGCTCCTCCCTATACTTAAGAACAATATTCAATACAAGAACAAACACAAGTTTTATATAAATAGTAGAGTTAGATGCAAAATGGTTTGCAAAAATGTCTGCATTTTCTTTTGGATTAGTAACTAGATTGTTTTGATCATTTCAATTTATTATTAAAGATTTTGTACTTGCAATGAATTCATTGTTTTATAAAAATTGTTGTTATTTACGGATAGCAAAAAAAATCTGTTGTTTCTGTAATCTTTTTCAGATTGTATTAAATTGTCACAATGTTTACAAGCTTTCTTATAATCTAGTTTAGCCTGTTCAAAACATTACATTACTGATGTGTTTCTTAAATGCATTTTGCTTCATATTAACTGCCTGTTTTGTTTGAATTAAAAACAAATACTTTGGTTTTGGTTTAATAACAGAGAATAAGACAATTTTTTCAAAAACATTCTGAATAGTTTTTGTGAGATTTTTTGCTGGTATCTGTGGATTCTTAGAATATAAGCAATAACTATCAAAATCAAAATTATTAAGAAATTCTTTTATTTTTACTATGTTTGAAAAAGTTTATTCGGAGATCGGTAAATGCCAATTACAAAAATAGTCTTATCGGAAAAATTTAGTTTAAGAAATATGCTATTATAACTAATGTCTTAAACTTTGTACGTTGTCAGTCTAGCATATGTTTGTTGTTTGTAGATGTAGGCACCAATATCCTATTGGTTAACAAATAAATGTTTAAGGTGATACTCGGATTCTATTAGATTAAAGCGATCTGAAACTTTTTTTTTTTTTGGCTTCAGTAAAAAAAGGATATGAGGTTTTCTATGTTTACGATGTCAATGAACTAACTTAAAATTTTTTTGAACTACAAATATTAGAGAAATTAACTTTTAAGCCACAAACTAAGTTAATGTTTAGTTAATTAAATTGGTTAGTAGATTTAATTGTAATAAACCATGTTTGATTATGTGGGTAGTTTGCCCCGTGGATTAATGCCACTTGTTTCATAATCCACAATAGACTGTGCTTCTATTGCAGTTTTATGGCAGTCGCTTGATGACGGTCGGACGGAGCTTTTACTAAGTTTATAAAACACAATTTTTGTTTTTTTTTTCAATTTTCCTCACTAATGCCAATTGTATTCCTTGTCCCTATTTTTTTTTCTGAAATTCAATTGTTTTTTTAGCTATATCTTTTATTTATTACCCTGTATATTAAAAATATTTATAATCAACAGTTTGTTTAAAACCAAAAAAACTTTTGTTTTTTTGAAATGTTGTACAGTTGGAGAATTATTTAGGTTCCGGTAATTTTGACTAACTCTGTTGTGACAATATCATTACCCAATAATGTTAGTTCCTTTATTCCTCTTTTCTGCAGTCATTACAACAGCTTTAACGGTGGAATTCTGTCTACTAAATCGTTTTGAATTTTTATATTTTTTATAGCTGACATCACTTTCTCCATCATAATGCTTTCACCTATATTGTTTTCATTTGCTTTATAAAAAAGATTTTTAATGTATTTTTTATATCTATTTAAAACTTTTTTCATTCAATATTTTTTCTTGCTTTCCTTTTCTTTTGGTTTTTTTTCCAGAGATTTACTCTGTTATACATTTTACTGTAGTTTTAGACATTTTCAAAGCATTTGATAATCATTCATAACTAGAGCTAGGACTTATATGCGTAAAAAACTGCAAAATAAGCGCATAAATAAGCATTAAAAATCATCAAAATAAGCATAAAAATAAGCATAAAAAAATTATTTCTCATATAAAAAAAAATTAAAAAATAATAACTTTTAATATAATAATAATAAACACAACAAAAGAAACAAAAGTAAAATTCAATAAATAATAATAATAGTTTGACAATAATAATAATTAACATAATTTATTTTTAAAAGAATTAATAATAAAATGTTTTTTTCAATTTTTTTATTAAAATAACCTTCTTCTGCCAAAAAAGTCGGGCAATAATCGCTCATGCTCGAGTGAGGAGCATGGGTCATACATGACCATGACTATTTTAAAACGTTCGCATATATACATGTTTTTTTTTTAATATTTTATAACTCTTAAATTTTTATGAAATCTAAAATTGCTTAAAATAAGCAGAAATATGCACAAAAATGCCGAAATAGGCAAAAGTACTTAAAATAAGTATCAAATATGCATTTCAAATAATGAAAAACAAATAAAAATTCTTAAAATATGCATTAAATATGCATAAAAACTAAAATATGCATAAAACCAAAAATAGGCAAAATAAGCCAAAATAAGCCAAAATAAGAAGGTGCCATTTGCTTTACTTTCTTATAATTCGTGGAGATATACATTCAAAATTGATATGCATATAATATTGGTAAAAATCATAACGCATATAAATCCTAGCTTTATTCATAACCTTATCAACACGTTTCAATGTATAGGTCTTGATCATAAATCTGTAAATCTTATCAACAGTTTTCTTGACAATAGAAAAATTATTTATTATATTTAGATTATAACCTGTAGCATCTATGTACAAAAACCTCAAAACAATATCTGAATGAAGTACTTCCAACATGGTCAATTTAACTGAAAAATCCAACTTCTTACTATTCCAAACTAAAAATCTGAGGCATCAGTACCAATTATTAAACTAAACAAATCCATATTTAAATCTTCTTCAATTTGTCTTTTAAAGGTTTCAAACTCATATAAACTTCTCTAGAACAATCGTGTTGTTGATATAGCTTCAAAAATATCTAAAAAAACTTGTTCTTAATAGATATAACAGTTTCTTACTTCTGTTTAGTTTTTGCATATATATATATACATATAAAACTTACATTTGTTTTTGAATTTCCAAGTATGGAGAGAAGCATCTACAACTACACTATCTCTTCTGAATTATATTAAAAACAAGCAAGTAGCATTATTGCCTATCTAAAATTGATTAATGACTTAGATACTTAGATAGATAGATATTTTTATAGAGATTGTATACACAAAATACAAGACGTATTGCCTTCTAAACAAATATTTAGTCGTATTACAAAACTTGTAAAACACAAGTTTTAAAGTTTATTTTTCTATTTGTCTATACACTTCTTCTACCGCATCATCTTTATAACTGCTGGTTGGCACATAAACTTGTATTATTAATATATTTGTTACTGCCGCGTTAGTATTTATTGCTCTTTCGTATATCACTTAATACACTCATTTGTATAGCTATATTACTTACTAGCACCTCCATCTTAATTTGCCTACTTTTTTTAGATTTTATTTTAATATGTTATTTATTTAAAAAAAACATGTTTCAATGATTAATCATCGTTTTGAATGTTAATAATATGAATATAATAAATTCAAATATGTTTGTAAAATCTTTACCATTTATAATGTCTACAATAAAAAGATTTTATAAAATAAATAGAAAAATATAAAATACACTTTTTTTACTAAAATAAAACTGTGTCTTTTTGCAGTTGTCTTTTTTTGTCTGTCTTACCTTGTTTCACTGACTCCTATTATGTTCACTTTATTTTTCAGCATTTTACGTCTTAAGTTTGGTTTTTGGAAATTATATTGAGTCCGAGTTACATCACTTCAAAAATTCTAAAAAAAAAACTTAAAATAAAAGTTTTTACTTGGTTATGGTACAATTTTTACTACCAACAAACATATTTTTTTTACATTTTCAGTTGCGGACTCATTATCTTAATTTTTGGAGTTGTCAGAAAACGCTCATAAATTACATTTTTGAGTAATTTTCAATTTTTGTGATATTTTTACTATAACTTATTTTTTTTAATTAAGTTATTTTTAATTCCGTTGAGCGTGGTTTGTTTTGAAAATAGCCTAAAAATAACAAAAACGTATTTAAAATGCTGCGACATGTCAAATGTCAACAAAATTAAGTCTAATTTGCCTTAATTTTTTTTTAATAAATATTCAAATTTATCTATCTTTTATATTGTAAGATATCACTTCTCAAAATTGTTATTTTAGTTAAAAATGCTAATCTTTGTATACAATGGACTTGCTGTAACTTTATTCTATATAAATATTGTTTTACTAAAAATAAAAATCGTAAAAACAATGTTTTTTGCATTTGGTAATGATAACAAAATAAATACATACATTCTTGAACACAAAAAAAAAATTTCAATTTTTTTTTTTAGCAAAATCTAATTGCATGTGTTAAAATATAAAATATAAGTTAATAAACAAATTATGTATTAAAATTTATTGGTTACTTAATATTTTAATTATAAAAAAAATTAATTCATTTTTGAAAAATTGTATTTTTTATAATTAAAATAGTAAATAAATATTTCTATATATATATATATAATTGTTACAAAAAATACTTGTGAACAAAATTCAAGAATAGTTCACAATAGGAATTTGAGAGCAAAAAGTGCGCTCACAATAAACTAAAGTTTATTGCTGGATAATTTATGTTTATTGATGTTTATGTACAATACATTTGTAAATAATACAAAAAATAATTTTTTGATAGTTTTTATAGTCGCATGCTTATCACCATTGTTTAATAACCTGAAAAACATCTGTCAATGTTTCAAGTTTTTTTGTTTACTTTGCGGTATTTTATATCCGAGAAGATATCTTAAAGATTTAAACGTATTTATTATCTTTAAAAAATGTGTGTATTGAATTTATAAATAAGTGGCCTTGTGCGTCGTGGCCATAGAGAATTGTTTACAATTTTTGATTTGTCATTGATAACAGACAGAAGCATACTTTATACCATTATTTTTAGTATAGTAAGTACAAACTAAAAATTGTGACATAGAAAATTTTACAAAAACTGAGTGCCTTTCAAAAACATATACACATTTAGAAAAAAATCATAATATCAAAGAATTAAGTATTAACAATAAATTGCTTTATGATCTAAAGGCTTAATTTGTCATCATCATATGAGTAAATATTTGGTTTATTATAGCACAAGTAAAAAATGTTATTGCAATTCATTCAACAACCATAAAAGTAAAATCCAATCAGATTTAAGAATTATCAATTTGAAGATAAGTGAATATACTTACTAATATCTTTTGTTAAAATTGATACCCGGTGATAAATATTGCAAGACATGTCAACAAAATATTTTAAAATGTATTAAAAATTAAAATAATAAACAGGTGAGCATAACTATTACAGGTTAATTAATTGATACAATTTTTTTAGTATGTATAGAGAAAAACGCTGGTTTTCATTTATTTCAAATACTCTGTTAAAATTTTTACAAATTTAGATAATAAAAAATACTTCTGTTTTATGATCAGAAAAAATATGTCAAATTCAAATTTAACCAGGTAAAGATTTTGAAAATGAAAATATTTGATATTTTTTATACGAATGAAATATTTGATGATTTAAACTTATATTTTATTGATCACAATATACCTTCTATATATTCTTAAATGATTCCCAGCAAAAAAACACTAAAATCGACTGTTAAAAAAATATTTGATATTTCTTATTCGAATTAAATATTTTATGATTTGAACATGCATTTTATCTAATATATTATGCTTTTTTTATCTAAAACATTCTTAACATTAAATTTCACGCTCAAAGGTTAAATTATTTATTTTTATAGAAAAAAATATTTTTAGATGAAAGGGTTTTTGCAAAATAATCTTCAGAATTAGATTATGCGAAGAAAAGTCGCGAGACTCGCAGTACTTGTCAACCAAATGACCAAAATAGAACTATATTAAGTCAAACGCAAGACGAACAAGTTAGTCAATCAACACACAGTATTATCTCTAGCAAATCTTAAATGTCTACTTGCTTCGTCAAATTCTATATTCACCAGTATAAGTCAAGATCAAAAAAATATTGATATTATTTTGCAAAGTTTAGATATATCACCTTTACATAAAAACATTTTTTTCATTAAACAAAAAAACTGAAGCAACAGATTTAGTACAAAAAGTGCTTTTAAAATTTACCGAATTTTACAAATAAATTTACCAGTTCCAAACAATTTATACCTTGATTTAGTTAAAGATGAAAAATTTATAGAAGAAGTTATGCTAAATCTACAAAAAGAATTTGAAAATGCAACTGTTTTGAGAAAAATATAAATTTTATCACTTTTGCCTAAAAAATAGAATCATCAAAAAAATTTGTCAATTTTTTAATTATGCTTATCGACTATTACTAAAATTTGATAAAAATATAGTAGTTACTTACATTTAAAGCAAATTGATTTATTTGTTTTAATTGATATAATTTTTATTCTACTTTCCAGATGCTATAAAATCGTACAAAAGAAAGGAATATACAAAAATACCTTTTGATGTGCAGAATTTAATTTAAAAATATTATGTAGATGAAAATAATTGTCATATACGTCAGGCGTTCAAAAAAGATTGCTCCTTTTTACTGTTCACGATTTGTATAACAATTTCATTGAGGATTATTGTGACAGTTTTTAGATATTTAAGACCATAGATGAATGCATTATAGCTGGAGATCCTAGAAGTCATATAATATCTGCAAATGTGCAGAACACGAAAACATAAAGTTAAAACTATCTGCTTTAAATAAAAAATTAAAATATAGAGATCTTTTAGAAATTGCGTTTTGTAATACAGAAAACATTAAATGCATGCTACATAGATGTAGTAAATGTCCAAGGATAGATAAAATAAATGACAGTTGTACTTACCAAGAAGAAGTAATAATTTACAAATGCTGAGTAGAAGAAGGTAGCAGAGCATCACTAAAAAGTGTAACAGAAAAATTGAAAATTAAAAAAAAAATATCTGGTTACTGAATTATGGAATTTAAGTATTCATCATTTTATTGCGGATTCACAAAAAAACTATTTAGAACATTGTAAAAAAAACTTGACTTCCGACACATGCATTATTATTTAGGCATTTTGTTATATCAACTCGCAAGCAACAATTCACTCTTTTGTTATGTATTACAAAAAACCTGGTGTTGAAGAATTACAATGTGTCAGTTTTTGTATTATAAGTGATACCAAAGATCACTTTTCCTACGCAGTGCACGCTTTTTTAGAAAAATTTATTAATACAATAAAATCTGAGTTATCATGGATAGAAAACACCATTTACTTTTCTGATGGAGCACCAACTCAGTATAAAAATAAGTAAGTTACATTTAATAAGTCACATAATATCAAAACATTTTATACAGAAATCTAATTTTAGTTGAATATATTATTATATTTGTGAAGAAATTTATTTTCAATTAGTATTTATTCTATACAGGAATCATTTAGTTAATGTATGCTGTCATGAAAAAGACTTCCAAATTAAAGTAAAATCATACAACTTCTTTGCAACCAGCCATGGAAAAACTCTTAACGACGGTATTGGAAGAACGGTCAAAAAAACTGTAATGAGACATTGCTTGAGAGCTTTACCTGAAAAACAGATAACTACTCCTTTAGAAATATTTTAATATCTTTATAAAAAATTAAAAAGCATTTGGTAAGATTTAAAATTCGTTTAAATTAACAAAATTTATTTGTTATATTTTCGGATATAATGTGAATAATTTTTTGTTTTACAAATTTTGCCCTGTTTAAAAAAGTGAATTTTAAATTGTTTTTATTTCAATAATTAAACAGTTTCTACATTTTTAGATCATTGTGGGTATCGGACAAAAAAGTTCAACAACACAAAAAAAGTTATATAGTAGATATTCAAGTGTAAAAACCATACCAGGAACAAGAAAACACTTTTGTTTCATACCTACTGGAGCAAACAGTTTTGACTGTTCTTTTGTTTGTGAAAAAACAAGTCACAATAAATATTTAATAATCAAAAAATCAAAAAATGTATAATTTAAAAAAAAATTATAGAACATGACAGAATTTAGAATTACTTTTTTTAAATTTTATAAATAATTATAATGAAAATAGTTGCAGAAATTTTTTTTTCACAGTATATTAGATAGTGTTTTATACAGTTACATATTTTTTGGCGTGCTTTGTCATAAAATTTAAAATTATGTAGTTAATGATATGATTTTAGAAAAATTATGTATTTGTCTTACATTAAAAATAAAAATAAAAATAAATCTATATATATATATATAAAATTATACATTTTCTATTGAAAACACATTCTTTGTCTATATATGTTTAAACCAATGCAATAAAATGTATTTTTTTTGCAAAAATAAAAGCGTATGTATAAATTATTACTAGGATATTGATGCTGTGTTGCTTGGACCTATTTTAATTCCCAAAAACCAAACTTTAAGAGGTGTTTTAGGTATATAGGAGGAATGTTTTCTGAAAAGTAGAAAACAGTTTCAGCGGCTTTAATGTATACAAAAATTAGATTTTTTTACCAAATTATTAATCTTTGAAAAGTGGTATCTCACAATTTACAGGTTCGATCGGAAAAAGCTAAATTAGACCTCATTTTATTGAAATTTGACATTATTACGGCATTTTCAATGTGGCGCTATTTTTGTAATTTTAAGTTAATTTTTGTTTTTGTTTCTACGCTGAGCAAAAAATGTTAAAAATTACAGAAAAAATGTGATTTTTAGTCTTTTTTCTGAACTTTAAAAGACCAAAAATTAAGATCAGAATTTAAAGACTTGAAAATTTGGGAAATATGTTTTTTCAGTACCTACTATCACATATTTAATTTTGGGCCAGTTTAGAGATACTCAGTTTTTAAGTTTGGTCAAAAAGTAATGAAATTACCCATATATATTATATATATTTAAAGTTATATTTATAAAAAAAAAAAATTATATGCTTTATTGTCTTTTTATAATAACAATAGACCGGTTTCAATTGTTAAACCATCCTCGGTATAATAAATAATAATAATAATAATAATAATAATAATAATAATAATAATAATAATAATAATAATATCATTTATTCACGTGGCCAAAACAATTTACATATACATAGAACAAATATATACAAAATTTGGATGTGAGTGTCAAAAAGAAACAATTAAGTAATAAGTATACAACCTTAACAATTATTTAAAAATTCATTTGTGGAGTAGTATGCATTTTTCATTAATAAGTTTTATAGTTTAAATTTAAATCGGGTATAATTAAGTTGTTTAATGTTGATATCCAAAGAATTATACATTTTGATTCCTTGGAAAAAATAAGATTGCTCAAAAAGTGCCGTTCTGTGATATTCAACCAGTAGTTTATTTCCATTCCGTCTGTGATAATTATGGGTATGATTTAGAAGTTGAAACCTGTATTGGTTTAAGTGTATGTAACAAAGAGTTTTGTAAATATATATACTTGGAAAAGTTAGTATATGTGTGTTTTTAAAGACAGGTTTACATGACTCTCTATACGGTAGTCTATAAATTAGTCGTATGATTTTCTTCTGTAGTATAAAAACCTGTTCATGAGTTACCGCTTTACTCCAGATGAGTACATTGTTTGACATATACGAGTAGGCCAATGCATAATAAACACTCAAAATGCTTTTTTCATTGCAACATGATTTTAATGAAAGTATAGCATAATGGGGTGTATTCTGTAAAATTTTATGTTTATTTTAACAGCTTGTTAAAAATATAAATATAACAGGCTTGTTAATTTTTAACGTTATATTGATATTCTGTAACTGCAATATTAACATGGCTGTTATAATACATATTTTTAACAGCATGTTAAAAATTAGCCATGAAGTTAGATACAAATCTCTACATTTATGTGTTAAAGTCATGTCTTTTCTTAAACCACAAAACATTATGCGTCAGATTTAACCTCAAAATATGACAAACGCCGGTATTCCTAGGTGAATTAAAATGTCGAAACGCGAAAGACTGACTAAACGGCAATTAGAAAGCCTGATAACATATATAGAACAAAACAAAACGTTGTCCTATGGGAATAAATAAATAATTAATTAATTCATTTAAACTTTAATTCTAGTTTTATTATTTTGTTGGTTTTGTTGCAAAATTAATTTCAATCAACATATATGCTAGCATAACAAATAAATAACTACGCTTGTTTTATATTGCTGCTCAAAATACACAATTGCAAATGCAATTTGCAATACGTATTATTTCTTCTAGGTGTTTGCAGATTTAAAAACCAAATACAAGACGCAGGTCACGATTAATTAAATATGATATAAGAGCACGGGAAGGCAATTATAGCTACATGCGAGCAATCAATTGCACCAATTGTCCTTGGAAGGCCATACTTTTGAAAATACAATGTTTTATTTTGATCAATAAGATCTTGCTGAGTTGGAAATTTAATCCATTTGTTTAATAGTGTTGCATTTATAATTGATGAAATTGTGTCAATAATTTTACTAACTGCTAGTTGACTAATTGCTATATTAGCAGATGCTTCAACATCCAACTAGTAACTACCATGTCCATAAAAATGCAAAGCACACAAAACCTTTAAATAGTTTGGTGTTGCAGTATTTCTTCGTATAACTGCCAAATGTAAATGGAGTAATAGCGTTAATTAAATATTGGGCTGCAATTTTACTTAGACAAAATAATTTTAAAAAACGAAGTTCGGGAAGTTCATATAAATTTTACATATCCGTCCGTCCGTAGCTGTCGATTATATAATCTCAGCCAATTCCTTAAAAATACAAAATGCTTTTATTGATGTATGTTAGAATTATTTAATACCTTATCTTCTTCCTCTTTCATGCAAATTTTTATTTATTTGAATGGCAATATAACCTATTGCACCTGCCATTTTATAATTTTAACACCCTGTTAAAAATTAAAGGCATGTATTTTATTACATACATAGTCTACCTGTGTACTCCAGTTAAGTTTACTGTCGAGAAATATACCAAGATATTTGCAGTTGTCACTGTATGTGTACTTTTCATTATTTACTATTAATTCCGTATTTTCTGGCATTTGTTTACGTTTTGAAAAATATTTGCATTGCGTCTTTGATTCATTTACAACCAATGAATTTTGGTTACACCAGTTGTTAAATTTTGATATAACAACTTTTGTTTTATTTATTAAGTTCTCTTGGTTTTGTGCTGAAATTCCAATTGCTGTATCGTCTGCATACAAAATGACAAGATCATTTGGAAATGATTCTGGCAGATCATTAATAAATAATAAAAACAACAATGGACCCAGCACAGATCCTTGAGGAACACCTAGCATTACGTTAAATGTATGAGATAGATGGTTGTTAACATTGACATATAATTTTCTATCACTTAAGTAAGATTTGATTAGCATTAAAAAATTTCCTCGAAATCCTAGAGCTTCTAGTTTTGATAATACAAAATTAATATTGATGGTATCAAATGCACGAGACAAGTCGAAAAATAATACATTAACGTGTTTATTTTGATCTACTTCTCGAATAATAAAATTAATTAACTCACAGGCAGCTGTTTCAATTGACCTATCAGACGTAAAACCATGTTGCAATTTTGTTAGAAGATCAAATTTTTTTAAAATCATGACAATTTTATTTGAAATTATTTTTCAAATAATTTACTTATTGAGGATAGTTCGGATATAGGTCTGTAATTGCTTATTAAACTTTTATCACCTTTTTTAAAAATAAGTTTAACCGAAGCTATTTTTAGAATTGATGGAAAAACACCTACATCAATCGACCAATTAAACATAAAAACTAGTGGTGACATTAAATCTTCTATTAATATTTTCATTATCTTTATTGGTACATCATCTGGACCTTTAGCATTATTGTTAGTTAAACCCCTTAATGCATATATTATATTGTGTTCGGTAATCGGAGATATGTAAAAAGTATTATTTGAAATATTAGTAGTAGTTGTACATGTAGTAGAATTATTTATTCCAAAACGAGCATTAATAGTTTCTAAAGCAATATTAGAAAAATAAATTGCAAATTTGTTGGCTACTTGTGCAAGTTCAGAGACAGTTCTATTTTCATAAACTATAACTAGTCGAGTATTTTGATTGTTTGATTTACCGAGATAGTTGTTTATCAAATTCCAAGTTGCCTTTATTTTATTTTTTTATTCTAATATTTTGTTAGAGTAGAAATTTTGCTTAGCAATTATAATGTTATTTTTATGTTCTTTTTTCTTTATGTTATATGAAGATATTAGTTCAGCATCATTAAAATGACTAATTAACCAGAACATATCTTTTAAAGAATTACCTTCGTGTATTATAGTGTTGGTAATCCAATTGTCTTTGCATTTATGTTTACTTTTGCATTTTCTTATTTCAATTGGACAACAGCTGTCCAATAAGTTTTGAAGAGTTGTACTGAAGTTTAAAAAAACGTCTTCTATTGAAAAGGGTTGCATTAGTCTTGTCCAGTCTGTAATTTTAGTCATGTGTTTTAGTTTTTGTATGTTGAATGAATTGTAGTTACGACTCTGGTAATAATTAACATTACAATCGGATTTAATATTGGCAATATGGTTTTGTATCGATAATGTAATACTAAAATGGTCAGCAATCGGAAGTCCTACCACACTAGCTTCGTACTCGTAATAATGTGTAGAAAAATTGTGACTGCTGTAATTGAGCTTTAAAAATCGTGTTTTGTTGCAAACTCCATTCACGGGAGAGTTGCAAACATAGCAATCTTAGTTTGACCAATCACAGATTCTGTTTTACACGTGACTTGCATCAGATCTACGGTTTTATTTAAAGTTGGTTGAAAACCGACAACAAACAAATGAAAATAAAGCAGCGGAAAAAGAAATGTTTATAGAGGGAAAAGGAATGGTTCTAATAAAACTTAAAATTTAGTTGTTTAATATACACATACCTTAATATTATTTTTTTAGTACTAATAAATATATAAATATTTTACTTAATATTTTAATCTAATTATATTCTTACAAATCAGTTCCAATTCCAAAACTTTCTAGAGAATGTTAGATGCAAAGCCACATGTTGAGTGCAAAACCGGAAATTTTTATTACCGCAATACTTAAGTTCTATAATATGCCCTAACGTTTTTATGCATTCTAAGTTATGTAAAGTTGGTACACTTCAAACTATAACAAAAATCATTTAGCTATCTTGCCGGTTTTGCATCTATACCCCTCATATGTTGTATTGTTATATATAATCGATATGTGGTTGGTTTAAGTTATGAGCGTGTTTTTCATGTAACTGCTTTGTTTTTGAAAATTCTATTTTTTGTCAGTTGTTATTTGAAACTCTATGTTATTAGCCATGTTTAAAGTAGTATAACTGACATGACACAAATTTTTTTGTTTATTTTGCTAATTGCCTATGTCAATCATGCTTCTTTCTCCTGTATTCTGTAGCTGATCTAGGATGATATATATTGGCTCCAGTAAGAATTTTATTTGTATTTTTTTGTATATCTTTTATGTTCATGTCTGTCCAATTAATACACCAAAAGAATACGTTAATAAAAGAACAGCATAGGTATTACGGCTTTTATGATATTTTTGCCATGTAGCATAACTTTTGTTATTTTCTTAATTCTGTCAAGGTATCTGTTGACTAGATTTTTTTTACAATCTTTTTTCAAGTAATCTTGATTGTCTCATGCCCAGATGTTTGTAAAATTTACCATCGACCATTCCATTTATTTCTTCTTCATTTAGTAAAACATAATTAATTATTTCTCTTTTGTCTTTGTTTATGCTTTGTTTAGACCAAATTTCATAATTAATGTTTTATAAGTTTAAATTTGTTGTTAAATTTAATATGTTATTGAAATTATTTTTGTTTATCAATAAATATTATTAATTTACATTTATAAAGAAACATATACACAATAACAACATCATCATAAATGACTTTATAGATTAGAGTTTTTATTTTTCTGTTTGAATGTGTAGTAAATGAAGTTTGTTGCAATAAAAGAGCTATTTTTTTAAAGTGTGTGACATATTCTATAGAAAAAAATATCTCATATTGTTTAAGCTAATAAGCAAAAACAGCATTAATTACTACAGGAGACAGTAAATTAGCCTAGGCAACAATCCTAAAATTTGGAAAGATTTGTTTTTAATTTAAATGTTTAGCATTGCTTTCCTTGAGTTATCGATTACACAAGAATTTAAAATACATCACAAGCATTGATAACATTATTGATAACATTATTACTAATTATGATAATTATGCTGCATCTATTATTATAACCAATTATTTATTAATAATTTTAGATGATAATGTCAAAGGTTAAGAGCAACTACTAATAAAGCAAAAATAAAATATAAATAAATTTTCATATACAGTTATCTTTCAGAAAAGAAAAACTGTAACATTCAACCAGGTCAGAAAAAATGCATATATGATTATCAAATTAGTATTTACTATAAATTTAGTTATTAACCATATAGAACAAGAATTCATTGCCGTAACTTTAGTAGTATGCTTTTTACGGCTATTTTACATCGCCACAGTAAGTCTACGACTTGTTTAAAGTGGTTTGATGGGACCAACAGCTTAAAACGTGACTTCCGAACCACGCTGGTGGATAAAGAGCAAGTTATCATTTCAGTCATATTTTGGGGATCGAACCCCGGACTGCTCGCATGATATGCAAGTGCTCTACCATTGAGCTATTAAATTAATATGACTGATATTCAAACTGAATTAATAATATTTTATTCTACACAACATATTGATACAAAGATATAACGGTCACATAGTAGGTAAACTTATGATAAGATTGCGGAATAAAAATAAAGCAACATATAGATCTAAATGTTTGGATTAGGAAAAGTTACTAGCAAAACAGCAACATATAAAAACAGCATATTATAGTTATGCATTAGGTTTTTAGAATAAATCTTGGATTTAAAATGATTAACTGCTAGTTATAAGTGACTTTTTTTTAAATATTATATTTTACTCAACCACTTTTTAATTTTGATTGTAGTAATAATTTCAATCAATAGATAAAAGACTGATTTATTGAACTGCTTGTTCTATAAAGCTAAACAAAAAGCAAAAGATAAATAAAATAAAAACTACAATAGTAATAATGAAATTAAAGAAACAAACAAAACATCAATACAAAATATAATTATACAATTAAAACCTACAATAATAAAAATGTGCTTCATCAATTAGGCTACAGCTTTTGATAAAAATGTAGCCTAGTCTTGACAGTGACGTATCTAGAACTTTAATTTGGTTAAAGAATCTTGTTCGGAGTATTTATTGTAATAATCAAATATAGTAATCTTTTGGTTTACTATTTGCATAGTTTAAAAAATATTGATTAGCAAAATATTTAGAGTTTTGATCATTTGCTAATGTTTATATCTCACTTATTTGTTGAGGAAGTTGGTAGAATAGTTTATATTTGGAGCACAGAAGGGTTAAGCTTTAAAAAATAAAAAAACAAACCCCAAACAGCTTAACACTATTAACTACTAATCACAACCTTTTTTTATTTTTAGAAAGAAGAAAAAAGAATATCGGAGATGGACCTGAATCAGATAGAAAAACAAAAAATTAGATCAACCATATCCTAACAACAGACAAATTAATATTCCAAGGTTCACGGTATTATATCGATTCTCAACCGGCGGTGACCACCGTATGGTACGAGCGAAGATTTGTCTTATTCAAAAGAAAGATAGACTTAAATATATAAAAAGTCTAACACCTATAGACCTTTAGCTAATTAGAGAAAACAGAGAGAAATATAGACAAGAACTCAAGTCTACTCTAGAAAAGGAAAATAGAACACCTGAAATAATAGACGACATGGAAGAAATGAACGCAATGCTCACTCAAGCGGTAATAGAAGCAAAAACCGCAAAATGAAAATCAAGAAATGAAAACAAAATAAAGGACAATAAAAAACAGTTAATGAAATACAAAAAAACATTATTGGAGCAGAAAAAAAGAAATGATAAAGAAAAATGTCAGAAAATTTAAAGATAAGAGAATAGAGAAAATTATTGAAAATAACAAGGGTATGAAAAGCCTAAGACCAACCTTAAGAAGAAAGCAAATAATCGCGCTAAAAGACGGTAGAGGTACTGAAGTAAAAGACAAACCAAGATTAACCAAAATAGCTGAAGATTTCTACCAGCAACTTTACAACTTCAAAACCAACCCAAACAAGGATAGCAAGCAAATTTTAACCAGAAAAATTAAAAATGTTAACTCCTAGGACCTGCCAGACATAGAAATATATGAAATTAAGAAGACACTTATTGCTATAAAAAACAACAAAACACCTAAAAATGATAAAGTGCTAATAGACATGCTAAAAAATTATGCTAAAGAGACTGAAAACATGCTCAACAAATGCCTGCACACAAGATGCATCCCAAATAACTGGAACGAAGCGACCACTATACTACTCCACAAAAAGGGTGATAAGCTAAATCTGAAAAACTACAGACAAATTTCACTGTTATTCCAACTATACAAATTATTCATAAAGATAATCACAAGCAGACTCACCAACAAACTTGATGCCTACTAACCAGTCAATCAAGCGGAGTTCCTCAAAGGGTACATCACGGCGGACCACCTCTTAACAGTGAGAACTGAAAAGGCTGAAGAATTCTATATTCCGCTCTACATAGCGTTCATCAACTATGAAAAAACGTTCAATTATGTAGGGCAGTGGAGAAAGCAATGAACAACTGCAGTATAGACCATCAATACAGGCAATTGATACACAACATACACAGACACGCTACAATGAAAATAAATCTAGCAAACAGCTCAAAGTCAATACGTATACCCAAAGCTCTTCACCCTGGCGCTGGAAGACGTTTTCAAATCTCTCCACTGAGAAGAAAAAGGTCTAAATATTAACGGAAAAAAACTCAACAACTTAAGATTTGCTGACAACATTTTTTTAGTGACAAATAACTATAAAGACCTTGAAATAATGATAAACGAACTTACAGAAACCTCTGAGAAAATAGGTCTAAAGATGAATATGTACAAAACAAAAACAATGAACAACACTAATGACAACAGAAATATAACAGTCAAGAATGAGACGCTCAAACAAGTTTTCCATTACATCTACCTAAGCCAAATAATAAAAATAGGCAAAGATAATCAAACAGTAGAGATTGATAGAAGAAAAAGATTTTCATGGGTGACATTTGGAAAACTCAGCTACATATTAAAAAATAAGAAGATATCCCAATACCTTAAGACTAAAGTTTTCAATCAATGCGTACTGCCAGTAATGACATATGGCGCCCAAACATAGACTCTAACAAAAAATAACATAGACAAATTAGTAAAAACCCAAAGAGCAATGAAACGCTCAATAATGAACATCACTCTTAGAGACCAAAAAAGAAACACTTGGATTAGGCAAAAAACCAAAGTTATAGATGTTGCAAAACAGGTAGCAAAGCTCAAGTGGACCTACGCTGGCCACAATGCAAGACACACCCACCTATGGCCTATGTCCAAAGTTCGACAAATACAGACTAGAGAAGAAGAAGAAGAAGAATCACAATCCGCAAGTTTGCGGTTACTTGACTTAGACTCCTCTGAATTAATTAGTTTTAACGCATTTGAGACCTTTTGTTTTAACACCAGACCGTAACTAGCACTAATAATAAAAATAAATTAAACACTAAAACATTTACCAAGAATAAATATACTAAATGATAACCCATCTTACACGACGCTATACGGCCTACAAACTAAGATTTTTGCTGCTTCTTATATTATTGTTTAATTTGTTTAACAATTCACATATTTTCTTTGTAATGGACTTCTTGGTAAAACAAAATAATTAGATCTGTATCTTTTAACTATTTTAGAGATTACAACAACTACTGCTAAAACTGCTTTAGAAAATTCCAATCATTTACTTTTACATATACATTTACATTTACTTATGTTATTGTTTTTTTTGTTCTTATCACTAACAAATCTAACTCTCGCCTTAACTATTATTATTCTAAAATAAACAGGAATAAATTAATAATTTATTCAAAATCCAACAACCACAACGATCAAGAGTCAAACACAGAAAATTGTTTGGGTACTACCAACTTTATCAGTATGTTTTGTAAAGGGTGTCCCAAAACTAACGCAAGATTTGAATTTGCCGCCGTTTGTGCATTAAATTGTTGGCAAACTTAAAAAAAAAAAACAGTTTAACAGCTGAGAGTTTAGGGTTAGTAAAAATGAAGCCAAGACGGTGCCACATGCTTTACAGCCCGTGAAACAATTCAATTACTGCAGACATTTCCTGGTCGTGTACTCTTTTGTTTTGGTAATCAGAATTGGCTCCCTAAATCAAGTGGTTTAACACCATTAGATTTCTTTTTATAGGGTTATTTAAAGTCGAAGATCTTTGAAAACAAGCTCACGACCACCCGTGCATTACAAGAGGAAAACAAAATTTAACCACATTTATGCAGAATGGTTATAGAAAATTTTGGCAAAAAAGTGCGTATGTGCCAGCAAAGCCGTGAAGCTATTTGCTCGATGTGTTATTTCATAAATAACTCTATCCTATGTGCTTTATAATTCAATAAAAAAATAACAATCTAAAGACTAAACTGTGTTTTCTATTTAATTCAAATTTGCGTTAGTTTTGGGTCACCTTTTATAACTACGGTATTGTATAATAGCAAAAGACAAATTTGAATCAACAATTCTGTACTTATAAACAATTTTTAATTTTTTAATTTTAGATCCACATATTGCAGAAAAAACAATCTCACAAAAATGTAATCAAAAAAATTGTTCCATTTTCTGTTATTAAACCAAAACAAAAATGGTTATACTCAATTTAGATTGAACAAGTTGTTAAAGCAAAAAGTATTTAACAAATTAATTAGTAATTGTTTTAAAAAAACTAATCAGAATTATAAAAAAGCTTGTAAGCATTAAATCTAAAAAAGATGAGATTAACAGGAACAAAACCAATTAATTTTTTCAGCTTTCTATCAATAACAAAAAAATATATAGTATTATAAAACAATAAACTTACGTGTGGATGGAGCTGCAAAAACAAAATGGGAATAATAAGTTAAAACAAATTTGACATTAAAAACACTTTTATGTACAAAAATAGGGTCACCGTGTGAAGTTTGCCTTCTACAAAAATAAAGAAATAACGTTTTACTGGTAGAAAAAGTAAATTCATTGCTATTGGTCTAGTTCATAATGCGGTTGATAGTTAACTGAAGTTGACGTTTCAATGTTGGCATGTTTTTCAATGCACAGTAGATAACAAAGTCATCAACATACATACATCAGCTTACCAAATGCTTGGTGAACTGGCCGTTAATAATTATCATAAATAACGTCAAACTTAAAACTTAAAATAAACTCTCAAAGAATACTATTATATTGTGCACCCAAAATTCGATCACCTACACGTACCTTAAATAAAAAGAAAGTTAAAAAGCTTTGTAGAATCAATGCCATGCTTTTGCAAATGACCCACGTAAAACATTGTACCTCCACGTCATGTCATATGCTTTAGCAATATCAAAAAATAAAGCAACAAAATGTTGATTCTGTACAAACGCATTTTTAATTGCTGTGTCTAGTCGAACAAAATGATCAGTCGCAAAACAATAAAATCATAAACCACATTGTATATCCGCAACTAAACTTCTGTAATCTAATAACCAAATAAGACCCTTATTGATCATTCTCTCTAGTAACTTGCATAAGCCGCTAGTTAAAAAGAGAGAGATGTGTATCTTTATCAGGTTTAAATACAGCAAGGTATTGCTCTGAGTCGTTGATAGTACATCAACGACTCAGAGCAATACCTTGCTGACCATGTTCAATTATAAACTACTAAACGCTAAAGTTTGCATAGTTTTGTGTATTGAATCAACATTTGAAACAGTGTTGTGCGTCTCAGATAATTCCGATCAAATTCCTAAGCATTAAACAATGCGTTATATAATTAATTTTTGTCAGAAAAGAATGACGGATATTTTTTTCTATGCTAATTTTAACTTCTCCAAAATTGTTATTGTAATTGTTATTGTTGGAAGCTTCATAAACATCAGCAAAATATTCCAGATATCAAGAAGCTCGGTAATAATTTGATCATGCGATTTGACCAGACATTTTCCTGATTTTTTTTTTTGAAGTTTTCAAATTAATAGATGCTACGCATTTGGACAATGCTTCTCTTTTAGCTTTTCTGCAAGTTCTTTGCAAAACAGTTTTGTACTTCAATTAAACTCATAAATTCTCTTTAGTTGAAAAGTGGATAAACCTAGAAAAAAACGGCGTTTGTTTAGTTTATTTAATAAAATTCCTCAAAGGAACAAGCCTCTGCAAGGTTTCCCTGCTGACTATGATAAAAATGGTATTTTTTTACATTTTTGTCAATAGTGGCTTGAACACTGTCATTATAATCAAACATGTGAACAAACATATCCTAATCAGCATATTTTATTTTTCAATTCTAATAACGGTTTTTATTAGTTTCATGACCAACCATGCAAATGAATATTGAAAAGTAGTCACTATCATACAGATCTTCCAAGAAATTGTAAAGTTAATAGCGAATAATAATTTATTGGCCACAAAAAAGTAAGTATTGTTACTTTTATTTAAAATAACTAAATTCATTTTTGATAATAAATCGGCCAAGTTACAAATGGCTACTGTTTCTAATGTAGTGTTGATACCAATTAAGTCGATGCTATGCGCCTTGAGCATAATCTTTTATGGTATAACTACAAAGACTAACTAAAATTTCAACCTTAAAATTAGTTTCTTGTAAGGAAACGCAAACAAGTAAAATTTTGTATAATATAACAGATTTGTAATGTGCATTATATCCTTTGCAGTTCTATTGTATAATAGTTGAAGCCATTTTTAAAACTACGGTGAAAACGTAATTTAAATTCTTTATCTATTGGCGCTTTTCTGTTTTTATTCAATATTATTATCCGGAGGAGTAGAATTTCCACTGTCTGGCATTATTTTATCTGTCAGAGAACGACTCTGACAACATGTCAATATTAAGGTCTGTAGGCGCAGGATTTTTAAGAGCCTGCACCTTCAATGGCGGTAGCCAAGATTGAGCTGCCGTCTGTACAGATTTTGACTCCATGTCTGTTAAAGTTTTAACTTAGAATGAGTTGCCGTCGTAGTTGGTTTTGGCCCGATACAAACCATCATCTTAAATAATTTTGGCTTAAGATTAACCCCTATCTTGGTTGGTTTTGGTTGTAATCTTACTCGTTGTAACCTTGGTTCAGGTTGGACAGTAGTTTTGGTTTTATGCCTGATGAGCCCGCAACCAATTTTTGATCTTTTACACTAAAGAAATTAAGGTTTAGCTTATTTTACTTTATTTTAAACATGTTGCAACACTTGGACATCTAACTGCAGTATCTTCAAAACGTTAGCAAACAAAAAAGTTTTGGAAAAAAAACGGGCAAACTAGGTAAGCATTATATGCTCTATAACTTCTTCTAGAAGCCGTTTAGAATCAAAAGATTTTAGATGTTGTATTGCTGGCCTCATTATCTTTTCTACAAGCTAACTTTTTGCAATCAATAACACCTATAACTGATACCATGAAATAACTTTCTTTAAAATATTTAAAAATGTATGCGGCTTAATACAATATTTTCTAATAAAGTGCGTTTTTGCATTTTACTGCTCTGTATTCTATTCATAACTTCAATAAGTAAAGTACTATTTATTAACTTTTTACAAAATTTTAATGTTTTATTAATAATGTTGAAAAAGTTTTTATAAATTAAGAAAAGAAAAACTTTTTTTAGACTCTAACCACTTTCCAAATATTTAAGACCATTCCGCTACCTATATTTGTAATATTTTTACAAAAACGGCAACTTTGGCTTTATTGCTGTTTCTACATATAATTTGATAATCGATTAATTTTTTACCAGTTTAGAACCTACCGTAATAAACTCCGTCAACTTCTCCATACTCTACACCACAGAGCCACGTATGGGACGCTACACAAACTGCAGTCGCCAGAGTTAATCAAGTGATATAGGTTTTATAAATGTAATTAAAAAACTTTTGCAAACACAAAAAGTATTATTTTCAACCGTAGCATAGTGTGAACCTTTCATCTATGACCACATAAATAATGTCTCACCCTAAAGTTAATCATAACTAGCCGATTGATTAAAACTGAGTTAGGTTTAACTTGCCGTTTTAACGGAAGCTAGAACCAAAGTAGTGTGTTGAAACTAACACTCTTCTAAAGTATTAGCCTTTAACTAATTTTTTAGTTTTTATGCATTTTAGGCCGTGCGCGGTGCACGGCAAACACGCAAGTGAGTTTTACAAGATGTTGTGCGAATGATGTCAAAAGTTTACTCAGTGTGTTCAGGACGAACTGTGTGCCTTCTGCTAGGAAAATTATCTTTTTGCATCTTTTCGGTCGGTATGCTCTTAATAATGAATGGTTAAGTCTTTCATTTTTTTAACACTACCCGGCCAACAAACTATGATTGCTTCTTATCTTACTCAACTTATTCAGCAACCCACTTATATTTCTCGTGATGGATTTTTTTGTGAAGGTTATTAGAATTGCATCTTTCAACTATTCTAAAGATTACAACTACTGTTTAGAAAATTTCAATCGTTTACTTATTACTTACTGTTGTTAAAACATCTTTCAACAATCTAACAAAAACAATTTAAAAAATTATAAAAAAATTCTATTCGGACAATACAGGCAGTTTATAAAAAAATTAAAAAAACATTTAACAAATTTATTAGTAATCATTTTGATCAAACTAATTAGAATTTAAAAAATGCTTCTAAATCCTTTTATTGCTGTACCACAATTTCAGCTAGTAGTAAAACAATAGGTCCAATTCACTTTAAACAACAGGCTGAAAAGATATTTTTTTAAATTGAATACCAGAAAAGCATCAGGTATAAATAAAATTTCACTTATATATTATTATTAAAGCATTTTCAAATAAATTAGCTTCTACAAAAAAACCATTCCCAAATTGTGTTTTTTTTTTTAATTTACTAACAAGAAAAACAAGTCTGATTTTTTTTAAACTAAATACTAATTGCACTGTTTAATTTGTCCAAAATTAGTTTTTACAGGTTTTTAGAACAAAATAACTTTATCTGATTTTGATCAAAACGTTCAACATAAGTTAGTCATAATTAAAATTCTACTTTGTTTGCCTAAAAATAAATAAAAAATTCTAGTAACTCTAGACATTTCCAAAGCATTGAATAAGGTATTGCATTCTAATCTTATTAACAAACTTTATTATCTAGGTTTTGATCACAACCTGTAAGTCTTTTTAATAGCTTGTCAGAAAAGTTAGTTAGAATATATGTTTTTAATTCTGACTGCAAAATTATAAATGCTTGTGTTTTTCAAGAATTATTTTGCAAACATTACCTTTACATACGGCTTTGTTGGCAAGTTATACATTTTCTTAACCAACATTATCAAAGCTTTTGGATTAGAAAAAGAAACCTAGTTGCTTAGCTAACAAGATCTACATTTCTTTAATTATTTCTTTTGGGAAAGTCAAAAAAACACTAAACAGCTTATTGCTAGAATTATAGACGTTGCATAAAACATTTGTTCTGACTGTAAGACTAAAAATTGCATTCTTTTTTGAGTAATTGTATAAAAACTTTGTTTGATTTTTATTAAAATTATACTAATATTTAAAATCACCGTAGTCTAGTTAGAAATGAGGGCATTATGTTCATAGGACATTGTTTGCCTGTCTCTACCGAAAGCATCTGTTTCGACCTTAAAATGAGGGCCAAAATCGTCTGTTCGGAATCTTAACTATTTATTTGGTATTTGATTGGCTGTGAATCACAATTTCATATGATGACGTCATACCTTAAAGCCTGACAGTAGTGACAGATTATAATAAACATTAAAAAAATACTAAGTGTAACTCATGCCAAACGGTTTTAGCAGCCTGCCGCTTTTAGCAGCACAAACAAGCGATTTTGACATTAGATTGCAATACCCTGTAAAACTTGCCGCGAAAACCAAAAACTAATAATTGATGTAAAAGAAGAAGGAGTAACAAGTGTTTTATTTGTTGATAAGCATCAAGTTTTAAAAAGATAGATCAAAAGCATTATCACATCAAACTTAACTTAAAACACAGTATACTAGACCACAACAATTAACTTTAGACAAGTTGCAAGCTGCTAAGAAAATCATGTTAAAACAAGAAGTTGCTAAACCATTTTAGAGTTGTTTATCTTTTCTACTTTACATGATGCCAAAAACAATGTAATGAGTAAAGTTTTAATTGTTTTCTATATCAGCACATGCAAAACGTTTTACAAAACTTACAAGACTTTATTATCAAAATGCTCAAAATCTAAAAATTGTGCTATAATATTAGTAACATTTTTTTTATACAAAAAACAGTTAAGACGTTTGAAGATTTTATATAAACGTTTTTAAGATAACGGAGTAACCATCAACCTATCTAATTTTGGTTAATCATCTGTATGTCATTTTTGGCAATTTTGTTTCCAACAGTCAATCTATTATCTATCTATCTAATTTTTTATTTTTTGTATTCGATGCCCGGATATTCATATATATATATATATATATATATATATATATATATAACATAACATTTTTATTTACAAAAAAAACATTACAATTACAAGACATTTTTTAAAATATTGTGATATCTGCATTTTGCATGGTGTGTTTTGATGGACAGTGCTTCTGATGATAAAAAATTAATTTCACCAAAGATTAGAGAAGCGCCAAGGAATATAGTGATCAATCTATTGTCGGTGTCACACAAATACCTGTCAGGAACAACATACGTAGGGAAGTTGTGATTTACGGTAAACTGAGTAGCTGAGTACTATTTTTTTTGCGTAAAAAAGCAAAAGTTGAGAAGGTTGTTCCTTCAATACGACTTGCCACAACAATAAATAAAATTAGTTAAAAAAAATCAAAACAAAAAAATAATGGGGTATAAATAAATAAGTAAAACGTCAGTCTTACATATTTTACAATATTTTAGTAAAGTGATTGGGATGGGGTTTTAAATTTGGATACAATTGCTGAATTTATAGTTATTATTAATGTATTTAAGATTTTGCGATTTTTAGGATGTTTAGCAAGTTTTAAATAAAGTTTTTGTAGTTGTCTAATGGGATTATCTTTGTTTTGTCAATTAGTTTGTTGGATGCATTATGTAAAGAATTATTTCAATGACGGAGGTTATGGAGTGTTGAATTAGTAGAATTTAGGAATAAAATCAAACTATAACCAAGAAAAGGGCGACAGATCGATTTTTATTAGATTAGATGGGCGTTGCACATTTAAGATCAATGCCTTCTTTTTTATACGTAAGTGAGCGGAAATGTTTTGCTCTGGTGATGACTTTTGATTTAAGAGAACGGGCGTACAAATGAAGTTTGAGTTTTGGATCAAAAGATATTCCCAAGTACATGTACTGGTTGAATTAGTTGTTGATTCATTTGGATGTATGTGGAGTTGACAGATAATTTATGGTAGAGAATAAGGAGATGTGTTTTTAGTAGATTTGCAAGGAGGCGCCATTTATTAAACCACGTAACAGTACAATCCAACAAAGCTTGTAGTTGTACGACCAATGATTTTAATGACTTAGCATAGGATACGATTGTAGTGTCGTCTGCATATTGCAAAATATATGTTGGACCCTAGTTGAAACTATGTAATTGTATTTACAACTATACTCTATCCTAAACTTAAGCACTAAATGTATACAAAAAAAATATTTTCAAGGCAAAACACGTTTAAGCTCTATGCAATTTACTCTAGGAAAAAGGCAACATTAGTAAAATATACATCAAAAGCAGAAGGAGCATTTAAAGCTTAGAAAAAAAAACACGCATTGTTACTTGCTATCCTAGACTCAATAAGCTACTTACAATATTTACATTTTTTTTCAAAGAAAACTGAATACTATATAACAAAACTATTTTAGGTTTAATGTTTGTGTTACCACTTAACAGCTGTCTGAATGTACCTGTGATCAAAAATATATACTATTAAATCAAATAGTTAAAAAAAGAGCCACTTAGTATCTGGTTTACTCACACTTTCATATTAAATGTTATATATAGTTAAATGAACACTAATTAAGTATTAGACTAACAGTTTAAATTAATAAACACCATAATTGTTTTAAAGAGTTTTGATTAAAACTATGACTTTTACAATTTTAAATATCTTAACTAATTACATATGCGTTTCCAAAGAAAAAAACAAGTGTACTCCAAATCAGTTTTAATATTTTGATTATATAGTATAATTCTCTACAGACAGTATACATTACGCATCAAAAAAAGATTTTTGCCTAAAACGCAGTTAATAGCCACTTTAAAAGATTTTAAAAATATAAAAATTTGCAACAACTCTGGCGAGAAGAAAATAATGTCTAATCAACGTGTCCAAGCATGAACAAAAATTTGCGTTTGTTTTCAAAAAATTTGCTACTACCAAATATGTTTTTTGAACATGATAATCCAAAAAGACTTTTACAAATACTACATGAAGAGTTATTTAAAATGGCTTTGACAACAAAGAAGATCTTATTTGTAGACACCAGAAGACGTGACGTATTTTATATTTAATAAGCTAGTTTTTAAAACTTTAGAATAACATGTGAGATAGTCTATCTTCAAACAATAAAATGTAATCAATAAATAAATAATCGGCATAATCAAACAAAATCTGGATAGCGGGAAAAACAAAATTTAAAAATGTAATCATCTATGTATAACACACAGACTATGTTCTTTTAAAGTCTGTTGAACTTTTAAAATATAATTTTCAAAAAAGTAAAATTTATATTCTTATAATAATAAATACAATAGAGGCAAGAGCAAAGAATTAAATAGACATTTTTCGGCCGGATGTCAAATGACAAAGCCTTCAGTTTTTTACATGTATGTACATATATAAATTATATTATTAGTTGTATGTACAGAATAAACTAAAAAAAAAAAACAAAACAAAATAAAATAAATATTATTTAAAAATTACTTACATATCTACAATAGTTTAAGTTTTTAACTTCCACAAATATTTAATTTGAATTTTAAAAACCAGGTATTACCACAATAAATATAGTAAGTTAACAAAGATAAAGTTGTTTTGATCAAAATTAACATTTTATTTTTTGAATAAATTTGTGTAATAAAACCAGCAAACAATTGAGTAATTAAATAAACAAAACAGTTTAGAAAACCCGATCAATACAACTTGTTATTTTGATCCACCAGACATTTTTAGTTTTATTAAAGAATTAAAATTTATGATAAAAATATTAAAACAAAATAAATATTTTTTTAAATAATAAGTAACGCTGCCACTGTATTGCCTTAGCCACGTGCAGCAATGATGTCGAATTAACAAACCATCATGAAAATCACGGAACTTCAGATAACCGAGACAGTTTCCATATCATATAATTAGAACGCAATTGTTGATTTTATTGTCTAGAGATAAGCAACCGAGCGTAAAAAAAAGGAAAGAACGATGTTTATTAGCTTCCTACACGATTAAAAGCGACCAATCTTGCGCAGTCCAACCATACATAAGTCATATGTGAAGTTCGCTTCGACTCAGTTCAGTTCCAAACCTGCTTCATTGTGAATCATATGCGGACTTAGAGTCTATTTGTTATTGAAAGCCTTTACAACTCAAACTTTATTCAGTAAGTAGAATTATTAATATTGATTTATATGTATTGTTTTAAATAAATGATTAAAATAGAATATTTTAATGTTTTTTGAGGGTTTCTTTGTATTAATATGTTTTAATATGTAAGTTGATAATTAATTAAACACGGCTGTAATAAAATACACTTTACATTTACTTTATTAAAATTACATCAACTAGATGCAACTTGTTTTTTTTTAAGTAGGTCAATGGCTATTATTAAAAAATAACCTCTAGTAACTAATAATTACAATTTTAGTTTTCTATTAAAAATGTTGTTATATAGCAATAGAATACGTTCAATCAATATTACATAGCAGGTTTTATGTTATTTGTAAATTAAGTGAGAATGTTATTCGGGCTCAATGATCAAGGTCAACGTCTTTTCTCGTGTTTTCAAAATTAATTTCTTGGGTTTCATGCGCATTTTTAAGGGCAAAGTTTATATATTTAGTTTAATGTATGTTATATTAATATTTTATTCAGTATTAAAAAAAAAACATGTAAATGATATTGATAAAAAAACTATTAGTTTTTAATTAAAATTATATTTACAAAATTAGATTTATTTAACATTGAATAAGGGCAAACTCTCATTGGTACAAATACTACCCTTTCTAATGTTTAAATAATGCAACTTTATGATCTATCTACCTTATTGACATCATGACAGATAAAAATCTTTGTAAAATACAAATACACAAATTAACCACAGGGTTTAATTTAATATTATATTAAATTGAATATTTTACATAATTCCCAAAAAAAAATTTTAATAATTAATTGACACTAAACCTACTGTTCTAGTAGATATATATTTATTCTAGGTAAAATATATACAAAAGAAAAACATTTTATTTGTTATATTTGAATTGGAAAATTGCATATTTGTTTCACAGTTGGTCTCTTTTTCATTCGCTTTCTAATAATTGGTTTTTCATCTTTCCAGAATATCCAAGTAAAGAAATCAATTCATTTTCTTATAGACGAGTGGCGTATTTTTTTTCTTTTCTGCAATTTTAAATAAAGGAATGATCTATAGTTCTGGAGACTGTCTTGGTATCCGTTACCGTATCAACAATCTGCATCAAACGTGGAAGTGGTTGCATCAAACTTTAGACGTACACGAGTATCTCATCTCATTAGCTGCTTCGCATAAAAACGTACAGGAACAATCTTCCCATTAAACCAAAAGGGCACAACACCTTTAAAAATATATAACTTCAAACAAACTAAAAAAAAGACTTTAAAAGTGTGATATATAAACATTACTAACAAACTAATCAAAATGGCTTTTGTTCAACGTAACTTGTTTAAAAATGTTATCCCAAAAGTTAACAAATTATTCCGCCCATTGTCCAGTGCACATGTTGAAAAATCAGTATTCATCTCTCAGTCCAACGACGTTTATACCAATTTAGCTTTGGAAGAATGGCTAAACACAAATTTTAACTTTGAAAATCATCACATCATGTTGTACTACAAAAATGATCCATGTGTTATCATTGGCAACAACCAAAACCCTTGGTTGGATACCAATATCTCAGCCAGACCTGAAAATGAACAAGCCAAACCTATTGCATTGGCTAGACGTCAAGGAGATTCCAAAACCATTTACCAAGATCAGGGTCTTATCAACATGACCTTTTTTACTCCATCTGCAACTTTGGATAAAAACTACAACCTTTCAGTTATTTCAAGAGCTATGTTTAGAAAATATGGAATGAAGATTAATCAAGATCAAAACAATCTTACATTTTACAACATGAAAGTATCCTTTTATGAATTACTATTGTTCTTTATATAAGTCATAATTTACATCAATTATAGATAATATGAAAATTTCCTTAACGCAATTCTATTTAGCTCTCTGGAAGTGGAGAAACAATTGGAAATAAAAATTCGTATCAACATTGCAGTCTGCTGGTTGATGTTAACAAAAATGATCTTTTGGGGTCTCTACTAAAAGAAAAGGTAAGAATTATTATCATTTCACTGTATTCCAATAATTGTTTTTATTGTAACATTAACATGCGCATACCTTTTACATATTCTAAATTGCGAAATCTATTTATAGGAAACAAGAATTTTATCAAACGCATTTGTGTAAACAGGGATATCTCTATGTGTAAAAATACAGTTACATAATTTCCAGACCGTTTGTAAATAATTTACTCAAGGCCTTTGATTTTAAGATCTAATAATAATAAAGATAAAAGCAAATGAGATAATTTTTTAATATACATATTGTACTTAATACATACCTCGTTTCGAGACATTACTATTTTGAAAGAAATATTATAAGAAATGATAATATTAAATAATTCAAAGCTTAGTTATATACGCTTCGTCAGTATGCTGTTACAGAAAAATATATGAAAATAAATAATATAATTTTACAGTGTACAGAAATGCTTTATCTGAAATCAATAATAATAACAATAATAATAATAAAAAGTTTGTGGGATAAAATAAGTTGTCTACTTTTAACCAGTTACTTTACAACTTTATATGTAAATTAATAAATAATTATTCATTAATGTTAATTATAAACTTTGGACTGGATCTGAATGAGAACGTTTGCATATTATTTTCTAAAAATAACAAAATAAAAATAAATTAAACCTAAAGATAATAATGAATTTATCTCATCGTAGTCAGCAAGTGGTCGTTCCGGATCGTCACAAAGGTCAGATCAAATTATCGAAAAATAAAATATGTTTTTCAGTCCGAATTTGTAATCTGTTAACTACTGAGATACTTTCTTATCTTAGTGAACACGAGGTTACCGCGTGCAATTGCCTATACGATTTGCATTTGTAAAAATACATATAAATTAAATTGGGATACCAGTAGTTTTCCAATGCCCCAGGTCATAATATGAAATCTTGTTGGATTCGGCTGTTTTATAATACGTGCAGCTTGTCACGTAACCACGAGATGTTCAAAGTTTCAGTGTTCCATCTACTTCATCACTTTCTACGTTATAATTAAATCTATTTAGTTTTTTTATTATTCGTATTTTAGTTGAAGGCTATTTATTCGCAAAAATTTAAATTAATTTGAATAAAATTTAAATATGTAATTTCAAAATTTAAGCAGGAAGGAAATAGTTTATCGTTATATAACAAGATTTAGTAACAATAAGAAGTATTCTTGCTAACCTTTATTCCCACGAGTGATGAATTCTATTTATAATTTATAATTCATGATTGGTTTGGATGTTTCTAGATTTTATTAATAGATTTTACTAGTTTTAATATTGAAATTTGTAATCATATATACTACTATTATATTCTCTACGAATTGAATTAGATTAATAGTAAATTCTGACGACTATTTTGTATGTTAAAACCATTCCGCTACCTCGATTGTATTATTGCAACGAAAACATCATTCCTATTTCAACATATAATTTGAAAATCGATACTTTTTTACGAGTACATTCAGAAATGATCACACTATATTTTGTCAAAAACATTGTATGACAATTCAGTAGTATTATATATTATTTTTGAAAGTTTATAAACATATTAAGACATTTTTAACTATTCAATATTATTTTGACATTTATGTTAGATCAAAAACATTTTATGACAGTTCAGTAGTATTGTTTAATATTTTTTAAAGTTTATGAAGATTTTAGAACATTTTTAATAGTTTTAGAACATTTGACACAGTTAAGAATTATATCAATTTAAAAACGTTGAAAAACTTTTTGCAAGTTGTTTTGATAAATAAATATAATTTTGACATTTATGTGACTAAGAAGCATTTTATGACGGTCAAAGACTATTTTGTGGTATTATTAGTTAACATTTTAGGACATAATAGTTTAAGGACATTTTATGTCATTTATGACAGTGCAGAAACATTAAAAATCTTTGAGGACAATTGAGTAAAATTTTGCAAATTACATTTTTTGACATTTATGATAGCTCAGGATATTTATGACAGCTTAGAACCATGTATGACATATATGACAAATTAGGAATGTTTTATATTATTTAAAAATGTTTAGAAATATTTATTACAGTTTATGAACATTTTTTGACTTTTGTATTATCTCAAGAGCAAGGTCATAAAATGCTTCTTACGAATATTTATGACATCCATAACAGATAAAAATATTTTAACAGTTTAGAAACATTTCATAACATTTATGGCAGTTACAGTTACAATATTTGTTTGACACTGCTATCAGTTTGGAAACGTTACTGCTTATGACACTAAAAGTGTTCTCTTTACAGTTTTATGTTATTTATAAATAATCAAAACTAATTTAGAGTTTAACACTGTTTTGTGACCATGTTTGACAAAACAAAAAAGCTATTAGTATGTATAGAGTTTGCAAAACTTTTTGCCTATGCGCATGAGAAGCACTAGACTAAAACTAATAAAATTTTGTTTGCAAGTAAACAATAACAATAACTGATTATAAATTGTTTTCAAGGTCAATGAAGAATAAAGTGCCTAACAATAATACCGTCTTATGAGTTTTGGTTTTGATAAGATCGAGTTTTTATTTGGAGTATTAATAAACAATATAAACAATCACGCAGATAGTGTAATTAACTTTGTATTAGAATAATATTTGAAGTACCACTCAGTTTAAATATAAATAGACTATATCACATTTAATTACAATTGAGAATTTATAATTTTTGGTCAACTGTTTTGTTGATATCATGTATCTTGTTAAGCATTTAATGTATTAATTTTTCCAAAAAACAGTTTTTGGTTTGTTTGTTTCATTAAACGTTCGAAGAATCAGATGACTTTAATTTGCACAACAACAAACCGGGCTGTGTAATTTTATTTTATATTATTAATATTTTTTTGATCTTCTACAAAAGTTAATCTTTTTATGCGACTTGCAAATTAACATGAAGACATTACTTTCTGTTCATTAGTTTTACGTACGTCTTTATTATTTTCCTACGGTATCCATTATAAATAAATTAATGGAAGCAGTAAAATTATTTTTTTATTTAACTTTTTTTTAATATTTTGTTAATCTTATGGCCCTTGCGCGTTTGTATATCTTTCGTAGCACATGCGCTATTCCCGTTGTTTCAACACATTTTTTTATTTACCCACTTTCTACTCTTTGTTGAAAACACTTTCACACGCAGAGTCAAAATTCCAGATTCAGAATCTTGATTTCAGGTGATACATACTTTTAAATGCAACCTTTCAGAACTTTATATGCCCGGACTGTATGCGTATACGTGTGAAAAAGGCCTCAAATGAGACTTGTTGTTTTCATATCCCCAACTTGACATTTGAACTTCTTCATGTGTTTACTACCAATAACGTGTGTTTATCATTTTTTTAATATATAATAGGCAAACCCTTCTGCAGCATTATATCATTTTTTATTTCAACTATTTTAAGTCTTAGCCATGTTTATCTGCATATACATCTTTTATTTTTTTCTGTTATATTTTTTTTATCAACATTTAAATAGTTTATTGTTTCTTTTGGAGCCTTTGATATTTTACAATTGTAACATTTACATTCAACATAACTCAACTTAAAATTGCATAATACATAATAAAATTTAATTCTGTAATTTAGTTTTTTACGTAGAGATTAGAGATACTCTGTATAGAAGTGACATATTTTTACTAGTTAAGGAGATCTTCAATAAACGCTGCATAACCAATACTGTCTAGTAGCATCCGATTATTACCAACTATAAACCCCATCATTTTTGTTCATACAAGTTGAATTGCCTTGCAGTATTACTTTGTTTTAACAAAACCTTGCAAAAACATTAAATAAGTACCGGTTTTGGAAGGGAGTACTAGCGCGTTTCTGTATCTATATATCTACTCTATGTATTCCATCTCTTTTCTCTTCAGCTTATTACGATGTCTGCTAAAGTTGCCACCACATTCTACACCTCAGTATTCTTCAGCAATAGTAAAATAGTATTATTTGGGCTGGGCTCTCTTTAGCAATAATAGAATTGCATTGTTTGGGCTAAGCTTTTTAGTGCCTATCTGGTGCAGCCAGTGCCATACTAACGTTTATCTGACAACGTATACTGCTTTAAGTATAAGCATCTATGTCTAGACAATAGTTTTGTGTCAACAGTATATTATTTTGGCCTGTCGTCTCTGTAGTAATATAAGTATTTAATTTAAGAATTTCATAAAAAAATTTCACTCTGTATCTTTTTAATTTGCTTTTTGTTTCTACCATTATTGATCGTTCTAACAGATAAGTTCATATGAAATATATTAAAAAAAACAAGATCATACTGAAATACTGAATTATTTACTGAGCTTATATTTTTCTTTGTCATTTGAAATCTAAAATAAATCTACTACCAAAGATTACTTGTCCTCTTGCTTAATCATTTTAACTTAAAAGATTAACTTAAAACGTCTATGGTATTGTAAACTTGTTGTTTAAGGCTTCTATTTGGTTTAGTATAAAGTATAAAAATCCCAAAAAGTACAATTGTTATTAGGCGTTACTTGGGACAACTTCTTTTGCAAATTTACTGTTAAGGTATGTTATATCTTGTGTCTCTACGTGAAACAAGTACAATAATTTAATAAATTAAATAGATTTTTTAGATATATGTATTACATGTTTTTTTTACATGAGTAGTATGTTATATTGTAATCGTGTTCTTTTTGCTCTACAAAAATGAATCAAACATGTACTATCAAATCCTTTACAGGTATACAAAAATGCTATGGTTTGTTTGTGATCTTCAACATACATTATTTTTTTTATTCTATAAACTAATATATTACTGCAAGTTTTTCATATTTTTGTTTTCTTTTTGAAATTATGTAATAGAATCAAATTCATACGTTGCAGTTTTTTAAATTTAGATCTTTATTCATTTTTTTTTTCAACTTTCAGTTGTCCATTTCTGAACGTAGGTGTCTTTTTTACTTTTCGATGTTTTCTTGTCTTTTGCTATGTGTTACCATATTTTCCCCACTACCTCTGTGGTGTCACTCAGCTCTCTTTTTTGTGGTCTTCTTACGTCTCGTTTTGTTTTCCTAAGTCTCCACGTTGTAATTCATGGCACGTTTTATTGCTCTTGCGGTTGTTTTTAACCTTGTAGCACTTTGTACAGTGAAAGCCATGGTCTCCAATCAGTAAGTTTTGACGGGTAGTATGTAGTGGCGTAGCGTGTATTTTATAACGTCTCGGCCCTCTCTGCATGCACTTTTCTTTTAAGACTATGTGGTACGTCTTGGTTTTTGAGGATGTCTTAGCTTTCCGAATAACAACTGAGTTGTATTCTTTGTGCTACTTCAGCTGTTTGGTTTTCTTTGCCCAACCTTATTTTGTGAACTAAATAGATGTATTTTTTTACTTGTTCAATTTTTTGGTTTTCGATTATCTTCATTATAAAATTATAATTTTGACATCATGATTAAAAATTACAAAAAAAAATAGGGGTTATGTTCCTGTACGTTTATAGTTAAATAATAAAGTTAAATAAAATTTGTTTTTTATTAATTTGCTTATAACTAATGCAAATTTCGTTGAGGTTACTAACCATTCACTAATTTATTTATAATTGTATATTATTTTTTATCCATGTAAAAATATGGACAATGTAATGTGCTTATAATATTCTATCGTAATCAGTTAATTTTCCTATCTATTGAAACCAAATCATTCTAGTTTTATACACAATATCTAGTTATAAGCAGATGTCAAATATCTAAATACATACGGATTGGCTAATATCACGTACAATATTTTGAATCTTTTTAACCATAACATTGAAAGCTTTTGGAAATAGATAGTCTGTTTGAGACTAAAAAAAACTAGTAACCAATCAATTTATATACTTTAAAAGCAATTTAAGACTACAAAAATAAATTAAAAGACATTTACTTAAAATTAAATTAACTAATAAACTAGGTTTAAGAACATGTTGACGCACGTAACAAAAGACTTTTTATTGAATAAGTAAATTTGCGTTATTTATAAGCTCTCCAATTATATGTTCTACGGTTTTTAACTAAGATGTTTAAAATACATACAAAAGAAAAGTTATATGCTACAGACCTTAAAATCAAGAATCCTCTTTATAAATAAATGAGTAAAATTTATTCTAAAACTACGATGCCTGTAAATAACTAACAATAAAACTTTAAAAACACAAAAAAACAAATTATTTTTATAATTATCTTATTGTTGTACCACCAATTATAATAAAAGATATTTTTTAGACTGACAAAATCAAAAGAAATTATTTAAATATATCTGAGATTGATCCCCATGCTACTACTGATGGATTATTATCAGCTATTGGCTGGGAATATATGAGAACACCTGCATCTACCCTCAAGGATGGGGGCAAAGCTTTAGCAAATAAACAAAGAGGATTCCAAATGATTAACCCAACTGAAAAATGGTTTCCAGGTAAACATATAATTTAATATAAATATTTTATAAACTGAATAAATAAATTCAATATTTACGAATACATTTTGTTTGTAGGTATAACAGAAATTCGTGACAAACTAGTCAACTGGGAATGGTGTTATGGTAAAACACCAAAATTCACAGTTTTCCGTTCATTCCCTGTCCCTGCTCAATTTCTCAATTCAGTGACCGACAATTCAAACGAATTGCGTGTCAAATTTGAAGTAAATAACGGAAAGATTAGCGAAATCACTTTATTCGTACCACCAGGTCTATCATCTAGTGGATTTACGGGTGAAGCTAAAGTAGTCACAGGATTGAAAGGACACAAATTCACCGAAGAAGCAGTCAAATCCATCGAAGACATTTTGGGTGTCAAGAAGGATGAGAAAGAAAGATTTGTAACAGAATGCGTTAGACAAGCTATGTCAGTTTAAGTTTTCATTTTTTAACATATCTCTTTATATTTTATAATCTATTTTAAGCTTAAGTATTTGTTTATATTCCCTAATATTATAAGTTATAGTAACATAAATTTGGGGAAAGGTATTAAGAGAATATATCGGTGATAATAATTATATCATTAATGGACTAATTTAGGTGGTAAGCAAGATATATGCAGCCAACAAGAATTAATCATATCATTGTTTTAATAACACAATAAATTGTTTAGTTTTTTTTTGTTTTTTTGTTTTTATGTAACAATAGATTTAAGTAAGTTTTGTAATGAGGCTTTATATCTTTTGCTAAGTCTGTTTTATTTTTACAGCTGTTGTGCCTTTTAATTTTAGTTTATAATTTTAAGGTAAACTTATTTGTAAGGGGCTTTCAATATATACAATATTTGCATTTTACAAAATCTGTTTTTTATTAATCTTTATACCTTATGATATATTTACATACTGTTAACGTGGCTAGGAAATACCTCGAGTTTGTAATTTGTGTTAGTTTTAGCAATTTAGTTTTGATTTTAATGCAAAAAACATTCTGGATTAGCGCAAAATAGTAAAACCATGTTCAGTTGTAACCTCACTTGTTGTCCAAAAAAAGACACAATTAATGCAGAATGGACAAATGTATTGCCATACAGTAAACTACTTTTTCAAACTTTGTTTGTAACATTTGTCCAATTAAATAAACTATTCCAATCTAATGCAAACTATAACTATGTCTTCATCTGGTGAGAGACATATAACTAGTGTTTTAAGATATGCAATATTGATCAGTGTACCTTGTATCTCAAAAAATTGTCATACAAATCCTTGCATACTCAAACTCTCGTGACCCAGGTCCAAAATACCTTATTCCTACCTATTGCAAACGCAGGAAAGCTAAATCTATCTTTCGAGGAATGGTAACCCGTACTCAAACTCTCTGCTATAGGACCATCCTATTTCATTCTTTTTAAAAATACTTCCTAACTTAATTACTAACAATAAGTACTAATCCCGACCTGCCGGTAGGTATAAACAGTAGTATTATATTAGAATGGCTTGTTTATACATTGCTTTGGCCCTAGCTTCTGGTAAAACGGGTAGTTAAACTAAACCCAGTTCCCGGCTTGTTACTTTAGAGTAAGGAATTATTTATGTGGTAATAGATGAAACCCGATAGTATTCTTTAGGTTTGCAAAAGTCTTTCATTTACATTTATGAAACCTATATTACTCAATTAGTCCTAGCTACTGCATCAGTTTGTGATGTAGCGTTCCATATGTGGCTTCGTGGTGGGTAGAGAGATTAAATAATGAAGTTAAAGGAGTTTATTATAGTAGATTCTCTAACCAAACGATCTTAAAAATAAGAAGTTTATTAGGTATTTGATAGTTAACTGTTTGGAAAGTGACCAAAGTCTTTTAATTTACAAGATCATTTCCAATGTCATTAATGGAACTTTAAACTCGTGCAAGAAGTTAAGAGACGGTACTTTGCTAATTAAAGTTAAAGATAGAATGCAGAGCAGTAAAATGCGGGACTGTAAGTCGTAGGAAATATTGCGGCCGCATAAATCTTTAAATATTTCCAAGAGAGTTATTTTATAGTATGAGTTGTTGACAAATGCAAACAAGAACAAGCGTTGCAAGGCGGCGTTATCAATATCAAAAAGTCAACTCGCAGAAGAAATAGTGAGGTTAGAGATACAACATCTATGATCTTAACTTTCGATTCCGAACGGCTCCCAGAAGAAGTTAAGGTGTGGCATATGTTACTCGCCCGGTTTGCTAGTTTATTACTAACCCAATGAGGTATTTCCAATACCAACGTTTTAGACACATTGCAGTTAGGTGTCCAGGTGTTGCAACATGTGCAAAATGCAGTAAGAAAAAACATGACCCTAATCCATGCAACAGTTTACTTTTATGTGTGAGTTGTAGTAGTAAGCATCCTGTTTATTCCTGAGATTGCCCAAAAATGACAAAGTAAAAGAAGATAGCCGAGATCAGAGTAACAAAGAAATTATCTTACTTTGATGCTCAAAAAAGGTATAGAGCAACTACAGCTCTTACCTTTTCTAGATTGTTTCCTGAAGTTCTTGAAACACCTATTGTACAACAAACACCAATTATAAAATTTACTGCTACCATCTAAAGTGTTGGCTCGTATCGGGTCAAAACCAACTAAGGTCAAATCCTAAACAGGCTAAGAGTCAACCTGAGCTGACGGCAGCCCAATCTAGGCTACCGCCATCTGAACTGCAGGTTTCTAGCAATCCTCGCCCACAGACCATAATATTGACATTTTGTCAAAGTCGATGGATGTGGAAGTTATTTCTGCACAACTTACTCTAACAGATAAAATGATGTCAAATAGTGGAAGTTTTACTCTTTTACATAATAATTCAGAAAATAAACAAAAAAACGCTAATAAACAAAAAGTTAAACTTACGTTTTCAACGTAGCTTTAAAAATGGCGACATCCATTATACAATACAACGAATATAATGCACATTACAAATCTTTTAAAATTTTATTAGCAAAAATTTACTTATTTACGTTTTTCCTCACAGGAAACTAATTTTAAGATTGAAAGTTCAGTTAATCTTTGTGGTTTTACCATTTATTAGAAAGATTGTATAAATGTCGATAGTGGCCTTATTGGTGTGTAATGCGGTTTTTAGCAAAGAACTCCGTGTCAACACTTCATTAGAAGCAGTAGTCGTTTAATTACAGCTCTCTTTCTCACTGACAGTTTGTTCAATTTATATCTCGCCAAATGTTAGTTTGGACATTTATTTGATTGATCAATTACTTGAACAACTTCTATCTTCAATCAAGTCAAATTGATATGCAAGGTCATAACTTGTCAATCTATTTTCAGAAATAGGTTTGGTTATTTTAAATAAAGACAACAATACCTACTTTTCCGTGGTCAATAGATCGTTCTCGATTATTAACCTTAAAATATGTTTTCCAAGTATTGCAGCGTTATTGGATTAGAAAATTTCTGTACATTTTTATAATAGTGACTACTTTACAATATTTATTCGAGTGCTTGGTTATGAAATCCATAAAAACCCTCATCGGAATTAGAGAATAAAAGATGTTGATTGGGATAGTTTTGTTCAAGTGTTTGATTATGATAACAGTGTTTAGTCCACTATTGACAAATATGTTGAAAGTTTCACCAATTCAATCTAAACTGAAAGAACCTGCTAGCTAATTTGAAGTACAAAGTTGTTGCGCAAAAAACTAAAAAATTATGGTCAAAATACGTTACATCTAGCAATTTGAGAACTTCTATTGGGAACATTCACCTCCGACAAAAACAAAATATATAGCTGTACGTTCAGTGTTTAAAAATTTTATTCGGCATTACCTTAAGCGGACAATACTGCTCCAAATATCAATTTAATACACAATGCTATGCTAGCGTTTAAGTCGCTCTGCCAAACTTCGGCTTTTGGCAGTTTATAACCGTGCATGGTCATTAGGGTACTGCTTTGAGTCCTAGAACTGGCTATCATAGTACCAGTATTTAAACCTACTAAAAATATAAAACTTCCGACAAACTATAGGCCTATATCCCTAACTCGCTGCCTAATACAAGTTACTAGAAAGAATGATCAATAAGCTTTTACTTGGTTATTATTGTTCTACGACTGATCCTGTTGTTTGGCTGGATACAGCAATTAAAAATGCCTGTGTACAGAATCAACATCTTGTCTCTGTATTCTTTGGCATTGCAAAAGCATATTACATGACGTGGAAGTACTATGTTCTTCAAACGCTTTACTAGTGGGGTATTTGCAGAAGCATGGCATTGTTTATACAATTTTCCGTTTGTTTAAAGTACGTGTAGATGACAGCATCTTGGGCATAAATTAGCAACATAATGGTATTCCTCAAGCGTCTATTTTAAACAAAACGCTATTTATAATAGCTATTAACGGCATAAGTCAGTTTATCAAGCATCCGGTAAGCGGAAGTATGTATGTTAATGACGTAGCTATCTATTGTGTTTCAAGAAACATGCCGACATTGGAACGATAACTTCAATTAGCAATTAACCGCGTTTTTAACTGGGTTGGCAGTAGATTTACTTTTTCTACCAGTAATTTGAGACGTTGCTCCATTTTTGTAGTGACGCTTTATTATATCATGGGGGAAACCTTATTCCTGTAAAAAAATGTGTTCGATTTCTTGGTGCGTTAACTTGGAGTCCCCATTTAATAAATCTGAGATCATTATGTGTTTTGGCACTGAACTTGCTCAAGTCATTGACTGGAAAGTCATGGAAAGCAAATCGGAAAAGAATGCTACTGTTGCTTTGCGCTTTAGTGCGTTCAAAACTTGATAATAGTAATCTATTTTTCCGTAGTTTTATCCACATTACGTATTGTTAATCCTGTTTACCTTCTGCACTAGCCCTACTGCTAGTGTTTTGTGTGGAACGGCTGAACCATTACTCTGTCTTAAGCGTAAGATTTTGACTGTTAGGTACGCCGCAAAACTAAAAGCTGAACGTTTACATCCGACGTTTTCTGGCGTGCATAATAATAGTTGTCTACAATTTATACAACATATGGTCGCAAAAACAGGTTGCTGTAAAAAAATGCAGTATACTTTAGGAACTAGATTTATAACTTTCTGATGTATACCACCTGTTTTACTGTTGCGATCCTCCTTGGATCTTTCAACGTCCTAGGTTAAATACTTCATTATCGAGAAAGTATCAACTTTACCAAATGAATATTAAACTAAATTTGCAAAAATGACGCTCACACCGTCGTTTTTGCTTTTCTAGTAGGTAAGTTGCAGTTTACATTTGGCTTGCCAAGTGTTAGCAGTGTTTATACTGGAAAACTGTATGCTATCAGCCAGGTTCTTTTCTACATCCAACTAAGACCTGGTACAAATTATGCTATATGTACAGACTTGTTGAGTGCATTAAACACCATAGATAACCATTATCCTAACCATAACTTGTTGAACTTAATTCAATTTCAATTCAATTTTGTTTTAGGTGTCTCAGATAAATTCCACTGTTTACTTTGTCTGACTCCCAAGTTTGTGTTAGTGATATTTGTAATTTTTTACATCAAAAATTTTGTTTAGCTGGCAATCTAAGTGGTTTGTTATGCAAGATAACAATTTTCAATGTACAAAAAACTTTATGACACCGTAGAGTTCTCCATGCACGCTGAAGCATAGAGAAAAGATTATCTTCTTTGCATCGGCAATTGTCAATAGACTCACAGGCATTTGTTGGCATTTGAGGTGTCTCCAATTTGTAATATTTGTAACGTCCCATTAACTGTTTGTCATATCTTATTGGATTGTTGGCAGTTTTTGGAACAAAGAGTTGCGTCTGAATTGTCACCTAGTTTGTCGATTGTCTTTGACGATCAAATTGCTGACAACGAGCGTTTGTTCAAATTTGTTCAACGAAGCAGACTAGGTATATAAATATAATTATTTATTTATTGTGATTAATGTTTTGTATCGTAAAGTCCAGTAGTGTTTAAGACCTTTTACACTCAAGACACTGTTGGAATTTTCTAGTCATTTGCTATTGTTTTAATAGTTTGTAAAAGTTTATTTTATCTTGTTATTGATTTATTTATTTTATTTTTTAATATGCCATTTTACAGCATATTATTTAACTTAACTAAATACTAAACTAAGCAAGCTATAATTTTTGTTGCTTTTCATAATCTTACTCAACTTATTCAGCAACCCACACATTTTGATTGAAATGGATTTTTTGGTGAACTAAGATTATTAGACCTGTATCTTTCAACTATTCCAAAAATTACAACTACTGTTAAGGCTGCATCCATAATCAAAACCTTGAAACAACATATGAATAGGATATTTCTAACTTGATTAATTTTAACTCTAAAAAAACTAAACTTTTTACTGTTTTAAAATCAAAATCAAAAGTATCATCAGTACCAAACATTAAAGTAAACAACAAATTCATTTCTAAATCTTTTTGAATTTGATTTTTAAGGGTTGCAATATCACATGATCTTCTCTGGAATGACCATGTTGTTGATGTGTTCTATAGAACATGTCAAATTTACATAAAAAATACAATATATATGAACAAAATCACAAAAAAAGAAATACAATAAAAGATAATGAACATAAGCTAAAATAATAGGTTGAATATTAAACAATTACAGTTTTGTAAAAATTAGTTAAATAAAATATTATAAAAAAGACGTATCCAATTTATTGTACTCTTCCACAAAATATATACACAAATTTAAAAGACCTTTCTTCACTCTAACGCTTTTGTTGATTCTGGTAGTTTGTTAAAAAGTTTTATTCCCATACAATGCGGAGATTTTACAAACATAGTTGTTTTATGTTTAGGAACTTCAAGTAAGTGTCCATGTCTAGTAGAGTATCTGTGTTTGCTACCGTTTTGATTGTAATTTTAAACATGTTTTTTTTTTTGTTTACAGTAAAAGACAATAATTATATATTGTAGGTAAAATTTTGTTTTTTAAAATGTATTCTACATGATTCGTGAAATCTAATACCCACAATTATTCCAGCTTTCTGTTATATAGGGTTTTCGAATAAGAGGTTTCATTTTGATATTTAAAAAAAAAGGTATTTTTTAAGAGAAATCAATAAATGTTTATTTCATTGTAAAGAGGAAGGTATGCCATTAACATTTGAAAACGATTGCATTACCACATTCTTTTTATAAAATTTTCCATGACCAATTCGCACATTTGCGTCTGTATGTCCTCGATAATTTCACAAGTTCCATCTTTAAGGTCTTGAATCGATTGTGGAGCATTGACATAGACCTTTCACGTGGCCCCAAATAAAAAAGTCTAAAAGTGTTAAATCACAAGATCTCGGTGACCAATCACCTCTTCGAGAAATAACACGGTCAGGAAACTTTTCTTGCTAAATTGCGATTGTTTCGTTGCTTGTGTGGCACGTAGCGCCGTCTTGCTGAAAGTAAACGTCGTCCACATCAATATCTTCCAATTCCGGCCATAAATAATCATTAATCATAGCTTGGTAGCGCCATCCATTCACCGTAATAGTTGCACCAGCCTCATTTTCAAAAAAGTAGGGTCCAATCACACCGCCAGCCTAAAAACTGCACCAAACAGTGACAGGTTGAAGATGCAAAAACTTTTCAACAATTATTCTTGGGTTTTCTGAGCCCCAAATGCAACAATTCTGCTTATTAAAGTAGCTTCCTAAGTGAAAATGAGCCTCATCACTGAAGATAATTTTTCGATAAAATTCCGGATCATTTTGATGCATTTAAAGAACCCAATCAGCAAAGATACGACGTTTATGGTGATCAATCGTCTTGAGTTCTTGTGTTAACTGAACTTTAAAAGCCTTAAAACTTAAGTCTTTATGCAAAATACAGTGTAATGTCGTTTGTGGAATGTTTAATTCCAAAGATCGACGAGAAATCAACAAACCTGGGTTTTATTCAACACTACGGGCTACATCAGAAACATTCTCATGTGTTTTTGAGCGATGCACACGATTTCGATTCTTCACATCACAAACTTGTCCCAACAGCTCAAATTTTTTCACTAGGTTTACTATTGCCGGCCGAGAAGGTGCTTTACGACTACCAAAAAGTGCTTTAGTTTTGCGAACTGTGACTGAAAAATTTTCACCATTTTTGTAGTAAATTTTAATAATTTCATTTATCGTTCCATTTTTAATAATGGCGTAGATTTTACTTGTCAAATGTCAAAAGATAATATCTTAAAACTTAATAGCTGCCCAAATAACCTGCTATTCAAAATAAAACTTCTTATTAGAAAACTTTTTATATGACAGTAACGAATAAACATATGCAAAATAAAATGATTTTAAAATATATATTTTGCTGGCAATTTGCTTCAGACGTCGAATAGCGTAATTTGCACTTCAAATGTATTTGGAATATAGGTAGTAGTAGGGTTTGATGTTTGTATTTTATCAGCAAACTGCTCTTGTGTTCTTTTTTTTGCAAAGTAAATAAAGACTGATTTGTTTTTATTTAAAAGCAAATTATTTTGTTGGCACTAATTAGGAACTAGTGTTTATTAGTATGTTCATGTTTATGTTTCCCATTACAGTCTTGTCCGTGTACGCACTTTAAACGTTGTACAACACAATTTAAATCATTGCATTTATTGTGATGGATTTAGTACGGAGCTCTGCGGTATCCCCTGTCCAACCTATAGTGTAGCTGACTGTATGAAATAAAGTTGAACATAGTGGTTTTTGACATTAAATAAAATTTAATCCATTTTAACGGTACGCCTCAAATACCATATATTTCAAATTTTTCTAATAATATATTATGGCTTACACTATGAAACGCCTTTGATAAGTTTATAAAAACTCCAACATATGTTTTATTAGAATCTATATCTGCGTATAAATGTTACAGCAACTCTATAACAGCATCCGTGGTTAATTTTCCTTTACAAAATCCAAACTGGTTTTTAGGTCTGCTACTACTTTTTCAAATGTTTTGGATAATGTTGGAAACACGCCTTGTCCAATCAACTAACTTACTAAAAATAAAATTGGATCAATTAAAAATTTGCAACAACAATAGTTTTGTGTTAATTCCGTCAATGCCAGATGCATTTGAAGATTTAAGTTTCATAATTATATTATATACTTCCTTAGGCGTAGCTAGCTCAATATACATAAATTTGTTAATTTTATTCTGAAGTAAATTAGACTTAGTTTCAGTATTTATAATATTCCAAGTTGCTTTAATCTTGTTGCTAGAGTATTTTATAAATTTATTACAATGCATATTTTTGGCAGCACAAATAACTTTTAATTTTTATAACTTATAACGCGCAATACCTTCTTTGTTATTTCATCAACTTAGATTATACAGCCTTTTTAATGTTCTATTTGAAATTATTACTCCTCTTGTAATCCATTTATTTTGTTTCGGTTTTCTATTATGGTCAATTTGAACTAAAAAGAAACCCATATTAATGTGATAATTTAACAAGTTGTCAACGTTTTATATTTATGTCATGTATAGGTTTCATTCATCTTCACATAACCTCTGTCTGAATTCACTAAGACTACAACAGTCACTAAAATTTCTAACATAAATAATTTCTTGGTTCTGTGTTAGCTTTTGCTTTAATAAAATATCTATTAATTGTGATGTATGATCAGAAAGGCCTGCATTTATTTTTTGTGATATTGTACACTAGTATATTATCAATGCAAGTTTTACTGGTGATATGCGAGTCGGTTCATTTATGCAATGAATTAAATTAAACGAATTAATACAGTCCATAAATTGCTTCAGTTTGTTGGTGTTTGACTAATACATTAACATTAAAATCACCATCTATAATTACAAGTTAAAAAAAAAAAAAATTATTGTTATTTATTATAATATATTTACATATTTATAGATTATATTTCATTTTGTTTTCTCCCCACTTGCTGCTCTACACCGTCTCCATATGGATGGCTGCAGAGCTTCGTATTCGGGGCACCATTTTATGTTTCAATTCTTCTTATTTGTTATTTATGTTGTTTGTATTATCTATTTTATTCATTTTTTTTGTTTTTATCTTTTTAATATATAGTGTTCTTTCATTTTTATTTTGAATTCATTATAGCTCTTTATTTTCTTAATACTTTGAGGCAGTTGATTGTATGTGACTAGTCCATTGCCAAGTACTGTTTGTTTTGCCTTTTCTGTCCTTGTTGTGTGTACATGTATATTGCATCTTCTTCTAGTGTTATGTCCGTGAATTCCTTTATTGGTTTTTATTTGGAGGTTGGTTTTAATTTCTTTATTTTAAATTTTGTATATTAGTTTGCATTTTTCTGTTTTTATTTTTTCGTTTATCTTTGTTTTGTTAATTATTTTGTACAATTCTTCTGTTGGTGTTAGTTTTGGTAGTTTGTGTATTATTTTTAGAATTTTGTTCTGTTGTCTTTGTATGTTTGTTTTTGATGTATGTTTGTATGTTTATTTTTTATAATCAATTCTAATAATTTATAAAACTTATTAAACAAATCTAAGTTGTTTGCGTTTAGTGTTCAATAAATTGTTAATATGTTAAAATAATCATTTTTGTTTAGATAATAATTAATAACACAACTCTCAAATACTTGCACTTCGTTTAATTCTTCAAAATGTTTTATAATTTCAACTTTTGCTCTTTCTTTAGTTAATATTAATGCACCGTGGTGGTGTACTGTGCGTTGTTCTGCAGCAGTGTGCTTTTAATTTAAAATAATCCACGTTGATTATATTAAGCTGTTCAAGTTTTGCTCATGATTCAGTTATGCATAATATATTGCATTTTTTATTGTGCAAAAAAACAATTATTTCATCAATTTTATTCATTACGAACTGTGCATTTAGATGAATTAAACAAAGGTTAATTTTACTTTCAATTCCAATATTTATTTTATGCTCTAGTCTAAAAAACTAGTGCTGTTTGCAAAATTTAATTGTTTGTCTATATTATTAAAATTAGATGTAGTGTTGTCAAAAACGGAATATGTTTGCAGAATGTTATTGTTTTCATTAGTTTTTGGTACGGATTCTATATCAATTATTTTATCACATTTATTTTGTTTTAATTCAGTTCTGTTTGATGCAATTTTGGTGTTGTTTTTAAGGTTTAAACTGTTTATAATTGTAAAGCAAAGCTTGTTCTTTCCTTTTGAGTTTAGGTAGTGACCATGTTGTGTAAAGTCACTTCTATTGAGGTTTTCATTAAAATTTAAAATATCAACATGTCATGTTACGATGCAGGTGTTATTTTGTCAAATCTGTAAGGTAATTGTGACAATACTATATTTGTATGTGAAGTGGCGCTTATTATTTCATTAATAGTATCTACTTTTAATACAGGGTGATTATAAATGTTTAGGATTATGTAATCATCTAATGTACGTTTGTGCCGCTCTAGTCTACTTGTATACATTCTTATAACCTTGCTTGCTTGACAGCTGTCAAAGTTGAGCTGTCAAAACAAATAGTATAGTAAATAATAATATGTGCAACTTCCTGCATCAAAATAGTGGTGTATACGTATTGATTCTATAAGTCTTGTGTGATCACTTTAAAAAGAGTTTAAACACGAAGAAATCTAAACCTTGTGGATCAAATTTTGTTAAGATTAGACAAAGTTAGAACAGTTTAAAGAAAGCAAAGTTTTGCGATACTGCTAAATTTACGGTTTTTTTTTTAATAATGTTTAAAGCTTAATATATCGCCACAATATTAAACATAAAAATATGGGTTTTAAAGTACATGTAATAAGAAATAATTTGAGCCATCATGGACCATTTTATCTTTTTCCAGAAGCCCAAAAATTGAGATACAAAATAAGCTAAAAAAGACGTTTTATTGTGAAATTTCTGACTTTCAAATGTGTGTAATTTTAAACAGGCAATATTCTGAGGTCCAAAATTTTGGTAATTTAATTTTTTTCATCCATATATTGACCCCTAAAAATTTGGAGCAAAATCAAAGAAGTCGACATTTTCAAATTAGTCAAAAAGTAATGGAATTACCTATATACATATATATATATATATATATATATATGGGCAATTCCATTTCAAACGGACCAGAGCAGGAGTATTTTTTCAGTTTTTATAACTTACTAGTAGTTTTTTGATCGGTTTATGAGGGTATAAAACCCTTAAAAAAATCACAATTTTTTTAGTTTTTTTTGTCGTTTTTTAACTTAATCGCATGTTTTGTTTAAAAATCGCAAATTTAACTCAAAAAAATAAATAGTTTAATAATGAAATCAATCAGAATTTTTTTGTAGAATCCAAAGCTTGCGCCATTTCAAGTCTATACCCTGTCTATACGCCGCAAAAGCCATAAAACCAAGTTTTTGTTCTCAGCGAGCTTGCAAAAAAAGCATTTTTAAATTTTTTAACCGATAAAGTTGACGTTTTGATGTAAATTAATTAAAAATTATAAATTTTATTTGTATATTTGGGTTTTAAGGGTTTAAAACTTAAAAAATCTGCAAAATTTTTCAACATAAACTCTTACAAATACACATTAAGCAGTTTTTAGAGGAACTATACACTAAATATTATTAAAAATTTGAGTTTTGCAAACAATTCTACATTTGAAATTGTCAGTGTCATGCTTACCTGGCGTAGAAAAGCCCACCAAGAAAAAAAATGTTGTACAACATTTTTTCTGTACTTAAAAAATATATTTTTTTAAGATTATTTGGCTTATATTTTTTTAAGTTTATTTCAGAAGTTTAACAAAGACATCTTTAGTCGCTTGAACCAATTTTGAGCCATTTTACTCTTTGATTTATAGTTTTTGCTTTAGACTCGATATATCGGCGCCAAAGTTAGAGAATATTTTTATTTTTGGCATTCAAACATAAATCCGCCCGGCGCTTATCAAAATTTGATAAAAAAAAGTTTTAAACCACACCCTAGTGTGTTTATAATATTTTTTGAGAATATGAAAAAATAATTAATTTGTAACGCATTTTTTGCTTGAAAATTTTGTAAACATTTTTTTCTAGATGGACTTTTCTACGGCCGATAAGTACAACACTGACTATTTTCTATGTAAAATTGTCCCCAGAATTCAAATATTTAATAATAATTAGTGTATTGTTCTTCTGAGCGCGACTAAACGTGTGTTTATAAAAGTTTATGTTTAAGAATAAGCCTACTTTTATTTTGTGTTAGTGTCCACATGTCAAACAGATACAAAATAAAATATATAAAACTGTATAAGCACATTAAAACCACAAAACCTAAAATAATGAATATGCAAGTAATAAAACTTGTTAAAACATTTGCTTAAAATTAGTTACATAAAATAAAAATAAAATAGTTAGCATAAATCATTTCAAAGTTTAACTTTAAAACAACCTTTTTATTTTAGGAAGCAAGTTAAACAGTTTTGTATCATTGTAATTTGTACTATTTTTGTATCTATTAGCATAGATAAACATTGGATTTATATTTACTTTGATGAATGGTATAAAATAAACATATATATGTAACTCAAGTATATAAACAAAAGGTTAAGTCAAAATATTAAGTTATACAAAAGTGCTCTTGAAGTCTTCTCTGTAGCTAAATTCTTACAGCGCGTCGCTGTAGTCCAAAAAGATTGTTTGGACTACAGCGACGATATGTTGAAGTGGCCCCATGTAAGTATTCTATATGTGATGTGTGAATGAAACAGACCAAAGTATGCAGATTTTAGTGCATGTACTCGCCGTGTATAGTCCATTTTAGTCTGCTATCAATATGTACTCCTTATAATTTGATTGAATCACAATATCTACTACATTTGGTTGAAAACACAGTATTTACTGTTTTAAAAACCACTCTGCAATTTTACTTTCACAGTGTTCGTTAAGTTGATGTTCGCTTTGAGTACTATTTCTTTTAGTAAGATATGTGGTATTGTCCGCATATAGTATGGTTTTAGATTCAACTTGAATCGGTAAGTCGTTAACATATAAAATAAACAACAAATAGCCGAAAATCGATCCTTGTAATACAATATAGCAGATTTTTGTTACATTATGTAAAATAAGTATATTCCCACACACTGATACCTGTGGGCTAAATAGGAACATAATAGTTGACAACTAAAACGATAAAAGTTATAGTAGTAGTAATAAAAATTTACTCAAATAAAACTTGTTAAATTAAACTAAACTAAAAATTATTTGTGGTAGCAGATGATTAATCATGATGATGCCACTATATAGTGAAACATCTAGCAGTTTTTAAATAAATCTATAAAACTCAAAAGCACCTGTGTTTTAATTATTAATATAATATGAAGTTTTATCATGAATTCAATAAATATTTAAATAATAATAAAAATAGAAGACTATAGTAATTATTTGTTCAAGACTTCTTACAATAAAAATATTTCATTCAAAGTGTAAATACAAAAAATAATAAGTGACAGTTAATTTTTTATTGAAATTAAAATTTATTGGTTATGATATACAGATAAGCATGCTTTAGTTTTAACATACACTAGATTTAATTAGAACCCAACAATTTTGTTACAATTAATTTATACAAATATGTAAAAAATTACTAAAAACGCTTTGGCGTCGCTAGTAATTTGAAACTTAATTGTAGATTCAGAAAGAACATATCAACTCAAAAATAAATAAAAAACAGCTATGATTAATAATTATTTAGTAGTTTTACAATTTCCTAGTTAAATTTATATTATTCAAAAGTTAAATAAATCTTCAATAAAAACCTTTTTGGAATAAAAATTAATTTTATGCAAATCGACGCAAACTAACTAGTTTTTAAGTAGCAATAAAATCTAATTAAAATTTAAAAAAAAATTGGTTATACATTAGAACTAAAAATATGTTATATACGTTTTGACAATAATGTGCTTTAATAATAAAATACATTTTAGAAGCGTTTGACGCATAGTTTACACTACTTGAATAAATAACGTGATAAATGTTCCCTAGTATTTTTGTAATCTTTGTTTTATTACAAAAAAATATTATATATTATAAATATACTTTACCAAGTTATAATGTAAGAAAAATTAATTATACATTGCTTAGATTAAGATTTATTTTTAATTGCAACTGTATAGTATTATCTTTGTGCACAAACTAATAAACAATATAATTGACTATACTAAGATTTTACACTAGATTACATGCTTTTCTTTAGAAAGTAGACAAAAACCAAGTTTGAAATTATTTTCTAAAAGATTTAATAATAGTATGAAGAAAATTATATGAAACTTAACAATCTCTTCAAAATTCTATCCAAGCTGTTTGAATCATTGTTGTTTCAAAACTGGCATTTTCTATAGATATTGTTGTTAAGACTTGCTAGGAATTTTAATAATCATTCTCCGAGAGTTCATGGACGTAAGATCAAAACTTAGAGACGTTATTCAATCGGAGTATAAAAAAATAGAATATGCTTTAAAATTCAAGGTCAATAGCTGCAGACTGCTTACATCTCTTTAATGTATATATAGCTTAGCAAGTGTGGTTTTACTTGTTAAAATTCAAAGGTATTTTTATGTTGTTATATATTTGTAGTAACTTTGATAACCTATCGCCCTGTTGTGGTATCTTTTGTGATGCAATTAATGGTGCTATTCTCTATTCTCTATTGTTTGATTTTAATATATTTTTCGTGCAATTTGTATATTGTAAATTTATTATTATAAACATTAAGCACTCTTCACATCGACAAGTGACGTATAAAATACAAATATAAACTACGCCATAGATTTAAGAAATAACATTAATATAGCAAATTAAATCGATCAAACTTACTTCTTTGTATATACTCTGCTTAATTCTCTATGCATATTGCAATATTGTTATCGAGTAATCCTAATAAAAACCAGAAATATAAATGTCTATATCTTTGATAAAAACCCGATATTGCTTAGCAACCTTGCTAGAAACAATATTGCTATCTAGCAATATGCATAGAGAATTGGGCAGATTGGAATATAATACAAGTCTCCAACATTTTTTAACAAAGTCCATATCTTCTAACTTACAGTGAAACATAAATGATTTCAAATCTAATTTAAATTACAGTGTTTACCTTGTTACTATGTTCCAAATTTCTACAGAAAGCTGAAATTAAACTTTATAATTATTGTTAAACCAATATAATTGAAAATCACTGAAATGTAAAAACAGTTATTAACATACATTAAAAAATCTTGAACTATACCGACAATATTAGGTAAATACAGTTTCAATAAGAACATTAAATATAATTGAATAAAATCTACTCACTTTTGCAACAACAGTTGAAGTATATACATAATTCTTGCTGGAAACCGTAGAAACTCACATTTAGTTCAGTCCTTAAACATGAAACAAAACTGCAGGTAAACATCGGCTTACGATTAGCAAAGAGACCTGGGGACTGCTATACGTCACTCGCCACATTGATTAGATTTTGCAATATTTTTGTATAAGTAAACAAACTCCCTTTTTCTATTCCACCATTTCAGTTTACTTTATTAATTTTTAATACTATATAGATCTTTATTTTGAAGGAAAGATCAAATGAATTAAATAAATAAATAAATAAATAAATAAATAGTTAATAAATAAAATAAAAATAAATAAACTTTGGTAATTTTATAAACTAATAATTTTAGGTTTGCGAGTGATTGTTTTAAATTTAGCCGCTCCTTGGTTTTTCCTCTTGCATTGAATTGAAGCGCACTTAAACTTCTTGTCCGTGTATTTACCAATTTTATCAATTTGTTTACCTACATACATCGGGGCCATTCTTCGAACCAACCTGTAATAAATATTATTTATAGCTAATATTAATAAATTATTATTATCTCACTTCACAAATCTGTTATCATATAAATTGAAAGCTTTTGCTGCTTTTCCTGCTTCACATGCTAATCGCTCAGCACAATCTTTCCCTTCTACTGCGTCAATGGCAATCCTAGTGATGCTAGTCATTTCCGATCCACTTTTGAAATTCTTAGGCTTTAATTTATCAAATTTGGGCAATACAAGAATAGACAAAATAAACATGATGGTCATTCCGATAAAACCAGATATTGCCATAAATAATGGTTCCAGACCTTTTCCCTTTTTGTCCATATCCATCATATTTTTTATTGGTTCTATATGTACATTATGCTAAAAACATGACGTGATTGAATATGAAATTATCTAGTGTATGCATGCTACCTGGTGTGTGTGTGAATGAACGAGTGATTTGGTATCGTCGTGATGTTTGTTGTGATGGTGATGTTGCAGATGGGGATGGTGATGTGGTTTTTCGTGGTGATATTGCTCCAACTTTACATCCTATGAATATATTCATTATAGTTCATAATAAAATTTAAAAAATTCTTGAAAAAAGTTATTAATTTTAATTTATTGATGTTATATTAACAAACGCCTGATATTATTTAATAGGTTTAAAAGTATCTCACAGTCAGTAGCAAACTTTCTGTTAATTTATTATAATGTCAGCAAAATAAATTCAATTTTCCAGTTTTGCTATTGTCATATCGTTAACTTGCAGGCGACGTGTAATGTAGGTAACCTGTTTATTTGTTTTTTACTATAAAGACAACAAATGTATATTGTAAAAAACGGTAATTTTAGTGTAAAGTATGCTATGACGTAATTGTAGTGACAAATCAACAAACGCATTCTATTCACATTATCTATTATGTACTCACATAAAACCTAAGTACGCATCAAAGGTTACTGAGTAACTTAAAAAACAAGAATAATTAAAAAATAAAATCCTGTATTTTTTAGTGCCATAGTTTTTCTATAAATACTAAAAATATTCTGTTGATGCCTATGTCTCCATTAATTTGAGTATCTTTTTTGACGGTGACACTTTGTACGTTTGTGTGAGTACTCAAAAAAGTCTATTTACATATAGAAAAGCTTTTAAAATAGATTAGTTGACTTTGGAATATTCCTTGATTAATCTATAATAAGACATTAGATATAATGAGTAAAGCTTGATCATCCATTTTTAATTTAGCAAAATTTTAAAGCTGAAGACTCTCCCATTCCAGAAAACTCCTACTCTCAACTTTATAACAACATTGCATACATTCATGTCTCAAATAATTTGCGTGTCTATTTTGATAGTGACATTTCGCATGTAGTCTATTTGTGAAAAACGTGTTAAAAGGATGAATAACCCAAAAAGCACGCAAAGTTTTTGTGGTTTAGTAAATCACATATAGAGCTCTAAAAGTAGAATTTGCATTTTGTTAGAAACTGAGAAATTTAACCTGTGCGAATCAGGTATCATGTTAATTAGATCACAGATGCAACTAACAACAAACTTCTGGTTTGCAGTATTTTAACAAAAACAGCAATTTTGGCGACATTCTTATTTCTATATATAATTTGTTAACCGACATTCAAAAAAAACTTTAGTCAACCTATAGTTAAAAATAGCTATTTTTTTTAAATAAAAATAAATGCGGTTTTAGATACATTTTAATACTGTTTGCAAAAATTATTTGACTAAAATACTTTGGCAAAACATAGTTTGATCTTTTTTAAATGTACTGATAAAAAATAAATTGATTATCAAATTATATGTAAAAATAAATATGACGTCAAAGTTTTGTTATAATACTACAAATCAAAGGTGCAAAGCTAGCGGTCGGAATGGTCTTAAGACTAACGAACACGTTTTCCGACAGTTAGTTACCTGCTCGGGTGACAACTGCATTACTCAAAATTGCCATTAACTTTTTTTTAGATTAAGCGCATTTAATCTAAAAGCTTGACATATATAGCAATTTATGAACTATTTGCAAATATATTTTACATGATTGAAAAAAACAAAAACTAAGTAAAGTGGTATACCAATAAAATATATGTGCAGAGGGTATGTAAAAAACAACATATTACTATATTGTTATGCAAAGAAAAAAAAAATTAATAGTACCACGTAAAACAAGAAGAAAATCTTGCAAGAAATAGAAGTATAGTATATGTTTCTAATAAAGAAAAACAAAAAATGTGAACGGTAAAAAATGTACTAATGATTGTCTAAAAAGAGATAACTAGAGAAGAAGCAAATAAAAACAAATGAAAACTTTTATATTAAGACATATCGTAAAATAGAAGACTTCTGAGGGAATGTAAAATAGCTGTAAAACGCATAATAAAAAAAATCTTCTTCATCTTCCATCTGTAAAAGGTTTCTAAACAACTAAATTTTCTACTATCGTTTGTTGCGTGCGTATACTAATTTAGTCACTAGAAATTCTTTCTACACACTGTATACTACAATCTGAACTGCATATTGTTTAATCAACATTGTCTTTCAAACTGCAGTCATCATGCCATTACTGCACAATTTACTTTTCCATATATACATAAACAAATAATCTTTTATATTTATAAAATTTGAAACCACTGAAGTGGTTTTAAAACGTTCTGTTATCTGTTATTTGTACTTTTTGTACGTTTTTTAATTTAATCATAGTGATTTTTTTAGTTCAGTCTTTGTTTAATTTCCAGACATCACTGAATTTTTATAATATATTTATTAATCATGAATTCTAAAGTATTTAAAGCCATACATTTTGTTTTACTGACATTAACGCCCGGTTTCTCCAGCATGCCTCAAGCCCTAACTAGACCTCAAGCTAGGCCTTAAGCCAAAAGCCAAGCTTATTCAGTTGCACCAAAGCAGAATTTCACCTTAAATAATAGATGCCGTTTTCGAGAGCTCAAACTCTGCAACGTAACCTTAATATTGCAATGACTGTCATCAATATTATTTTATTAAGCTTTAAATAGTTATTTGCTACTACTTGCCTTTAAGTTACTGCAAAATTTTCTTCAAAATATTCTAACTATTGTGTTATTTAGAAATTATATTTATGTGACACATAAATAACCCCAATGTAACAAATTCTGGCATTTGTATTTTATAATAAATTAATGAAGTAAAAAATCAATTAAAAATAAAAACGTTTTTTTGGCTAATTAGAAAACAGCATTGTAAATATTGGCAACATTGCCAAATCTATCCGGATCCTAGCAAAGACGTCGTTCTTAAATTCATAGTGCAACACAAATTCGACATAAGATAGCCTTTCTTATTTTTATTCTGAGCTGAGCTTGGTCAAGTAACGTTACTGATATTATCTGTCAATAATGTTAATGCAGGAACAGGATTTTTGACAAATTAAGTTGTAAAACTTTGATTTGAAAAAAAATACTATGCAATAAGCAAAAATGTCAAATTCACATAATGAAATAATAAAACAATTTACTACGTTTTTTATCCTAAATTTATTCTTACGAATACATTACTAGTTTCGGCTTTACCAAAGCCATCTACAGATGAAATAAGTTATATTCATTTGATTTGTTTTATTTGCCATTGGCAAATATTTGACGTTTTAAAAAAAAATATACAAAATTTTCTTATCACTAACTATATATTTGTTATGTACAATAAACTGCTAAGAGGTACGCCACAATAAAAACTCGAGAAAAAGGATCCTAAATATTTTATTAACTTATGTTTCAGTTGTCATCATGCGTTGGAGTAACAAGCAGAGTGCATTTGTCTTAAAAGCCTGCTTTTCAAAAATTGTTTGATGATTTTCGGACCAAAAATCAATTTGTTTGTGGCATTCAAAAAAACTAGTTTTGGGCAAAAAAAAACTGGAGACGTACGTACGTCCCATCAAAACACCTGAAAACACATTGCTTCGATGGGTTTCAGTTTTAGAATTCTTAATCGTTCCATAAGGCAAATTCTACACAATAAACTTTATTTCCATCCGTACAAGTTTGCCATTGTGCAGAAACTTTCCAAACAAGGCTCTAATGCTCACAGAAATGCATGTGAAGCACTTCTTGAACATGTTCCTCAAGACGCGCTTGTGTTTTTCAATGATAAAGGTCATTTTAACTTAACTGGATATGTCAATAAGCAAAATATGCGCTACTGACAAATCCTAATAACTCTATCAGAGGCATTTGCATTTACCCCGTATCACTGTTTGGTGCGCAATCCAAGCAGTTAGGATTTTCGGTTTAAGTTTTTTGAAAAAAATTTACAGACTGTCACAGTCAATTTTGACCGTTATGTGAACATGCACAAAGAGTTTTTTTTTTACACGACTTGATGAAATGGACTTAAGGGACATATGGTTTCAAGAAGACGGAGTAACAGCCTGTACTTCAAGAGCATCAATGGCTATGTTGCAATAGCACTTGCCAAGGCACCCTATTTTCTTGAGGTGTAATTTGAAAAAGTACTTTTTGTCTTATTGCAGTATGAAATAAGGAAGTTATCTTGCCGCTAATTGTATAATGCTGATTTTATATTATTTATTATATTTAATCCTCAAGAATGCACTAACACTGTTATAATGTATGTAATTCTGTTTTAATAATTCTGGTATTTCTATTTAATTATTAACTTATTTTATGTAAACGTTAAAACCAGAGCCAATAAACAAAACGTTTGTAACATTTCGCGTAGTAGATTCTTTAATTTTTCTTTATTGACACACCAACATGGAGTAAAAATTTTGCGATATATCTGTTATAACATCAATATTTGTCGACAAGTATATTTATGTCAGATTCTCTTTTATTTTTAAAGAAAAGTTAAAAATTAATAATCTTTCCTCAAGCTGTTATCAAGACTAATAGAAAAAAACATAGATTTTTAATTCTTAATAAGCTTAATTATTTCAATAAATAAATTTTAATAAAATCATAAAAAGTTCCTAATCTTCTCAATTCAAAGTACAGGGTGTTCAAAACAATCCAACTTTTGATTGTATTTTTTTTTTCATTACAAAGATTAAAAAAAATATTAACTTTTTAATAATAAGATTGTATTTGCTAAAACTATCTTATTAAAGACCAAATTTAAGCAGTCTGTAAACATTGACCTTGAAAATTTGTCCAGGAAATACTGAATTTGAAATTTTACTCCATGTGTTTTAAAAGTTTCGGTCCTACATCTCTGAACTGTCAGTGAATATTTGTTAGAATTCCAAACAAACAAACAAACTAAAAAATGTATCTATGTTATTTTAATATTAATCAGTTTGAATTATTATATATCACATTGAAAATGATGATCGAATTCATGTAAATAAATAAAATACGTAATATACAATAAAATAAAATCTTTCATTTAAATAACATGGATATAATTAAAAGATTTTATAATATAAACAAAGAAAATATAAAATAAACTAAAAATTGTTAATATAAATATTCTTGGTTGGTACGATGTATAATGGGGGTGCGTAAGGAAGAGTTGCGCGTTAAATGTTCCTTTTGAGTTCGAGCTGTCACGGGAGACGCGTAATAATCCACGAAGTCCCGGAGACTATTTAACGCATAGTTATTAAATTAAATTAATGTGCCACAAAATTTGTATGAAAAAATATTTATGTTATTTTTGTTGCGTTTTCATTTAATTAACTTGTTGGTTTTTTTCTCTTTTTTTTATTTTTTTCAATTAGCCTTCCATGTTAGAGTTGTAAAGTAATTTACCTACTACTGCCCACTACCTGAAATGATAAAATCCAATAAGTTAAATAAGATAAGTGCAGAATAAAATATTCATAAAGTTTTATAAATATTAATACAAAGAAAAGCACTGAAGGCCATCAACCACACACAAGTATTTATGCACGTTTTTAAGATATTGTTTAACGCTTTTGTTAGATTAATTAATTTTGAATGTTTAGTGGACGAGCACAAATGTAATTTTGATTATTTGTTTTTTTTTTGTAACTTAGTTAATAATCTCCAATAATTTGTATGCTTTTTTTATGTTATATATATATATTGAGTTGGAAATTAGAATAAACTAATAATTTTTTATTTTCTTTATAATAGAGAACCCAGACGTGACTTGAAAACTAGCAGGCGACGGCACACAATGTCTATGGAAATATCTATAGAAAATGCAAAGATCTGCAAAGTATCTAAGTGATTAGTCAATTTTTGGTCAGCAATGATTCAAATCACTACTTTTTGAATAAAACTTAAGAAGATACTGTATACTGCTCCTCCGCATACTTGAGAACAATATTCAATACAAAGACAAATATAAATTTTATATATATGCAAAAGCTAAACAGAAGTAAAAAACTGTTTACATCTATTAAGAAATCCTAGTTTTCTAGATACTTTCAAAGCTTTGTCAACAACATGATCATTCCAGAGAAGATCATGTGAGATTGTAACCCCTAGAAGACAAATTAAAAAATATTTAGATATTGATTTGTTGTTTACTTTAATATTTGGTACTGATGATACCTTAGATTTTAATTTTGAAACAGTAAGAAGTTGAGTTTTTTTAAAGTTAAAATTGATCATGTTGGTACCCTAAGCATTCTATTGATCAGTGATTGCTTATTTTCTAGTTGCCAACACATACTACTGAATCAGTACGTTATAGTACAACACTTATATAATAGACCTGCTGAAACTAAAAATATGTGTTTTGTTACATTTTAACTGCTTAAAGGATATGTTAAAACTGTGCAATGTTTTTTCTATGTTTTTGTAAGTTGTAATTAGGTATGTACTAGTCTTTAATAAGTAACCTATTACTAATCAAATTTATTTTCAATCATTTTGTAGTACATTGTTTCTCACATTTGGTGTCACGGATCATGACAACACTCTAGTAAGACCTAATACTGATTATGCTACAAAATGTAGCATTTTTTGAATTTCCGACGCATAAATCAGAGTTGTAGATCAATTAAAATTATTTCCTCAAACAACACAATTGTGATGTTATAAGAGAAATTAACATGCAAAAACTTAATTTATAAAATAAATGTTGTATTTATTAAAATATCAGATAATTTATTTTAAAGGATTACATTATACAACTAGCTGATGTAAGGATGTAAGTAACTAATTATTTCAAACTACATATTGAAAAGGTATGGTCAATTGTATCAAAAATTTGCAACATCATTTTAACTAATGACAATCAGCTCTCAGTTTAATTATATTATTCAAAACACTATTGATACCAAAACAAGTCATTTACACGCAATTCCAAAAGCAGTTTTACAAACAATTTAGCTATAAGTCAATATAATATAATATTGTTATTGTTTACTAAGTCAAGATTTTTGCATACCAAATTTTGATATTACTACTAATTAAATCAACCAATTTGTTTAATTTTTTTTGTAAATGTAATTAAACACAATAGTAACTGCTTTATTTATTTCTTAAATAACAATACTTTTCTGAAACTTTGCAAAATCACTAAAACTTATGTAGTGACATAGTGATAAAAACAGTATTTTTAAAAAAAGCTGTCCTCAAAAATCTCTATATTTTAGAACTATGCTATAATTAGATTTTATCGCCCTTTGTTGCAGCAGTTTGTTTTCATCCATTCGCCTTATATTTTATAGCTTCGCTGCCTGCCGCCCTTGCTTACTCGGGCGGTCAAACAGCGGCGTGCTGCAAACAGTGTTTTCCTGCCCTTGGTACTTAATGTACTATAAATATACCATTATGCACATTAAATATTCCATTCAATTATTTTAAAATATGAACATATGCAAATATTCTTACCTTAATAGGGCATTTTTTTATAAGAAATGTGAAAGAGTTACATGAGCACATGTTTGTGTATAGCCTGCCGTTTTATGGATATTTTCACAGGATTAAATCATTCCTGCCAAATACCTGCGTAGATAAGTCAAAATATTGATTATTGATATTCTATTAATTATTATTGCATTGTATTTTTATTTGGTGAGAGATTTGTCATTAATATAATTATTATCACCTCGGGAGGACAAAGTTAAAATGTGTATTTAATTATCTTTATTTTAGATTCAATTTGCTAATCATAATACGAAATGTTGTGTTAGCTTATGGTTTATTTTATATACCTATTTACATTGCCGAAATAATTAAACTTAATACACGCAACTGGTCTGGACGTTTTGCAACAATACAAAAAATGTATATATTTAAATCGGGTGAAAAATGATTGGTAAATGCATTTGTTTACAATTTTCCAGAAATACTAACGTAAGACGAGAATAGGGGAATCTTCAGTTAAGAGATGTAGAACCAAAACCTTTAAAAGAAATTTCTTTAACCGGACTATCGACAAATTGAATAAGCATCAAAATTTATTATATTCCGAAAATTATAATGCGCAACTTCAAGGTCAATATCCACATACCAGTTAAATCCCGTTTCTCGTTAAAATTTAAAAGTATTTTTAAGTTGTTATGACATACAGGTATAAAGTAATTCCTTAATATTACATATTGAGATTGAAAAAAAAGAAATATTTTACTTAAACATTGTTACTTTTTGTGTAATATACCATATTTTATATTAGAAATGATTTATATTTATTAGGTGTATGTAAATTAGTAACTATTGCTGCATGCTTAATATGATGTATAATAGTTATAACTGTTAAATTGATGATTATAATATTAATTAAGAATGTATCAAGGCTAAAATCAAATGTCAGGATACAATTCAATTTTTGTTTGACTTACTTCGTGTTGATAGCCCGACGACAATTCATCCATGAAGCTCTTTAACGGATAATAGTAGTAGTAATAACCGCTATCTTTATCACTGCTAATTTTTGTGTTCGATGCAGTAGAATCTAATTGATGTACGGCTGCGTTTATGGGATGAGTGCCGCCGTCAGCCGGATCCAATTTGATTGTTTCACCTTTCTGTACTGCTGATTGATATAATGCTGCTAATTCTGCTTTAGTAAGATACAATGATGGAACGCTTTCTTGTGTGTACGCACGATCAATTGGTGCTGGAGGAGTTACCTTAAAAACAGATTAAATTATTATCTAAACAATAACAAATAAATGTATATAATGTATAATAATAAATATACACAAGTTAAAAATACATGTGTGAGATAAAAATACAATTTAAAATTCATATGGTTTAAAATTGAAATAAAATTCTTAAACGCTGTAAAAACTGTAGTCAAATGTAATATTTTTTATATTTATTTTATATAAAACAGATCAAAATATTGCTTCTACCGCAGTATTTTAATGTTTTCGGCAAGTTTCTTGTAAATCTTTATACCACACCATAGTAGAGAATTGACAAAGTGATAGTGTGCCGAAATGTGTTTGGTAACAACAGTAACGTCTTGTTCCTGCCAAAATAGTGGTTATAAATTATTTTTTTTAAGTTTTATGTTGTGTACTTATAACTAACAAGATGCATTATATTTAGTTTATAAACTTAGTGTCAGGTTAATTAATGATTATGTTTTAAATTGTAAATATTTTTGCATATAAAAGTATACACTACCAAGAAGCAATATATTTAGATTTTAAATTTATACCTGCGCGGTTTTTGGATTTAACTCTATTTGTAAAGAATTATACCTGGGAAAACGGGACTACCTAGAATTAACCGGATTATAAAACATTAATTGCAACAGCTGCTTAATGGGATTGTAAAACTGTTTGTATTTATGATATGTACTGGGTTTTTACATCGCGTTAACGATGGGATTAGCGTCTCGCAAATCTATTTGGTATTTCCAATAATCTTTAAAGATTTTCTCTCTCTTTTAGCCCTTAATTTTTAAGTATATATATTGTATATTATTTTGTGTTTAGCTAGTAAGGTTTATGATTTAGAATAAACAACATTAAAATTCTACGACGCGTTTTTCTTTGATAGTGTGAATAAAATTCTGTTTGCACTTTAAAACACTATTAAACTGCAGATTATTTGTTTTGGTAACATAAATACTCTTGCAAAGTAGATACATTCCCATAGTAAAATGAAAAAAATATTACGTATTCAAATAAATGAATATTTTATTATTTTAACTATTTATTTGCACCTTCACCAAATAAGGAAAACGTGGAAGTAAAGCAAAACAAAATACTACATAAATTCTCAAATAATAACAAATCAAACCCTTTGAGGGTGTTATATAGGATTAGTCGATAGTTTGCATCCAAAAAAAGATATTATTTATGTTTGGTGAACAGCAACCGGAACTACCCATTATAAGTTTAAAAAAACTGGTAAAACCATCAATGCTGTGTTCTATTGTAAGCTTCAGCAAGCACAAGCCGCATTAATTCAGAAACAGCATTCTTTGATCAATCAGAGAAAAGTGCTATTTTTACAGAATATTGCTAAACCTCATACCGCACAAGTGTACAAACTGTCTTGTTACTGACATTTCTTCAAATAATTAGCACACGTTCTTCATTTAACTACTATAGAAGGCATAGGCAGTTCAAAACTGAAGTGAATGTATTAAATAGGGTCAGTCAATTTTGATTAAAAATAAGTAAATTTTAATAACAAAATACAAATTTTGGTGTTACGTTAGCAAAACGTCATTCAAAATGTTAGTAATTGCAAATTTGGAAATGATACTAATTATGCTATAAAATGTAGAACAATAAAAAAAATCTCGTTACTTTTTGACATTTTGCCAAATGATTAGTACCTCTTCTTGGCTTTTGACTACTGTATGAGGCATAAACAGTACAAAACTGAAACGGATGTATTCAAAATCCGTATTTTTATAATAACAAAATACAAAATTTGTAAAAAGGTCATTACAAATTATGGCAATTATTTTGATGAATAATACTGTATTACTGGTTCCTAATATTTTTTTTTTATATTTTACAATCGTATACCTATTCCTAATCACGCCGTTTACTTACGGGGTAGGTAATCAAAGCAATTAACTTGTATACAACACATGTAGTTTGTTATTACTCCAAAACATTGAGTCTAGAGTTTTTTAAGTTTAATTAAATGTTTGATTTTATAGAAAAATTATAAATGTTGACGTTTATTTATTTATTATAAAATTGTTATAATTTTAGTAATTCTATAAGTTTTTTGAGAGACTATTTGTTGAATGAAATAAATCTTCTTTATGTTTTTTTGCTGTTATTAATTTTGGGTCATCCGCAAACAAAACCTTTTGTGTAACATCAAGTGCAGAAGATTTATAGCCATCAATTTCTACATACTGCTTTGCCACTAAAATTGCCACATATACTAAAAAGCTTTATACTTTACTTTCTAACTACTTTCAATAAAACTACTAAAACTCTTTTAACATTCAGTCTAGCAGAAGTTATAAAACGCATTATATAATGGAGATTAGGTGTGTGTGAATTACAGATTTTCAAGCCATACTGTTAAAAATCCCCGGTGTATTATAACATTTAATTTTGAAATAATGACAATTACTTATAGATAAATTTGTATTTGCTAAGCAAATATATCTAACATTTCCACATTTCATTTCATGTACTGTGAACCGTTATTGCCAACTTGTGTATATTTTTAACGCATTTTTTTAATATTTTTAATTCCAACCTTATAATAATATTTATTGAAAAAACATAAATGTTGTACAATATGAGACTTATAAGACTAACTAGACATATAAAATACATTCATAAATAATCATACATATAAAACTAAATATTACAGTGTCACACAGGCACAAGCAAAACAAATACATATATAAATTTTTAAAACAGTCAATATAGCAATTCCAAACCATCTGCTTCGAAATTTTCTAATAAATAGTAACATGCATTAATAAAATATAATTTAAGTCGATTTTTAAATTTGCTCCAATTTAGGTCACGGCCATTTTTTGGGATACGGTTATAATAAAAAAGACCTAAAAAATAAATTGAGTTGCGCACTAGGGTAGTACGAGGTATTAGCCAGTATAACTGGTCAGAAGATTTTGTTTGGCGATTATGCATGTCTGATGTTATATTAAATTTGTTCACACGTTTATGTATTAACACAAAATGTTCTAGAAGAAATATGCTGCTGATGGATAGAATGTTACTCTTTTTGAATAGTGGCTTGCAATGGATTCTACCCCTTTTGCCATTTAAAATTTGTATTGCTATTTTTTGCAAAGAGAATAAAGTTTTTATGTAATCTGTGCCGCAAAAACCCTAAATACAGATTCCATATCTCATCCTAGATTCAAATAACGCTTAGTATGATTTCATTGCTGTTTGATAACCGGTATTGAATGCTATTGTTCTTATAGCAAAACATGCTGAAGCTAATTTTATAGTTAGATTTTTGCATAGTTTACCAAATTACATATACTTTGTTTTAGAGCTAATTAATTTAAAATAATTAGCACAAAACCATGTATAAATCATATATAGATCGTTATTATTCCATTTCTAAAAAATTATTTCCGCTCCAGAAAATTGTAGTCTCATCAGCAAATAATGTAAATTTACAGGACACGGGAAAGAAAACTAGATCATTGATAAACAATAAAAATAAAACTGGTCCTATCACTGAGCCTTGTGGAACTTCTCTACTTGCATTTAATGTTTCAGATATAGTATTTATATAATAAAAAAGTAAATAACAATCCACAAGCAATACTCCATCTGAGCACCACTTCTTCCGCTCACAAACAGTAACCCATAGACGTGTTATCATCACAAATAACTTTTTTATACAGAATATTCTATATATGCAAATATTCGCCAAGTCTACCGTCAGAGAAAACACAACCACACAAAAAAAAAACGTTTAAAGTAACAGACGTTCAATGGCTAACTAGACAAATAAGTCACAATATTCAATACCGCCTCACCTAACCTAATCCTTTATTAGATGCATTTGATGGTTCACACAAATGCATCAATTTAATTATATGTGTTTGTTTGGTATCTAACACAATTTTTGTTCAAGTATCTGCTGCAAAGAGTTTGTGTGTAAATGTTGTACATCAATATTTATAAGTTATTTCAATACCTGACACTGAAGTAAATATTGTATAAGTGTAAATTAATAAATATATTCTGTAATTATCTTTAAGTTTTGCGTTGTTTTTGGTATAAGCAACGAAACAGGCGTTCTTTTACCAATTTTTTAAAGTACAGTGTGAAACGTTTATGCAACTTCCGAACAATAAATAATAATAGTTGGTTTCCGGATTTGAACCCGGTAAACTTTAGCTTGTAAATCAAGTGTTGTACTATAGCATGTTTGCAAATAAAAAGTATTCTATATTTAAGTTTGAAAAATTTATTTTTTGTAAGATTATTTTTATGTTGTTATGTTTTATAGCATTTGTTTTTTATGTATGATAAACAATATAGTAAACAGTATATTCAAAATAGACATATGTACAATGTACAAAACTATCGTGCATAATTTTTATATATTGGTGTGCGCTACGGTTTCAGTAGCATCTAATTGCGCTCAAAAAATTAATGAACCCAATAAAAAACATTAAGTCTTGCCTACAGCGTCTCCATTCTCTCAATTGGCGAGTTTGGTAGTATATATTGTCATTTATTTACAGTATATATTCAAAGGCAGCCATAAGGTAATATAGTAACACAAGCGTAAGACCTAAAATATTGGCTCTTGAAACAAAAATAAAACCATTTACAGGATAACGTTATAAATTTAATTAAATAACTATAAACCATAAAAATGTAAATAATAAAAAACATCTTAAGTAATATTTGCGTATGCAAGGGATAAATATCTTGTTCATACAGACGCTAGCAACTAACCGTCATCTCTAAATCTTAAAGACCATTTTAAATTGGCCCCAAAATCCGGATTTGCGAGTTTTTCTTTACATTACTTCAAACCAAAGCATACAATTGGGAAGCAATAGCTTTATTTTTTAGGTTAGTTCCTCAAATTTGCGTAAGCAACAAAATTCATAATATTATAAAGAAATATCACAACAAGACCAATTTTGATTCTAAGCATGACTAAACAAATCGTTGACCATATCAACCCTTCTTCAAATAATTTTCTAAAAACAACCAATAATAACCAAAATCCGACTAGAAAATTGGCCCCAGCAAGTGGCCCTTGAGAATAACTAACGCAGGGCAATACCTTTCGGTTTTCTTCTCTACGTTAATTCTATTGTCCTTTTGTCCTTATCATGTCTGTCTCTAGTCTATTATTAGTTGATGAGTAAGATGAGCTGGTTTCGGCCTTGTGGGATTCACACAGACTGCTGCGGCAACACATGCTGTCCCCGGCTCATCTCTCCCTATACCCTATTTGTTGTCTGTCCTATACTGACGTTCATCTCTGCTTTCTGCCATTCTATTGTTATTCAGCCTAGTTTTATGATTTGTCCTTAGATGTCTTCTTAGTTTCTCTAAGTCTTCATTCACTTCTTTGTCGGCGTATCCTCTCTCTTTCATAAATATTTTGTAGAGCTCCATTAGGTGTACCCTTTTTGGTAATCCTAGATTTGCCAATTTAACTTCTAAGAATATTTTTGAGTCTCCATTTGGAATTATTTCTTCGTGTCCCCTGGTTGCCAAATATACTCTGACCATTTCAAAGGTTACATTGTCAGTCAAAATCAAAATGGCGTATCTACCATTTGGAAATTCTTTGGTCAGTTCCGTCAGTTTGCTTTCATTGAGCAGCTCTTTTCTTTTTTTCCTTATTTCTGCAATTTCGGTTGGTACTAATGTTTCATTGTATATTCTTTTCTTGTCTACTTTCTTCTCTTCCATTGCTTGGTAGGCATAGTTGTCTTGACCTTCTTTGTACTTTTTCTTTTCATTGCTGTTTTCTATGTTCTTTTGCTTTCACTTAGCTTCTATTTCCTTCTTCCTTTGTCTTCTGTGGCTTTTGATGTGTGTGTTTACTTCCATTTTCCATTTTCTTTCCTATCATTCTCCCACGCTTCACATTCTATTAGCGTATGTTCTGCGTCGTCATACGTGTCTTCTTGGCAGAATATACATTTCTCTTCTTTCTCCATTTTATTTATATTTTGTAAATACTTTCCAAAGGCTCCATGTCCGGTGAGTAGTTGTGTTGTATAGTAACACGTCTCCGGTTTATTCTCTACCCATTCCTTTATTTCTGGTATTAACTCTTTTGTCCATTCAGTTTTTTCTCCGTCTTTCCACTGTGTCTGCCATTTTTTCATTGTATTATCTCTTGCTTGTCTTTTTGCTTCTTGTTTACTATTTCCTTCATTTACCAGTTTATTTATGTTTAATCTTTCTTCTACCATCAAGACTGCGGGTAGTGTCGCCGCGATTACCTCTAGCGCTTCTTGCGACACTGTTCTGTAAGCCCTACATATCCTTAACGAGCTTGCTCTAGTAGTTCCTCTTATTTCTTTTCTGTTTTTTTTGTCTTTAAGACATCTCCCCATGTTTCTGCGGCGTACAATAGTTTACTTTTGGCCGCCGTTGCTATTAGCCTTCTTGCCTCTTGTCCTGGTCCTCCTTTGTTTGGCATAAGCCTACTAAACATTCCTTCCATTTTCTTTGTTCCTCTTACCGCTTCCTTAATCTGTTCGTTCCATCCTTTTGCTTCCAGTGTAACTCCAAGGTATTTAATCTTCTTCCTTATGGTTATTATTTGTTCACCTACCTGTATTTTTCCGGTTCCTCTATTTGTCCTCTTTGTCGATAACCATGCCGCTTCCGTTTTCTGCGGTGCTAATTCTAGCCCTTTACTTTTCATCCATCTCTTTATCATACTAATTGCAAACTCTAGCCTTTCCTTTAGTACTTCTATGTCTGCATTCCTACCTACTAAAGCTAAGTCGTCAGCAAATGCCGTTATCGTTACCCCGTCTGTCAGCCGCATTCTGAGAAGCTGATTATATACTAAGTTCCATAATTTGGGTCCTAGTGCTGAGCCTTGTGGTACCCCTCTGGTCAGTCTAAATTTACCCTTCTTGGTCACTAAGTTTCTTCCTTGTAGATAACTCCATATTATCTTTATCGTTTTCTTTGTCAATTCTTTCTTTTTTGCTGCTTCTATAATTGCTTCCCATAGTACGCTATTAAACGCGTTTTGTATATCCAATGCTATTATGATGCAAAGCTGTCTTTTCCTATGTGAGCCGCTGTTTGTTTACCTTTATTAGCACCTAAAACATCTCATAGATGTGAAAGAAAAAGCCACGTCCTATAACTAATTTATTCAACCCAACATTGGAATAACTTCAACATAAAACAGTAGCTGGTTTACTGGCATTAATAGTATTTTTAGGCTGATATGCCAAAAATCTGAAGTAACTAAATGACTAATAGCCGGCGTACTACCAGAATTTAATTTAGAAATAAAAATAGTAGACTAAAACAAATTCAAGGATTTTTTTATCAGCGTATTGAACATGAAGTACCAGATACATCTACAATCAATCTATAAGCACATTCTAAACTAACAATTCATAAGCATTAAGGTAATTGTTGACATTTGTTTTGAGGCAAAACATCAGAATACCAACATTGCAAAGACATAACAAATTATAAAAATTTAGTAATTTTTTGTAGACAAAAACAATTTTTAAAACATCAATATTTTAATCCCAATTCACAGTAGAATAATTAGTGTAAAGATTTTAAACAGTTAAAAAAAATACAAAAATCTTCAGTTTAAGTTTATGTAATAAAGATTAGTTGTAAGATTTTTGTAAAGTATGTATTTTCATTCTTTTTAATGAAAATTCACACTCCCTAAAAGGAGGAGGTGTAATGGCGTAATAGCCGCCCTTCCTTTCAGGGTTAGATATAATACAAAATAATGTGTATTTATAAAATATATCTGATAAATAATAACCATTTATTATTTATCAGATTAATCACCTTGCCGGTCAGCGCAATTCAATGTCAGATAAATAATATTGACATTGAGGTGGCTCGCCGAACGGGTATAAATAATTAAGCAGTGTTAATTAAAGAGGTTAATTCACAGTCTCACTTGAGTGTTAACTAAATAAATAAATGTAATGATTAACTACCAATAGTTGATATTACTGCGTACAACCTACCCGTCCGCATATCCCGAGCAGTACCTTTAACCATTTCACATAATACATATTTAACCCAATCACACCTATTTATAAAAAAAGATAAATTTTGTCTATGTTAGTTAAGAATAAGCCATAAGAACATTGATAAATAACTCTAAAAATACTCAGAATTGCTAGTATAGAAATTCTAATCAACCCTGTAGAAAATTGAAAAAACGTGCAGAACAATTTTTTTTTGTCGAATGTTTTTATTTTTTATATCTATACTTTAAACTATCCAAAATCTATTATCTCGTAAATAAAGTTAGAAAAACTACAATCAAATTAAAAACACTCATATTTAATTTGATTACTCTGAATAGTTTGCGGAAATATTTAATCTTGTGTCTGTCATGTCATCAGTGTAAATGATTAGATTATAATTAAAATTATTATAGCTGAAACCAATATCAAACATAGCTAAAAACCAACCAATTTACGCATAATTTTTATAAGAATCGAGTGCCCATCAAATATGAACAAAAAATATATATTTAATAATAATGTCTCCATGTAAGATAATGAAAACTCAATAGATAATTGCCAAACTTCCATCTATTAGGTTTATATATGCTCTGTGCTCTATTGATTCTACGTCACGGTAACATTATCATTTTTCAACCGTGACTTTTAGTGAGCCTTCGAATCGCTTGCAATTGTAACGAAGGGCGTGCTAGATACTATACATAACGGTAATGATTTTTAAATTACAAAACTAATAATGAGACACATACCTCTGCAACAACAATGACATATAATGTAATTAATATCAAAACAGAATTGTAACAATATCTGTATTTCACAAAAGATTATAAATATGAATGCAAACAATATCGTAAAATAAATAACTATTAGAACAATTGCACCTTTTAAAAATATTAAAATAAATCTATTTTTTTTATTGCTATAAATGTTGATATAAATAAATAATCTTAGATTACTATCCTAGTGAATAGTGATGCACAATCCACAAGATGGTCTACTCACAAAACTTAACACAAATGATAGTCTGTTCTACAATCCAATTATTCCATTTAACATTTGATTGTTTTTATTATTTAAGAATTGTTTTATCTAATAATTGTAAACATCTATGTCACTTTCATTTAAATGCCAATTATTTTTCAATCGTTGAACACGATGTTTGTGCCTTCATCCACTATGAACGTTTTTCTTCAGTTTTCTTTATTCTCACTCCGCCATGATTTAAATTTTTCTTTACTTTTTTTGCTATTCTTTCAAAAGCCTTGTCAGCTTGTTTCAGTATCATTTTTTTTAAACAAAACACCAAACAATAGTTGGTCTTTGTTTTATGACCTAATGTAATTTTTTAATGCCCTTTCTACAACCTATATAATTTTTTTTGTATTTATTCTTTCTTTAGGTTTGTAAACTACATACTACAATAAACAGTGTTTTGTACACATTTCTTTTGACAATTGTACACAAGTACAAACTCAAGCTTAAACAAGAACTCATAAACTGTGTTCCATTTGCAAAATTCAGTAATTTTTGAATTTATTTGTCAAACGTGCCTAACATTTTTTTAAAAAACGTCCTACAAACGCCAAATACTTTCTAGTTCAAGTTTATCAAACTTAAGACGCTCTTGCGAGCAAAATTTAAAAATTCTCAAACGCACCGGGTGCACGAAGCGCTCAAACGGAAAACACCTATAAAGCAATAATAATCACCAAGTAAATTTAAACTTCGCATTTAGTTTCACCGCACTACCATCGTCTTTTTGTCTAATCTAAGACAGTATTTTAAAGACTACATATTTGCCTATGTTTTTGGATTGTAATCGGTACGCTAGTAAGGATTCTTTAAGCAGCTCAACGCGTGCTACAAGTTTCTTCAACTTAGATAACCCAAAATTAGTAGTGTATTAAATCTATTTTATTATAACTAGCGGGTTAAGATCAAATCTAATATTATACAATATAATATTAAATTTGATCTGTTGATTCATTGTTCTTGATATAATTGGTTGTTAGGGGCGTATGAAAAAGTTGTTGCGCAGATTTTTCTTATGCGTTTTGGTTTGTATGCTCATATCACCTTAGGTTTGCTTGTAATCAAGTAAAAATGCAACTCACACCATTGTCTGTTTCTTAATAACTTAACCAATTTCATTGATTTGTAATTGTCCAAACCGTGTATTTGATAGTACTAAAATGATAACGTTAAAGCAAATCTTCTAAAATAAGCTCAACGATTTTCAATATTTGTTTGTGACGTTGACAATTACACACGTCCAAAGTAACAAATAGAACCAACAAATATTAAACATAAAAATAATATATTTTGATATATTCTGATTAGTGATGCCGCCGGAACCGGATCCAGATCCGGTATTCGGCGGATCCGGCCAATATTTGAAAAATTCGGTTCCGGCCGGATCTTTATAACTATCCCCGGTCGGATTTGGCCGGATCCGGTCTTGGATTCGGTTCTGGTATTTTTTTGTAAGTGATGGTTCCGGTATCCGGTTTCAGCCAAAAAGTGGATCAGAAGCATCACTAATTATTATGTTGGGAAATAATTTATTTAAATACAACTTAAACAATAAGCAAGTCATTAAAAATTTGTCTTAGAACATTCAAGCATCTTATCTTGAGCAAAATCATGCAAGCTAAAATAGTAAATTTATCAACAAATTAAATTCCTCAAACCTTTGGCTCTCGTAATTTAATTAGATAAATGAGCATTGGATAAATGTTTAATGTTTTAAATTATAAAATTTCAAATTGATATGTAATTGCATTGTTTTCTGTGTATTACCTCTTAATATATTTATTTTATGTGTGATAGCAGTAAACAACATTTATTTTTTATTTATTTTCATTAAAGCATGAAGAATCTTTCTAAATTTTAAACTAACCGAAAGTCTTTTTGGATATAAAAATCAAAAGAAACAATATAATGTATGTAAATATATTTATAGCTAAAGCCATTAATACCATAAACGGTAAGAACCGTGTATAAATCCACAAATAATTTATGAGTGAATAGCAAATCAAACCTTGCTCCTCTAGCAATTCAGTCAAACGCAGTATAGTGTTTCGGCCAAGAAAGATTATACAGTTAGAGCCATAACAATTTGTTAGCGGCAACTTTTTTTATTACTTAACATATAAAAAATATATAATGTATAATAAAAAGTAAACATGAGAGTTTTATTTTTTAAATAATGTGCGGAAAATTATGTTTTTTTAAGCTGTGTGGTTCTCTAGGCTTACTCATAAATACTTTGCTCTTTAAATAACTCTAAAAAGAAGTCGGAGCCAGTAATGTCGAGTGATTTTTCAGGCCATCACTGATCACCATTTCAAAAAATAAATCTGTTCCATTTTTTCTTAGAATTGCGGAATAAAAAACGTCTGAAGTAAATGTGTGTACCGTTCAGAATTGACTGTGACTATTTCATCATGTTGATGATAACACAGCACACAAAACAATGACTTTTGGTAAATATAATAATCTTTTATAAATTTGACATGGGTGGGTTCAATAGCAAAAATTCTGCTTATTGGTCATACCATCTAAAGTAAAATAAACTTTGTAACTCATAAACAGATGTTTTGCAATATCTGGTTATACAGTTTATCATGTTCTGCTAAAGATTGAAATAATGCAATTTTGTACGGATAAAATTTGATTTTGTGCAGAATTCTTTGGGTAACTGTTGCTAATAAATTTAACGTTATCACATGTCTCACCAATCGATTTGGACTACAAATAACTGATTATCTCACCAACTCTTCATTTTCATGGTTACATGCAGATCTTCTTCTGCCAGCTAATTTTCTGGTTTTAACTGATTTTTTACTTACGCAACTAATATAAAATTACATTTGGAGCCGGAACTTCCCAAACATTAAAGTGACGTTAAAGTTAGATTCATGGAACCAAATTTAATAACGTATTTAACTAAATAAATGCGTTTCTGGATATTTCAATGTTTTATTTTAATGACTTAATATATCTTCAAAACCTTTTTTTTATTGTTATCACTTATTTTTGTAATTGATAATCATACATATTTTTTGTGGCATTCTAAAAATAAAATATCATGTTGGCTTTCACTGTATTTAAGAAACATTCCTAGAAATAATCTATATTCTACTGCTAAATTAAACAACATCAAGATTTTTTTTAAATTGATTTCTACTTTCTACACTTAAATTCTATATTGTAGATGTTTTCTAAAAAAATTGATTGCATCCAACAATACTTTTTTTAAAAATGTACCAAAATTTTTAAAAGGTTATAATTAATTTCCACGCTTGGCATCGTTAACAATTTTTATAATATATTTGAGCAGACATAGTAATTTTTTTATCAATCGTTTATAGCCATTTTTAAGTAATAGGTATTATAACTGATCAATTAAATCTTTTATTTTTTATACATTAGATTTGAAAACTGACTGAATAAAATTGTTAGAAAAGATTAAAAAAATAATTTTATAATTTTTTAAAATGTCACTATCTATTGTACAAAAAAGAAATTATCTCAAAAATTACCCTCCTATCTATCAAAGTAATAAAATAAGTTTTTCAATTGTTTGGATTTTAATTCTGTTTATTTGATTACACTTTTTTTCAGACTATCCTATAATTTAGGTTGTTATGATTAATTTGTTAACAATAGTAGGTCTTTAAAAAAAAATCCCAATTGTGTCACATAGATATTTTATTTCAATCAGAAACTGCGTTTTGCAAAAATAGAAATCGGGTTACTGAATCTAGCCGACGCCAACCATCCAAAACTACATTCATTTTAAATTTTAAAAGCTATATATTTTAAGACTTATTGAAATTGTGAAAATTTAAAAATTTATTTGTCAACTCATGTCTAGATTTTTTAAGATGTATTGTAGTTTTTTTTTACGAATAAAAACAATTTATAAAACATCGAATGTTTTCATGATTTTGATTATTACTATTTTTTAAATAATTCAAAATGATACATACCTGTATTATTTGAGGTGAACCTCTCGTATTAACAAAATCCATATTACCCCTCAACCCATCAATGGTATTTTGTAAATATTGTGCTCCTTCTTCCGCGCACGTGATGCAAATCAAAGCAGCTAAGGCCACCAATTTTACTAGTCGAGCAGGCATCCTGGAATAAAATAATCCAACTCAATAATTTCCCATTTAAGGGTTAAACCGTACAAATTGTTTTAACGCCACCGAACTGAATGACCTCCAAACCAAAACTGACTTCCCTTCTGTCACACAAACGATACCATTTTTTAACAGTGCTCCCGTTAACAAAAACAAATCATATAAATTTACTGGTTTAGTAATGCGTAACACACAATTTTAATGCAATATACCTAGCTAGGTAGTTCACATGTTATGTTATGAATGTCCCCTTCAATTCTAGTTTAAAGAGCATTTAGGACAAGCGAAATTCGTTTTTTAACATGACAGTTCTAAAACACGTTTAATAACAATAAAATTTGCAAGAAAATTTGCATTAGTTCTAATCATATATATAATACACTATACCAACTATTTTTGTTGTAAAATAGATAACATAAAAGAGAGTAGACTGGGGTGTGGTAGTCTAACTAATTACTATAATCAGAGTCTTTTGTGTTGTAAATGCATGGACAAACCAAACAAATGTCTGGGGCCCGGAATAAAAAGGGTCTATGAATTTTATAATTAGATACAAATGTAAAATATAATTGCTATAACATATTTGTAGTTTAACTGTTTTTTTAATATTATTGTTTACTTAATACAAAAAATTAATAATTTTTATTTGCATTTATAAAAATGATACATTTTTATAATAGTATATTATAAAATATATTATCTTATTGTAAGCCTACATCAAATAAAAACAATAAATCATATTATTATTAAAAAAAAATATGTTTTGATTGTTTCAAGACCTTAATAAAAGTAAAAAAATAGCTTAGTTATTATTTATTGACTCTACGTGTTATGATCTTTTATTCTTGTAGAATAATTAATAATATTATTATTAATGATGTTAATATTGGTCTTAATTAATTTGTTTTATTTTAAAAACTAACTTGTATTTCTCAAATTTTCTTATTATTTGTTTTGAAAATAGATTCTAAACTAAATAATACATACACCTTTCCTATGACAAAAATGATAGAAACCAAAATTATGGAATATAATATTACCAAAATTACTTTAAGATTGTTAGTTCATAACAAAATTATTTATTCATTAATTTGTTTATAAAGTCAATTTAATTTCATGTAAATTATCTTTTCTTTCTTGTTAACTGAAAAGATGTAAGCTACGCTGATGAAAGCTGCATCCGCTGAAACAGTGTATGTGCCTTTCACCAGATGTACAGATAATTTTCATAAGATTGAAATTTTTTTTCTTATTTAATTTTTTTTATTTAAACTTTAACAATTTTAGCTTTTTATTTTTATCATTATAAAAGTTTGGGATTATGTAACCATCTAATGTACGTTTGTGCCGCTCTAGTGAAATAGTTCGGTAGTCGTTCGCAGTTTAAGTTGAACTGTCAAAACAAAGTAAATAGTTTGGTAAACATTTTAAAATGGCGGCACATTTAAAGTGATTACACAATCCCAAACATTTATAGAGTAGAAAAGGGTATTAGACATATCATAGTTTAATCCTTTCTAAATGTACTGGTAAAAAAATAAATCGATTATCAAATTATTTGTTGAAGCAGCGATGAAGCCAAAGTTGCCGTTTTTGTTAAAATACTACAAATCAAGGTAGCGGTCAGTATGCTCTTAAATAGAAGGATTATAAATTTTGAAAAATAATGAATCTGGAAATTTATTTTATTTGTCAATAATCTTGTTGGAAAAACTGCTTTTGCATTTTGGAATGGCATTTGGGGATCAGCTCCTGCTTAATGTAAAACTAAAACATATCAAAAATAAGTTGATACAGTCTTATACAGAATGTCATACTCTATTAAAAAAGATAATTGAAAGTTATCATAAGAAAATCATTTAAGTAAAAATTCTATGTTAAAAGAGAGGAGATTTTATGTTTTTTTTTTTAATTAACGGGTAATTAAAAATTAATTAATTATCACAAAATAAATTAATTAATTTAAAAAAACACTCAATTTAAAAAATCTACTTTTAACTGACATACTTCTTTGCGGCACCCTGGTTAAAAACTGCATTAGAGTGTTTGGAGATAAGTTGCTTGATATACAAGCGCGGGTCAATTTGTCCATGATTTTTTTTAATAAACTGCGTTATTTAGTTTGTGTTTGACAGCCATTAATAGCAGACTACCTCGTGATTTGAGAAGAAAATGGAAAAAAGTAAATTTTGTGTGCTCATTGAGCATTATTTTTAGCTGAAAAACCATCACTCAAACAAAGGCTAAGCTTGATAAATACTATGGGAACTCTGCACCATCAATTTCAATGGTAAAAAAGTAGTTTTGGTCGATCAAAGATTGAAAATACAAGAGATTATGGAAGCTATAGGCATATAATGTAAGTTGCCAGCATTACAAGCAGAGAAGAGGCTAAGACGCCAGCAGTGGCGTATAAATGGCTGACAAAGAAGAAGAAAAAGAAGAAGGCATCTCAACCGCAATATGGACAAGTTTTTGCGCCGTTTTATAACCGAGGACAAAGTGTGGATCTACCACAACACGACAGAGACCAAACAGCAGTCAAAACAGTAGATTTCTCAAGAAAAAACGGCGCCAAAAAAGGCCAAGGTAGGTTTGTCAGCCAATAAAGTCATGAGGACCGTTTTTTGGAATGCGCGCGGTATAGTCCACATTGACTATTTTCAAAAGAGTAAAACAATCAAATATTATGCCAACTTATTGAGTCAATTAAATGAGGATTTGAAAAAAAACGACCACATTTGATCAAGAAAAAAGTTTTTTTCCACCAGGACAATGCAAGGGTGCACACATGTGCAGTTTCTATAGCAAAAATCCATAAATTAGGCTACGAATTGCTCCTTCATCCGCCATATTCTCCGGATTTAGCCCCGAGTAATTATTTCTTATTTTCAAACCTGAAAAAATGGCTCGGCGGAAAGAGATTTGACTCCAACGATGAAATCATTTTACAAACAAATACCTATTTTGATGACCTCGACAAATTATTATTTTTTGGAAAAGATAAAAAAATTGGAAAACGTTGGACAAAGTGTATAGAGCTCAAAAGAGACTACGTTGAGAAATAAAATGATTTTTTATTTGAAAACCTGTGTTTCATTTAAAAAGTCACAACAACAATATTGTTTTATTTAAAACTGCATTAAAGGCCAGCATGTCCTTAAAATAAAAAATGTGTCTTTATTAGCATATATAACACTTCTATCAGTGTTTTGTTTTCTCGAGACTTAAAGAATTATTTTGATCTCTGGTTCTAATTAACTTTTCCAATCTTGTAAATATCACAAATTATATTTGTTGCATTCACAGCTTGTTTCTTCATTCTCACATCTAAACTAAACTAAACCATAAGTAAAACATTTAAGGTTCTTGAACAAAACAGGTTCCAAAACAAACATCAATATCCAAATTGTTCAATAATTCTAATCTTGTCAACAAGCTCCTTTGTTTAGACCTTGATAAAAAACTATAAATCTCATCAATAGTTTTCTCGACAATAGAAAAACTATTGTTAGAATAGACGGTATTTTATTTTTGATTTACAGTGATGAACTTCTTCAAATAACTAAAAGTTCTATCATAGTTTTGCAGGTGACAGGAGCCTTCACAATTCATACTTTCTAAAAAACGTGTTGAAATTTCTTGGTTAAAATCTGTAGCATCTATAAACAAAGACCTCAAAACAATATACTTCCAACATGGTCAATTTTAACTCAACTTCTTACTGTTTCAAAATCCAAATCCAAAGTACCAAATATTAAACTAAACAACGAATCCATATTTAAATCTTCTTCAATTTGTCTTCTAGGTGTTACAATCTCACAAAATTTTTTCTGAAACGACCATGTTGTCCATAGCTTTAAAAGTATCTAGAAAACTAAGATTTCTTAATAGATGTAATGTACTTCTGTTTAACTTTTGCATATATATAAAACTTTTATTTGTCCTTGTATTGAATAATGTTCCCAAGTATGGGGAAAAGCATCGGAAACTACACTATCTCTTCTAAACTCTATTCAGAAACGAGCTATTTGGATCATTGCCAATCCAAAATTGACTAATGACTTAGATACTTTACAACATATAATGATACACTTAATCAACGGGATTATCTAAAACAGCTTAGTGGTAAAACAGGTTATAAAATATAACCGTAATATACCTAAAATTGTAAAGATTTTGGAAAACTAAAGCATTCCTAACAGATCGCAAATATAAAACTTTACTATCAAAATGTAAATGGCTTTAATAGCAAAACTCATGAATTCTACAACGCAGATTATTCTAAAAATGTTGAAATTTTAGCATTAACGGAAACTGAGATTAAACCAAAATTTAATAATCAAGAGTTATTTTCAAATAAATTTTATGTCATCCGAGATGACAGAAAAATAAAAAAATGTGGTGATGCATTAATTGCTATTAACGTTACTTTAAAAAGTAAAAAAATTGTTTATCTATCACCATGTAAAAATATTAATGTAGCAGTAGCCAAAATATTTTTAAATAATAAATCACTTACACTAATATGCAAATACATCCCACCTGAATCAACTTTGAAAAAGCACAATACTTTATTTGAACACATAGTTTGTTTTTTTAAGAAACCAATAATTTGTATATATGGTGACTTCAATCAACCTTATTTTAAAGAATTTATAGAAACTCCGCTGTCTCCAACTCATCAATCTCTTATCAATTTTATGAATATTCGTCAACTTCGTCAATTCAACTATGTTGTTAATAATATGAATTGTCTACTTGATCTTGTTTTTACATCACCTGATATTAGCTGCAATATACATTTAGCGGAAGACCATCTTGTAAATCCGGATCCATATCATCCGCCGTTGGATATTACTCTTAACATCTGTGATAATTCTGATCAAAAATTTACTTGTAATACTCATAGAACCACATTTAATTTTAAAAAAGCCAATTTTAGACTTCTTTATGCCGCTTTTTGTAGTCTAAAATGGGACCCGTTATTTAATTGTGTAAACGTCAATAATGCCTGTGACATATTGTATACCAAAATTTACTCAATTTTAGCAGAACATGTACCTAAACATAAAGTGCGTTATACAAGTCAGAAATATCCAAAATGGTTTACCTCAAAAAAACCGCAATATAAAACAACACAAAAAATCAAAACATAGTATTGCTAGCGTAAAACTTAAAAGAGTAAAACAAAACTTAAAATCAAAAATACATGTTTCATATTCTAATTTTATTCGAACATCTGAAACCAACATTAAAAACAATCCTAAGAAGTTTTAGACTTTTATTTATAATAAACAAAATACTACAACTATCTCTGAAGTAATGACAAATAACAATCTTGTTCTTACCACATCACAAAGAATAGTAAATAAGTTTTCCAAACAATTTAGTAGTGTTTATCATGACCGTGAATGTTCCATTAACAGTAGTGCCGTCTTAGATACTATAGAAAATTTTGTTATTGACAAAACTGATGTTTTGCGTAGTTTATCTATGTTAAAACCTAAACATACAATAAAAGCTGACCAAATTTCGCAATTTCTTTTTAAAGTTATTGCACATTTAACGTTTTTATATAATTTACTAATAAAACAGGAATATTCCCTAAGATCTATAAAATGTTAAGGTGATTCCAATATTTAAAAAAAATGATCGATCTGATGTTTCTGACTACAAGCCCATTGCAATACTGAGTAATTTTTCAAAAGTATTTGAAATTTTACTTGTGGAGAATATTTATTTTCGCCTTACCAGCATAAATTAATGAAAAAGCGCTGAACCACTACAAACCTACTAAGTATTAGTAAAACAATATTAAAAAATTTGGAAAACAAAACACAGACAAATGTTATTTACACTGACTTGTCCAACGCGTTTTGTCGTATACCTCATGATATACTTTTGGAAAAACTTCAAGAACTTAACATAAGTGGTAATATTATATCTGTGATAACTTCGAATTTGTGTAATCGTGCTCAATATGTAGAATATTATGGATGCCAATCTGTGGTGTCCCACAGGGTTCTAATCTTGGGCCGCTCGTATTTCTTATATTTAAAATCCAATCTGTGATATCTTCAACTGTTTAATTTTTAATGTATGCTAATGACATTAATCTTTTTAACCCAATACGTGATATATCTGACTGTATATATAACGGCTTAAACTTAAATGTAAATAAATGTTGGATCATTTTTTATACAAACGTCCAACTTGTTAACTATAACTACAATGTTAATGGTTTAGTTTTAAAATCTGTCAATAAAGTTTGTGATATTGTGTGTTATTCGACTCTAGGTTACGTTTTAACAGTCATGTTTCAAAAGTGTGTGCTGAGTGTTTTAAAACAATGGGTTTTAAGTTTATATCAACAACAATTTTATTGTACAATTCATATATAATTAGCAAACTACAATATTGCTTTGCAATTTGAGCGCCAAACTATGTTAAATAAATCAATCTGCTTGAATCAATGCAAAGGCGTTTTTTAAAATACTTGTACATTATTAAACATGGTTCATATCCTGAGAGACATTACTCATAACATAACATAACCTATTACTTACTGAAATTAGTATGAGATCATTGCAGAGCAGGCATACTATAGTTATACTAATTAACTTGTATAAAATAATACATTTTAGATATGATACTCAATTTATTGATAACTTCAGATTGCATGTACCTTGTGTTGCTTTGAAAATCCATTGACATTTTACTTTGCTACACCCAACACAGCTCATTGTTCCAGTTTGCCTATGCATAAAATGGTTAGGTCATATCATAATATTCAATACAGTGTTGGTATATTTTGTAAATCACTAAAAACATTTAAAAATTGAGTCTTAGAACTAGTTGATTGATTATACATTTTTATTATTATATTTTGTTTTGTTACGACTCGTAGTACAAAGCTTACTTCTAACAAGTATTTACTGACAGTTCAAACATGTAAGACCAAAACTTTTAAGAAAGATTTCTTTAACCGTACTATCGACAAATGGAGTAAACCAAATTCAGTATTTTCTAAGACTTATAAGCCACAAATATTCAAAGTCAATGTTCACAGATTGTTTAAATCTAGTCTTCAATGTGATAGTTTCAGTGAGAGTGGTTTCGTTGAAATTCAAAAGTATTTTTATGTTGTTGTGACATATTATGTATAATTCCTAAATATCACATTTTTAAATTTAAAAAAAAAAAAAAAAAAAAAAATAATGTTGCCAATAAAGTTAAAATCGCGTTGTGGGTCACCAACATTTAGCAACGTACAAGCATGCTTAAAAAACAATGAACTCTTGCTCAGTTCAACATTCTGCAAATTTAATATTTTCTCTAAATGAAGTTCAAACTTAACTTTTTTTTAACTTAAGTGTATGTCGGAGAGTTTCTAAGGTTATACACATTTTCATTGCACAGCCATACCAAAGACATTTCATTCTTTTATAATACGATCAATTTTTCATTACCTAAACCAATGTACTATCAATAAATAAAAAGATTCTGACTTTAAAATCTTATGAGTAAAAATTTCTAGTGTAATTAAAAATTAATTGTTAATATCTTTGAGAAAGAAGAAGAAGAAAACATATTTATTTTAAAAGAAATAAAAACCAAAACTTATAACTGTCTAGTATTTGCAACACTTTAGAGACTCTCATCTACACAAAACCACATTCATTCTAATGACATTGTTAGCCCGATATGTGCTAGAACACATTTGATGTATACAAAGGTTGACTGTAGCCTAAATAAAACCTGAGTGCAGTAAAAATAATTAAACCCTTTATTCGCATTTAAAATACAAGTACAGATAAGAACATTTAGTGATAATAGGTTGAAAAACTACAACGTACAAAAACAAATGTATAGAATAAAAAGCAACTAAGTTGGTAGGTACACCTATAAAAAATAAATAATAATATTTTGTGAAGTAAAATCACACCCGCAGCAATTACACATAAAAAATCTCAACAAAAATGCCAATTATTATTTTTAGGAAATAACCGATTTGAATTTTTTTAATGAAAATTAAGCACGTTGAGAATATCTAAATAGTTACATATTTTTTTTAAGATTTTTGTTTAAATTGTACGTATTCTAACCTAAATATATCGAAAGCTTTGCCCCAATTATTGGTATGGAAATATTTAATAAAGTATAAAAACAACCTGGAGTTGTGATAATGTGTAGAATAGCTTTAAATTAAAAATCTATTAATATAAAATTAATTAAAGTAAGAACTTCTCCATAAATTCTATCACGGGGTAAAATAAATATTCTTAACCTAAGCATTCATAAAAAGCAGTATAATTAATTAGCGCATTATTATAAACTAATTATTTAATTTTATATATTTGCAATTTCTTATTCATTAAAATATTATCAATACAAAGAAGACATTATATTGGTCTTTTTTAGAATTATCTAATTCTTCATATAATACATTTTGTTATTAAATGAATAAACCATTAGATAATGAAGACATAAAATGATATTCATCTATTACATTTTTAACTTTTTGACCTCCATATAAATACAAACTTAAAAAACCGTAAAAACATAACAAGCAGCACGAGCTGTTATTCAATGATGATGGTTAATAGACGGGGGCAGGGTCAGCATGTCCCACTGACCAACATTAAACCACGGCAATCAACTTGGCGCTTGAGAATTATACATATTTGAAAATATTTGTCCACCCCTTCATTTATAGAAATACAAATTTCCCTATCAAATCTAAAAATCTCATTAGTCACACCAGAATGCATACAAAACCATATAACTTGCTTCAATCAAATTGATTCATTTTCGGGTTGATTATAAAATTAACCCCTTAGTACAATCCTAATATTTATTTACTAATTAGTTTATAAATCAATTCATTTTAATTGATTGATTTTATTATTGATACAATGACACTCACCCTTTCATGTGTGTGTTGATTATCGCTCACATGTTCATACTTGTCGCGAAGATTCTGCAGAACTGATCGCGAACTGGTTTTAAAAGAAAACCAGAAATGCGAAGTTTAGTAGAGTAACTGTTTGTTGCACAGTCAAATTATGTGAAAATAGCCAAAAGGCAAAATGTGTTTATAAAAAAAAACAGAAAAGAATAAAAAGATTTCGGATGTTGCGGATTAAAATTTGTTGCGTTATATAGTTTCGCAATAGTTATTGGTTTCATAATTTATTACCATATTGTATTTAAGTATGAAATAAACACATTTACTTTATTATTACATAATTATTATTATAGTAATAAACTGTAAACATTCAGTTTAACTAAAGACATATATGTTGGCTACTTTTATCTTAAGTAGATGTTTTTGCATAGTTTTGTAATTTAAAATGTTAATTTTTTTATAATCTTAAACATTATATTATTTCTTAGTTATATTAATAATTAAAACACAAATGGTTAAATGGTTTCAAAGATTTATGTTTACATACTTATATATTTATACAGTGGAGTCATGAAGCAAAACCACCTGTGTTTTAATTATTAATATAATATGGAATTTTCTACATGTATCTGCCACATCAATTCAATATCATTTTCTTAGTTAGTTTGTATTACCTCCAATTAACACAATAGTAACGTAAAAATTATAAGAACTAAGTAATGTAAGTTGAAATAATATTGTAATTTGGGCTATTTTTAACACCTTGTTTTGTAGTATTTACCAATGATGGCCTAACATAAATGTATTAAAAATTAAAAATATTATAGCAAGCAGTAATATAAAAGAATATTTTTAACTATTAAAAGTAAAATAATATACTATAAAGAGACATACAAGTAAAAAAATATAAAAAAGAACAATAAAAACAAATCAGACATAAAAAATAACTACATTTATTTTATAATACCCAATAAATAAATAAACTAATAGACCAATAGATTAATACACTCATTCTCTTTGTCAAACAAACTCAATCAGACGATAGACATCAGTAATCTAATTACCCAAGAAAATTACTAGACTGAGAAACTAACCTGATGCAACAATATGTTCCGATAACTGCTGACAATCTGATAAGATATGATAAAAAGTTAACAAAACACTACAAATATCACAAACAGAAGACTCAGATACCAAGAAACGCCTATAATTAACATATGTTTTTTTTTTCAATTTCAATATGTGATATTTATGGATTACTTACTATGTCACAACATCACACAAATACATTTAAATTTCAACGAGTGAACCTACAGTCGTGCACATTGACCTTGTATAGTTGCGGATTATCAGTTTTGAAAAATTCGATTTGATAATAATCATCTCTGATAGCAATATGTTTTTATTTCTTTTAAACAATGTCCAAATATCTATAGAAAATGCAACATAACATCTTTTCATAGAAGATTTTGTGAGATTAGAACACAAACAAATTTATGTATAGAATTGTTTAGTTTAACTCATAATACGGCTAATATTTTAGAATTTTGACTTTAAGACAGTAAAAAGTTGAAGCTTTAGAGTTAGAATTGAGTTAATTGAAAATACCTCAGTTAGATATTCTTTCAAGATTTTTGTTTATAGATACTGCAGATTCCAAGCTCACTCGCCTTAAAATAATACTGTAGAGGTTACAAGAGCAAACTTTGTAAAATACTAATGCAGACTCACATCAAATATCTAATACACCGCCGAAACACAAAACCCGCACTTGCAACAAACTACGCCTGCTTTCTTTGTTCAGCTGCATAATTTTTCCATGTTTTTTTTAACTAGTTTTAGCATTACATTTAAAACTATTTTATTTTTCCAAACTTTGCATTTATACAACTTTTTTTTTGCAAATTCTTTTCTGACTTGAACAAGTCTTCTTCAATTTTACTGTTCAACTAACAAGTATCTGTTACTAGTGTTACCTTCTTTATTGTTTTTTATCCTTTAATTATTAAACAGTTCATGTTTTTTTATGTTATAATTATTTGTTGAGACTTTTTGTATATGTTACATAAAAACAAAACGACAAAAAAGGTTTGCTTATTACATAAAAAAAATTAAAAAAATTATTGCTCCAAAAATTATCTCTTGTTGAAGCGAGTCAATGTGCTATATAAGTTTTGGATGTTTACTGGGGACGTGCAAGCTGTATCCTAAACTGCAAATTTAGTTTGTAGAAACTGGAAACTAAAAAAACGCAGCTGAAAAAAATTTATAGTCAAAATAAATTCACTTTAGTTGAATTAAGTTTTTTTTTTTTTAATTTTATTTATTGCATTTTTATTCTTTTTATAACTATTAGTTGCTGCGTTTTTTACTTTCTTAAATCTTTTTTTGTACTTTTTTTTAATATTACTATTACATTATGACCACTATGTATATTTGCAACATGGTAGCTTCCACAGCTTTTAACTTAATTCTAATTTTTTTTAGACTGTAATTTGTGACACTTTTTATATCTCCTGATACTATTCATGTGTTAATCTACATTTATGGTTTGTAAAATGTGTTTGTAATAATAATAACTACTTAATTTTTTACACAAAACTCTACCAGTTTTTATCATATATCTTTTTACCGAATAATATGTATTTCTACATTTTTGTTTTATTAAATATTAAATTAATTCAAATGAAAGTGCATGGCAAATAATTAATTATTAACTTTGACAAAACCAAGACCATACACATTAAACCATCGCACATTAAAAAAAAGCTTTCACCAATCTTCAATTCCACTCACACGAATATCTTAAAACCGCTGAAAACACCTGCAAATGCACACACAAAATTGAATGGGTAACTCAAATTAAATGTCTGGTTATTATAATTGATTACCACTTTCTATAAAACCTCAAATAATAATATTAAAGCCAAACTGAGACACTTTGCAAAAAGATTCTACCACATCCGTCTATTTTTGTGCTAATGTATGGCATAACTGTATGGAAACATGCACTGCAATACCTCACAGACATACTTAGTAGATCTCAAATAAGAATTTAAAAAAATATAAATACATACCAACAAAAGTAATATTATGTTTGTGGACAATCTGTTTAAGTATAGAATATGTATCAAATACTATTTCAAAACTGATAAACTTACTAAACCACAAAACGCATGTTATACAAAAATCAAAGTCAACACCATTTAGAAATAATTTTATTCAATAATAAATACGGAGATAGATCAGAAGCAAGAGCAATTCTTAAACTATTTAACAACTTGCCGGAAAAGTTAAAAACTTCAAAATAAATCAGTTCTAAACTTTCCAGTTCTATTTATGCTTCCAACATTCCACGCATGCTCTTCTTTTGTTGTTCTTCTTATTAATAATAATTGTTTACTTAATTTTACCAGAATCCCTAGAACAGTCTATTACCAATAGAATAAGATTTTGAGCCTCTGGCTCTGGCTCATCTGACGTAATTTAGTTTTAAAAATGCATAGCTACCTTATTAAAAAATGGAAGAATGGTGCTGTTTTACATGTTGCCTTGTATCAGGAAAAATATTTAATATAAACAATGATTGTAGTGTTGCTACAATAGTCAGGCTAGGGCACTCAAAAAGTAAAGATGCAAAAAACTTATAGTAACTAGAAAAGAGTTAAAACTTGGCTAAACTAATTGCAAGATTTTTATTTCTTAAGTTAGTATGCTATTTTATTTAAATATATAATTAAATGAAAATGACAAACAATATTTTAGTGAACTTATTAATAAATTTGTTTTTAATTTATAAAATCTTTTTATATTATTTATTATTTAAATTAAATTGTTTTACTTGGTTTTAATTCTGTAATTTGTTATAGACTAGTTTTGTTAATTACATAAATATTTTCTTTTTGTTTTTGTTGTTATATCCTTTTTTATTGATTTTAAGATTAATTAATTTGGTAATAGGATAGTTAAAATAATAATTAGCTTATAATTAGTTTTTTACCTTCCAGTTACCTTCATCAGAGCTTTATAAAGTTATTATTATTGTCATCGATATTAAAAATTCATTCATACTACGTATACATATACTTTAAAAACATTTCTACAATTTTGGATGTAATGTTTACATTTAATAACAACATATTAAATATATCGATTTGTAAAAAACTTTTGCTTGGTTCAAGGATCGAGAAATGTAATTGCAAGAAAAGGTGGCCGCACTAAACAAGGTGATTAAATAACAAAACTAAAAAAACGTTCAATATACTCTTACAAAAAATAAGAACAATTTATTAACGATCATCAAAGCCACTTTGTGCAAAAAAATTTAAGGCGCTTTTTTACAATATTTTTTAGTATAGAGGTTATTAAACAAAACCTGACTATTGCAAACAAATTTTAGAAAGTTTTAAAATTAAATATAAGTTTAATTAATTTGCTTTGCTGTCTGGTTATAGTGTGTTAAACAACCACAAAAACTTGTTAACGTATGTTAATAGTAATTATTTTTGTTAACTAAGATGCAAGAGATTATAAAGTAACGGGAGAATTATAAATCAAGTACAAACTAAAATTTTAAGTACGAAAAATTGCTATTGCGTAACTATTAATAAAACGCTATTGTATCCAGCTTTACGTTTTTCTTTTTGCATGTTTTATGCCTTACTGTTACCTCTGTCTAAAATTGGCCAAACAGTAGACAGTTATTACAATATATGTAGGGGAGCTGAATCTAGCACTCAAAGTCAAAATTTTGGCTTCAAATTAACTTACTGAGTTTTTGACTAGTACTCAAATTTCTTTGACCCAATTTTAAAATTAATTAATACCTTATTTTTATTGATTTCAAACTCAAAAAAGTTCAATCTAGCTTTTGAGGACTAGTAACCTTACCTAAGCACCATAATACCATAATACCTTGTTCTTTATAAAACTTACTCCCTAACTATTTCCTAATCATTTACTAACAAATAACTACTAAAATAAAAATTAACTTAATTTGTGTTAATATATAATAAGTATTTACACTCGTCAACTTAGTACATAATAAATTGAACACATAAGCTGTAACATGAGATTAAACAAACATGATAAAAATTAGTAAGTAAAATTTCTAGCAAATACCTGATCGGTGATTAAGAAGAATTAAAAATACTAATCTCAATCTGACGGTATAATACGCGCTAATATTATAAAATGATCACTAGTTCAGAATAAATCTAGTTTACCGTACCCAAAAAATCTTCTTATTCAGGTGCAAATAAAGTATATATTTGTTTGTATCACAGTCTGATAATGATGACCCTGTAGAAGGTTGAAACATGTTAAGGTTTTTAAATATATTCGTGATATAGTACATAGTAATTGGGTTTTATTTATCTTAAAATGAAGTATCACATAGTAAAGGCCACCACCATTCAAAGTTTTATTACATGCTTGGAGTAAATTGAACGAGTACAAAGGTTAATGTACCGTGTATAGTGGCACCTGTAAATAACAGGGCAAATCACCCAAGATCAAACATGAATAATGATTATTATTATCTATCTTTTTTAACACCTTCGGGTATATTAAGGTTTTTGATTATATATATATACTTATATATATATATATATATATATATATACTTATATATATATATATATATATATATATATATATATATATATATATATATTATCTATCTTTATTCTAAGACAAACAAAAAAAAAACATTTCAATTATTTTTAATGCTTGTTGTTTTTATTTCAATTTCATTCAAAGTCATCAAACAATTAGAACCATTCTCTGTAATTTAACTAAAATAATTTAGTACATAGACTTTATACTTAGGATAGCACTAAACAAGCCTTAACATATAACAGAGAAATTGAATAGAAGATAGCAGTAATAAAAAAAAATTGAACAACAATAACAACAATATTAAACACCTTTTGTTTACTTTGGGAAGTCAAATCAAGACGTATTTATCTTGGACATCAACCAAGCAAAAAAAAAAAACTAAAACCAAGTTCAAATATCATTGGATATATAACATTGAAACTCTCATTCAATTTCTAGTGACGGCAAGCCTGAGTATGTATTTGCGTTGCTGCATTTTGTGGTTAGTAAATATTAGTCGGTTGTTATGACCCCTACATTAACTAACAAACATCAACAATATACTAGGTGGCGCAAAAGTTGTCACCCGATGTTGTTTGACTGTATTTTTTTTAATAAATAAAAAACTTTAGTTTTGCTTTTGGATTGTGTTTATTTGATGTCTACATTTTTTTTTTAATATATTGTTGTTTTTCAAGTCTAAGGCTTGCTGACATAGACTCGTGACTTCAAGAAACCCCACAAAAAGAAGTCCAAAACAGTTAAATCGGAAATGCAGCCTTTAGAATTTTGGTTGTGGGTCGTGCAGTATGCGCAGTTACTTCATCCTGGTTTTTTTTTAATAAGTAGAGAAAATTATATCAGGCAAGTGGCCGCCGCCAGAATTAATGACCATACGGGCTTGTTTTATGGCATTTTCCATCACTTTTGCCATAACTTTGGGCGATAGGTTCCCGCTTTCCTGACGGATATTCTCTTTGAAGGCTTTAAGAGTCTAAGAAACCCCACAAAAGAAGTCCAAAACAGTTAAATCGGAAATGCAGCCTTTAGAATTTTGGTTTTGGGTCGTGCAGTATGCGCCGTTGCTCCATCCTGTTGGAACCACATATTTTTCAGTCCTAATTTGTCCAGTTAAGATAGAAGAAAGGCGTTGAACATGGCTCTGTAGCACTCGCCGTTCCCAGTAGTCGTTTGACCCGCGGCGTCTTTTAAAAAAATAAGGCCCAATGACGCGTAAACACCACACCATACAGTAACTTTGAGCGGGTGTAACGGCTCTTTGTGTGTTATTCGCAAATTTTTGATACCCCAGAAGCAATAATTCTGCTTATTCACTATCCACAGAGATGGAAATAGGCCTCGTCGCTCATGATGATTTTTAATAAAAAGTTGTCTTCCTTGTGGTCAAGATTTAGGATGGCTTGAGCGTAGGTTACACGCTCTTGGCGGTCAACGGCTAGCAGCTGATGCACTGTCTGCACTTTGTAAAGGAACATCTTCAAATCTTTCACCAAAATTCTCTGTAAAGACCGCCGATTGATGCCCAATTGCGTGTCACGTGGTCCGGTCGATACTCCGGGGTCATCTGCAACATCTTCAGCTACAGCCGCAATATTCTCAGCAGAACGGCTGCTCCGGGGCCGCTTAAACCTGAGCATCTCTAGTTGACCCACACTCTTTTAGACATGCAGCTAAACGCCGTAGTGTTTGCCCAGTTGGGGTCGGACAACTGGGAAATCTACATCTAAATTCAAAAAAATTATAGCATGTTCCGATAAGATGGTGACTTTTGCGCCACTTAATATATATATATATATATATATATATATATATATATGGCCATGTATGAGTGAAGTGGTACAAAAAATATTTTTTTTATGTCGCTACTTTAGGAATCGGTTCTTTAACATAAACTCTGGTCCCCTGATTTTTTTTAGATTTTTTGTGCTACCCAGCGCCGAGATATTTAGGGTACAACTTTCAAAAATGTCATTTTTTTATTTTTTTTGCAATTTTCGCCTGTAACTTTTTAAGGATTTTTTTTTGCAAATTATTGAAGATAACATTTATTGCTTAAAATTAATCAAAAATTCTAAAAAAAATGTGTAAGAGACATTTCCCATAATTTTTAAAATGTTTTATTCTATTAAAAACAGATAAAAAGAAACGTTGGGTATTTTTAATTTTTTGTTTAATATTTTATATGTTATTGATATACTCTGAAATTTTTAGGATGGGCGATAAAGAACTTTTCAAGAAATCAGCGATTTAATTTTTGTAAACAGCCAAAAAAACAACTTTATTATGCAATCGTCGCGATTTACACCTAATGCTTTAAATTATTTTAGATAATTTAAATAACCAGTTTTGTATTTACAATCGGCTTCGACGTAGATAGATGAAAAAAGGTAAAGATCACCTCTTTTCATCTATTTACGTTTCCACCATTCCAATTAGATCAATTTTTTTTATTGACTTCCAAAAATCTTCACCTTTGTGATTTAAACCTGCTACAATCCAAAATACTATATTTATTTTATTGCTGGTATCTTTTATTTTTGAACCATCTTTGTTAGCTTCCAACTTGTGAATCGCTTTTTCTTCACAATTTTCTCCATTAACGAAGTTTTGTTTAGTTCTTTGTTGTTTGCTTTTACTTTGATCCCCCTGTTTATTATTGCTACTAGTTTTTTGACATTTCTATTCTACCGTTTTTTTTCGTTTGTAACAGCGTTTTTCTCCATTTACCACTATCTTCATATATTCCACGATCGCCGTCTTGCCTTTTGTTTTTTCTTCTTTCGCCATATTTCTAAGTTTTTTTAATTTCTTTTCGACTGACTGGATAAGTGGTTTTAAACTTGAGGTACACAAGCATATATCAGGGGTATTACATTGATTCTCTGACATTATAAATCTTAGAAAAATTAAAAAAATTGAAAAAATCTGAGAAAAATTGCTTAAAGTAGTATTTTCTTAGGTTATTGTTAAAATCACCTATTATTGAAACATGCTAACATTGTTCAGCTTTTATTAAGATATTATCTTTTATATTGGAATTGGGTAAATATATATTTAAATATAATAAAATGTAATTTTATTTTGTTGAAATGAAATTATAAATTATAAATAATTATTTAAGAAATTATTAATCTTAGAACGGTTATCAACAGTTGGGTGACTCAGTACTAATAATATGTTGAAAAGGTGACATGATATATTTTCATGTATTGGCTATTTTTTAATATATTTACGAGAAAAAGTATTATAGACAAAATTAATATTTCCCGGGCATTGATCAGAGTGACCACCAATTTATCATATATTTTTGCTTGTAAAATATACATATTCAGTAAGTGCATTATTTTTTCATAATTAGATAAATTATATAATTGTTATATTTTTTAGTATTATTCATATAGTAGCAGAACAAAGCTTGCTTGTCCGAAGTTAGTTATTGCATTTATAATATTTCTCTAGAGGATTAGTAATATACAGTCTTTAATTATTTTGAAATCATATTTATTTTTTGTTAATTAATTAAAACTTATAATTATTTTTATTATAATACTTTTTTAACATATGTGAATATAAATTATTTTATATTTACAATAAATTATTCTCAAATATGCTTTATAATTTTCCATATACGACCAACCAATCAAACGCAAATCCGCACTCTTACGCTTCTTTCACATACACATTAAAAATCTCGAATTCAGGAATCTTTACGCAAATGTCTGCAGCATTTCAGAGCTTTCATATGCGCGAATTTATTATTTACCAACACAGTATATGTTCTCTGAGGTCCATATTACGGCACTATTCTCGCAATTGCATCCGGGCGGCTGTATGTGTATACGGATTCAAAATCTTGCATTTAGAATCTAGGCGGCTAAATCTGCGTGGTGTAAAAGAGACCTTATGTTAATAAATAAAAATAAAACGCAAATAAATGTAATAAAATATAAAAGAATAAAATACAATACGCAATTTATAAAAACCAGTTTTTGGGCAAGTTTTTGAGTGGCTGACTGGAATTTCAGTTTGCACATATACACAGGAACCACAAAATATATCGTGAAAAGTTTACTATCAATTTTGTATACGTTACGACCATGCTTATTTGATCATTGCATTTGCAAAAATTATTGAAATTTGTATAAAAGTTTAAGTAATTGCAACAATTTCTTAATTAAGTGATTGATATTATTCAAATAGTTATTTGCGTATCATTAATCTGGTTTGTAAGTTGTTTTAATCAAGCTTGTAATATGGGTGAGTAATTTATTTTATAATTCCGATATTTGCTAATATTATTGTTGCAGGTTTTAAAATAAAATGTGCAACTCCACTATTGCATTTCAGTGACGATGATCATAATAAAATTGTATCCAAGTACGAAACAAAATTGGAAATAGTCTATAAGAGTATATACGTTATCATAGACTGGATGACCAATCAAAAACATTTACCTCCAGCACCTTGTAAGATTAATTAATAGTTTAGCAAATAATTGTTATTGAATTATTGTAGGCAATCATCAAATCTTCAATTTCCTTCTAATGAGTAGATTCTCAATAGAAAAAACAAAAGAAGAAATTGATATGTACTATACTGTGAGATCTTTAATTCCTGATTTCTACAGTAACCTATTGCCGTCTTCGTTTTTAATACGAGAAATGCAGAAAATGGTGTATGTATCATAATTGTTTGTCGTAATTATTATAAATAACTCATTTTAGAAATCTTGTACCGCTTCCAAAGTTATCCAAAAATCACAATAGAATAATAGCTTATAAAATTGTGGATAACACAAATTCAAATTTTTCTTCATTGGCTATATTTAAATATCTTGCATTGCTGTTTGAAATTAAATCATTATTTGATGTTTCTTGTAATGATGAGTATATATTAGATTTTTCCAATTGTTCACCTGAAATGGTTGCCAAATATACAGTAATGGATATTAAAAATCTTAATAATATAATGGAGGTTTGTATATGTTGTATTTTAATTCAATTTATTTATTTTATTTTGTAGAAAATGTATTCAAATAGCTGCTTTTCATGTAGTAAAACTACCTAGTTTTGCTAAAGCTCTTTTGTCACTTATTAGAAGTTGTTTTAATGAGGAATTGAGAGATAAGGTTAGTAAACAACTTATTTTGATTAATTAATGATTAATTAAATTTTAGTTTCATTTCCATAACGATATTGAATCTCTGCAGAAATTTTACACCAAAGATATAATCCCCAAAGATTTTGGTGGAAAAGAGAAATTGATGGCAGAATTAAACGGTAAAAAATATTACAAATATTTATTAGAAATTTACTGTTTTTTTTTGTAGCCGATTGGGTAACATTTTTAGATAAACATGAGAATCACTTCCAACAATTGCTGAATGTTAAAGTAGACGAGACTAAAAGAGGCAAAGAGATTGATGTTCATAAAATACTTGGATATCATGTTAACTTTGAAAATCTAAATGTAGATTAAAAATTTAATTTAAGTTTCAAATAAAATATGTTTGTTATACTAATTAATTGTTGACTTAATTCAGATCCTACCTTCGTTAAAACTTGCAAAAGTTAGTTGATTGCAATTACTAATGATTTATAAAAGCTTTATATAAATTATTTATGTAGAACTTGAAATACAAATGCGTAGTTTTTTTATTAAAATCTGTTTTAACTAAAGTTCTCTTATGGCCGATCTCACCGACAGTACTTAAAAGTTAACCACCGGTTAAATAGCTAAGCACTGGTTAGCGCGTTGCACCGTCCATTTAAACGCAATCTTAACCTGACACCTGTAACTATAGGTTAAATATAAGTTGTCAATATCGAGGGATTACCGTTTACTTAACCTCAAATTTGTGATTTTTATAGCAAGTGTCAAGTAAAAGATTATTAATATAAAATGGGAAATATAATAATTCTACAGGATAATATTTCATTTAATATCATTATTATGAATATAATTAATAATGGCATCCCAAGACAAGTTTGCTATAATAATTCTAAATAATTTATTACTGCAAAAACAAGCTTCATTTTATTTATTACAATATGAAATCATGATCGTTTGTTTTTGCAGTAACTTAATAAATAAATTCATTTCGATTTTATTGTTTTATTTTGATTTTTAATTCAGCTTTTAGATTTTTTATCTGTAATTTATATTTCATTTTATCAACAGATTTTTTCTCATTTAAAATCAATATTTCAGTTTCTGTTATTTCCAGAAACCGATAAGCAACCTCAAACGTCAACAAACACATTTAATTTGATGGTTATATTAATATTAAGTTGTACACACAATACATCTGATGTGCCGCTCGATAGTCAGAAACTGTCAGAAAGTCTACCAAACTTAGCAAAAGTATGTGTTTTAAATGACTGGTGAGACGCATATAAAATTTAAGTAACAGTTAGCTGTAAGGAAAACTTAACATAAATATTGATTTAAGTAGTGTCGGTGAGATCGGCCATTAGAATTACTAAATTTAATAACTAATTAAGTTAGGTTAAAGACTGAAGTTTATAATAAATAAGGTTTAGCTTCTTTTTGTGTGGTCATGTAACGCGATTATAAAGTGAGATCAAAAATTACTGACTTGTCCGCTCTTATCAAACGCCATGTAGGCACAATTCAAATGTAATGAATTTATTTAATTTTTGTTGTTAAAATTCATTTTGGTAAGGAAGTTTTGTTATAAACATTTATAGTTTTATCCATTTTAGCATTTTGGAAGCTGAAAAGTAAAATAATAAATAATAATAAAAATAGATTAACCGTTACTGACAGATTTGTAGTTTTTAATTATATGATCTAAACCAAGTGAAGTTAGGTACACTATACGAGACCGTATAAACGAATCGGGACATACCTTGTTCGATAAGAGCAGACAGGTCAGGCATTTTTAATCTCACTGTGTCAAAAACTAAGTCTATCTATTTTAAATCAACAAAATTAACCTTTTAGTGTTGTAACTAAAAGCAAACAAAATAATACGACTTGGCTACTTTTACTATAGTGAAATGGTCGCCGTTGACCATGTTTTTTTATTTGGAATTAGTTTAGAATTGTGGGTGGAATAAAATAGTGTACCACGCTCCCCTGCCTTGTTCATGTAGCTATAGCTTCTGATAAGATAGTTGACAGATGTTGTTAAGTTTGAAATGAAAAAGAAGTAACTGATTTCTTAATAACAAACATGTTGTAACGTAACACAATTAGGTTATGTGGATATACTTCTAAAATAACAAATATTTAATATAATTCATTTCATCAAGATTCCAACTATTTTAATGCTTTTTCAATCTTTTTAAACAATTCTGCTCATAAAAAATCATTTAAAATTTTGTTTTAAAAAGCCAAGTTTAGTAAAATTATATTTTTAAACTATTTTATATAGTATTTATCTTGTCAACAAGCTTCATTGTTTAAATCTTGATCACAAATTTGTAAATCTTGATGATTCCAATTGCTATCTTAATTTTTAATACAATGTGATCAACAAAAAGGGAGGTTTTTCAAATATTTGTAGAAAAATTTACCGGTTTCTTAACCTGTTTCCTCTGAACAAAATAATCTTAAAAGTCACCAGAATAAACGTCAATTTGTCGTTCGTCATTTTTTAAGTAAAGTCGAGAGTAAAGTTAATGTTTATTAAAAATAATTTAAGGGTTAATTTACTATAATAAAATATGAATTGTAAAGTATTAAATAAATTTTAATTAGTGTAAAACCTGTTAAATATATATTTAAACTATATAATGATCATTCTTTAATTGTTTATTAAAAAATATGTTTAGGTCAATTTAATAATAAATTATAAATTGCAGTGTAAATTTGAAATAGTGTAAATTATGTGTTATGCAAATTGTGAATTGGATGTTTAAGTTATATGTACAATAATGTTTATACAAGAACAGAATGCCTTTATAGCCAAAAAACGCAATCAACTAATTTAGCTGTATTTTACATTTTCCGTTTTTGTGCCATTTTCCGATAAGATATCCAGAAGTTTGAACTTTTATTTTCATTTGTTAGTTAAATAGACACAATTATCATCTGAGACGTTGCGAATTTTTTCTTAAGTAAGGTTGTGTTAGCCGAGAAACTCAACTAAACTGGTTAGTTAGCTGTTTTTGCATTTTTCGTTTTTGAGCCATTTTTTGGTAAGATATCCGAAAGTTTAAATTTTTATTTTCATTTGTTAGTTAAGTAGAAACATCAGCTGAGACATTGCAATTTTTTTCTTAAATAAGATTGTGTTAGCCGAGACTCTCAATCAACTATTTTAGCTGTATTTTACATTTTCCGTTTTTAAGCCATTTTTCGGTCAAATATCCAAAAGTTTGAATTTTTATTTCTATTTGCTAGTTAAACCCTAGTTTTATAGATACTAAGCTATATAGACAACAAAGATTATATAAGATTGTAACAGCTAGAAAACAAATTGAAGAAGATTTAGATATGAATTAGTTGTTTAATTTAGTATTTGGTATAAAATATTTAAAACTGAATTAAGAATTTTTTTAGTGTCTAAATGTTATTATAACATACATGATTTTTTTAATGATAAACTGTAAATTATGTTTTGTTAAAGTTGTAATTTTAAATATTATATTTTTAAATGTAACTCTGTAACTTTTATACTAAATGTATTATATGTGATATTTTTAGACTATAAGATTTTATTGTATATTTTTGACATGTCTTATATCTGTATTCAGATCTTTAGATAAATAAACTACTACTACTACTACTACTACTAATGATACCTCGGATTTAGATTTTGAAACAGTAAGAAATTGAGTTTTTTTAGAGTTAAAATTCACCATGTTGGAAGTGCCCCATTTAGATATTGTGGGGTTGATATGGTCTTTGGAAAATTAAAGTATAAAAGGTGCTAGCATCTAAAAAACTATGAATAAGATTTTTAGTGGTTTGAAAAAGTTCATTAATGTAAATTAAAAATAAAATTAGCAAAAAAGCAGAACCTTGAAGAAGACCAGCATTTATAATTTATGACATAAGTCAAAAGATCTGTTGTCGAATGTTTTGGTCAAAACCCATATTAAGTATTTGAGATGAAGTTATTTTGTTCTAAGAACTTAAGAATGTGTGCTATTAAATGAACAGCTGCTAAACCATCCCATTTTTTTTACAGAAATTTAACCTTTGATGCAAGCGGTTATGTGTTCAAAGGCGTCTTATTTCAAACATTGGTAGTAATATCTTTGTTCATTATACAAACAGAACTTGGAATTTGTCAGAAATTGATTACTTTACAATTAAAAAAGATTTGCTAACTATTATGTAGGCTACGCAATATTTTAGACTTTATCTTAAACGCGAATTCAAAATTTATACAAATCACAGACCCTTATAATGGCTGTTCTTATTGAATGTTAGATAAACTGACTTTAGAAAATAAAATATTTTTAATTTTAGGAGATTCTAATATTAATGCGTTAGACATGTTTTAATATAATGCTTATGTGTGTGTTTTTTCTAAACTTACTATCAAACAAGAATGTTGCTTATAAAAAAAAACAAAATTTAGCAAATCACTAATTGATAATATTATTACAAACATAAAAGGTAATTACAGTACAAACAATTTTTCCTTATAATTAGCAGACCTTTTAACACAAAGATAACACTAAAACTAAATAAAACAAGTACACAAAAACAAATAATGATAAAATAATAGCACTAAGTTTTTTACCACAAATACTAATATTATAGTAAGTATTTGTGGTAAAAAACTTAGTTAATGTTTTATTTTATTATTATTATTATTATTATGGATTCCGACATAGTAAAGGTCTTAATCATTATCCTTTGCAAAAACAAATATTTTATACTTGCATCTACAACAAGGATAACAGAAAACTTTTTATTAATATGTTACATCAAACAGACTGAGCTGTAATATTTCAAAAGTACCACAACATATCCATACATTGAAAAGTTTTTATGAATATAGTAACACTACATTTTAATTAATGTTTTCCCAAAACGTTTTGCAAGCGAATTTACAACTTGCCTAATATTCAAACTTGCAAAAACATCTTAAATGTACTATGTGCGTTCAAACATTACAATAATACTTGTAACGACCGTTACAAAAAAGTTAATAACAAATATAAACATTTACTCCAAGATTAATAAAAAATAATAAGCAATAGAATAAAAAAATCACAATAGTAATGTTACGCTTACTCACGTTTATTTTTAATTTGTGCATAAATAACAAATTATTTCCGAATAACCTATATTTATATAAAGAGATTCAAACTTTTTTCATATTACAGATCAATCAGTCAGCTAATTTCATATTCAAAAGTTTTTGAAAAATTAATTAATCAAACTAACAAATTTTCAACAGTACTATATCATCCAATTTCAAATAGATCAACTAGATTTTAAAATCTTTAAAAAAAAATCTATCTTTTTAGCATTAGCATAAATTTGTCAAAAGCTTTCTACAATCTAAACTATCAAATACTGTTAGACAAATTATACATATATGGGGTTAGAGAAAACAGAAAACCAAAAAATATATTACAAGATTAAACTTGTTAGATATAAAAGCAGGAGTACCCTATAGAAACACTCTACAACCAACGTTGTACATCATTTATATAAATGACCTACTACGCAGAACAGATAACAAACTATGCAGTTACATACTAATTTTGGTATAGCTAAATAATCTACTGACGTGTCTTTTTTTTTGCAACGAGCACGTTTAACAAAGCAGAGTAATAGCGTTGATTGACATATTATTGGTGTTTTTCTTTTGCCAAGTGAGGTAAGCCAAAATAATTTGTTTGTTTTTTAATACTTGTAATAGAGAACCAAATAGATTGGAAGAGTATTATAATTAATAACACTTGTATTGTTTTTACTGACTTTTGTATTTATATGTGTTTATACTGTTGTATTGTATATACCAACAGAAATAGAGCTTATTATTGTTATTATTATCAATGTAGTCTAAAGTTAATACGCTGTAGGTTAAAACTGGAAAAATTTAATTATGAAATTGAGTATAAAAAAGTATATTAAATACTAATGCAGATGATACTCCGCTAGGATAATACAAAAATGATTTAAACTAAAAATTTAGCAATTCTATCAGAAATAATAATATTAAAGAAATAAAAAGTGATTTATTGTCCCACTTACCAATAATCTAGAAAATTGTATCAGTAAAGATTTGCATAAAAATATAATAAAAAACTTACCTCATCGGGATTTGCTGGTTCAGTTACCAAAGCACCCAGAGCAACTATGAAAATTGTGTGAAAACAATCTAAATAGTAGCGTAACTAAACTGATTCCAACACCAGTAAAATGTATTGAGTTACATTATACAGCATACCTTACTCGGACACTAGTTGCCAACAACCATACGACGTACTACCAAATTAAAAACATTATTTACATAATTTGATATAATTTTTGATACAGTTAATTATTAAAATTGAAAGTAGACCTTCGCCATGGGATACTTTCTCAATCGACTATGCAAACCAATATTTATGCTAGGAGGAAATCACAGATTTATAATGAATATTATTTAATCGTTTTTGCCGTTTTAACAACCCAATACTTAAAAACTATTTGTATTAATTAATTAGTATAAATAAAATTATTGCTGGTTTTTTTCTTGATTGCTCGTTTGATTGCTCGTTTGATTGCTCGTTTGGTTGCTTGTAGTAACCGAGTAACGATTGTTGCTACTGGTTGCGCCACACTGGTGTCCTGATGAGGTATGGCCCTAAGTCTTTGTTTAGCTTAAATTTGATTACTAATAAAGACAATTGCAAAGTTACTTTTTGGCAAAAAAATAGGTTTTTTATTTTCTTTAATAACTTTCAATTCAACAAAAAACTTACTTTTTATGACGTAATTCTAAAACTCAATCAGAAAATTATTAATAATAAAAATACATAATAAAATCAACTACACTATCTAAACAAAATTTAAAAAAGCCTTGTGTACAGATTTGCTGCAAAATAATTAAGTTTTTTACCGCCAGATGCTGCAAATGGTTACAACAAAATCTTAATAAATTTACAACAAAATAAACACAATTTGAAAAAACCAAATAAAATTACTAATTTCACAAAACTGTCAAAAAACTAATAATAGTCTTTTAGAAACACAACATAACAAGTCAATTCAGAAAGCTAGAGTACTACAATTATCTAATATTATAAATTATAAGACCAATTAGTTATACTTTATAATTTAATATTAAATATACTTTATCATCCCATTATAAACTATAACTACATTTTGATCTAACCCAACAAAACATATTAAAATACAAATCATTAATCAAAGTACTGTAAAATTAGTCCCACACATTTTTTTCTACTTTTTGTTAATTTTATTATTATTGTTATTATTATTATATTATTAGTATCAATCCTAGCTCAAAATCTTTTCTTAAATCAAATAATAATATTGTACCTCTAAGTGTCATGTGCACCCAAAACACAATGCTCATCAATGTTAAGTTTTTGCTTACCGTATATATGATTACCAATAGAAACAAATAAAGAATTACTTTTGGAAAAAAAATTTCATAGTTTTTATGATAAATCTTTGGGTACACTAATAATACTGCTAAAGTTAAAATCTACATAAAAGCAATTAAAGAGTCCAACTTTTTAATGAACTTATCACCACTTAAACTAAAAGATATTCAAATTTATCATATGACTATACTCAAGAAAACGGTCTACTGCTTCTGTCCTTTACTGTTGTATGTTTTTTCTTAAGCACAATTTTTGGGTTTATCATTAAATTAGTTATAATTAAAATGCGAAAGTTTCAACAAAACAACATATCAACAGTAAAAGAAATCAAAGACAGTCAAAAAAAACTGACCTGAACTGAATATCACAGATGTTTCAATACTTTTGTTATAAAAAATTGTTATGCATTATAAACATCTTGATAATTTATAGTTTGGCAGTTTGTAACCTAATTAATATGTTTAATTTCGAATAATACTTATTAAAATGTATCATTAAGAAATTCTTCGAACGAGTAATAAGCTTTAGTTAACAGTAAATATTTTAAGTTTCTTCAAAGTAAGTGTAGTTTTGTAACTAATTTTAAATACAAAATTTAATTTGGTAGCTTGTATTATACTATAGATTACAGAAGATCTGGATACTTTCAAACTGTATAGTGGTGTCACCATTTCTTGTTTAATAATTGTGATAATGGTTGTTTCTTGTAATTAAATAAATTTTTAGAAACAAACATTAATATTTCATATACATATATACATAGATGTTAACGTTAGAATATTAGAACTTATAAAAAATCCTTACTCTAAAATTTATACCACATAATTCCCTTATTGTTAGTATTTGTATAAGAAATATTCGGTTAAAATAGTATTTTGATGTATTCCTTCAGTGTATAATAGCATATCTCATTTTGTTACAACATTTAAAGTTCATTGACGAATAAATTATATAATTACATCATAACTGTTATTATTCGTGACAGATGATTTCATTCCTTTCTTGTACTGGCTAAGCTCAGTTATGCTGACGATTACATTCTTACATTATAAATAGTAATAAATGCAGAGCAAATATTTTAGTTCTAGTTTGTTAATAAAAAATTATAATTAAAATTACGTAATAAAATAAATGTTTTATTTATTTAAATATTTTATTAAACTGGCGCAGTCGTACAGATACGAAAACAGTAATTTGTTCAAAAATCAAAGATACTACTTTGATTAAGTTCGTCTGAAACAATACTGGTTTGTTTCTACAATTTGTTGCGGTCCAAAATTGGAGAACAGAATCCCGTTCCTCCAAAAGAATCAACAACAAGCAGAACTCCGCTGCTCCAAAAGAATCAACAACAACATAACCCAGCACCAGCTAATCTCACTGTGAGTGAAAATTTATTATAAACTAGTTCTCTTAATTGAGAGCTGATAATATATTAAAATATAATTCTACATTACATAAATGTCATAAATATAAATTGTTACAAATAGAAATTGATTTTGGCGATACAAACAAAATGACACAACACTAAGAATAAATTTTTGTTTAAACTCAATATCAACCTATAACGTTGATCCTAATAGATTGAATCATTTCATTAGTTTGGTTAATGTGGTCTAAAATCTCTTAGGAAATACTATAATCAAATCTAACCGAAATGAAGTACAAAATAACAAAAAAAGTAATTTAAGTAATATTAGTAATATTAGCATTGTTTCTGATGACGTAAAAAATGATAACAAATACAATGATTTAATAAGTGACTTGAGAAACAAGCTAGCTAACAAAGAAAGCGACAATGACAGTTTAAGAAAAAACGTTGATTTTTTTTACAAATAAAGTACGAGATTTAGTAAAAGAAATTAAAGATAACAATAAAGTCATTGCAACCATCACAAATACTATTAAAAATATTCAAACAAGACCAGACATACCTAAAAGTATACAGACAATTAATACAGAATATGATGTTCATCAACATATTACAAAACAAACTTCTACAATGCACACACAAACTAAAAATATAAAAAAGTTATTTTCGATGCACACACAAACGGAAAATGTAAAACAACAAAACAAAAACTTAAAGAATATTACTGCTGATAAACTTAACAGTACACAATCAATAATAAGAAAAAATGTCAAACGACAGACAATGCCATAGTATTAATTGCGGGATCCAATGACATAAAAGATTGTTATAATTCAGAAAATATTAATAGTATTAAAAATAGCATTAAAAGTAACATAAATAGGCTCACAAATATACATATCATAGTGACAGCTATACCGTATCGATATGACTATCCAGCGTATAATAATATTATTAAACATATAAATAATCACATGAAACAAGTATGTGAAAAATGTTATAGCACTTTTTATGCAGATGTTAATGAATTTTTTGAAAAAAACGGGCAAAACAAGAATACTTTTAACAAAATAGGACAAAATATACTGTCACGCTATATAAACTCAATTATTATTAGTCATCAAACAAAAAGCGACTATTCATTGTGCAGCACAAATTTACACGGAACATCAAGAGCAACGTGCACATGTTACATTGGGAGTAGAACAAATCAACATACAGGAAAGAGTCTAATCACAAGATTACCTAAACCTACTAGAACAGTACATCAACATACAATACAGAATTCAAATACAGTATTATCTCAATCTATATTAACGCAACAGCAAATAGAGTTGATTAATTTACAAATTCAACATTACAATTTATCTATAAATATAACAAACATGAATACCATTCAAGAACGAAAAAAAATTTATTGGTGGAAAAGATTATGGACAAATCGAGAGCAGAAGATATAGAAAAAACAGAAATTGAGATTACTATTCTTCATCAAAACGTAGGTTTATCTAACCAAATGTGTAATATAGAAATATTTTTGAGCAACATTAATTGTGATGTTTTTTGTGTATATGAACACTTTTTAAGAGAAAATCAAATTGATGCAATTGCATTAAGGGGTTTTTATGTTGCAAATTATTAATGCAAACAGAAATTTGAAAGAGAAGTTGTCTTAATTTTTGTATCAAATAAATATAGCGCGTCTAATATAAAACTGACCAAATCTTGTATTCAAAAAGATTTTGAATTTGTTGCAATCCAACTACAAAGTGAAATCTATAATTTATGTATAGTGACTTTATATAGAAGTCGATTAGGTAATTTAAATGTATTTTTTAGTAAATTGTATAAAATCTTATTAAAACTTAGCAATAAGACAAGTAAACGTATAATTTTATTAGGTGATTTTAATATTAATCTTTTTCAACATTGCAAAGAAACAACAGAATAGTTAAATTTATTAAACGAATTTGACATGATACCAAAAATATATAGTGCTACTCGTATAAATAACTGTATTGACAACATTTGCATATATAAAACAGTAAACTGTGTTAGTGGAGTCATATTTATTGGAATGTCTGATCATAATGTACAACAATTAGTATTATACAAAATGGTAAAATTAAATACATTAAAAAGTTCAAATAAGTTAAAAATAAAAAAAATTAACCCTATAGCTTTAAACAAATTCTGTGAAAATATGAAAAACAAAAAATGACAAAATCTTAATAATACAAAAGACCCCAATGAAATTTTTGATAATATACGTAATACAATATATTACCATTTTGATTTCCAAAAATTGAAGTAAAACATCGTGTTTTTTCGGAAAACTCAGGAACTATAGATTAATAAGAATTTCAACTTCAGCACAAAAATTTAAAAATTTATATCAGTTAACATTAAGCAAAGATCAATTGACCATAAACCTTTTTAAAAAATATAAAAAGATATATAAAACAGTTATTAAAAATGCCAATCGGATGTACAATACTTCTATATTAAAAAACGCACAAAATATTACAAAAAGTGCTTGGCAAATTATTAACAAGGAAACAAAACAAATGCCAGTAATTAGAGAACTTCATATTAAAACAGAAGCTGTTGACATAAGTAACTTACAAGATATTGTGCAATATTTTAACAAGTACTTTAATAAAATAGCGGATAAAATTGTACCATACAATAAAAATTTAAACAACATAAACATACTCGAAAATAAAAATACTTTTTATTTTGAACCAGTGCTTGAAACAGAAGTACATAATGTAATTTAATTTTAAAAAAATACATAATCGTCAGGTTTTGACAAAATTAATTCTTTTATTCTAAAATCATGTTCTATGTCAATTGCAAACTCGCTTACTAAACTCATAAACAACTCTGTTAACCAAGGAATATTTTCAACCAAGTTGAAGATGTCAAAAATTGTGTCAATATTTAAAAATCAAGGTACAGAAAATGATCCAAATAATTATAGACCACTTTATATTTGTAGTACTTACTCAAAAATTATTTTAAAAAATGTGGCCAATTAATTAAATTAATTCAAGACAATTTGGATTTTGAGAACGCAGAACAACAACTTTAGCAATAACATTTTTTTAAATCATTTCGATCTAGTCGATCATGAACGGTTAATATTAAAACTAATCAGATGTGGTGTACGAGGAGTTATTAGATTAGATCTGACAAACTATAATTAAAAATAATACCACAAGGATCTGTTTTGGGAACTTTGTTATTTATTGTATATATTAATGGTATTAATAATCGAAATTTTATTTGCAGACAATACCTCTTTATTAATAAGTGACAATAATAAAGATGAATTAGTTAAGAAAACTAATGAAAATATGTGTGAATTGGTTCAGTGGTTTAAAAATAATGTGTTAACTGTCAATACTGCAAAAACAAGTGCAATTAGATTTAACATAAATAATAAAAACATGATAATAGTCTGTTAATAAAATGCAATGGACAAAATATAAAAGAGTGCAATTGCACGAAATTTTTGGGGCTATATATTGATTGATCTTGCAAGTGGGATACACATGTAGATAAAGTTTGTAAAAAGATAAGTACTTTTTCTTACATCATTAAACAACTAAAACCCATTGTAAACATATTTTTATTGAAAACGTTTTATTATGCCAAAATACACTCCGTAATGTCATGTGTTATATTAGCATGGGGCATATCAACAGACTCAATTCGCTTGTTTAAAATACAAAAACGAGCAGTTTGTTATATTTTAAATAAATCTAGTAAAACTCCTTGCTGAGAATGGTTTAAAAGTTATATATAAATATATACCCAATACTCACTCTACCTTCGCTGTTTATATATAACGCATTACTTTATGCAAAAGAAAATATTATTAACATTAAAACATTAAGTAGCACTCATAACTACAATACACGAAATGAAATGACATTAGAAATACCAATACACAAGTTAACAAAATATGAAAAATGCCCTATATATGTATCCATACAATCGTATAATAAACTATCAACTAACGTTAAAAAATTAAATATGTCTAATTTTAAGATTACTATAAAATCTACATTAGTACAAAAAAGTTATTATAGTTATAATGAATTTTTAAGTGACATTTGGTAGATAAATTATTGATTATAGGATATGTTTATCAGGTTATTTATATATTATCTTTTTAAGGTTTGTTTATAATTGTATGTTATTTTTAATATTTTTACATTTGTGTGACTAATTTTTAACATATTCGTATTATGTATTTATTTTTTATTTTTAAATTGACTGTACCAATATCTTGTAATAAGGTCTCCTGGAATAAAGTGATATTATTTTTTATTTTTTTTGTTGTGTTTTAGCGTCGACTACTAAGGTCATTAGCTATTTATTTTAATAATAATAACATCAGGTTATAGACCTGAGGAGACAAAACAACACATTAAAATGATTAAATAAATAAATAAATAAATAAATAAAAACTAAATCTAATATCACAGTTGCTTAAATTAAAAAACTAAATTTAAAAACTAATATCACAAAACTTACTATTTAACCTAACCTAATATCACAGATGACACCGAAGCTGTAAAATGCTTCGATGCCAGACCCTAAAAACTAAAGTAACTAAACCTAATATCACAACTTAACCTAATATCACAACTTAACCTAATATCACAACTTAACCTAATATCACAACTTAACCTAATATCACAACCTAACTTAATATCACAGATGACATCGAAGCTGTAAAATGCTTCGATGCCAGACCCTAAAAACTAACTAAACCTAATATCACAGATTGCACCGATGTTGTAAAAGACTACGATGCTTTAAACAACTCAACAACACAAACTGATCAATAAAAATAAATAAATAAGTAAACACCAAAATCATTATAAGACAACACAAAAACTTGTTTACACCTGTTTCAGGAGTCCTGCGTCTTTCAAGAACTGGACGCACCTTCCCATGGACTCCTCTCTATTTTATAAAAGAGACGCCACATTGTTAGGGAGCTCGAGCCGATTACGGTGGGGAAGGTAGGCTCGGCATTCCTCCAAAATGTGCTTCACCGTTAGAGGGTCGTGACATGTTTGGCATTCTGGTTGTTCGTCGCCGGTCAGGAGATACGAAGAGGTCAAGTTGGTATGACCTATGCGCAAGCGACATAGGGCGACCTCCTCTCTCCTGTTGAGATCTACCGGCGACTTCCATGCCGTCACGGAGAGCTTGATTTCCTTTAATTTGCTCTCGAAGCCGTTCCATACTCTTTGCCAATCCTCGATGACCTTTGATATGACGTATCTTTTGAGATCATCGGGTCTTACGGGAATGTTGTCCGTAGGATCCGCGTCAGCCGCCTGCCGGGCGGCTTTATCGGCCAGCTCGTTGCCCGCGATACCCACATGACTCGGTGTCCAGACAAAGATAGCTCTCTGTCCAAACCCGGCCAGGCGGAATATCGAAGTTTGTACGAGCTGGACCAGCGGATCGACCGAGTACATAGACTGTATACTCAGGATGGCACTCAGCGAGTCGGAACAAAGGAGGAACGAACTGTGAGATGACGTCTCACAGTTTAGCAGGGCTTTATGCAAAGCATGTAATTCTGCGGTGTACACGGAAGCCTCTTTAAGGAGAGACCATGAATGGGCCGTACCGTCTAAAACGAAGGCACTTCCCACCCCCCGATCCGTTTTCGAACCGTCCGTATACAACCGCGGAGAGTCTGGGTATTTGGCAACAATTTCAAGAAACTTGCTCCTCAAGACGTCGGGCAAGTTTCTCGTTTGCTCTGGGAGGTCAGATCAAGACGAACTATAACCCTCGCCATCAGCCAGGGTGGAAACTCGCCAGAACCGACCTCGAATACCATCGGATAATTAACATTAAGACTCTCTTCTTGCTCCTGCGCTCGGACGCACACCGGCCTACTGACGGTAGACCTGAGTCTGTATTTATGTTGTTGTGACCCCTCTTTGCTCGCATCGCCGCGAAGTACGTAAGTACAAAGCGACTACGACAAGCGGCTAGAGGAGGTACACCCGACTCGCAGCAAAGACTCGGTGCAGGACTCGTCCGAAATGCTCCCGTGGCGTATCTAATGCCTGCGTTGTGGACTGCGTCTAGGGCTTTCAACCGGGATATTCTGGCGGATGAGTATACCGCGCAGCCGTAGTCGACCCTGGATAAAACCAGAGCCTTGTACAGCCGCAACAGTACCTCTCTCCGCGCACCCCAGTTGATGTTGGCCAAGCACTTGATCACGTTCAAGGCTTTTTTGCACTTTGTGACCAATTCATCAATATGTGCCCGAAAGGATAAAGTCCTATCGAGCACGAGCCCTAAGAAACGGACTGTTTCGACGCACGTGATTATGGAACCCCGCAAGACAAGCGCGGGGTCCCGGTGAGGTCTTCTGAGGCGGCAAAAATGCACGCACGAGGTTGTCGTCGTAGAAAAGCGAAAACCTCTCGCCTCTGCCTCTCTGTCCACTTCGTCTATGGTGATCTGGAGTTGACGTGTTATGGCAGGGATGGTATCTCCCGCCATGTAGATCACCAAATCGTCGACGTACAGGCATTTTTAACAGGTCTAACCACCAAAACCGCAATATCATTAACCGCAATCGCAAAAAGGGTGACGCTGATTGTCGACCCTTGGGAAACACCGTTCTCTAGACATAATGTCTTCGAGTTAGTGGTTCCCACCCTTACTTTAAATTTGCGATCGCGCATGAAAGATTCAAGAAAAAGAGGCATACGGCCCCTGAATCCCCATGCGTGCAGCTTCTGCAAAATTCCATATCGCCAAGTCATGTCATACGCCTTCTCCAGGTCGAAAAACACCGCTACGAGGTGTTTTCTTGCTAGGAAGGCGTCTTGGATAGAATTTTCTAGACAGATTAAATGATCAACGGTACTGTGATTTCGTCTGAAACCCGCCTGGTATTTAGCTAAAAGATCGTTACTTTCCAGCATCCACACCAGACGGTTGTTGACCATTTTTTTCTAAAAGTTTACTGAGACACCAGGTAAGTGAAATCGGTCTGTAGCTGTTGACGTTGTTTGGATCTTTGCCCGGCTTTAACAACGGCAGGATAATGGCCTCTCTCCAACATTCCGGGTAGACGCCGCTTTCCCATATCAGGTTGTAGATTTCCAGCAACCGCTCCGTCATGCGGGAGGGAAGCTGCCGGATAACCTGATAAGGCACGTCGTCAGGTCCCGGTGCGGAGGAGGTACCCATATCGTTGATTGCCGTTTTCAACTCTTTTAAGGAAAATAAAGAGTTGTAGGGCAAAGAATCCGGGAAAGAGAAATTTAGCTGAGTTTCTAATTGATCTTTTTGACGCAGGAATTGCTCACTATAATTTTGAGAGCTACTGGCAGACGCAAATTGAGTTGCCAATGCGTCTGCAATGTTGGCCGCTTCGGTGACTTCGCGTCCGTCGACGATTAGGATGGGAGCCACAGAGGGAAATTTCTTTCCCGACACGGCTCCCACCTTTTTCCACACTTCGCCGACCGAAGTGGTCGGCGTGATCGTCGATACGTAGCTCTCCCATGACTGTTGCTTGCTTTAAAGAATTTTGCGGCGCGCAACGGCTCGCTTCTTCTTGAAAGCTATCATGTTTTTCTGCGTCGGAGTTCTTTTAAAACAATTAAACGCATTCTTTTTCTCTTCCACAGCTACTCGGATATCGTCGTTCCACCAAGGAACCGACGGACCGGCCAGCTGACCGCTGGACTTTGGGACAAACACATCTGCTGCTCGGACAATACAATTAGTGAAAACCTTCACGGCGGTCTCGACATCCTCACCATTTGACTCTGGTGGGACCAGACTGGCTTGGAAACCTTGCCAGTCTGCGCGGTCGAGACACCATCTACGGGGAACGGACTGTCTGACCCGTTTGACGATGGTTTTAATAACGATGGGCAAGTGATCGCTACCGTGAAGGTCTTCTAATACATTCCACGATAGACGTGTGGCTAAACGTGGGGACGATAGAGACAATCAATTGCCGAAAAGTTTGTACCCCTACCTCCAAAGTGTGTGGCGGAACCCGTGTTGAGGAGGACAGCGTCGCTTTGATCAAGAAAATCCTCAATCAAACGACCTCGCGTGTCTTTCCTCAGGGAACCCCACAGCGGATTGTGGGCGTTAAAATCGCCCACCAGGAGGTAGGGCTGTGGAAGCTGCGAAGTAAGTTCTTGTATATCTGCCAGAGTCCAGTCGAACTCCGGAAGATACAGGTTGCATATTGTGGCTTTTATCGGGATGGTAAGCCGGATTGCATTTGCCTAGAGTCTAGTTCTGAGGGTTATTTCCGTAAACGGTAAATTTTCCCTTAGAAAAATAGCGACTCCACCTTTGGCTCGGGCACCCGGCAGAACGTCACTTCTTGTGCACGTAAAGCCCCGAAGATTGAAATTTTCTTGGGGCTTGAAGTGCGTTTCCTGTAAGCACACGCAAAAGGGCATGTGCTTTACCAGGATCATTTTCAGCTCCCAATAGCTGCGTTTGCAACCGTTGCAGTTACACTGTACTATCGTCTCCATAATTTTAGATGACTATTAAATAAATAAAATAAATTAAGAAATAAATAACACGTAATAGACGTACAGCTATTAAAATAAGTTAACACAAAACAAATAAAACACCAAAGTTGTAAAGGGACTTTGATGTTTGGACGTGGACAAGGCAAAAGATACATTCTTAAAGCTAATATCACAGATGACATCGAAGTTGTAAAATACTCCAATGTCAGAACCATAAAATGCATAAAACTTAAAACTAATATCACAGATGACATCGGAGTTGTAAAAGACTCATAAAACCATAAAACAAATAAAACTTAAAACTAATATCACAGATGACATCAAAGACAAAAAAATCTTTAATGCCAGAACCGTAAAATGGAAAAGACAATACAAGTACACAAATGACACCGCAGTTGTAAAGGTCTGCAGTGCCAATACATAACAACACATAATTAAAAAACATAATAGAAGGCCTACAGCTGTTGGGAGCGTGATCTGCCCTTTTTCCAGCCAGGTTTCCTTCTTCTTCTACCTCGGTTACTCCCACTGTCGACAACAGAAAGTTCTGATGCCGAACTGAATTCGTCGTCACCGTTGCTGGAAGAGGGTCCATCCCTCTTCCTTTTACCCGGATCGTACTGATCCTTATCTAATTGTTTTGGCGTATCTGCCAAAACAAGTTTGGTCAGGTCGGTTTTAAGACCAACCTGAGAATGTGTGGGGGGTGCTTCCCCCACGTTTTTGGTTAAGGAGACTACATTTCTCCTCAACCGTTGTTGCCCCGGAGAATTTGGTGGGGGCATGTTGGTCTTAATGACCGGTATTGGTAGTTTCTTTGCTGCAGGAAGCTGAATCTGCCCGTTTAGTGCAGCAATAAGAGGCGGTAAAAGTTGACGAATAAGCTCGTTCACGTCCACAGAACTTTTTGATGCAGTCGCCGCTTTGGCGTACGATATTCCGGCAATTGGTGTAGAGACTAATACCAGTTTGCGTGCTTCAAAGTATGTCAGTTTGTTTTTAGTCATTATTTCTTTGATAACGAATTCCTCTTCGTATTTCGGAGAATTACGTGATCTTGCGGAGTGCTCTCCTCCGCAATTGACACACGTAATTGGCTGTTCGCATTCGCTACCATCATGCAAAGGTTTTCCACACGCGCAAATTTGCTCCTTGGAACATCGAGCAGCTGTGTGTCCAAACTTCTGACATTTGAAGCAACGGATTTTTGAGGAAGCGTGACAAGTTGTTATTGTTAAACATATAACAACATACCACCATTGCCACTGACAAGCCTCAGGCTTAGTGGCATAATTAAAAATGTTATTATCTATGGGAGGTGGTTTAGTGGGTAGGGCCTCTTTTGAATAAGAGGAGGAGTCCCACACTGCGTCCGTAAAGGATTCCACCTCCAGCAGAAAACAAAAAAAAAAACAAAAAATATTATTATTATTATTATTATTATTATTATTATTATTATTATTATTATTATTATTATTGGGACTCATCTTACAAATACTTTTAAAGATAGGACTAATGCAGTCACTATAATAAATAAATTATTGAAAATTTAAAATATTAAAAATCCCTATAAATTTTTAGAAATAACAATTTTTCAAAACTTAAATCAAAAGTTAATATCGATTAACAAAACGTGTATTCTCAAACAGTAATTAAAAATTAAATTGGCAGTAAACAATTTGATTTCAAAAACTCATGACCCATATAGGAACAACCTTGCAACAAAAAACCCACAAACTATGGATGAAATTAAAATGTTGCTACAAAACGATTTCCAATATTTAAAATATAATTATAACTCTAATTTCAACTCGAATAGTAATACAAATGGGAGACTTAACAATGAATCGTTTAAAAAAATACTACATTCCCTACTGAACCAATAAATTTCCAAAATGAAAATACGAGACCAAACCAAACTTTCTCCTATGTCTGTTCAAATTAGACAGACTTTCTAAAATAAACCGGTATGTCTAGGTCTAGACAAACTAATTATTTTAACCAGCAAAATCAACAACTTGGGGCACAACGACCCAATTATATTGCTGACAAACTTAATAATATAGAGGCTCATGATGAATTACAACACTTTGAAAAAAATAATTTTTTAGAAATTCCACAAGAAATAGAGGTGAAATCCTAAATATATTTCAAAATTTCAGATTCCCGTTTCTAAAAGTTAAAGACTATTTTATATTGATAGACACTGAATCTACAATAAATTTAATTAGTAAAACTTACGTATATAAAAGTAAACATAAATTTAGAATTCATAAAGAAAACTTTAGTTTTAAGATTTTAAATTTTACCTTTATGATTTTCATAATCAATTCAATCTATTATTGAGTCTGTCGGCAATGATTAATTTACAAGTAAAACTTGATTTTAATACAAATATTATTACATTGCAAAATAAGAATTATAAAATGCATTACTTTGAAAATAAAAACCTAACAAACAATATAGTGGAAATTAAACACCAGTGTGGATGGAGCCAAAAAAATAGACTATCGCAAATTAAATGCTAAAACTATAAACAATAAATTTCCTATCTCTAACATTACAGATGCTTTAGATAAATTAGAGAAAACACATACTATACAACATTTGACCTGACATCAGGGTTCCACCAAATCCAAGTACATCCCGATTCCATCCCTAAAACCGCATTTAATACCGACAGCAACTTTTTAGAGGTTGATGAATTATATACTTAAGGATTACATAAATAAGATATGTCTAGTTTATATAGACAATATTATAATTTTGAAAACATCATTACAAGAACATTGCGTTAATATAAGAAATGAATTTTTTAAATTAAAAAAATATAATTTGAAAATAGAGATTGACAAATCGGAATTTATGTGTAAAGAAGTTGCTTACCTTGGACACGTAGTATCAAACAAAGGTGTTAAACCAAACCCCTACAAAAATTGAAGCCGTAAAAAATTTCCCAATACCAAAAACACAACAAAAAAATCAAGCAATTTTTGAGTCTTTTGGGTTACCACCGCAAATTTGGGCTAAATTTTGCTAAGCCAACTAAACCGTTATCAATGTGTTTAAAAAAAAGACAAACGGTAAATTTTCATAATAAAGAATTTAAACAAATTTTTGAAAACTGTAAAACTCTTTTAATAAACGTCCCTATTTTACAATACCCCGATTTTTAAAAACAACTCATTATCACCACCGATGCTAGTAATTATGCTAGGATATGCCTATAGCATATGCATCTGTAGTTTAAATAGTCATGAAATCAGCTACAGTACGATTGAAAAAGAATTATTGTGCTGTCAAATACTTCAGGCCTTATGTTTATGACTCTAAATTTAAAATCCAAACGATCATAGGCCATTAACGTGGTTAATGAGTTTGAAATATCCGAATTTAAAATTGATGCAATGGCGAATAAAGTTAGATGAATATACTTTTAAGAAAGTTTTAATCTCAGTTATGCTGACAATTACATTCTTACATTATAAATAGTAATAAATGCAAAACAAATATTTTAGATCTAGTTTGTTAATGAAAACATTATAATTAAAATTACGTAATCAAATAAATGTTTTTAAAAAGTTATTTATTTAAACATTTTATTTAACTAATACAATGTATAAATAATACTTCAAGGATCTATATTCAGTCCATATAGATCCTTGAAGTATTTCAACATTAACTAAATTTTTTGAGATTTTAGGCTATACCACGTACACCGTATCGAGAACGTTTCTTAATCAATCAATGATGTGGTTAACACAATCAAATCAAATGTTCCACTTAAATCTATCTATAGTTATAAGTTTTTTTATTTAGTGCACTCAAAATATAGCTGATTGTATTGTTAAAAGCGGTATCCGCAGATCTCAATTGTCTAAAGCCATGTTGTGAATCTAATATGTTATGCTTAATGAAAAAAATTAAAACAATAATTTATAACTGGCAGAAAGCTTTTTGACTTGTAATTTTATTTATTATTTAAATCACTTTTATAAAGGTTTATTTAATGCAATTTTTAAACAAGTCAGAGAAACACCATACTCAAATGCTTGGTTCATAATATAAGTAAGTGGTTCCAAAATTTGACCAATGCACCGCACCGCTTTATAATATGTGTAGACTGGTATCCAAATCTGAACTGTTACTGTTAGAAATTTCTTTTGCAATGTAAATTATTTTGTTGTTGTCAACTGCTCATATATTTATATAAATGTATATTTGCTATTTAAATCAACATAGTTTTGGATATAGCTATAGTTTATACTTCAGTGTAAATTTTCTATTAAATTTATTAGAATTTTTAAAAATATTTGTTAAAAATGTCATCAGTTTATTGTTGATTTAGTACTTAGTTATCTTCTGTTATGCTAATTAGTTAATTCTATTTTTGTTTGAATTTGTTTCTTAATAATATGCCACATATTTTTTTTGTTTATTTGATCATTCATTTTATCATAATAAGACTTTTTTGGTTGTAACAATTTGTTTTTATAAAGTTAATTTAGTTCCATAAACATAGATTTAAACATATTATACCTTGACGATAAGTTTTGAAAAGCTGCAGTTTGGTTTTTAAGCTCTGTATTCCATTGTAAGCGATTATGTTTTTTTTACTGTTTTTTAATAGAAAAGAACAAGCATTAAAATGAAACAAAATCTTGTGTATTAAATGATTGTAACACTTTTCTGAACACCGTAAGCTATATAGTTCTTGCCAATTTAGAAAAATTTGTGATTTTTAAATGCTTCTAAATTATGAAAAAGAATGTTAAAAACGCATTGCTAATTGTATTAGTATTAGGCACTGTTATTTAAATTGCTTTATAATTTGACACGCACGAGTTAATTGTGGATGCACCCACATCATTTGTAAAATTATGTTGTTGTAGTGTGTAATAGTTTTAAGAAGAAGATCTTGTAGACATTAACATTCATTAGAGTTGGTTAGGAAATTAACATTGAAATTGCCGCCGATAACAACTTGCTTGTTCGCCGTTATAGATTTTTTTTTCTAAAGCACGATTCAAACATTTAATGATGCTCAAAGTCTCCTTCTAGAGCTCTATAGACTACAATAAACAGTAATTAAAAGTAAAAGTAATTTTTATATTGACTGGGACATAATTCGCATAGGCTCTCTGCAGAAAATATATCAATATCTGTACGCAAGCTTAACTTGATGTTATCTCTGGCATATATGACTATATCACTGTGAATTTAGTTTGTACGGCAAAACATATTTACTAAAGTAAAGTTAGAAGCTTTTAATATTTGCAAATTGTCATGATATATAGAGGTCAAATAATTTGATGCAATATTTTTAAATTATTTTTGAATAAAAATTGAGAGTTTATTGGTTTATTGTTAGAAACTCAACATTGTTTTTTTTGCTCAAAAAATTAATGATGTTTAGATTTAATTTTTTCAACAATTATATTAGTTGTTCCTAAAATTAACTGTAGATATTATTTTTTATCCTTTGCGTCTACACTAGTTTGGAATATTGAATAATATAGCCATAGATATAGTGTCTTTACAACTTGAGCTTAAATTATTTCAGCGGATTATTTCATTACGGGGGAGGCAATTATGTTTGTACTATATACTTGGAAGCTATTTAACACCTCGGTATTGACGAGTGAAAATATTATATAAATATACAATATTTTCACCCTCGAATACTACCTCGAGTTGAGTAGCTTTCAGGTATATAATACAAACATAATTGAAATATTTTGCTGAGCGAGAAAGCCCGAGGTTTGCGATGTAGGCAACGACAAAGACACTTAAGCACAACTATACCGATCATATTTCTTAAATTTGATTTTACAGTTCATATATATTTAAAACTGTGTTGAGAGAACTACAAAACATTCAACCTCATTAATATATTTAAAAACGATTACCGACATTAAAAAATAAAACAAATTTTTTGTTATTGAGTTACAAGTAATTAACTTGCCTATAGGCGGTGTGCGTCAGACTTTATATCTAAAAACATATATGAATACATTTGTTTACTCCAAAACATATCATATCTACTATTCTATAAGCAGATTCTTCAATTGCAACTGTAAGTACTGGTAAAGGCATTTTTAAATATATAACAACATATTTTTAAAACATGATTGATATTAGTTATATTAAAATCTTAACAAAATAATTTCAGCTTTTTTGTACTTTTATGATCTGTGTAAGAGTTTTAACATGCGAGGCATGTTAAAACTTTCAGATAGATCAACAAAAAAGTTTATAAAAAGATATTAAAAACTTTTACAAAAGTTATCTTATTGGGAAAAACTTGTTTACTAAGTATGCTAACATAATCAATACTTTGAGTTTCTTAAATTGTTGTCAGTCTAGAATACGCTTATTCTTTATGGATATAGACACAAACCCCTTGTTGGACCAACAATTTCTTATGCTTTTTCGGACCGCTTATGAAAATCATAAGGCATTTTTTATTTATATTTTATATACCAAACTTTACTTCTACGCAAAACTAGATAATTTATACAAAAAATATATTTTTATAATCTGTATTTATTACATTCAGACATACTTACTACGCAATGGGCTCTATTAAATAGCAACACTGCTAGAGGTAAAGAAGTTTGTCAGTATACTAAAATATCTAAGCTACAAAGGAGTTTCACTAGCGAGATTTCCAATCAGAAAGACAGAAAAAAAACAGAACTAGTCGGGCAGGATGGCACAAAAAATGAACCGGATGGTAGAAAAACAACAAGAAAAAGAATGGCAACATCTTACAGAGCAAAATATTTTCTTACAAATACTTACTATACTATTTTAGAAAATATTTCAATTTAAAAATAGAGTATCATTCATTTATAATGGAACAAGTATTAAAACGGAATTGTACACTATTGAAAACATTAATAAATTACCGTAAAATTGATACCAGTTAATCGGATTGAATAAGTCATTAAAAATTCAAGGAATTCAACATGTGGAAGTAAGATACTTCTGAACCCAAAGTCATGGAAGTTATGGCTCTTATCTAAAAAGTATAAAGATACAAAAAAGAAACTTTTCAACTTAACTAGTGTGAGATCTAGAGCATTTTATATTACCTCTACGAGAAAATCAATTTTGAATTGAAATGGATTTGCAACTTTTGTTTAAGATATTTTCTTGTATCATGTAATTAACTGTGTTTTTAGTGTTCTGTAATTAGCTATACTTATGTCGGAAGTCTTTTTTGATCAATAAATTATTCTATGCAACACTTTAGTTCAGTTTCAGTGAGTGGTTGCTTGTTGAAGTTTAAAGTTATTTTATGTTGGTATGGCGTTAAACCAAAAAAAAAAAACACTTATGTAGTATAAATCCGCTTAAATCGCACCAATTTAAAACACCTCTTCCACTGGGACTCAAAATACAATAATTGGACTAACTAAGGAATGTTAAAAATAAAATACATAGATATTAAAAATGTTTTTATTTGGTATAAGTGGAATTAAAAAAATGTTTTTCTTTATATTATGGTAAAAATTCTAGGACAAGCACTTCATTTACATATGCAATTATATAAAATACACATGACATTTACATCCATCAACAAAACGTTTAATCCAAAAAAATGTACAATTGTATTTTATAATGGAAAATCCCTGAAATTTAAATAGGGCGCCAAAATCAGTCTTGATTCTTGAACGTATCAAATGCAACAGAGAAACATCGAATTTCCATTTTATACAACATGTCCATAGATTAAGTTACATCTACCCTAAATATAAATGTTGATAACTAACAGTTCAAAACACTCAAAACCAGGTTATGAAAGTTGGTAGTATAAACCAACATTTCATATTTTTATAACAGGCTTTATGAGAATCAACTAGAAGGCTGAATTCCCGATCAACGATGCTGCCATCCTTAGGAAAAAGCCGTTGTAAAAGTTATGAAAAAAAATCAGTGATCACTTTTATCTATTTTCAAAGTATGAAAACTGTAAATTTACTAAAAATCACTTAAAAACCATAAAATGTATAGGAGTAGCATAGAAGCTGTAAATACTCGGCAGCTTCTATGCCAAATATTGTTAAGAATTTCAGCAATTTTGTTAGATAAAACGGTTTAAGACTAATAATAATTTGAAAATAAAAAATGATAGATTCTTTATTGCAAAAAAATAATTCAATTCATCGACATTTAACGACACAAACGGTAGTTTTTCTCTAATTAACTTTAACGGTAATTACACCTTATCCGTTGAAAGATTATGGTATTGGTCAGCCTATAATTAGTTATGGGCATAACCGATTTCATAGTATTAGATATTTCAATATTCGGTTATTCAACCCCCGAAATAAAATCATTCAAATATTTATTTTTAAACATAATCAAAAAACAGTTTTTAAAATACATTCATTCTTTAATGAAATTTAAAAAAAGATTTTAAATAGGTTAAAGCAACTGGAGCATTTTTATAAATTAATTACGTGTCTTGACTTGAGTAAATGTAGCTATGATTGAATATACAATTAATAAAATTCCAATTTTATTATAAAATAAATTAGCAATAATTTATTTTTTACTCAAATAAAAACTTAATACTAAATAAATAAAATTATTTAAATAACGCTTTGATACAATTCATGATGTAAACATCTTTTAATAATCAATTTGGAGTCAATTAACGATTCAAGTTTTCTTATCACTAATAATAATAGATTTTATAACATGATTAGAGCACTTTTTATATTAAAAAATATGAGTATTATTTAAATATTCGGATTTCACAATGTAGGTTATAAATTCAAGAGTCAACTCACCAACCGTAAAATATATTTGCATCATGTAGTGTAGTGTTAGCGTACTAGACTACTATTCCAGTGTTCCTCAAACTACCGTTCGTCGTCGACATCTACGGCCCGTCCTCGCGGTCAACAAATAGACCAGAAAAAAATAGTTTTGTTTTACTTTGACGAGCAAAAAAGAAATTTTCTATTGTTCTTTTTTTAATTCAATTTTTCTCTTTTTAATTTAATTTTTTTATGTAATACCTATATAAAATAGATTATCATAGACATTGATAAATATAATATTTATACAAAGTCAAATATCATTGTGCATATCATTCATCAATTCAACGCTAAGAAAATAGTGTATAACACCAGCAGTAGAACGTTTATTTAATGTTTTGACCAGAAATCAATTTCAAAATGTTGACTAAATATTATAATCTGTAGTAAATTTAATTAGAACTGAGAGCGGCATACGGTGTTTCGAGTCGTCAGCGTCGGCCGCGTGCGAAATAAATTTGAGAACTACAGTGCTACCATGGGTCTTTGAAGACGTATTTAGTATAGGTTATAATATTTATACAAAGACAGAAACTTTAGAAAGATCTCAGTACTATCTAGCTAGCTATGTAGATGTTACATGCACGTTTTATAACATAATAATTTTGTTTGGAAACTTTTAATTTGCCTTTTAACAGAAATAGATGAATGTTACATTAAAAGTACCATGTTTTCAATAATACCTTCTTAATTATGCAAAATAAAAGTTGGTATTACCTTCAAATTAATTTTACAATATCACAATGAAATCAAATGTTAAGACTAAGATTTGTAATTAATAGACTGAATTACCATTTAGATAATAAAGTTGGAGTTTAAATTAGGTGGTCTACTATTTCATATTGTAGTCATATTAACACATAAACACGATTTCATTTACAGCGCTTTCACGAACGGTTGCCGCATGATGCACGGATGCATATTGGTATGGATTGAATTAATTATAATACTTAGATACTAGTACAAAAATTTGTCATAAACTCTAACCAAAAAGTAAATTTAACTAGAAAAAATGAAATAAGTATCTTCTTTTAGAAAGAGACTGTGTAGTGTTAGATTGAAATCTGACAACATTCCCAGATGTCTTAACTCTGCAGTAATAATGTTCAGATTAAAATTTGTTTGTACATGTTTCATAAACCTAACTCAGTTATAAATTTGTTTTAAAGTATTAGATCAATCCATGGACACATTATAAATGGAAATTATTATAAATAAGAAAATATTTGGTAAAGTTTAGCAAGGTAAAACTTGAGATTCTGGTAACGGTAACATATGTGTACGCATATTATGGTGGATATTGCTTAATGTTTGATGTATATGTGTAAAACTGGGTCGATCCACCGGTTTTTGTGCCCAACATAATTTCATCACTTCGTAAATTGGAGCTGGTGTGTTTTCAGGACAAAGAAGAACATTTCCAGCTTTCAGGTATCTAACTACTTCTTCATGTGTCATTCCAAAGTATGGCTGTAATGCAAATGAGAAGATTTCCCATAGACATACGCCAAATGCCCATATATCAGATTCTGGTGTATATTTATTGTACAATATACTCTCTAATGGCATCCATCTCACTGGAATGGCATCACGTTCATCACCTTTATAGTAATCCTAAAATAATATATAATATAATATCAATAATTATAAGTAGAAATAGATTACTTGAATATATTAAATATGAGATTGCAATCATCAAACAATGATAAATATTTTAAGAAAGTAAACATTCTTTTCATATTTTTTATTGTTTATTAAAAATTAATTTTGCAAAGCAAGAGAGTATATATGAATATATTAAAAAATTTACTTCATCGTTTTTGTGAACTTGTTTGCTACTGCAAAAGTGGGAAAAACCTCACACATCTGCCAATCAAAATATTGCAAATATGAGTGAAAATAAATTTTTATATAAATTATTATAAACAGACAAATTATTATAATAAAATAATTATAAGTTTTAATTGAAAAAGTAGACACAAAACTAATTAATTCATTGTAATAAAAAAATACTTAAAATTCCCACATTGACAAGATGATCTGTCATATCTAATCTAAAACTTGCAAATTCTTTGTCATATATCAAGTTTTCAGAAAAGCGTCTAGAAAAAACACCCAAATAAAAAAGTAATTAATGGTTTTTGAAAAAAACGCAAAAACGTCAAATAGTAATTTTAAAAAGCTATTTATTTGTTTGACGTCATTGCAATTTATTTTATGGCATTATAGAATTTCAAAAATCAAATGAAAATTTTAGAGAAATTGTTCTAAATTTTGTTTCTGGACAAATTAACTACAGTAAAGCTTCGCTAATCCAAATCAATTAAAACATGGCTTGATCCGAATTATTAAACAATCCGGATTACTGGAACAATAATAAAATAATTAAGCAAAAGTCACATTAAACAATAAATTTTATTACAATGACAATAGATCAAATTTTCAAGAAAAAATTAAACCTCTTAAGAAAAACTCCAATATTTTAGTCTGGCAAATTCCATTGCGCAACTTTTGTATTATTTCTTGCTTTTCGACTAGAGTTTGTTTTGTGGCCGTTTTGGTGCTATGTTGAAATAAACTAAAACTTGGGATTTCTCGTGGTCGGTCCGCCGATCCGGATTAAATTGGTTCGGATTACAAGGTACATAATGTAATTTTGTCCGAATTACAAGAACATACGGATTTAAGCGATTCGAATTAGCGAAGCTTTACTGTACATGCTAAACGTACCTGACACCATTTGATTACTTTACACTGCCTAGAATCTGCAATTCCAGTTGGGCGCCAACATATTTCATTCTATCGTCGCCGTTAATTTGGTGAAACCTTGTAGGAATTTCGCGAAATATTCAAGTTGGATCTAGCTACGTATAAATATTAGTTCGAGAAAAAAAATCGAGAAATAAAAATTTTACCCGAAGAGATAAAAATCTGTATAGAAATTGTTTAAACCTTATTATTCGCAAATAATATTTGAGTTTCACGGTATATTTAAATTTTAGATGCCGATAGCTTTTTTTTGTAGTATTAATGATTTTACTGCATTTAGAGATAAATCTTTATATATGACTAGAAGCCTCCGGCTTTAAACTCTAGAAAAAATATTGGAGTAAGAGGAACTAAGTAACATTCAGAGATGTTAAACCTACTCCAAAAAAATTCTTCAGCTAGCATATTCACTCCGTATTTAAGTTAATTTTAATAAAAAGTAATCAAAGATGTTTTCTTTCTTCATTTTCTTCTGTTAGTTTTATTCAAAATTTAAATAAACTCACTATATCAAGTCCTTTAAGATTTATAAACAATTATTCTCCATAAATTAATGATAATAATTGCAAACTCTACAACTATAATAAAATAAATAAAACTTACCTGAAGATAAATTTTTTGCGATAGGCCAAAATCTGCAATTTTGACAACCATATGTTCATTAATGAGACAATTACGTGTTGCTAAATCTCTATGCACAAATTTCCTATCCGATAAATAAACCATTCCAGCTGCAATTTGCAACGCAACATCTAACAGATCTAAATGACTCAATTGATTATCCTTATAGATTTCCCTATGCTCATCATCAATACTTCGCATTACATAATTGCTGGGTGAGCATTGTCTTAGAAACTCTTTTAGATCTCCTTTTCCCATATATTCAAACAGTAAGCACATTGGCCTTCCAATTGCACACACTCCTAATAATTTTACAATATTCGGATGATCAAACTCCGCTAATAAACAAGCCTCTTTTTCAAAATCATCTTGTAAGTCTTCAGATGCATCGTCTTTTAACATTTTAACAGCTACCATTGTAAATTCCTCACCTGGTACTAAACCAGGTGCTTTGGCTTGAAATACCCTTCCAAAAGCCCCTTGTCCTAAATCCCTAATATAAATTATATCATTTCTGGGGAATTCTAGTAATTCCAATTTTGGGTTTAATTGAGCCCCAGTACGATGATAGGCCATATTACTAGGCAACTTATCTAAATCTATATTAACATCTTGAACACCAGTCGGATTATAACCTAAATTATGTTTGTGAATGCGATGACATAATAAAATTAATAATAAAAATATTAAAACCCCAAATAAACCAATAGCAGATGCAATTATTAAAAAAGTAGGTGATAGGAATCTATCCATGATAACGCCTTCATGAATTCCATCAGCTTGTTTTGAGGAATTGCCGCAGCTTGGAATGTTGCAATGTTGCCATCTAATTGAAGTATTTGTAGTGAAACACCAGGGTGTATGTTCCTCACCACCAGCATTACGGCAGAAATTTTCAGCTTCCTGTAATTCAGGCAAGAAATTCGGAGGTCTTTCGTGTGGATGTGGGTCTTGTGAATCCCAATGTTGACACTCAAATCCATCTTTCGTGACATTCACTTTACCCATGTAAGATCGACCAGTTCCTTTCACACAATCCACTAAAATTATATAAATCTTTATTATATTTGCTCTGTTAATTTATAAATATACTTACTTGTTACTTCTTCTGGTTTTATATCCATAATACCTGCATAGGAACAAGTGGCTACTTTATCTATGATTTCATATTTTGGCAGTTTATCACAATCGGGTAATCTAAAATTTTCCCGAGATTGAAAATATATCCCTCTCTTCTTCTTATCCTCTATTTGAGCCCAATCATTGTAACAAAATTGCTCTTTAACTGCTATACAGTCTTCATAACATAGTGGAAGTGGTGTTGCTGATACACATTTTGGAAATGCATACATGCATAGTAATTTCTGAAATTAAATATGATCATTTTTTTATCAAACAGTATAGACAAAAGAAAAATATTTTTCTGATAATATCATAAGTACCAGTAGTTGTACTACTTGCTTTAATTTTTAAGTAATCTTATTAAAATCTTTAAACAAACAAGAATCAATAAGGTTTATTTCAAATAGCACATGCAAAATTTCTTCTGATTTTACTTAATGTAACCAATAAAAACGTCAATTTATGAATGACATTCGTCTTTTTTTATACTTTATATTTATTAAAAATATTAATGCAATTGTTGAATTTACGCGTTACAACCGTATCCAAACCATGACTAGAAATCGGATTACAATCCATCCAAAACCAGTCAGAAACAATCAAGCGTGTATTAAGAGATATTTATTAAAACGTCCGTGCATTTGCAAAATTTTTTATGTAAATTTAAATATGATGTATGACCACAATTTATTTGTCTGATTTTAAAATGCATAATTTAATTTGTATACAAAATATAAAACAAAAATTTATTTGACTTTTCAGAGTCTTAGTTTAGTGTGTTGCAACTTACACACAGTTTGCATTCAGTCAGATCTAAGTATAAATTTCAACCAACCAGTAATGAAAATTTAATATATAATTACTCGCAAAACTCACAAACCGCCAATCTAAAATGGATTACCTACCTCAACAGACAAAAGCCACCCAGAACCTGGATGCTTTAAAATTGATCAACTCCAACTTCTCGTTCTACGAATAGGTAAAAAAGAGCAACTCAATGGAAAAGATAGCAGAGTAAGCTGTGTATTCATGAAGTAGTCCATGAGAGATGTGACTCAATAAAAGGAAGGCATAAAAGTAGAAGAGGTAGCCAACCCAACCCAACTCAACAAAGCCAAAAAGAGAACCGCTTCTAGTCCATCAAAACAGTCCCAAATAACAAGTCGCATTAATAATTCCATAACTAATGCAGACTATAATAGCCATAATCCAGAAACCATTAATAGTAAAATCCAAAGTTTGTGGATTTGGCAAATTTGTGGAAAATGTGTTTGCAAACCCTAATGAGAATCTAATATTAGGTTTGTTCCAACCAACATCGCTCGGCAGTTTGCAAACTGGTTGCGACTAATACATGGATTATTTTTGCGCAAGCGCCGACTTTGTACTGGTCCCGGACTGAATACAAATTGCTTGTCGGTTGGAACGCGCCACAACCAAGTTTTTGACTAAATTCAAACATGAAATAATAAAACAATTTACTACGTTTTATATCACAAATTTGTGATAAAAACGTAGTAAATTGTTTTATTATTTCATTAACATGAGTAATGAAGTCACAACCATCAATTATATTAAATTCAGTTTTAAAAAGTGAGGTTATGTAATGTAAACAAATATTAAAAACTAAAATTGTTTAACATATTACACCTGACGTTGTGTATCACATTATTCTATTACTATTTTTATACAAATAAATATATAACTAAACAGTTACTCATTTTTAAAAAACTATTTTACAATGAACTTTATTCCTTTATTTTTCACTAAAACTATAATTAAGTTTCAGATAAATAAATTACTGTTATTATCATTAAATTTAAATTCTACTAATTAAATAAATTGCGGTAGATGCGGCAGGAGGTAATTTCAATTTCATTAATTTCAATAGCGGCAACATTTGTACTCTTTGCGCATGACTGGGACGGTTCCGGATTTTTAGTACATGCTTCTGATCGCTGACTGTTTCTGACGGTCCACAACTTGGTTGTGGACGACTTGGGGTCAGGTTGGAACGCCCGACTTCTAGTCAGAGTCATGGTTTGTGTACGGTTGGAACGCGAAAGTTCAACTGCGCACAATCCTGACGGTCCCAAACCGCGTTTGGTGTCGGTTGGAACAAACCTATTATATTTATTGAATCAAAATCTAAAACTAAACATTTTTTCTTAAAATTTAATTTGATAAAAATATTATATATGTATCTTCATTGGCGTCTCCCTGATTTAACTACAAAAAGATATTTTTGCTACTTTTTCATGTTAAAATAATGACAATATTGCAAATACTGTAAAGATATCAAAGTGAAGAAACAGAAAAAATACCAAAAATTTTCTTACGATTGTTCAAACGCTCATGGAATGTATGAGCGGCGCTGTCGCTTAAGTCAAAATTATTCCTAAAAAATCGGTGGAACTTTTATTTTAAAAAAACATTTCGGAAAAGGTTGGCTAGTCGCAATACTTGCCTCATCGGAAAGTTTTGCTATTTGAAACCAAAAAACTTTGAAATTTTTTACTGATGAAAAATGTTTTAACAAAATCAGAGGTAAAAATTTCATATAATATGACTCTTTTAGGCAGATCATATCAAGATAAATTACCACAGGAGCAACTACATCCCCCTACCTCACCCGACAGTGGTATAAGAAGATGTTGCAAAATACTTCCCAAATAGTATAAAAGTTTAGACACTAAAATAAGGTAGAAGCACAGGAAACAATTATGTACTCCTGCTAGTTCTCTACAAATAAGAGCATACAAAAATTAAATTAATTAAAATATAAATAAATACAAATAAAATAGAACAAGGATTGATGTGTCATTGATGATATCCATAAGAGAAAATCCAGTGAGCAGGTAGTAAAATTAAAAAAAAAAAAGATAGCACATGGTACAGATATAATCCCACTGGTGGTTAATAACCGCTTACCCATAGAGTAGACAGATAAGATTGATACTAAATCAAGAAACCGACTAAAACAGATAACAGCAAGGCCTATCAACCCATATGCCTACTAAACTCATTGAATAAGCTCTATGAACACATCCTTAACAGACTAAAGCAAGAAATAGATAAGAGCAGAGGCCTGAGTAAAAACCACCATGTTTGGTTCCAAAGATACTACACTGAACGCACTAGTGCAAAACAACTAGTTCCTCACCCAGCATTAACTTTCCGATGAGAGCAAGCAAAATCTTACGCAAATAGGCGGCGCATATGTATCCAATAGATACTGTGCTATATTTAAGTAATAAAACAGTAATAGTGTATACATTTGCATTTAGTTCTAGTGTTCTATACTATTTAAGTTTAAGGTTCAAAAAGTTATACTTTTAGATCCCATACCTGCATCTTTGCTGTCATTATTTAATAAGTAATTAAACTTCATAGTTTAGACTAAAACACATTTTGAAACTGACATGATAGATTTTCGTGAAATTTTTACTGGACGTAGAGAAATATTTTTACTTTAACTGTATACAGAACGGATTTTTCCAATGTATGTATAGATTGGCGGCCAGTACAGTAAAAGTTTTTTTTTTTACAATTTTCAATTTATTAGTTGTGTTGATCTTACGCATATATTATTAAATATGTTAGGTTATGTTTTTAATTTAATATGTATACTTTTATATGCTGAATACATATTAAATTAAAAACATAACGTAACCAATTTTCAATTTGACTTTTTTCCACTAACCTAACCATCTTGAGCAAATTACGTAACTTTTTCTTGAAATTGGTCTTTGTAAATAAGGTCGCTGTTTAATTTAAAGTGTGTTTTTTTAGATTATTTTTAATTAATTCATTACAGTAAAGCTCCGGTAATCCGATTCGCTTTAATCCGGATGTCCTTGTAGTTCGGACAAAATTAAGAAATGTAATTTTTACATTATGTACCTTGTAATCCGTCCAGATTTAATCGGGATTGGCGGACCGACCACGGTTCTCCTACCTAGCATGCCGGGGATCTCCAGACCAACAAAAAAGAAAAGGGAAAATCCCAAAATTTTTAGTTTATTTCAACATGGCACCAAAACGGCCTCACAAAACAAAAACTCTAGTCGAAAAACAAGAAATAATACAAAAGTTTTCAGACTAAAATATCAGAGTTTTTCTTAACAGATTTAATTTTTTCTTGAAAATTTGTTCTGTCATTATAATAAAAGCTATTGTTTTATTGTGGCTTTTGCATAATTATTTTATTATTGTTCCAGTAATCCGGACTGTTCAATAATTCGGATCAAGCCATGTTTTAATTGATCCGGATTAGCGGAACTTTACTGTATTTCCGTATAGTCGCAGCGACATCCGGTTTCATAATTCTCTTAAGAATCTTTGCCCCCTAGCTGGTAATTTATTTCATTTCTTTTATTTTAAAAACTACATACCCCCTCCACCACCACAAGTTTAAACACAGGTTTTTCAATTGTTATTTGTTCAATTTTCATTTATTTTTCAATTTTTGATAAAATTTTAACTTTTAATTACGCTTCTTTTGACAAAAACCGACCTTGTACTCTTGCCAGCGCCAAAGTTATTTTTTTTGAGGCTTCTGAAGACAATTATTAATTATTTTTGACAGGAAGAAGTCGCGCTTCAAACCAAATTATTTAGAATTTAACAGAGATCATTTTCTTTCCTTAGAATATCTAAACATTCCAATGAGGTCACCAAAACTCATTCAACTAAAAAATTGCGTCCCAAATGTACCCATTAAAGGTACTTTTTGAGAGTGTGCTGGCCAACCCGGACACGTACATAGTATCAAAGCATAGATCCGTTCTGTGTCTACAAATTAATTTTAATAACAATTTTAATTATCTGTACAAATAAATCAGTGACGGTTCGTCAAAATTAAAAAACGCAATTTTTGACAAAAAGTAGTGTTACCCAAAAACCTACTCCTACATTTTTACATTTTTTCAGATAAAGATTTGTGCATAGTCTCATTCGAAAGAAGGAGAGTTTGTGCATCAATAGTTTTTGAATTTAAAAACACTTTAGAAACTCTCTTCCCAACAAACTAGTCCTGCAATGACAGGCAAAAAACGCTTTCCATATGCAAGCCAAAATTTAAATACTAAATACCTAACAAATTAGCCCCACAGGAAAACACTCCTGACAAACTTTTAAGTACTGGAAAATAACTAAAAAACACTCCCCAACAAACTTTTAGGCAAACTAGCAATAAGCAATAAACACTCCATAAGCAATCCTTTATTGAAAAACACTTGACGTTAAACCTGAATACAGTTGTCAACTATTGATACAATAATCAACTGGACACAACTTTTGCTATTTATTACCTCTATTCCAACCTTGTATTGCCTCAACTATTTTAATCCAACCTTTATATTTTTTACCCCCACAAACTTTTCGAGATTCGACTCTGTATAACTTATGTGGATCTAATAAAACAAGGATTTTTCTGCCCCGTTATTGATTCCTATACTAGGTAAATAATATGAATGCCAAAATCTATAAATTTTTATATAACACTTGACATAAAACCCCAAACCCTATATTGGCCATAAATTGTTGAAAAATGTAAAAAAAAAACATAAAATAGCAAAATTTAAATTAAACTATTATAATGTGCAAACTCTATTTTAACATATCAAAAATAGCTAAGTCCGGCCTTGAATCATCAGAATATTTTTAGAAATCACCAACATTTTTTTTAAATGAAAAATCTGGTTATAAGATTAAAAAATGGAAAATTTTTCATAAAATCATCAAAAAATTCTATTCATAGAATGCCGAAAATAGCAAAACCCAGCCATAAAGTAGTACAATATTTTTATATTGTCAGAAAGTACTAAAATTCATCATAAACTGTTAAAACTGTTATTTATAAAGTCAGAAATAGCAAAATTCTGTCTTAAAATATTATGTATTTTATTCATAAAATGTCCAAAATAGCAAAATTTAGCCTTAAAATTTCAAACAGTTGTTAGAAAGCACCAAATAGTCAGAAACTATTAAAAAATGTACAAATTTTTATTGAAATCCAGCTATAAAAATCAAGAAAAAACCAAAACTCTGCATAAACTGTTGAAAAGTGCAAAAATCTTTTAATAAAATGTCAAAAACAGCATATTTCCATGAAATATCAAAATATTGTTAAAAAGCACCAAAATGTGGTCTTTAAAATATTGTCAGAATGCACCAAAATCCAGCCATAAAAATGCAATATTTTTTTATAAAACATCACAAATAGCATTTACTGTTAAAATGTGCAACATTCTATTCATAAAAGATCTAAAATAGTTAAATCCGGTCATAAAACATTAAAATCTTTAAACAGAATCAAAATCCGGCCAAAAAAGGTTGAAAAGTCCATTTTATTCATAAAAAAGATTCAAAATCCGGTCAAAAAAAGCAACATTTTATTTATAAAAAGTCAAAAATGGCAAAATTCTGTTATAAAATATTTAAAAAAAAAACAACCGTTTTTAGGCGGATAAAAACAGTTGATTCTGTTCATAAAATGTCAAAAATAGTAAAATCTCTCCATAAACTGTTAAAAGATCTAAAATAGTTAAATCCGGTCATAAAACATTAAAATCTTTAAACAGAATCAAAATCCGGCCAAAAAAGGTTGAAAAGTCCATTTTATTCATAAAAAAGATTCAAAATCCGGTCAAAAAAAGCAACATTTTATTTATAAAAAGTCAAAAATGGCAAAATTCTGTTATAAAATATTAAAAAAAAACAACCGTTTTTAGGCGGATAAAAACAGTTGATTCTGTTCATAAAATGTCAAAAATAGTAAAATCTCTCCATAAACTGTTATGTGTATAAATTTTCATACAAAATTGCAAAATATTGTTAGAAATCTGGCATAAACTGTTGAAAAGTGCTAAATTATTATTTATGAGATGTCAAAAATAGCAAAATCCAGAATAGACACCAGAGAGCCTGTGTGCTTGTGGGCCGTTCCGCATTGTAAACCCTTACTTACACTGTTAGAAACCAATTTGAAGTACATGCAAAATGATTCAGCTTTACTACAAGGAAAGTTGTCCAAAATACAAGATATTGAAGTAAAATTTGGCAAAATGAGTCTAACAAAACTACTAAGCAGAACTATTTGGAAAGCGCTGCTGCCATTCCTAACTGCTTATTTGTGTGAAGCAAGATTTTCCCGTGATAGCATATCATAAATTGCAAAATAAGTACAGTGTGCACTTTTAATAAAATAATTGCTTACAATCTGTAAGTTTTGCAAACAGAACCACAATTTATAGTATACATTTTCACAAATTGCAGTCTGCACTATTAAAGTTTGTAATAAAACAAAAAAACTTAAAAAAAACAAATTTAAAATTATAATTAAAATAAAATAAACACTAATAGTGGCTGGTATCTAGTAGATATATATATTTTTTTATTATTATAATTGAATAAAACAATATTGGGTGCAGCCATATTAAATTGTACTATCCATAGTAATGATGTGGATGACATAATCAATATGGATAACAAAGAAATCAAATATTTGCTAATAAAAATTAATGTTAATAATAAAAATTTTAAATTGAAGACAAAAATAAAATAGTTTAACATGTGCAGTAAAAAACGTTGAAACGTTTTTTTAAAATACTTCAAAACTGTTTCCACTCTAAATAAAACAAAAATATTGAAGCTTTGATCCATACAATTCAATGATTTTAAAAAAGTGGGAATTAGAGATGGGACAGAAATATTAAATACAAATTTACTCAAGAACAAAACTCCTAAGCAAAAAGTATTAATAATAGCTGACGTAAATGGAAGATATGAAACAAATTTATACATTTTAATTTATCATCAATTAAATATGATATAATAAACATTTTTAACTACTATTTGAATTTTACGGAAAACCCACTGCTTTGAATCAGAAGATACCATTAACAAAACTATTTCAAATGCAACAGTAAAATATAACTTAAATATTATAATCAATTATATCGACAACCTAAAAGCAATAGTCCGTAACTGTAATATCACAAATTTTAAAGGAGACAGACAGTTAATTAAAAACTTTTTATAGCAATTGGAAAATTCACAACTTTTGGCACAGAATCAGAATCAGATCTATAATAAACCGCTAAAATATTAAATTTAAAAATTTTGTAGTTAGACTATTGCTTCTAGGCCGTCAATATAAAAAAGTTTGCAATGAGAAATGTGACAAAACCAGCATCAGTTCTAGTGGTTCCAGTACCCTCTACTTCCAATAATAATAGAACAGAATATATACAATGTATCTATAAATCGTTCTTCTTCAGCAAATCAAACGAGAAATGTGACAAAACCTGCACAAAGCAACTCAATGCCATAATAATGTTTTATAATAACAATGAATCTATTAATCCTTCTTTGTTAGCAAATTCAATGAGAAATGTGACAAAACCTGCACATGTTCTAGCACCCTCTGCTCCAAATAACAAAACACCAAAAAAGCAACTCAGTGCAATAATAATGTTAATTTTTTGTTTTTTTTTAATTGCAAAATTCGTTATTTAGGAATTACTTAATAACAATAATAAATCTATAAATCGTTCTTTATTAACAAATCCAGTTCCCAAAAGAAATCAAACAGGTTAAACACTTTAACTATCATACAACAAAATTTGCAGTGATTAAGCAACAAAACTAATGAATTGGAAATACTTTTGGATACATTAGCAATATTTTATCCTGAATGAAAAAATGAATTACATTAACCAAGGAATATTATATGGGTGCATATTTGGGAAGATCTATATAACAAAAAAGCAATTTCTTAGTCTTAGCACATAACAGTGTTAAAGCAGTCAATATAAATGAAGTAAGCTAAATAAAAATTTAAAAAAAATGTAATGTTCACCTGTATTTATCCAGGACGATACAAGAAGTGCCAACAATGTTGTTATCTTTATAGCAGAGTCTACATGCATATGTGAATTTAGTTTTAAAATATTTAATTAAAGTTTTATATTATAAATCGTATAAGAAATTTTTCATGTGCAATGATTTTAAAATTAATTTTATTGTCAAATTGTTAAATATTACTACTGATTTATTACACTTTTTTTTAAGTGCAACGGCAGCCGGCTTTGAATATATACCTGGAATTAATCACAATATATACTATCAAACCCGCTAATTGAGAAAATAGAAGCACTGTAGGTACTGACAAGGCCTAGCCATATTAAATGTAATTAAAGTTACATAGACACTAATCATGTATTAGAGTAATGTCCTGAATTAATAAACGCCACAATTTCTTAAAATGCTTTGCCAGAGCTGGGGCTCAAACCTGCAACAATTTATGCTCAAAGATTCGAGTTAGGTGCTTCACCTACTTGAGCCACTCTCCAGACACACATATTAGATGCGTTTTGTCTTATACTAACAATAAAGATACTTATGCGTTATAACAATTGCATTGTATTTGTGTAAGCAAAAACAATCAGAAAAACTGTAGGCGCAATTAATAACAATGGCCTATCAGATCTATTAATTTGCAACTGTTTTCTAGAAACAATTGCATATAATATTTATCAGTTTGCATATATCATAACTCAACAGGATTAGACATAACTAAATATAAGTAATGATATTAATAATTAATAACAAAATTTCAATATGATGTAAAAAAAAATAAAAACTAACAGAGAAAAAAAATCCAACAAATGAATAACTGAATGTAACAAAGCTAGAAGCATATAAATAACAAAACAAACAAAACTTTGAGTAATACCAATTTTAACCCCAAATTCATTTTACTTTTATCCAATTAATTATTAGAAAGTGTAACAAATCTTAAAAACACTTGTTCTGCTGGTAATGACAATCTATGCGCAAATTTAACATCATCAAGTCAACAGGTGGATAAAGACTAATGCCCATACTAATAGTCAGAGATTAAATCTCGGATTCATGAATCCAAGATTTATTTTGCTAATCGTTGATTGGTTTTAAGTCAATTCATGGATATCGTGATGGTAAACATAGTTGCGATCGACCAATATATTTTATTACCAAACGTCAGAATTAATATATGACACACTATTAAACAATCTTGGGAGGACCCAAGATTATTTGAATCTAGGATTATATTGATGGTTGCATAGTTTTCATTTCAATTCGAGTATTAGCGAGCAATGCATTGGTCAATCGCGACTAATGATATCTGTGTATTGGCTTAGAGCCAATCAACGATTAACAAAATGAATCTCGGATTCATGAATCCAGGATTAATCCGAGATTTAATCTCTGACTATTAGTACGGGCATAAGTCCTTTAATTACAACATAGAGAAAACACAGACTCCTAAACTAGGTCCAGGTAAAAGTTGTAAAGATAATAACGGTTAATAACTTGATTACACTTATGTTGAAAAATGCAAAAGCATAAGAAAAATAATGTTAACAAAAAAGAGAAAACTATTAGAAGTAGGACATGTTCTAGATTTGTAGATGTAATACCAAAACAGTGATTTTGCAAGCACAGAAAAATCTTGAAGCTTTAACATTTTAGTGGAAATATAAGATACGCTGGCGCCTATAACCCTGCATGTATATTACTTACGTACTATAGCATAATAAAAAGTTATATTTGATTTGAATTGGTAATCAAATTTCATTGGTCATATCAAAATCAACACCAAATTAGGCCACTAATACCTAAAACACCGCTGCTAATTATATTAAAACACACTTAGACTGTATATTCACCATTTATTGCTCAGTAGCATAAATTAAATTACTTCTAATGAGATTTTTTTAGTATACTTAACCCTTTCGCTACAAGATACAAATTTCATATAGATGCCTCGTGTACGTATCCGTACGTATTTTGCACCGCAAGCACATAGCGGCGTATACGTTCTTCACTTCGACAAATTTGTAAGATTTTTCGTAATTGATAAGGTATATATTTTACTGACAACTTATAAAGCAAAATATTTTATTATTATTTAAAAATATATAAAATATATAAAAGAACAAAAATAATGGTGGGCTTTACCACACATGGAGCACAATAAAATAATACATATACATATGCTCCTCATAGCAAAAGGGTTAAAGACAGTGCAAATATTGTAGTTTAGTAAACGTTCTCTAAATCCAGATATTAAAAATTGTTTTGACATTTGAATATTTAAACATCTAACAAAGTTTTATGTTACTGAAACTAACTTATAAATTAGTGAAATATAATTATTTTCTAACTTTGTAACAAACTAAACTATTAGATCTGATAACATATGAATTATATAAGAGGTGAAAAAATAAACATATTAGAGCAAACGTACCTCAGCAGCAGTCCGACAGGGTTCCTTCAATCCAACAATCATCTCGCTCCATAAGCTGGTGGTAATTTTCTCATTATCCCAACCACCAGATGAATGCGAATACCACAGCATTGTAGTACTGTTTGATTCGACAATACGATTGGCACATATTTTTCCATAATATGGGGCGCAATACCCAGCAGAATCATCACCCCTAACATTACATATCACAAAGAGCAGAAAGGATATAATCATTGTTATCATTTTATATATAGTTAATTATTTGTTTAATGTCTTAAACATGACTAGATTGTACCCATACTATAATATCAATCATTTAATCAAAATAAAATTACGCCATAGCTGCCTGACATGTTCCACCAATGATTTACCACGCAGTTTTGCTTTAATTTTTACATTGCAAACATTTAAAAAATGTAAACAATTGGAACTGTCAAAAATATTCTAAATTATTCTAAATAAGGAGCGGTCATGGCGGTCATTATTGAATTCAGCTTGCTGACCAGTGTTACCAATTGAAAATAGTTATTCTCCCCTAACAACTACCACCCCAACAAAATGAAGGTAGTTACATAAGTACAGCAAAATTACCCGATTTGAACCGAATAAAATATTTAAATTTACTCTCAACCAAGTTTTTAATTCAAATTATGTCTAAAGGTTATTTATTAAAAAAAAAACAAAATCTTTAATTAATAGTTTTACTTTGATAAAAACAAATATTGATAGTAAGTATAATCAACCCCGGCGCAAATATTTGTGGAGCCGGATTTAAAATTGACCAAAAAACACTTCAATAAATTATTTACTTAAAGTAGATGACCACTCGATTGATTCGTTTAAAGTCGGTAGTTCCTTTACTCTGGCTATTGAAGTTAAAATATTCTTGCTAAAAGTTTTTTTGATAGTGATATCATTACACCGCTTCCAATGTCCCAGTTCTGCCTAGCAAAATTGATGGCGTTTTCAAATGTGATATTTGAGATTGTCGTGGGTCGCCTCGAGTTTTGACGTTCAACTTTGTACGTCTATCTTAAAACGGCGTTTAGGTTACTACTCGATTGATTCGTTTAAAGTCGGTAGTTCTTTTACTCTGGCCATTAAAGTTAAAATATTTTTGTTAAAAGTTTTTTTGATAGTGATATCATTACACCGCTTCCAATGTCCCAGTTCTGCTTAACAAAATTAATGGTGTTTTTAAATGTGATATTTGAGGTTGGCGTGGGTCGCCCCGAGTTTTAACGTTCAACTTTGTACGTTTATCCTACAATGTAAAAATTCTGAAAAAGCGCGTTGTCAGCCAATTTTACGGTAAATAATCTGTATTTAAAGCGTAGGAAGCTTTCCTGTTTCTTCTAATTCTAATAATAGAATTCATACGCTATACGCGGTTGAACGTAAGATTGGTTGTACCGCTAATGGCGTGGCTACACTAAAGCAAGAAAGCCAGGCGGCACATGCGGCATGGCCGGCCGTAAGCCGCGGGGCTCAGCACGGAAACTCAAGCCGCGCGTGTTTTTGGACTACACTGATGTGGGTTAAATATTGTCGGTAATCACACAATTTCTTGTAAAGTTATTTAGCAGAAAAGGAAGATTAATTAAAGTTACAATAAAACACAAGCGTTCCATAAATTAGGTTTATTATTGTAAAGTTAAATTAATAAAATTATCTATTTTTAGTTTAATTTTACAATAATATCTGCATTTTTTAAGCTTTTATTTTACAATCAATAAAAATTATACCAGTTTTATAACAAAACTTTATTCAAATCCAATTACAAACTGTTGAATTGAATATAAATAAATAATTTTATTAATGCATGCCCAGGTTGCTCTAAATTATCCACATTTGGCCGCACGGAGTTTCTTGCCGCGCGGGTTGTGCGGGCGGCTTTGTTTTTCCGCGAATATATTATAATATTGAAATTTCAAAAAAGTTTTTGAGCAACTTTGCCGGGCAACACGGGCCGCCAGGCAAAGTTGCTTTAGTGTAGCCATTACGTTGCAAAGTAAATCTTTCAAACATATATCAATTACGGACAAATATAAAAATTAAAAAAAAAAAATTGAATCTAATTGGTTAAAAAGAGATACATTTAAAAAAGCTTTACTTAACGAGTCGGCCAAATTAAAAACTTTTACTGAACGCTAAGATAAAAAAAGACTTTTGCAATCCAAAATCTCTTAAATGTCATGTTTTTTTCCAAATAATTTGGCAGCATATTTTTTTATATTTTTTAGGAATTTTCTTTTTATTTGCAAAGGGAAAAAAGCCGGCTTCTACTTCTATAACGTTAAAAGATGTAAAGCAAAGTCAAGCTTGTTCTAAATCTAATTATTTTGTCCGTAAAACAGCGTACTACTAACGTGAGAGTTACATTGACGCAGAAAGCTTACGATACGATTAAATTGGCGGAACAAGGCCTTGCCTGTTCTACAAACCAATTTAATTGACAAAACACTGACTTAGTTTGTGGTTTAAAAGTTAATTTTTCTAATATTTGTGATCTTAAAAAAAGTCAAATTCTGCTCATCAGCAACTTGAAAATAGAAAAATATATTTTTTTTACTGAAACCAAAATAAATAATAACGATCCAGATCGCTTTAATTTAGTAGATTCTAATTATTATTTTGAACATTTGTTTGCTGACCAACAAGGTGTTTGTGCCTACATCCACCAACAACAAACATATTCTAGACTGGCAACGTACAAAATTCAAGGCATCAGTTGTAACAACACATATTTTTTAAAACAAATCTTCTAGATAAAACTATTTTTGTAATAGGCATAAACCGTTCTCCAAATAAAGCAACTAAAAACTTTTTTGATAAAAGTTTTGATAAGCTTCTTCAAGCCAAAATAATTTTGTTATGAAATTTTAATATACATAATCTAAATGGTTATGTCACTTATCTTCTACTACACTATCCGGACAACAAACTACAATTTTTGCTGCTTCTCATAATCTTACCCAACTTATTCAGCAATCCACATATTTTTCTCGTAATGGACTTTTTGGTAAACTAAGGTTATTAGGTATAAAGATAATTAATTTTGTATAAAACAAAATATGCCAGTAGGACTCAATATATTTATTATTAGTTAGAACGTTCTAAATAGATACGTGTACGTTTCGACAACTTCTGTTGTCTTCTTCAGCAGCGATTCCAATCCGTAGATTTCCATTATTTCATTAAAAAAAAGTAATTATATGGTAGGGGATAATTCTGTGGTTGTCAATATTAAATGTAATTGGTTACACGTCCTTCATAAGATTGGGTATAAAGACAATTAATTTTGTATAAAACAAAATATGCCAGTGGGACTCAATATATTTTTTATTAGTTAAAACATTCTAAATAGATACGTGTATGTATCGACAACTTCTGTTGTCTTCTTCAGCAGTGATTCCTATCCGTAGATTTCCATTATTTTATTAAAAAAAGTCATCATGTGGTAGGGGATAATTCTGTCGCTGTCAATATTAAATGTAATTGGTTAGACGTCCTTCATAAGACTGGGTATAAAGATAATTAATTTTGTATAAAACAAAATATGCCAGTAGGACTCAATATATTTTATATTAGTTAAAACATTCTAAATAGATACGTATACGTTTCGACAACTTCTGTTGTCTTTTTCAGTAGTGATTCCAATCCGTAGATTTCTATTATTTTATTTAAAAACAGTCATCATGTGGTAGGGGATAATTCTGTCGCTGTCAATATTAAATGTAATTGGTTAGACGTCCTTCATAAGACTGGGTATAAAGATAATTAATTTTGTATAAAACAAAATATGCCAGTAGGACTCAATATATTTTTTATTAGTTAAAACATTCTAAATAGATACGTGTACGTTTCGACAACTTTTGTTGTCTTTTTCAGCAGTGATTCCAATCCGTAGATTTCCATTATTTCATTTTAAAAAAAGTCATCATGTGGTAGGAGATAATTCTGTGGCTGTCAATATTAAATGTAATTGGTTAGACGTCCTTCATAAGATTGGGTATAAAGACAATTAATTTTGTATAAAACAAAATATGCCAGTGGGACTCAATATATTTTTTATTAGTTAAAACATTCTAAATAGATAAGTGTACGTTTCGACCACTTCTGTTGTCTTCTTCAACAGTGATTCCAATCCGTAGGTTTCCAATATTTTATTAAAAAAAGTCATCATGTGGTAGGGGATAATTCTGTCGCTGTCAATATTAAATGTAATTGGTTAGACGTCCTTCATAAGACTGGGTATAAAGATAATTAATTTTGTATAAAACAAAATATGCCAGTAGGACTCAATATATTTTTTATTAGTTAAAACATTCTAAATAGATAAGTGTACGTTTCGACAACTTCTGTTGTCTTCTTCAACAGTGATTCCAATCCGTAGGTTTTCATTATTTCATTAAAAAAAGTCATCATGTAGTAGGGGATAATTCTGTCGCTGTCAATATTAAATGTAATTGGTTAGACGTCCTTCATAAGACTGGGTATAAAGATAATTAATTTTGTATAAAACAAAATATGCCAGTAGGACTCAATATATTTTTTATTAGTTAAAACATTCTAAATAGATACGTATACGTTTCGACAACTTCTGTTGTCTTTTTCAGTAGTGATTCCAATCCGTAGATTTCTATTATTTTATTTAAAAAGAGTCATCATGTGGTAGGGGATAATTCTGTGGCTGTCAATATTAAATGTAATTGGTTAGACGTCCTTCATAAGACTGGGTATAAAGATAATTAATTTTGTATAAAACAAAATATGCCAGTAGGACTCAATATATTTTTTATTAGTTAAAACATTCTAAATAGATACGTATACGTTTCGACAACTTCTGTTGTCTTTTTCAGTAGTGATTCCAATCCGTAGATTTCTATTATTTTATTTAAAAAGAGTCATCATGTGGTAGGGGATAATTCTGTGGCTGTCAATATTAAATGTAATTGGTTAGACGTCCTTCATAAGACTGGGTATAAAGATAATTAATTTTGTATAAAACAAAATATGCCAGTAGGACTCAATATATTTTTTATTAGTTAAAACATTCTAAATAGATACGTGTACGTTTCGACAACTTTTGTTGTCTTTTTCAGCAGTGATTCCAATCCGTAGATTTCCATTATTTCATTTAAAAAAAAGTCATCATGTGGTAGGGGATAATTCTGTGGCTGTCAATATTAAATGTAATTGGTTAGACGTCCTTCATAAGATTGGGTATAAAGACAATTAATTTTGTATAAAACAAAATATGCCAGTGGGACTCAATATATTTTTTATTAGTTAAAACATTCTAAATAGATACGTGTATGTATCGACAACTTCTGTTGTCTTCTTCAGCAGTGATTCCTATCCGTAGATTTCCATTATTTTATTAAAAAAAGTCATCATGTGGTAGGGGATAATTTTGTGGCTGTCAATATTAAATGTAATTGGTTAGTCGTCCTTCATAAGATTGGGTATAAAGATAATTAATTTTGTATAAAACAAAATATGCCAGTAGGACTCAATATATTTTTTATTAGTTAAAACATTCTAAATAGATAAGTGTACGTTTCGACAACTTCTGTTGTCTTCTTCAACAGTGATTCCAATCCGTAGGTTTTCATTATTTCATTAAAAAAAGTCATCATGTAGTAGGGGATAATTCTGTCGCTGTCAATATTAAATGTAATTGGTTAGACGTCCTTCATAAGACTGGGTATAAAGATAATTAATTTTGTATAAAACAAAATATGCCAGTAGGACTCAATATATTTTTTATTAGTTAAAACATTCTAAATAGATACGTATACGTTTCGACAACTTCTGTTGTCTTTTTCAGTAGTGATTCCAATCCGTAGATTTCTATTATTTTATTTAAAAAGAGTCATCATGTGGTAGGGGATAATTCTGTGGCTGTCAATATTAAATGTAATTGGTTAGACGTCCTTCATAAGGTTGGGTATAAAGATAATTAATTTTGTATAAAACAAAATATGCCAGTAGAACTCAATATATTTTTTATTAGTTAAAACATTCTAAATAAATACGTGTACGTTTCGACAACTTCTGTTGTCTTTTTCAGCAGTGATTCCAATCCGTAGATTTCCATTATTTCATTTTAAAAAAAGTCATCATGTGGTAGGGGATAATTCTGTGGCTGTCAATATTAAATGTAATTGGTTAGACGTCCTTCATAAGGTTGGGTATAAAGATAATTAATTTTGTATAAAACAAAATATGCCAGTAGAACTCAATATATTTTTTATTAGTTAAAACATTCTAAATAGATAAGTGTACGTTTCGACAACTTCTGTTGTCTTCTTCAACAGTGATTCCAATCCGTAGGTTTTCATTATTTCATTAAAAAAAGTCATCATGTAGTAGGGGATAATTCTGTCGCTGTCAATATTAAATGTAATTGGTTAGACGTCCTTCATAAGATTGGGTATAAAGATAATTAATTTTGTATAAAACAAAATATGCCAGTAGGACTCAATATATTTTTTATTAGTTAAAACATTCTAAATAGATACGTATACGTTTCGACAATTTCTGTTGTCTTTTTCAGTAGTGATTCCAATCCGTAGATTTCTATTATTTTATTTAAAAAGAGTCATCATGTGGTAGGGGATAATTCTGTGGCTGTCAATATTAAATGTAATTGGTTAGACGTCCTTCATAAGACTGGGTATAAAGATAATTAATTTTGTATAAAACAAAATATGCCATAGGACTCAATATATTTTTTATTAGTTAAAACATTCTAAATAGATACGTGTACGTTTCGACAACTTTTGTTGTCTTTTTCAGCAGTGATTCCAATCCGTAGATTTCCATTATTTCATTTAAAAAAAAGTCATCATGTGGTAGGGGATAATTCTGTGGCTGTCAATATTAAATGTAATTTGTTAGACGTCCTTTATAAGATTGGGTGTAAAGATAATTAATTTTGTATAAAACAAAATATGCCAGTAGGACTCAATATATTTTTTTTTTAAATAACTAAAACTAATGAAAGTAGAATAAAAATGTGAAAAAACAAGTGAAATTTATTAAACAAAAAAATAATAAAATATAAAAATAATAATAATAAAAATAAATATGTCTTTATTGTACGTTTTTACATTGTCTTAAAAGTCCAACGGCTTTTTAGGTGACTACTAATATAATAATAATATTAATAAATAGTAATTAAAATGTTATATTAATCAATATTATCAATAATATTTAAATTATAATGTTTTTTTCTGCAGCTTGAAAAAATAGTCTTTTGTTAAGGACGCTAGATGCCGGAGCTGATATGTATTGATTTTTTTAAATATTTTTATAAATCCGGCCAGATCCGGTTAGATCCGGTCTTGGATTCGGTTTTAGTCCGGTTCCGGTTTTTTTTGTAGGTGAAGAATCCGGCGATATCACTACATATAATCACTCAAAATAAAAAATTGATTAGAAGATTGACATAAAATGTTTAACAGTATGTTTAATTTTTTTAAAAACAATAAAATATCAAGAGTCGGCGTTCTATAAACTACAATTATAGTTATAACAATAGATGTATTAATCTTAAAATTTGCTTCAAATGTTTTTATTATTGAAAGTTTGTTTATATCATCTCTGGAATTGCTGACTATGTTTTTTTACGCATATAATGCAGCACCACCATGTGTATTTGGTGCACGACAATAACTACTTATTAGTTTAAAATTGTTAACTTTTATTAAATTGATTAGTTTTGATAAAAGCTCACGTTTGATTGGAAAGTCGTTTATATATATTGCATACTCATTTAAAATTGTTATTAATAGTTCCTGAGGCATCAAATCTATTAAAAGCACAGGAACAGTGAAATTTATTATCACATTTAAAACATGATGTGCTGTCTATTAAAACAACTTCAAGTTTACATTTTGTACAGTTATGCATTTTTAAGCGCTCCCGAATAGAAGTTACACCACTCCCTATACCTTATTTTTTGCCCTATTTCCTACACTAGCATTATTCTCTTTTTTTCTCAACTCTCAACCTCGTGATGGCGTATGTTCCGTTTGAAAAATGTTTAGTCAATTCCGTCAACTTATTTTCCTTAAGCAGTTCTCTCTTTTCCCTCTTTATTTCCGCAATTTTGGTTGGTACTAATGTTTTAGTATATGTTCTTTTCTTGTCTCTTTGTTTATTTTCCATTCCTTGGTAAGCATAGTTGTTTTCTTTTTATTACTTTTTTTAATATTTTTTTGCTTCCATTTAGCTTCTTGCTCCTTTTTCCATTGTCTTCTGTGACTTTTAATTTGTGTGTTTTCTTCCATTTTGGTTTACCTAAATCTTAAAGCTTTAAATTTTTTTATCTTTTTCTTCAGTACTGTCGTTGCATAGTTTCTTAGTGCTTTTCATTTGTTTTTGTCACTCAGGTATATTTTAATAATTGTAGATTTCTCTATTTTGTTTTCCAATACTTTTTTTAGCGTTTTCCTATCTTTCTCTCACGCTTTGCACTCTATTAGCGTATGAGTAGAGGAACTAAGCGGGGACTCACGCAATTTCTTATGGGCATTTACAAGGGGTCCAAAATCTGCCTACGGCCGCCATCTTGGATTTTGGACATCCGGTTGGGGACGTGTCAAAGGAAGTGGGCGCTGGGGGTGACCTTGGGATTTCGGAGATCCGGTTGGGGACGGCCATCTGGGCATGTGAAAGGAAGTGGGCGCCGGCTGTGGCGCCCTTCTGTGCGCAAAGTGTGCAGTACCGCCATAAGAGTGTGTGAGTGCGAGGGGTGTGCGAAAACTCGGAAAGAGTGGGATGGAGAATGAGTGCACGTCAGCGCCGCGGTGGCAGAAAAAGTAAGATGGGATGGATGACGTAATAGAAATTTTACACGAGACATGTCAAAAATTTTAATTGTGGTAAGTCATCGATTTTTGCAATCGGCCTCCCTACTTTACCGACATTTGGCGAGAAATTCAAATATTTCGCAATTGGCTTCCCTGCTTTACCGACATTTTGGTGCAAAATTCAATTGTGGTGAGTTGCGCATATGACCAAAAATCAAACCGGCCATAAGGACGGAAGTAGTGTAAAATCAAAGCTAAAAGGGCATAACGGGTGAGGGTGGGTGCCCAAAACGGTACTATGATGTAAAGGGTGGAAGATCTCAGACGGGGTACTTGTAAACTACTATGTGATCGGAAAGCCAAAAGGGCCTAGGGGTGGAAGAGCTCGGGGGTAGAAAAATCAAATCCAGGGTCAGAACGGCTCTATCATGCACCCTAAGAGAGTTACCGCTCGGCCGCCGCTCTCACAGTAGGTGACGTCATCGCTCGACGTAAAATGTGTTGCGCAAAACCTGATGCGCGTTCGATACCAAAACGGCAGCAGCAGGCAACTCAAACACCGGGACCCAGCAGCATATTTAAAAGATTGTGAAATTTTGTTTGAAAAACGGATAAGACTAGCGTTGAAAAAGGACACGTTTTTTAAAATAAATGCATTGTTTCTTGCCCTCTACCGGCTAAACGAGACAATTTTGGATATAACTAAGTCGGCTTAGATCGACCTATTTTGACGTCAGGAGTCTGTCGTCAAACGTTGTACACGTATTTTCCGGACACCCTGTATAAATATATATATATATATATGTTAATAAATCATATATATATATATATATTAATAAAAAGATTGGCTGAAAGACCACGGTCGATAGCCAGTTTAACAAGAGTGCTATTGTAATTACCTGTTTGATTAATTTTTCTTTTATGTATGTAATTTTTTGTTAAATAAATATGACTAATAATAATAAATAGATAATACCAAAAGGGCACTATGCTATGGTGTGTTGTGTACGGTGGGGTAAAAGGGGCTAAGAAAAAGTAACTAGTGAAGGATGACGTTATGGTCGCAAGGGCATAACAAATAATTGAAGTTTTGCAGGTTGAAACTTTTCAAAAAATATTAATTGAGATGACGTAATGTTCAACTGATAATAGGTTTTGAACAGAAAGTGTGTTATGAAAAAAAATTCACATGTAAAGACAAAACAAAAATTGCTGACTGAATAGGTTTTGGAAATAGGTTATAAGAAAAAAAGTTGCATGTTGAGACTTGTCGAAAAAAGTTTTTAAACATTATCTATAACGTAATATTAAATAAATTAAAAAAAAAAAACATTACCGTAGTGCCAACCTCTCTTACAAAAGCAAAACAAGCAAAGCATGTAAACTTCCTCTTAATTCAAGATAGATACGATATTGAAGATTGCCAAACAGACGATGGCTGCAAAACTTATTATTACTACGTCTGGATAAAAAATTTGCAAGACTGGTGTCAAATCAATCGGACAAAAATAAATACAAAAAGTACTTTTGTGATTGGTGTCTTCCACAACGAAGAGAAGTTAGAAAAACATCTAGAAGACTGCGAACAGATAAATGAATATAAGGTGACTTTTAAAAAGAAAGGAAAAATTCAATTTCAAAATTTTGGAAACATAGAAAGATGTCCATTTATAGTATACACAGATTTTGAAAGCATATTAAATCCAATTAACATTAAAATGGAAGACAGGAGCACCAAGTACCAGCTGCACGAAGCACATAGCGTGGGCTATTATTTTAAATGTACCTATGACGACACTGTATCCTTCTACCGTAGTTATAAAAGACCCAATTGCGCCGAATGGTTTGCAGATCAATTGAAGCAGCTAGCTGAAGATGAGGAGACGTATGGCTATCTTGGTCATTTCAAAGACTTTGTTGTACGAGTTCTACTACAAGTACATAAAAAACAAGTACGAAGACAATGCTCGACTCTGTTACACCAACACCGACTCCCTTATTTATGAGGTGGCTGAAGTTAGCGTTGGTTTTGTATTTGCCTTAGCGTTGCTTTTTGTTCGGGTACGTCTGTTCTTGGTTCATGCGTTAGCGTGCGTTACAGCTGCTCAGCAAAATAATGTTTAATAGGAAAACTAGGCAACTTATGATGCACAAACTAATGTTTGCTCTCTCGCATTCATGCCTCACGTGTTTTATTCTTCTCTCACAATTACATTCTTACATTTTATGAGCCAAAGATATTAGAATTAATGAAGCGCTCATTTTGATTAAAACAATCACGGTATCGTTATTAACAAACAATTGATTTTTAAATTAGTACCATTTGTTTCTAAACAAAATGATAGATGCAATCAGAAATAGAAAATATTCAATCAGTCGATATTTACAGATATTTTAATTAATCGAGCCGTCTTAATTAAATTGATCATAAAATTGTTATAAGAAAAAACATCATTTTTAAACTTGCATCATTTATTTGCTTTTAGTTAAGGAAGTGATAGAATCAATCAAAAATTAAAAATTTATGGGTCGTAGGTATTTATAGACAATTTAATTAATCGAGCGAATTGATTAATTTTGTTCATAAAAACGTTATAAGAAAAAACATAATTTTTAAATTTGCATCATTTGTTTGTTAGTGGTTAAGAAAGTGAGAGAATCAATCAAAAATTAAAAATTTATGGGTCGTCGGTATTTATAGACAATTTAAATAATCGAGCGCCTTGATTAATTTTGATTATAAAAACGTTATTAGAAAAAACCTTCTTTTTAAATTTGCATCATTTGTTTTTTTAGTGGTTAAGGAAGTGATAGAATCAATCAAAAATTAAAAATCTATGGGTCGTCGGTATTTATAGACAATTTAATTAATTGAGCGCCTTGATTAATTTTGATCATAAAAACGTTATAAGAAAAAACATTCTTTTTAAATTTGCATCATTTGTTTGTTAGTGGTTAAGGAAGTGATAGAATCAATCAAAAATTAAAAATTTATGGGTCGTCGGTATTTATAGACAATTTAATTAATCGAGCGCCTTGATTAATTTTGATCATAAAAACGTTATTAGAAAAAGCCTTCTTTTTAAATTTGCATCATTTGTTTGTTAGTGGTTAAGGAAGTGATAGAATCAATCAAAAATTAAAAATGTATTGGTCGTCGGTATTTATAGACAATTTAATGAATCGAGCGCCTTGATTAATTTTGATCATAAAAACGTTATAAGAAAAAACATCATTTTTAAATTTGCACCATTTGTTTGTTACTGGTTAAGAAAGTGATAGAATCAATCAAAAATTAAAAATGTATGGGTCGTCGGTATTTATAGACAATTTAATTAATCGAGCGCGCCTTGATTAATTTTGATCATAAAAACGTTATAAGAAAAAACATTATTTTTAAATTTGCATCATTTGTTTGTTAGTGGTTAAAAAAGTAAGAGAATCAATCAAAAATTGAAAATGTATGGGTCGTCGGTATTTATAGACAATTTAATTAATCGAGCGCATTGATTAATTTTGATCATAAAAACGTTATTAGAAAAAACATTCTTTTTAAATTTGCATCATTTGTTTGTTAGTGGTTAAGGAAGTGATAGAATCAATCAAAAATTAAAAATTTATGGGTCGTCGGTATTTATAGACAATTTAATTAATCGAGCGCTCCTTGATTAATTTTGATCATAAAAACGTTATAAGAAAAAACATCATTTTTAAATTTGCATCATTTGTTTGATAGTGGTTAAGAAAGTGAGAGAATCAATCAAAAATTGAAAATTTATGGGTCATCGGTATTTATAGACAATTTAATTAATCGAGCGCCTTGATTAATTTTGATCATAAAAACGTTATAAGAAAAAAACATCATTTTTAAATTTGCATCATTTGTTTGTTAGTGGTTAAGAAAGTGAGAGAATCAATCAAAAATTGAAAATTTATGGGTCGTCGGTATTTATAGACAATTTAATTAATTGAGCGCGCCTTGATTAATTTTGATCATAAAAACGTTATAAGAAAAAACATCATTTTTAAAATTGCATCATTTGTTTGTTAGTGGTTAAGAAAGTAAGAGAATCAATCAAAAATTGAAAATTTATGGGTCGTTGGTATTTATAGACAATTTAATTAATCGAGCGCCTTGATTAATTTTGATCATAAAAACGTTATAAGAAAAAACTTAATTTTTAAATTTGCATCATTTGTTTGTTAGTGGTTAAGAAAGTGAGAGAATCAATCAAAAATTGAAAATTTGTTGGTCGTCGGTATTTATAGACAATTTAATTAATCGAGCGCGCCTTGATTAATTTTGATCATAAAAACGTTAAAAGTTAAATTTTTAATTTTTGATTGATTCTATCACTTCCTTAACCAAAAGCAAACAAATGATGCAAGTTTAAAAATGATGTTTTTTCTTATAACAATTTTATGATCAATTTAATTAAGTCGGCTCGATTAATTAAAATGTCTGTAAATATCGACTGATTGAAAATTTTCTATTTCTGATTGCATCTATCATTTTGTTAGAAACATATGGTAGTAATTTAAAAATCAATTGTTTGTTAATAACGATACTGTGATTGTTTTAATCAAAATGCGCTTCATTAATTCTAATATCTTTGGCTCATAAAATGTAAGAATGCAATTGTGAGAGAAGAATAAAACACGTGAGGCATGAATGCGAGAGAGCAAACATTAGTTTGTGCATCATAAGTTGCCTAGTTTTCCTATTAAACCTTATTTTGCTGAGCAGCTGTAACGCACGCTAATGCATGAACCAAGAACAGACGTACCCGAACAAAAAGCAACGCTAAGGCAAATACAAAACCAACGCTAACTTCAGCCACCTTATAAATAAGGGACTCAGTGTTGGTGTAACAGAGTCGAGCATTGTCTTCGTACTTGTTTTTTTATGTACTTGTAGTAGAACTCGTACAACAAAGTCTTTGAAATGTCCAGGATAGCCATACGTCTCCACATCTTCGGCTAGCTGCTTAAATTGTTCTGCAAACCATTCGGCGCAATTGGGTCTTCTATAACTACGGTAGAAGGATACAGTGTCGTCATAGGTACATTTAAAATAATAGCCCACGCTATGTGCTTCGTGCAGCTGGTACTTGGTGCTCCTGTCTTCCATTTTAATGTTAATTGGATTTAATATGCTTTCAAAATCTGTGTATACTATAAATGGACATATTTCTATGTTTCCAAAATTTTGAAATTGAATTTTTCCTTTCTTTTTAAAAGTCACCTTATATTCATTTATCTGTTCGCAGTCTTCTAGATGTTTTTCTAACTTCTCTTTGTTGTGGAAGACACCAATCACAAAAGTACTTTTTGTATTTATTTTTGTCCGATTGATTTGACACCAGTCTTGCAAATTTTTAATCCAGACGTAGTAATAATAAGTTTTGCAGCCATCGTCTGTTTGGCTATCTTCAATATCGTATCTATCTTGAATTAAGAGGAAGTTTTCATGCTTTGCTTGTTTTGCTTTTGTAAGAGAGGTTGGCACTACGGTAATGTTTTTTTTTTTTAATTTATTTAATATTACGTTATAGATAATGTTTAAAAACTTTTTTCGACAAGTCTCAACATGCAACTTTTTTTCTTATAACCTATTTCCAAAACCTATTCAGTCAGCAATTTTTGTTTTGTCTTTACATGTGAATTTTTTTTCATAACACACTTTCTGTTCAAAACCTATTATCAGTTGAACATTACGTCATCTCAATTAATATTTTTTGAAAAGTTTCAACCTGCAAAACTTCAATTATTTGTTATGCCCTTGCGACCATGACGTCATCCTTCACTAGTTACTTTTTCTTAGCCCCTTTTACCCCACCGTACACAACACACCATAGCATAGAGCCCTTTTGGTATTATCTATTTATTATTATTAGTCATATTTATTTAACAAAAAATTACATACATAAAAGAAAAATTATTAAGAATTATTTCTAGTGCCTCCTGCAACACCGTCTTGTAGGCCTTGCAGATCTTTAACAAACTTGCTCTTATAGCTCCTCTTACTTTTTTTTTGTTTTTTTTGTCTTCAAAGCTTCTCCCCATGTTTCTGCGGCTACAATAGTTTAGTTTTAGCCGCAGTTGCTATTAGCTTTCTTGCCCCTTTTCCTGGTCTTTCTTTGTTTGGTATAAGCATACTAAGCATTCTTTCCATTTTGTTTGTTTCTCTTTCCGTTTTTTTATCCTGTTCATTTCATTTCTTTGCTTCAAATGTAACTCTAACGTATTTAATTTTTTACTTATGGTTATTATTTGTTCACTTATCTGTGTTTTTTCATTTCTCCTGTTCTATCACTTTATCATCTCCAATTGCCAACTTTAACTTTTTGTTTAGTACTTTTATGTATATCGTGGGCAGACTGCCAAAAGTGACCAAGTCACTTTTTCATGATTTTAAGCAAATATGTCCAAGTGAGTAGTAAGATGTTGCCGATTATATAGAAAAAGTGTCCAAGTTAATATCATGACAATTAGATGCGCCACACACATAAAACAGTTTTGACCAAGTCACAGTGTTCAGGTTCTATACAAGCAAAAGTGATCATATTGACTTGGTCAATTAATGTACTTTAACTAAAGCATATCAGCAATCAGCAATAATTGACTATCACGACTTTTTTATTCTCTCTTGTGTTGTAAGCAAAGAACCTGTCTGTAGAAAAATTCGATCTGGAGCAGGTGCACAAAAAACTAGCAGCAGGTACTATTATTTTTTGAAGGAGGGCACAAAAGTTCGAGTTTGTTAGTTATTCTTTTTACGTACTTTGTGTATAAGCCATGGACCAGTAGATAACGCCTTTTCTGGGGCAAATGCAAATGGAATATTTGATAGAAGTGACAAATGTGGTACACGTGAGCCTGTGAATAAAACCAAACCAGAAAACATAGAATCAATCAATGATCACATAAAAAGTTTTCCTACAATGGCCTCTCATTATTGTAGAGCATCAACGAATCGAGAGTATTTAGATCCTAATTTATCTATCGCAAAAATGTACGCCTTATATGCAGAAGATTGTAAGAAGGCTGGTAAGGAATATGCATTACAAATAACTTACCGCCGCGAATTTGGTAATAATTTTAACTTGTCCTTCTTTAAGCCTAAAAAGGATCAGTGTTTGATATGTACGAACTATATGAAGACAAAATCAGCTGATTTAGAAGAAAACTATCAGTCTCATATTCAAAGAAGAGACGAAGCAAATGCAGCAAAAAAAGCAGATAAGGAGCGTGCACTGAATGATGCTAGTTTTGTAAGCGTAACATTTGATTTACAAAGTTTTTTGCAAATACCATCTTCAGATGTCTCGCTAATGTATTATAGCAGAAAGCTATGTGCGTACAATCTAACAATTTATGAAGCAGCTTCGCAAAATGCTCATTGCTACACGTGGACCGAAATAAATGGTCAGAGAGGCAGTTCAGAAATAGGCACATGTCTGATTCAATGGATACAAAATTTGCCACCAATTATCAGTGAAATAAGTTTGTTCTCGGATACATGTAGTGGGCAAAATAGGAACCAGTTTATTGCAGCGCTATTAATGTTCATAGTACAAAACAGCAATTTAAATATTATACAGCACAATTTTTTAGAGAGTGGCCATTCCTACATGGAAGTAGATTCCATGCATAGTGCAATTGAAAATGCGAAAAAAAATGTTCCAGTATATACTATGCATGACTGGTTAAACATTCCTTCTGAATTTCATGGCTGGTATCAGTCTATAACAGCATGTGGTAAAAAGAAAGATGTAGCTCCAGAGCCATCACTATGGTCTGATTCTGATTCGGATTAATGATCGTATACGGTACCGCATTTCCATTATTTTTATTTTATCCAATAATTTCTTTTTGTATTTAGCATTACATTGTATTTAGCATTACATTGTAAAGAAATAAAATAAGTAATATTAATTTCTTTGTATTTTTTATTGAATAAATATTCCCGATAATTTGACCAAGACAGAAAAATTTCTAAATTAGTACATGTAAAAATGACCAAGTCATTTTTTTTTTTTTGAAACCAGAACACATAAACACGTTTTGAAGAGTTATTGTAAATCAGTAAAAACATATTTAATATCTTGATAAAAAAAATGTTGCAGTATTTTTCCTATATTCTGAAAAAAAAAATAGTATGAAAAAACGAGAATTTTCAACTTCAATTATCTAGAAACTATGATTATTGACTTGGTCACTTTTGGCAGTATGCCCACGATATATCTCTACCTATCAAAGCCACGTCATTTGCAAATGCCGATATTGTCACTCCTTCTGGCAGCCGCATCCTGAGTAGCTGGTTATAAACTCAATTCCATAGTTTAGGACCTAGTGCAGAACTCTGTTGTACCTTTTTAGTCAGCCTAAGTTTTCATTTTTGGTTAGTAGGTTTCTCTCCTGAAGGTAGCTCCATATTATCTTGATAGTTTTATTTGTTAGCTCTTTTTTTTTGCTGCTTTTATAATTGCTTCCCATGGTATGCTGTTGAACGCATTTTGTATATCTAGCGCCATTACAACACAGTGTTGTTTTTTTCTGTATGGTCTACTGTTTGCTTTTTTTGCTATGGTTTTTACCTTTTCAATGGCTCCTAGAGTCGTTTTTTTGTAAATCTATTATGTTCCTGTTCCCATCTTCTTTATTCTTCTATTTCTTGTTCTCACAATAACTTTTTCCATAATTTTTGTTAACGTGTTGATTAGGCAGATTGGTCTATACGTTGTTGTTTTGCCTGTTTTCTTCTTTTTCTCAATTAGTACTAGGTTTGCATTCTTCCAAAAAGCCGGAAAAATTTCTTCCTTCAGACATCTGTTTATTATTTGTTATCTCTATCTCATTTCCCTCTAGCGCTGCCTTCACTATCTTCGTTGTTGTTTTGTATGGACCTCGTGTCTTATTATTAGATAGTTCTATAATCTGTTTTATTTTTTTTACTGTTGCAAGTACTGTTTTTGCTGGTTTTTCTACCATTCCTCCAAAGGAAAATAATTTTTCAATGATTACTACTTCTCTTCTTTCTATCATTTCATTCATTTCTTTCCATCAATTTTTTTACTGTCCTTGATTCAGTCATTTTTCAGTTCTTTTTTAGTTTCATCAGAATCTTTTCCCCTTCTTCTTTGTTTTTTGTTCTTTCTTGCTGTTTGTATTGCTTTCTTCCTGTTTTCCTTGACCTCTTTGCACCACCAGTAACGTACCTCTTCTTTCTCTTTCTCTGTATCTGGGAATTGATTTGTCCGCTGCCTTTTTTAACTTTTCCGAATACTTTTTGCATCTCTCCTCTATGTTCTTGTTTTCAGTCATTTCCTCTGCTTCTATAACTCTATTTATTCTTTTTTTGTCCATCTTTCTTAGGTTTTATTTTCTTTCTCTTTTGTCTTCTTTTTCCCTTTTTCCGTTTGTGCTGTATTGTATGTACTTATGTAAACTCAGCGATTTTTCTTTAGTCACTGTCCAGCCGTTTCCTATGTTGCTATGGTAATGTAAATGTATGATTTAGATCTTCTTCTTACAAACGTTGGTTTATCTTCTTGGTTGCATACTGTAAGAGTTATGGCTATAATATCCTCAAGAATCCTGTCGCGCTTGGTCCGTCCCCATTTTGGCAATTTTGCGTTGAAATCGCTTTCTATCAAATATTTTTTGTTCTTTTGTTTCCTTAAGCTGTGTTCTAGTTCTTTTATCCACTCCTGATAATATTCCATATTGCAGTTTGGACTGTTGTAACAACTCTCTCTCTCAAACCTCTTATATCGGCCCACACTATTCCCTCTTTGTGTGTTCCCCATCTTTCTACTTTATCTTTACTTTACTTACCCCTTGCTAAGATAGCTGCGTCTAAGTTCTTATCTTTTATCCACTTCCCACTTAGTTTGTTTTTATTTGGTTTTCACTCACTATTACTATGTTTATTTTTCCTCTTACCGCTGTTGACATCAGAAAGTCTTGCGCCTATCTTCTTCTGCCTATATTTGTTTGGATGATCATATTATTCTTAAAACGTGTGCAAATGAATTAAGTTCCATTTTGACTAAAATATTTGCTTTATTGTACAAAAAAAAACATTTTTAAATTAAAAAGTTGCAAATGTTCAACCTGTATCTAAAAAGAGAAACAAGTCTAATTCTTCAAATTATAGACCAATTGCATTATTCTCCAATCTGTCTAAAAATTAAAAAATATATTAGTTTCTACATTGTCAAGTTCATAAAATAAAATAACTTTATCTCAGATACTTGCAGCGCCGTAGGTAGCGCTTCGCAGGCATTTTTAGTCCCTAAATGTCATGCAAAAAGATTCAAAAATGAGTTTATCACAACTTGGAAGAAGAGAGAGGTAAAAATAAAATATAAAGTACACAATTTTGACTCTATGGCAATAGTTTTCTCGACAATAGAAAAACTATAGTTAAAATTGATAGTTTTAAATTAAAGTTTTGCAGATAATAGAACTCTGTTTTACAGGGTGATTATAAATGTTTGGGATTATGTAACCATCTAATGTACGTTTGTGCCGCTCTAGTGAAAATACGTAAATAAAGTTGCCTAACTTTGCTTGCTTCACAGCTGTCAAAGTTGGATTGTCAAAACAAATAGTATAGTGAACAATTTTAAAAAGGCGGCATATTTAAAGTGATTACATAATGCCATTCATTTATAAACTCCCTGTACTTTATACTTTCCAAAAACCAAATCGACAAATATGGCGGAGCGTCTTGAATTTTTTAGGTTAGAATCTGTAGCATTTATAAACAAAAACTTCAAAACAATATTTGAATAGGGCATTCTCAATATGGTCAATTTTAACTCTAAAAACAACTCAACTTTTTACTGTATCTTTTTTATTGCGCGTTTTACAGCTATTTAAGATTGCTCCAGAAGTCTTATGACTTGTTTGAAGGGGGTTGATGGGTCCAACGGCTTATTAGGTGACTTCCGAATCACCCCGGAGGATAAAAAGCATGTTATTATTTTAGTCATATTTGGGGATCAAACCCCGGACTGTTAGCGTGCTACGCTAACGCTCTATAACTGAGCCATCTCACCGACAAATCAAAATCAAAATCTGAGATAAATCTTTTTCAATTTGTCTTCTCTGAAACAACCATGTTGTTGACATAGCTTTAAAAGTATCTAGAAAACTAACTAGTTTTTTATTTTTGTTCAACTTTTGCATATATATAAAACTTAAATTTGTCTTTGTATTGAATACTGTTTTCAAGTATGGGCAGGAGCACCGGAAACTACACTATCTCTTCTAAACTCTATTCAAAAGAAGATAATCCGATCATACAAAATTTATCTGCTATTGTATTAAACAATTGGTTGAACAAGTTGTATGTAGAATGATAGTCGGTTACTGTCTGCTCATTTACAATTAACAAAATTTCTTGTTGTCTATTGAAAACATTTTTATTAATCATTTGCCATGCAGTTTTTGGTCATAGCACATAGAATAGTTTTACGGTAGATTTGATTATATTTTTTTATAACATTCAATAACAAGATTACCACTTTTAGACCAATAGATATTCAACTATTCCCCTTTGAGGGGGACAGTCCCCCTTTGAAGACGACCGTCCCCCCAATAAAAATGTCCCCCCAACTGTGCCCCTATCAGCGTAAGCGTCCCAGTCATCTTTTTTGCGCAAAATTTAAAAAATCCAGCAAACGCTGCGGCAAGAGTGGGTGCCATTTTCGAATGTTACAGACGCTATAACCACTCCGACATTTATATCGGAAGAATTGCTATGTTGCTAAATGTTTCTAATGTCACATACGGTTTTGCCATGATCTGCTTGAATGCCTGAATGTTAACATACATAACTTGCCAAATTTTTGTATTGTTTTTGTTAATTTATTTTTTTGTTTTTTGGTATTAAAAGTAGTTTAATTTACAACTTTTTTTTCTATGTTTATCAATTGATTTTTAAAATGTATTGTTAATTTGCTAGACAAAAATTTGGTTGTTATCTTTGTCACCTACCCGAGGAATTAAATGCCGCGCTCTTCCAACTCACCTATTCTTTCCTGGATGATCAATTCGCTTATTAAAAAACCAAATTTCTGTCTGGCAAATTAACAGTATATTTTTTTATTATGGAATTACAATATATTAAATTGCCCGACATTTTAAATTGTTTTTAAAACTATTATTTTTTAATTATTTAAATTGTGTCGGGCACGATGTTAACAATGGCAAAATTGACTGGCAAGATAGATTTGGAATGGTAAAGTGACATAGAAAATTATGAATTTTCTTTTTGTCTTAAAATGTTTTTAAAATGCTTAATTTTCACCTCTTCATGGAGGTTGCGCTACCAGGTTTACGCAACCGCTCCCAGCTGCCAGACGCGGCGCGTCCCAACCTATCGTCAATTAGGATGGAAAATATTTAAAAACTAGCCGAACTAAAATGGTTTCTCAAAAAGGTTGCTAGCTTTTTTACTATTTAGACGTGAGAAGGTTAGACACAGATGGGATTGACTTATGAGGGTTAAAAATGGAAAACGGTTTAAGTGCTTTGACTTTAGCAGAGTATGCTAATGCTGGGTTGCACCAACATCGGTCGGTTCGAACCGTGCGTTAATTTGTTTTTATAAAGTTGCTTGTTTCGTGGTGTAGTGGGTATCATACCCGCTTAGCACACGGAAGGTCCCGATTCGATACCAGGCAAAAACAAACTTTTTTTTTCAATTATGGTTTTTAAATATTTATTTATTTTAATTTTAAGTTATTATCACTCATTTACCTCAAATTTTATATTTTTATATATATTTTCAGATAATTTCAATATATATAATATATTCATGATATACCTATGTATATTCAACTGTTGGGGATGTCTTGATTGCAAATTAATTGAATTAAATTAAGATGTAACGTTATTCCTTGTATTAATTTGTTTTGTGTTTGTTAGGTTACATCATCCGAAACAGTTGAAAAACATATCAAAATCACAATCTGAAAATATATATAAAATTTTAGATAAATAAGCGATAATCACTTAAAATTAAAATAAATAATAATTAAAACCCATAATTAAAAAAAAAAGTTTTATTTTGTCTGGTATCGAACCGGGGACCTTTCGTGTCAAGACAGTGTTTTTGGAGACTTTCTTGTTCTTGTTGGTTCGTAGTCAGAGACGACCGGATCTCTGACAAGAAATACAACTTATAAACTGGAATAGAGCTGCAAAGACGTGCGCCGTGGAAGCTGAATGTTATTGAATCACTGAATTACTTTGCGTGCTACACGCTAAAGTAAGAAATTAAAACACAAAACACAGTTTTATTAAATTCTTCATCTTTGAGCATTGATTTTATAACAAAAAAAACATTTTTTTAAATCTTTTAACAAAACATTTAAACAAAATGTTGACTTTTAGACAGTTTACATTTTTATTTATTAATTTTGTACTGGATCTATATAAACTGTTATAATCACGTGAATTTCTATTAAGTTTTTTTTTTTAATTTTGGAAAAACAAATTATTATCTTTCAAAAGACTTTCTTAAGGTATTTGTTATTATATTGACTTTCTTTGTATAAATCATAGTAAAAATAGCGATGTCAAAGCATTTATAGCTAATTTACCAAAACGCCTATTTGGATACGACTTTGATAAAATATTATATTTCTTTAAATTTTACTGAACTTGCTAACTTGGGGCCGTCTTTAAAGCGGCTTAGGGTTGAACCTTTATTACGGCAGCCCTGCTTATAACAAGAACAGCCGCTGAACGTACGTGTATCTGTGCGATAATAAAAACGTATACAAAACAACAATTGTATGTTAGTACAACACCACAAAGTCAGCATGTTAAATTATAAAGTAGAGAAAAGCGTTGTTAGCTGCATAATCAGCTAAGTCATACAATCTTTTCCTGTTACTACTAAACTTTAACTTATTACAAATTATCTATCATTAGCTGCGTTCAGAACGACTCATCACTGTCAATCATGCAACCCGAACGCCGCCGCCGAGTCATTGTTTGCTGGCAGAAGTTGTTTTACTTATCATACATTTAGATACGCTTCTTTGATGACAAAGCAACTCAATAGACACTAGCGTTTAATCGGCAAATATATAAAAAAAATATTGGTTATCTCCGATTGATGAGTCGTTCTGAACGCAGCCATTATTAAAAAATAAATATTAACCTTTATGTGACTGGGAAATAAAACACCTTCTAATACGGAATGGGTACCCGGGTACTCCGTAACAAAAACACGTTATACACATGCCGTTTGTTGCTTCTGATAAAAAGTAATATGTTTTGGAACTAAAAAATAGTAAATTGGAACAATCTGATGTAAAAAAAACAATCTAAATATTGAATTAAAAAGTTTCGATTCAGATAAAAGCGTGATGAAGATGAAACGCTTCGACAAAGTGCAACTTTAGTTTTTAAAGATGGATTAATGAATACCAGATCAAATAATAATATTTTGTCTTTAGTACAGAAACAACTTTATGCTTCATAAGAAGAACAAATCCGTTGTTTTTTTGTTATTAATGCATACAACAGCTCTGTAGAAATAGTTCTAGGAAGTCGAATAATAGATCCTGCTGCTGCAATCTTTAAAAATCTATCTTGCAATCCTTCTAGGAGTACTCTGGTAGTTGCAAAATATTATATTTGTTAACAAGTTAACACAAAAAGCATGTAATTCTTGTGCAAAAACTGTTTGCAATGAGCAATGCGTTGCAAAGACAATTTGCGGTAATAATTCTAAACAATTACCAAATTAGCCATATCATATGTACTGTTCATTTTGTATTAATTTTAATTTAAATGTAAAAATACATTTGTTTAATTAATTACAATAATTTTTATCTAATTTTATTTTAAATTATCAAAAGTACCAAAAGTACCCAAGTACCCAAACCGTCACGTCCGTATATAAAAAGTTTAGACGTTAATTTCTCAGTAAGAAAAAAAAACTTAATAATAAAAATAATGTAATACGGTACATTAAAGATAGTTAAGAGATGTCACTTAATCTCAAAGCTTAAAAATTTTAAACGCCTAAAATGTATATGTTTATATAAGTTCATAAAGGTACCCGGATACCCTGTCATTCACATAAACATTTAAAAAAATCTTTTAGCCATTTTAATTATGCGCTTATATTCCAATGATCCACATATTTGCATTGCTTAATTAATTAAGACTTTAGCCAGATCATGTTATCAAAAAATGTGTTCTGTGTTCAAAACTGAAAATACTTGATTTAATCCAAAAAATTGCAAAAATCTAATACAAACTGAAAGATAAGATAGATAAGATTAAAGCAAATTAAGATTTTTATAAATAACAAAAAAAGCCTATAAAACAATAACACAAATAACATGTTCAAGTGCAATCATATAAACTATAGAACCACACTCTGCAATCAATTAAAAAAATTGAAATACATATGCTGCAACCCAAGACCAAACCAAAAACTCAATTTGCTGTAAAAAAACAATTTAAATTTAAATTAAAAATTTATAAAAAAATAAATTATACGACATTTTTAATACTTGATAAGGTTAGTTGGTTAGCAACACTATTTGACTTAAATAACATTTAAAATTTATCAATAACAAGAAATAGTAAATACGGCTCCGGCCTCTGTCTTCTATCATTGTTTATAAAATAAAATATATTTTCCTAGTGTTTGCTGGTGGAACTCTCTTGCTGGCATTAATACATTTTAAGCAATTCTTTTTGAAAATGCCAATCCAATAAGTCAAAGTAATAAAGCCCATATATCTTGGTGTACACTATACTGCTTGATATTAAAATAAGATGTTTTTAAAATAGGAATTAAATTTAATGTGATAATTTTGTAACACACTACCATATTACTAACGTTGCATTATTCTTGTGTTCTACAGGGAGTTTATAAATGAATGGGATTATGTAATCACTTTAAATATGCCGCCTTTTTAAAATCGTCCACTATACTACATATGTTTTCATATGTTTGCTTGACAGCTGTCAAAGTTGATCTGTCAAAACAAATAGTTTAGTGAACAATTTAAAAAAAGCGGCACATTTAAAGTGGTTACATAATCCCATTCATTTATAAACTCCCTGTATTTTAACTACACTTAAGAGCATACCGATTACCGACCGCCTTAATGAGACGCGACCAATTCGGATGACCGATTCGGCGCGAGTACACCTCGGCGCTGGCTGTTTTGGCGCCGGCCATTTCGACGTCAGAACTTTTCAAATAACACAAAATTAAATATATATATATATATATATACACGCACCTTGCGGTCTTAAAAAAATAGTTTTGCTGTATATTTTGCAAATTTACTCTTTAATAATAAATCTACTTATACCTGATATGCGAGGGGTAAGTTTATATAAAAATTTATTTTTAATAGATTTGTCAGGTTATGCGAGCCCTACGAGGAAACACGGATATTGCGAAGCCTAAGTGCATATGTTTATATTGTCCACGGTTTATTTGACGCTCAACGGTGTTGCCAATTTTTTCGTTATTAAACCGCATACAATATTAGAAAATCAATCGGACAAATATTTGAATAAATGTGGCTGTTGAATATAAGTAATTTATCACATAATAATTTTAAATAAATAATATAATGTTAGTATTCTAATGTTATATAGAGATTATTGTAAAAAAAATAAATCTATACAATACCTAATTGTTGTTGTGACATAATAAGTAATTTCTAAATATTACATATTAAAATTAAAAAAAATATATTTAAATGTATGTAAAGTTTTATGATTGGTTATTTATTAATATCAATACTTATAATTTGTTAAGTAAAAAATAAAAGTCTTTGGAGATGGTTGTGACATTGCTTTACTCAAAAACCTCTTAGTTTAAATTAGTATTTTGTTAACTCAGACCACAGTCCAATAATCTTAAATCTTTATGGGAAGAGTGAACAGAGGATTAAGAGTAAGTCTATAAGACCGACTAGTCGTTTTTTCTCACACTCTAGAACAGAGCATTACTTCCCTATATAATATTCAAACAGTTAAAAGAGTTGACTGCGTTATTTTTGATTTTACTAGACTCATCTTGCTAGCAATGGAAATTCTACAGGTTTTGCCAAAAATAAAATAGATTGATTGATTTTCAACAGAAAACCAAAAAGCTCATCTAACTTTAAATAGCAAAATTTCATAACCCAATTGACCAAAACAAACTAAATCAGTTCAATGATAAAGTTACTTTTTAGGCTGATAAGCCAAAAATCTAAACTAACTTAATGGTGAGATAAAAAAGGCAATAAAAAGTACAAAAATTAGTGCTGAAAATCCGTTCTTGATTTTTCTAACAAAGATAATAATCTAATGTATAAAAACAAGCGTACACCGCTTCCTTTTATTTATGACAGAAAAGCTTTGAATATACTTTGGAAAACAAGGCCAAATTATTTGCTAACAACTCCAATGCACGTTGTTCTACGACCACTTAAAAAAATGCACAAAAAAGTAAGATATTGTCTGCAGCGTACTGCTTCAGCTTCAATTTTTAAATTGGTTAAAATTGGGGTTTTGTACTTTTATGGAAAAATTTAGAAAACATAATAAATATATTGTTTTTATACCAATTTGTTAAATATACCTAAAAGTTTTCTTAATTTTAAAATGAAAAAACAAAAAACACCTTGCAACAAATAAACACTTTACCTACACGGACGCCGATTCAATCATCTATTGCAACCGATGCAACCATTGCCACCTGCTGCCAACAATCTGCTTGCCGCCACTCCACCAGTGCTTTGCTTCTGATTGCAGTTAGACTTTAACACTGCAGGGAGGGCTGTACTCTTCTGGAAAAGGCTGTTAAGAAAACATCTCTGTTAGGAGCGCAAACAGATAACTTGTCACTCTTCTTTGTGTTTCAAAAACCTCTTCAACGTGCGCAAACATGAACAAGATGAGCAGAACAAGGTCAATGATACGATTAGAATCTACACGGATAGATCAAAAACCAAAGAAGGTTTTGAAGCGGGAATCTTCTCACAAAGTCTCTATCTTAAAATATCTTTACTTCTAGGAACGCACACAACTATCTTCCAAGCAGAAGTAGTTCAACTTATGGGGTTATAAAAAAGTAAACCGCAAAAAATCTGGTAAGAATGTTCAAACTCTAACAGATAGTAGAACCCTAATAGCTATAAACAAGCCTAAAATGACATTGAAGCTAATTTTGAATGTCATCGTGTCCTTACTTTAGCAGCCTGTGGAAATAACATCAAGCTGCTTAAGGGCAGAGTCTACCCGCGAAACCAAGAAAATTGAAATTTGTCCGACATGTGCTGGCTCCTGTTGCTAAATAGTTGAATTAAGCTAATGCGCAGAATAACAACTTACTCGAGCTAGCGCGCATCATAGCCGATTATATATTTATTTATAAACTACATCCCCGCAACCCTTCATAGTACGAAAACAATTCGTATTTTTACAAAATTATGTTATGTATTTACGTATTTATATAGATTTGCACCAGGGGCGCGCATAAAATATTTAATTTTATTGAATCTTTATTATTGTTTCTATAATTATTAGATATATTTACAAATACAGGGAGTTTATAAATGAATGGGATTATGTAATCACTTTAAATATGCCGCCTTTTTAAAATCGTCTACTATACTACATAAGTTTTCATATGTTTGCTTGACAGCTGTCAAAGTTGATCTGTCAAAACAAATAGTTTAGTGAACAATTTAACAAGAGCGGCACATTTAAAGTGATTACATAATCCCATTCATTTATAAACTCCCTGTATATACTTCATAATATTTTAACTAAATTATGTGTGCAGTTTGTATTTAAACAGTAGTGTATAACAATTCCATTTTAACAATTAAGTTATTTTTGACTAATAGGTATTGAACAAAAAAACTCTAGAAATTGCAATTTTTTTTAACATTTGTGTGCATCTATTGTGTTTTGTAACAAAGATAAAATTATACTAAACCTTATTGTAACATAATAATATAATATTTTATGATACGAATGTTTAAAAAATATATTGAGAATATTGAAACGTTTTCACCTATGTTTATTTATAGACCTACTACCCCTTACCCCGCGATGTACACCTGTGCAACTTCAAATACAATTTAGATTCGCATGTTTACAAATTTGATTTGTATACTGCTTATTAATTATTGTAGCGAGATTAGTTTCTTTATTTTCTTTTTATGCTTATACTGTTTTTTTTTTTAAACGGTATAAATGTGCGTGTGTGTATTTAGTCTTTTTGCAGAATTGTGCAGAGTTGTCTTTGAAGTGATAAGTAATAACTTTTATAAGATTATTAGAATCAGGGGCGCGCGCAAATAAAATAAAATATTATTCAATACTACATTTGTAAATAATTAAAAATATATCAAGAAGATTTTGTTTTATCATTTTTAATCTGGAATAATATATGAACCAAACTGATTTTAGTCATTTATATTTAATTGGTTATAGAAATATAATTGTTTGATTAAATTTTATAATAAGATTATAGTTTTATAAAAAAGTTGATAATTTAGGTTCAACTTATTGTCATTATTATTTAAATGCAAATAAATAGTTGAATTTATAAATACGTTGCACAATATTGTTGTTTTTGTTTCCACCGCTGCACAGTATGAAATAAATGACAAATGGCAGTAATTGGTAGAAAACAAACAAACAGATTTTTTTATCGTTTTCCTTTTTAATTTTATAAAATTATTAATAATGAAGTATTATTCTTAGTAGCAAGATTTGTGAAAATGTACAAAATACTTTACTAGGAAGATTGCAAACAAGAATTTCTAGAATAACTGAAAATGTTGGTATTAAAATTGTATCAGTTTTATATATTAAAGCAACCATAAGCAGGTTTTAAAAAAATTCTTGCTTTATTCCCGTTATTTGTTCTACTACATCTGTATTTATATACATCGACCGTTACAAATAAAGGTTTTTTTTTAATTGTGTGATTTCGGCAATTGAAAAATTCAGAACATCAAGAGCCACTTTAAAAAGAATATGGAAACAAGGTAATGATTCTGTTTGTGGTTTGGAAGAAAATACGCATATGAATGTTGATTCTAACAAGAAAGGAAACTCTGGTCGGAAAAAAATTGACAGAACAGAAAAAATTGCCAATATTCGATTAGTTGATCACAAAAGAAGAGGGACATTGCGGTCGTTATCAGTTGCAGTTGAAATACCGCCTTCCTTGCTATAGAGGTTGCTAAAAAATGGTGAAATTAAGAGGCATTCCAATTCATTGAAACCGCTTTTAAAGGATGATAACAAGGTATCACGTCTGGATTATTGTCTGTCGTTTGTGAAAGAAAATGGCGAGTTTGAGGATTTAATGAATTACATCCACATTGATGAAAAGTGGTTTTATATCACTAAAGTAAAGCAGAACATCTATCTTCTGCCTGATGAAGTTGAACCATGTCGTCAAGTTCAAAGTAAGTCAAACATGATCAAAGTGATGTTTTTGGCAGCCGTTGGCCGACCGCGGTACGATCGTTACCCTAACCAGTTATTTAATGGAAAAATTCTAATATGGCCATTTATAGTACAAGAACCAGCCTCGCGAAATAACAAAAATTGACCCAAAGGTGCAATGGTAACCAAACTTGTAGAAATCTGTAAAGATATTTACAAACGTATGTTAATGGATAAATTGATTCCGGCAATTAAAGAAAAGTGGCCAAGGGGTTCCTCAAAAACTTCTAGCAATATAATCATACAGCATGATAATGCAAGACTACATTGCATTATTGAAGATGAGCAACTTCGGACCGAATGTAGGAGGGATGGTTGGAACATTTCGTTTACTTTTCAACGGACCAATAGTCCCGATTTGAATGTGCTTGATCTTGGCTTTTTTTCGTCTATTCAATCATTACAACACCAGCATTCACCGCGCAATATTGACGAATTAATAAGAGTTGTCAAAGAATCTTTTAAAGAGGTGACTAGACATACATTAGATAATGTGTTTATTACTTTACAAACAGTTATGAAATCGTCAATCGATTATAGATTGTGACGGTAACAATAATTATAAACTTCAACATATTAGCAAGGCAAAGCTTTGTAGGGAAAATTGCTTGCCTACTATTCGTTTATACTAACAGTTTTTATTAGTTATAAGTTATTTTGTAAAAATATAAGTATAAATATAGTACGTTGAAACGAAAACGGCTAACTTATTTTGTAAAAAATAAACTTTGGTAATGGCTCAATCATTATGGAAAAAATATAAAACGGTAATGGCTCACTTATTATGGAAAAAATATAAAACGATAATGGCTCACTTATTATGGAAAAAATATAAAACGGTAATGGCTCACTTATTATGGAATAGAGGTAGTATGTTTTATAATATATTTTAGGCTTAAGAAAAACTGTGATTTAAAACATATAAAATTCCGGTCAAAAAGTCATTTTTATACAGGGTGTTAGGTAGACATGTTATTTTTTAGTTTATTCTAAGAATGTTTTGTCCTATGATGATTTCTAAAAAACCCCTATGTTTCGAAAATACAGAGTGAACAAAATATGCGACAACCATATACGATATTTGTTGAAATCATTAATGTAAATAAAAGTATGACGTACGCCAATGAGTATATCAAGTACAAAAAATTAATGAGTTTATTAAGTATAAAAAATTGTTAACGTTAACTTGGAACGACTGTTTTATCTACTGTACAAGTGGATTTCATTTGAATGCGTCTCGTTATTGATAATCACATGTATCGGTCGCAGTTGTTTAGATTGAGTGACGTTTGGCTGTTTGACGTGTCTTTTAGTGAATTCCTCTACCATGAATCACTATACAAATGCCGAGATGACTGACATGCATGTCATGTATGGACTTGCTGATGGCAATTTGTTACAAGTTAGACGATTGTACATTGAACGATTTCTTGGCCGCAATATCCTCGACCAAAAAGATTGAATGTTTGTATTCAGGCTCCAGCCTGGATACAAACTATTCAATTACGATCATTTTAAATAAAAAACAAATATTCTGTTTTTTAAATTTATCAAAAAAATTTGTTATAAAAGTATATTTTTATTTTACATGGTTGTATTAAAAATACCATAGAGATTCAAAAAATTAAAAAAAAAATGTTGCTGTTTAAAAAAATAAAGTTGGTTGCCATAGCAACTATACTAAAAATAAAAACAAATATGTGTGTACCTGCCTTTATAATACTCAAAAAACCATTTAAAATTTTTTGAATCATATAAATTGGTTAAAAAATAACGGAGATATTCAGCCGTACGTTTTTTGTCTAACACCCTGTATATATATTTTAAAATTATATATATAAAAAATATACTTTTATATGCATTAACTTTGTCTTTATTTCAAGTAGACTAGTTTCGGTGGTTAGACCATTAAAGCATATAAAAGTATATTTTTTATAAATATAATTTTAAAATATATATATTATAAATTACATTACAAATATTTTTACGTACATTTCAGACACATACAGCGATAACAATATTAAAAACAAATAGAAGTATAAAATAATAAGAATGACAAACAAAATATAATCTGTGATTTATTTTCACAGTGCAAAATGATTACAAAACTTAAACTTCAATTTAGTTGTCGGTTATTCGAAAAGTGCTGCAATAAATTAAATTAATTTCATTTTTTTTACATTGCTAAGAAAGAACTTAACTTGACAAAAAAAAATGCAACTGATTGTTACCACTTTTCTCTATTTTCCACTATAAGCTAAACAACACCATTTACAATTTTGTCATACATTGATTAGTAATTTAATTACATGCTTCTTTTATTTATTAATTTAGAGCGGTTCATATTTACCTCACTTGACTCTAATAATTATGTATACTAATAACAGTAATAACTAACATTGCTGTATATTAATTATAACACAATAATATACTTTATATATTTTTTAATTCAGTAGAACTTATATCAATTATTCATTTTACAATATATTAGTTTCATACTTTTAGTAAATTCAATTCATTTTATACAACAAATAAATAATTAAATAATATTTATCAAAATAAAACTGTATTTATTGGTTTAGTATTTTAAACAAATGGTTAGTATTTATTTTAATAAAATATCTATTATAACAACCAATTGCAAAACCCATTTATAATAAAATTTAAAATTAAACCCTTTTTGTTTCTACGTCTCTGTTTCTTGTTATCAATTATGTGGCCCGAATGTGCCCAAACCGTGTATTCGCCTAGAGTGACTAGAAAGAGGGGTCCGGGTCCGGGGGGGGATTGTGATAAAGGTAAATGTAAATATCAATCTCACAAACACATGAGACCACTTGCCCTCTATGACCAAGAGTCCAAACTGCCGGCAGTCGTTTGTACAAGAAGTTGTCTAAAAATACAATTATTTTATAACAAAAATTATTAAAAAGTTGTTTTCAGGTTTATTTAAAAAATACAGGCTTTATTTTTGTGAAAATGATTTTAATTCAAAGATATGTCACTAAGGTCGGGTTTAATATTAGTTTAGTTATCATAAATCAACCAAGAAATTTATTTACGGCGTTAGTTTGTCAAAAATAAGTACAATAGTTTATAATAATTAATATAAAAAAATGTAGTAAACATAAAAAATTGAAAACTTAATTAAAACTTGGCAGAATGTTCAACCTTTCAAAGCACGTATAGCACGATATGATTGGTTTTGTAGTTTGGTTGTGAACGTGAAAAAGGTTACTATGTACTTTTCCATTTACGGCGCATCAACCGACTGTCACCTTAAGGTAAAAGAACATTCTAACAAAGTAGGTAACATTAAGGAGGACGGGCTAGCGCATAAAGGGTCAACCTTTATGACGTGAGGACATGAAGCAATGACGTGAGGACATGAAGCATGGACCGCTTTAACAATCTAAAGCTTAAATAACCTACTAAAAATTAAAACACACAACGCACTGAAAAAGCGTTGGGATGACATTCTCTCATAGAATGTCCATGTTGAAAAGCTGTTGGCTTGACATGGCTAGGAAGACCCCACCAAGCGTTGTACTTGCATACATCAGCTAAATGCCAGAACAACGGAGTAAGGTCACTACTGGAGAAAGTACAAAAAGTCTAATGAGTCCTACGTGCAGTAGACTGGTTTACCCTCTATATTCAAATCCAAACCCATCCAACCAATAAAAATACAAAAACTTGAACTCTAAATCCAAAAAAAGATAAAGAAAAACGGAATAAGACATACGTTCTCAACATTAACTCGACGACAATAAAGCCTAAAAAGTTCCATGGCTGCTACTATAAAGCCGTAGAAATTTTCTTAAAAATAAACATCACTTTTCTGAATTTTAGGTTGCAACCTTAGCTTATGGGCATCAACTTTTAAAAGCCATCTAAATAATAGCCTGTAACAATGTAAGAAACAAGTTTGAGATTCTAAAATAAGCATTATAGACGACTTTTTATTAAAGAATTTCTGTTTAATATTCTTTAATGTTCTTCTACAAACAAGTCCACAACAAAGCTTAAATAGGCAACAACCTGTTTACCATATTGAATATAATCATTGCAACATCTTTGGGCAGCATTATGTTGTCATTAATTGACAATTTGATGGCACATGACATAAAAATTTAAAAAATTATTAAAAACTGCTATAGCTAGAATTTTACAGCTTGTTTGAAGGGGATTGTACATTTAGAAAGTAATGCAAGCATTACATTTAACATAGTAAAATTAAAGAAACAATAGCTTAAACATAGTACATAACTATACAAAACAAATTTAAAAAAATAATAATATATTGTGTATTTACTTTTTCAAACATAAAATAATAAAACAAGTTACTATGTTTTTTATCACAAATTTACTCTCTTTACTCAGTAACTTGTTTTATTATTTCATAAACATGAATTATCACGTATGCAGTTTAAAACGTAAGCCCTCTATAGTTGCATATAATGAACTATAAGTGTATAATTTGCGATAGTATACCGACAAAGGAAGCCCAATAATTTTTGTTAAAAAAGATCAGGATAGTTTTATTTTTCATATCTGTTCATTATACATAAATTTTTTTAGGAAGCCCAAAACGGGCTTCGTAAAACTTTAGTGGGCTCGGTATCATCCGCACAACATACTGTTTTGGGCTTTATATTGATGGTTAATGCGTCTATATATATATATATGAGACATAATAAATAATGTATGATAAATAAAATATAAAGTACATATAAATTACATAACATATCAAACAGAAATTACAGATAAAAAACATAATATATGTGTACGTACATATTTAAATTGTCAAATATATAATAAGTAAATACAATTTTAGCTCGCAAATTTATGGGTGATTAATGATCACTTTTTAATTATAGGTATATATATATATATATATTCAATAACCTCTTAATACCGTTAGGTGTCGAGGTGTCGGACACACCGAGCCACAGAGAAGACATGTATGGATGCTTATATGAGGTAACGGACCCAAATTGGGAAGAACGCTACGCTCGGCATCACTTTGGGTTCACCCATCCAAGTTGTGACCAGAGCGGCCGTTGCTTAACTTTCGTTAGCGCTGGTATTTGTACATGCCCTCTCTGCCGTACTGCCGACTATTTTTAATTATAGGTAATGACCTAAAAAACATAAATGATTATAATTTATTAAAATAAATAACAAAAAGAATTAAAAATATAAAATGTTGAAAATACCATACTAAAAATTTTATTTATCATACATTATTTATTATGTCTCATAAAACAAGTATTTTTTAATGATTATAATATATATGTATATACTTGTTTTATTTGAAAAGTTCTGGCGCCGAAACGGCCGGCGCCGAAACGGCCAGCGCCGATGTGTTCCCGCGCCAAAACGGCCGCGCCAAAATGGCGGCGCTAACGTGTCCTAGACCCACCAACCGCTACCTTGATTTGTAGTATTTTAACAAAAACAGCAACTTTGGCTTCATTGCTGCTTCTACAAATAATTTGATAATCGATTTATTTTTTTACCAGTACATTTAGAAAGGATTAAACTATGATATGTCGAAGTCTTCTAGTCAAATAATAGTTAGGAAATAGCCGAAAAAACCATCAAATATAGAAATAAATGCGTTTTTCTGTATTTTTGAATGCATTTTGTTGCTATTTGCAAATATAATTTCACAAAAAAGACTTTGACATATCATAGTTTAATCCTTTTTAAATGTATTGTTAAAAAAATAAATCGATTGTCAAACTATTTGTAGAAGCAGCGATGAAGCTAAAGTTTCTTAAGTTTCTCATGTGATAAAAACTACAAGTCAAAATGCAAAAAAAACAGAAACGTATTAGCAAATGAATCGTTTGTTGTCTTTTATAAAAACATGCGCATTTTTAAATATTTTTTCAACAAAAGCATATTAACAATAATAACAATAGGCTACTTATTTTGTATTTTTCTATTCAGTTTTTATAAAAAAACAATCAAAATTGTCGGCAGTGCAATTGCAAAGTCAAACATTGTTTAATTTCAAGAAAGCGTCGACCAAGTATATGTATGATTTTTGTAGGGTCCAGTAAAGGAATTTCCCAGGTGTGTAGAACCTTATCATGCTCCAGACTGTTGTACAAATCCTGCGGCAAGTAGCAACTTCCGAAGGGATTCTTCAAGTACAATGATTGCTGATCGTGGCAGACGTAAGTGCAATGCTTGGCGGATGCGCCAGACGGTTAGTAGCTTGTCTTCCCGACAAACCATTTGTTAACGTGACTTTAAGCACTACACAGGTAATTCTTAGCAATAACGCAGTGTCCGGAAAGCATTTGATTTTTTTTTGAATTGCAGAATGTGTGACAATTATTCTATTTGCTAGTTCTATTTTGACAAATGATGTAGTCTTCAAGCGCATGTTTAAACTCAGACTGACTTTTTGTCAGAAAATTGGGGTTTTTATAGTAAACGACGGCCAGTTTAATTATGCGTCCGGGATTTCTATTAATAGGCCAAAAATTTTTTTTTCTTTTCTGGTTTGTGGTTGGCGGACTTAATTCTGACAAGTTTTGCATCTTCTAGTATAAACACAATCAGTCATGCGTCTTTTTCTTTGACAATGTGGTCGTTAACAGACTTTTGCCGGTGTTGGTATTTCAACTATTTGCAGTGTGAGCCAACAGACGTAATGTTTTTCTTAGTGCTTATTTATATGTTTGCTAAACTCTTTGTTTGGCACCGTACCTTTAGCAGATTTTCAAGTTAGTACTCGGAAACTTTTGTTCTTTGAAGTATTTTTTCTGCCGGTATTCGGTATGACGTTGTTTTGCCTGCTGTAACCCCTGATCTTTTTTTTGTTGTTTTTTTATTCTCGATGCATTTCAGTTGCCTTGTTGACGGATTATTATTATATTGCGTTTTTGGTTTTTTTGCTTTATTTATCTCTGTACATCTTTGCTCTACGGAGTTGGATTGTTGTTGTGTGATGGGTGTTCTTCCACCGTTTTACTGCTTTGCTAAAAATCCTGCTGACAAACCGTGGATCGTTGTCATTAAGAATAATCTTTGAGTAGTCTAAACTGGCAAAGAACGCGGTTTTTCAATTTTGCACGGTATCTTTTTTAGTGGCTGTCTTTTATCTGTGCAGTTGACTCAGGTTTATAAATCTATGCAGTTAAAAGCATATTTCTTGTCTGCTCTAGTAGTGTTAAAATAGTGCAAAGTGGTTTGATTTAAGTAGCTTGCTAATTTTGTAAAACTAGCTAGTTGAAGCCGTCCGTTCTTTGGTAAAGTTTTCTTGCTTTGCCTAGCCCATAAGCTACGTCTTGCTTTAGTAAGTCTAAAAAAATGAATATCTTAATGCATCAAATATAGTTAAAAACAAATTTAAATATGTTGCCTATAACTTAAAAACAAGTATAAAATAGTATTTTGACAAAATAGCTCCCAACTTACAAAGACTTATTACTTAGATAGGTTTCCAAAGAAAACTATTTTACATAACAATTTTCTGTGACAAAACATATATTAGTTACAAATTGATTCTTACTTTAGACAAACAGAGAAAATTTTGTAAGTAGTTTTTGACAAATTAATAGAATAAGTTTTATTATATATTAATTAAAAATATCTCCGATTCCATTTTTTATTTACATTAATAAACTTTTTTAGGTAAGCAAAAGTTGTATTTACGGTTTTGCAAACAATAGTACTCTATCTAACTCATATTTTATTTTCGAAAAAATCTTAACATTTCTAAGTAGAATTTATGAAATCTATAAACAAGAATGTTGAACAAATATCTCACAAGTATTTAACGTTAATAAAACATCATTAAAATGTAATAAATAAAAAAAAAATAATATTTCATTATTTTATTTATTAAATTTATTTTATAAAATATTTAAATTTGCAAATTATGGCGCGAAGTTTAGTCAAAATATCTACCTAAAAAAAACTAATATTCAAAATCATTACATTAATATAATTAAATCACAATAAATATTTTAATTATTTATAGATTTGATCGGTATAAATAATATTTTATAATATACATTAATTATATTTGTTGATAATTTTACGGCACATGTATTGACTAGTAAAGTTTACTTCAGAGTTGTCGCCATTTTATTCATCCTCTACTTTTTCAACACGTCGAGTGCACGCCGCTCAACATGAGGTAAAGCTGAAAAAACTATTATTATTTATAAATTAAATGTAATCAAAAGTGAAATTCAATCTACATTAATATCAATAAACAATTGCTAATAATAATTTACGATATTTTTATCATATTAGTGCATTATTTCCAAAATATAAATAATATTTCACCACATGGTGTATTCTTGTTATTAAAATCAATTTTGTTAGAATATAATATAGAATCTTTGTGGAAACAATGAGGTTAATTTTTCTAACATTATAAATAGTTATTTTATTTTGTTTTATTTATATCTGATTTCTTATATTTCATGTTTTATGGTTATGTTTTATACTAATTGTCATTTTTATTTTACAGTTCGTTAAAATTGCAGAAGAGGCTTGCAGCCTCTGTTATGCGATGTGGAAAAAAGAAGGTTTGGTTGGATCCTAATGAAATAACAGAAATTTCCAACACAAATTCCCGTAAGTTGAATCTTATTAATAAATAAGATCGTTTAGTTTATATTAGAAGTATGGCAAAGTAAACGATTTATGTAGTTTTTCAATTTTAATTATTATTTGTGATCAGTATAAGTTTTGTTATAGTTATTATCATTTTCAACATGTGATGAAATAATGTCACGTTAATTTATTTTCTGTCTGATTATTGTTGCAAAGTGAAAAATGTCAACTATGCTGTTTTTATTAAGCAATTATTTCATGCAGTTTCTGTGAATAGAAATCTGGAATTAGTGAATTTATATAAAAGAAATTACCTAAATGTATTGTAAATTAATAATGCGTTTTTTTATTAGAAGTTTTTTCACTAGCTTTTATTACTACGTTATGTGCTTTCTGTCATTTATTTATTATTCTTTATCAAAGGCATCAAATTGCAATACAAAATCAATCTCTACGACTCATTATTAATGTTATTTTTAAGTAGTTATTTATATTGCATTGAATATTCTAAAGTTGTGTAATAATTTGAACTTGACAGATCTTTGTTTTTAACCAACACATTTGCTTCAACAACTTTTAGTTTGCTGTTACATGTTTTATAATATTTTGTGATTGGTTTACGATTTATTTTAAACACGATCACTGTGGCAGCAAAATTCATACTTTGTCTTTGACTGCGTTATGTACCTTTGGGGGTATGTACTTGGTAGTATGTGCGGTGCATACCCCGGGGGTCTATTAAATATTTTAATGATTAAGCCCTTATATAGAAAAATTTGCTAGAATTTTCTGGATTTTTTTTTGCTAGAATATGTGTATCAAATATATTACGTATAAGATGAAGCAAATTGAATAAGCTTTAAATAGGTACATGTTATGTTTAAATATATTAAAATTTGTATACTTTATAGCAATCGTAAGTTGTAGCAGTTTTGAGAATATTACTGCTGCGCATGAGTTACACGCGATACTAACCCTCGGGGGTATGAACCGCAGTGAAACTTGTTAATTCAAATGACAGGCTTATAGTCATCTTTTTTACTTATCCAAAGTTTGTCTCTTTAACAAAATGTCTATACATATTTCTTATATTATTTGTTTTATACTATTGTGAATGATTGCATCATGGTTTTTGAACATCAAATTATATTTCATTACTCAATTAAATAATAAATTATTAGCAGAATAATCTATTTCTTAATTTATTTTATTAACACACCTGAGCAGCTAATAAATTATATGCTCAATGTTTTAGTATATGTTATAAAAATATATATTAAGCATATATGTATTTAATTACCTGTCTATAGCTGATTCTGCTAATAGTTTATTAGGAATTACGGCCTAACAGTATTTAACATTAGGGAGTTAAATTGTCACGCATAACCTCAAATTATGTGCATTGTTTGTAGTCTGCAAATTAGCGGAAAATATTCTATTCAATTTCAAGATAAAGCACGAGAAGACCTACAAGCAATATTCTACGACAATAAACAATGTTATGTAATACTGTATCACCTAATCAGTACTTGCAGCTGTTGAATTATTAATAATCATTTTTTGAATAGGAAGTTACTAAATAATAAAATTTATCTATTTTCTATCCAAATATATTGAGATATATAGGGTGAATCTGTTGAGTAGCATCTCTTATGTAAAAAATTATAGCGATAATTTTATACTAGGCAACTATTAAATTACATTTTTTTCGGATTTATATTTCAAAATGTTTTGGAGGATACTGAAAAAGTGTTAATTTGTGGTTCATTGATAAATCTATTGTATAATATATTAGTACAGTTGGTGAAGTGATGCACTGTGTGTGTGTGTGTGTGCGCGCGCGCGTAGTCTCAAACGATAGATTGATTTTTGATGATAAATTACACTACTCATGTTTTTTGACATTTCCACAAATAAACAAGCTGCACTTTGTAAAATCTAAAATGGGCAATTTTAAGAAATGTGTACTATTTTATTGAAGTTTATACTTTAAATTTTATTCACTCGCCCTGCATATATTTTGTTACTAAATTATTCTTGCCTTTGTTTCAAATTCTACTTCACCTAATTTTACTCTATCAAAAAATACCTTTAATCATATATCTTGATCTCTCAGTTCTTTTTAATAAGATTTGTGTCTGACCATATAGCTTTTTTAACCATATAACAGACTTCTTTTATGTTTAGTTAAAAATGTTCTTAATATTCTTTTTGTAATATACATGTCAAGCTGCCCAAAATCTATTCTTTTGGGTTTGTCTATTTCTTTTCTATTTTATTACTAAAATTTGTAAACAAATTCTAGAAATTCAGGAGAATGTGGAACATGTTTGATACTAATACTGTTTTGAAATACCTAGAAGTTTACCAGTTCTTATTTTGTTCAGGTTTCTAGACCATGTTAGAGGCTGTTAAAGCACTTTTTAATATTCTTATCAAAATATGTCAAGTTGCTCATAATTAATACTACCGGGTTTGTTAATTTTTTTATTAATTTGTTACAAAACTTTGTAAGAATTTTCTAGAAATTGTCGTGCTGTATGATACTTATATTATTTTGAAATTTGTAGAACAGACTCCTTAATTTTTTCAGTTATTGAATTTGTTAAGAGGCTTGTTAGAGACCTTTATTTGTAATACTTTTTGTGAGGGACTACTAGAACATACAGGTTTCCAGATATTTGGCTTTAGTAAAGAATTAAGACTTCAGATTTTTATAGATTTTGCAGTTTTTTAAAAATTGTGACACTTGTTTTACAATTATTAAAAGGCTTTTATTATTCCACCAAAGTGTCTCTTGAATTTGCTTTAGATTAATTATAGTTGTCAAAACCTCTCAAGATCATCTCTCAATTTGCAGATGCAGAATCTGTAATACTCTTCTAGAAGTTGCTTCTTGGATTTGTTGAGGCTGTTTAAACGTTCTAGATTCTCTTGACATCTTTCTAAGGCTGTAAATGTCCTCCATTATTCTAAAGTTTAGTGGGGCTTCTTGGTTTTAAATGGTTTTAGAATTCGTAAATGCTTTCAGTTCACAAAGTTCTTATATGATTGACTATTAGAATTTTTTAATTATTTATCATTTTATGATAATGATTCTTATTGTTAGATATAAGATTAGTACATAGGTCTTAAATTAAAGTTAGTATTTTTAATTTGCAGGTCAAAATATTAGAAAATTGATAAAGGATGGTTTGATTATCAAAAAACCTGTAGCAGTACACTCTCGTGCTCGCGTACGCAAGAACACTGAAGCTCGTCGCAAAGGAAGGCATTGTGGTTTTGGTAAAAGAAAGGGTACTGCAAATGCTCGTATGCCACAAAAAGTAAGTCACAATTGCATTACAAACAAATTCAATTATTACTAAAAATTATTTTATTAATAGGAACTTTGGGTACAACGTATGAGAGTATTAAGGCGTTTACTTAAAAAGTATCGTGTTGCTAAGAAAATTGATAGACATCTTTACCATGCCTTGTACATGAAGGCGAAGGGTAATGTATTCAAAAACAAGAGGGTTCTTATGGAATATATCCACAAAAAGAAGGCTGAGAAGGCACGTAGCAAGATGTTGAAGGATCAAGCTGAAGCAAGGAGGTTGAAGGTAAAAGAAGCACGTGAACGTCGTAAGGAACGTATTGCTGCAAAGAAGCAAGAAGTGTTGCAAAATTACCAGCGTGAAGATGAAGCTGCGGCTGCCAAGAAATAAGTTGTTGGTTCTGGTTTCTTATATTGTAAATTAAAAAAATAATAAATTCTTTTGAATAAAATTGAATTGATGAAATAAGTAAATAGTTTTTGTGGAAAATAATGCTAAAACTCATTGTATTGTTGTCTTGTCTAGACTGATTTTTGAGCAAAAAATCTCTAGTTTTTATATTATTTGCAACATTGTTAGATTATGTATAGTGCATTCATTTCACATGTTTAAGCAAAGACTGCAAAGCGATGTAAAAAATAATTGGAAAACAAATTAGATTCTACACTTTAAGTTTGCAAAACTGTCATGATCATATTAATTGTGAACAAAATTTTTTGGGTTATGTATGTGATGCACACCTCAATCTAAAAGTTACGCCAATTTTATTATTTTATTTAGAAAGTTTTACAGAAAAATGCAGTGTTGGACGGGCATTAGAACAATAAGCAACGATGATGATACTGTTTGAGGTGAGAGTGAACTGCTAGTTATGAAAAAGCTAGAATCTATAACTCAAGTTTAACATATGTCTGTTTAGTCTGTTATAATTCGTTGCACTATTGTCAAGCAGGCTAACTGTAGTATTTGCTGCTGACTAGTATAGAGTATAGCAGTACAGTTTTTAGGCTGTGGTACATTTGCTTTGACTTGGAGCTTGGGGAAGATGCTTTGGAATTTTATTTGGAAGAACCAGTCTTCAAAGTAAGATTTGAATAGGATGTAGTAGTTTGTATAGTAGGCCTGTAAGCCAAATATTGTCAAACGGTATCAAGGAAAACGGCTGAGCAGTATTACTTTGCTTCCAATGTCTGCGTGATTGTGTTTATAACTCTATGTACTAGTTCCAAGAGCTTTGATAGGATTGGTAACAAGTTAATTGGTCGATAGGGTTTTATTTCATTGGAAGGTGAGCCGGATTTTAATATGATAATTTGTGCTACTTTTGATGCCTCTGGAAAGTATTCAGTTAGTACTGCATTGAATATGGTAATAATTTTCATTATAGTTTTCTGTGGTAGTTCTTTTAGTATCTGCCCAGTTATTAGGTCATATCCGGGTATTTCTTTCTGTTACAGCTTTGTTATTGCTGCCTTTATATCTTTGGGTGAAATTGCTTTGATTGGAAGTGACATTTGGAATGGTGATTCTAGGAATTCTTCTATTTTTTGTCTAAGTTTCAATTCCGATGAAAATGGTTGGAATATTTTGGAAAAATAGTTGAAATATTTTGGCAAAATGTTCAGCAAACGTTGGTTTTTTTCGTTACTTCTAGCCCAGCTGTCATCTATTTTTCTAAAGGTGCCCTAGACGATCAATATTATCATCAATAATATTGAACAATCTATTTCACAATATATTGCTAGGACCACCTAAACTTTTTGTTAGTTTTGCAGTCAACATGTGGAATAAAATAAAGCAAGTTGTGCAACCATAGCTTCAAAAAAGAAGGAGAAAAAGGCGCAGCTGAATGAAGGAATTGTTAAAAAAAAAGAAATAAATACTTTTAGGTTATATTGTACAATAAAAATCAAACTCTTTTTGATTGACTCAAGATATTGTGCAATCTTTCAATATCTGTCAATATTATTGTATAATATCAATTATTGTGCAATATATTTACTATAATATTGAACGTCTAGTGGCTGCTTAATTGGGGTGATTGGTTCTTTGGGTTGTTTTAGTCGTCTTGTGGCTTTCCATGGAAAGTAATCGCTGTTTTTCGAGGGCGATAATTCGTTTTGGGTTCTAATTTTCGGTTTCTGCACAGGTGTTGCTTTTCACGCAGCTTTTTGAATTTCTTTTGTTAGACTTACCATCGCTTCTTCTATGTCTTCAGGAATTTTAAGTCATCATACGGTCTTGAAGTAGCTCTCTGAATTGGTTTTAGTTTGTGCGTTTATTGCCAAGAGTTTCTTCAAATATTTTGGTACTTAGGGTCGTAATGATAGGCGAATGGTCTGATGAAAGATTATAGCAAGATTTGATATGTAAGTAGTTTTATGCTACCCTTTAGTTATGAAAAGAGTCGAGTAGGTCTGGTATAGTAGATAGGTTTTTCACTTGATATTCTTTGCAGGTTATTATTGATTGGTAGAGTTTCTTTCTTTGTGGCATTGTTAGTCGGGATACCCAATGAGTGCGCTTTGTGTTTTAATCTCCTTCAACTATAAATGTTGAGCTTAGTGTGTTAAAGATCATGTTAAATTCCTGTCTGCTTATTTTATGTTATATACAGCTAATATGGTGATTGATTGGTTGACAGAGAGGACGTGTTGATTAACAGCGCGAAGCAATTACGAGTTGGATAAGTGTTCTCAACAAAGTGATGCAGAGCGTAGCGTTCTTTCCAAATGGATCCGTTACCTCATATAGGCATCTAAACATACACATGTCTTCTCTGTGGCTTGGTGTACTTGACACTTTGATTGCTTACCTCGAAAGGGAACGGCGTGACTAGGTATACAGGTGTACATAGTAATTGGCTCATTTAGTTCAACTACAATGCTGGTTGCCTGTATGCTAGTCGTTTTTTTTTTGTATTTTATAGTGTTTTGTTGTTTTTCTTATTATAACAGCGGTTCCACCATGTGCTTTGATATCTGGATGGTTGGTTGTATATGCTGTGTATTCTTTTATTCTGATACAGTTTTTTGATGTCATTCTAGTTTTTGATTAGCATGGTATCTATTTTGTATGTTTTCGGGAAGATTTTGAGTTTTTGTCTTTGTTCAGGGAAGTTGTTGGCGTTTTACAATGAAATTTGTAGAAGTTAAGACTAAATTTTATTTACTGACGGCCATTGTTTTAATTAGGTCGAACATTTTGTTTATTAGTTTTTTCATTGTTTTTTTTTTCAAACCGGCTGTCAATATATTTCGTTCTTCTTGAGCTTGCGTTTGGTGTGTTCTTCTCTGCATATGATTCTTTGTTTAAGGTTGCTTGGCGGTATGTCGGTCTTTTTCTGTTCTTTTCTCTACTTTGTTCTGTATTGTACAGTCGTAGTTTGATTGGATCGATTGGTATGTTTTGCATCCAATGTAATTATCAGGGTGGGTTTTATTGCAGTTAACACGAACTACTGGTATTGTTTTTGTTTTTTTTACAAGTGCTGGTGGGGTGGTTTCTGCTACATTTTACGCATCTGTTATGAGCGCACGTCTACATAAGTTATTGTGTGCCTGAATCTTTGGCGTCGTTGTACTATTATTCTTGAATGTCAAAGATATTTTTGTTGTTTTTATTTGGTTCTAGATCTACATAGAACCTTGCTAGTGGCTTTTTGGTTATTTTGTGTCGTGTATTTATAATATTTCTAACTTCATTCTTGGGCATTTATTTCTTCTTTTTTGTCTTTCAAGTGGTGCAATCTTCTAAGTACAATCCGACAAGCTCATTCGTGTTTTGGTTAGTAGGTGTGACTGATGTCTTCTTTTATTAGGTATTTTTTTATAATATTGTAAATTTTCCGCATTTGATGACATCATCGTTGGTTGAGAGTGGTAAGAACCTGTTTGTTAGCGGTATGGTAGTTTTGTTTTTCATTTCATTCTTTTGTTGGTGTCTTTTTGTCATCTCTTAGTTGTTGTTTTGTTTTTATTTTAAGTTACATTCTCGTACTGTAGTATTTTGATTACTTATGGGCTTGCACTGTTGTTTGATTTTTTTAATATGTTCTTTGTATTGTGTATTTTTAACTTGATTTTTAGGTGAGTGTAAGTCTGGCATTTGTCATTTCTGTTTTTTTTTTTGTTGCTGTTATTTTGCTTCTTTTTGCGGTTTTCTATTTGTGCATAGTTTTTATCATTTTAATTTGCGGTTGTGTTTACTTTTTTGCATTTAATGGAGCTTTTAAAGCTATTAAACAACGAGACTAATGCTGCACAACATTTTATTTTAAATTTATACATAATAAGTAAATATATAAATATTATTTAGTTATTATCCTCTTCAATATACACCTCTCCTCTATTCTTACAACGCTCCATGCAAATTTTTGATGTTTGAAATTTGACCTTGGGGAACATAAAAGTTACATGATGCTAAGAAATCAGAAATTGCACTTTTTGTTCAATACTGGGTACACTCTCTGCTGAACAACGGAGCTTTAACAATTACATTATATGGTAAGACAGTAAGAGCTAAAGTTGCTGGTGGGTGGCCACAGGGTGGCATGTTATTACCTGTACTATGATGCTTTTTCATGAACAGCCTACTGCAGGCATTGAATGACATGGGCGTATTTGCTTTTGGCTATGCCGATGACCTAATTTTTCTGATAAGCGGAACTGTATCTAACATAATGCAGAATGTACTGAACACTGTCGAAAGGTGGTGCAACAAGGAGGGACTATCAGTAAACCCAACCAAAACGCCAATCGCCTCTTTTACAAGACGACGAAAAACCGAAAATTTAAAAATCTAGAGCCACAAGATGTAGGAAGTACCTGAGGCTCCGCAGAAAACAGAGAAAGACAGTAACCTGTGGCAAAACTGTCAAATAATGAAGCACATGAGGCTATTCCTAACAGGGCCATTATACACTAACTAATCTAAAACAGAACGAAACCGCAAAAGCTTATAAGACTGATAACTGGACAGTGGGTCTTGAAGAAACACATTCATAGATAGAATGGGAATCCAAAAAGATTCCATATACTGTGGATGTCTGGAGGATGAAGAGACTCCGCTACATCTACTAAGCCAGTGCAAGGCTGACAATGAAAATCGCAGAGTCTTTTTTTTGGAAATACAAGTTAACTAAAGAAGAGAAAAGTTTATGGACTTCATCAAAGAAACGCAACTATTAGAGACAATAAGACCAGCAGGGCCGCTGTTCAAGGGGCGAACAGCTTTGAAGAAAGGAAGGAAAAATATAAATATAATAGGTGGAGTTTTATTTTTACTTGATGTTTTTTGGGTATTTAATTTATACTTCTTGAAAACCTGATTCCTAAAGTGACTTGGACCTATTATTTTACCACTAGCCGGTTTTGTAAATACAGTAATAAAGTTAGATGCAAATTGGCAAAGTTTTTGATGACTTTTGAATGGTTTTTGTGATAATTTCTAATTTAATATGTGGATTCTTGTTATATAAGCAATGAGTAACAAAATCAAAATTATTATTTTTTTTAAATTGTACTATGTCTTAGAACATTATTCTAAGATGAACAATAATAGATGATTCAACGGAAGCAATAAGTAAATGATGGAGTTTTCTAAAACAGTTTTAACAGAAATTGTTGTAATCTCTGAAATAATTGAAAGATACGGGTTATAAGAGGGAGCAAAAATCATAGCTAGGCCAGATAATGTTTGTAGAAGATAAGTAACTTAACTATTCAGTATTATGTATATTAAAATCTCCTAACAAAATAGTTTTAGCTTTTTTTTAGTTACCTTAAAGAAGCTTGTCAAAACTTACAGGAAGGTCATCAAAACAAGTTTGGAGTTATCTTATTTGGAGAACGGTACTTGTAGTATATTACCAAAATAGTTTTATCGGGAAGGTTTAATTTAAGAAATATGCTATTAAAACTAATGTTCTGAATTCCGTACGTCTTTGGTCTAGAATATGCTTGTGATTTGTGGATGTAGATACAAACACTGTTGGTCAGCAAATAAATGTTTAAGATGATAATCGGAATCTACTAGATTAAAGGGATCTGGATTATTTTTGTTTCTTTTGGTTTTAGTCAAAAAGAAGATGCCGATAAACAGAATTTCTTTGCTCTAAGATAAACAGTGAAAATTAGAAAAAAATTAATCATTTTGATTTTGATACTTATTGCCTATATTCTGAGGATCCGCATATTTTAGCATTTTTGTTAAAACCATTCAGAAATTTATCAAAAAACGTGATCTCAATTCAGACAAAACAGGCAGTTAATATAATATAAATTATTAGTCTTCATTTGATCAAAATAGTAGACATAATATACAAAATACAATACATACAATTAAAATACATCATAAAATAAGCAGTTATATCTAATATATACAATACATAATAAAATTATAATTAAATAAAACTCTCAATATTGTCATTAAAAAAATCCTTTAAAGTATAATAACACTTATTAATCAATATTTGTTTAAGCTTAAATTTGTATGGTTTAAAATTAATATTTTTAAAACTAGGTGACAATTTGTTGTAGCGTTTTGTAGCTAAAAATGTTACACCTTTTTTGTAAAATTCGTGTCTATGAGCTGGTGTAACTATTTCTTGTAGCATAAGTATGATTTTTATAATTTTTGGGAAAATGATCTATATTTTCCTTAGCGTACATTAGTAATTCCAAAATAAGCAGTGATGGTAAAGTTAAGATTTTTAATGATTGAAAATAGAAATTTTTTTGCATTGCTCACATAGCAAATAGATTGTTTTTGTAACAGAAATACTCTATTTAGTTGTGTTATACTACCAACCCCTCACCATAAAATTCCATATTTTAGAGTGGATTGTATATTTCCATAATAATATGTTTTTATTGTGGATAAATTTGCTATGATCCGTAGTTTCTTGATTGCATAACAATTAGTTGATAGTTTACAACATATTCTATCAATTTGTATATTCCACGATAGACTTTTTAATAATAATAATAATAATATATTTTATTAATAAATATATAATAAATAATAATAAAATAGTTTCTTCCCCCTATCATCACTTGACCGATGTGAAGACACCAACAAACCCCACCAACAAAACTAGGTTGACTAAAAATGCAATTGCTCGGTTATTAATGATCAAAAAAAATAAATAAATACACCATTCGATAGCTCTTGAAATTTCTGATCCGGTGATATATGACATGTCTAATTAAAAAAAATTGTAATGAATAGCTCAATTAACAAACTTAATTAAGCCTAATTAGCAAACGGTCACTTCAAGATTGCTAATTTTTTGTAAAAATATACCTTATAACAAATAAAAACGATCTACGCAAAAAAATTTGCCTGACCACGGCTTGTGTACGTACTACGGCTAATTGAAAATTGATTAAAAAATTAATCAAAAATTAATTACTCGATAACCGTGCGACGGTGAAAACTGATAAATACACCAAAAGATAGCAAATTGAAATCCGCGTTTATATATAACATGTCCTTTTTTAAATCAATTAGTTAGGCATATAAATAAAAAAACTAATTAACTGCAATTGTGGTGATAGCGCACTTAAATAAATTAAAAAAAAAAAAAAAAAAATCTTGTGATAGGACACTGGCACGTAAAACAACTTCCAACAGAAAAATGCTTCTGACCACAGTTTTTAAACAAGTTATGACGTATCATCATTTTGCGCGACTTTCGTTGGTGGAAAATTCCCACCAACGAAAATAAGTTGACTAAAAATGCATTTGCTCGGTTATTAATGATCAAAATAATTAAATAAATACACCATTCGATAGCTCTTGAAATTTCTGATCCGGTGATATATAACATGTGTAGTTAAAAAAATTTCGTAATGAATGGCTTAATTAGACCTAATTAGCAAACCGACACTTCAAGATTGCTAATTTTTTGTAAAAATATACCTTATAACAAATAAAACCGATCTACGCAAAAAAGTTTGCCTGACCACAGCTGTGTACGTACTACGGCTAATTGGAAAATAATTACAAAAACTAATCAAAATTTAATTACTCGATAACCGTGCGTCGGAGAAAACTGATAAATACACCGAAATAGGATAAGGATATGTAGAACAACTTTCAATAAAAAAATGCTTCTGATCACAGTTTTTAAACAAGTTATGACGTATTATCATTTTGCGCGACTTTGTTGGTGGAAAATCCCCACCAACAAAACTAGGTTGACTAAAAGTGCATTTGCTCGGTTATTAATGATCAAAATAATTAAATAAATACACCATTCGATAGCTCTTAAAATTTCTGATCCGGTGATATATAACATGTGTAGTTAAAAAATGTCGTAATGAATGGCTTAATTAACAAGCATAATTAGACCTAATTAGCAAACCAACACTTCGCAATGTCGCACCCAGTGTGACACTCCCGAGTTTTCGAACGAGAAAGAGTGCGCTCTGTACCAACGCTCCGGTTTTTTGAACGCACCGCTGGTGAAAACAAATTTCTAGAAAAGGTAATAGACGCGGGAAATTCAAATAATTTATTTTGAATAAATAAACCTAATTTTTGAAAATAAGTTAAAATCACATTAGGTTAGTTTTATACGTTATTAATAAGTACATACTACTAAAACAAACACATATTCAAAATCAGTTAATTAAAAAAAAAAAACCGTAAGCGGTAAGAGTAACAAGCCGTTATTTTCAAGGAAGCGATGGGGACAAAATACGCGAGATGATTGATGCAGACGGTATCTGCCCTTCGTCTGCACCAATCATCAATCAGTATTTCGGAAATTTCAAAGTATTCCAATGCACCGTGCACGCAATGACGCATTGCAGAAATGTAACTGTTTATGTGTCGTGATCACGTGACTCGCACATGTATGGATGTGGTATGAAGTGAGTGTTGGATATTCGGATTAACGTAATCAAACACTTGTGTGAATTAATAGTATATTGTTGGAGCAAAGGAAAAACACGTCTGTTACGTACAGCGTCACAAACAAGAAGTGGGACGCTTAAGAGAGCGTCACTTAAGCTTCCCTAGTGTTAACATCACTAGATGGCGCATAAGTCAGATATTACAAATTTTAACACCCCCACTAGATCTGATAATTGCGCTACATTTAACATTTATTGAGTGAGTCCCATCTCTCTCACGAACTTATTGTGCTTTTCTGTACACAATGCCTTTGTAAGCACATCCGAGGGCATCTCATGTGTGGACAAATACTTTACTTCCACATGTTTCGCGTTTACAGCGTCTCTTACAAAGTGGTGTCTTACATCTATGTGCTTTGAACGCTTATGAAACACCGGGTTTGCTGACAACTTAATAGCACTTTGGTTATCACTGTAAACAGTCACGCATTTATCTTCATCCACGAGTTCACTGATTAGATTTCTCAAATAAATGGCCTCTTTAGTGGCTTCAGATAAAGCCATATATTCTGCTTCAGTGCTACTTAATGCAACGGTAGTTTGCTTTCTACTTTCCCACGATATTGTGGCGCCTGATAGCTTGAAGCAAAACCCTGTGACTGATTTGCGATCAGCTGGGTTTCCCGCCCAATCGGCATCCGTAAAACCCTCCAAAGTTTCTTTACCTTGTACATATTTCAGTTTTAAGCTTTTGGTTAGTTTTAGGTATCTAAGCACTCTCTTTGCCCAAGACCAATGGGTTGAATTATAACAATTATTAAATTGGCTTAAAAAACTTACAGAATAAGATATATCAGGCCTCGTCAATACCGCTAAATACATCAAGCTTCCAACTAACTGTTGGTATGGCACATCAACTTCTTTGGCTAGCTCTACGGCGTTATCTCGTGACATAGGAGTCTTTATAGTCTTACAATCTTCCATTGAGAACTTAGTTAACAATTGCTCTATGTACTTTTCTTGACTCAAAGTAATTTCTCCATTTCCTGACTCGATATCCATTCCGAGACAGTGCCTTAGCTCACCAAGATCTTTGATCTTAAACTTATTTATAAGTACATTTTTCAAGCATTTGATTTCTTCTACACAATTTGAAAAAACAAAGAAATCATCTACGTATAATGCCACTATAGTCAAACGATCACCATTCTTCTTGGTGTACAAGCAAGGTTCATGTTTAGAATTCTGGTAGTTCAATTCATTCATGACAACATTCACCTTCTTATTCCATGCCCGAGATGCCTGCTTTAAACCATAAATGGCTTTGTTCAATTTAAGTACCTTGTTAACATTGTCTTGCACATTGAAACCTTCAGGCATCATCATAAAAACTTCCTCATCTAAATCCCCATTCAAAAAAGCAGTTGGTACATCTAAATGATACATTTTTAACTTTAACCTTACTGATAGAGCGAACAACAATCTTAAGGTCGAGTGACGTACAACAGGCGCAAATATTTCGTTATAATCTACTCCTGGCTGTTGACTGAATCCCTTAGCCACCAAACGCGCACGATACCGCACTTTAAGACCGTCACACTTGCGCTTGAAAACCCACTTGCACTTCACAATCGTCCCTTTCGTTGGGACGTCGACGATTTCCCACGCACGGTTCTTCTCAAAACAGCTGAGCTCGTGGTCCATCGCGCATCTCCATTTCTCGTGGTCTGGACGAGCCAACGCCTGTTCCACACTGGAGGGGTCTTCTTGCACGTCGATGTCATTGTCAATTCCCGCGTAGGTTGCATAAGTCACATAATCGTGAAGTATCTTCGGCTTCGGAGTTCTGGATGACTTTCTTACTTCTTGTTCGATGTAGTCACCATGTCCCTCGCTGCCTGATGCGCTGCAGTCATCTGGGACATATGAGTCTCCACTGCTGTTGACTATTTCCGACGGTGCAATGGACTCATCCGATGACACTGGAGTCTCTTCACCATCGTCTTCACTTGCTGCCCCCACTGAATCAGTTGCCTCAACACCAATGTGTTGATCTTCATCCAGGCTGTGATCTACATTAATGGTCAACAAGTCATCTTCTTCAAGGATTATGACGTCTCGGCTCACGATTATTTTGCTCTCTGCAGGATCATATAGCCTATACCCCTTTGTATTGTCACTAAAGCCGACAAAAATCATTTGTTTGGCTTTCTTGTCGAATTTCAGCCGCTTCTCCTTTGGCACATGCACCATTGCCTTGCTGCCAAAGATGCAAAGATGGCTCACATCTGGCTTACGGCCTGTCCAAATTTCAGTCGGTGTTTTTTCACCCCTTCCTGCTACCGGAAGTCTATTTCTCAAATAGATAGCGTGATTAACGGCTTCAGCCCAAAAACGTTTGTCCAGTTTTGCATCAAACATGAGACATTTAGCCTTTTCCACCACCGTCCTGTTCATCCGCTCAGCTGAGCCATTCTGCTCGGGCGTGTAAGGAGTGGTCATCTGGTGAATGATGCCTTTTTGACTCATAAAAGCTTTAAACTGCTTATTACAAAACTCACCACCGTTGTCTGATCTCACTATCTTTATGGAACAATTTGTTTGATTCTCCGCCATTGCAGCAAACTGTTTAAACTGGTTGAAAACTTCATCTTTCGTTTTCAGGAAATAACCAAAAGCCATCTTACTGTAGTCATCAACTATTATGAGGAAATACCTAGAGCCACCAAACGATTTCGTTTCGATTGGCCCACACACATCCATGTGAATGAGCTCCAAAATGCTCTCTGCTCTATTTCCTTTCTTAGGAAACTGTGCTCGAGTCTGTTTTCCTTCACAACATACCATACAGCTTCTTTTGGATTCAACGACTTCTCCATCCATTTTCATACCAATGACACTTTCTTTCTTCGACATTTGATTTAGTGTTGAACTGTTTGCATGACCAAACTTTCTATGCCATGTGTTAGTTGCAAGCAAACATGCTTCATCATCAGCTGTGTTTAACTTGTAAACATTGTTCGTCTGTGTAGCTGTTCCCACTAGTTGATTATCTTGCGTGTAGATAGAGCAACCATCCTCATCAAATTTCACTTTATTCCCTGCCTTTATCATCTGGCTAACTGAAAGTAAATTTGTGGATAACTTGGGTACACAAAATACATCTCTGATGGTGACGTCATTCACCGCATTGTTCACACGCGTATGAAGCTTGACGATACCCTTGCACGACACAGTCATTGTTTCTTTGTTTGCAGCGATAATTTCTTTAACAAATTCACTATTGGACGTGCTCTGCAGCCACTTTTCGTCAGCAACGAAGTGAGCGCTGGCACCTGAATCAACGTACCAATCATCTTTGTTAAATTCACCCGATAGGAACACGGCACTTAGTCCAAAGTTCTTCCGTGCACTTCCATTTCTGTTATCGCTGTCTTTCTGCTGTGGGCACTTGTTCTTGTAGTGACCAAACTGTTTACAATGGTAGCATTTGACGTTTGACAATTGCTTCTTCTTGTCCTTGTCAGTGACCTCACTGGCACCCCGGACGCCTTTCCCATTACAGTTGCCTGCCTGTCCACGCCATCTAGCGCTAAATGCGCTACCTGCACTGTCAGTATCTTCCATGTCGAGCAGCTTCGATTTGATGTTGTCGGCCGTTATGGCGATTCCACTATGCTCAATCGCCATTATCATCGGCGAATATTTCTCCGGCAAACCTGCCAGTAGGAGAGATCCAACCCATTCATCGGAAATTTCGAAACCTGTGCTCTTCAGCCGTTGGGCCGTTTCCACAATCTGTCTAACATACGCCAGCATGCTATCACAGTTATCTAATCTTGTGGAAATTAATGTTCGCAGCAGTGTTATTTTCCTTGTCGACCCTTTGTCATCAAACATTCCTTTCAAGCATTTCCACAACTCTTTTGCTGTCTTTGCATTCTTGATGTGGACATATAACGAAGTATCGATCGTTAATATCAATTTGGCTTTGCACTCAGCCACCTTAGCTTCAGTTTGTCTGCCAGCTTCGTCTTCTATGATGCATCCATGAAGTCCTTCGAGAACCAAGAAATTCTCCACCGCGAAGGCCCAATCATCATAGTTTTCACGACCCTTCAGCCTCGGCACATTCACTAAGTAACTTCCCGACATCTTTAACCTCACACCAAACACGTGGTTGTTCGCGACGATCGACCGGTAAAAGTCTTAAGATCTCGATTACTAAACCGCACTACTAATTAACACGCGCACTGGGTCCATAACCTGTTGGATATTCGGATTAACGTAATCAAACACTTGTGTGAATTAATAGTATATTGTTGGAGCAAAGGAAAAACACGTCTGTTACGTACAGCGTCACAAACAAGAAGTGGGACGCTTAAGAGAGCGTCACTTAAGCTTCCCTAGTGTTAACATCACTAGATGGCGCATAAGTCAGATATTACAAATTTTAACAGTGAGAAGCTAATACATTTTCAGATGTAAATTTAATATTTTTCAAAACGTAATAGATTTTGGTAGTTCGTAATACCGTAACAAACCAATGCAAATAGTAATAGAATTGTTACAAAAGTAATAGATTTCCCAACGCTGCCATAGATGGCGGGTCTCTAATCCTGCCATCTATGTGACAAAAGCAAAAAATAATGTAAACTAATAGTCGGCAATGATGCTGTTAACATGTTATTTAGTGTCTTTTATATATGTTAATTATTTTTTTAGAAACAAACACTGAAACATTTTTTTGCAGGAAATGGGCATGTCAAACTCGAACCATATTATGTATAGTAATATCAGTATGTAAATAAAAATTATTATTATTTTATAATTTATAGTTTTTTTATGTGTATAAACAATACCTACAGTGTGTTTTAATTACAAAATTATTTTTATATTTATTTAACTTGTTTTGTTTGTCGTTACCAATATTGTGTTTTTAGTTACTATTTTGTACTAAATTAATAAAGGTAGGTTAACATTATGCTAAATTAATAATCACTACATATTAAATTATAAACTGCAACCACTTTGGCTCGTCTTCTTTAATATAGGCAACACTGTATACACAAATACAAATTAAATGTGCGGATACGTCTTAAATCGTTAAAACATATAATAACTTGTTTAAAAACTGTGATCAGAAGCATTTTTTTGTTGAAAGTTGTTCTACATATCCTTATCCTATTTCAATGTATTTATCAGTTTTCTCCGACGCACGGTTATCGAGTAATTAATTTTTGATTAGTTTTTGTAATCATTTTCCAATTAGCCGTAGTACGTACACAAGCTGTGGTCAGGCAAATTTTTTTGCGTAGATCGGTTTTATTTGTTATAAGGTATATTTTTACAAAAAATTAGCAATCTTGAAGTGTCGGTTTGCTAATTAGGTCAAATTAAGCTTGTTAATTAAGCCATTCATGACGATTTTTTTTAACTACACATGTTAAATATCACCGGTTCAGAATTTTCAAGAGCTATCGAATGGTGTATTTATTTAATTATTTTGATCATTAATAACCGAGCAAATGCAGTTTTAGTCAACCTAGTTTTGTTGGTGGGGATTTTCCACCAACAAAAGTCGCGCAAAATGATGATACGTCATAACTTGTTTAAAAACTGTGATCAGAAGCATTTTTTTATTGAACGTTGTTCTACATATCCTTATCCTATTTCGGTGTATTATTAGTTTTCTCCGACGCACGGTTATCGAGTAATTAATTTTTGATTAGTTTTTGTAATCATTTTCCAATTAGCCGTAGTAAGTACACAAGCTGTGGTCAGGCAAACTTTTTTGCGTAGATCGGTTTTATTTGTTATAAGGTATATTTTTACAAAAAATTAGCAAATTTGAAGTGTCGGTTTGCTAATTAGGTCTAATTAAGCTTGTTAATTAAGCCATTCATTACGATCATTTTTAACTACACATGTTATATATCACCGGATTAGAAATTTCAAGAGCTATCGAATGGTGTATTTATTTAATTATTTTCATCATTAATAACCGAGCAAATGCATTTTTAGTCAACCTAGTTTTGTTGGTGGGAATTTTCCACCAACGAAAGTCGCGCAAAATGATGATACGTCATAACTTGTTTAAAAACTGTGGTCAGAAGCATTTTTCTGTTGGAAGTTGTTTTACGTGCCAGTGTCCTATCACAAGATTTTTTTTTTTTTTTTTTATTTATTTAAGTGCGCTATCACCACAATTGCAGTTAATTAGTTTTTTTATTTATATGCCTAACTAATTGATTTAAAAAAGGACATGTTATATATCACTAAACGCGGATTTCAATTTGCTATCTTTTGGTGTATTTATCAGTTTTCTCCGTCGCACGGTTATCGAGTAATTAATTTTTGATTAATTTTTTAATCAATTTTCAATTAGCCGTAGTACGTACACAAGCCGTGGTCAGGCAAATTTTTTTGCGTAGATCGTTTTTATTTGTTATAAGGTATATTTTTACAAAAAATTAGCAAATTTGAAGTGTCGGTTTGCTAATTAGGTCTAATTAAGTTTGTTAATTGAGCTATTTATTACAATTTTTTTTTAAATTAGACTTGTCATTTATCACCGGATCAGAAATTTCAAGAGCTATCGAATGGTGTATTTATTTATTTTTTTTGATCATTAATAACCGAGCAATTGCATTTTTAGTCAACCTAGTTTTGTTGGTGGGGTTTGTTGGTGTCTTCACATCGGTCATCACTTGTTCGACTGTATCGTTATATTTCTTTTTGTCATTTTGTTGTTTATTTTATATATCATTAATATATTGTTTAAAGTTATCATTTTATTTATATTTAGCTTTTCTTTGTATAGTTCGGTTGTTGGTGTTGTATCCATTGCGTATAAAATTTTTATAAGTTTGTTTTGTTGTCTTGTCATGATATACAGATATTTTTAATTGTTTTGGGAGATATTTTTTTATTTTCCATACTGCTGCTATAGTTGTTGAATTTTGTTTAACAAGTTTATTTATGTGTGTATCCCATTTCAAGTTATTTTGGATTGTTAATCTTAGATAGTTAACTTGGTTAATTTGTTTAATCTTTTTGCTCATCTATTTCAACACCCAGGAATGTTACTGAGCTTGCCTGTTTTATAGTTTGTTCAGAGTGACGCATAAGATATGACTGGTTTTGTTTATAAAAATTAAATTTCATAAAAGACGTTTTTGATATATTAATCAACAGGGAGTTTTTGTTAAACAAATTTCCTAGATCTCAATTGTGTTTTTAGTGCTATTTAATAAACTTTTAATGTTGTTTGATTCTATTAAAACGGATGCATTATCCTATCAGTGGCTTTGATCACATAAGTTTACTCAACAAATTTAAGTTTGAATCGCTTGAGGTTAGACGTTTAAAGCAAGTGTATTTTTGTGTACAAACTTTTGCACAATATTATCGATGCTCCTGAGATTGTACAACATATTAAATTACATATACCGTCATTTAACAGTCGACAAAAACCAACTTTTAGTTTAAAAACTATACGTACTAGTTATAGTCTTAAGTAGCCTTATTTTTGTATGTATTTTTATTATTTTATTTTACTTGTATGTGGTACTTTTTTTTGTATGTTGTTTTGTATTTGGGAATAGTTTTCTGTAGGGCAATAAATACCTATTATTATTATTATTATTAAAAAATACCATTTTATTATAAGTTATTGTAGCTAGTTTGTTTGTATACAAAATATAAAGGAACTGAACCTTGCGGAACACCAGTTTCCAAAAACTGAACATCCGATTTTTTATTTAGTAGGTTTAACCAAATCAAAAGCTTTGGTTAGGTTTATAAATAGACCAATACTATGTTTATTGCCCTCAAGATTTAGATATAAGTGATTTATAAATTTTATAATTGCTTGGCCTGTAGAACGGCCTTGTCTAAAACCGTATTGTGAATCAGATATTATGTTATATTTTTCACAGGAGTTTACTAATCTAATTGCCATTAACTTTCTGATTATTTTGGAAAAGGTCAAAAGAATGGATATTGGTCTATAGTTTTCAACGTGACGTTTATTTTCTTTTTTTAAAAATATTAACTTTTTTTGCAATTTTTAGTTGTGATTGAAAAACACCTTGAGAAAACGATGCATTGATAACTTCTATTAGTAGATCTACTGTATACGGACAAATACATTTAATAGTTTTTCCTCTAATTTCATCATAACCACAGGAAATTGAACTTTTAAGTTTGGATATAATTTTTAAAAGGGATTCAAAAAAATGATTGATTTGCATATTTATCTAAAAGTTTGTTTGTAAAAAAGTCGAGTTATGATTTATGTTTATTTGTTTTGCAATGTAAGAAAAAGAAGAAGAATATTGTCTTTATTTCCACTTAACTTAACCTTCAATTTTCACAATAATTTATTATCTAAACTTGGGCTGCATCAATTTCTACTTCTTCTTGTCACATTCCTTATTTTATACAAAATATGGTCTGTTATTATTATATACATTACAGACTTTCAATTACTTTAATTTAAAATAGCTAAAATGTCATCAATCTGACAATTTCATAACGTTTGTATATTGCGACGTTCTGTAAAGTAAGTATTAAAATAATTGCATATATTTGTAATGTTGTTGTAATAAAAAACATTTAACAAATTTGTTAGTAATAGTTCTGATCAAACTAATTAGGGATTATAGAAAGCTCCTGAACATTGTAATACAATCTGAAAAGATACCATTGATAGGAACAAAGCCAATAGAGTTTTTTATTTTTTCATAAACAACACAAATTTTAATAAAAAATAAAATTTATTGCAAGGTAGTTCAAAATCTTTAATAGTTTTTCTTCAAAATGATCAAAACACTTTAGTTACTAATTCAAAGTAAAAAACAGATATGATTGGAAAACTGAATGCATCTAATTTTATTAATCCTTCTATTGTTGTACTTATGTCTACTCCGAAACGGAACGGCGTGCTAACGGTTAGTGCTAAAATTATTTGGTTATGCAGTCCATAATTTGCACATTTTATTGAAAGTGTTCTGTGGAGTGATGAATATACTTTTACAGAGGTGGGTGTTATTAATACACATAATCTAAAAAAGTAGACTATAATATCAACCAAGATGATCATTAAATATTTGGTGAGGGTTATTAATTAATTGTGTAATTGGTCTACAACTTCTACTTAACCAATTTAATACAGCGGTGTATCTTCAATTTTATCAGAAATACTATCAATGTTTGATGATGTTTCGTTAGCAGTCAGAATAAATGTTGAGTACCAACATGATGGCGCATTGTTACATTATGGTATACAAGTAATTAAAAAATACTATCCTAACATGTGGATTGTAAAAGGTTGATAGCTTTTTAGATCACCGGATCTGAATCTTTTGGATTTTTTTCTTTTGAAAGAATAAGTTTACTACGAACCTGTTGTTGGACTTAGAAATGCCATAGCTCGCATTGACGCAGCAGTTGCGTTAATTGACAAAGAAATTTAGAGGATTTGTGTTTCAATGTTAAATTGTGCCAATGTTTGTTTTCAAGTAGAAGATTATCTATTTTACCACGATTTGTGAAAAAATGTATAGATAATACTGTTGTCTTTTTTTATAAAAAATAAAATGTTCTAAAGTTAAATGTTTTTTTAGTTATTTAAAATTAATAAATGATGTATTTTATGTAAATTATCGTGTTTAAGGGTATGCACCCATCATCAGTGTGCCTAGCTTCTCACTGGTCAAAGAGACAATTTACATAAAATTACAGTAACTATTAAACAGTTTATGTTTACTAAATGTGTCGAAGGTGTGATGGGTGCATACCCTGAAACACGAGTGTATGTGTCAATTTACATAAAATACATCATTTATTAATTTTAAATGATAAATTTGTTTCGGTTATCTGATTCAAATAAAACGCGCCAAAAATTCCGTTGTCTGTTTGTGTAGGATTTAACTGTATTACAGTTTTTCTTCACACTCAAACAGTTTAACGTTTCTTCTAATTGTTTTCTTAGTTACTCGTTAACAAGTGACAATTAGAAAAATGTTCACTTTTAATTTTTGATTTGTTTTGGTCTACTAAATCAGGTGTCACTTTTGACACTCACACATAAAATAATTTTGATAACGCACAAACACAGTTATTTTCAATAAATTTGGATTGCTGTTAGGGCCATAACTTTTAAAACAATAAGACTACAAATACCTTGAAAATACATACATACACAGTAGAAAAGTTATTATTTTTGTAAATCCGTTAGTATTTCCTTTTTTGTTAACTAACAAGACGTCAATAAGATTTTGCATTTTTTATTATACAATAGTTGACTTTATTGTACACAACGTATATGTTTTTTTTTCTTTTTCTGAACGTAGTGAGCAAGTCGACTTTGAGAATAACTTACGCGTGGCATTGCCTTCCGTTTTTTTTACGCAAATTTTGTTGTACTGTCCTTGTCAATCTAATTTAGATTTAGCACTAGTTTGAGGTGGGCTGGTTATTGCTTTGCGGATTTTCACGCAGTCTCTATGGCACCACGCATGCTGCCTCCGGCCCTTCTCTCTTATAACCCTTACTTTTGTCTGTTTTTTGTGTTTTTTTGTCTTTTTCTTTCTTTTATGTGTTTTTATTTTGTGTGTTTGCTTTCATTGTTATCTTTCTGTCACGCCTTGCATTCTACTAAAGTGTATTCTTCATGATCGTGCACACTTCTTGACAGAACAGACATCTTTCCTCTTTCTTGATCTTTTTTTATTTGTTGCAAGAACTTTTCAAATGCTCCGTGCTTGGTCAGTAATTGTGTTGTATAGTAATACGTTTCGGGTTTATTCTCTGCTTATTCTTTTATTTTTGGGATTAGTTTTTTTGTCTATTTCTCCTTTTTTCTTTTACTCCACTGTCTCTGCCATTTTCTATTGCTCTTATTTTTGCATCTTTTTACTGGTTTCTTTTTTTACTAGTTTTTTGTTTCTTTACAACGTCTATAGTTATATATATTTACTCGACTTTACATTTTATTTCTAAAACCAGCAACGATATGATAATAATTAAGAAGGCCTAGTTGTTAATAATTACAATGTGTCAGTTTTTCTTTTGATTAATTAAGTTAGATATCAAGACTGGATTAAGGACTGGTGATCTTACGTAGCCAAACTTTTGCACAGAATAATAATACTTTGTTATTTGCTGACCAACAATGTGTTTGTACCTACATCCACAAGCAAGAAGCATATTTTAGATTAACAAATTACAAAATTTGTATTATTAGTTATAATATTTTATGTAGAAAATCAAGACAATTTTTTTACTATATATGTCGCAATTTAAATAAAGCTACTCTTTTGATAATATTTTTAGAAATGTTGATAGGTTTTTTTAAGGTAATCACAGAAAAGTATAAATTATTTTTTGTTAGAAGATTTCAATCGTGATGGAATTCTCGATGAACCAAAGTATTATTTCAGAAATTACAAGTACTGCAGATGCTTTAAAGAAATTTTAATTCATTTAGTACTTCTATTGTTAAAATTGAAAAGATGAATATAGCTAACATAAATATTTTTTAATTTGATACATATTGCATTACAAAATTTTACTAAACCCATGTAAAACATCATTAGAAAAATGTACAATATTACGTTAAAACAAAAAATGCATTTAATAAATGTATCAGTAGTTGTTTCAATCAAACTAGTCGGGATTATAAAAAACATTTATTTGTAAACATTGCGACAATCTAATACAAACTGAAAAATAGGACTAACAAAAACAAAGTCAATTTTTTAGTTTTTTATATAGCAAAACTTTTAAACAACAAATTTATTAGAAGACATTTCAAAATCTTTAATACTTTCTTTTCTAACTAATCAAAGTTATTTAGTAACTAATCCAAAGAAAAAAGCAGATATTTTTGCAGTGCAGTTAAAGTTATGCACTATATCTTTACAATTCTAAATACTCTTATGGTTGTACTTACAATGCTTGTTACTTTATTAAAAGATACCTTTTTAAATTAAATACTGTAAAACATCAGGTATAGTTGAAATTCAACCTTTGGTTTTTAAAATATTTCTAAATAAATTAGGATAGCTTAACTAAATATTTGGCCTTGGGGTAATTTTATTACTTTCTGACTAAACTTAAAAACTGAGTATCTCCAAACTGGCTCAAAATTAAATATGTGATAGTAGGTACTAAAAAAACATTTCTCAAATTTTCAACTTTTTAAGTCATGATCTCAATTTTTGGGAGTCTCTTAAAGTTCAGATAAACTCTTAAAAATCAAATTTTTTCTGTAGTTTTTAACATATTTTTTCTCAGCGTAGAAACATTGGAAAAAGCTCTGCAAGGTTTGATTCTTTTTGTAATTTAATGTACTTTTTTGTGAGAAAATAGCCTAAAATTACAGAAACAGCCTCACATTGAAAAGTTAGCTTATTTTATTTGTTTTGCATTGTTCTTTAACATTTTGCAAAGTTTTTTTCGATAGAAGCTGTAAATCGTGAGATACCACTTTTCAAAGATTAGTAATTGTTTAAAAATGCTCATTTTTGAATACATTGAAGGCGCTGTAACTTTTTTCTACCTAAATTTTTTGTGCTGAAATTTTCAGAAAACATTCTTCATATATATATACCTAAAACACCTCTTAAAGTTTGGTTTTTGAAAATTAAAATTACCAAAAAAATGTGATTTTTAGGCGTTTCTTTTTTAACTTTAAGAGTCTTTCAAAAATTGAAATCATGACTTTAAAAATTAAAAATTTAAAAAATATGTTTTTTTGGTACTTACTAACGCATTTAATTTTGAACCAGTTTGGAGATAATCAGTTTTTAAAGTTTGGTCGAAAAATAATGGAATTAATTACTCATATATCAAAACCTTCCCGATTGTTGGAAAATTGCAAATGTTCAACCTATACTTAAAAAGGGAGACTAAATCTAATTCTTTAAACTATAAATTAATTACATTACTATCTAATTTGCTTAACGTTTTTTGATAATTTATATATACATATGAGATTGGTTCTTAAAAAAAAATTGTGCAATTTTTGTGTGTGCACTCTCAGAAAGTGATCTTTATGCTAAAAAAGTAAGCCATGTCACATTTCAGCGCTTAAGATTTAAATGAACTCGTGTCGCACTACATAGCTTTCAGATTTGAGTCAGATGCATACCTTGGGTCTCCAAAAAAGCAATTGAATACTTGCTAATTAGGTTCCACATAAAACTTTACATCAGTATACTCTGTTTAGTTTTTTTTTTAGTTAACATATTTTTATTATATTTTAAATTGTGAATATAAAATTAGACTCGTAAACAAAAATTTTTAAAACTTGAGGCTTAGGTCTATATTTTTTTTAGTTTAGTAAACCTTTAAAATGACGTATTGTACGTATTTGTAATATTCTAATAATATTTTTTAAGTAATGTAATGGATTTACTTTTAAAACAAAGGCAGTGCGAAGAAATGGCGAATGGCAAGAGGATAAGAAAAGGTTACCGTAAGTTAATAATTAACGGAGAGGAATATAGATGAAATAAAGAAATAAAAAGTTTAGAAGAAGTGGAAGATCCAAAAAACTAATAGGAAAACGGCTAGAAAAAAGAAAAATACACGGCGAGAAAATGGTATAAGAAAAGGAACATAAATAGCAAAACTACAAAAAAGAAAAATAAAGAAGAAATAATAGGAACATGGAATATAAGAGGATACATGCGAAAAGAAGCTGAACTGGTGGAAGAAATGATAAACTAAAAAATAGAAATACTAGGAATAACGGAAATAAAAAAGAAAGAGCAAGGGATAGAAAGAATACGTAGAGGTTATTGGTTAATGTGGACAGAAGTGGAGGAAAACGAAAGAGCAAAAGGAGGAGTAGGAATGAAAAGATACAATAAAAGAAAAATACATAAATGAAAGAATTATGACAGTAGAAATGAAGCTAGTAGACGAAAAAATATGGACCACGATAGCATACGGACCGAATGAAGACGCAAAGAAAGAAGAGAAAGACAGCTTCTATAGCAAAGTACAACAAGAAATAGACGATGGATCAGAAAACATAATGATACTAGGAGACCTAAATAGGAAAGTAGGAAACCAAAACGACGGAATAGAAGAAGCAATGGGAAAAGAAGGAGAAAAAAGAAAGAATTATTTAACTATGCATCAAAAACAATCTTGTAATAACAAACACCAAATTTAAACACAAAAAAATTCACAAATACACAAGAACACAACAAACCAGAAACGAGAAATCAATTATTGACTACTACTTAGTGAACAGAAACAACTGGAACAAGATAAAAAATGTAAGAAGACAGGCGTAAGTAGGAAGCGACCATCATTTACTACGAATAGACATGAAATGGAAAACAAAAGTTAAACCAGACAAAAGAAGGAAAAAAGTTAAAATAAAGATAAAAACATACAAACTAAAAGAAGAACAAATACAAGCGGCATATTAAAAGATTCTACAAAAAAAATTTAAAGAGAAAGAAAAGAGAACGTGCATAGAAGGAAAATGAGAAACTTTCAAACGAATTATTCTAGAAGCTGCAAAAGAGAGCTATAGAACAACAAAAATAGTAAACAAAGGTATACAAAAACTAACTGGTGGACAGAGAAAGTCAAGAAGGAGATAAAGGACAACAAAGAAAAATGGAAAAAATACCTACAAACAAAAAAATAGATGTCTTCAAAAAATACAAAGAAAAAAGAAATGAAACAAAAAGAATAATAAAGATGCAAAGATAAAATTATGGACAAAATTTAGAAAAAAAAAATAAATGAAAACTTCAACCGGAACCAAAAACTATTTTACAGAACATTAAAACATTTAAAACAAAAGAAAGAACACAATATGATGAACATAAAAGATAAAAATGGAAATGTAATAACGGATGAAGACAAGATAATGGAAAGATAGATGCAATATTTTCAAGAACTCACAGAACAAAAAATAGAAGAAAACAAAACAAGAAAAGATGAAGAAGTGCTTAAGGACAAAAAACGGAAAGAATAGATAAAATAAAAAAAGTAATAGAAGCAATTAAGAAGTTAAAAAACGGAAAAGCTCTAGGAACAGATAAAATAACGCCGGAAATGATGAAATTCATGGGAGAAGAAGGAACTGCACAAATAATGGAACTAATAAATGGCATAATAAGAAATGGAAAAACGCCAAAGGAATGGAATATAAGAATAATGCTACCAATACATAAAGAGGGAGATAAAAGGAAATGTGAAAACTATAGAGAAATTACGCTGACAAGCATACCGAGCAAGATATTTACAAGAATTCTAGAAAAAAGGATGAGGGACAAGTTAGAACCGACAATAGAGGACAGCCAATGTGGATTTAGAAGAGAAAGAAGCGCACAGAACCTAATATTTATAATAAGACAGCTTAGTGAGAGGATGATAAAAAGAATTGAGTAATGCACGTATGCTTTGAAGGATTTTTTAATTTTTTTTAACCGCCAAAGTTGACGTATTTTGATGTAAATTAATAGGAAAATACTAATTTGTTCTGTGTATTTGGGCTTTAAGAGTCTAAAACTCGAAAAATCTGCAAAGTAGGCCTATTCTTCAACATAAACTCTTAGGCCTATTTTTGCAGTTTTTTTGAGTGTTAGACCTCTAAAACCCAAATACACAAAACAAATTTATATTTTCCAATTAATTTACATCAAAATACATCAACTGTTAAAAAAAAATTAAAAAATCCTTCTTTTTGCCCTGCCCACAAAAACAAGGTTTTATGGCTTTTGCGGCTTATAAACAGAGTATAGACTTGAAATGGTGCCAGATTTGAATTCTACGAAAAATTTCTAATTGATTTCACTAATAATTTTTTTTTTTTAGTTAAATTTGCGATTTTTGATTTTTAAACAGAAAATGCGATTAAGTTAAAAACCGACAAAAAACTAAAAAAAATTGTACATTTTTTAAGGGTTTTATACCCTCATGAACCAATCAAAAAACTACTAATAAGTTATAGAAACTGAAAAAAAAACTAAAGCAAATTTCTCAATGAACCCTCCCTCCTCTGCTTTGGTCCGTTTGAAATGAAATTGCCATGTACTATATTACGAATATATTTAAAAAACTGTAACATGAATCGTGATATAGATAGATAGATAGATAGATAGATAGGTTTATTCGTGCTAATAAAAAAATTTACACATGTCATAAAATTACAAATACAAAATATCAAATGCACAAATACAAAAAATACAATCATGAACATAATATAATATCACATAACATATTAAAATATGCAAATGTATAAATTTACTTACAATTATATTAAAACTTATATAATAAATGGCTATAAACGACAATAAAACACATTAAAATTTAATAAAACTAAGAAACTAGGACGGTTGGAGGATTTGATTTAATTTCGACAATATTACTATAGTTATTACATAAAAAATCAGTTAGGGAATAAAAAGCCTTTCCAAGAAAATAACTCTTAACAACTTTTTTAAACTGAATTATTGACAGTTGTTTTATTGAATTGCTAAGCAAGTTAAAAATGTGTGGACCGTAATAATGTATTCTATTTTGTGACTTAGCTAAACGTCTAGAGCGTGGACAAATGTTAAACTTTTTTCTGGTATTATGACCATGAATATCACCATGCACAGGGTACGTTGCAATGTTTTTTCGAACAAACATTAGGCATTCTAACACATATAAAGAATGCAACGTCAAAATATTAAGTGCTATAAATGCAGCTCTGCAATCTTCTCTATAACACATGTTTGACAGTATTCTTATTGCTCGACGTTGTAGCTTAAAGAGACGATTCATAACTGATGAATGTCCCCATGCAAGAATTCCGTAGGTTAGATGTGACTGACACGTTGCAAAATAAACTGTGCGCAAAACTGATTTTGGTAAGCTATTGTTAAGTTGGCGAACTAGAACAAATTTTCATCTTCAATAAACTTGATCATTTGATTGTAAAGTAGTTTTTCAAAAACTTTTGATATTACAGGTAATATAGATATGGGTCTGTAGTTATTAACGTCCTCACTATTGCCTTTCTTTAATATTGGTATAACACGTGCTCTTTTTAATGAACTGGGAAACACATTACATCTAATACATATATTTATTAGTTTAGTCAGTGGATAGATAATGACGTCAACTACCCCTTTAATTAGACTAGATGTTAATTCATAAATATCTTTGCAAGTTGAGTTTTTAATGCTATGTAAAATATCTCTAACTTCGATAAATGTAGCTTCACTAAACTTAAAGTAGTTTAAAGAATTTACAGAGCCAGCATTAAACATATAATCCATAGGATTATTACTTGATGCAGGTAGATTATCAATTAGATGTTCGGCTACATTACCAAAAAAATGATTAAAAGTGTTAGGAGAGATATTAGATACGTGATTAGGTTTTGATTTTTTGCAAGTATTCACAAGTGACCACATTGCTTTTGGCTTATTAATAGAATGTTTAATAAAATTAGAGTTTGCATCTATTTTTGCAGATTTTAAAGCCTTGTGGTACTCATTTTTATACTTGTAAAAAAAACCTTTTAGTTGCGGATTATGATCACTGGCTTCTCTAATTAATAATAGTGTTTCCCGCATTTTCCGTAAATTGTTGGTAAACCATTTAATAGGTTTGCCATTTGCTATTGCAAAAGTTCTCTCTGGAAAAGACTTTAAATATGACTCTTGTAAAATGTCTATAAAAAGATTTAGTTTAAGCTCTGGGCTATAGTTGTTAATATCTAAGAAATTCCAATTTGTTGCCTGTAATAAAGAATAAAATTTAGATCTACCTTGTCTGGTAATGGGTCTGATAACTTGTTGAATACTGTTATCAACGTTACAATCAATGTTAATTGTAGTATGAATGCCAATGTGGTCCGAAAATCCTGGATCACATGGTTTGACTGATATATCATGGATGTTCGAGAAAACATTGTCAATACAGTTTAACTTGCGTGTACTAAAATTAACTTTTATTATCAGCCCATACGTCGCTAAAAGATCACACAGATGTCGAGCATTATTGTCATTAGAATTAAATCTTACATTAAAATCCCCACCAAGTACTATTTTTTTGCTAATGTCAATATCATCCATTAATTTACTTAAAACTGATAAAAAAGTATTGAAGTCACCTTTAGGTGATCTATATATACATATTAATATCAAGTTATGAGTTTGTAAATACGAGACAGATATCTCGCAATGTTTTTCCACAGATAAATTATTGAGTGCGTCTAAGCTTTTAGACTTCATATCATTTTTAGTCAGCTGCAACACTCCCCCACGTTCATAATGATGCCGGGTAAAATGAGATGCAACAGAATAATTGCCTACCTTTAATAATGGAATTTCAAATTGTTTTAACCAATGTTCTCCGATGCATACAATATCAAATAAGTTGTTTTTAATAAGGAAGAATGCTTCAAGTTCCATTTTTTTTTTCTTACTCCTTGAATATTTAAAAAATAGATATGTAGCTTATTATCCTCTTCAAATTGCTTTACATTGGGTAATAATTCATCGTGGTTTAAATTTATTAACGACCCACCGCCTCCTTCACTTTGCGTGCCAGAAAAAAACGGCTAATTCCAACATTTGTCGGCCAGTTTGCGGGATCTGTTATTGTAGTATCATAAGACATAGGCGCGGTGATTTTAAAGGACGAGTATGCCTCTGGGTTTTTCGACTTAAGTTTATCGCATGTTGCGTTAGGTACTTTTAAGTTATTTAAATGTGTATTTATGTCGTCGACAGATGTTGCCTTATCAAGTTGACATAAATGATAATGAAAGTATCTGGGAGCACCTTTTAATGCCCCCACATTCGAAGTACCATAAGCGATATTTATTTTTTTGTTAGAACGGCGTTTAGTTATTGTATGCCATTCGTTGTTAATAGCATTATCCTTATTTGTATTTACATTATCAGAAGTATTTTCACTATTGATTTTCAGGGACGGATTATTATTTATAGAATCTGTCTTCGATTTGCTAGTTGAATTTTTTCTTTCGGTATTATTTTTTGCAATATGCGAATATGTTGCGATATCCTCGACATTTCCCAGATTGATATCGGGATTGTTTATCACATTCTTCACATTCTTAGGCAAAGATGTTTTAATATTTTCTTCTTTTAGTAAATTAATCTCTTTTGTCAACTTTGTGATAGTTTCTTTGAGAGGTTTTATCTCACAATTAATTATTTCTTGAATTAATTCCTTGAAATCCGGACTTTTTAAATAAAGAATAACTGGGTCTTCACTCGCTGATCTAAGATCTGTTCTGCCCATTATTAGTTGATATTAACACTTATATAAATAATTTATTATATTATTTAGTTCCGTTTATAGTACTTATTTAACAATACGGTACGTCTGCGTACTTCGAGAAGTGATGAAAATAAAATAGTACATGGTAAACGTGTTTTATTTACCTCAAATTTATTGTTAATATTATTATACAAGCATTAAATTAATATTAAAATTAAGAGCATCCCGACTTGGTTTCTACTATTGTAACAAAAATAGGAAATATTTGATAACTAATTTTTTTTTTACTTATACACTAAACTCGGAAAGGACAAAACTATATTTTGTCAAGTTTTGTTTAAATTATAATTTCAAATAAAGAAATTATTACGTACTTTTGAATGCATTTTAATGCTTTCTGCAAACATAACTTAACAAAATAACTATTCTACTGAAAAAAAAAATTGTGACGTAACTATAAAGAATTATTAGTTTTTAAACTTTTTTACGTACATATATATCAAAGTCTTACTATTTGAAAATCAATTTTATTATATTGGCAAACGTACTAAAAAAAAATAGCAAAAATAAAATTTGAAAAGTTTTCTTGGTGGCTTAATATGAAGAATTCATTTTTGTTATAGAAAAATGTCATAGAAAATGATAGAAAGTTATTGTTTACTGACTTCTTCTTTAAATTGTATTGAAGTTTTAAGTTAGAAAACTTGGCGTAACATATGCTAACTCTACAGGAAAACACAATTTATAAAAAAAAAACTTACAGATTATTTAGATGAAAACTTATGGAAACTTTTTTATTGTTTAACTTCTGGAAAATATAATTTTGATGATTTAAACAAAAAGTTAAAAATTTTTTTTTTTTTCAAAGTTTTAAGTTTAAAAAAAAAATATTTTTTTAGTTTTAAGCTTAGAAAATTAGTGTAATTAGTGTATTTATAAGTCTCGGAAATAATGAATTTGAAAGTTTATTTTACATGTCGATAGTGCAGTTAAAAAAATTGTTGGCAAAAAACAAAACCTTGAGGAGCTTTCGCATTTATGATTTTGATATATCAATTCTAATTAAATTTTTTTGTAATACTTACAGATCAAGACTTACAACATACAATCGTGTCTTATCAAATGAGTTGAAAATATCTAGAGCTACTGTAAGAGTTTTTTCATGCTTGTTTAAAGAAGAGCTGTAGGTGACATACATATGTCAGACGATCTGTTGTCATACATTTTGATCATAATCTATTGAATATATGACGTAAAGTGATTATTTTGTTCTACATACTTGTTAATTTAAAAATTAATATATTTTTTAAAATTTTTGGATCAGTAATGCAATTGTTCTATAATTTGAAGAACTAGATTTGTCTCTTTGTTTTAACATTTTAGTTAAAATTGTATGTAATTTATTTTCAAATGTTTATGAATTATACGTGGAATTTCATCTATATCTAATGCTTTTCTGGTATTTAATTTAAAATGATATGTTTTGACCACCCGTTGCCTAAAGTAAATTGGACTCATTATTATATCACTAACCGGCATTGTAGATACAACAATAGAAACCTTTAGATAGTAGAGTTAGATGCAAATTAGTTGGTAAAAGTATTTGTTGTTTTCTTTGGATTGGTAAATAAATTATTTTGATTTTTTCAAAAAAGAGTTATTTAAGATTTTCTACTACTTTGCTATACATTTATTGTTTTATAGAAGTTTTTGTTGTTTATCGAAAGCTGAGAAATTTTATTGGCTTTGTTATTGTCAATTCTACTTTTTTCTATTTGTATTAGATTGTTGCACTGGTGAATAAGAATGATACACACTTTTTATGACTTTTTGAATAGTTTTTTGCTGCTGCTCCTTGAATATAAGCAATGCGTATCAAAATAAAAGTTAAGAAATTGTTTATTTTAAAATAATCGTAGTTGAGGCGCGGTTTAAGTTTGGTAGTAATAAAAAGAAGTTTGAACAACAGAAGTAATGAAATATAAATAATCAGAAATTTTCAAAGCAGCCTCAACAGCACCATTTGTAATCTCTAAAATAGTTAGTCACGAGAGAAGAAAGGGGGTTGCTAAAAAATTAAAAGTAAAATTAGGAGAAAATCGTAGTAGCTTGTTGACCGGATTGTGTTTTAGCAAATGTGTAAGTTAACCATTTAGTATTATGTACATTAAAATCTCTTAACAAATAATTTGTAGTATGTATAGTTACCTTGAAAAAACCTGTCAAAACTTCTTAAACTTAAACAGTTATTAAAAATGTTTGGAGTGGCTTTACTTGGACAGCGATATATATTCTTATTGCACAAATGGTTTTATCGGAAAGATTTATTTTAAGAAATGAAGTTGTCAGCTTAGAATATGCTTGTTGTTTGTCGGTGTAGACATAAATATCTTGTTGGTCAGCAAATAAATATTCAAGAAGATATTTGGAATCTGCTAGATTAAAGCGATATGGATCTTTATTGTTTGCTGATAAACTAAATTTAATTTTTTTTAAACTAATAATGTTAGTAAAAGTTATTTTTAAACTATAAATTAAATTAATGTTCGGTTGATTGAATTGGTTTGTAGAACAGACTAACTTTTGTTCCACCAATTTAATTATATCATTTGTATCATGGATTAGTGCTATTTGATTTAGTCGACATTAATAGGCTGATATGCTAAAAAACTAACTAATATTAGATTTGAACCAATCAAAAAACTACTAATAAGTTATAGAAACTGAAAAAAATACTAAAGCAAATTTCTCAATGAACCCTCCCTTCTCTGCTTTGGTCCGTTTGAAATGAAATTGCCATGTACTATATTACGAATATATTTAAAAAACTGTAACATGAATCGTGATATAGTACATGGTAAACGTGTTTTATTTACCTCAAATTTATTGTTAATATTATTATACATGCATTAAATTAATATTAAAATTAATAGCATCCCGACTTGGTTTCTACTATTGTAACAAAAATAGGAAATATTTGATAATTAATTTTTTTTTTACTTATACACTAAACTCGGAAAGGACAAAACTATATTTTGTCAAGTTTTATTTAAATTATAATTTCAAATAAAGAAATTATTACGTACTTTTGAATGCATTTTAATGCTTTCTGCAAACATAACTTAACAAAATAACTATTCTACTGAAAAAAAAAAATTGTGACGTAACTATAAAGAATTATTAGTTTTTAAACTTTTTTACGTACATATATATCAAAGTCTTACTATTTGGAAATCAATTTTATTATATTGGCAAACGTACTAAAAAAAAATAGCAAAAATAAAATTTGAAAAGTTTTCTTGGTGGCTTAATATGAAGAATTCATTTTTGTTATAGAAAAATGTCATAGAAAATGATTGAAAGTTATTGTTTACTGACTTCTTCTTTAAATTGTATTGATGTTTTAAGTTAGAAAACTTGGCGTAACATATGCTAACTCTACAGGAAAACACAATTTATAAAAAAAAAACTTACAGATTATTTAGATGAAAACTTATGGAAACTTTTTTATTGTTTAACTTCTGGAAAATATAATTTTGATGATTTAAACCAAAAGTTAAAAAAAAAATTTTTTTTCAAAGTTTTAAGTTTAAAAAAAAAATATTTTTTTAGTTTTAAGCTTAGAAAATTAGTGTAATTAGTGTATTTATAAGTCTCGGAAATAATGAATTTGAAAGTTTATTTTACATGTCGATAGTGCAGTTAAAAAAATTGTTGGCAAAAAACAAAACCTTGAGGAGCTTTCGCATTTATGATTTTGATATATCAATTCTAATTAAATTTTTTTGTAATACTTACAGATCAAGACTTACAACATACAATCGTGTCTTATCAAATGTGTTGAAAATATCTAGAGCTACTGTAAGAGTTTTTTCATGCTTGTTTAAAGAAGAGCTGTAGGTGACATACATATGTCAGACGATCTGTTGTCATACATTTTGATCATAATCTATTGAATATATGACGTAAAGTGATTATTTTGTTCTACATACTTGTTAATTTAAAAATTAATATATTTTTTAAAATTTTTGGATCAGTAATGCAATTGTTCTATAATTTGAAGAACTAGATTTGTCTCTTTGTTTTAACATTTTAGTTAAAATTGTATGTAATTTATTTTCAAATGTTTATGAATTATACGTGGAATTTCATCTATATCTAATGCTTTTCTGGTATTTAATTTAAAATGATATGCTGCTCCTTGAATATAAGCAATGCGTATCAAAATAAAAGTTAAGAAATTGTTTATTTTAAAATAATCGTAGTAGAGGCGCGGTTTAAGTTTGGTAGTAACAAAAAGAAGTTTGAACAACAGAAGTAATGAAATATAAATAATCAGAAATTTTCAAAGCAGCCTCAACAGCACCATTTGTAATCTCTAAAATAGTTAGTCACGAGAGAAGAAAGGGGGTTGCTAAAAAATTAAAAGTAAAATTAGGAGAAAATCGTAGTAGCTTGTTGACCGGATTGTGTTTTAGCAAATGTGTAAGTTAACCATTTAGTATTATGTACATTAAAATCTCTTAACAAATAATTTGTAGTATGTATAGTTACCTTGAAAAAACCTGTCAAAACTTCTTAAACTTAAACAGTTATTAAAAATGTTTGGAGTGGCTTTACTTGGACAGCGATATATATTCTTATTGCACAAATGGTTTTATCGGAAAGATTTATTTTAAGAAATGAAGTTGTCAGCTTAGAATATGCTTGTTGTTTGTCGGTGTAGACATAAATATCTTGTTGGTCAGCAAATAAATATTCAAGAAGATATTTGGAATCTGCTAGATTAAAGCGATATGGATCTTTATTGTTTGCTGATAAACTAAATTTAATTTTTTTTAAACTAATAATGTTAGTAAAAGTTATTTTTAAACTATAAATTAAATTAATGTTCGGTTGATTGAATTGGTTTGTAGAACAGACTAACTTTTGTTCCACCAATTTAATTATATCATTTGTATCATGGATTAGTGCTATTTGATTTAGTCGACATTAATAGGCTGATATGCTAAAAAACTAACTAATATTAGATTTAGTCCAAACATCTAATAAAACTCTATACAAGGTCATCCAAATGAAAATCAGTTTTACTGAAAAACATAGCTTTTTGTAGGTTTTTTTTTTGAAAAAAGTTATTGCAAATAATTTATACAAACAAATAGTAAAGTGGAGACGCTTTTTGGCATATTTGTTCATGTTTTAAAATTCTACGTTATTAAACATTGTGCCTAATGTGGTGACAATAAACTATATTTTTCCTATTTTGGAGAAGAAATGTTATAGAAAATGATTTAAATCCAATGTTTTTTATTTTTCAGCTTCTTTTCTAACGTTTCAAAGTTTTAAAGCTATGAAAATTAGTGTACACATGATTTAGACTAATTTACTAATTACTATTTTTTAAGTCTTAGCGCCATGGTGGTTAAAACGTAAACTACTGCATTTTGAAAAAACTATACATTGTTTGTCATGATTGATATGTTTTGTTTACATGCCTACAATTTATATTATAAACTTGTAAAATATTGTCATATTTGTTGTGACTGACATGTAAAGTAACTGTAAATTTATTCATTAAATATAACAGTTATATCGATGACACTGACACTGCAATCTTAATTTTAATGTATGGAAACAAAATTCAAAAGAAAAATTAAATTTACATTGGTTTGTCATAAAAATAAATTAAAGTATGGCGTCTCAGTTTGTTTTTCAATAGCTATAATGACATTTTGCTTAAAATATAGTACTGGTAGAAGATCTTATATGTATACCTCTTGATTTCAGCCTGACTATGGCCCACACTAAGAATGTTCTAGAAAATATATACATTCTAGATTGTTCCAGACAGTTCCAGATATGATCAGTATATACTTAAGTAGATATGTGAATAAGTACACCATACACTATATTTAATATATGAAGCATTTTGAATTTTTTGGCTTTTTGTTATATATATGCATGCATTTCTTAAATAAATATGCATCCCCTTTAAATTTCTTAATATTCACAATATGGTTTAAAAAATATAAATGTCTAAATAAACTATAAGGCCCTACTGTTTTAACAGTTTTTAATATGATCTTGTTTACACAATTTATGTTATGTAAATTAAGTTGCATATGTATTATTTTTATTTCTTTTATTTTAAGAACGTTTTCAAACCGGATCAATAGGTGGCCGGTTGTGTACTTTACTAAAAACATCCAGAGGCGTATTAAATAAAGGTAAAATTAATTTAAAAGAATAGTGTTTTAATTGTTGTTAGGACAATAATATAGTTTGTGATAATTTTTCCGACAGTGTTAATATAAAATTTGTTGATTAGATTTGTTCCATACATTTTTAACGATTATTTTATGTTGCCCCATTATTGTCTACGCTAATGCTTTGGAAGCGTTTAGAAGGTTCCAGTGAGTTCTAGTAACTACCGTCATCATACTTATATATGGGGAGACAAGCTCACAGATCATTCTGATTCTGTTCGTGCGCATATACGTTAGTGGATTGAACAGCGATTTTTGTATACGTATATAAATATTTGTGAAAGTTATTTATATAGTTAAGTGAACACAGTGAAGCAAAAATGGGCAAAGATTATTATAAAATCTTGGGAATAGTAAAAGGGGCAACAGATGAGGAAATTAAAAAGGCTTACCGCAAGTTGGCCCTGAAATACCACCCTGACAAAAACAAGGCTCCAGGTGCTGAAGAAAAGTTCAAAGAGGTTGCTGAAGCTTATGAAGTACTTTCTGATAAAAAGAAGAGAGATATTTATGATGCTCACGGAGAGGAAGGTCTTAAGGGAGGCATCCCTGGTGGTACCGGAATGGGATCCAACAATTTTAATTATACATTCCATGGTGATCCACGTGCAACCTTCGCCCAGTTCTTTGGCAACCCCTCACCATTTGACAGCTTTTTCGGTTCAAACCGTATGTTTGTTTTTCCTGGAGAAGATGATATGGATACTGATCCATTTGGATTGAATATTGGTGGGCCAGGGCGGCCAAGTGGACCAGGTGGTGCTTTCCGCAGCCATTCCTTTAATTTCCATAACAGTCCTAATAGGAATAAGGATAAATTGCAAGATCCACCAATTGAGCATGATCTTTATGTTTCTTTGGAAGATATAACCAAAGGTTGCACAAAGAAAATGAAAATAAGTAGGAAAGTACTACAAACAGATGGTACTACTAAGAAGGAGGATAAAGTGCTCACGATTAATGTAAAGCCGGGATGGAAGGCTGGAACGAAAATCACATTCCAGAGAGAAGGAGATCAAGGCAGGAATAAGATTCCAGCCGATATCGTTTTTATTATCAGAGACAAGCCGCATCCACATTTCAAACGGGAGGGAAGCGACATTCGTTATTCTGCCAAAGTCTCGCTTAAACAAGTAAGTATTTTAAAATAATTATAATTAACTTCTAGAATCATCTATTTGACAGGTGTAATTTAAAGCTGAGTTACAAACCACTTGCCATAATTGTTACAAGGACAAATATTAACATTTATAGCACTTAATTAACAATAATTATTTTAGAAATATACATTTTTTTGTTTCAATTGTATTCATTAAATTATTTGGAATATTTCTAAATTACACTTAATTCAGTTTTATTATAATAATAGAGTATAATCTTCTCACACAAGGACAGATATGATTGTTATTTGTTCATATCTATACACTTAATTACAAAAATAAATTTTATTGTATTTCAATTTAATTAGACAGCTACATAATTGTTTGCCAAATATGGACCAATATGATTTAATATTATCCAAACTAAAACATCAATATTTATATTAATTTATGACTATTAATTATACAATCAATTATTAATAGATTCTTTTATAATATAAAACTTTGTATTACCATTAATTTGGTTTGCATCTAAGACAAGAACCTAAATGATGTCATATTTTGCCCACACAGGCCAAAAATAAATATTACTTTATTTATTTCCACATAACAAAACAAACTTTTTTTAAATTTTTAACAGAAACAATTTATAACTAATTTTAAATTGATACAACAACCAAGACCTATCTTAATCTAGTTTTGATGGGATCTAACCTAATTATCTCTTAGTAACTTTTAAAAAGTATCTATTGTTTTATTATTTGAATAGTTATCTAAACGGTACTTGGAAATTTCTGTAGTCTTATAAATAATTTGGTATATAGAAACATTAGTTTTATTCCTGCAGTGAACACATGTTAACCCATATGATCAAGCGCAGGTTTCTCCCACTTTTTCAGTCACATGACGCGGCCGATGACGCAAAAAAGAGACCTGCCGGCTGTTTCTGTTTACTACAGTAATTCAATTTTCTTAAGATTATTGTAAATTGTTGTTCTATTTTACTTTAAATAAATAAAATATTCACCATCATAATATTATAACTACATTTAACATATAAATACATGCACGATATTAATTATAAATAATTATGTTTAAACAATAATTTAATTTTTTGCTCATACACAAGTATTTTATGATGATATACTTGTTAATACTCATAATACAACTCTACTTAAAGAGATGTCAACATCTTTATACAAATTTGGTAATTTGATGTAGCAAATATAAAAGCAGATTTAATTATTCATATCTTTTAGTATCAAGGTTTGGCTTGGTGGTTGGAAGAGGTTGCTGTGTTTTGCCACTTTAGTAGGTAAAATCTGAAGACAGATTGTTGTTTGTTTGTAGTTCTTACTTGCATGGAATTTTGTGGAGTGATGTGAAACTCGGATTGTGCTTGGATATGGGTGCGAACAATGTATTGTGGTTTCAGATGCAATAAAATTGCTTCTGCGTTTTTATCAATCTCCACATTTAAGCAGCAGTACATTGTGTTACTTTATTATGGTTGGTTACAAATCCTATTTTAAGCCATCACTTACTAGGCTCTAGTATTAAAACTATGCAACTTGGAGTGTGAGTTTTCTTAACCTTCTTATTTGTATTTAATCACTATAGGATGGGGTGTAAAAAATTGGTGTTATTCTGCCTATTTTTTTTTTCACTGCTCTGGGAACACACATTTCTTTAATAGTTTATTTAATAACGTACATATTGCTTTAGGAGAGTTTCAGGCATGTCTTCCTAGAGCACTGCAGGAATTCTTTACAGTCTTCTTCTTTTGTTGGCCACATTTTCAAGTTGCTCAACTTCCATTAAATTGATGGGCTATGATGGGCACATCTTTCCTGTTACAATTTTATATCCTGTACTCCATATATTCTTTTCTATCTCTTCTAGTTCTTTGCAGAGTTTTCGCACAACCTTTTCTTTTTGTTTTTTTATTGTGATCTAATGTATTTGGTAAATTGACTTTCTGTACCTGGAGGCGTCTTTCCTACTCTTAGTCTTGATTTTGTATGTATTATTTCTTATTATCTGAGCTACCAGGTACAAATAATATGTATCACAAGCGTAACTAGTATTATTTTTGAATCTCAATCATCATTCACACTCAATCAAATATGGATTTAATGGCAAATTATGTAATGTTCTGTAGAATATATCAATGTCAAATTTCAAATGTTTACTATTGTAGATGTTCAATTTTAATTATGTTTATTTGGTAATCTATAACAGTTGCAAGTAATGGAAAAAATTAATCAAATAATATTAATTGTACCCTGTATGGTTTATATGCAATTTGCTATGTAAAAAAATTTAAGATAGACTACATTATTTGTAAGTTTATAATGCGCACATATTAAACTCGAAACGGATTTATTAAAAAAAAAAAACACTAGTCTTACTATCCTCGTATTTAGATATATATTTTTTGTTTGAAAAATTTAAAAAAATAATAATTTATGTATCATTTATCTTTTAAAAGTTTTGCACCGTATATCGAAAGTTGACTTTTTAATTGCAATCTCATAAATTCATTTTCCTCTTATTACACTTATTTGTAAATATTCTATTTAATTTTAATTCAGTTCTGTTTTATGATTTAATTAAATTGAGATTTGATCAGATTGTTTTACCCGACAAAGATTTCTTGGCCGGGTACCGCGATCTGATAATTTTTAGGATTCATTTGAATTTGCCACTTTTTTCTTACGGTATTTTTTTGAAAGCATTACTACAAAGCGGAACTTTTTTCGTTCAACTCAAGTTGTCAATAGGTTTATGAAAAACATTTTTTTTTATCAATGATAAACTGATTGTAGCGTAGTTATGTGCGAGGGTTTGATTTCTGGTCAAATATACGTTGATAATGTTGTTTCCTCAGAATGGTAAACTAATAAACAATCCGTCTATAGTATATTCAATTTTAAGATAGAGAGCGAAAAAACAAATACACGTGACTTTCACCATTGCATGCGCCGTGAAGTCTTCGTTTCAATGTTGATGTACGAATTGCAGCATATTTTGCGTAAAGTTTAATTTCACACGCTTTACCTTGGAATTGAATAGACTAGTTAAATCTTACAGTGAACTATCCATTGCACACAAAAATATTGTGACCTTTGGTATAATATTTGCAAACATACTATAAAAAATACAAGGAGGCCACAATTAGATAGTGCGGTTTGTTAGAAAAATGTTCATTTTTAACTCGGGTTGTATCTGGAAATTTACTTGTCATAAACTTTTGCGTTTACTTAGATCTGTTAAGCTTGATGTGCATGCTGATCGAGTATGGTGCCAGTTGCAACGAATTTTGTATATAGATACTTGATAAATACTTTGCAGATTAAAGCAACCGCATTCTCATACTTTTACTGCATACGTTTTTTTAATTAAAATTAAGCTTTTTGTCACTTCAGTATTGGTCTCCATGACTAGTTTGTTAAGCAATTACTTTCTATAAAACAGCGTTAGTTGTTTGGACTTGTAGGAAAAGTTGTAGCCTCAAACCGCTTAAAAAAAGTTTTTGTAGGTTTTTAGGCTTCAGGCTGATTATTATTTTTGTCATATTTGTGAATTATTGTTATGGTTTTCAAAGTTTTGTGTTTGCATTACCTGTTTTTTGTTGCTCTGTAGGTTGAGCCATCTGGTATAGTTGTATTTCTTTATTATTTAAGAGAACCTTTTCTCAACACCACGATTATAGATCGTTTAACATTTTCAAACAGTATTAGTCAGGTGCACTCACAGTGTACTTGTACGAGAATAGTACTTATAAGTAACTAGTAACCGATATGGCACCTGTATCCGATGTTTAGAATTGATAATTTACATTCATTTTGGTAAATTTAAGAAGGTATCCACTTTCATCTCTAAAAATGTATGTGCCATTTGATTATTACTATTGGTTGAATAGCTGTTGCTTGTTTTTTCTGGTAATATTATCTTAGTAGTAGAGGATTATACCTTATGCTTCCCAAAGTGGGAAGAAGCCAGAAGCTTTAGTTAGGGTCATGATATTGAATTATATAAAATCAATAGTTTTGAACAAAATTTTTTCTTGGTTACTACAACCATAGTGTCCCATTTTTATTAATTTCACTTATTGCTTAACTAGGAACAAATGTCAATTCATTGCACTGTTTATTGGTAGAATGTAATTTTCGGTTTCTCATCTCTTTCTACAAAAACTGCTGGATATGACTTTGCAATGCTTTTTTTGAAGATAGTTTGTGTGGTTCTTTTGCTTGGTGGTCGTTTTTATTTAGTTTTGTTGCTAGCATATTTGTGGATTATTGTTTATGGTTTCTAGGGATCTTGGGATCGATATTGTCAGTTTTTTGTTTGATGCTTTGTGGATCGGTAATTGGATAAATTTTTCAGAATTTTTAATATTAAGTTTTTTGGTTTAGATGTTTATAGTTTTTTTAAATTGCTCATTCAAGGCTGCTATTTTTGATATTGCTTGTACGATATTGTTATCTACGTCAAGTCAGCATGGATTTAATTATTTTTTGCTATTTTACATGCTTGAAAAGCAAACTTATCTTCTCCTGCTTGTTATTTTCTTTATCTGAGTTTATCTGTTTATTTTATTGGGAATTATCGTTGTTTTTGCATTGCTAGTAGTTTAACTCTGGATGACACATCATAGTCTGCTTGTTACTATGCGGTCTGTCGGCTTGTAAACTGGCGATAATAACCCCTCGCGTTATCCAAACACGGAACACTGTACATGAATAAGAAGTATGTTCTTTTGATGTTTATTGATGGTATCGGTAATAATTCGATCCCACAATTAATTTGCTTGTTTATGGCATAGGGAAGGCAATGACGTAACTCTAACTCGTAACCATATTATTGGCGTTTTTAATGATTTTTTTTGTAATATTTTGTTTTCAACATTTTATCACGTGATATGACTATTTTACCACAAGCTATAAATGTGCTCTATGATTAGTTACTATCATTATCTAGGATAGTATGTAGTGAGTGTAGTTGCTTTTTTATTTTTGTTAGTATCTTTAGAAAGTATTTTTCATGCTTTTACTGAAACTAATTGATTGATTGATCATTTTTGGGTCAAGAGTACAAGCGTAATTTTTATTAAGCAAGTGGCTTGATTGATTAAATTCACACTATTGCTCTTATAGTGGTTTGGCTTCTGCAGTTTTTACACATTTTGTCTGGTTTTAATATTTCTTAATTTTGTTGGCTTTCTTCAAGATTCTTTTTGTAAATATAGGACTTGTTTTAGGATATTTTTAAGAAATATTAGGGTATCCAGATTATTTATTATTTCTATGTATGTGTATATTAAATTATCTTGTTTCATCAAACATCGATGCATATTGGGCCGGCTTAAGACCGAGTTGGATAAGATCGATAGAGTATAAACCATAATTTTATTGTATACACTATTTACCTGCAGACTGCGTTTACGTAATTTGAGTCAGATTGAGAGGGAAATTTTATTTTGCTATTATTATTGGCGTTCTTCTAACCCAAGCTTTTGTGCAGTTTGAATCGTTGCTGAGATTCAGAAGATGGCGGATTGTTCTCGGCGTCTGCGTGAACAGGACAGATATATTTATACGTTGCATTCACAAGCACTCCTAGAGCATCTTTCTAATATTCTCACCGAATATAAGTTTTCACCCGAATTAAGGTTGTCGCGATGGCTGGAGCGGTACGCGCTGAAGCCCGATGAGTTTAATCATTCAAAACACATTGTATCTTATGGACCAACGCTCATTATGCAGAAGATTTTTTAATGTTCTGCGACGGTCGCATTACCGCGCTTTGCTTTAGTGGGCAACGAGCTTTAACTTCTGCTTTCTGGATTGTTTTGTTACAGTACTATTTTAAACATGCCTCCTTTTTATGGTTCCGTTTTTTATCGACGGTTGGCAATTAGCATTGAAGTTCGATTTTTTTTCGTTGAAGCTCTAAAAAGTTCGATTGAACATGGCGTTACGATTCTCTCAGTTTTTTTCTTTATGCGTTCTACACATGACTTTTTTATGCGTTTCAGTGTGCGAGAAGGCACTGTATCGGATACGGAGTATGTGAGATGGATGGTATCGCTTGCAACGTATGCAAGAAGCCACTGTATCGCTTACAGCGTTTGCGAGAAGAGAAGGCACTGTATCGGGTACAGCCGGACACTTTTGCGAATACAGTAACGTAGATTATTGTATGCCTCAAGGGAATTAATTTGAGTAAAACTAGAGGTTCCTGCTTGAAAAGTATCCGCATCTGAAAGCCATCATATAAAAAGTGTAAGTGTATCTCAGATACGAGTATCGAGGTACAGAGTGCGTCGCCCACATACGTCTGAAAGTTCCAATTTAAACTATGATCACCTGTATGGGAGATACGGAATCTGTGACGATGTATTTGCGCATGAGAAACCTTACACAAAAAATATAAATATAAAATAAATTGTAAACAACTTCAAGTTTTTTTAAACAATATTTGTGTGTTATATGAGTCCACCTTCGGTCATTGTATTATGCGCGACGTTACGAGTTACGAGTTGTTGACTTAATACATTTTTTTAAGTTATAATTTTCATAAAAATATATTCCATCATATATATCGGTTTCTTTACATGATAGATAACAAATGTAGGAAATGTATACCAACATTTTACATTGAAAACCATGATTAGAAGATTATCAATCGATTTTTATAAGTGTTTGCTTTGAGATTTTTTTATTCAATCTCGTATCGTAAATAATACAATGACATTTATTGGACGAACAAATATGTTTTAGTTAAATCGTGCACTACATTTTTTGTGCGGAATTTAAAATAGCCTGGTTTCATATTGGCCATGTGGTATTACTGATTTTTTTATATTAAACATATTTATAGATTTGTTTTGATAAAAAAAAAACTTTACCGATTCATTCATTCTTTGATAAAACGGTTTGTATTATAATTGATTAGTAAATGATTCATTGTTAATATTTGTCGTATAATAGGCAAATACGTTTTGCATGTATAAACTTTAATATACAAATGATTTTTGATAGATAAGATATATTAAAATAGTCATGTTGAGAGTCATTTTATTAATACTTTTCACAATTACCTCATTGTTATTTATTCTAAATTATTTTGTATTTTTATAATAAATACCTTGAAAAAATCTTTTAATGAATAAAAATGCAATTTACATCTCTCCAATGGAATATATACATGCTAAAAATAAAAAAAATGTTTTTTGGCATAAACATTCTTTATTTAAAACGATATAACTGGGTCATGAAAACATTTATTTATTATTGATACCAATTTAATAATATTATTTGATATAGTTTTGTCCTCGCAATGGCCACACTAGTCATAACCTTAAATCCAAATAAGGAATCACATTTAAATAATGCACATTTTCACATCCATACTGAGCTTGTCAACCTTCATACTAATCACATTATTTGTCTTATTTGTTTTTTGTAGGCATTGTGTGGTTGTACTGTGGAAGTACCAACCATGGTCGGCAAAACCATCCCCATCCATTTCACAAGTGAAATCATTAAACCTAATACGGTTAGACGTATCCAAGGATATGGTCTGCCTCTACCTAAAGAACCATCACGGAAGGGCGACCTCATCGTCAACTTCGAAATCAAGTTCCCAGAGCATCTGTCTCAGTCAGCCAAAGACATTCTATATGACACTCTACCAAATTAATTTTTTTATTTATATGAGTCGTTCACCATCAAATGAGATGAATGTATGTACGTTTTAGTACAAAATGTTGCGAGTGGTAGTGAGAGTTATTTTTTTATAAGATTATTTTTGCAGCTTTGATTAATGAAATATTAATGTAAATATTATGATTGTTTCCCTTTTTGGAGCAGCTACAATTAGAATAATAATTTATTTTTATCTATAGTCACTGTATATAGTGTAGTATTTTAATATTATTAAAACTTTTTTCCTCAACAACTTATTATTATGTGTAATTGACTGTTAAATAAAAAAAAAAACGTTTATTGATGGTTGCTGATGTATACAGGTTTATATATAATATATACATACATATTTTACGTTTTGTTGTACAATTCTGAATAAAAATTTTGTTTCTAATAATCACAGATTTTTATTCTACACTTTTTTTGGAATATGAATATTTTATTTCAGATGAATTACAGTAAGTACTACCACCATATTTAATATTCAAATGTCTAATATAAAAATATTAATTACAAATAAAATAATCAAATTGAATAAATTCATACATTTGTTAGTTCTAAAGCATTATTAACTAATTACCGCGTCAAGAATTTTGAGTAGCGCGCACCCGACTAACCTGTTATCGATTATCAAAAGTTGTCATAAACTAACTTAACAATTTGAATTATTTGACTTACCAAATTTGTTGTTTTTTTATATTTTTAATAAAAATCCCAATGCTAAAAATCTACATATTAAGTTAATTATAAAACGATTTTAATTTTATTAATAAGACCGCTTTTATGAGTCTAGACAGAGCGACTCTACCGGGGTGGGTGGCTAGCCGCATAAACGATTAATCTTAAAAATATTGAATCAAAATCAGTTTTATATTTAATTCAATAATTTTTTTTTTAATTTAATAGCTGGCTACTATATGTATAGTAAAGGTCTAGTTTACTATGTGGTAATTCATAATAATGATGAAATAAAACGATGACTAAGTTTTTACCTCAAACACTTTATTGATGTAAATATATATGTACATACATTAGACTGGTTCTTAAATTATTTTTTTTTGAAATTTTTGTGTGTGCACCTTCAGAAAGTAATCTTTATGCAAAAAAAGTAAGCCATTCCAAATTTCAGCCTTTAAGATTCAAAAGAACACGTGCCGCACTACCTTTGAATTCTCAAAATTAATGTACTTATTAAGTATCTTAGCTTCCAGAGTTTAAGTCAGATCCATACCATGGGTCCCCAAAAAAGCAATTGAGTACTTGCTAATTAGATTCCACATGAATCTTTACATCAATATACTCTGTTTGATTTTTTTTTAATTAACATATTCTTATTATATTTCAAGTTTTGAACAAAAAATTAGACTTGTAAACAAAAATTATTAGAATAGAATAGAATTTTTTTTTAATTTAGAAAACCTTTAAAATGACGTATTTTACGTATTTTTTCATTTTGTCAAATTTGTAACATTCTAATAATGTTTTTACTTTTAAAACTTCAAAAGCAGTGCGACACGTGTTCTTTTGATTCTTAAGGGCTGAAATTTGGCATAGGTTATTTTTTTTTGCATAAAGATCACTTTCTGAGAATGCACCCAAAGAAATGCTACAAAAAAAAAATTAAGAACCAGTCTAATGTACATACATATTACAAAAGAATATATATCCATACAAACAAAAGTTCACGACTTATATTTTCAACTTTTGAAGGCATCACTTTATTTCATCATCTTAAAATTTAACTTTTTTTTAATCGCCGAACGTAAACCATTTGTCTTAGACTTCCGCTGTGGTAGTGAATACTAGGATCGATGGCTTACCGCAGTATTTAATGCATCACCTTACTTTATCTGAAAGTGAGATATTTTATTATTTTTCAACTACAAAAATTGCTTACAGGGAACGTAGGAAACTCATTGATAGTGTAATTGGAGATATTTTTTAATCGACGAAGAAAAACCGTTTCTCCTGAAAGTATTTTGCCATACAATGCCAAGAAAATCTATTTTACGTGAAATACTAAAACATTTTTGCACTGAGAACCTTTTAGCTCCCGAGCTACTGGTTTTTTAATTGAATGGATTTGAAATAATTTAATTTAAAAAAAATTACAGACGTTTTTCTCAATTTTTCATAGAACGTATAAACGGTACGATTACTAAAGCGTTTAAGAAAAAGTTCAAACTTAAGCAACGCATCTACTGGGATTGTTTTCTAGCCGCAGAATCGATTGTACACATCCGTTTCATTGGAAAATAGCGTTCTTACTATCTGAGAAAAATTACATGTTTTAGTATTTTATATTAAACGAAAAATGTTGATAATATTGTTGTCGAAAATCTGGAATCGAAATTAATAACATTTTGCATAGAAAACCGTAAAAAACAAATTTCCAAGCCGCAAGAACATCTGCATCCCTCTGTCTTAACTAAAAGTTGGCCACAAAATGTGCATTAGTACACGGACATTTATATTTTATAGTCTTTGCGGACGGGGCCATATCTGTTTTAATTGAAGTGACATCTTGAAAACGGAGGCTGGTGAGGTATAACCGATGTATAATAGCTTGCCGAGCTCAAATTATAACGCTATGCGCTGTTTCAGAGAGTTATACAGGGAGTTTATAAATGAATGGGATTATGTAATCACTTTAAATATGCCGCCTTTTTAAAATCGTTCACTATACTACATATGTTTTCATATGTTTGCTTGACAGCTGTCAAAGTTGATCTGTCAAAACAAATAGTTTAGTGAACAATTTAAAAAAAGCGGCACATTTAAAGTGATTACATAATCCCATTCATTTATAAACTCCCTGTATGAGCGAGTTCATATGCAATTGACTTTTTATGAAAGAAATGAGTGTTATGAGCGGCTTTTGCTAATTTTGTTACTTTAAATGTCTTTTCTGAACGATTTTTGATAAATTTTTTGCTATTGATTATTAGCGTTTTTTTCATGCATCAAATGAGTGGTTTTTGATATAATATAAATAATAAATTGTTTTTTTTATGATTTGGAAATAATTTGTTTTCACAAATGCGATGATGATATGCGCGATGTTTCATAAATTTTATGTTATAATGCATCTTTTTTTTTCTGAGTAGCAATTAGGATTTTTAAGCGATTTTACAAACATTTTGTGTATTAAATTAGTTTTTGCACAGTTTTTGATCAAATTCATGAGTTGAATAATAATTTTATTCAATTAACGTATTTTTGTGACACTTGCGATTAATGGCGATTTTTACAAAAATGTAATTAATATTGTTAAAGTATTGTTTTAAATTGGGCAGTTTCTTATTTGTATTTAACTAACTATAACTTTTAATTCCGACATTGGGGATCATAATTTAACAAATTTTATTATTAAATTACTTAAAGAATACTATGAAACTTTAAAATAACTCACTGATATTAATTTATGTAGCGGCGGAGTTGGCTAGTTATTAATTAGCCTTCTACCCCGATGTAAATTATGTATGGATTGGTTACCAAAACCGCCTTATATAATTCATTGTTAAAGCGACAAAAAAAAAAACAAACATCAAAATTAATTAATCACTTTGCTTTGTTGTACACCTCATACTTGGAAAAACTTTAGTCTGCTTGAACCAGCTTTTCTATGCTGTAAACTTTAAGTTTAGTTTTTATTTAGTAGCGTATACGTGTATGGAACCTATTAGCTAAATTACATATATCACTAACAATATTACATGTAATTTTTTTGCGACAAAAAAAAATTAAATTTATAGAAACTTAGAGTTTGATTATTGTTTTTAAAGTAACATTTGAATTTTTCCGTTTCTTTCGGATGTAATATTGAACTCTGTTTTTGATTCCGGGGTCTGACATCTATATTTTTAACTTCTTTTTTAATTTTTGAGAAATTCTAAAAATATTTAAGTTTTGTGTTGGTGATACCAACTCCAATTGACGATGAAAAAACGTTTACTTTACCAATTATACTTCAGTGAAAGTTTGAAAAATTGTTTATGTTTATAATTTTTTTTTTAGTTTCCTACTTAAAATGATTTTCACATTTTTATATTGGTGTTTTTAATATTTTTTACGTCTCCAAAGTTATCGTAAATTTGTAAAATTTGTAAAATTTAAATTAACCCTTTGTTAATGTGGTGGAAAAAAGTTACATAGTTAGTGTTGTGGAGTTTGAAATACCCAAACAAATTAAAATTTTAAAATCAATTTTTTTTGTTAATAAATAATATTTATTTACTAATATGTTAGTCAAATAAAACAAAAAAATGTCATTATCAATATTTATTATTTTCATAATGCTATAAATTCAAGACAACTCCAATTTTTTGTATGAAAAAACATTAACATAAATAAAAATGTTTTAATCTACATCATGACTTCAAATTGAAATTAGAAATTATTATTAAAGCTAAACAAACAAAATAAAAAATGGGAACTATAATTTTTCATGAAAAAAAAAAATGTACATAAGTATTTACATTCAAAAAGTTACGTCACTAGTGTTCTGGGGTATACCAGTCCCCAATCGACTTTAACAAGATTTGACAGGTAACTAAACGTTTATAAAAAGTAGGTAACAAAGGGATTCTCTTAAATTACCTATAAACTACAGCTACTAAGCGCTAAAGGTTGCTAGATGTTATAGTTTTTAGTTGAGAGTTATAAATAGAGCAGCTAGGGTATGACATACCTCATAACACTAACAAAGGGTTAAATACAAGTTTTTAAATGATGGAAAGCTAGTTTATAGTGAGGCAAAAAGTTGCAATCATTTCTGTGGATAGCCACTAACCCCAGTAGATGATATGTCAAAGGTAAAATCAAAGAGCGGGGGGTTTTCTTCGATGATTTATTTTAAAGATTGATTTGATTTTAAATTAAAAAAAAAATAAAAAAAGATTGGAAAATATTTATTTTGTTAGCTTTCTACGTCAGTTTGTAGTTTTTTTAATTTGTTTTTGTGGAGTCCGGGTCGCAAAATACTGAGGCGTAAGTAGGTTATAGTTTTATACATTATGGCGAAATAATGTTTAAAAAAATAACAGCTTAGGATAAACATTTTTGAATTATTAATGGCCAAAAAACTGTTACAGATTTGAGTTGTATTGCGGTTTCAAATTACCTTTAAAAAGATTTCCACTTAAACAACTAAACTTTAGAATGGTCGCTCTCAATAAGAAAAAAGGTGGACCTTTGTTTAATTTGGATTGCAAATCGTCTTCATAGACTTTTGTAATTGGTCGATTAGTACAAAATTCCAAAACAACACACATGGTACTATCCTGTTAGTAATTACTCATGCTGGAAGTAGCCACTTAGGGTAAGAATATAAAAGCTCATTTTCTCACTCATATTTTATTACACTACAGCATTGTTCCAATTTGATTACCAGTAATTGTCACAAATTAATCAAAAAAGATTATATAATTTTAAAATCATGACAGATTTTAAATTTTATCATAACAAAGATTATGATACTTAAATTAATCTAAATAACTGGAACCATTTGTCATAGTGCAAATATGCTACATTTTTAAAAAAACTTTTCAATGTTGCAAAACAAAATCTAAAATACAAACTTTCTTTCAAATTCTAAAAAGATGATAATGATATTAAATTTCTCATTTGTGTGTGTAAAACTGTAGATTTGGAGAAATTAAGTAGTACATCAAAAGTGAACAAAACGCAACTAAATATTGACACTCAAAAATTCAATGTAAGTAAAATAAATAGTTTCCAGAATAAAAATAAAAAAAAGCATCTAAAAAATTTTAAATAATAATTCTGGCCAATAAAAACATTATAATTTTAGATTAAAAAAATTACGTAGTAAAAAATACTGCTGTCTTACACATTTGCTGACTAGTTTACTAATATAGCAAACCAATAAATAAACTTTACGGATGTAACATATTTAGTGCATATGCATACCCAACTTATATATCTTCTAATTCTATGTATGTGCACCTTGTAACAAATGTAGAAGATTGTAAAGTTATTGCAAACTTGGCAAATAAAAAAAGAACAAGTTTAGACAAATTACCAATTAATTTATTAAAATTTATAAAATTAGAAATGTATGCTGTATGAGCAGACATAATCACCCTTTTGTATAGTAATATTTAGTAGCTACTAAGGTGCTATTAGCTGAATATTACTGTTGGTTGTATGCATAGTAGTATTTAAAACGGTACTAAGCTTAGTTGTCAACCAAAACGTTTGTAGCCAGATTGTCTTGTTTTGCATGTAATTAAATACATTGTAAATATAACCTACAACTGTATAGATGGTAGTATTTTAATATTAGCACCAACATATAGTGATTGCGTCAAGTATAATTAATAAAATTAATAAATGTTATTCATTTTAATAATTAAATTATTTTAGTGTTTTTCTGTAAGAAAACAGCAAATCCAAACTCAAGTTATATACATTAATATGGCAGCAGCAAACACATCTGATGCTGGTAGTTGTTTATTAATTTTAATAATATTTTAAAATGGTTATAGCTTAAAAGTAATTAATTGTGTGTGGCTTTATTTTTTCAAGTTCTTCAATTGCAATAAATGCATAATTTATTTTAGATAACAATAAATTACATTTTAAAAGAAAACAAAATAATATTTATACATTTGCATATTTTTTTAATTAAGGTTTTTTAAAATTTTTTTGTTTTTGTTTTTACCGCGTAAAAATGTAACTTCATGTCACATAATGCAGTGTTGCCAAAGCATTATGTTATTGTTAATAGCTACTAACTAAATTATACTAAAAATCAACTATGCAAATGACACGTTTAGTATAGTGTAAGTAGTTACTAGTTAATGACATTTAGTAGCATATTAACTAAACAACTATGCATAAGGCTGAATAAGATTATTATTTGCATAGGAAAAGTTTTCAACAATTCTAAAATTAGAATTAGCAGTTTTGTTACATAACAAAAAACATCTAAATCAGGTTAAAAATTATCGCTCAATTACTGTAATGAGCAATTACTCTACAATTTTTGAAAAAGCATTTTCAACACAAGTCAATAATTATCTAAATAAAAACAACATTATCCAAGCTTTTAACACAAATTTAGCAAAAACAAATCTACTAACACAAGCATGTTTCAACTTGTACAAAATATCTACAATTATTTAGATAAAAAAAATGCTATCTACTACCCATTTTCTATTATCTAATCTTTGACTCTACAGCAACTTAATAAGTTATAACTTATTTTTGAAAAAGCTAAACTTTATAAAACCATACTTAATCGATAATAACATTGTAACAGAAATTAAATTATTTGTTATGTAGTGCCACAAAGCTTAATTGTTGGTCCAGTATTTTTTATTATATTCATTAATAAATCACCCAACTATTTACTTTATAGTAATATTGTAGTGTAAGCAAATCAGATAATACTACGGTAAAATGTTTAATACTTGGTGTGCATTGAACAACTTAATTGTAAACTTATTTAAAACAACTTCTATTGTTTTTAACTATAACATAAAGCGGAACTGTTGAGTTTAGTTCACCAATTAACTTTATTCATAGTAACACACACATTTATAGTATATTTTCAACACCCTCACTTACTAAAAAACTAAATATGATTATCATCACAAACACGTAAACCAAAAAATTTTTCGGAAGATAATCCTTTCGTCATAATATTAGCTGACATTTTATTTGTCGGCAAATAATTCAGAACAATATGTCTATTAGCATTTCCTACAAACTGATGTTTTGTATCAATATGTTTACATTTTTTGTGATAAGTATAATTTGCAGACAAATTTATAGCACCCTGATTATCAGTAAAAATTTCAACACATTTGTAATTTTTAGAATTTGTTAAAAGAGTTGAGTTTAACAAATTCTTTAAGTAAATGGCTTAGTTGGTCGCTTCAGAAATTTATTCCGCCTCAGTGCTTAATTAGTACAGAAAAAATAGACATTAACCCCAAAATAATTTGTTACAGGCTAAATTTTTGCACGTACCTTAGCATTGCGGCTTTCAATAATATGTGAGAGTTCCTCATCGATGTAGCTGCCGCGACCTAAGTTTTCTTAAAGTCAAAGGTTGCAAAAAACAGTTTTTTGCAAATATTTGGAGAACAATGAGATTTATATAGAAAACTAATTTGTAGCTGAGGCAATTACCTATAAAAAGTTATCTAGAAGTTTTTTGTACGGGCAACCGAAGACGAGATAAGGCGTCCCAAAGAACAAAGAACGTAGAATAATTACTTCACACAGGCAAATATGGACAGATGTTAAGATATGATAATGGATAATTAATTTTTATTTAATAGGTGCTTTGATGGGTTTTTTTAATTACAGAAGCATATGTTTTTACAGTAAGGCTTTTTCAAATTTCAATTTTCTTCGGTTTCGGATTCCGACTGCTCCGTCTCTAATGTTTGGATAATGAAAGACGATGGATCTATTTCTTCATGGATATCCTCTTTATCGATGTCTACTTGTACTGCGTTCAAACAAGTTTGGCCATGACATTTGCTGCAAGCAACCGAACAGATCAAACCTGCTTTTCGGCATCCACAAGTTAAACCACAGCCTTTTTTGCAGTTACAGAATACCGCATTGAGTAAAACATCAGGAGCGGGTTGAAGCAGCGTTCTAATTGGCTCCAAGACATTACTTTGTAAGATCCATCCCCAGTTTTCAGGATCGATTCCCTTATTTCCGAGCCTTACCTGAACTTGGTAATATGTTCGATAGAAATGCTGCTGAGCAGCAGCAGAGGTTGGAGGAAGCGCCGACAATTGCACAGCAGCATTCAGTTTCGTATATTGTGCGAATTTCAAATATCGTAATTCGTCGATGGATTTCTGTTTTTTCGTTGCTATGTAAACTTGTAGTATAAAACGTAGGCCATTCTCAAAAATAATATTGTTAGAACTGTCAGCTCTTGTAAAAGCTTCAGCACAGCTTATCATATCTTTATTCTTTTCAAACTGTTTGAATATATTCAATTTGCCTTTGTAAAATAGAGCAGAAGTCGTATTACAACCAGTAATTGCGTGGAGAAATAAATGCATAAGGCTCTGACATGTAAGATACGATGCTAAGCTTTGCAAAGAATAGATTTTTGATAGGGTTTTAGATTTACCAGGCTTTTAAAGATATAATTTTTTGCCGTGAGGAACTCGTGCGATCAAAATAGCCATCAAGTCTACATCTTTGCCAACAACTACACTAGTACTTTTTTCCGACTTTTTTTCACAGTGATGTTAGCAGCTTGAAATCTTTCAGACAACATCAAAATGAATCGACTTTTGTTGTTTTTATTGGCAAGAAACTGTTGTTGGCTCGTTGATACTGTCATTGATGCTTCGAAGAGAATATCTGCGGATGATGAAACTGTGGCACAACGACGACGCTGCTCTGAAGCTTTGATATTATTCCCATCATCATTATAATCGTCGAATACAATTAAAACGTCTTGGCCAAAATACTTTTGTATATAAGCTATGTAGCTATCAAAAATAGTGTCAAATTACGATATCCTCCATCGACGATATATTTCACATTTGTGTAATCAATGTCATCGTCTGGCTTTAGTAAGTCATACAAAGAAGATTTTTTATTTTTGCGCATCCCATTCTCATCGAAAAGTGCTAGCGGGTATGGAGCTAACTCGTACTCGAAGTATTGTTGGAGGTTTTCTTCAAACTGTTTGCTTATACTGATTCGCTGAAACAGCAATAATGGATCAATGGCAACTTTTTCCCCATGCACTTTAACTGAGCTGTTCACTGTCAAAAATGAAGCTACTTTGTTGGCTCTTTTCAACTTAATATTGTCGAATGTCAAGTTGGCCATGCATGCCACAGAAAGTAGACCTATTTTCCGAGCCTGGTGGCAATTGATTTTCTCATCACCGATGGTTCCACTTGATATTGACATAATGTAGGGAGGAAGCTGAGAAAGGATCGCAGCAGGAAAACCATTCTAGGACTTTCGCAACATCAGTAGAATCTCGAGCTACTCGTAAATCCCTAGCATCGACATGTTGATCGGTCGTATCCAATTTAATGTTACAAAGGTCTTCTAATTCTTTGCACACTGTATTCATGGCATGCATGCCATACACCCATTTACTTAGCACACTTTCTTAAGTACTCCTTCCTCTAGCCACACCCCCATCTGTTTTCATGGACTTCATGAGTGATTGCTCGATGGTCATATCAGTCCAAGTTCCACAAGTATATTTATTAGATTGTTTGACGGTAAAAAATCCCTTCTTAAAGCTCTCCAGAACATTTTTTGTTCTAGAATCCCCAATTAGCATCATATCTTGGAGATGTAAATGGGCTGATTTTGCATAATTATGATGTCCTGCAGCATGAAAGTATGGTAACATCTCCTAAATACAACTCAAATGACCATACCAGTCTCTCATTTGCTGAACTCTGATGAACTCCTTAGCAATAGATATCATTTGGAAAAACTGTACCCACAGCTTTGCAGTTGGACCACGATCTTCATATTCTTGAAGCTTTTCATTCAACTTGCGGAGTACAAACTCGGCTTTTTCATCACCATTTCAATATCATCATATGATAGGGTACCATTAATTACGTTTTCAATTGTGGTTCGACGAATATCATCAGTCTCCTCATCGACGTTGATTTCTTTTAGCATGATTTTGGCCAAAGCAAGATGTAGCAGAGTATGACCTCTGACTGCTCTGGCGTAGGCATGACCGTTCAGCATTTTATCTACAGAATTGGGTGCGTAAATGACTGACAAAACTCCTTTAAGTCCACTGCCTTGCATTATGAAACCTACAGCTCCAAGGTAAGACATTAATAAATGAAATCCTCCAAGTATGACAATAACTTTTGGTAATTCTGAGTTTTGGCAAACAAGAGTTGATCTAAAGTTATAATGCATATACTGTGTCCCTGACTTTTGGCTTTTTCTATGGCACACAACAAAGTCGTATAAACTGTACTGTTATTACTAGCTGGATAATTAATAAATGGCAAAAAGAGGACTCGAGACATTTTAAACTGGCATTTTTTTTTATTCAAGTGTTCTATATATCCGTTCCATCCTGGAAGTTTTGGTATATTGCAGAATTTACCATGCATCCAAAATGCATCTATTGTTTTAAGGTATGACAGATTAGTCGTCTCTTCATATTGAAGCTCTTTGGCACTAATTGTGCTCATTTCTACTACACCGGTATTTTCATAGATTTGTAATGGTACTGCAGCTTTACATACAAAGTCCTGTGCAGAATGCCTGGTTTTGACACGAGAAATGGGCTGCTCTGCGACAACGGATTTTTCTGGAGAGACAATTTTGATAATGCCCATGATGTGCAAAGTGATATGGCCATCTATTGTTTGCACATTTAAATCAGGATTATCGGCTACAAATTGAATGAAAGTCCCCGTTTCGGGTGGTAAAATATGGGGCTGCGGGTGGTAGACTGCTGCATCTTCATATAACGTTACTTTCTGGTAAGATGCACACAAACCAAAAGATGATAAAATATCGATGAGACGTCTGGAGCCAAATCTTCTATGAAAAAATAAAGCAAGCCCAACTTGCAACCGTAAAATTAATGACCAAGGGCGAACAGCCGACATAATAGCATGACTGATGGCTGTACATGCTAGCGTCAAACATTCGAGGTTGCATCGCTTATTTTTTTAAATTAATTTCTCTAAAAAATAAGTCAAAGAACGTGGAATTTGCTCGTTTATAATATGGAACATTTGACTTAGAGGAGGATAACATTGATTATCAAGTACCACAGATGTTATATCTTCATGAATAATTGCAGCTGCTGCTTTGACTATTCTTAAGCGTTCTTCAGCCTCATTTTGTTTTCGATTATTGTACCAGGACCTGTTCATAATATCGTGTTGTTTATCAATAAAACAAATAATAGACTTATATCCCGCCTTCTCTGAAATAATTATGCGAGGTCCATATCTTTCTCTCAGCTTACTTTTAATCGTTCGATCCGTTAAAGGCTATACCTGGCAAGCATCTTTCAACTCATTAAAGGTGAATTGACAATTGTCATTATTTTTAATATAAGAAAATATATTTTCCATGGCAACCATAATATTCTCGTCTTCCGGACGACCTCTCTTTCCTTCTGTAAGGGGCCTCATAAAATAAACCCAACACTTCGTGTGATATCTGGCTCTCACGGCAACCAAATCATCAAGAAACTCCAGGCGGTTAGTAACAGCCTTTGCTAGATCATCACCACGTTTTTTAGCAAAGTCCAGTATGCAAGTCCGAAAGGAAGATGTCGTTACATGACGTATTTTTCTTCTTCTCATTCTCCTCTGTAGCTGTTTCTCCGCAAAATATGCACAAATTTTCGAACAAAAAATAGCTATCGCTAGACCTTGTTCGAGCACGAGGTGGACTCATAGATGTGCTCGCTTCTTCAGTATCTCTTTGTCGCTTATATGAAACAATACTGCTCTTGCGAGTATATTCTTTTCGGCACTCACGATGAACAGTCACAGATTGTTTGTCTTTTAAATAACCAATTTTTCCATCGTCTCTAGCAACACTTCTAGATAACTTTTTATAGGTAATTGCCTCAGTTACAAATTAGCTTTCTATATTTTTTTCGATAAATCTCACCGTTCTCCAGATATTTGCAAAAAACTGTTTTTTGCAACCTTTGACCTCGCAAAAACTCAGGTCGCGGCAGACACATCGATGTGGAACTTTCACATATTATTGAGAGCCACCATACGAAGATCCATGCAAACATTTAGCCTGTAACAAATTATTTCGGGGTTAGCCCCTTTTTTTGTCTATTTTTCCTGGACTATAATAGTGCAACAAGTTTTTGCTTAAAGCTTTCCCATAGGTCTGCCTGTTACACAGCATTTCAAAAGGCAGTTCTTAGTCCCTTTTAGAAATTTTAATTTCCAGTGCTGATTCCCATATAATTTATTAAATTAGCTTATCAGGGCTAGTGAGCACCGCTAAGTACATCCAGTCCCTACTAAATTCTAATAAGATATACCATTATTCACACTTGATCAAATATAAAAAACTCAACTTGCTATTTATAGAAGTTTTAACTTCTTAACAATTGCTCATATTGAATCTTTTCAGTAACAAATTTACATAGTTTCTCAGAAAAAAATCTTGCAGAAACTCTAGACATTTCAAAAGCTTTTAAAAGGTATAGCATCCTAATCTATTGTTTAGGTCTTGCTAATAAATCTGTAAATCTTATTAATAGTTTTCTTGACAATAGCAAAACTATAGTTAGAATTGATGGTTTTAACTCTGACCCCAAAATCATAAATGCTGATTTTTCTCAAGGTTCTGATTTTTGCCAACTTTATTTTTGATTTACATTAATACTTCTTCAAATATTTAAATGTCAAATTTATAGTTTTGCAGATGATAGCACTTCATACTTTCTAAAGACCATATCGTCAAATATGGAAGAACGTCTTAAAATTTCTAGGTAAAAATCGGTAGCATCTATAAACAAAGACTTCAAATCAACATCTGAATAGACCACTTATAGCATATTCAATATTAACTCTAAAAGAACTCAAGCTCTCAAATATTCAGTGAATATTGAGATATTCAGAGATGTAGGACTAAAACTTTTGAGAAAGATTTTTTTAACCGTACTATCGACACATGGAATAAACTTCCAAATTCAGTATTTCTCAAGATTCAGAAGCCACAAATATTCAAGGTCAATGTTTACAGACTGCTTAAATCTAGTTTTCAATGTGATAGTTTCAGCGAGTGTGGTTTAACCCGTTGAAATTCAAAGGTATTTTTATGTTGTCGTGACATATTAAGTAACTCCTAAATATCACATTTTAAAACTTAAAAAGTAATAATAATAATAATAATTTTTCTAGCACAAAGTTAAAACCTTTTTCTTTTCTTTTTTATTTTTTTCTAGGAACTAATTTTAGCACGCTATTTAAATAACTCACTGACATGTGAACTATACATTACAAACGTCAAAGTACTTAATTGTCTACATTTTGTGCGGCGTTCACTAACTTTATTCATAGTAACATACATAGCGTTTCACATATATAGTTTATAGCATATTTTCAACAGTTTGTACTAAAGTATCTAAATGAATGTACACTATAATGAATATAATACACCCAATACCTATAAACAATATTAAATTTGTATATCATAATCTAGTACAGTTACACATTTGCTATAATATAACAGTAAAAATAGATTTTTTTAATTTATTAAAAAATACTATAAGAGTTATTTTTAACTTTTATTATAAGGAATATTAAAAAAAAGAATGTTTTATTGTTTGTAAAACAAATGTGTTTATAAACAATCATTTTTTTGTAAGTGTAAATTTTAAAAGTTTCTGTTTTCTTGATATATGGTGACGTATATAATTGTATGTTTTGTATATACTTTCAATAATTTTTTAGTTACATATAGTCTTTTAGTGATTTTAAATAATCTATGTAAATTTGTATATATGCAATGTTATATAATAAATATAAATATAAATTTGGTGTTTTAACATTTTGTTTCTAAAACTTACTTTTCCAAAGTCTACTATTACTACATAAAGTCGTTTCCAGTGCCAAGTACAACTATTTTAGATGTAAATGTATGTAAAATGTGACCATAGGTAGTAGAAGATAAAAAAAGAAGTTTTATTCTTTCCTTACTCTCAATTTTCAGTTTGCTAGTTAGTAGTTTGGGTGTTTAAAAGTGCTAATAAATAGTTGTACCACATCTGCAAGCGTTTTGGTTTGTAAAATGTACTCCTCCAAAGTCTACTATTACTACATGAGGTCTTTTCCAGTGCCAAGTACAACTATTTTAGGTGTAAATGTATGTAATATGTGACCATAGTCTAGAAAAAAATCAAAAAGGAGGAGATTTTCTTCTTTTATTGCTCTTAATTTTTAATTTGCTAGTTAGTAGTTTGGGTGTTCAAAGGTGCTAATAAATAGTGTTACCAATTCTCCAAGCATTTTGGTTTATAAAATGTTTTACAAGGGTCAAATACAGCACAACCAGTTGCTGTCTAAATAAATGTTGGCAACCAAAAGTAAAAGAACATCAAATTTTGTTTTATTTTAAGAGCAAGTTGCTGTTTCACAATTTCTAGAGCACTTAACAACTTGCTTAGGCATGCAAGAAATCAAATAGTCAACCTCAGACTTTATTTATTTAATCCCAAGTTTCCTAAATACGCATCCAAATATCAGGTAAAATTAAATGGGTGTGTTTGAAGATGGTCCAGTTTTCTACCAATTGTATCTTACACGTGTTTAATAAGTTTAGAAAACAAGAAAGTCAAAGAAGTAAATCAACATTAAATAGTTTTAGAAATTCCTTAATAACCTAAGCTATATGCAACTTTGCATTATCCAGTCAGGAATAGGCAATTTGCGTTTAATGTTCTTAAAATAAACATAACAAAAAACTTATTTCTATAAGCAATTGCTCCTCATACCATCACCCTACCCCACGTGCTAAACCTGTATGTTATTCCACAGCAAACTGTAAATTTCTTCGTTCTTCTCGTCAACGTCTAACCATCTTACAACTATCGTGGGCGTACAACAAAATTGTTATTTGTTGCTAAAACTAACATGCTTCTATTAGTCGACCCAGTTTTAGTTTCTCATTGCACCATTCCAGACAGCACAACTTGAAACTAAATGATTGAATTTTGCGGTAAATTGATCAAACTAAGATGTCTTGGTTATTTAAAGGCTCTCCAAACATCTCCAATTGCTCTGGTTGTTAAAAATCGATCCCAGAAAGCAACGAGCAAAAGAACACAATCTTTATGTTCTATAGTGTTTCTAAGGCGTCAAAGTCGTAATCTCCGCGGTTGTTCTTTATAAATGCAAACATTTTATATCTTCTGCACAACTTATACAAAGCATAATAAACAACCCATTATATTTTTTTAAAGTTGTGCAGAAGAAATAAAATGTTTGCATTTGTTAAAAAATCTTAACTTTAAAATACTTTTAAAACAATATCAACATGCTTGTTCCAAAAAAAAAATCATACAAAATTGTTACTCAATTTTGTTTACAGATGCTACAAATTTTAACTTTAAGAAAATTTAAGACAAAGCACCTTATTTGTTGATATTGTTTTTAAAAAATATAGTATAATTGCAAAACTGTAAGTAGAATTTTTTATCATGATTTTTTGTGTGAATTATTTACTTAACTAAAACTTTGATAACTGGACTTCGGAATTTTGTTTAGATTTTTTTTAGATTCATTTTGTTTTTTTTTTAAAGTTGTGCCTTTTGCACTTTAAAAATAAAATGTTTGCATTTGCTAAAAAATCTTAACTTTTTGACACTTTTAAAGCATGCATTCCAGAAAAAGATTATACAAAATTGTAACCCTACTTTTTTAATAGATACTATAGATTCTAACTTCAAAAAAATTTAGGGCATTTTCTTGTTTGTTGATATTGTTTTTACAAAATATAGTATATAAGTATAACTACAAAATTGTAAGTAGAACTTTTAATTATCTATTTGTTAATGTATATCAAAACAAAATTGAGAGAAAACCATTAATTTTTACTCTAGTATTTCTGTTCTCAAGAAAGCTATTAATATGACGTACTCATTTGTAATACAAGACTTCACAATAAAACTGAAAATTTTTGAAAAATATTTTTTGTGTTTGCTTAAAGTGAAGTTTAATTTGCGACTAAACTATTTAATTTTTTTTTGTCAATAAATTTAAATGAAATCTGCAGTAAGAATAAACTTTTAGGTATAGGTTAAACACTTACCATTTTCCAACAACTCGGAAATGTTTTTAATTAATTTATAATATGAAAAAAAATTGTATAAAATTAAAAAATATATTTTTTGACAATCCGTGGATTGGACCAAGAACAGGAAAAGATACAAAATAACGCAAATTGGTTAAAAAAAAGTTTTCTTTTAGATTAATAACTAAATAGTAGTAGTATTGATGACTTTTTAATAGCCTTATTAAGAATGTTTGCTGTAATGTGTACGTCATTTATTTAATATTTTAAAGTACTAGTATATTATTTAAAAAATATATACATAAATTTAAAATTTTTGTTGTTTTACAATTAAAGCATTTTGTTTGAAAATATAAATGCTTGTAGAGAAGAAAATACTGTTACTTTTTGTTTACACATAAAAAACTATTAATAAATAAAAAAAATGTCAATATAAAAAAACTGTTTCCAATAAATTTTTTAATTTGTTTTGGGCATGATAGGCCGCTGCGACTCACATAATTATGTCTATATGTAATTAATATAGTCTATTTATTTTCTTTTTTAAATACATATTTTAATACACAAATAAATCTTTAAATATTTGTATACTGTTGTACCTATTTTTATACATTATTTTTAGAATTGATATCACCTGTTGAGGGCAGTGACGAAACTATCGGCAAGCAAGAGTGTAATGCAAAAGAGTCTACAAACCCGGGGGCGGGGGCGACATTTGTTAATTTTAAAGTCTGAATTTTGAGAAACCATTTACAGTAAGTGTCCTTTCTTTTAAACAGAAAACAATAAAACAGATTGAACCTGAAACGTTGCAGTTTTAGGAGTAGACTTTAGTGCCCGACTTTATCAAAAGCCCGTCGAAGAATATAGCACCAGTGGCCTGTTTTATACAAAAATTAGTTTTGATTTAACGCGTATTTATGGTTAGTTGATGGGTTGTAGAGAGCTAATACCTGAATCTATGTTAATTATTTGGCAACAGATTTTTCGCAGCTCTATGATCCCAAAATCTATCAAAAATTACAGTTCTTGTTTCCTTACTTAATTTTGTAAAACATGTGTATCTTTTCCAATTTTTGTGAAAAAAATGATAGTACACCTCTAAAAGACAAAAAATGCAACGTCCTTAGCGTTGTGAGGAATATTACAGCTTTTTGAAAATGCATTGTAAGTTTTGTTTAGAATGCAATCTGAATTATCTGTATTTACAAGTATTGCTGCTTGTATATATTAGACAAGTTTTTAAAATTTGTGTGTGTGCACTTTCAGAAAGTGATCTTTATGCCAAAACAATAAGCCATGCCAAACGTCAGCTTTAAAGATTTAAAAAAAAAAACACGTGTTGCACTGCCTTTGAATTTTCAAAAGTAATATACTTCATAAGTATCATAGCTTCCAGATTTGAGTCAGGTGCATACGCTGAGTCCCAAAGAAATCAAGTGAGTATTTGCTAATTAGATTCTACGTGAAACTTTACGTCAATATATTCTGCTTAGTTTTTTTTAATTAACATATTTTTATTATATTTTAAATTTTGAACATAAAATTAGAGTTGTAAACAAAAATTATTAGAATTTGAGGCTTAGGTCTATTTTTTTTTAATTTAGAGAACCTTTAAAATGACGTAGCATTGTAGCATTTTAATAATGTTTTTTTTTTTTTTAATAAAGTAAGGAGTTTGCTTTTAAAACTTCAGTAATATACACCAAAGATTCCATAGCCAGGTGGACATCCACACATGATAGTGATCATAAATATGTTAAAATACTTGTATATTGTATATACATTAGATGCAAGTAAAACAATATGTAAAATAACCAATCAGCACTGTTTTATAGCATAGCTACACAGAATGTTATGTATGTAACTTATACATTATTATGTAATGATGTGCAAAAAATTTGTTGTTGCTTTATTATATTATGTGCAGCCAACTACAAATTTTAATGTTTGATTTAAATATATATTATTTTGATATTATTAAATCCTCTTGACAGTTTAGAACCGGAGTTTTACATAATAAGGTCGGCTTTTTAACTTTTAAAATAGAGTTTTTTTAGTATTTTAATGTCATTTTAACATTCCAAAACTGCATTTTTGCAGTTCACGTCCATATTTTAATATTTGAAGCACAATTAGTTTGGATTACATCTTGGATGTAATTGGCACACGTGTTTTTTTTTTTATTTTTAACAGTTGAAATTTAGCATGGTTTACTTTTTTTAACATAAAAATCACTTTCTGAGAATTTTTTAAGTAAAGTAAAAGGTTTACTTTTAAAATTTCAAAGACAGTGCGACATACACGTGTTCCTTTGATTTTTAAGGGCTGAAATTTGGTATGAAAATACTTCAGTCTAAATATTATACTCTTTAAACAATTTGTAAATATTTTCTTATATCTGACTGGCATTAATTTTTTTTTAAATTATTTATATTCATTTAATTTATCAAGTTATATTTGAGTAATTTTATTATAAAATTTTGACTTTATAAAAAAAAAAGTTTTTGAATTCAAACTACACTACAATTAACTTTTCTGAAATTAAGTTTTATTTGATAGGACTCAATACACTGCCATGTGGCACAACAATGATAACTGATACAAGATTACTTCTTGTGTTGTTAATCATTAATGATAATTATCATTATCATTAATTATTATCATCCGACCGTGCGACCGATACAATTTAAATTTTTTTGTTCAAATGTTTCAATGTAATAGAATTTACTTGTTATATTTATTTAGATATTATTACGTTTATATTAATTTATTTAATACATTTTTTAGTACTAAGTATTTATTTAAAAAAAAAAACTTTTTATTAAAAATGCTTTTTGTAATATTCATATTAATTAAATTGCTTACGTTTTTCTTAATTAAAAGTTGTGCCTTCTAATTTGCCGTTGGTTACTGGTTGGTCTAACGTTGTATGCTATTATAACTTATTACAATATGACTGAATAATATTTGAAAACAACAATAATAATATTAATAATAACTACATTTTTATTTTTAAAGTTTTAACAATTATGTACGAAATACTTTAATTCAATCAACATTTAGCAAATAGAGGTTCATAAGCGTACATATCACAACGTTATTGACATTCTTTAAAACTGTAAAATAATAACTGCAAATTATGTAGAAAATTATGAAAAGTCTATAAATATTTTAAGAAAATTGATTATAAAAATGTTCAGTATAGTAAATAAAGTTAACTAAATTTAATGCATTATTAGCTGACTTGAAGCTTAATTTAAAATATATGTAAATTGAAAATTACTATAATTATAAAAGTATTATAATTTATAATTGCTTTGCTTTTGTTTTGTGGCATAGTAATCTATATTTCATTTTGTTTCAGTTGTAAAAACTATTTTTTTTAAATTAAATGAGATTGGTTAATTATAATGCAATTCTTAAGTTATTAAACTTTATTATAAGATAAAGTTTTATTGATACATTAATTATAAAAATATTACACATAAAATTACAATGATTTATATTTGTACTGTAAAAACGCTTTGATCTAGATGTTGTTTTGTGTTCAAATTCTGTATGATTTTATCTTAATTCTATGCATTCTTGCACATCAGTAAAAATGTGAGAGTAGTGAAAACGTGAAAATAGTGAGAATGTGATACTAGTAAGAATGTGAGAAGAGTAGAAATGTGAAAGTAGTGAGAATGTGAAAGTTGTGAGAAAGTAAGAGTAGTGACAATGTAAAAATAGTGGAACTATAATAATAGTAAAAATGTGAGAATAGTGAGAATGTGAGAAAAGTGAGAATGTAAAAATAGTAAGAACGTAAAAGTAGTAGAATGTTAGAAAATACAGAATGTGTGTAGGGAAGATGTAACAGTAGTGAGAATGTAAGAGTAGTAAGAAAGTGAGACAAGTAAGAATGCGAAAATATTAAAAAATTGAGAATAGTTAGAAGGTAAAGCATGTGAGATTATAAAAATTGTGAGAATGTAAGAGTAGTGATAATGTGAGAGTAATAAGAATGAGTAAGTACTAAGAATGTAAAAATAGTGAAAATGTGAGAAAAGTAAGAATGTAAGAGTAAAGAAAATGTAAGAATAGTAAGAAGGTGAGAACGTGAGAGCAATAACAATGTGAGAGTAGTAAGAATGTAAGAATAGTTAGAGCGAAAGAAAAGTAATCCTGTAAAAGTAGTGAAAATGTGAGAGTATTGATAAAGTAAAAATAGTGAGAATGTAAAAACAGTAAAAATGTGAGAGTAGTGAGGTTGTAAGAGTGGTAAGAATGTGAGAGTAGTGAACATGTGATTGTAGTAAGAATGTGAAAATAGTGAAAGGTAAAAGATGCGACAGTTTGATAGTATTGACGCCAGTGAGAATGTGAGAGTAAAAAGAATGTGAAAATGTAAAAGTAATGAGAATGTGAGAGTAGTGAGAATGCAAAAATAATAAGATTCGTGAGAGTGTGAAAGTAGTGACAATATGAAAGTAGTGAGAATGTAAAAATAGTAGAAATAGTAAAAATGTAAGAGTAGTAAAAGTAAGAAAAATGTAAAAATAGTGAGTATGTGACGATAAAGAAAATGTAAAAGTAGTAAAAATGTAAGAGAAGCGACAATGTGAAAGTGAGAATATCAGAGTAGAGAAAATGTGAGAGTACTAAGAATGTAAAATTATAAAAGATGTGATAGTAGTGAAAATGTAAGAATAGTAAGAATGGAAAAATAGTGAAAATGTGAGAATAGTAAAAATGTGAAGGTAGTGAAAATAGGAGAGAAGCAACAATGTTAGAGTAGTGTGAGTAGTGAAAATGTGAAAGTAAAGAAATAGTAAAATAAGTGAGAATGAAAGAATGTGGAAATAGTAAAAAGTAAAAAATGCGACAATGTGAGAGTATTGACAATAGTGAGAAAGTGAGAGTAGAAAAATATAAAAGTGGTAAAACAATAAACAGGTAAAAATGTGAGAATAGTGAAAATAATAAAAATGCTCTCACTACGTGAGAGTAGTGAGAGCAATAAGAATGTGAGAGTAGTAAGATTGTGAGAGTAGAAAAATAGTAAGCGTAGTGAGAATGAGAGAGCAGTAACATTGCAAAAATAGCAACAATATGAGTGTAGTGAGAATGTGAGAACAGCAAGAATTTTAACGTAGTGAGAATTTGAAAGTTAAAACTATAAGTAAAGAAAGTAGTAAGAATGCGAAAAAAGTGAGAATATGGTAGAAGCTATAATGTGAGTGTGAGATGAAATTGTGAGAATAAAGAGATAGTGAGGGTAGTATAAATGTGAGAGTAGTAAAATTGTAAGAGTAGTAAAAATAAGAAAACAATAATAAATAAAAAATAGCGAAAATAAAAAAGTAGTAAAAATGTAAGATTAATGAGAAAGTAATAGTAGTAATTGTCACATTCTCACTATTTTCACATTTTTGTTTTTTTCACATTTTATCACTTTCATATTTTTACTACTATCATATTCTCACAATAATAATAATAATAATTATAATAATAATAATAGTAATAATAATTGTCTTTATTTTTGTAATTTTACAAAAAAAGGCAAAATTCATCACAATGATGGTATTTCACCTAACCTTATTTTAACATTTTATTTGAAACAAAAATAAAAATTAACAAACGGGTACTTGCTGATGGCTGATATCAATTTCTACTTTCCAGTTATTTTATTGTATTTTATCAAAAATTGTAGCCCATTACTTAACTAAATTATTACTGGGATTTCCTCGTTCATGAAGAACAATTGCTAGCCTTAATTCCTAGCATGAAGGAGATTCAGCGGGTTACCCGGGCCGTTTGGCCAGGGAGAACACGCTAATTTTTTTAGTTTAAAACGCGTGCGGCTCAGAACATCTAAAGGCATCACAGACCTGTTAAAAACTCAATTTCAAGTTAGCAGTTTTGTTCGTTATTGGAATTAACCTGACAGAATGCTCCACCAACTATGAACGGCCACGCACCACTACCCACTGAATCAAGAAAGAGCTCTCAATATGTTAATTCTATAATTTTACTATTCTCACTCTGTCACTGATCTAACATTCTTACTATTCTCATATTCTCAATATTTTTACAATCTTAATAATCTCATATTTTCGCTACTTTTCTATTGCCGTTTCTCTCACATTTAGACTACTTTAAAATTTTTACTACTTTTATATTTTTTTTAATCTTACATACTCATTATTCCTACATTCTCACTACTCTTACATTCTTATTAAATTTACGTTTTCATTTTTCTCACATTCTTATGTGAGAGTACATTCTCACTACTTTCACTATTTTTTTACTCTCAGAATTTTACTACTCTCACATTGTAGCTTCTCCCACATTTTAATGTTTTTACATTTTTACTACTCTTACAGTCTTACTACTCTCACATTTTAACTACTTTCACACTCTCACTACTTTCACATTATCACTATTCTCTCATTCTTACTACTCTCACATTCTTACTAATCTCACTATTCTCAAATTGACACTATTCTAACATTCTTACTATTTTTACATTTTCAATTCTTTTACATTTTTTCTATACTTTCACACTCTTATTACATTCACATTCTTACTACTTTCACATTCTACTACTCTCACATTTTTACTATTCTCACATTTTTACTACTCTTATATTTTCACTACTTTTTTATTGTTTTTTTATTCTCACATTTTCATTATTTTCAAATTCTTACTACTTAACATTTTTGTTATTCTCATATTCTCATATACTCACTATTCCCACATTCTCACTATTTTCACATTCTTACTACTTTTGCATTTTTGAAACTGTTACATTCTCACTACTTTCACTATTCTCACATTATCTTGTTTCTATCATTCTTACTACTGTCACATTATTTTTACTCTCAATATCTTTCTACTCTTACAACCTCACTACCATCACATTGTTGCTTCTCTCACATTTTCACTACTCTCACATTCTTACTATTACATTCTCATTATTATCACCTTGTCACTACTCTCATATTTTCACTATTCTCACTATCTAACTTCTCTCACATTGTAGCTTTCTTCACATTTTTTATATTTTCAAGTTCTCACTAATCTTATATTCTCACTATTCTTACATTGTCACTACTCTTACAATCCCACTACTCTTAAATTATCACTTTTTTCAAATTCTCACTACTCTTTCATTCTTACTACATTCATATTTTCACTATTCTCACATAATCATTGTATTCCCATTCTTACTACTCTTACATTTTTACTATTCTCACATTTTTATTACTTTCACAATCTTACTACTCTCACATTTTTTTCATATTATCATTATTCTCATATTCTTACTACTTTCACATTATCACTACTCTTACATTATTGCTTCATTCACATTTTTATTACTCTCACATTCTTATTAATCTCACATTCTCACTAATCTTATTTATCTCACATTGTCACTTTTTTCACATTCTCACTACTTTCACATTCTTACTATTCTCACATTCTAACTACTTTCACATTCTCACTACTCTTACATTTCTCTACTCTCACATACTCACCATTTCTACTACTTTTACATTGTCGCTTCTCTCACATTCTCACCATTCTTTCATTATTATTACTCATACAACATTACTCCGTTTACATTCTTACTACTCTAAAAATTTTAAACATGAATAAAAACTCTATGTTTTGATAAATTTAAAATTCAGTTTTATTTGATTCAACAGATTTTGAAAATGAATATTGTAATATGTTTGTTTACTAATATTTTAAATATTATTATCAACTTTATAACCCGCATACTTTAAAATTTCTGTTAAGTTAATTAAATTTAAACATTTTGTACATTTTATTTTCTACGCCGTCTTATAAGACTAATTAAATATTAGGTTTTTTTTTTAAACAATTATAGTTTTAATTTAACAACTTAAACAACAAATTTTTCTTTAATAAATTTATTTTTTATGATTTTTTTAAACTTATAGTGCTACAATAACATATAAAAATAATTATAATTTAGGTCATATTTCTTATACTGTAATATTTTTAACAAATATATTAACTATTATTAACACAAACGTTAATTAATATTTTATAAAATTGAAGACAGAATAAGAGATATATTTATATTGTTCCCACATCAACCATTGAATGAGATAGCTGACCACAAAAATCAAAATTGCTGACCAGACATATTTAAGCCTGTCTTTTGTCTAACAGATTCCAACTAAATTTCACATTTTTCAGTGAAAGATTACTTGTTGCATGTCAATCAAGATTATAAACATATCATTTTTTATTGTGGTTGTTAATATTATTGATGTCAAGTACACAACATACAGTCCATTCATGCTAAACAAAAACAGTGGTGTTTTGAACCAGATGAATTTCCTATTTAATTATTTGTTGGCAATTGTGTTATTTGGTTTATAAATAATTTCTTTCCTTAAATGGTTTATGAATTATTTAAAAATAACACAGCAGACGTCCAAACTTTTGCCATTTTAAAAAAGAAAAAAGAAAAAGATTAATGATACAGGTAGTGTTATACGACTTCATTCAAAATTTACGTAAACAGGAATCGATTCTAATTCGAGCGTTTAAATGTCAAGTAGTTAAACAAAATTTAAAATTTTATCATTTTTTAATAAATGGTTGAGATGATAATCTGAATCTACTAATTCAAAGCAATTATAATGTTACAATATTGCAAAATCTTACTCAATTAATTTTATAGAGCATGTACATATTCCAATTTTCACTTATGTATTTTTCAGTACAGCAATGGTATAAATAAATTTCTTTAATTCATAAAATACTGATAAATTGAGTAGTAAAGAAAGTAATTATTATAATTTACAACCAACAATATAATAAACTGAATATAGGAACGACGTGCTTTAATTTAATAACATTTGCTTTTATTAAGGATAACGATGTTATAAAATTACTTGGTTATAAATATACTATAACGCGTTCACGGTAACGTAGTTATATGTACATTTTAATTTTAAAATCTTTATGATATGTAATATTCGTAATTATTATAGAACAACATCAGCAATTTTAGTCTCTCCAATTTAAACAAAGTACAGAATACATTTTCAGTTTGATTTTATTTTATTTTACAGTTTTGTACTTAGTAAACTTATAAACTTGTCATTATTTTTAAATTCAATTGACCTCTTTTAGAGAAACATTCAATTAATTTGTTTGGATGAGAAACGACAATTTGAAAAAGACACAGCGAATCAAATCGGGCCAACCATGATCTGAAGCACGGTACAGCAAGTTGACAGCGTTAAATTACCCTGACGTCATTGTTTCCCACTCAAGTAAGACTAGTTTACTTTTGGTATGTCTGGTGCCCCTAACCAGAACGATTCAAATACGCCTATTATCTCTAGTATTTTCACAAAACTTATAAGCATTGTATACAGGGTGTTAAAAAAATATTGTATGATATTTAAAGCTGTAGAAGTATGAACCAAAATTAGCAAAAAAGTTTTAATAAATATGGGTCCGCAAAATAACGGAGATATAGAATGTTATTCTTTTTTTTATCTCTTTTTTTTATTTTTCTAAAACTGGCAGGTGTTTATCAAGTATTGGAGAAATATTATTGGCACGACAGAAAATCAATACAGTAATATTCTAAACTAACAACAAATGTTTTATTTTTCCAACTGTGACTTTGCACGACAATATAATATTAAGTAACAACAAAGCAAAAACGTCGCAATGACAAAAAAATGCAATGCCCTATCAAATAAATTATACGACGTCAAAATGCAATTCACGACAATATAATAACATTACACAACAAATAATAGGCGTTGCACTACAGAATAATACATAGTACGACAAAAAAAATACTCCACTACAGAATTATATATTTCACGACAAATAAGTCTCTTAAATATTTGAGTACTGGAAAAATTAACCGAACTTACTTTTAATGTTCTAATAATAAATAAATAATATCAAAATAAATTTCAAAATGATTAAATATTCAGTATATAAACACACTGCTTATAGACGTAGTTATAACCTTCCTAATAGACGTACTAACTTGGCCATAAACGCTTTGCTATCGGTCTAGTAACGTGAATTCTTATTACACCAACAACAAAAGTAAAACATATTTCTTTAAACTTAGCGACAAATTAATGTATTATAATTTTTCCTAGCAAAAATATTAAAAAAAAAACTGTTTTTAGTTTAAATTATTATTTTAATTATTAATTTGCTGTCGCTCAAACATCTCATTATGTCGGTTATTTGATTTATTTTGTCTTGTTAAATTATCAGCTAAGTTATTAATTTTAGAACTTTTTTGATCTTGTTTTGTTCTATTCAACCGTGCATACGTTGTCGTGGCTTTCATATTCTTACAGTACATTATCTTTTTCTGTCTGAAAATATTTAAATGTCATAAAGTATATTTTACTGTCGCTTAATATATGTTATATCCGTGTAAAGTATTTTTGAGTCGTGTAATAAATTTTTAGAGATATTATGTCGTGCAAATAATCTTTTTATCCGTTTGTTTATCTTATTCTCTCGGGCGGATAAATGTAACCCTTAAGTGTTAGACTGTTGTTGTCAGTGCACAAGTTTTTGTTTGCTATAGCTGTCGTGCTCATTGCAACCGAAGCGCGACGTCTTTATTTTGAAGCTTATCCAAATCGCCAGATTCCTTCACATTGTATGTTTGAAAGATTTGACCAAGGATTGCGTGACACTAGTCATTCAGCAAACAGTGCCATTTATCCGGAAAACCAAGGTTGGTTACTCTTAGAGCAGATGAAGAAATACGAGACGAGTGTGCGGAAAATATCAGCCAAGGTAGAAATTGGTGCTCCTTGAGGTGCTCCTCTTGTTTGAAAAATCCTCTACGAGCAGCTGCTTTATCCGTATCATGTACTACAAGTGCAGGTCTTAAAACCACTTGATCATCAAGCACATATGGTTTTTTGTTGCTGGTTTCTACGCAATGATGCTGATGACCAACGTTTTCTTACCAATATTCTTTTTAGGAACAAAGTCGGGTTTACACTAAATGAAATTGTTAATTTTTACAACACGCATATTTAGGCCAACAAAAATTCCCAACCTCTAATGGAATCTAGACATGAGACACGTTTTTCATTAAACATTTGGATGGGTATTGTAGGCGACATGTTTTAAGTCCTATTGTTTTACCAAACCGATTAACAGGCGTTGCTTAACTAAGCTTTCTGCAAAACACAATGTATAATTTTTTTGACGACATAACTATTGACGAAAAACAGCAAATGTGGTTGCAGCATAATAGTGTTTTCAAGAGCCGTTAGAGAGCATTTGCATCAAACTTGTCCACATAGATAAGTAGGAAGAGGCGGACCTGTTTTATGGCCTGGATGATTGTCTGATATAAACCCTCTAAGTTTTCTTATTAAGGATATTTGAAAGCATTGGTTTACTTTTGTAAATAGTCTCAAAAAGCTGCAGCTATAAATTAATCAAAAATACTAACAAATCCAAGCCAATAAAAGAGTTTTAGAAAGAGTTTGAGTATCCTTCAAAATAAGTTGTCGTGCCAGCTTGAAAGTGGAAGAAAAGCACTTCAAACATCTTATGTAACTTTGTTTTTTGTTTTTGCTAAAAAAAAATTGGTTTATACTTACACCTCTTTAAATATTTTACAATATTTTTTTTAACATCCTTTAATATAATAACCATTGGTAGTAGTAAAGTATACAAAAAAAGAAACAAGTATAAATAGTAAACTACGTAACAAAGTTAATAACGAGGCAAATGACAAATGGTAGATAGCAACAAGAAAACACAAAGAAGTAGTCCCAGATAGAAATACTAGGTTATCAAAAGGTGGTAAAACTTACGAATTTAGGACTGCCAAAAAGGATACAATTAACAGAACTGTATAAACTATTTATAAAGAAAAGGGGATACAACAAAAAAGAAGTAAACAAAAAGCTAAAAACAAACTAAATAATTAGAATAATAACACACAAATTAAAAAAGAAGAAAATACAGAGATAAATGTTAGTGCAGAAAAAAGGATACAGAAGACAAAAAAGACTAATGTAGAGGCTATAAGAAAAGAACGGCCGGGGACAGCGTGAGTGCCGCAGAATAACCAGCCCAACTCAAATTTGTGTTAAATTTAGACTAGATTGACAAAGATTTTATAACAACAGAATTTTACTCTGAAAAGAAATGCGAGTAAGGTAATGCTATTCTTAAGTCATTATCAAAAGCCAATTGCTAATGAAAACATCTCACTACGCAAAAAAATGCACTAAGCTAAAAAAATTGCCAATTGTTTTAATGTTCATTTCAATCAAATATCAAAAATGTTAATAAATATTTTTATCCAATTACAAAAAATAAATTAGTAAAAAGTGTAACAGATCTTTATTAGAAAGTGTTAAAAATCAAAACATGTATTTGAATAATAATTACAATGTAACTGCAAATTTAATAAACAAAAGTACTGTTCTAGTTCCGTGGCTTCCATTTGTTTATGTATTTAAATCTCTACAATATATTTAAGTTCAAATATTAATGAAAACAATATTATATTACAAATTGAAGAAAAAGCTAGTTGTGCAAATTATATAATGATTTATAATCTCCTTGAATCAACATCTGATATCAGTGCTATAAAAACAACAATTGAATATTGGTATTGTATTTGAACCAATAAAGTAATCGGACTTGAAAAGCAATCTTCAAAGCCAAGACCAGTAAAAACAATATTTAAATCCAAACTAGAAGCAGAACTTGCTCAAATAAAAAAAATAAAAAATAAACGAGGTAATAAAGATATTAGTATTAAATATGTTCCTAATATTCCAAAAATTGTTAACACAAAAACTTTTAAAGATTTTATTAAAATGTAGAGGGGATTGAATCTAAACTTGATGAATTAATGTTAAATGTAAGTTGTTGCGTATATGATGTAATTGTGCTAGTCGAAAAATTGCTTGATATTCATGTAAATGATGAAAAATTGGGGTTCCAGAATTGTAACATATATAGAAAAGATCGATTCACTATCACTAATGACAAAAACGGTGAAAGCAGTGTTTTTATAGCGGTAAGAAAGAGTTTGTGTTCTACTAGTCTACCTACAGATGAAACCATAGGACAATTGTTTGTTCAAGTTAATGGCTATATAATTATTGAGTCAACAACACTGTATTGCAATTGATGTCATTTGTGAGTCGTATCCTGACTACAATATCTCTAATGCACATTGGAATATATTTCAAGTTAATGTATTAAATGATCTTAACAGATCTTACCATGCTCAATTTATGGCTGATTACCTTGAATTCCATAACATATTTAGATTTATCATTTTTTAATAAAAAAAAAATTGAAATTGAAAGCCAACTATCTTAAAATTAATTTTTGCTTATTAGTTGTTTATGATGAAATTAAGAATTGTGTTCCTGCAAAATGTATCAAATTATCCAATGATCCTAAATGGATCAATAAAACCTTTATAAAACTTGTAAAGAATAAGAAAATGAATAGAATACCACCATACTGTGGTAATGCATTTATTCTTTGTGCATTCCTTTGCACATTTTATTCTCCAGATCTGTTAACAATGGAGTTTTTCCGTCAAAGTGGAAAGAGTGTTATATTACACCAGTATTTAAAGATGGCAACCGGGAAGATGTTACAAATTATTGTGCAATTGCTATACAATTTGCAATTCCAAAAATATTGAACAAATTAGTCGCCAACCAATTAATCTAGAGCAGTAAAAATGTTATCATTAATAAACAACATAGCTTTTGCAAAAGCAAGTCTACAGTATCCAATCTACTTGTATATGAAACATTTCTTTTGGATTCTTTAGAAAATAGATTTCAAATAGACGCGGAATATATAGATTTTTTAAATGCCTTTGACAAGAATCAATATACCATTTTACTTCATAAATTAAAATCAATGGACTTTGGAAGTAAAGCGGTTTAGGGGCTAAAAAGTTTTCTTTCGGATAGAAAACAATATGTTAAAGTTTGTGATTTTGTGTCTAGTGCTATCAATGTTTCCTCTAGTGTACCACAAGGATCTCATTGCGGACCTGTGTTGTTTGTTTTGTTTATTAATGATATAAAAGAAACCTTTTAAATTTTGTTATTTGCAAATGATTTTAAACTTTATAATGTAGTATTTTACTGATTTTGATAATTTTCAGAAAGATTTAATGTTTTGGTTGATTGGTGTAATATTAACCACTTTACGTTAAATTAAAAAAATGTATATTAATATCGTTTGGTAAATGTGGGGTTGTACAATAATACCTTTTGCAGTTAGAGGAATTAAATTATCTAACAGAAGTTAGAGATCTAAGAGTTGTTTTTGATAGCGCTCTAACATTTGCTAGATGTATTGATATTATTTGCACTAAAGCTTTAAAAACTTTTAGTTTTATTAATTTGTTCAGCAAACCATTTTCAGTTTAAACAAAAAGATTATTGTTGCCATTGTACTGTACTATCACTAGGTCGACTTCACTACGCAAGCTCTATCTGATTACCTTATTATTCTAATAAAATATTACAACTTATAAATGTGCAGAATATTTTTTTAGAAATAATGGAATTTCAATTAAGTTTAAAAAATGTAGAGTACAGCAGAAGCGCTACTCTTGATATGCTTAATATTCAATCGCTACGTATTAGAAGAATAGTTGCTGATTTATGCCTTTTGCACAAACTGATAAATTTCATATACCTAATCGGATTACTCGTCAGCACAGCGTAGATTTGTTTGTCTGTGTATAATCTTTCTTATCTATTTTAAGTTACAAAATTAAAATAGTTATTTAGGCCTGTTTGTTTCTTATTACTGTTTGTTACTATTTTTTGTTAATTTTTAAGTTATTGTAATAAGTTAATGTTTATTTGATGTAAAAAGAGTTTTCCGTTAATAAATATTTTATTATTATTATTTTTCATTTCTTCTTAATTTTCTCAAAATTTACAGAATGTTACCAAAATTTTTTCAAGAGCTGCTTTAGCAATCTAATCGTAATAAAAAATTGAGACAACAATATTTTAATTAAACTTCACTACCAATTAACCAACATAGAAAGTAACATAATGTTAAATTTTATTAAAATAAAACAATAACAATAAGTTAATAAAATGAGTTCAAATACATTTTCATACATCAGATCTTGCGCGATCTAACAGAGATGCCTTAATATATCGTCATAAAGTAATAAAATAATTTTCTAATCATGTTTTTTATTACAAATTTATTCTTACACATACGTTACTAGTTTTTGCTCGACTAAAACCTTCTACAGTTGAAATAAGTTAACGGAGTTGAAGAATGAACAACATATAAATGTATATATAATATGTAGAACTTTTACGTCCTCCAGTTTTAGAAAAGTATGTTGATGTTCCTGGACGTGATTAGCAAAAGTTGAATTTGATTTATTGTTTTAAAATTATCTTTTATGTTTTTTGTACAAGGTAATAAAATTCCGGCATGTTTGTCCTATGTATACGCTTGTACAATCGGTGACGGGGCCAAAATATGTATGACAATTGAATCTTGAATCAGTCGTTTTCTATCTTTAAGGATATTTAGTATAACGTAAGATTATTTTTTTTAATTTTCTTAGTTATTATTTGGTCTATAACATTGATGGAATAACCATTGATGACTGTTTTAATTGTTTTATATCTTAATCATTGACATTGACTTGCTAGAAAAACCATCAATTTTTAACTATAATTTTTCAATTGTTAAAGAAGCTATTGATATGACTTGCATATTTGTGATCAAGACCTATACAATGGAGTTTGTTAATAAGATAGGATGCCATACTATAAAATGCTTTGAAAATGTCTAGAAACACTGCAAAATTTCTAAATGTTTGTCTAATGTAGAATTCTATTTATTAATGTTAGTAGATTGTCAAACGTTTTGATGAAAATCTATATATGAGATAAAGTTTTGTTCTAAGAACTTGACAAAGTAGAAACTAATACATTTTTCAAATTTTTTGACAGATTGAACAATAATGCAATTGGTCTGTAATTTAAAAAATCAGGCTTTGTCTTCTTTTTTAAATATAAGTTAAACATTTGAAATCTTTCAACAACTCAGAAATGTTTCTTTTTTTTAATGAAAGCCAAATATTTTAGTCAAAATAGAAGTTTGCAAATGTTTTAGAAATAATTGATGAAATTTTATTTATACCTGATGCTTTTCTGGTATTTAATTTAAGAAGATATCTTTTTTTAAATTAATTTGACCTATCATTTTACCACTAGCTGATATTGTAGGTACAATAGTAAAAAGATTTAAAATAGTAGAATTAAATTTAAATTGGTTTGTAAAAATTACTGCTTTTATCTTTAAATTAGTAACTAAATTGCTTTAGTCATTTTGTAAAAAAAATATTGAAGACTTTAAATTACCTTGCAATAAATTTATTGTTTTATAAATTTTTTTGTTATTTAAGATGATAAATTTGATTAGCTATGTTTCTGTTGATTCTATCTTTTTTAAATTGTATTAGATTATCACATTGCTTACAAGTTTTCTTATAACTCTGTTTAGTCTGTTTGGAACAATTGAAGACGCAAGTGGATGAAAGGTTCATGTAACAATTTTTTAAAAAATGAGATTGTTCAATAGATAAAGGTTTTAAGTCACTGGATTTTTTTGGAGCTATGTTTCGTTCGTCTATTGTAAGAAATATAGAAGTTAGTAGTTGTTAAAGAGTATATGACAACTATTTCTCTTAATGCATAAGATAAAATCATTGTTTTTTTAAATGCATACGTTTGTTTCCTATTTTATGTATCTAGATATATTCCTACAATAAATGTTTATTTAACTCCACCAAACTTGTTTTAGTAAATCTAACCCCAAAACACTGCGGATAAAAAAACTTTAAACGGCAATATCTTCGAATGAAGTCTATGCGACATGAACCCTTTATCCACTTGCGTCTTCAATTACTGATGTGATTTTTAAATGTTTTTTGCTTTTGCTCATTAACCGCCTGTTTTGCATAAACTGAGTAAGTACTTTTGTTTCGGTTTAATAACGGAGAATGAAACAAATGTTTTGATGACGTTCTAAATAGTTTTTGTTAAACTTTCTGTTGCAATATGAAGTTTTTTGAAATATAAGCAATGCGCATCAAAACCAAGAAGTTAATTATTTTTTAATATGTTTGTTTTAAAATAATAATAGATATATTAATAGGAAAAAACTTTTACAGATCTAATAATCATGGTTCACCAAGGTGTTTATCAAAAATTGTAGTATGTTGAACGGACATTGTTGTAGAAAATGAGTGACTTAACCATTCAGCATGACGTACATTAAAATCTCCTAACAAAATTATTTCAGCTTTTCTATAAAAACCTTAAAAAAGCTTGTCAAATAGTTGTCAAATTGTTTTAAAACAACGACTCCGGCAGTGCAATTGCCTTTCTTGTAGTTCTGTTGTTGAATTGCAGTGCCAAGTTTTAAGGATGTGTAATTAATGTTTAGTTGTTTTATAATTTATTTAATCAAAAATATGTGAGCACAACCTCTTTCAAACAAGTCGAAGACCTACTTGGCAACGTAAAATAGCTGTAAGCCAAACAATAGATTAAAAATTAGGTTTTTAAATTTGACTCAGGTTTTTCTTTAATTTTAGGTAACTTAACATGCTTTTAGAAGGTACATGTTGAATTTAATTATTGTTGCTCTGGTATTTCTATCCAGATCTAAGCCTGCTCATTTAATTACTACCAAAAAAATAAATAAGTTAATGAATACGTGTGAATTATTTTTATAATAATAATAATACTTTATTAACGCAGCAGCATTTACAAAAAATATTGACATTACACATTGAAATCATAACAAGCACATATATAAACAAACAAATACGTGTTACGACAATTAACACATTTTAAAACTGTTTTGGAGTTAGGGTATATATCAAGATTTTTTAACCCATTATTACAAAGTTGTGCAATGCAAAAGAGTGAAGCAGTAAATGTTGTATGTAATTCTGCCATATAAATTCCAAAATAATTTTGTTAGGAAATTTTAATGTACATAATACGGAATAGTTAAGTCACTCATCTTCTACAACACTATGATTTTTGCTGTTTCTCATAACTTATTCAACTTATTCAACAACCCACATATTTTCCACGTGATAAGACTTCTTAATAAACCAAAATTATTAGGTTTGTATTTTTCAACTATTTCATAAATTACAACATCTACTGTTGAGACTGCTTTAGGAAGTTTTGATCATTCACGTATAGCTTTGGTCAATTAAACCTAAACCGTACCTCATCTTTCATTATTCTAAGATAAAAATAGTAAAAATAGAAGACTTTTTTAAATAATTTCAATTTTAACATTCATATTTTATTTTCTAAGGATCCACATATGCAGTAGAAAATCTCAAAAAAACTATTCAGAATGTCATCGAAAAATTTGTTCCATTTTCTGTTATTAAACCAAAACAAAAGTACTGGTTTTCAATTTAGACAAAACAAGCAGTTAACAAGAAGCAAAAAAAAATTGAAAACACGTCAGTAACTGTTCTGGGCAGACTAAATAAAGCTCGTAAACATTGTGACAATCTAATACAAACTGAAAAAGATAAGATTGATAAAAACAAAGCTAATCAAATTTCTCACCTTTTTATAAAAAACAAAAATTTAGTAGTAATATTAGTATAAAATCTTCAACACTTCTTTTTCAAAATGATCAAAACAATTTAGTTACTAATCCAAAAAAAAAAAACAGATATTTTTGACCGTTTTGCATTTAAATTTACTATAATAAATCCTCCTATTGCTGTACCTACAATAATGACTAGTGGTAACATAATAAATCCGATTCATTTTAGGCAACGGGTAGTCCCAAAGATATCTTTTTAAATTAAATACCAGAAAAACATTAGGTATAGATAAAATTTCACCTATTATTCTTAGAACATATCCAAATACATTAGCTCATACAACTGTTTTATACAAAAAATAAACATTCAAAAATTATTGAAAAACTGCAAATGTTCAACCTATACCTAAAAAAGGAGGCAAGTCTGATTCTTCAAATTATAGACCAATTGCATTATTGTTCAATCTGTCAAAACATTTTGTAAAATATATTAACTTCCACATTGTCAAGTTCTTAAAACAAAATAACTTGATCTCAGATACTCAATATGGATTTTGATCAAAACGTTCGATCATAGATCTTCTGACTTATGTTAGCCACAAATAGAATTGTACTTAAGACAAATATAGAAAAAATCTTGCAGTAGCTCTAGACATTTCCATAGCTTTTGATAGGGTATGGTAACGTAATCTTATCAACAAGCTTCATTGAATAGGTCTTGATCATAAATCTGTAAATCTTAACAGTAGTTTTTTTGACAACAGAAAAATTATATGTTCCTCAAGGTTCTGCTTTTTCGCCAATTTTATTTTTGATTTACATTAATGAACTTTTTCAAATAACTGAAAATTCTATTTACAACTTTGCAGATGATAGCACCCTTCATATTTCAAACTTTCCAAAAACCATATCGACTAATATGGCAGAGCGTCTTGAATCATCTAGGTTAGAATCTGTAGCATCCATAAACAAAGACTTGATGTCTATCAATATCTAAATGAAGCATTCCCAACATAGTCAATTTTAACTCTAAAAAACTCAACTTCTAATTGTTTCAAAATTAAAATCTGAGATATCATCAGTACCAAATATTAAACTAAACAACGAATCCATATCTAAATCTTCTTCTGTTTGTCTTCTAAGAGTTACAATCTTGCATAATCTTTTCTGGAACGACCATATTTGACGTTGACATAGCTTTGAAAGTATCTAAAAAACTAGGATTTCTTAATAGATGTAAAAAGTTTCTTACTTCTGTTCAACTTTTGCATATATATATATATATATATATATATATATTTGTCTTTGTATTAAATATTGTTGGCAAAGAGCATAGGAAACTATATTATCTTTTCTAAACCCTATTCAAAAACGAGCTATTTGAATCATTGCCAATCCAAAATTAACTAATAACTTAGATACATTACAACACAGGCGTAATGTTGCAGATCTTTGCATTTTTTATAAATACTTCCATAAACATAGTTCAAACAAAATAAAAGACATATTGCCATCCAAACAAATATTTACTCGTAGTACAAGGCTTGCTAAGAATTCAAACAAATACTCACTGACAGTTCAGATATGTAGAACCAAAACTTTTAAGAGAAATTTTTTAACCGTAGTATTGACACATAATAATAAACTTCCAAATTCAGTATTTCTCAAGACTTATAAGCCACAAATGTTTAAGATGAATGTTCACAGACTGCTCAAATCTAGTCTTTAATGTGATAGTTTCAATGAGTGTGGTTCCACCCGTTGAAATTTAAAAGTTTTTTTATGTTGTTGTGACATAAAGTAATTGCTTAATATCACATTTCAAATAAAAAAATGCAGCCAAACCCAAATACATGCCAGTGATAAGTGAACTCTTGATTAACTTTTGAAAGCAACTAATTTAAAAAAAAAATTAAATTGAATCTATCAATTTGAGTTCTGTAAGACAAAGACCATATTACACTACACTACTCAAGTGTAATCTTACTAGAAAAATGTACAAAATAAAAAAACTGGCAAAAACAGCTGTATTGATTACTAAATCAATATGTATATGTAGATTGAATAATAAATTAAAGTCCAGCAATACTCAAAAACCACAAATTTTGCTTTTTGAAAATGTTTTTAAGCTTAAATTTACAAATAACTATTAAATGTTTCAAATTAAATTTAACATAGTTTGCAAATAACACATATTAATATAAAACAGTTTATAATTTAAATAAATATTGATAGAGAGATATATTAAAGTATGTTGATTACAAAAATGATGTTAAAATATTCAATTTTACAATGGAGGCGGCACACTCATAAGACTTAAATATCCCTGTTTACCAAATTTTATTAAAATCATATAATGTTGTATTTACTATCGTTATAAGTATGCCACATCCAGTGTAGATCTAGTATTTTGACATCATTTTTGAAATCAGCATACTTAAATATACTTGTCTATCTCTATATTATTTATTTAAATTTTAGAATATTTTCAATCATAACATTATTGTGCCGCCCCTAATGTGAATTTTGCTATTTTGACATTTTTGAAGTAATCGGCAGACCTATATATTTATGTCTACATAGTTTTATTAAATGTTGTGTTTACTATCGTTATAAGTGTGCCGCCTCTAGTGTAAAACCCAGTTTTTTTACACCTTTTTTGTAATCACCATACTTTAATATATCTGTCATAGAAAGTTTTACAATAATAACTTTATTGTGCTGCCCCCAATATAAATTTTGCTATTTTACATTTTTAAAGTAATCGGTAGACTTAAATACCCGTTTTACAAATTGCATTGTAATCATAGAATGTTCTGTTAATTATCGTTATAAGTGTGCAGCATCCAGTGTGGTATCCATTATTCTGACATCATTTTTGTAATTAGCATACTTAAATATATGTACCTGTCTATCAATATTTATTTGAATTATAGAATGTTTTACAATAATAACATTTTTGTGCAGCTCCGAATGTGAAATTTGGTATTTTGACACTTTTAAAGTAATCGTTTTAAATACATAAAATGTTGTGTTCTTTTATTTTTATTTTGAATTCATTATAGCTCTTTATTTTCTTAATACTTAGAGGCAGTTGATTGTACGTGACTAGTCCATTGCCTAGTATTGTTTGTTTTGCCTTTTCTGTCCTTGTTGTGTGTACATGTATTGCTTCTTCTTCTAGTGTTATGTCCGTGAATTTCTTGGCTGGTTTTTATTTTGAGGTTGGTTTTAACTTCATTAATTTTAATTTTGTATATTAGTTTGCATTTTTTTATTTGTATTTTTTGTTGGTATTAGTTTTGGTAGTTTGTGTATTATTTTTAAAATTTAGTTCTGTGGTCTTTGTATTTTTTGTATATTTGTTATATGTTTCTTCCCATGTGTTTATTAAATAATTAATTTTTGCTAAAAATAGTAAATGGTAGATACTTAATGCAGTTTCTTTTGTTATGCATTCCCTGGCTCTATACACAGCTCCTATTGTTGCTGCGCTTTCTTTTAATATTTTGTTAATATGTGTATCCCAGGTTAGTTTCTCAGTTAATATTATTCCTAAGTATTTTGTCTGTTTTGTTCTAGTAATTGGAATGTTATTTATTTCAATTTTTATGTCAATATCTTTTGTGTTTTTTTGTTTTATTACCATATAAGTTGTTTTTTCTTCATTTATTGATTGTATGTTTTCGTCGTACCATTTAGTTAGTTTCTTAATGTCTGCATTTATGTTTCTTTTTATTGCTTCTTTATTTTTTCCGTAATATATAATACATGTGTCATGAGCATACGTATATATTTCACCAGTCAAATTTATATTATATATATCATTTATGTATAATATATATAGTATTGGTGCCAGCACTCCACTTTGTAGTACCCCATATTCTGCTTCCGTTGTTTTACTAAATATGTTGTTTATTTGTGTTCGTTGTGTTCTGCTATTAATATATATTTTTAACAGTTTTAAATTTGTGTTTCTTATTCCTAATAACTCCATTTTTTTAATCAATTTGTTTTTGTCGATTGTATCAAAAGCTTTCCTCATGTCTATAAATATTGGTATAACATACTATTTCTCGTCCAACTTTCCTGCTATATGTTGTATTATATCGGTTGTTATGCCCATTGTGTTTGATTTTTTTTGGAATGCGTATTGTCTTTTATTTATAATATTATGTTTGTTTATGTGTGTTATTAGTCTGTTATATATTGCCTTTTCTGTAATTTTGCTAAGAACTGATATAAGTGATATTTGTCTATAGTTTTCAGATTTTGATTCTCTTTTTTTGTATATTAGTTTTATAATTTGTTTTTTAAGTATTTGTGGGTATTCGCCTGTTTCTATCATTTTATTTATGAGTTTTTTCAATATTGATGCTACTTCTTTTTTTATGACTTTTATCACTTCATGGGTTATTTGATCTTCTTCTGGCGCGCTTCTTATTTTTAGTTGACGTATTATATCTTCTATTTCTTTTTCTGATGTTTCGTTAAATAAAGTTTCTTCTTCAATTTTTGCGGTTGTTATTGTTTTATTGTCATCATATTTTTTATTTTTTTCCGCCAATTTCTTTCCCACTGTTGCAAAGTAGTTGTTTAGTTCATCCGCTATTTCAGTTTCATTTGTCTTTGTTTGTCCGTGTTCTGTTATAATTTCAGTTATTTCTTGTTTTGTTTTCTTCTTTGTTTTATTTAGCATACTATTTATTTCTGCCCACTGTTTAGCTTGTTTTCCGTTTGCATTTTTTATTTTGTTTTTGTAGAAATTTTCTTTTCTTTCTTTTATTTTATCTTCTACTTCTTTTTTCTTCTGTTTCAGTATATTTTTAATTATTTCATTTTTTGTATTTCTCATGTATCTCTCTTGTGTTTTGTTTCTATCTTTTATCATCGTTATTATTTCCATGATTATCCACTCATTGTTTTCTTTCTTTTTATTTCCGTTATTTTTGTGTTTCGATTTATTGTGTTTTGTAATATTGTTGTTAATGTTAGTTGTTAGTCAAATTCGTGTGCTGTTTTATTATCTATGTTTTCAAATTCTTTCATAATTTTTCATAGTTTATTTTCTTTTTGAGTACTTTTTCATATTTTGTTTTTTCATATATTATATTCCATTCTGTTATTACCGCATTATGGTCTGATAATGTTAGTTTTTTAATTTTAATTTTTTTGTTATAACCTTTTATATTTGATATAACATGATCTATTATAGTGCCAGGTTTATCTGCGTTGTTTCTTGTCACTCCTTCTTCGTTTATTTTATTTAATACACAATGACCTGTTTCTACAATTAAGTTTTTGTAGTTATTTGTTATATTGTTATTTTCTCTTAGATTTATGTTCATGTCGCCAACTATTATATTTTTGGTTTTAGTTTTTGTTATTTTGTCTATTTGTTATTTAAACAGCACTCTAAGATCAGCTAGGTCCCAAACAAGTTAACGTTATCATTCAATACTTACTACAAGAAATTAAACGTTTACCACGTTTTAAAATTAAAATTAAGACACTATTAATTGAATAGTCTTTCTACGATTGGAATGAATATATAAATTTTAATTTTTCTACTTATTTTAATCTGTGAAATTATTTAAAATTTTTAGTTTTTAAACATTTTTATAACTTGTACGTGTCACTTTACAATCTAGTCATACTTTTACACACACAATATTTACCACATTTTACCAAATATCTGTATTATTTTAATTTTTTTATACTATTTTGTTTATCAATATTGTGCATGTTTAGCAATAGAATTATTGACCTGTTTAAAACTTTTGTTAAAACACCAATAAACTATTTACTATTTACTATTTGTATGATAATACAAATATTATTACAATTACAATAATATTAATTATCAAATGAATTATTTCTTGAAAGATTTTTCTTTGGTTTCGTGTGATACGGCTACACAATTTAACAAGAACAGAAGTAGTTAAAAACCAAACTGATGAATCAATTAATTAAACTCACCATCTTCAGAAACCAACTACAAAACATTGGCTACGCAATTAAATCAAGAAGACCAAAACAAAACACTTTTACTGGATGATAATAACTTTAGAAACTGTTGTAAGAAATTAGTTAAAATTATATCTACTAAATTAATAGAAAACATCGACCTTGCCGAATTTAATAACAATGACTATGTAATTGTAATGAGCAGAGCACAAGATGCAGTTAAAAAAAAATGCCTCGCAGGAAAAAAATTGCAATGTTTATACGTAAAAACAAATTTGATTTTTATAACTTTACCATTTAGTAGTAGTATTAATAGAAAGATATTTAATGAGTTTATTATTTTAATGTGTCTTATTAAGTGAAAGAATGATATAATGTTTATAGATTTATAGAAATATGGATATATAAACTCTACAAGTGAATATAAATTACTTAAATATGTGTGTGAGTTATAATTTATAAATGTTCTACACAAAAATAAATAATATCAGAAAGTAAATATCAGATTGATGGTAATAACATACACATTATTCCATTTGAAAATAAAATAAGCAAATTTTTTTTAGATCAAGCAACGACTTAATTGTTATTCATATTTAATAAACTTGACATGCTTCAATTATTAGTAGATAAAGAACAAAAATGATACATTTAGGAATTACTTTTGTACTCGGCAACATACTAGCAATAAACGTGAAATTTGTTAAAAACGCTTCTGGCGAATTAGAGGTTGAAATGTGTTATGCGAAGTAAATTATTATTATTATATTATCTACATATAGACCTTCTACTGATAATATCAATATTTGTCTTAAGAACGTGTCATTAGTATTAAACAATATATCTCTAGACTTAATAGTATGTGTATGTATTTACAAGTTATAACATGTGGGATAAAGAGTAGAAAACCAAATAGATTACCTAGTCTGTGATTTTCCTAAAAATAATTTTGATTGTAGTAATTTTAGTCTTCACATAGCAGAGACTATTATGCTCAAAATATAAAAATATCTATTCCCATTTTAGATAAACAAACAATGATAATAAAATTAAACATGCGGATAATATGCATAAATTATCGGGGAAATAATGACACATGACGTGGTGACACGTTGTTTGAACGATAGCAAATAAATACATTAATAGTCTAAACCGGCCTTCTTAAACTATGGGTCGCGACCCCAAATGGGGCCGCTTAGCAAAATCCCGGGGTTTGCTATATTTTTTCATATGTATGTATATTGTTACTATATTTATATGGGGTCGCTAAAAAACTTACAGTCATAAATGGGGTCGTGAATGAAAAAAGTTTAAGAAGCTCTAACGACAGATTTTTTATTTCTTTACGACTAACTGTACGACAATATAATATTAAGTAAGGACAAAGCAAACGTGTTTCAACGACAACAAATGCAATGCAATTTTTTTTAATGCAAGCCACGTCAATGTAATAAATTACACAGAAAATAATAGACACTTCAGAATAATACATGGCACTACAAAATATATTCCACGACAGAACTATATATTTCACGACAAGTAAATCTTGCAAGTATTTGTGTATTGAAAAAATTAACCGAATAGATAAACTAAATATGTGTCCAATCGGTTTCTTCATTATCACATCTAATATTAAATAAATAAACGCTTTCACAATGATTAAATACTCAGCATACAAATAAGTATATAACGACACAGCTTTTAGATGCATTTATAACCTCGCTAATAGATATATCAGTTTTGCTATCAATCTAGTAACGTAATTCACTATTAGACCAACAACAAAAGTAAAACAGTATTTTAAATTTAAGAAAACATTTGATTTAGATTTGACAAAACAATGTAATATTATTTTACAAAAACAAAAACAGAAATATTAAAAGAAGCTATGTTTAGTTTAGACTAAGGGTCGGCAATTTTTTTTTGAAAAAGGCCAGGGCTGCTATTCTCAATGTTAGACGAACGAGTTTTGTGTTTTTGGCATTCTTGAATCGGAGGAACGGAATCTTATGCGACTCTTTCGCATAATATTGTTCTACTGCTACAAAACAGTAGATTTACCCAATTCTCGTTCGAAAGTGAAGCGCGAAACATAGTTTAAGATGGAAAATACCGGAAAAAATAAATAATTAGGCTTTTGTTAATATTTACTTGTTGAATACCGGTTTGTAATTGAAAGATTATAAATTTTATTGAAAGTAAAAACTAATTAAGCTGTTGTAAATTTACAAATACATTAATTTAATCCTATTATACTCTTCTCTTATTTTATACTTAATACTTCATTAAAAAAATATATAATAAGGAATTAATAGATTTACTACAAGAATATATTGCCATGCCAAGTATATAGTTTAGATATTTCAAGAAAAGTAATAACAAAAAATAAACATATGTATCAATATGTATTACGCACACGACATATTTATTATATTGTGTATTAGAATATCATATATTGCGGTCTTTAATATATTTAATTTTAATTACATTGTTGGATACCAAAAGCAAATTTTGTATCTGAAAGTTACCAAATAAATATTAGTCAAAATATAAATGTATAAACATGGCATTTGGGCAGCTAGTTAGCCGGTGTATCCTGAAAGTAACAAACGTATTTGGCAGTATAATTATGTTTGAGGTAACATTTATTAATTTAATTCTTATATGCTTTTTATAAAAAGTAAATAAGAATTAAATTAATTAATATAACCTCAAACATAACCCTTAAATATGTGCAAAAATGAGTAAACAAACCAAAATGATTTTTTTTAATAGGGCCAAATTCAAAACAATTAGCAGGCCGCAATTTGCAGACTCTTAATAATAATAATAATAATACTTTATTCACGGTATATACAAAAACCATTTACATCTACATCATTATATACATAAATAACGATGAATTACAAACAATATTACAATTACACAAAAATATATAAAAGAATATTGAAAAATAAAAGCATGGAAAAAAGTATACATAAATAAAAACAAAATATAATATTATTCATCAACACATTTTAAATGACACTTAAAACTACATTTTGAAACACAAAATAAATCAATATTATTAGAGAAACTATTTGCAATTCTACACATTCTACCAATTGGATTATTAAATCCATAATTGGTAGAATGTATAGATTCTCTAAATAATGGAGACTGTCTGGTTCGGCGATTATTGTTGGGGACTTGAAATGGAAGAGTTACAAGTAGCTCTTGGCAATCAATCTCAGACATCATTAGTCCACGTAAAAATGATAAATCGGCTCTTTTGCGCCGAATTTTCAGCGGCGGAAGATTATATTGCAATGCAATGAGGTTAAAATCGTAATTTTCGGATGAAATGCCTAATTTGTACGATAATAAACGAAAAAATTTGTTTTGAATACGTTCTATATTGCATATATGAACGCTGTAGTATGGACACCAAACTGACGGAGCGTACTCTAAATGAGAACGTACTAAAGCGCAATAAAGTAATTTGAGTGTGCTAGGAGATAGGTCAGTAGACATTCTGTAAACAAATCCTAACATTTTCATAGCACGGTTGCACATATAGTTTATATGCTCAACAAAAGTTAGTTTTGAATCAAAAATTACGCCCAAATCTTTTATTTGTGTAACATGCTCCAAAACATTATTATCGATAGTATAGTCAAACGATACTTTACTTAAAGTTCTGTTGAAGCTTATCGAAAAACATTTATTTGCGTTAAACAACAAGTTATTAATAAGACACCATGAATGAACAGAATCTAAATCATTTTGCAAACTAATGCAGTCCTCGATAGATGATATTCTTTTATAAATTTTAAGATCGTCAGCAAATAAAAGATAACACGAAGAATTAATAGAATAAACAAGATCATTAATAAAGAGTAAAAACAGAATTGGTCCACAATGAGATCCTTGAGGAACCCCAGAAGGAACAACAATTGGTTGTGATAAAAAGTTATTAATTTTCACACACTGTGTACGATTTTCCAAAAAGCTCGACAACCACGCAACAACAGATTCATGAAAACCCAAAGCCCGAAGCTTAGCAATCAAAATACTATGATTAACGCGATCAAAAGCCTTAGAAAAATCTGTGTAAATAGAATCTAGTTGAACTCTTGATTGAAAGGCATTCAAAAGATCATTTTCGTAACAAAGAAGATTTGTAAGAGTAGAACGACCCTCGCGAAACCCATGTTGCTGTTCCACTAAAATGCTTTTGCACATCCATTGTATTTGACCAGTTACAATTTGATCAAACAACTTAGGAATAGCAGACTGGATGCATATACCTCTATAATTAGTAATATCCTCCTTAGCTCCAGATTTATGTAAAGGCATAATGTAGCTTTGTTTCCAAACTGAAGGAAACTTGGCTTCATTAAGAGAAGCCTCAAAAAGTAAGTGCAATGGCATAGAAATTGAATAAATACATTGTTTTAACAGCATAGATGGAACACCGTCCGGTCCAGTGCTAAAGTTACATTTAAGGTTCTCAATCCCTTTAAATACATCCAACAAACTAATTGAAAATGATCGATGTAATACGTTTTTCTTAAAGTCAAACAAAGGAGTTGGATGAGTTTGTGTATCGTAAACAGAGGAAAAGAATTCAGCAAAACTATTAACATAGTCATCTCCATTACTGCAAGTTTTTTGTTTATAATACATTGTGGCTGGAAAATCATTAGTTTTTCTAGAGTCGCTAACAAATTTCCAAAAATGTTTAGGGTTACTTTGAATGTTGTTTTCTGTTCGAGTAATATATTGCTTGTATAGACATGTACTGAGATTTTTACACGAAGTACGAATTGATTGAAACTCGTTATAATCAGACAATAGTCTTGAAGATTTATAACGTTTATGAACAGTTTTTTTGAGTCTAGTAAGTGAAATCAATTCTTTATTAAACCAAACCGGAAAATTGTTTTCTCGCCATTGTTTTTTGAGAACAAAACAGTCAATAGCAAAATGCAACACAGAGTAAAATAAATTAACGCAATTATCAACATCACAATTATAAAAAAGGGCGGGCCAATCAACATTCAACAAAAAATTATTGATTGCGTTAAAGTCGGCATATTTAAAATCATTAAAAACATAATTACACATTAAAATATCACGGCTAGTATCACATTTTACATCAATCACATAAGCAATATGATGTTGGCTAAGTTTTAACAAAACATCCACAGCTTTAATCACAGAAATATCACAGATGTTAGAAAAACATAAATCTAAGAACACACCACCATCATTAGGTATAGAAATACATTGAGCGCAGTTTAGAAATCCATAACAGTTGGAAACAAAATGAGCAGAATAAGTATCATTACAAATAACACTTATGCCTAACTCATCATTAACCCATACCGCTGCGGGTTGATTATAATCGCCTAGTGAAATTAGTTTACTGTCTGGATATTTGTCAGCGATAGATTCAACGGAATAACAGTGATCTAAATATTTATCACATGCCGAGTTAGGTGGTAAGTAGACTGCACTGATAATATATGATACAAACTTAAACTTAACAATTACAAACAAATGTTCAACACTTAAAAATGTAGGTTGTAATAAAGTACAATTAAAACAAGTTTTAGTAGCAATTAAGACACCTCCTCCGTCAAGCTTAGGGCTTGTTAATGAAGAGCGATCACATCTAAACAAACTGTAACCAATTAATTGTAGCTCCGCATCGCTGATGTCCTGATTTAGCCAGGTTTCGGTCAGTACAATAATATCGTAGTTGGATACAGCTACAGCCAGCATAAGTTCTTTAAGTTGGTTTAGAATATTATTCTAATTATTAATTTGCTGTGGTTCAAACATCATATTATGTCGGTCAATTGTTTTATTTTGTTTTGTGTTGGTTTGTTCTTTGTTTCAAATATTTTAGTTAGTCCAATAACAAAATTGTTCAACGCATGTATTAACAAATCAATTTTTTGAAATATTCTTAAGAACGCGTTAGTACTCCCTATACGTATATAAAAAAGGAGATCGGGAAGATGTTAATAATTGTTGTTCTATATCTATTTTACCTATTATCTGAAAAGTTTTTGAAAAACTATTATCTTGCCAAGTAAAAAATTTTTTTTAAATAATTATTTTCTAAAAAATGGATTTTTAAAATTATCGAAAAAGGAAAATACACAATCGGATCTTTTCTCGATTTGTCAAAAGCTTTTGATTGTGTACCACATAACATATTAATTACTAAAAATGTTAGTATTATACAACTTTACCTTCAAGAGCATAAAACTAAATTATCAATTAAAAATAGGTATCAAATTGTTTTAAATAATAACATAAAATCAAATAAACTAAAACTATTAAATAAACACCATTTAAGAGAAGAATCTATTCTTGGGCCATTGTTTTTAATATACAGAGTGTTTTTTTTAACTGGAGACAAAAAATAAAACTTCTGGTACATTTTTAATTTCAAACAGAAAATCTAAGTAACTTTTTTGTCTACCTCGCTTTGTTTTTAAGATAGTCAAAAAATACACATTATTTAGAAAACTTTTTAGTAAAAAAAACGTTTGTAACAACAGTAACAACAAACAAAACAATATTACTTTAATAAGTTCTCAAAATGGTCACCATGAGCATTGATGTAAGCTTGACAAAACTAAAAAAGAATGATAAACTGCTTCATAATATTTTGTGTTTTGAATGTGTAATGCAGCATTTGCAATTCTCTCTTGTAGCTGCTTCACGTTGTTTATTGGCTCCACATAAACTAATTGTTTAATGTGTCCACTAATAATTTTACTAACCAAACCAAAAAAAAAAAAAAACAATTTATTCAGTTTTTAAAAGCTTACATCATCGCCACTTGTAAAAGTAATGTTATTTTGTTTGTTTTTTTTTTGCTAAATAAAAAGTGTTTCTAAATAATGTGTATTTTTTTATTACCTCAAAAACAATAGACAAAAAAGTTATTTAAATTTTTTGTTAAAAATTAAAAAAAATGTACGTAAAATGTTTTATTTATCACCTCCAGTTAGAAAACACCCTATATATAAATGATCTACTACCTTGGCCAGGTTAATATTGTGTTAATTGCAAATGACACAACTAGTTTGTACAAATTCATGTATTAAGACAGTAGTGACCCAAAATGCAATTTTTTAGGTTCAATAATAGATCAACCGTCAAACTGGATTAGACATGATACTTTGTCAACGAAAGTAAACAAAAATATATACTTTTTACGTTTGTTAGCAAATTCAATGTCTCAAAATGTATTACAAACTGAATACTTTGCATTCTGCCATCCTGTGTTTTCTTACAGTATTTTAACATGATAGTAGTTCTATGTCAAAACTATTTAAAATGCAGAGACGAGCAGTACGCATAGTTGCAGGAATAGCGTACAGAGATGATTGTTGACAAAGTTATTTCAGTTTGATGATTATTCCAGAAGAACCTAAACTGGGTCTAGGTTTTATAGTGTAAAATGTTTTAATGTTTTGCCAAACATTATCAAACAACTTGGTATCGTAAAATATTCAAATTATATTTATGCAATAAAGCATTTTATTCTACTGAAGAATTTTTATTAAATAATTTTAGTGATTTGTAATAGTTATTGTTTTAATTTTTTAATAGCTTTAGCCAGAGTTGGGCGTTAGTGACTAACAATTTAATCAAAATAGTAGTTTGATTAATGGTTACTGACTAACTAATCAATCATTAGTCATTAATCACAATATCTTTTTTAATTGATTAGTCATTAGTTAGTTTATTTACGATTACAGATTGATCATTAGTCGATTACTTGCGACTATTGGTTAGTCAAAATTACTTTGTATTCAAGTATTCGTCAATCATTAATCACATCGTATTTATTTGACTAATTATTTTTTATTAAAAAAATTAATAACTTTAAAAAGTAATCACAATTAAAAAAATAATTTTGGAAATTTTTGAGAAATATAGTTATTCAAAACTACATCTGTCATTTTAAATTTAAGAATTTTAAAAATTGAATAAAATAAAAAAAAATAAACATTAAAAAAAAATCAAAGAAGGAAATTTAGAAGAATAAAGCGGTGTGCCGCAAAACGGCAAGATAGGATTAAAATCTGAATTAGAAAGTACTAAAGCAACCTAACCTATAAGCATGTACGTATGTAAGAATAAACCAAAAAAACTGGAAAGCATTTTTGTACAATTAGAGAGTTTGAAAGATAAACAAAAAAATATTATAAAAAAAAACGTATTAAAACGAAACGACATATTTATTGATAATGACCTCACAATGAAAAAAAGAGAAATACAGAAAGAACTATGAAATATCGCAAAAGAAGAAAAAACAAAAGGCAAGACGGCGATTGTTGGATATATAAAGATAGTGGTAAATGGGGAAAAACGTTGTTACAACAAAAGAAACGGCAGAATAGAAGTGTCAAAAACTAGTAGAAGTAATAAATGAGAGAAAGGAAATAGGAACAAACAACAAAAAACATTAGTTCTGTGTTAATGGAGAAAGTTGTGAAACAAACCAAAAGCTAATAAAGATGATCTAAACATAAAAGATACCACAGCAATAAAATAAATATATTATTTTAGAATGTAGCAAGTTTAAATAACAAGACTGACTTTTTTTGGAAATACATAAGAAAATTTGATCTAATTGGAATGGTGTAAACATGGATACACAAAAAGATGTACAGAAACATTGAAGATCAAATGCCTAAAAAGTTTAGATAAAAATGCCAACCAGCTATTAAAGAAAAAAAAAATTGAAAAAGCAAAAGGAGACACTATAATAAAAATAAGAAGGAGAATACCAAAAGAAGATAATGAAGAATTGGAAATGGAAGAAATGGTGCAGCAAAATTTTATACTGAAAAGAACAAAATACAAGATGGTTACGTTGTATAGGAATGGGATAAAAAAATAGAATAAAGTTAGGAAACTCAATACAAAAAACTGAAAAATGAAAACTAATAGTAGAAGGAGTTTTCAACGCTAAAATTGGACTAATCAAAGAAACAAGAAAAAACGGACAAAAAAGCAAAAGAAACTCAAAAAACAAACTAGAAAATATAGAAAGGAAAGAAATGAAGGAAATGATTGAAAAGAATGGGTGGGACATACTAAACGGAAATATGGAAAAAGATGAAAAGGGAGAATACACATTGGAGCAAAAAGACAATCGATAATTGATTACGTAATGGTAAATGAAGAAGCGTAGCAAGAGATAGACACATTTAAGAAGAAAGAAAAAGAAAAGAAATAATAACAAAAATAGTATGAATACAAGAGAGCGTAGAAATGTACAGGCAAAATTTATATAAAAGAATTGAAGAAAAAGATGTAGAACAAAAAATGACAGAAGTTGAAAACATAATAGCAGACGGAACAATAAAGAAAAGGTTTTTACAAACTCAAAAATCATTTGCAAAAAGCAAATGATAGAGCACAAAATGCACACAGAAAAAAAAAGCTAGAAAAGTACTCCAAAATTAAAAAAATAACAAAGCGACTAAACAAGAATATCAGAGTGTTCAAAAGGTATACAAGAATAAATTTAAAGAATTTAAGCAATATATATATATACATATATAAATAAAAAAATAAAGATTAAAGAAATACGTTCGAAGGAAGAAGCATAAAAATACATAAACAAAATAAGAAAAAGCAGAAAACAAAAAAACAAACAAATTTTGATGGAAGACTGAAAGATACACCTCTTAAAACTGTATGAAAGATTAGACAAAAAAACCGATAGACAACCAATGACTACACAACAACGGAAACAAGATGTAGATGAAATAACAAAAAAAATTATATGAAAGCAAATTAAAAGACTAAAAAAACAAAAATTGTCAGGTGTGGATAGAATACAAAATAAAGTACAAAAAATTTGATCAGCATTTTTTAGACTTTTGTATCTAATTTATGTTATTTACTACTTATTCTATGTTATAAAAAAAACTAAATAAAATAATAAATAAAATATGAAAAGAAAAAGGGTTTCCTAGTTAGTGGAGAGTAGGTCTTGTATGTCCAATACACAAAAAGAAAATAAAGAGCTTGCAGAAAGTGGGATTTTGCCAGACGGACAGGCCAGGTTTAAAAAAAAAAGAGTGACCATGAATAATGTATACATACTACACTATGTAGTAGAAAAGAAAATTTCCAAAAAGGAAGGAAAGTTGTATGCGTTATTTTTGGACCTAAAAGCGGCCTTTAACAGTGTGAGTAGAAAGAAATTGTGGATGTATTTGAGAAAAATTGCACCTAGTAAAAAGAATAAAAGAAGTATAAGTGATAAGTTTTGGACTACGAAAGGTGTGAGATAAGGATGCTCATTCAACTCTAGTTTATTTGAGGCATGCATTGCAGATGTAAAAAAAAAGCTATATAAGCTCAGACGGGTGGTAGTGAACAGAGAGAAAGTGTGACAAAATGATTATATGTCTGGATAAGTATTTTTGAAAAAAATAGTTAGTTAGTGAATGTAAATATAATGACTTTTAGAATGGGGGGAAGAAGACGTAGAGTAGAAAGTTGGAAGTGGAATGGAAACAAAATTAAAGAAGTAAAAACATTTAAATACCTAGTTTGTGGAATTGGTGAAAAAAAATTTGAATGTATGAGAATAAAAGGAATGATGTTTAAAAGTTTAGTAAAAAGTATGTTATTGTACAGAGCGGAAACTTGGGGAAGGAAAGAGCATAAAAAGTTAGAGGTTATTCAAACAAAATACTGGAAATGGGTATTAGGGGTAAACAAAAAGATCTCTGCATACATTGTAATGGAAGAAGATAAAACAGATAAATTAAGAGTAGAAGCAGAAAAACGTGCAATGAGATATGAAAAGTAAGAGAAAAGAATGAATGTAAAATATTACAAAATAGCCTGAAGGAGAAAACGAGGGAAAAATTTGGAATACATGGGAACATACAGAGAAAAATATTTTAACAGGAAAAGATATGCTAGTGAAAAAGTAGAAAGATTTAGAATAGATAGAAGTATGTGGAAGAAAATTATTATGAGAGATAGAAACATACAAGTGCTAGAGCAAAAAACACGGATAAATAAATCTAGGTACAATTTAAATTATTAACAGATTATAACGGATTCACTACTAAAATACCTAGAAAATGTAAATTATAGAAAAATAGAAAAACAAATTATTGCAAGAATTAGATGTGGTAATGAAGAAAAAATGTGCAAATTTTTGAATAAAAGAGGAAAGAAAAGTGTGTAGGATGTGTGGAAAAGTTAGAGAAAGCATAGGACACATGCTAAAAAAGACTTCTCAGAAACGATTTTAGAAAATATGTATACAATTTAACAATACATAGACAACAACCTACTACGTCTATCAAAAAGATTCTTAAAACAGTAAAACAAGTTACAGTAATAATTTATGTTGACATAAATACAGAAGATTAGTGAGTTAGAATTCTAAACCGTAAAAAAAATAACAATTTAAAAATAGTATTTTATATTCTCAAAGAGTTTAGGTACATTTGTCAAAAGAAATTTTGGCTTGTTGTTATAATGTCTTTGTCAAACTATTCTTGATTTGGCAGTAGTTCGAGGTGGGCTGGTTATTGCTTTGCGGATTTTCACACAGAGTCTGCGGCACGCATGCTGTCTCTGGCCCTCTCTCTCTATAGTACTTACCTTTGTCTGTCTCTTTTGCTTATTTGTATCTTTTCTGCAAAGACATCCAGCTCTGCATTCTCTTTTTTTTTCTAATCCATATGTTATTTATTTAACTATTTTGTTTGTCATCAGATACTGTCTTAGTTTTCTTAAGTCTTTGTTTACTTCTTCTTCATCATATCATCTCACCTTCATAAATAATTTATGCAGTTCTATTAGTTGTATTCCTTTTGGCAGCCTTAGATTTATTAGTTTTACCTCCAGTGATATCATATCTGAGATTACTTCTTTGTGTCCTCTTGTTGCCAAGTATATTCTAACCATCTCAAAAAATGCGTTATTTGTCAACCTCGAGATAGCGTATCTACTATTTGGTATTTGAAATTTTGTTTGGTATCGTAGTCTCTGTTAATGTTTTTCCGTTTTCTTCTATTTTTGATATGTATAATTGTTATCTTTTAATATTTTTTCTTGTTTTTTTGTTTCTATTTTGCGTCTCTTGTTTCTTTCTTTTCTCCTCTATGGGTTTTATTTTGTGTTTGTTTCCATTGTTTGTTTTTTTCTCTATATTCTTCCATTGTCAAACTCTTCATTTTTTTTTTGCAAAGTTTCTTAGCGCTCTTTTTTTATTTTTATCTTTTAGACATTTTTTAATGTATGTTGTTTTATCCACTTTGTTTTTCAGTATATTTTCTAGTTTTTTCTTCTTCCTCCTACGCTTCGCATTCTACTATACTAGAATACTGCATAATTGCGTGTTTCTTTCTTACAAAATATATATTTTTTGTCATCTTTTTTTTGCAAGAACTTTGCAAAGGTTCCATGTTCGGTCAGTATTTGTGTTGTATAATAGCACGTCTCGGGTTTGTTTTCTACTCACTTTTTATCTCCGGGATTAGTCTCTCCATTTTTCTTTTTCTTCTCTGTTTCGCTGTTAATGCCATTTTTCTATCGTCTTCTCTCTTACTCTTAACTTTGCATCCTTTTTACTGTTTTTTTTTATTAGTATCTTTATTTTTATCTTTTTTTCCACCATCAAATCCAAGGGTTGTGTTACCGCAATCACCTCTACGGCCTTCTGTGATACCAATCTGTAAGACCTGCTGATCTTTAACAAGCTGGCTCTTGTAGCTTTTTTTATTTCATTCTTGTTTTTTTGTGTTCATGGCATTTCCCTATGTTTCTAAGGCGTATAACAATTTGCTTCTTGTTGCTGTTGCTATTAGCCTTCTGGCTTCTTCTTCTGGATCTCCGTTGATTGGCATGAGTCTACCAAGCTGTTTCTTTATTTCCATTGTTCTCATAACCGCTTCCTAAACTTGTTCATTCCAACCCTTTGTTTCAAATCTTACTTCAAAGTATTTAATGTTTTCCTTATAGTTATCACTTGATCTATCTGTATCTTACCTGTTCTTTAGTCTTCGTAGTCGATAACCATGCAGCTTTTGTTTTCTGTGTTGCTATATTTAAATCCTTATTTTTTATTTATAACTGTAATATATCTATTGCTAGCTCTAGTCTTCCTGTTATTCTACGTCTCTAGCTACTAGTGCTATGTCGTCCAAAAATGCCGTTATTGTCACGCCCCGGCAACCTCATTCAAAGTGATTCATTATAAACAAGGTTCCATAGTTTTAGTCACAGTGCTGAGCTATAGCTATATACTTCTTTGGTAAGTTTGAACCTTTCTTTCTTAGTCACTAGGTTTCTACCTTGTAAATAGCTCTATTTGATCTTGATCGTTTTTTTGTTCAGTTTTTTTTTTCATTGCCGCCTTTTTAATTGTTTCTTATAACACGCTGTTAAAAGCGTTCTGTATGTACAACGCAATCATTACACAGTGATGTCTTTTCTTCTGCGTTTCGATGTTTGTTTTTTTTTGCTATTGCTTTCACTTTTTCTTTAGTTTTTTGTTTTTTCTTTGGTAAATCCGTATTGTTCCTTTTCCCATCCTCATTGTGTGTTTATTAAGCATTTTGGCCTGTATGACGTTGCTTTCTTACTTTTTCTTTTTCTCAATCAGTATTACGGTGGCCTCTTTCCAACATTTAGGAAAAGTTCCTCCTTTCAAGCATCTGCTGATTATTTGAGTTATTTCTACCTCGTTTCTGTCTAGAGCTGCTTTAACAATATCTGTTGTTATTTTTCTTCCACTTATCACCATCTAAACAATTTTTATAAAGTAACTCAGAGTAAGATATGAGTGAGGAATTCTAATTTCTTTGACTGTTTAAAAATGTAGGTAAGACCAAAACTTTTAAGAGAGTTTTTAACATCAGTTTTAAGTTTGATGTCTATAAATTATTTTACCTTTGCTTTTACCTTACCATTTTCATTTGCAAATGAATTAGCTTCCAATTTGTATGTTTGTCTTATCATACAAAAAAAAAATCCCAAATTGTTAAAAAAATGCAAATGTTTATAAAAAGGGATATATCAGTGCTATTTTATAAACCATCGTTATGGTATAATTCGTTCCGTAGCTGTATTTGTTCGGAACTAACTACATATAATCGTTCAAAACTTCAATTGCAACGATTCTCGTTACGACACCGATTTTTCAATAAATAAACTTTTAGTAATTGTTACATAGCGATTAGTTCAACACGATATGATTATTAGAAAACGGCATATCAGCTAGCAGTCTTTACAAAACTATAATTATCTATTCTAAAAAATAACTTTTTTGTTGCTAGTTTTGTTAATTTAACATTTAAAATTTAAAATATAAATCTTACAGTCATATTGTGAAATTTATTTAATAGATAGCAATTAAAAAATCAAACAAATAGTAATATTTTTAATAACAAGATTTATTATTATATATGTATATATATTTATATTATTTCAAAACTCTCATATTACTTTATAAAGAATCTGCCGAACACAAAATTAAGTGCAATTGCAAATAATCATAGAACATAAAAATGAAAGTAGCTGCAAAGAAACAGTTGGTGGAGTATGTTTAGCTTTGTATTTAGTTATTGAAAATAAAATTTTAATTTGTCTGCCTAATTTCCAAATTTAGTATTTCCCAAGCCGCAAATGTTTAAGGCCAATGTTCATAGGCTGCTTAAATCTCGTCTCGTGTGATAGTTTCAGCAAGCGTGGTTTTACTCGCTGAAATTCAAAAGTTATTTTAAGTTGTTGTGACATATTAAGTAATTCCTAAATATTACATTTTGAAATTAAGAATAAAAAAAGTGTGCTTCTATGGTTAAAATTTGTCAATAAGTCAAATAAATTTGTTATTTTTTAAATACTGTAAATAACCAAATTTTATGGTAAATGTCCGCATACTGATTAAATAAAGTTTTTATTAACATAATAAAAAAAAAACTAAGTTATTTTATGTTTTTATTGCATATAAAGTAATTATTAAAAACCAAACTCCGTAATTTATAAAAATCTTAAAATTTATACATTTGGTTAAAAAAAAGTTGATATAAGATTCATTTTCCTGCATATGCATATAAATGCTAATAAAACGCAATTAGATACTTAATATACTTACTCAAATTACCATAAATCAAATAACAAGAATTCTGAAATGTTGGTAACATCCAAACATTACTGTGAACTACAAATACGACACCATCATTTGCTAACAAAAAGCTGTGTAACCAATACAATTAAAATATACATATAAAAAATATTAATTATTTTAAAGAAAACGTAAAATATTTTATTACGGGTAAAGCTTTATACTACAGTAATTCGATTTATTTTCATTTGTCTGTGAATGCTTGTTATGTAAATAATAAATAAATTCCAGTTTTACAATTAATTATATATTTTATTTTACAACAGAAAGTAAATCAAAAATTTTCAATCGAAAAGTTAATCTTTCTTTTTTTCAGACGAATGATGAGTTAAAATATTTTGAAATGTATTTTACGTGCTAAATATGTATGTACCTATAAGAATTTACTTTATAATTTAAAATTAGTTGTTGACTAAGCTAATTATCAAAATATTAAATTTATAATAATACTGGATTCGATACCGAAACTTGCTGATTTAAAAGGATTTATATTTATCGTTTTAATTATTTTTTCTTCTGTTTCTGTATAAATAAAAAAATTTAATTACATGATTATAAAAATAATATTCGGCAAGTGACGCCTCTCATTATCAATAATTGAATTACAATAAATCTGAAGTTTCAGTCGACTCTGTCGAGGGTAGCAATGAGTATGCGGTTATTGCTTGGCAAATATTTTTCTTCAAGTGAACTAAGGTTTTCGGACAACGCTGTAAACAATGGATTTTAGACATCCTCATAAAAAAAGTAGAAAAAATCTAAATCAAACAAGCAAAGCTTGGCATCCATTTTGCAAACAATAATGAGTTTTTGCACTACAGCCAACATGTATGGGTAGAAATGGAAGTCATAATAAAGAATTCCACTAAAATTTCATACTACAAAAAATGTTTACTAGGTGAAAATTCAGGTGCACTTCTATGTTCTAAAAACTGCAGATAATTTAATAAAATATTGATAAACAGCTAACGGAACATTATAAAAATTACAAATTCGGAAGCCAACAAATGCCTGTGAGTTGATCGACAATAACCAACGCATAGTCACGTAAGAATAACCTTTTTCTTACGCTTGCTCTTTCTGTACATCACAGCTTGTTGTTATTAGTAGCAAACCACTTCGCTAGCACACAAGACAAAATCAACTGCTGCAAAAAACTGTTTTATATATTTTATCTGTATGGTTTTTGCAGTTAGTTAGCTTTCAAAGCTTTTTTATTGCTACTGATCCTACGTGACTGAGAATTTAGAAGTTAACAATGATATTTATTTCCAATACTTAAAATTTAATAAATTTGTCTTAGTAAGTAATGATCACGTTATTGGTCATCTGTGGCTTTTAATGTATTTAAGTCTTTACATACTACATAAGATATACTTGCACTTAGTCGGATATAAAGAAAAGCGTGACAAATAGCATACAGTTTTGCAGTATATACACTGCTAACATAGACACCCACAATACAAACACTTTTATATACAGGAATAGGTTATACCTTAAAATATAATAAAAAGTTAGGTTGGGCGCACACGAATAAAGCTAAAACGCAATTAGGCAATACGTTTTATCTTACGCCAGAACGGTTTAACACACACCTATAAACAAAGCATAATCAATTTTATACTGACGTAAATAGAACATAATTTTTTATAAAACGTTTTATATAAAAAAATATAAGTAAACTAAAGAAGTTTTTATACAAAACGTTTTGTTAGATGGCAAGACGTCAAAACCCACTAATCAATCAAAACAGTTCAATATCGCAATAAAACAGTTTTATTGTAAACTAACATTTGAACAAAGGAGTTTTTGCTTTATTAGTTCGGAGTATGCTTTCTACAAAAATAAATATTTTTACCAGGTTTAAATACTGGTACTAGCAAGCTTCTAATCATATTTGGTTAGAAAGTTTGGTGGAGCAATTTAAATACTTAAACATAGTATTATGTACTGTCTGCGCTTTAGATAATGCCAAGTCAAGTATTTAAACAATGAACGGAAAGTTATACATTTTATGTTTGTTAATGACAATGTTAATTTTAACCTCTAAAATACTTTCATCGTAATTATCATTTCTGTTTCTGTTGTACTTTAAATAATCTAAAAGGTTATCTTTGGTTTGAAACTGATTAAACTTTCTGTTTGTTAAATTTGGTTTAGTTACAATCAAAGCTTTTGAGATGTTAAAGCAATTAATTAACAATCTTTACGGTAAAATGAATAGCCACAAAAAAGTATATATAAAGTATAATAAATCAGTAAAACACCTGCTACAAAACTCTCAACGATTTACAGTGTGCAATAACCCCGTTGCAAATCATTTGTATATTAGTTGTATTCATTTTAAATTGTAATGAAAAAATAACCTTTGTATTTGGGTTATTTGCTTTAATCAAATCTATTTCAGAAAAAAAAACATGTAATAAAGTTAAGTTTTCTTTTTATTTTTTTACATTTTATTTGTCAAGATTGATAGAGTAAATATAGTATCCACATCTATAAACTGCAACAATTGGTCAATATTTAGTAAATTTTTGGGCGTAGGCCTATACTTTGAGTCGTTGTAGCTCTCATTTAAAACATTAAATCAAATTAGTGTTGATTAAGCACATGTGATGCTCAAAACGGCCAAATAAAGTCACTATACCAGAAATAATAATGATAAAATGCATGATTGTATTGAAAAACTTTAGAGTAAAAGTGCGTTAGATAGCTGAGATGGTACGTATTTAAGAAAAACCGTGTGCGCAATACCTTACAAAAACATTTTAGTCTAAGATACTGCAGCAGAGACAAAGTAGATCAATTTTTTTAATTAAAGTTTAATTTTTATGTGCAATCTCTGTCAAGCTTTTTTGCTGTCAACTAGAACTATGTATTCAATTACCCCAACAAATTCAAAAACGTCATAAGCAGCAAATATGGCTGTAAAGGTATTTTTACGTAATGACATATTAAGTAGTTCCTATATATGAGCAATTCCATTTCAAACGGACCAGACCGGAGGGGGTGCGTCAAAAACATGCTTTAGTATTTTATTTTGTTTTTATATCTTATTAGTAGTTTTTTGATCGGTTCATAATGGTATAAAACCCTTAAAGTTTTTTTTTTAAGTTTTTTAACTTTAACTTTGAGAAATTGCATTTTTAGTTTAAAAATCGCAATTTTAACGCAAAAAAATGTACTAGAGAAATTGATCAAAAATTTTCCGTAAAATTCAATTTTAGTGCTACCTAAGTCTATACCCTGTCTATAACATATTAACGTATTTTGATGTAAGTTAGTTGGAAAATACAAATTTGTTTTGTGTATTTGGGTTTTAGGAGTCTAAAAGTTAAAAAAACTGCAAAAATATGGAAAAAATGCCTATTTTTCAACATAAACTCTTACAAATACGTTTAGAAAAACTATAAACCTAACAATATTGAAAATTTAAATTTTGCAGACAATTTTACCTAGAAAATAGTTAATATTGTGCTTATCGGCCGTAAAAAAGTCTATAAAAAAAATTAGACAAAAAATGCGTTAAAAATAATTAATTTTTTATATTTACAAAAAATATTATATGTTCACTAGGGTGGGCCTTAAAATTTTTTTGTGAAATTTTGTTGAAAATAATAATTTTCTCAAAATTTGGCGCCAAGATTTTGTCTAAATGGTGCTGCAAGCGCAAAAACTTTTAAGCAAAAAGTAAAATTGCCCAAAATTGAAACAACGAAAGATGTCTTTTTTGAATTAATTTAAAAAAATATATAAATCAAATAGTCTCATAAAATAATTAAAAAATGAATTTTTCAAACAAAAGAAAAAAAAATGTTTTCTTCACTTTTCTTGATGAACTTTTCTACGGCCGATTAGCACAACACCAACTATTTCTCATGTAGAATTGTCCGCAGAACTAAATTTTTTAATAATATTTGGTCTATAGTTCTTCTGAGCGCTGCCAAACGTGTATTTGTAAAAGTTAATTTTGAAAAATAGGCATTTTTACTTTTTTCAAGTTTCTTCAACTTCGGCAGTTAAAAAAAAATCCAAAATTGCTATTTTTTGCTCATCCCTCTGGGAACAAAAATTGATTTTATGGCTTTTGCAGCTTATAAACAAGGTATAGACTTAAAATAGCGCCAGAGTTGGATTGTACGGAAAATTTCTGCTCAATTTTTTTTGCGTTTCAATGCAATTTTCAAACAAAAAAAATACCGTTTTTTAAGTCAAAAAAACATCAAAAAAGCTTTAAAAAATTGCAGAATTTTTTCCTTTATAAACCAATAAAAAAACTACTAATAAGTTATAGAAAAAAAAAAAAAAGTTTCTCGACGCACCCTCCCCCCCCCCCCCCCCCGCGTATCACATTTTGAAATTAAAAAAAAAACAATTGTTGAGTATAATGAAGTTTCAGCCTTTATTGCCGCCAATATTCAATTGTATTTATTTTATTAGCATAATAAATTTTAAAGTATATTTCGCCTTTCAATATTCTGTACATAGAACAAAAAACAAGGTTTTATTATTATTATAGTAATTACTTTAAATTAAATAATTACAATGTGCTAAAAAAAGTAACTTATTAATTAAAATACTGACGTGCTCTTATAGATCACGCACTTAACATTTATAAATGTAAAGTTAATGATAGTCATAACAATTTATAAAAATTAAAAAAATGTTATTTTTTGCGTCGATTACACAGGAAAAATGTTCTAATATTTCAAGTTGCACTTGTAATTTTAATAATGTGTGTGTTTACCATAATAAAAATATTACAAAATTGTATCGTGTACCGTATTAAAGCTCAACAAAAACCAAGATTTTATTATGTTACAATTGTAAGCTTTATACAACAAGCAACAAGTAACCTAATAGGAGTTCATTGTGCAAAGCCTAACCTAAAGCCTTATTATGATATGAATATGTGTTTTATAGAGCTCAATTTTTATTTCTTATATGAAATACTTCAATGAAGTAAAACCAATGTAAAAATAAGAAGTAAGTCAGAAAATCAATGAAATATATATATTAATTCATGACTATTGAGAAATGAATGTTTGATTCGGAAAAAAAAATAAAGCTAGTGAGCAGATCTTAAAAAACCTGTAAAGAATTTCGCTTCGGAAAAACAGATCGGTTTATAAAATATTATGTTGCTTAATAACAAAAAATATATATATATATATAATAAAATCAGTTTATTAACTAATTTATAAACTATTGTGCAAATAAATAATGAGGTTTCATATTGGTGTTCATATTATTACAATCCAATCAAAATGTTGTAGTTTTTTTTATTTACTACCATCAATCATCATTTCGGGTTCTAAAAACCGGATTGTATGTCGCTCATCACACGCGTTGAAGAGCACCCGGAAAACTTATTTGGAACTTACCCGTTTAGAATAAATGGAACAAACAATCCGCGTTTTATTTCTAAACGGAGTAAATTCCGGATTAGATTTATCAAGATTCCGGACCCGGAAATTCGAAAGATGTGTCACTATTTAAACTATTAGCAAGCGTTGTTGCGTGGAATTGCTGTTTTAGAATCCACTGTAATGAATTAACAGTTTTTAATTATAGTTTACATTTTGGAAACCGATTGTTTGGTATTGGTCATTATGAGTAATAATAGAAGTAATTACCAACGTATAAAACAAATAACACCACATTCAGTAAAATTAACAAACAGAAAAATATACGCAATAATTAATAGTATTTTGATCAAATACTTTTATTTAATTTAAATTTAAACTAAAAAAAAATTGCACATAAGGTATCCTTTTGCTCAGATAGTTTAGTATCTACTACAATAAATGTTAAATTATAAGACCAATACTGCATAATACGCAATGTTGTAACAAATTTTAGAAACTGTTAGAAAACATGACAAATAATGTTATATTTGTCCAATTTTATAATAAATATAATATTATTATTTAAAATACTATGTTTTAAAGTAATGTACTCAACTCGTCTAAGGTTTTGTTAAATACTGTAAATAATTTGTTGAAGATGTTGTCTAGAAATTCTGATACCAAATAACAGTACGTTTAGTTTATTCATCATGTTCAATTAAATCAGTTACTTCTAATAATGCTTTCAATTAATATTACAGTCATATTGTGAAATTTATTTAATAGATAGCAATTAAAAAATCAAACAAATAGTAATATTTTTAATAACAAGATTTATTATTATATATGTATATATATTTATATTATTTCAAAACTCTCATATTACTTTATAAAGAATCTGCCGAACACAAAATTAAGTGCAATTGCAAATAATCATAGAACATAAAAATGAAAGTAGCTGCAAAGAAACAGTTGGTGGAGTATGTTTAGCTTTGTATTTAGTTATTGAAAATAAAATTTTAATTTGTCTGCCTAATTTCCAAATTTAGTATTTCCCAAGCCGCAAATGTTTAAGGCCAATGTTCATAGGCTGCTTAAATCTCGTCTCGTGTGATAGTTTCAGCAAGCGTGGTTTTACTCGCTGAAATTCAAAAGTTATTTTAAGTTGTTGTGACATATTAAGTAATTCCTAAATATTACATTTTGAAATTAAGAATAAAAAAAGTGTGCTTCTATGGTTAAAATTTGTCAATAAGTCAAATAAATTTGTTATTTTTTAAATACTGTAAATAACCAAATTTTATGGTAAATGTCCGCATACTGATTAAATAAAGTTTTTATTAACATAATAAAAAAAAAACTAAGTTATTTTATGTTTTTATTGCATATAAAGTAATTATTAAAAACCAAACTCCGTAATTTATAAAAATCTTAAAATTTATACATTTGGTTAAAAAAAAGTTGATATAAGATTCATTTTCCTGCATATGCATATAAATGCTAATAAAACGCAATTAGATACTTAATATACTTACTCAAATTACCATAAATCAAATAACAAGAATTCTGAAATGTTGGTAACATCCAAACATTACTGTGAACTACAAATACGACACCATCATTTGCTAACAAAAAGCTGTGTAACCAATACAATTAAAATATACATATAAAAAATATTAATTATTTTAAAGAAAACGTAAAATATTTTATTACGGGTAAAGCTTTATACTACAGTAATTCGATTTATTTTCATTTGTCTGTGAATGCTTGTTATGTAAATAATAAATAAATTCCAGTTTTACAATTAATTATATATTTTATTTTACAACAGAAAGTAAATCAAAAATTTTCAATCGAAAAGTTAATCTTTCTTTTTTTCAGACGAATGATGAGTTAAAATATTTTGAAATGTATTTTACGTGCTAAATATGTATGTACCTATAAGAATTTACTTTATAATTTAAAATTAGTTGTTGACTAAGCTAATTATCAAAATATTAAATTTATAATAATACTGGATTCGATACCGAAACTTGCTGATTTAAAAGGATTTATATTTATCGTTTTAATTATTTTTTCTTCTGTTTCTGTATAAATAAAAAAATTTAATTACATGATTATAAAAATAATATTCGGCAAGTGACGCCTCTCATTATCAATAATTGAATTACAATAAATCTGAAGTTTCAGTCGACTCTGTCGAGGGTAGCAATGAGTATGCGGTTATTGCTTGGCAAATATTTTTCTTCAAGTGAACTAAGGTTTTCGGACAACGCTGTAAACAATGGATTTTAGACATCCTCATAAAAAAAGTAGAAAAAATCTAAATCAAACAAGCAAAGCTTGGCATCCATTTTGCAAACAATAATGAGTTTTTGCACTACAGCCAACATGTATGGGTAGAAATGGAAGTCATAATAAAGAATTCCACTAAAATTTCATACTACAAAAAATGTTTACTAGGTGAAAATTCAGGTGCACTTCTATGTTCTAAAAACTGCAGATAATTTAATAAAATATTGATAAACAGCTAACGGAACATTATAAAAATTACAAATTCGGAAGCCAACAAATGCCTGTGAGTTGATCGACAATAACCAACGCATAGTCACGTAAGAATAACCTTTTTCTTACGCTTGCTCTTTCTGTACATCACAGCTTGTTGTTATTAGTAGCAAACCACTTCGCTAGCACACAAGACAAAATCAACTGCTGCAAAAAACTGTTTTATATATTTTATCTGTATGGTTTTTGCAGTTAGTTAGCTTTCAAAGCTTTTTTATTGCTACTGATCCTACGTGACTGAGAATTTAGAAGTTAACAATGATATTTATTTCCAATACTTAAAATTTAATAAATTTGTCTTAGTAAGTAATGATCACGTTATTGGTCATCTGTGGCTTTTAATGTATTTAAGTCTTTACATACTACATAAGATATACTTGCACTTAGTCGGATATAAAGAAAAGCGTGACAAATAGCATACAGTTTTGCAGTATATACACTGCTAACATAGACACCCACAATACAAACACTTTTATATACAGGAATAGGTTATACCTTAAAATATAATAAAAAGTTAGGTTGGGCGCACACGAATAAAGCTAAAACGCAATTAGGCAATACGTTTTATCTTACGCCAGAACGGTTTAACACACACCTATAAACAAAGCATAATCAATTTTATACTGACGTAAATAGAACATAATTTTTTATAAAACGTTTTATATAAAAAAATATAAGTAAACTAAAGAAGTTTTTATACAAAACGTTTTGTTAGATGGCAAGACGTCAAAACCCACTAATCAATCAAAACAGTTCAATATCGCAATAAAACAGTTTTATTGTAAACTAACATTTGAACAAAGGAGTTTTTGCTTTATTAGTTCGGAGTATGCTTTCTACAAAAATAAATATTTTTACCAGGTTTAAATACTGGTACTAGCAAGCTTCTAATCATATTTGGTTAGAAAGTTTGGTGGAGCAATTTAAATACTTAAACATAGTATTATGTACTGTCTGCGCTTTAGATAATGCCAAGTCAAGTATTTAAACAATGAACGGAAAGTTATACATTTTATGTTTGTTAATGACAATGTTAATTTTAACCTCTAAAATACTTTCATCGTAATTATCATTTCTGTTTCTGTTGTACTTTAAATAATCTAAAAGGTTATCTTTGGTTTGAAACTGATTAAACTTTCTGTTTGTTAAATTTGGTTTAGTTACAATCAAAGCTTTTGAGATGTTAAAGCAATTAATTAACAATCTTTACGGTAAAATGAATAGCCACAAAAAAGTATATATAAAGTATAATAAATCAGTAAAACACCTGCTACAAAACTCTCAACGATTTACAGTGTGCAATAACCCCGTTGCAAATCATTTGTATATTAGTTGTATTCATTTTAAATTGTAATGAAAAAATAACCTTTGTATTTGGGTTATTTGCTTTAATCAAATCTATTTCAGAAAAAAAAACATGTAATAAAGTTAAGTTTTCTTTTTATTTTTTTACATTTTATTTGTCAAGATTGATAGAGTAAATATAGTATCCACATCTATAAACTGCAACAATTGGTCAATATTTAGTAAATTTTTGGGCGTAGGCCTATACTTTGAGTCGTTGTAGCTCTCATTTAAAACATTAAATCAAATTAGTGTTGATTAAGCACATGTGATGCTCAAAACGGCCAAATAAAGTCACTATACCAGAAATAATAATGATAAAATGCATGATTGTATTGAAAAACTTTAGAGTAAAAGTGCGTTAGATAGCTGAGATGGTACGTATTTAAGAAAAACCGTGTGCGCAATACCTTACAAAAACATTTTAGTCTAAGATACTGCAGCAGAGACAAAGTAGATCAATTTTTTTAATTAAAGTTTAATTTTTATGTGCAATCTCTGTCAAGCTTTTTTGCTGTCAACTAGAACTATGTATTCAATTACCCCAACAAATTCAAAAACGTCATAAGCAGCAAATATGGCTGTAAAGGTATTTTTACGTAATGACATATTAAGTAGTTCCTATATATGAGCAATTCCATTTCAAACGGACCAGACCGGAGGGGGTGCGTCAAAAACATGCTTTAGTATTTTATTTTGTTTTTATATCTTATTAGTAGTTTTTTGATCGGTTCATAATGGTATAAAACCCTTAAAGTTTTTTTTTTAAGTTTTTTAACTTTAACTTTGAGAAATTGCATTTTTAGTTTAAAAATCGCAATTTTAACGCAAAAAAATGTACTAGAGAAATTGATCAAAAATTTTCCGTAAAATTCAATTTTAGTGCTACCTAAGTCTATACCCTGTCTATAACATATTAACGTATTTTGATGTAAGTTAGTTGGAAAATACAAATTTGTTTTGTGTATTTGGGTTTTAGGAGTCTAAAAGTTAAAAAAACTGCAAAAATATGGAAAAAATGCCTATTTTTCAACATAAACTCTTACAAATACGTTTAGAAAAACTATAAACCTAACAATATTGAAAATTTAAATTTTGCAGACAATTTTACCTAGAAAATAGTTAATATTGTGCTTATCGGCCGTAAAAAAGTCTATAAAAAAAATTAGACAAAAAATGCGTTAAAAATAATTAATTTTTTATATTTACAAAAAATATTATATGTTCACTAGGGTGGGCCTTAAAATTTTTTTGTGAAATTTTGTTGAAAATAATAATTTTCTCAAAATTTGGCGCCAAGATTTTGTCTAAATGGTGCTGCAAGCGCAAAAACTTTTAAGCAAAAAGTAAAATTGCCCAAAATTGAAACAACGAAAGATGTCTTTTTTGAATTAATTTAAAAAAATATATAAATCAAATAGTCTCATAAAATAATTAAAAAATGAATTTTTCAAACAAAAGAAAAAAAAATGTTTTCTTCACTTTTCTTGATGAACTTTTCTACGGCCGATTAGCACAACACCAACTATTTCTCATGTAGAATTGTCCGCAGAACTAAATTTTTTAATAATATTTGGTCTATAGTTCTTCTGAGCGCTGCCAAACGTGTATTTGTAAAAGTTAATTTTGAAAAATAGGCATTTTTACTTTTTTCAAGTTTCTTCAACTTCGGCAGTTAAAAAAAAATCCAAAATTGCTATTTTTTGCTCATCCCTCTGGGAACAAAAATTGATTTTATGGCTTTTGCAGCTTATAAACAAGGTATAGACTTAAAATAGCGCCAGAGTTGGATTGTACGGAAAATTTCTGCTCAATTTTTTTTGCGTTTCAATGCAATTTTCAAACAAAAAAAATACCGTTTTTTAAGTCAAAAAAACATCAAAAAAGCTTTAAAAAATTGCAGAATTTTTTCCTTTATAAACCAATAAAAAAACTACTAATAAGTTATAGAAAAAAAAAAAAAAGTTTCTCGACGCACCCTCCCCCCCCCCCCCCCCCCGCGTATCACATTTTGAAATTAAAAAAAAAACAATTGTTGAGTATAATGAAGTTTCAGCCTTTATTGCCGCCAATATTCAATTGTATTTATTTTATTAGCATAATAAATTTTAAAGTATATTTCGCCTTTCAATATTCTGTACATAGAACAAAAAACAAGGTTTTATTATTATTATAGTAATTACTTTAAATTAAATAATTACAATGTGCTAAAAAAAGTAACTTATTAATTAAAATACTGACGTGCTCTTATAGATCACGCACTTAACATTTATAAATGTAAAGTTAATGATAGTCATAACAATTTATAAAAATTAAAAAAATGTTATTTTTTGCGTCGATTACACAGGAAAAATGTTCTAATATTTCAAGTTGCACTTGTAATTTTAATAATGTGTGTGTTTACCATAATAAAAATATTACAAAATTGTATCGTGTACCGTATTAAAGCTCAACAAAAACCAAGATTTTATTATGTTACAATTGTAAGCTTTATACAACAAGCAACAAGTAACCTAATAGGAGTTCATTGTGCAAAGCCTAACCTAAAGCCTTATTATGATATGAATATGTGTTTTATAGAGCTCAATTTTTATTTCTTATATGAAATACTTCAATGAAGTAAAACCAATGTAAAAATAAGAAGTAAGTCAGAAAATCAATGAAATATATATATTAATTCATGACTATTGAGAAATGAATGTTTGATTCGGAAAAAAAAATAAAGCTAGTGAGCAGATCTTAAAAAACCTGTAAAGAATTTCGCTTCGGAAAAACAGATCGGTTTATAAAATATTATGTTGCTTAATAACAAAAAATATATATATATATATAATAAAATCAGTTTATTAACTAATTTATAAACTATTGTGCAAATAAATAATGAGGTTTCATATTGGTGTTCATATTATTACAATCCAATCAAAATGTTGTAGTTTTTTTTATTTACTACCATCAATCATCATTTCGGGTTCTAAAAACCGGATTGTATGTCGCTCATCACACGCGTTGAAGAGCACCCGGAAAACTTATTTGGAACTTACCCGTTTAGAATAAATGGAACAAACAATCCGCGTTTTATTTCTAAACGGAGTAAATTCCGGATTAGATTTATCAAGATTCCGGACCCGGAAATTCGAAAGATGTGTCACTATTTAAACTATTAGCAAGCGTTGTTGCGTGGAATTGCTGTTTTAGAATCCACTGTAATGAATTAACAGTTTTTAATTATAGTTTACATTTTGGAAACCGATTGTTTGGTATTGGTCATTATGAGTAATAATAGAAGTAATTACCAACGTATAAAACAAATAACACCACATTCAGTAAAATTAACAAACAGAAAAATATACGCAATAATTAATAGTATTTTGATCAAATACTTTTATTTAATTTAAATTTAAACTAAAAAAAAATTGCACATAAGGTATCCTTTTGCTCAGATAGTTTAGTATCTACTACAATAAATGTTAAATTATAAGACCAATACTGCATAATACGCAATGTTGTAACAAATTTTAGAAACTGTTAGAAAACATGACAAATAATGTTATATTTGTCCAATTTTATAATAAATATAATATTATTATTTAAAATACTATGTTTTAAAGTAATGTACTCAACTCGTCTAAGGTTTTGTTAAATACTGTAAATAATTTGTTGAAGATGTTGTCTAGAAATTCTGATACCAAATAACAGTACGTTTAGTTTATTCATCATGTTCAATTAAATCAGTTACTTCTAATAATGCTTTCAATTAATATTAACATTTACAGCATCTAATTTTAATTATTTCGATTATTACACAAACAAGATTGCTGCAGTTTTAAAATTAGTTAATTCTGGCCAAAATTAAAGATTTTCTCTAGTTACATTTTTTCCTAGTAGAAAAGCCAATAGGCACAATAAGCCAAGACCTAAAATAAACATCAATACTATCATTATCATCATTTCTTCATTTCAATATACCTTTTTCTTTTCCTTTTAAGACAACAGTCATCTTCTCCTTTTTCTTTTGAATTTGCATTCACCGTTCAATGGTACACAAATACACATATTATTAAAATAAAAATTATTATAATCAATAAAAATGGGTCAGTTATTTAATTAAGATTAAAAAAATCATTAAAAGTATAACAGCAGTTTTGTATTAAATAACGTTTTAATTGATGTTTAAATTTTAATAACAGTAATATCTTTATACCAGGTGAAAGTTTATTATAAACTATAACATTTATTAGCAGGAAATTTTTTATATTGTGTTTTACTATGAGATAGAATTTTAAGGCTGTCTTTATTCCTAATTGTGTAAGCACGATCATCAAAGTGTTTGTGTTGTGTTGTTCCATAGCTGACATCACTTCTATCATAACGCTCTCATTTATATTGTCTTTATTCACAAAATTCTCCACCACATCTAACTCTTCTGATTTTTCATTTGTTTTATAAAGATCTTCTATATATTCTTTCCATCTATTCAAAACCTTTTTTATCAATATTTTTTGTAACTCGTTTTTTAATTCTATGCTGATATTTTTTAATTTTTTGTCCCAGTTCATTTGAATAATTCTGTTACACACCAGATTGTGCCTGCCTCCAGATAATTTTTGAACTCCTATTCTGATTGTGTTTCACTTTCCATCTATATCTGCTTCATCTTGTGCCAGCTTAACTTTATTTTTAGTCCCACTTTTTTTATTATTGCTCTTTTTATTTTTTCAACTTTATATCCAGCTCTGCTACAAGTATGCAGTCACTGTGTATATATGCCCTTGGTAACCCACATGCTCTTTTTATTTCATTCCTAAACCTCTCTTCAACCATTATAAAATCTATTTGTTTCCTGTATCAGTCTCCAGGTGTCTTTCAAGTTTTTCTTTAAGATATTTTCTACTCTGCCTTATACTTTTTCTAAAGCATCGTCTTCAAACTAGTTTGTTGGCATATACACTTATATGATTAGTATATTCTTTCGTGCAGCGTTATTCTGTGAAATTTAGGAATTACATAATAGATCACAACAACATAATACCTTTAAATTTCAACGAGTGAAACCACACTCGCTGAAACTATCACATTGAAAACAAGATTTAAGCAGTCTGTGAACATTGACTTTGAATATTTGTGGCTTATAAATCTCGAGAAATAGTGAATTTGAAAGTTTATTCCATTTTTCGATAGTACGTTTAAAAAAAATTCTCTTAAAAATTTCGATCCTACATATCTGTCAGCAAGCCTTGCAGTACGAGTAAATATTTGTTTAGATAGCAATATGTCTTGTGTTTTGTGTGAACAATGTCCATTAAAATATCTATAAAAAATGCAAAAATCTAGTCAATTTTGGATCGGCAATGATCCGAATAGCTCGTTTCTGAGTTTAGAAGAAATAGTGTAGTTTCCGATGCCCATCCCCTTAATTGAAAACAATGTTCAATACAAGAACGAATATAAGTTTTATATATTTATATATATATATATATATATATATATATATATATATATATATATATATATATATATATATATATACAATGCAACATGCAAGACCATTTTAGATACGCAACGCAACATGCAAGATCACAAAGAACATACGAAGTCGTGGTCTCGTATGTTCTATATACGCAACGCAACATATGAAACCATGGTGAAGGCGCCAAAATATATGCGATCTTCTATAGGCGTGACCAGCTCTTTGGTGGGTTGCTTGTTTAGCAATGATAGAAATTTGTGACCGCCTACTATTTTCTTTTGTTATTGCAACGTTTTATATTAATTCAATTTGCATCAATTAGTTTTGATTAAATTTTTATCCTGTGCTGCAATATGCTAATTAATTATACAAAACACGCAGTACTATTTATTTTTATTGGAATAATCCTTAATTTTATTTTAATACCTAGCGACGGCAAGTGGCATAATAGAGATATTGTTAGCATTATACTGTTTGAAACATCTGCTGCTTAAGCAGGCTATTGAACTGGCATGACTTTGAGATAAACACAAATTCACGGCGATGTAATATAGTATCATTATATTATTTATTACTGCTTTTACTTATTGTTTTATTGCGCGTTAATATCATACAACACTACATCAATCACAATAGTTTTCAATAATCAATATAAACTTTTTAATTATAATGTAACCTAATTAAGAAATTTATTTTGCAGTTTTTAATAATAAATATTATATGAAAAAATAGTTTTTGTAATTTAATATGCAAAATTGTTCTATTTAATTGAAATTTATTTAACAAAAATTTCTAAGTATACAGGTTACATAATATACAATAAGTAAACTTTTACTTCTACATTGTTTGACAAGTTAAATTGAATGCATGCAACTAAAACTAACTGAATTAAATAGTAATGATCTGGCGGCTTACTTATTTAGACGTTTAGTTATTTACTTGTTTACATGTGTATTTGTTTAGTTGGTTACTTCTTTACTTGTTTATTTGTTTACTTGTTTACCTGTTTACCTGTTTACTTGTATACTTGTTTACTTGTTTATTTGTTTACTTGTTTACTTGTTTACTTTTTTATTTATTTAGTTGTTTACTTGTGTAGTTGTTTACTTGATTACTTGTTTACTTGTTGTTCTGTTTAGTTGTTTATTTGTTTAGTTATTTACTTGTTTAGTTGTTTACATGTTTAGTTGTTCTGTTGTATACTAGTTTACTTGTTTATTTGTTAACTTGTTAACTTGGTAACTTGGTAACTTGTTAACTTGCTTATTTGTTTATTTGTTTATTTGTTTACTTGTTTACTTGTTTACTTGTTTACTTGTTTACTTGTTAACTTGTTTATTTGTTTATTTGTTTACTTGATAACTTGATTACTTGTTTACTTGAATTTCTTGTTTACTTGGGTACTGGTTAACATATTTAGTTGTTTACTTGTTTACTTGTTTAGTTAGTTTGTTGTTTACTTGTTTACTTGTTTACTTGTTTACTTGTTTACTTGTTTACTTGTTTACTTGTTTACTTGTTTACTTGTTTACTTGTTTACTTGTTTACTTGTTTACTTGTTTACTTGTTTACTTGTTTACTTGTTTACTTGTTTACTTGTTTACTTGTTTACTTGTTTACTTGTTTCACACAAACAACTGTATAACAAAACAAATAAATAACTATATTATGTGTATGTTGAGATAATATAAAATAAGAAATTTATCCGCCGTCGGACCATTACACCTTAATCCAGTTAACATATTTTAAGTTTTAATCTTAATGCATTCAATTTAATTTAAAACAAGTTATCTTGTAATTGTGATCAGTCAGATTATTTGAATACAAAATCTTTGTATCTATTGATAGCTTATTTTATGCGGTGCAATAATATAAAATAAGAAATTCAACTGCCGACGGATAAATACTATAAAGTTTAGATAATATTAAATTTTACATTATAGAAAAAATGTTTAGTTAAATACTTAAAAAATTGCAATTGCAAATTAATTAAACTATTATTATGCGCAAAAAAGGTTTATACTTAATAAGTAAAAAAAAACAATAAATACAATAAATAACAATAAAAGATTACAGAATAAATTGTTTACTTGTTTACTTGTTTTTTTGTTTACTTGTTTACTGATTTACTTATTTAGTTGTTTATTTGTTTACGTAATTACTTGTTTACTTCTTTGCTTGTTTACTTGTTTGAGTATTACTTATTTACTTGTTAACTTGTTTACTTGTTTTGTTAGTTTGTTGTTTAGTTGTTTAGTTGTTTACTTGTAAACTTGTTTACTTGTTTTGTTAGTTTGTTGTTTAGTTGTTTAGTTGTTTACTTGTTTACATGTTTACTAGTTTATTTATTTAATTCTTTACTTGTTTAGTTATTTGCTTACTTGTTTACTTGTTAACGTGTTTGCTTGTTAACTTGATAACTTGATAACTTAATAAATTGTTTATTTATTTACTTGTCAACTTGTTTACTAGTTTACTAGTTTGCTTGTTAACTTGTTAACTTGATAACTTGTTTATTTGATTATTTGTTTACCTGTTCACTTGTTAACTTGCTTATTTCTTTGCTTGTTTATTTGTATACTTGTTTACTTGATTACTTGTTTACTTGTTTACTTGTTTACTTGTTTACTTGTTTACTTGTTTACTTGTTTACTTGTTTATTTGTTTACTTGTTTACTTGTTTACTTGTTTACTTGTTTACTTGTTTACTTGTTTACTTGTTTACTTGTTTAATTGTTTTCAATTTAATTCAAAACAAGATATTTTGTAATGTGATCATTCAGATTAATTGAATAATGAATTTTTGTGTTTATTAAAAGCTTATTTTATGCGGTGTAATAATATAAAATAAGAAATTTAACTGCCGACGGATAAATACTACAAAGTTTAGATAATATTAATTGTTACATTAAAGAAAAAATGTTTAGTTATATACTTAGAAAATTGCAATTGCAATTCGATTAAACTATTACTATGCGCAAAAAAATATTACAATTAATAAGTGAATAAAAATAAAATAAACAACAAGAAAGAGTTATAGATAAAGCTTGTTCAATTGTTTACTGGTTTACTTGTTTATTTGTTCACTTGTTTACTGGTTTACTTGTTTATTTGTTTACTTGTTTACTTGATTACTTGTTTACTTGTTTACTTGTTTACTTGTTTATTTGTTTACTTGTTCACTTGTTTACTTGTTCACTTGTATACTTGTTTATTTGTTTACTTGTTTACTTGTTTACTTGTTTACTTGTTTACTTGTTTACTTGTTTACTTATTTACTTGTTTACTTGTTTCCTTGTTTACTTGTTTACTTGTTTACTTGTTTACTTGTTTACTTGTTTACTTGTTTACTTGTTTACTTGTTTACTTGTTTACTTGTTTACTTGTTTACTTGTTTACTTGTTTACTTGTTTACTTGTTTACTTGTTTACTTGTTTACTTGTTTACTTGTTTACTTGTTTAGTTGTTTACTTGTTTACTTGTTTATTTGTTTACTTTTTTACTTATTTTGTTGTTTACTTGTGTAGTTGTTTACTTGATTACTTGTTTACTTGTTGTTCTGTTTAGTTGTTTATTTGTTTACTTGTTTATTTGTTTAGTTATTTACTTGTTTAGTTGTTTACATGTTTAGTTGTTTTGTTGTTTACATGTTTAGTTGTTTTGTTGTATACTGGTTTACTTGTTTATTTGTTAACTTGTTAACTTGTTTAGTTAGTTTGATGTTTAGTTGTTAACTTGTTTACTTGTTTCACACAAACGGAACAAATAATTAACAATATTATGTGTTTTTTGAGATAAAATAAAATAAGTAATATCCGCCGTCGGACCATTACTGCTTAATGCGGTTAATATGTTTTAAGTTTTAATATTAATTCATTTAATTTAATTCTAAGCAAGTTATCTTGTATTAAATAATAATTTAATTAATATTGGATTGTTGTATTTATTGAAACCATATTATACGCAGCGTAAAAATTATAAAATAAAAAATTTAACTGTTACTTAAAAAACAAATTTTTTATTTGTATACTTAGACAATTGCATTTTTAAATTAAATAATCAATTAACATGCGCAAAAACGGTTTACACTTTTTACAAGTGGAAAAAAATAACAATAATAATTTCTTCACGCTTATATACGTAGATTGATACCTAGCATAAAAGTGTTTTTAATTGTACTACATTTATTGTGATATAATAAGAAATAAATCCATCCATCATAATTTAAAATAAAATAATGTAAAATAAAATAATAGTAGCCTATACAAATATCATTACAGCGAAAATAAGATAAAAGGATGCTGTAATATCCAAAAGAAACGGTCTACTACAAAAAAATACACATAAAATCTATTTATAGTTTTACGTTTCCCCTTTTATTGATGAAGGTTGAGTGAAGAAGTTAATATATTCCTGTCTTTAAATGCTTCGTTTTATACTAACTAATATAATTATATCGCATTTAATGTAAAATATTACATTATATTAAATGCAACTTGATTTGTTAATAGTATAAAGAAGATTTAAATTAAAAAAAAAAAATTGTTTGCTTGTCTAATAAATTAATTGAATGATTGGTATATTTAAATTTGTGTGATGGCATTTCATTCAGAATAGGGTAAAATAAAATTACAATAAAGATAAAGAATTGTATTATGTAAAAGGTATTTACAATCATAACAGTTTGCTTAACAAGCAACGTTGGCCATGGAAATAAAATAATGGGCGTGCGTTGTTTGTTCTATCGGCCAGCCTACACAAATTAAAACCTGCTGTAACTTTTTTATTTAAGAGTGTAAAAGAAAGGTACAGTTAGCTTTCTGCTACAAATTTGATTTTCTATCTATATGTTCAATAATTAGAAAAGTATAAAAGTGACTTTGCATGTTGCATTGTAAATATATATATATATATATATATATCTATATATGCAAAAGTTGAACAAAAGTAAAAAACATTTTACAACTATTAGAAATCCTAGTTTTCTAAATATTTTCAAAGCTATCTCAACAATATGGTCGTTCTAGAAAAGATTATGTAAAATTGTAACACCTAGAAGACAAATTGAAAAAGATATAGAAATGAAGTCGTTGTTTAGTTTAATATTTGGTACTGATGATACTTCGGATTTAGATTTTGAAACAGTAAAAAATTGATTTTTTTAGAGTTAAAATTGACCATGTTAGAAGTGTTCCATTCAGATATTGTTTTAAGGTCTTTGTTTATAGATGCTACAGATTTTAACCTAAAAACTTCAAGACGCTCCGCCATATTTGTCGATATGGTCTTTGAAAAGTATGAAATATAAAAAGTTAAAACCATCAATTCTAACTATAATTTTAAGATTTACAGTTTTTTAATCAAGACCTATGCAATGGAGCTTGTTGAGAAAATTAAAATGCCATACTCTATCAAACGCTTTGGAAATGTCTAGACCTACTGCAAAATTTTCTCCTTGTTTGTCTAAAGTAGAATTCCATTTGTGACTAACATAAGTCAGAACATCTATTGTCGAATGTTTTGATCGAAATCCATATTGAGTATCTGAGATAAAATTATTTTGTTCTAAGAAATTTACAATGTGAAAATTAATATATTTTTTAAGAATATATTGATTGTTATTACCCTATCACAGTTGTATATCACTTTGCTCACACGCTTGAATAACTTCTTACTCACGAGCACTCCTATCCCATTTTGCCATTTTTTTCTCCACTAAAATAAAACTTTTGCCCCCTTGCAGTTTTTTTTCATGTTCTTCTCACCTCGTTTTACTAACTTCTATCATGTCCAGTTTATTTCTCAGCGTTTCACGTTTAAAGTTTTCTAGATTTCCTTTCTTCAGTAAAGTTATGACGTTCCAAGTTCCAATGCTCATAATTGCTTTTTATATTTTCCTTCTCATTTTACATGCCTTCTTGTCATACTGTCTCCCCGGAGATTTGATTAAAAAATTATTTTACCTCTGGTAGTTAGTTTAGTTTTAGAAGAATTCACGTTTTTTTTTCTATCCGTTTTTCCCAAGCTTGTTTCTGAGATACCATAAGGTCTTTAGTAGAGTGGTTTTCCATGGCCTTCTCCATCTCAATACCGTTGATCCCAAAAAATTGATCCACTTTTAGGAATTTTTTTTTCTCTTATGGCAAAAAAGTACCCAGATGTTTTACTTGCTTGTCTACTCTCTAAAGAGACGTTGGCACTTAAAAAGGTGATATCTTATCCTAGAAGTTGCTCGGCCGCTATTGCCTTGTTATCAGTAACAAGATGCACCCCGTGAAAGTATATAACTAGTAATATATTTGAGGAACAACTTTTAATATACCATCTATACATATTAACCACAAAAAAAATCTAGAAGTATCTTGTGAACAATAAGTATTAAGCGTTCTGAGTTGCCTATGTTAAAATAAAAAAATAGTCAGTTTGAGTACATCTCTAATATATTAATGTATGTTATTATGAATTGCCAAAACGTTTGCTTTAGCTTTAGATCCGTTTAATCATCTCTCTAAAAAATATTTTATTAGTAAACAGATCTGACAAAATTACTAAACTGTTAACCATAACTGAACAAGACGTTGCTCCTGGATGCGGCATTGAAAGTTCCCAAATAATCTTGTTGTTTTTGTGTCTTGCGTGGAGTGGAGTTCTGAACTTGGCAGTACTACAATAAATGTCACAGATTCACAATATCAAATAAACTCTAATTCAGTGTAAATGACACCGTAACCACTTTTGTTGCTAATGACATACTTCTAAGTTTTCATAATAAAATCAATTATAATAAATTACTAAAATATTCTAAAAGTTTTTATGTAGTGACGATTAAAAATATACTGTGTTTATACTTAATGCCACACCCCGACAGAGGAAAGGCAAACTTGTTATTATAAAGGTTTTTGAAGTAATAAAACCACACTTACTAATTATAATGAACATGATCTTAACGTCTATTGTCAATTAGTTTAAGAAAGTACATTGTGTGTACATAGATTGAGACCATTTAAAAGAAAAACGTTAAATTATAATAATAAATCACATTTCACTTCTGTTAACCCTGTGTTATACAATTGTATGCTGGTCCCATACTATTTTTTCTTTTGTTAAGAGAAACATGAAGTAACTAATATAGTATCTGTGCGTTAGTTTAATTATTTTATTGTATTTTGTTTACAGAAGTTTTACGTAAATAAAGTTAAAAAGATTTGCATTTCCTATTTATTGAATGATGTTTTCTAATTGGTTTTAAAGTTTTCGCTTCACTTTGGTTCACATTAGATAATAATTTTTGAAAAACTGTTCATCATCATATTATACAAAATATATTTATTTTTATGTATTTTATCCTTAGTGTTAAAATTAAAAACAAAATATTTAAAAAAACCGTAACAGACTTGAAATTGAAATTTTTGTTGAGGACTCATGCCCGAGGCAACATCTAGCGTTTCGATGCTACAGCCAAACACTAATATTGTGGCCGGTGACTCCGTAGACAAAAGTGGGTTGTAACCATTAAGCGAGACCAATAATAATTTAGGTACATTCACATGCAAAATCAATTTTAAATCGCGTCAGTCTAGCATGAACTGCGAGGAAAATAACATCGATGCTGCGAAACATTTATTTGTTATTTTGCGAAGCCGGCGCTACCCGGGAATAAATTCAGTTTGTGTCTCTGAGTGTATTGTTTCCCTTTCTCGCATTATGCATCCTTCATTCTGGCTATAGTTTTCTTTCTCTCAAGATGCGCGGAAACGCCTGTCATGGGCCACAGTATTTGTGTTTGGCTGTATGTGTGTTCACACAGTAAATATTTGCATTTCTGTAATGGCGGCATAGTCTTTGTATGTTTAAATTCCCTTGCCTCCGTGACATTTACGACCGCATCGAATTGAATGGAAATCATAAAGGTTTGCCGAAGCGATATCATTAAAAATGTAAAGAACTACTAAATAGAGTAATATTGAAATTCCGAATGTTCTAGAAAATGAATAGAACATTTTAAAAAAGATCTGCTTAATTATAATCAATAGTAGTTAAAACTTTAACATTTTAATTGTGTATGAGCTATTTAAATTTAAAACTACTTTTATGTGTTTCTCATCGCTCATAAGTACAGTATAATTTAAAGATATTTTTGCTAGCCGATTAATTATGATTAACTGTAGACAAAATAAAAAGATTTTTGCGAAGGTCTATTCTAGAATTAATTTTTGGGTAGTATGTTGGTTTGTAATTGTAAGAAAAAAATATTTACTTTTGTTTTCTTCAGTGTCGGTTCCAGGGCCCTTCGGGCTGTTTGCGCTGTATATTGTCAGGCGTGATTGTCAGGCCACCAAATCTATATTAAAAAGCTTGACATAAAATGCTCTAGACAGATATGAATAACCTCATTTTAGCACGCTTAAGAAATCGATCTGAAAAAATGATTAATAATAATACAGGCAAAATGAAAATACAAAGCAAATAATTAAAGCTAATTAAAAGCTTTCTAAAACAAAAAACAACACAAACTAAGATTAAAAACTCACTCAGTGTAGTAAAATATAGTAATTACGGTATCATATATATTCATAATTATATTCGGCATTTTACCTTTAATTACTTATTATGTAATTGAAAACCCATTGTAAATTATATAACATATTTAATTCTTCATTTTTATAAGTATAATAAAATAACTACTACTAACTTACTATAAGATGGTTCATTATAAAATAAATAAAACACATTTACTATGTACTATTTATAATATATTTAAAAAACCGCTGCTAGTTTCAACCTTTACAAGACCATCATCAAACAGTGATACAAAGTACAAGTACTTGTTTGAAACTAGTTAAGGTTTTTTTTAGACATATTTGTAATATAGTAAATAGTAAATGTGTTTTATTTATTTTTAAAATAATTTAATATATATGAAACAATAAATATTTATTAATTTATGTTTATAAAAATGAAGAATATAAAAATGTTTATCAAATCAATAATAGAAATATTAAATATATATTACTTAATTAAAATTAATAATTATTTTTATTTATATATATATATATATATATATATATATATATAAATCCAACCGTCGATTTTAGACCCGCTATGTTTAACAGGCAACCACAGACCCACTAAATCTTTGTTGTAAGTGTGTGTATATTAAGTAATTTTGACTTATTAATTAAGAACTCTAAGAGCAATACAAGAGGGGTAAACAATTATTAAGAAAGCAAAAAGTTGATGTCTGGCAATCTCTGTTAGTCCCAGACAGTAGAACCGACGGTTTTAGACCCCGCAGTGTTGCCATGTTTTGTGGCCTAGATAGGTATGTAGCACATATTCTTTGTGTATGTCTATTTTTTATGTGTCTATTGCATGTAATAAATACGTGCCGTAAACATAATAAAAGCTTGAAGAACCTATAGAAAAAATTAAGAAATTTTGAAATGTATATGCAAATTTATTTCATGTTTGTATTCATTCATTTTCTTGTTAAAGTTTTTTCTATTTTACTAGCATACTTTAATTTTTGATTACTGCTTGTCAACAAACCAAAAAAATAAGCAAAATATTAAAACATTTACATAATATATGTTGTCATTTAATTCAGTCAAATATTGATAAAATTAAAGATTTTATATATATGTAATAAATGAAAAACTAAAATTAATAAATTTAATAAACATTTTAATAATTTGATCAGACAGATTTAAATAAATTGCCGTTAATTAATATTTAATAATTTATTGGCTAATCTTTTTTGCAATACTTAAAAATCGTTTTAAACTTTTTAACTTATTAGTTTTGGAGTTTTTATTGGTTATCTGCTGCCTAATGTTGACACTGTACAGTAAAACATGTTGCAATTTGTCAAATCCAACTTTCAAACTTATACTACATGTTTTTATCAATTTACCAAGTTATTGGCGTTTCAACAAGTATATTATTAATAAAATATATAATAACAGTTTTTAATAACAGTTCTTAATAAGCATATAGATTAAACTAAAAAATAAACAAATGTTTTAAAAGTTTTAAATAATAAACATTTAAGAAACAGTTATCGCTTAAAAAAAATTAAAAGTAGCTAGACAAAATAAAAAATGCAAAAACTAGAACTATTAAAATAGGAACAATATTTTCTATACAATCACAGATGTCCCTTGTTTGATCGAATATTTAGGCACCAATGCAGCGCATGTGTTCAATTAAAGAAATTTAGCATATTATCAACGATTAAATTTAGTAAGTAATATTACGCACGGTACAAAAATCAAACGGTAGTCTTGCTTCCGTGTCACTCGGAATTGTAAAGCCGCTTTGAGATAAAGAATTAATAAATTTAAAGTATGTATATTGCATATAATATAAAAAGCATCTTTATAATATACGCAATATACATGTGTTATTAATTTTATAAGAGATGAGACTAGAAGTCGGCGTTTTCTATTTTGTCAAAACCCGGCCTGGTCTAAAACTCAGCCCAACGCCCAACACGCCCCGGCCTAACGCTGAACTATTATTAATAAAATATTTTATTAAAATCAATCACGGCTCAAATCCCAGCTCGGTCGGCTCAAATCTAAGTATATTAATAAAATATGGGTATGGAAACACCCGATTATTGGCTGCATTTTTGATTTATGTAAAAAATGACTTTTATAACAGTTTTTGTAGAAATTTTAATCTACATAGTGATGCACTTTGATTTTTAATACAAGCCCTGTTTCACGAGATACGACTTCATTATCAGTTTTTTTTTAATAAAACACCCTGTATTTTCTTTTATTTTTATAAAATGAATTTTTTAACAATTACAATGAAATAAGGTTTTATGGGTCTACGACTTACGGTTTTTGAAATATCCATTAAAACAATAAAACAAAATGTAGTAGGTTATGCTCCAATTACTATAGCAACAAGTAAAAACAATTATTGTTCTTCTGTTATTCTCAATACAATTAAAAAAAAACGTCAAAATAAGTGAATAATTGAAGCAAAAAGTCAACTACAATTAAATATGATTATTATTATTACTATAAATCATTTAAAACGTACTACATTTTGTCTTATTTTGTTAATGAATATTTCTAAAATCATAGTCGTAGACCCATAATACCTTATATCATTGTAAATGTTAATTGTTTATTTTCTAAAAATAGTAAAAAATACTGGGTGTTCCATTAAAAAAACTGAATGTGACGTTATATCACGCAAAACAAAGCATGCATTGAAAATCAAAATACGTCACTATATAGATTAAAAAATATACAAAAACTTTTATTTAGGTAATTTTTGAAATAAATTAAAAATGGAGTCAGAAATTGGGTGTTTCCATACATTTACCCAATCAAATATATATATATATATATATATATATATATATATATATATATATTAATAAATATAATTCAATCCAGATGATGGCAGATGGGATTCTGCCGAAACGTCGAGTCCAACTCAATGAAACAACGCGAGATAATCCGAAAATAAATTTAAATAAAAATAATTATATCCGCGAAAATTTAAAAAATAATATATATATATATTTATAGCTGTTGATGAGACATTTATAATATATAAAACCAACATTCGTCCTTGAATTGAATATGTTTGCCGATACAAAACTTCAACACAAATTAGTATTAGTTTGTCTTTATTTCATCTTATTTTATTACAATTTAATGTTAAATTCTTAATCCAATTCTTTCATTTTTTTTTATCTTATTTTTGTTTTGTTTTCTATTACTTTAATAATTTGAACTCATACAAATATGAGTCATATTATTAGTTCAAAAACTAGAAACAGATTTTGATCTATGAGTTTTGTAATTTATGTACGTAGGTAACGATAAGAACAAAAAACTTTTTTTTTCCAACTTGTGTTAAGAGCACGTAAAACAATTATTTAAATTTATTTTTTACCATCAAGCAATGCTGTAAAACCAAGATGCACTGATGAGGATTTGTGAAAACAATTGCCTGTGTTTGATTGGCCGCTATGGAGTTGGATTGGGTTTGAGTAATTTATTTTAAACTTTTGTTTTTGTTAAACTATATTTGATTGTCTACCTTTTTAGACATTGCAATTTTGTTGCCTGTTGCAATGCTGATGTTTATTAATGATATTTGGTTTGTTTGGTTGAAGCAACACGATTACTTAGCGCCACTAATTAAAAAACTTTCTGTTCGACATTTACATGATTAGTAAAAATTTTAAAAACCACTTTTTGAAAGAAATCAAACATTTATAATTGTATCTACTTGTTAAAAGCAATCATAGATGCTTCTTTTATATGACAAGTAAACCAGTGAGTGCAAAATAGTCTTATGCGTTTTAGATTTGATAGCAGTTGCAATGGATGTTGTCTTTGTAAAAAAAATGTAAGCCTCAAATTTATTATAGGATGCTTTGCGGTAGAAACTAGTTATCAAATACGATGCGGGGTAGTAAGCTGCATTTCATTGCATTAAAAATTAGATGGTTGTAATTTATTTACTTTATACTATTTAAGGTAACTTAAACTGAAACATTAGGATGCAATTAGAACCGCGTTCTTAAGCAGTAAGATTTATTAGAACAACTCTAGACTTTTTAAAGTTTAATTTGCTCTATGTATGTTTTAGATGTTTTTATGGTGCAGATACTAGGTTTTGCAAAACGTTATACTTTTTTATTATTTATTTTTTGTTTGTTTTTTGTATATGATTAGGCAGATTCACTGTGGCACATCAGTAGCTACTATAAGTTTTTTTTTAAGTTTACAATAATTGTTAGATAGACAGATAAATACTGATTATTATAGTTTAACTAGTAGTACATTTTTGTGTTTTCCAATTGTACTTAAGTTTTTTTTTTTGTAAACCTATAGAATCTGTGAAATGTATATTAACTTGCTTATTATATCGGTCAATTGGTTTTTGCATTACTATACTAAGTTGTTTTAAAAATAACTAAACCATCTTGTTTTTTCATAAGCTTTGTAAGAAGTCATTCAAAGTTGTACAAAGTTTTTCTGGCTTAATCAAACTTATTATATTTGATATGACAAATGAACTAGATACAAGTCTTTGTCAGTATCTACAACGCTTTTATTTTGCTATTTAACAATATATTCAGTAATTAATTTACTAAGCATTCATTCAGAATAATGATGGTGACAAGAAAAGCATAAGGTTTGAATTTTTTTTCTTCTAAAATGTCATATTTAGGGAACCAACCCACACTAAAACAAACAATTTAAGCAATTTGTGCATAGTTACTTTGAAAATTATATTAAACGTTTTTGTTTTAAATCTTTGAACAGTGTATTGATAAATTTACTCTTTCATTATGAGTAAATAACAAAATATGTAGCATGTAGCAATCAAAAATATTTCTTTACTATATAAATACTACTCATTCTAGTAGGTAGAAAAACAACAACAGAAAACTTTACACAATTTTTTTCATTCTTACAATATATTTATAATTTAATGTCTAACGTATACTTAAAAAAATGAGACAACAATTATTGACTAGTCAAATTACTGTTCAATTAATGCAAAAAAAAAAATTAAAATCTTGCAGTAGCTCTTTACATTTCTAAATCATTTGATTAAATATAGATCTTAATTTTATTGATAAACTTTATTGTATAAGTTTTTATTACAATTTTGCAATAAATAAAATAATGTTTTTAGATTCTTGTCAACAACAAAAATATAATTAAAATTGATCATTTTATCAAATATTGCAAAGCGTTTTAAAACTTTTAGATTAAAATCTTTAGCATCTACAAATATCTGATCTAAAGTATTTCTAACATTGTTAATTTTAATATATTTAATTTTAAAATAAGAAACCAAAATAATGCTCATACTAATAGTCGGCGATTGATTATAGGATCAGAATCAATTCACGGATTGACCAACAATCCTCTCTTATAAATAATAAATTATACATTTTTTTATAATAATATTATATATTTATTAGATACATTTAAGGCGCTGAAAATACGCTTAATTTTTATGATAATGATGAGTTCCAAAGAAGGTATTGTTTTAACAAAGATATTGCCGTTTTTATTTTGCTACCACTAGTAGCACAACAACTGGAAAAAGAAAACAATCGTAGACTACCTTTAGCTTTTATAAGACACTTGCTAATGTCATTACGGTATTATGCCACAAATAGCTTTAATTAATAAAATATATTATAGCCAGCAAACATAGGTGTTCTACTTTGTTGGCTGAGAAATGTAAAATGTGTTTATGTAAAATTCCTAACTGACATTGCAAAACAATAAGCAAGTATTAACAAATTTTTTAACTATGCTGGTTTTCCGACAGGTTTGGGATGCATTGATTGTACTCACATCTAAATTAGCAGCCTAGGTGGTAAAGATGTAGAAGTGTATTAAAAAAAAATGTACTTTTGTTTGAATGTATATGTAGTTGCTAGTTCCTCTATGAAAATGTTTGATATTGTTGTACGTCATCCAGAATCAAATCATAATAATGTCATTTTTGATAGAAGTGGTGTTTGTGCAAGATTTGAAAGTAATAGAGTAATATGTTATATTAAAAAACAGCGCTTACTTATGCAAACTTTATTTTGTACTTCAGACAAGGTTCTTCACATTTATTAATAATTTAATAACTATTTAATATAACAGCAATGTTTATTTTAGATTATGCCTAAGAGAACAATATAATACAGAACATATTTGAAAAAGATATATTGTTGAAAGAGTTTTTGGTGTATTGAATCGATTATTTCCATATCTACAAAAAGGTTTACAATAAGCTTGGAAACTTCTGTTGTTATAATATGTGCGTATGCTATATTATACAACATAGATATTAAATATAATTGTGATGACAACAATGAGGAATATGTTGAAGAATATAATAACCTTTTAAACTTTTATAACAACAAAAATATTAAATTAGCATTTTTATCTAGACAATTAACAATAATAATTTTTTTAGTTTCTTAAAACTACTTTTCTGCCAACTTTTCTTTACATTTGGTCTTGTTTCAAGTTTTATTTTATTTAACTCTTTACTAGTCAGCTCTTCATTTTTGACTTTATTTCATTGTGCAGTGCATATTTTTTTAAGTTGGCAATTTTTAGTCTAATTTGATGTTCTTTATCAGCCAATTGTTTTACGTTTTTCAGCTGCATTTTTTTAACTGCACATCTTTTACTAAATGTGATAAAGATATTTGTTTAAAAATTGACAAACTAGATGGCATTGTAATATAACTAATTTATTATACAGGGTATTTTAAATTATTTTTAGAAAACTTAAACAGCGTATTCAACTCATCAAATAAAACATGTTTTTATAAACATGTATTTTTAATTGCTTTTTAACAATGATGCTTTTATTTTGTTTAACTGTTAAAGTAAGTTGTGGAAAAATAAATTAGTAACGCGTCAACAAAACAAATTTGTGTAGTTAGTGAGAATTTGTTACATGGTTTGACACGTGTATTGAACCATGCCAAGACAGTTTACTAATGAAGAATATGCAAACATTCATTTTATTTATGGATTTTGTAAATACGAGTACAAAAGGCGTTTTTCAAATAGGAGGTTTTTAAGTGTCCAAGTATTTATTGATGTGCACCGACGTTTTTGTGAATCAGGTTTGAATTAGAATATTAAATAAACACAAATGAAAATTCAATTCAAAGAATAAATAATAACCGCATTTTTTATTTATTTGATTTAAATCCTAGGTTCAGTTTTTGAAGGGCCAACTTCTAGTATCAAAATGTAAGGTACTACGTCCATTATACAAATATAGAAAAAAAGCTTATCATTTGCAACCTATTCAAGATTTGCATCCTAGAGTTCCGGGAAAAATAGTTTTTTGTGAATAAATAAATTTGAAGTTAATCAAACAATGAGATAAGGCAAAATTGAATAGAAATATCAAGCACAATTGATGCGTTGATTCGGCGTTGCAAAGAATGCATTGATAATTAACTTGCTAACTCTAGCGATTATAATATAATAATATTATAAATTCTGTTGGTTGGACTTTCCATGCGACATCTTTGTAAAGCAGTTAAATATACATGTTTATAGAAATTTGTTTGTTTCATTTGATAAATTTGAATACACTATTTAAGTTGCTTGGTAAGGTATTTCATGTGAGATATTGCCTAAAATAGAAAATAAAATAATTAGGACAGAAAGACTTTAGTGGATAGCCTTTTTCATATTCATACTCATTTCTACTTTACTTTTAAATATGTTTATTTTCTTTATAAAACTTTGTATATCTATATATAAAATAAATTTGTTTACTGCTAGGGTAATTCCACCATAGTTTGGACAAACGTCCCCACATCGACGTTTCCGATTTGGCTCACATGTTTGGGGTACCAAAATATGACAATTTCTAAAACTTTAGATCTCTAGGTGCAATACAGTGTAATAATGACGGCCATTTTAATTATTTAGGAATATTTTGTTGTCTTTTAGTTTTTGTGCTGTAAATAAGCAAAAAATAGTCAGAAATCATATTTAAAAAAGTGTATTTTATAGGAAATTTTTTGTAAAATACGATCCCGCTCTTGGTTTTTTTATTTTTTTTTTGCGGAAAATAGGAAAATAATAATTTTAATGAAAATTCGATATCTTTGATTCCGCTGCACCTGGAGACTTGAAATTTGAATATGATACTCCTAAAACATAGTACTTTTGATTGCAAAAATTAAAAAAAAACTGGATTTGTTTGCCTTAGGGTATCGGAGATGTCGATGTGGAGACGTTTGTTTGAACTATCGTGGAATTAGCCACTACTAAAATAATTATTATATTTTAGTTTAGAAAAATGAATTAATTGTGAACTGTCATCAATTAGCAGTATCGGCTCAATTTTACTTCCATGTGCAATAGGCACAGCGTCACAGGCACAGTTACTGAATACACATTATCATTGCTTATATGCATTTTATTAATGTAATCTATTCATTACTCAATAGTTTAAAATTAAACTAATTACAGGAAAATGTTAAAACTTAAATTGTCACTGAAAATTAAAAGAAATGCAAAAAATGCACACACATTTTACAATAAAAACAATACAAAACATATAAAAAGTTAAAAAATTATCAGTACAATTAGATAATATACAAAATACAATAGAGAAAAAATTTGGCCGTTGCTTTTTGTGATTACATTTTCTGGTTGCCCTTGAAGTCTGAAGTCACTTTTATTTTCTATTATGCTATGATCTTTAACAAGAACAGATAATAACATTTTTTTGTGTTGTCGCAAATTTTCTTGTCTACCTTTAATATAAAGCACAAATAATATGTAATAAATATGTTATAATTTATTATGTATTTACATTAGTTTAATTTACATTTAAGTATAAATAACAAAAACAGTTATACTTATACATACCTTTTTAGTATACTTTAATAAATAAACAGCACAAATAAAAAACAAAATGTACTATTAAAAACGCAAACTGTTTTAATGTAAAAAGGGTAATACCCGAAATATTACAGCTGGATCAGTCAATATCTATATACCTATCTAATTCAATGATTTGTTCAAACTACCCGGAACCGGGACTGATCAATCCAGGAATCTAGGAAACAATAAGAAAAAAATAGGATTTGTTGCTTCAATTTTTGTCCATCCTCGCCACTATCTGATTCAAACACATTTACGTTTTGTAACATTATAAAGGAAATAATCTAAATTTGCGTACAAACAACTTACGTCACTATTGACATTTCAATAAGTTATTTAAAGAATAAGAACAGTATAACTAACCTAAGATTTGTAAAATGTTTTGCTGACTACTTAAACTTTGTCTTCAATGTGATAGTTTCAGCAAGTGTGGTTTCAAATTCAAGATACTTTTATGGTATTGAGTAAATTCTAAAATATTACTTACTTGTATCTGAATATGAAAAAATATATTTTCTACTGCTAGATGTTTCAACATTTAAATGTATTTATTTGTTATTGTATGTGTGAATATAATTGTGGATATAATATAACAAAAATACAAAAAAACAACTAAACGTTTTAAAAATAGTGTTAAATTGTAAACAAATTAAAATATACAAACGTAAAAAAAAACTGTGTTATTTAGTAAAACGTGTATTTAATATTAGATTAATGGTATAAATTTGAAATATTTAAAAGTTTTGAGATTGACTCTACTTAGCCGTATATTATTTATTATTACAGTGAAAATAATACTACAAAATATAGAATACCGACAGGCTTATCTAAAAAGATTCAAACTACAAAACGCAATTTTGCTTATTTGTATATTGTTAAATAATTTTATCATTTAACTTTACTTAACATTTTTAATAACAACAGTAAGTATAAATTAAAAGTTAGATCTATTTAAAAAGTATGAATTAAACTATTTGGCGTTTGGTTTTAAGAATAAATTGCTTCATCTTTTACAACAATAAGAAGAATAAATATTCAAAGTAGTATTATATTTAAATGAACACAACCCGTTAGTTAGTTAAAGTAAATGAGATCAAGATGGGTAACTTAAAGTTAATTGCACACTATTCAAAGATTTTATAACGTGGATATGTCTCTTTGTATAATTTTTAATGTAAAAATGTGACATTTAGGAACTACTTAATATGCCACAACATAAAAATAATGTATTCAATATATTCTTTTTTGATTCTACGAAACTCTTGAATATTCATCGTTTTTTTAATTATTATTGTTTCATACTATGTTATGAATTATTTTTATTAATTTATTTATTATTACACAACTAGTTTTATTTGATAATGAAGATAATAAAACTAGTTATAATAATATATATAACAATAATAATAAATTAATAAAAATAATAATTATAATAACATTTGTTAAAACTATAATATAGTCTAGATTTAAGCGCTGCAAACATTGATCTTGAATGTTTATGGATTTTCGGAAGTCTCGAAAAATAATAAACTTTAAAACTTATTCCATTTGACAATAGCTTAGTCAAAAAAAAATTTTGCTACATCTCTAAACTATCAATGAGTATGTGTAAATGTATCGTAGCAAGCTTTGTACTACAAGTAAATATTTCTTTAGATGGCAATATGTCTTGTATTTTTCTTTAACATTGTTCATAAAAATATTTATAGAAAATGCAATGATCTGCTACATTACGCCGATGTTGTAAAGTATTTTGTCAGTCAATTTTGGATTGGCAATGATACCAACACCTTGGTTTTGAATAAAATTTAAAAAAGACAGTGTAGTGTCAGATACTCCTTTTCATACAATATTTAATACAAGGATGTATATAAGTTAAAAATAAAAAATGTTCAGATGTAGGTTTGTTATTTAGTCAGTTTTATTCACTTTGAGACATAAAAAGATGAGATTTTATAGAGTTAAAATTTACCTAATTTGAAGTACTCCAGTCAAATTTTAAGACGTTTTGTCATATTTGTCAATAATTTTTTTGGAAAATATGAAAAGTGGTATTATTTTATTATTTATTTTTTGGTTGTTTTAAGTTAAAGTTTATTAACATAAATCAAAAATATAATCGGCAAAAAAGCAAAACCTTTGAAGAACCAGTATTTTTGGTTTTGCGGTCAGAGTTAAAACTATCAATTCTAACTATAATTTGTCTGTTAAAAAAGTTATTGATAAAACTTACAGATTTGTGATGAAAACCTATACAGTAGAGCATAGTAATAAAATTAAAATGCCATACTCTATCAAATGCTGTTGCAAATATCTAAAACAACTGCAATATTTTTTCTATGTTTGTCTAAAGTAGAATTTTATTTGTGACTAATAAATGTCATAAGATTTGTTGTTGAATGTTTTGATTAAAATCTCTGTTGAATATTTGAGACAAAGTTATATTGTTCTAAGACATTGACAATGTGAAAATTAATATGTTTTCAAAATGTTCAGACAGTTGTTTAAAATGTTCAAATAATACATTTGGTCTATAGTTTAATCAAATCAAACTTGTCTCTTATTTAAGTATAAATTCAAAATTTACAATTTTTTAACAATTTGGATATGTTTTTTTCTATGATAAAGTAAAATTTATTTATTTGAAAATGTTTTAAGAACAATAGGTCAAATTTTGCCAACTGCCTTTCTGGTATTTAATTTAAGAAAATATCTTTTAACAACTTGTTGCTTAAAGTGAATTATTTACTACTAACCGGCATTGTAGGTACAACAAGTTTTGCTTTTATTTTGATTATTTTGAAAAAGTATTAAAGATTTTAAACTAACTTGCAATAAATGTTGTGTTGTGTATGGAAAGCTGAAAAATTTGATTAGTTTTTGACAATTTTATCTTTTTCAGATTCTATTAGATTGTCACAATGTTTACAAACTTTTTTATAAACCAGATTAGTTTGATCGAAACATTTACTGATGAATTTGTTAAATGTTTTTATTTCTTATTAACTGTTTTGTTTAAATTGAGTACAAGTACTTTTGTTTTAGTTTAATATTGGAAAAAAAAAACATTTTTTTTAATGATTTTCTGAATGGCTTTTGTGAGATTTCTTGCAATAATACGTGAGTTTTTGAAATATAAGCAATAGTTTACTTTATGATAATGATAAATAAGGTGGAAGTAATAGGAAAAAATGTTTTAACAACAAAAGTAATAAGAGTGCCATTAAAATTTTCTAAAGCAGTCTCAACAGTAGTTGTTGCAATCTTTAAAATAATTAAAACACTTTATCACTAAAAAAATAGGTTGCAAAAAAAGTTAAATAAGGTTATGAGACGCAGTATAAATCATAGTTTGTTTGCCGGATTGTGCTGTAGAATATAAGTGAGTTAACCATTCATAAAAAAAAACCTCGTAACAAAATAATTTCAGGTATTCTATGATTGCCTTGAAGAAGCTTGTCAAAACTTTTATCAAAAGGTCATCAAAAAAGTTTGGAGTTGTTTTTTTTGAAAAGCGACATATCTCTATTACAAAAATCATTTTTGTAGATCACAAATGTGAAATTAATTTTAGATTAGGTCTTGTTCTGCCAATTTAATTGTATCATAAGCTATGTATGATCTTGTAGGACTGAACTTTGTACTCATAGATAGACTTATAATTATATATGTTGTTTTAGATTTAGTCCAAACGTTCTTGAAACTCTATGTATTAGACAGACAAAGCCTTGTTTCGCCAACTTTATTTAACTCATAACCACCTGTATTGTTTGTTCCAACTCTTGATTTATGAAGCTAGATGCTAGCTGTAATACAAGCGACTCGAGGGTTACTCTTTACAACGTGTTTATATCTCTATGCGTTGTATATTTTATAGTGATGGTATTATAATAGGGAATTAAAGCTACACTGGTGTAAGTTGAGCTAATTTTATTCTTTTTCAAATACTCTAAAAGGCTTTATTAAAAAGTTCACATTAGTTTTATTACAAAAACAAATCATTTTAAAATGTTTAAATGGAAAATTATTACTAATGTAATATAACAATAAGATGCTTATTTAACTGTGTAAAACTTTTTACTTCTTTTTTTCACCTACGCCACTTTGGTTCTAACACCTTAATGTCTATATAAACAAAATTAGAACAAAATCGTACACTAAAATAAAATGTGCCTGTAATTAAAATTCTGTTAGTGTGTCACCGCACGATATGAAACATTTTTTTACTTACATGTTTTAATCTGTAATAATATTGCATTTAAAAAAGTTATATTATTGTAATTACATACTTTGTTTGAGTGTTTAATTTATAAAAAATACACTTTATATAAATAAATAAAATTTATGTTTGTGATTTATTTCAAAATTACATGTACTATCAGCAATTACTAAATAGCAACAACTGCCGGTTAAAATATTAGTTTGTATTTTTGTTAAACTTTAAAATTTTATTTATAAAAAATCTTGACAGGATGTTTCATTTAGGCAAAATATAATGAATACATATAGAGTATTATCAGTTTGGCAATTAAAGGATATTTTTTGGCAACCCGGTGAAATGTTATTGCAACAAAGTTATAAATACAAAAAAAAATTAACACTAAACAAATATATTGTGGGATCGGCATTGATAATCACAAAAAATCAAAACAATATGAAAATAATATATTTTGGTTCTGTGATATTTGGCAAAGATATAAATTTCTATTTAAAATTATGAACCAGAATAAAGTTCCCATTTTTTTGTAACATAACTGCCTACTTTTAGCATGCGGCCTAGTTATACCGATTGTCCGTATAATTCGCAAATTGCAAGATGCTTTATTTGGTTGGCGTTTGTTATAAACCAAAATGGCTGGCCATGGCCACAGCGGGAAGACATTTTAAAACGAAAGGCGATTCATTTCATTTGATTGTAATTAATTCAATTAAAGTATGTGTGCGTTGATATGACAGACGGAGCTTTGAAAATTTGCAAGTTATCGATGATTTCGTGGCGTGATTTCGCCATGCGTTGGCGTACGACTTGGATATGACGTCAGCATGAACTCCTGGCGCTCTATTTTAGGAGAGACATGCCAGATATACCGAGGCTGGCATTGAAGATCTTTGTAATGTTTTGTATGACGTTGATATATGTCATTATCATTGAAAAAAATCATTAATCTGCTTATTAATATTCTCACACCGTTCAGATTCTTAAATGTTTATGATTGCCATAATTGTATTTAAAATTAATAGATATCAAAAAACATATTTATCTTGGCTTCAATTTAACTTGATTTAATTGATGAATCTAAATGTTGACTGTTACTGACAGTACATCAATATTGCATATAGGATATAGGTCACTTACAAAATCAATATCAAATGTTAAGACGCATTGTGCAATTTCAATTACTCCATGAATGTCAGGAATGCATTAAATAATTAATTAAAAAATCGTATTTTTATTGCAAGAAAATTACTTATTAATTTTATTATTAACAAGTCTGTGTTTATTACTTTTTTAGGGTGTATAATATTTTCCATTAAGTATAATTATATTTTAAATCTTACGATTCTTTGTGTAGTAGATTCATTGACTTTTTATTATATTTAATGGGCCTTAACTTACTTGGCATTCAATCAAAAAATTGGACATTTTAATGTGCTGTTTATAATAACTAAACAACTTTACTAGTAAATGAATTAATAATTTATTCAAAATCAGTCAATCGAATCACAGCGGCCAAGGGTCAAGCATAGACAATTGTTTCGGTATCAAAAATTATTTTTTACATAATTGATTTATAAATAAAAAATACTTTATTTTTTTTGCTGCGTTGTAATTAATAAAAGTACTATTTAAATTTATTATAAAACATTATAATATGTTATAATAATAATTTATTTTGCTACAAACTTAATAGTTAAGGATATCATTTTTATAAAAACAGCAAAATCAAAACAGAAACTGATGTGTTAAGTTGAATGCTCTATTTAATAAAATTGCTTTGATTTTTCTATTAAAATTACTTAAGCTTTATCTTGTCTTTATCAGGTTAGGTTAGGTAATGCATTAAAAATTATTGTAGCAAAATAATTTGTGTAATTTCTCGATTTTGATGTCTTATTAATAATATAACAAGTAATTTATTGTTAGACAATCATACATACATACATTTAATTATTTTAATTAAAACTAAAAACTCATTTTTTGCAATAATATAAAATTTATAAGTATACTAATTATATATGAAAAAAATAAGTTTTACCCTTCTTGTCATCATCCTGAGATTTGCGGATGTTCATTTCCCTCTCAGGCTATCGATATTAGTGTTGGTGTTGTTATTTCTTTGTTGGTTTATTTATATTTTGTAATGCAGTAGCATGTATTTTATTTTTAATTTAAACTGTACTTAATTAACGGTTTTTGTAAATGTTGGCATTGTATTGCTTTATGGTTTCTGTTGTTTGTAAGTACTTTGCTCACGTTTTCTAGACTTATAGTTTAAACGTTTTAGTACACATAGGGCAGGGAACTGCCAGAACATTTAAATAACTAAATTACGCTTTGCATAAAGAATTTGCATAGCATGTCATTGTAGTAGAAATGCTTTATCTATATATATATATATATATATATAGACAGCATGCATGCTTCCACATTAAAATACTTTTTTAGTTAGAAGAAACAGAGTTTTTTGTAGCATTTTTTATATTGTATTTGACAATATAAACAAATTTAATAATTTTTTTGCATGCTCGGCTTTTGTTAAATTGAAGTCAATGTGCAAAAAGTCTATACAAATAGGTTCTGTAAGCGCAGGCATATCTTTTCGAGTAAAAGTTAGATAGACTATCTTAGAACTGTTCAAAACAAGTTTGTTATGTTTGAACTGACACTTTTTTTTTAATGTTACGTCATTAGATTTTTTACTTCTTACTATACATGGTTATCTGTTATATGGCAGCAATATTGTAAAGTAAAATAAAATTTATTTATATTTTATGTTATATAGTAAATAATTTTATTTGCATAATAAAATTAACTAAATATAAATTGCAATAATAAAACTCGTTAACAGTAGTTTTTGTTAGCATTGTTTATAATCGTTAATGTACTGTAATTACGTACATGTAGTGTCTGAGAATGTATTAAGACTATTCACACATAGAGCAAGTGGGTCTTACGAATGTAACGTACATTGACAATTAGGTCATTGGAAGTGTGTAAAACAAAATACATTGGCATTCGAGTTATCAATGTACTTGATTGTTGTAGCATTCTAGGTATGCTGCTAGAGTTGAAGTTGTACTAGGTTGTAAATCATTGTTCATACACTGACATTAGAGGGTTTGGGGTTGTGTGTTAACACCGTATCTGGCATTGAGGTCTTATACGTAACAATTAGTGAGCATAAATTGGGAGAAGAGGAAATATTGCAGGTCAAAATTAGTGAGCATAAATTGGGAGAAGAGGAAATATTGCAGGTCAAAATTAGTAATTATTGCCAAGCTAATTTGTATTGTAGAGAAAAATATATTTATAGAGTTGTGGTAATTTATGTTAAAAAACAAATAAATTGTGAAGTAATAGGTGTTGTTTACTGAGTTGAATTTAATAGTCATTTGCATATATAGCAATACTTTCTAGCAAATTTTTTATGCCATGAATAATTATAGGTTGAATAATTCCAAGTCGGAAATGTTTTTTTTTTGTATGATAAGGCAAATATTTTAGTCACAATGGAAGTTAATTCGCAAATGTTTTAAAAATAATAGGTGGAATTTCATTTATTTCCAAAGCTCTTCAGGTTTTTAATTTAAAAAGATATCTCTTAAAAACCCGTTTCTTAAAATGAATTACTCATTATTTTTTTACTAGTCGGCATTGCAGGTAGAACTGTAGGAGGATTTAGAATTAGATGCAAATTGGTTTGCAAAAACTAAATTGTTTTGATCATTTCATAAAAAAAGTATTGAACAGTTTAAATTAATTTGCAATAAATTGTTTTATAGAAAGAAAAAAATATTTATGGAATGTTGTTTCTGTCAGTCTTTTTTAAATTGTATTAGATTGTCACAATGTTTAAGAGCTTTCTTATAACCCTGTTTAGTCTATTTGAAACAATTATTTTTTGCATCTTATTAATCGCCGGTTCTGCCTGAAGCGAGTACAAGTACTTTTGTTTTAGTTTAACTACAGAGAATGGAACAAATTTTTTGATTACGTTCTGAATAGTTTTTTCTGAAATTTTCTGCTGCAATATGTGAATCATCGAAATATAAACAATGAGCATTAAAATCAAAATGATTAAGAAATTGGTTTATTTTTACTATGTTTATTTTAGAATAATGATAGATGAGGCACTGTTTAGGTTTAGTAGTAATACGAAAAGAAGTCTAAAGAACAGAAGTAAGAAGTAAATGGTCAAAATTTTCTAAAACAGCTTCAATAATGGCTGTTGTAATCTCGGGGAAAGTTGAAAGATACAGATCTAATAATCTTGGTTCACTAATCTCAAGGAAAATACGTTGCAGAATAAGTTGAGTAAGTATGAGAAAAAGCAAAAACATAACTTGTTGACTGGCTAGTGCTGTAGAAGATGAATGACTATTCAGTATTATGTATATTAAAATCTTGTAACAAAATTTAAAAAAAAACTATTAAAAAAATGAAGTTGTTTTAATTGGAGAACGGTATATTTATATTACATAAATAGTCTTACCAAAAAAAATTGTTTTTAAGAAATATAAGAATATGCTTGTTATTTGTGGTGATAATTGGAATCTACTAGATTAAAACAATCTGAATGTTTATTGTTTATCTTATTGTCAGTCAAAAATTTAATTTTTTTTAGACTACAAATGTTAGAAAATTTAACTTTTAAGCCACAAACTAAACTTTGGTTTAATAAATTGGATAGTGGAAGTGTCAAGGCTTTGATCCGCCAGTTTAATTGTACTATTCATGTCTAAAAAAAAAAACAGAAAGGCTTTGTCTTGTTGACCTCAGCTGCCAGAGGCTAACGACAAAAGTGCAATACTGTTCGATGTTGGCACAATTTAGCCAATATACTATAAATGCAACCATTTCTTAGTTCTATCGTGTCGAGCAAGCTTGCACTATTCCAAACAAGCCTGTATCACTAATATCTGTGTCTATATTGCCTTGTAAGCTAGTATACCATTGCCCGTGTCACTACCACTAAGAGGCAATTTGCCGAAACACATTCCATTGTTCTTTGTATATCATATGGTTTTTGTTTATTTGTTTGATTAGTCTAATATGAGTTACTTTTTCTAATACTAATTTTATTTTTATTGATTGTTTTATGTAACCCAAATATATACCTGTACTAATGACTTTATTTATTATGAGTATTAAAATTGATATAATAGTTGTTAGTAATTTTGTCAAGCAGTGTGTTTTTTTTTAGTTTTATTATTATTTTGTAGGTTTTTTCATGCAATTGTTTCTTTGGTCGTTTCTATAATTGGTTTTCGGCTAACGTTTTTTTAATATTTATGAAGTATTCATTTATTTTATTTGTTTTTTTTAATTGATTAATTAGTTGTTGTTCTATTTTGTTCTTCAACGTTGTTTTGTTTTAATAGTTAACTTTTTTTGCAACGTTGACGTTTGAATTGCTTATTTCTATATGTGGTTTCTTTCTGTTGATCATATTGTTTTTAATTTAGTTTTAAGACTTTTGAAGTTTATTCTTCTTATTTTTTTTATATTTTTATATTATATACAGGTGGGCGAGAATGACCAAGGATTAAGATGTAGGCATCCAAATATACACTTATACTAAATATTAAAAAAAATAAACATATTCCTAGACTGTCCTTGACTATCACCATAGGCGTAACACAAATTTTGTTCTTGTAGTAATTAATGTAATTATTAACAATTAAAATATATACAAAGTACATAATAAACAATGATGAATTGCTTTAAAACTTTATTAAAAAAAAAACAACAATTTCAATGGTTAAAAATAATATTTGAATAATTAAATACACTTAAATAAAACATTACTATTTTTTAATTGGCAACTTAACCATTATTAAAAATAACAAATGAATATTTTAATAATTATAATCATTATTGAAAAATAATAATAATAATAATAATAAACTAGAATAATTACTAAAATACTAGACAAAACATTATCTTTAGAAACCGAGTTTGAAGAACTACACGAACATATATATTGCGCTGCAAAAACAAAATATCAGACCTCACAAATCCAATAATAAACAACAATGTTAAACCTGCAAATTTTATACATAAACCCCCATGGCAAAAAATAATAGAAAATAATATAGAGGAAACAAGAGGGCAGTTAACAAGATATATACAAGGAAATACCACCAATAAACTCACAAACAAACTGATTCACGTCATTCACGTGTTCAAAAAATCAAAATCTAATCACCCAATAAAAACCGAATGACATAGAGAAGATATGAAGCTCGTTTCAGAGTTATTAAAACAAAAACTAATAGTATATTCTCACCGCCTAAGGAAATATAAATTATCTTTGGAAAGGAAAATTCAAAATACTAATTTAAAAAAAAACGAAAAACTTTTCTACCGCAAACTAAATGCAGACAATATTAAAAACTATCCAATGCCCCACAAAGAACAAATTAAAACATTTTGGGAAAATATTTGGAGTAACACAGGTAAACACAAAGAAGAAGCTCATTGGATTCAAGAAGAAACTAAAAACCATATGCATATCGACCAAATGGAATTATTTGAAATAACAGAACTAGATGTTAAAAACGCATTAACTAAAAATCCTAACTGGAGTGCACCAGAAAAAGACAAAATACAAAACTATTGGCTTAAAACTTTAACATCTACACACAAATATCTTGCAAGACTTTATAACAACATAATAAAATACCCTAAAAAATTTCCAGATTTTATGATGCAAGGAGTCACATATTTAAAACCTAAAGATCAAAATAATACCTAATACGCTGGAAAATATAGACCCATCACATGCTTACCTACTTTGTATAAATTACTATCATCTATAATAACAACTAAAATATCTAATCATCTAGAAGAAAACAACATAATGACAGAAGAACAGAAAGGATGCAAAAAAGGATCACGCGGTTGCAAAGAACAACTTATAATAGATACGGTCATTACTAACCAAGCTAGAACTAAAAACAGACACTTAGCGCTACATTATTCTGCCTAGCTATAAATCCTATATCAAATGCGCTAAATAGGACAAAATATGGATATAAACTAAAAGGTACAATAACAAATCATACTATAAACCATCCACTTTACATGGACGACCTCAAACTATACGGAGCCAACAAACATCAACTCACACAGAATTAATCAACCTTGATAATATCCAAACAATAAAAAATATGAATGAAACGGAAATTTACAAATATTTAGGAATTATGCAAAACACAGTTACTAACAACAAAGAAATGAAAGAAATGATAAAACTCAAATTTAAAACTAGACTACAATCTATAACTAAAACCAATTTAAACTCAAAAAATTTAACGAAGGCAATAAATACATACGCAATTCCCGTGCTAACATATTCGTTTGGTATTATTAAATGGAACAATACAGAACTCGAAGATTTAAACAGACAAATTAGAACAAAACTAACTAAAAACAGGGCACATCATCTTAAAGCATGTTTACAATGAATTACTCTTCCAAGATCTAGAGGAAGAAGAGGTATAATTGATGTAACACACTTACACTACAAACAAATTAATAATCTTACGACATATTTTAAAAACCAGACAAACATCACTCTTTATATGACCATATCAGAAGCGGACACTCAACTAACACCTTTGAATCTAAACAGCAACATTCAAATTAATGAAACTAATACTATACAATACAAAGAATTGGAATGGTCACAAAAAGAAATTCATGGCAGACATTTCTACCAACTACATAAAGAAGGCATAGATGTAGAATTATCAAACATGTGGCTTACCAAAGGTAATTTATTCCCAGAAACAGAAGGTTATATTCTTGCAATCCAAGATCAAGTAATAAGAACTAGGAATTATGAAAAATATATACTGAAAGCCAACATAACAACAGATAAATGTAGAAAATGTTATAAAACTGCAGAAACTATAACACATATTATCACTAAATATACAGAAAGACATAACAATGTAGCGGAAATTATACATAAAAAAATGATAAGTAATACAAATTTAGAAGAAGAAAATGACAAGGTATTATACTATAAATACATTCCAAAGCCCATTAAAGAAAACAGCAATCATAAGATACTATGGGACATTTCTATACAGACTGACAAACAAATAATACATAACAGACCAGATATTATTTGGACCAACAAACTCACAAAAACAACATATCTAATAGACATAGCAGTTCCAGCAAGTGAAAATATCATAAAGAAAACCGATGAAAAAATACAAAAATACACAGAATTAGCATATGAAATAAAACGAATATGGAAATTAACAAACATTACAATATTACCAATTATAATTTTTGCAACAGGATTAATACCTAAAGAAACGGTAAAAAAATTAAAACTAATAGGAGCTGAAGATACACTAGCAGATCTGCAAAAATCCGTTTTGCTAGACACAGCACATATAACACGTGCTTTCTTAAACTAAATTCATTTTTTTATAAATAACATAGTTATATATACCCTTGGGAAACCCGCGTATATATCAATAAAACACGACAACAAATTAGTTAAAAAAAAAAATAATAATAATAAAAATAATAATAATAATAATAATAATAATAATTTTTTTTTTTTTAATAATAATAATAATAATAATAATAATAATAATAATAATAATAATAATAAAATAAAATGAAGTGGATTGAAGAGAATAACACCTTTAAAATCTGCCCATCTAAGCTTTTTAAACAAAAAATAATAACGTGCAATAATCCTGACATTGATCAAATTGAAAACTATTGGAAAGAAATATACGAAAAACCGCAGCCATTTAATAAAGAAACAAAGGCCCTTGCAACATTTAGAAACACTTGTAATCTAAACTTACAAACAAACACAATGGAAGATATCAACTTAAATGAATTAAAAAAAACACTACAAAAATCAAAAAATTTCTGCGCACCAGGTCCAGATCTACTAAATAATTATTGGTGAAAAATTATGACAACAACGCACCAGCCCCTCGTAGAAATATTTAACAAGTTTATTAAACATCCAAAAAGTATTCCTGAATGGTTTCCAGAAGGTCGCACTATTTTAATATTCAAAAAAGGAGACCCAAAACAACCCGCAAATTATCGCCCTATTACTTGCCTAAACCATATCTACAAAATATTTACAAGTATTATAAACACAAAAATTTTGGTACATATTGAGCCCGTGTGGCAAGAAATTTACGAACAGAGAGGATCAAAGCAAGGAATAGATGGATGCAGAGAAAATATCCTCATTGATAGATGCATATATCAAGACGCCAGATATTACAAACGTAATCTATCAATGGCATGGGTGGACTACCAAAAGGCCTTTGATACAACACCGCACGACCTTATAATTTATATTTTTAACATAATGAAACTGGATAAAATACTTGTTAACTGTATCAAACACTTGATGAAGTTATGGAAAACTAAAGTTACAATAGAAAACGGCAAACATACAAAGTCAACTAATCCCATTACATACAAACGAGGAATTTACCAAGGCGACTCTCTTAGCACTCTTATTTTTTGCTTGTCAATAACTCCTCTTTCTACACTCCTCAAACAACACAATGGCTATTGCGCAGGTAAACCAGGCTGCCGTAATAATAAAATCTCACATCTATTCTATGTCGACGACCTAAAACTATTTGCACCTAACAAACAAAACCTTAACCATGCTTTACGCGATGTGCACGAGTATACTCGCGATATTGGTATGAACTTTGGCATAGAAAATTGTGCAATATACCGTGCAATATACCATATTATTCGTGGAAAAGACCCCGACGAAAGAGATGATGTAGAATTGGTTGACGGCAGAATCATAAGACATCTTTAACAGGACGAAACTTACACATACCTCGGAATTAAACAAAGCAGTTTTCAAGATACTACAACTGTAAAAAACGAGATAAGTAGCAAATATAAAAATATGCTAAAACACATTTGGCGGTCCGAATTATGCGGAAAAAGTAAAATATCAGCAACGAATATGATTGCAGTACCAATCATAACACATACATTTGGGTGCATCAAATGGACTGCAGATAAACTACGAAAACAGGATATTGCAACAAGAAAAATTATGCATATGAACAATAGTTTACATCCCAATGCTTCCGTTGAAAGAATATACATTACTAGAAAAAAAGGGGGTAGAGGACTCGTCAACATTGAAAATATGTATAACAGAATTAATCTGTGTACATACTTAAATGTCCTTCGAAAATCCGATCCTCTTATAAAACTAGTTCAAGATCATGAAATAAATCAACAAGGAAGCTTTCTACGTCAAGCGGCACTAAAAACAATATTAAAACTTCAATTAGAGAACTTAGACGACCTTAGAATATTACCGGTATCAGAAGTTAAAAACTTATGCAAAAATGCCGAACAAAATACTTTACTAACTAAACATTTAGATAAAAATATGCACAGTATCTTTTTTAAAAACATCCGAGATCTCAAGTTATCGAGCCAACTTACTTTTTCTTTTTTGCATTCTAGCAACCTTTATCACATCGTGCCAAGATGGCGTGCATAACACTCTACTTTATTCAAAGCAAGTACTAAAAATGCAAAATATTATAAGCACATTATGTAGAACATGCCACAAACACCAGGAATCATTAATCCACCTTTTATCAGCGTGTCCTCACTACGCAAAAACAGAGTACATAAGCCGGCATAACAACGCGCTTAAAGTGATATACTTTCATCTCAGGCATTACTTTAAAATAGATGAAAAAATAATTGCATATTACCTTCAAGACGACATAGAGACCGTTGTATCTAATAGCAATTGTAAACTGTTTTGGAACTTTAGTTTTTCTACAACACGACAAATATCAGCTAATAAACCGGATATTGTATTACAGGATTTAAATCAAAAAATTATGTATATAATAGAGTTTTCTTCTCCCGCAGAAAACAATATATTAAAATAATTCACAGAAAAAGAGCAAAAATACCGCCCGCTTATCTCCGAGTTAAATATTACTTACCCAGAGTATGCAATTAAAACCGTTACACTCATAATAGGCTGTTTAGGCGGCATATCAACAAATTTTACAGAAAATATTCAAAAATTACCTGGTTGCTTTAAGAATCATAAATCTCTTGCTACAGAGATGCAAAAATGCATCTTACTTGGTTCTGCCAGACTACTAAGGGTGCACTCGGCCCACTCCAGGGCTAATTAGTTACCATGCGGTTGCATGGACTTGTTAGTCACTTGCCTCGGGGCAACTTAAGGCGCGAATGGACACCGCACTTAAGAGGCAAAAGCCCCTGTAAAAAAAAAAAAAAAAAATTAATAATAATAATAATAATAATAATAATAATAATAATAATAATAATAATAATAATAATAATAATAATAATAATAATAATAATAATAATAATAATAATAATAATAATAATAATAATAATAATAATAATAATAATAATAATAATAATAATAATAATAATAATAATAATAATAATAATAATAATAATAATAATAATAATAATAATAATAATAATAATAATAATAATAATAATAATAATAATAATAATAATAATAATAATAATAATAATAATAATAATAATAATAATAATAATAATAATAATAATAATAATAATAATAATAATAATAATAATAATAATAATAATAATAATAATAATAATAATAATAATAATAATAATAATAATAATAATAATAATAATAATAATAATAATAATAATAATAATAATAATAATAATAATAATAATAATAATAATAATAATAATAATAATAATAATAATAATAATAATAATAATAATAATAATAATAATAATAATAATAATAATAATAATAATAATAATAATAATAATAATAATAATAATAATAATAATAATAATAATAATAATAATAATAATAATAATATTAAAAAAATAAACATTCAATTGCAGCGTGCAGTTATATTAGATACCTACAGCACCGTTAGAAATTTTTTAAAATAATAAAAAGTATAATATATTTATTTACTTTAACCGAAAGGTTCGTAAATTAATTTATTTTCCGTATTATGTATTACGAGTTTTGAAAAATAAAAATAATAATAATAATAATAATTCATTGTCATTTCCATTTTTACTCTTAACCTTCTTCTTCTTTCATTCCCAACCTGGCGGTAGGTAAAACGCAACTTATTTGTAATTATGACAAAACTAAATTCACGCTCCCAGTCCTTGCCGTCAGTTGAATCTGACAGGGGCTTCATAATCGGCACGGGTTTGGCAACTACCGGAGTGGGAGAACAATGCTCCGGTAGCGCAGTAGTCAATTGTTCGGAAGTTGGTGCAACTGATCGGGTTGTGCCAATGGATAATGCTACCCGGTCGCTTTCCGATGACAAATCGGACCCCTCAGCTTCTTCTTCGACAAAAGGGAAGAAGTCTGGCAAAGCTATTTTGTCAAAAAGTGCCGGTGATGAGAAGGCGGGACCTGTCCCTCGGTTCATCCTGGTCACTAAAGAAGAAGGCAACTTCGACAAAGTTAGCCCCTTCTTGATTAGTAGAGTCCTGTATGGACTGATCGGCGACACCAAATCCATCAAGAAGGTCAGAGATGGCCTTCTTGTAGAAACGGTTTCTGCCGCTCAGTCAACCAAACTTTTAAAATGTACTCGTATGGCAGATATGAACGTCAAAGTCTCTGCACATAAAACTTTAAATACATGCAAAGGCATTGTTTATTGCAGAGACATTTAAATTGCACGGTAGAAGAAATTGCAAAAAATATGAGTGGTCAAGGGGTAATCGACGTGCGTCGCATTTCTAGTATGCGAGACGGTAAACGCGAAGAAACCCCTAACCATATATTGACGTTTAACAGACCACAACTGCCCACCACCGTTAAAGGGGCTTTTTATAGTCTCTTAGTCAGGGCATATATTCCGGCACCAATGCGTTGCTTCAAATGTCAGAGGTTTGGACACACAGCTGCCCGATGTCCTAAGGAGCAGATTTGCGCGTGTGGAAAACCTCTGCATGACGATAGCGAATGTGAACAGCCAATTACGTGTGTCAATTGCGGAGGAGAACACTCTGCAAGATCACGTAATTGTCCTAAATACAAAGAGGAATTTGCTATCAAAGAGATAATGACTAAGAACAAATTATCATATTTTAAAGCACGCAAATTGGTATTAGTCCAAACACCAATTGCCGGAATATCATACGTCAAAGCGGCGACTACATCTAAAAGCTCTGTAGACGTAAACGACCTTATAAGTAAACTGTTGCCTCCCCTTATTGCTGCATTAAACGGGCACAATCAACCTCTTGCAGCAAAAAGACCGCTTATACCGGTCATTAAACCAAATATGCCCCCACCCAAACCTCCGGGGCAACAACGGTTAAGGAAAACTTCGGTTTCTTTAACCAAAAACGTGGGGGATGTACCCCCCACACATTCTCAGGTTGGTTTTGAAACTGACCTGACCAAACTTGTTTTGGCAGAAACGCCAAAACAAATAGATATGGATCTGTTTGATCCGGGTAAACGGAAGCGGGATGACCCCTCTTCCAGCAACGGTGACGACGGATCCAGTACGGCATCAGAAGTTTCTGTTGTCGACACTGGCAGTACCAGAGGCAGAAGAAGAAGGAAACCTGGCTTGAAAAAGGGCAGATCACGCTCCCAACAGCTGTAGGTCTTCTATTATGTTTTTTAATTATGTGTTGTTATGTATCGGCACTGCAGTCCTTTACAACTGCGGTGTCATTTGTGTACTTGTATTGTCTTTTCCATTTTACGGTTCTGGCATTAAAGATTTTTTTGTCTTTGATGTCATCTGTGATATTAGTTTTAAGTTTTATTTGTTTTATGGTTCTGGCATCGGAGTCTTTTACAACTCCAATGTCATCTGTGATATTTGCTTTAAGAATGTATTTTTTGCCTTGTCTATGTCCAAACATCAAAGTCCTTTTACAACTTTGGTGTTTTATTTGTTTTGTGTTAACTTATTTTAATAGCTGTCTGTCTATTACGTGTTATTTATTTCTTAATTTATTTTATTTATTTAATAGTCATCTAAAATTATGGAGACGATAGTACAGTGGAACTGCAACGGTTGCAAACGCAGCTATTGTGAGCTGAAAATGATCCTGGTAAAGCACATGCCCTTTTGCGTGTGCTTACAGGAAACGCACTTCAAGCCCCAAGAAAATTTCAATCTTCGGGGCTTTACGTGCACAAGAAGTGACGTTCTGCCGGGTGCCCGAGCCAAAGGTGGAGTTGCTATTTTTCTGAGGGAAAATTTGCCGTTTACGGAAATAACCCTCAGAACTAGACTCCAGGCAATCGCAATCCGGCTTACCATCCCGATAAAAGCCACAATATGCAACCTGTATCTTCCGGAGTTCGACTGGACGATATACAAGAACTTACTTCGCAGCTTCCACAGCCCTACCTCCTGGTGGGCGATTTTAACGCCCACAATCCGCTGTGGGGTTCCCTGAGGAAAAACACGCGAGGTCGTTTGATTGAGGATTTTCTCGATCAAAGCGACGCTGCCCTCCTCAACACGGGTTTCGCCACACACTTTGGAGGTAGGGGTACAAACTTTTCGGCAATTGATTTGTCTCTATCGTCCCCACGTTTAGCCACACGTCTATCGTGGAATGTATTAGAAGACCTTCACGGTAGCGATCACTTTCCCATTGTTATTAAAACCATCGTCAAACGGGTCAGACAATTTGTCCCCCGTAGCAGGTGTCTCGACCGCGCAGACTGGCAAGGTTTCCAAGCCAGTCTGGTCCCACCAGAGTCAATAGGTGAGGATGTCGAGACCGCCGTGAAGGTTTTCACTAATTGTATTGTCCGAGCAGCAGATGTGTTTGTCCCAAAGTCCAGCGGTCAGCTGGCCGGTCCGTTGGTTCCTTGGTGGAACGACGATATACGAGTAGCTGTGGAAGAGAAAAAGAAAGCTTTCAATTGTTTCAAAAGATCTTCGACGCAGGAAAACATGATCGCTTTTAAGAAGAAGCGAGCCGTTGCGCGCCGCAAAATTCTTGAAAGCAAGCAACGATCATGGGAGAGCTACGTATCGACGATCACGCCGACCACTTCGGTCGGCGAAGTGTGGAAAAAGGTGGGAGCCGTGTCGGGAAAGAAATTTCCCTCTGTGGCTCCCATCCTAATCCTCGACGGACGCAAAGTCACCGAAGCGGCCAACATTGCAAACGCATTGGCAACTCAATTTGCGTCTGCCAGTAGCTCTCAAAATTATAGTGAAGAATTCCTGCGTCAAAAAGAACAATTAGAAACTCAGCTAAATTTCTCTTCTCCGGATTCCCTGCCCTACAACTCTTTCTTTACCTCAAATGAGTTGGAAACGGCAATTAACGGTATGGGTACCTCCTCCGCACCGGGACCAGACGACGTGCCTTATCAGGTTATCCGGCAGCTTCCCTCCCGCATGACGGAGCGGTTGCTGGAAATCTACAACCTGATATGGAAAAAACGGCGTCTACCCGGATTGTTGGAGAGAGGCCATAATCCTGCCGTTGTTGAAGCCGGGCAAGGATCCAAACAACGTCAACAGCTACAGACCGATTTCGCTTACCTGCTGCCTCAGTAAAATTTTAGAAAAAATGGTCAACAACCGTCTGGTGTGGATGCTGGAAAGTAACGGTCTTTTAGCTAAATACCAGGCGGGTTTTAGACGAAATCACAGTACCGTTGATCATTTAATTTGTTTAGAAAATTCCATCCAAGACGCCTTCCTAGCAAGAAAACACCGGTGTTTTTCGACCTGGAGAAGGCGTATGACATGACTTGGCGTTATGGAATTTTGCAGAAGCTGCACGCATGGGGATTCAGGGGCCGTATGCCTCTTTTTCTTGAATCTTTCATGCGCGATCGCACATTTAAAGTAAGGGTGGGAACCACTAACTCGAAGACAGTATGTCTAGAGAACGGTGTTCCCCAAGGGTCAACAATTAGCGTTACCCTTTTTGCGATCGCGGTAAACGATATTGCAGCTTCTGTGGTTACACCTGTAAAACAATGCCTGTACGTCGACGATTTGGTGATCTACATGGCGGGAGATACCATCCAAAATTAAATAAAACAATGTTTAATAAGATGTAGTTTAACTCATTTTACAATAATTAAAAAGAAATAACTTTGTTGATTTAGCGAATCGAATCGAGATGACGTCAGTGATTCGATCGTGCTCAGCTTTGGTACTCCGTCGAGACAAAATATTCGATAGAAATCTTACTCGGGTATAATCGTAATCGCTTTTTAAAGTGAGTGCGCTATATAATGAAGATATTGTGTGTGACAAGGATAGTATAAAAAATGAATGTATGTTAATTACAGTGCTGCTGATTGGGCGCAATAATAGGCAACTTAATATACACTAAAGTATTGTTTGTTACATTGCACTAGCTTATGCCAATCTAAAGTGCTGCGTACATATTATAATATTTAGTTTACATAAGTTTTTAAACTTGCCATTAATTTTTATTTTAAATACAAATTAATGCAAGCTATTTTATGGAATTCGGAATTTCAATTAAACGTTACTTTTAGTCAAATTTCTCAAACAGAAAGTTATTTTTTTAGTATCAAAAAACGGAGATCTAGTAAATAAAATTGTGCTTTTATTTCAATATATTGTAAAAATTTTGAATGTTAACAATAATTTTAAATATGGTTAATAATAAAAAATATGTGATATTTGCAAAGTCCAGAAATTTCAATACTCATTTTCATAATGAAACTGATACTTTAAACAAGTTTTTCAGTTTACTTAAAAATATGATATAAATAAGTTTATTATAATTAACATTTGCACTGTTTTTACAATGAGATGCTTTTATATTCTTTATAATTATATTATATATATTTAGTTTCACAATTATTTAATATTTTATTCAATATGGATATAAAAAATAAAAATTTGTTGATGCTTTCTATTCACCCTCATGTTGCAATTTGAGGTTAGCGATTAATGACGATACATAAAAATCAGTCGCTTTGATTGGATTCGATTTGAAACAAAATGTTTAAAAATTGACGTATTCTATGACAGAAAGCAATAACGGAGTACCGGAATTCTATCGATAGAATCGACAAATTAAATGCAACGTTGCCAAGACAACATTTTTATTTGATCCACAACAAATGCCTTTATATTATAAAACCTTAATTGTATTTAATAATATAGTAATTATTTCTGAACCATAAATTTCATTAATGTGTTATTTTGTATTATTAACACCTAATTAAAAAATATATAATAGATTTTTTATCATAATAAATGTATACATTGTTGCAATATTTTAAACGATCCTTTTCTTGCTCATGCACTTATATATGTTCATCTCACTCTATATAAAAAGCAATACCGATTTTTTCCGAACTATTAGTTCTGTAGTAGTAGGCGGTGTAAAATCATTAAAGCGATCGATTAAATTCTCTGACGTCATTTCGATTCGATTGCGATGCGATTTGCACGGCGGAGTGTCACTACAGGGTCGACTACGGCTGCGCGGTATACTTATCCGCCAGAAAATCCCGGTTGAAAGCCCTAGACGCAGTCCACAACGCAGGCATTAGATACGCCACGGGAGCATTCCGGACGAGTCCCGCACCGAGTCTTTGCTGCAAGTCGGGTGTACTCCCTCTAGCTGCTCGTCGCAGTCGCTTTGTACTCACGTACGCCGCGGCGATGCGAGCAAAGAGGGGTCACAATAACCGACTCATATTTACCGCCAACGAAACGCAGCAACGTAAATACAGACTCAGGCCTACCGTCAGTAGGCCGGTGTGCGTCCGAGCGCAGGAGCTAGAGGAGAGTCTCAACGTTAATTATCCGATGGTATTCGAGGTCGGTTCTGGCGAGTTTCCACCCTGGCTGTTGCCGAGGGTTATAACTCGTCTTGATCTGACCTCCAAGAGCAAACGAAAAACTTGCCCCGACGTCTTGAGGAGCAAGTTTCTTGAAATCGTTGCCGAATACCCAGACTCTACGCGGTTGTATACGGACGGTTCGAAAACGGATCGGGGAGTGGGAAGTGCCTTCGTTTTAGACGGTACGGCCCATTCATGGTCTCTCTCTAAAGAGGCTTCCGTGTACACCGCAGAATTACATGCTTTGCATAAAGCCCTGCTAAACTGTGAGACGTCATCTCACAGTTCGTTCCTCCTTTGTTCCGACTCGCTGAGTGCCATCCTGAGTATACAGTCTATGTACTCGGTCGATCCGCTGGTCCAGCTCGTACAAACTTCGATATTCCGCCTGGCCGGGTTTGGACAGAGAGCTATCTTTGTCTGGACACCGGGTCATGTGGGTATCGAGGGCAACGAGCTGGCCGATAAAGCCGCCCGTCAGGCGGCTGACGCGGATCCTACGGACAACATTCCCGTAAGACCCGATGATCTCAAAGGTTACGTCATATCGAAGGTCATCGAGGATTGGCAAAAAGTATGGAACGGCTTCGAGAGCAAATTAAAGGAAATCAAGCTCTCCGTGACGGCATGGAAGTCGCCGGTAGATCTCAACAGGAGAGAGGAGGTCGCCCTATGTCGCTTGCGCATAGGTCATACCAACTTGACCTCTTCGTATTTCCTGACCGGCGACGAACAACCAGAATGCCAAACATGTCACGACCCTCTAACGGTGAAGCACATTTTGGAGGAATGCCGAGCCTACCTTCCCCACCGTAATCGGCTCGAGCTCCCTAACAACGTGGCGTCTATTTTATCAAATAGGGAAGAGTCCATGGGAAGGTGCGTCCAGTTCTTGAAAGACGCAGGACTCCTCAAACAGGTGTAACCAAGTTTTTGTGTTGTCTTATAATGATTTTGGTGTTAACTTATTTATTTATTTTTATTGATCAGTTTGTGTTGTTGAGTTGTTTAAAGCATCGTAGTCTTTTACAACTTCGGTGCAATCTGTGATATTAGGTTTAGTTAGTTTTTAGGGTCTGGCATCGAAGCATTTTACAGCTTCGATGTCATCTGTGATATTAAGTTAGGTTGTGATATTAGGTTAAGTTGTGATATTAGGTTTAGTTACTTTAGTTTTTAGGGTGTGGCATCGAAGCATTTTACAGCTTCGGTGTCATCTGTGATATTAGGTTAGGTTAAATAGTAAGTTTTGTGATATTAGTTTTTTAATTTAAGCAACTGTGATATTAGATTTAGTTTTTATTTATTTATTTATTTATTTAACCATTTTAATGTGTTGTTTTGTCTCCTCAGGTCTATAACCTGAGGTTATTATTATTAAAATAAATAGCTAATGACCTTAGTAGTCGACGCTAAAACACAAAAAAAAAAAATAATAATAATAATAATAATAATAATAATAATAATAATAATAATTCCGGGGGGAATCCTGTAACCCCTACGGAACGCGTCCCCAAGGTGGCGGATAGGGGCAAGCCCTCTAGATATAGAGGGTAGGAGCGCAAAGCTCCCGCGGACCAACAGGACACAAGATGGTCAACGGTTTCGAGCGGATGAACCACTTGTGAGATAAGTGTCTGACCTCTAGTTGAGGCGACTTATCGAAGGCGTCTGTATCCTATAGGGACGGCCTAAGAATAAGCTTTGGTAGGAGCAACGTAAAAATACCAACACCCAGTAAAATGGAGAACAATTTAAACAATTTAGATAATCTGAGCACGTCTGGAGCTGATGCTGGACGTGACAGCTTGCAAACCATCAGTGGTAGAGTGTTGAACAGGCGGGCACCTACCGGGCAACCCGAAGTACTTACAGCCGAAACTGATTGCAGAAACCAAGAGCATCAAACTGCACCCTCCGAAAGTGTTTTGCCAGCTAATCAGCCAGCAACCACCAAGGCAGGTACTCGTAGACAACGTATGACATGGTCTAAAGAAATGAACCTAACAGTTATGCGTTGTTACTTTAAAGCGACAAACATGGAAACCATTGCCACAGGTTATAGATCAACTATGCGGACACTATTTTTAAAATACTACCCTGAATATCGGGACTATATTACAGAACAGAGATTATGTGACCAAAAACGAGTAATAATAAAAAATAATAGACTAACGCAATTTGAAATAGAACATATAAAAATTACTCTTACAGAAGAACTAAATATTACTAACAACCCTATAACAGATATTGAAGTTCATAACCAAAAATCACCAATAAATGAAGAAATAAACACAAACATTGCTGATGAAAATGAACAAAACTCTAACATTCAACTATCTGATTCTAGTTACGGCAACGCAGATTCTGTACATCTTGAATTTGAAGCATCTCTTATAAAATGGACGGATGCTTACACAACGCAGAGGCCAAGTTTACCAAAACTAAGAATAAATAAACAATCATTGGCAATTGTTAAAAACGTTAACAAAACAATCGAACATCATGTTAATAACGCAACTAATATTGAAGCTTTGCATTCAATAATATACTGCGCTGCGTATACAGTATTAAAACTATGTAATCAAATACCGGTTAATGAACAAAACAACTATAAACAAAGCACTCCAAAATGGCAACAGCGACTAGAACACAAAATAAATCAACTTAGACAAGATATAGGTCGGCTAACACAAATATCACAAAACAATGTTACAAAAATGTTTATAAACATCTTAAACATTTAATCTCTAATAGTGACAATATAACACAAGCACAAATAGTAGATATACTTGACACACAAAAACAAAAGTTATGTGTATATGCAGAAAGACTAAGAAGTTACATAAAAAGCAACAAACGAAAAAAAACAAAACCTCTTATTCCAAAACAATGAAAAGGCATTTTACAGTAATTTAAACCAAACTAACAAAACTCTTCTTAAATCAGATATGCCAGATAAAGAAGAAATTACTAATTTTTGGAAAAGCATTTGGTCAAACAACATAGACTATAACAGAGAAGCAGATTGGATTAAAAACATAAAAGCCAAATATAATCATATCACTAACGACAATAATATAAATATAAATGAAGAAGAACTAAAAGAGATTATAAAGAAACTACATAACTGGAAAGCTCCGGGTTTAGACAAAATTCATAACTTTTGGTTTAAAGAGTTAACATCTACTCACAACGCATTAGCTCAACACATAACTCAACTACTTCATAATCCAAACAGTATGCCTGCTTTTCTAACTCAAGGTGTAACATACTTAATCCCAAAAAATGAACAAACAAAAAATCCAGCTAACTATCGCCCGATAACTTGTCTTCCAACTTTATACAAAATTATAACAGCTGTTATTACTCAAAATATTCAAAATCACATCTCTAAATTTAAAATTATGACCGAAGAACAAAAAGGATGTCGGAAAAAATGCCAAGGATGTAAAGAACAACTAACCATAGATAGTGTAATACTAAAACAAACACAAACACAACATCGAAACCTATTTGAAACCTTTATTGATTATAAAAAGGCTTTTGATAGTGTCCCACATAGTTGGCTCTTAGAAATCCTTGATATATATCATATAAACCCAATTGTGTCAAATTTTCTTAAGCAGATTATGCAAACATGGCAAACAAAACTTTGCTTAAAAACTTCAGACAGTTCATTTGAAAGTGATTTAGTTTTCATACGAAGAGGTATGTTTCAGGGTGATTCCTTAAGTGCTCTTTGGTTTTGTTTATGTCTTATATGGATGATATAAAGCTGTACGCAAGCAGTAAGACACAACTAACATCGCTAATACGGATAACTGAACAAGTGTCAAAAGATATTAATATGGAATTTGGTTTAAACAAATGCAAAGTCAACGCAATAGAAAAAGGTAAATGGACAAAAACAGAAGGTATAAAAACTCTAAATAATGAAACAATACAATCAATGGAACAGGAAGAAACATACAAGTATTTAGGTTTTGAGCAAACAACTAAACTAAATCACACGCAACTAAAAACAGCGCTAAGTAAAGCTTATTCATCTCGACTGAAGCAAATACTAAAAACATATTTAAATTCCAAAAACCTAAGCAAAGCCATTAACACATATGCTATACCTATACTTACCTATTCCTTTGGAATTATTAAATGGTCTGATACTGATCTAGACTCATTAAATAGAACAACAAGAACAATGCTAACCCAATATAAAATGCACCATCCAAATGCATGTATAGAACGCATTAATCTCCCAAGAACAGAAGGTGGAAGAGGAATATCTGACATTTATAGCGTACATAATAAACAAGTTGCAAATCTTAGAAGCTACTTTTACTCAAGAAAAGACAGTCACTTACATCAAGCCATAATAAAAGCAGACAACAATTATACCCCTTTATGTTTAAAAAACATAAATCTTAATATCAAAGAACCCATGTCTATTAAACAAGACAATATTAGTAAGTGGGCATCAAAACAACTGCATGGGAGATACTACAACCATTCTCATAAAGATGAAGTGGATAAAGACAAAACATTTAAATATTTGCAAATTGGACAACTATACCCCGAAACGGAAGGATTTATTCAAGCAATTCAAGACAAAGTAATAAATACTCGAAGCTACCAAAGGTACATATTAAAAGATCCAGCTAATAAAACCGATAAATGCAGAAAATGTAATACAGACCCAGAGACGATAGAACATATTACAAACGGATGCAGAATATTAGCACCGACACAGTACGTAGAACGACACAATGCTGCAGCTAAAATTGTACATCAAGAGTTAGCCTATAAATATAAACTAATAAGTAAAAAAGAACCTTACTATAAATATGTTCCGCAATCTGTTCTTGAAAATAATATCTGTAAGTTATACTGGGACAAGACAATATTTACAAACAAAACAATAAACCATAACCGACCAGACATCACTATTACTATTAAAACATCAAATAGTACATTTTTAGTAGACATTGCAATCCCAGCTGATCATAACATTGAAACAAAATACGCAGAGAAAATAGAAAAATACTACCTCTACTATTACTATTAAAACATCAAATAGTACATTTTTAGTAGACATTGCAATCCCAGCTGATCATAACATTGAAACAAAATACGCAGAGAAAATAGAAAAATACTTACCTCTAGCTTCAGAAATAAAAAAACTGTGGAAACAAAAACACATTAAAATTATTCCTATAATAATATCTTCAACAGGAATAATACCATCAAAATTAAGCAATTCTATAAAACAATTAGACATAGAACAATACAATATTATAAACATGCAAAAGGCGGTAATACTAAGTACATGTAACATAGTACGATCGTTTTTAAAACAACACATGTAATACATCTATGTATTAGACTTGGTAGTATGTACCCGTCTAATACAATGAAACCAGGTTAACCTGTGAAAAAAAAAATAATAATAATAATAATAATAATAATAATAATAATAATAATAATAGTAACTTTTGACGGGTATTACTATTTCACCACTTCAAGACTCGTACAAATACCTTGGAATACAACAAGCAGCTGAATTGACAATACAGAAATGAAAAATAAATTTACAAATACATACAAAGCTAGACTGCAAAAATCTTAAAAAGTCAGTTAAACTCCAAAAACAAAATCACAGCTATAAACACATGGGTAATTCCTACGCTGGCGTATACATTTGGAGTATTAAAATGGTCACCAACCGCTATTCAAAGTGTTGACCGATTCACTCGAACTCAGCTTACAAAATACAGATTGCACCACCCCAAGACTTCTGTTAATCGGCTCTATATATCAAGAAGCAAAGGTGGACGAGGTTTAGTCAATTTAGAAATTGCTTTGAATAAAGAACTGCTTAAACTTAAAAATTATTTTGAAACATCACAGAACCCGATCCATCGTAGTTTGCCGTCCATTGGGGCACATCCCGTGTTTGAAATAGTTAATAATTCGGATGCTGGCGTTTTAGAAAATTCCTGGAAGGAAAAGAAATTGCACGGTCGCTTCTATGCAAACTTAAAAAGTCAAGCCGTAAATAAAACCGAGTCTTGCATATACCTTAAGTCTGGTTATCTATTCCCGGAAACTGAAGGAGCAATAACAGCCATCCAAGATCAAGTTGTCCCAACAAGAGCATACCAAAAACATATAATAAAAGCAGATATACCATCAGATCTGTGTAGAATGTGTGGAACCACAACCGAATCAATCCAACACGTAACATCTGGATGCTCAAAATTTGCACCAACATTTACAGCGCCATAATAATGTAGCAAAAATTATACATCAAGCAGTCAGCAAAAGATGGAATGTTATTCAAGAGACAATGGCTTGGTACAAATACACACCAAAATGGAACGCTGAAAATGAAACCGTTAAAATCTATTGGGATACGCCAATTGTTACTGACAAAACAATTGCACATAACCGGCCCGATATTGTTTTATTTAACAAAAAAGAAAAATACGTAACTTTAATTGACATAGCTGTACCAGGAGATGAAAACATTGACAAAACGTACAAGGAAAAAATTAACAAATATCAAGACCTTGCATACCAAATCAAGAAAATTTGGCAAGTTAACAAAGTTGTAATTATCCCCCTAATAATAAGTGTCAACGGCTTAATACAGAACAACTTTTCTAAACATCTAAATGACATTGAAGTAAATACCTATTCGAACCTGCTAGAGTGTCAGAAAGCAGTAATTCTGGGCACGTGTCATATTGTCCGAAAAATTCCTAAACCAATGACTGCAGCCTTGGTTCAATTGAACCCGGCAAAAACCGGTTAAAGCCGTGAATAAATTAAAAAAAAAAAAAAAAATAATAATAATAATAATAATAATAATAATAATAATAATAATAATAACAATAACAATAACAATAACAATAACAATAACAATAACAATAACAATAACAATAACAATAACAATAACAATAACAATAACAATAACAATAACAATAACAATAACAATAACAATAACAATAACAATAACAATAACAATAACAATAACAATAACAATAACAATAACAATAACAATAACAATAACAATAACAATAACAATAACAATAACAATAACAATAACAATAACAATAACAATAACAATAACAATAACAATAACAATAACAATAACAATAACAATAACAATAACAATAACAATAACAATAACAATAACAATAACAATAACAATAACAATAACAATAACAATAACAATAACAATAACAATAACAATAACAATAACAATAACAATAACAATAACAATAACAATAACAATAACAATAACAATAACAATAACAATAACAATAACAATAACAATAACAATAACAATAACAATAACAATAACAATAACAATAACAATAACAATAACAATAACAATAACAATAACAATAACAATAACAATAACAATAACAATAACAATAACAATAACAATAACAATAACAATAACAATAACAATAACAATAACAATAACAATAACAATAACAATAACAATAACAATAACAATAACAATAACAATAACAATAACAATAACAATAACAATAATAATAATAATATTAAATAACAACAGATAATAGTACAGGATTATGAATTGAATTATTAAATTATATGTATAATATAATAGTTACGCAAGAACAAAAATTTTATTTGTGGCAACGTCAACAATTAAATTAAATACATAATACACAACGATGAATTATTTTAAGACTTTATTTAAAAAAAAAACAACAATTTCAATGATTATACATATAATATACAAATAATTAAATAAACTTAAATAAAATGTTTTAATTAACAAAATAACCATTATGAAAAGTAGCAAATGTTTATTTTTATTTGATTAATTATTAATAAAAATATTAATATTCAGTATTTAAAATAATAATAATATGTAATATGTGCACTACAATATACACAAAAAGAATGTTTTTATAGTACAAATTTGTTATAGCAGTAGAACAATCAATAAATATTGCACAAGTTGTACTCTCTTTAGTCGTACCCGAATCAATTTAATAAAGTTTTATGAAAAAATATAGGTCTATTTATTTTTTACCTTAAAATTGCAAAACAAATACCAATTGAGTGTTAAGTTGTTTTTTGTAACTAATAGGGATTGACAACAACCACCAACACGTGTTCTTTTGATTCTTAAGGGCTGAAATTTGGCATGGGTTACTTTTTTTTTGCATAAAAATCACTTTTTGAGGGTGCACTCAAAGAAATTCTATAATTTTTTTTTAAGAACCAATCTAATATATTTATATATTATATACATAAATGTATATAATATAATACTTTTTTGAAAAAAATTATGATAAAAAATAATTATTTCTCGGTCTTTCATAATTTTGCAAAAAAGGTTAAAAAAATATTGAATTAGTGTAATCGAATAAATACTCTTAAAAAAGCCGGAAAATTAGTACAATTACGGAAAATTCGAGGATAATCCAGTTTGTTTATTTTCAAAAGTACTGATTTGTTTTCAAGAGTATCATATTCAAATTTCAAGTCTCCAGGTGTAGCGGAATCAAAGATATCAAACATTTTCAATAAAATTGTATTTTTCTGATTTTTTGCGAAAAATTTCGGAAAACCAATAGCAGGATCGTGTTCTACAGAAAATTTTCTACTAGATACACCCTTTTGAGTATGATTTTTGACTATTTTTTGCTTATTATATATATATATATATATATACTTATATTTGTTAAACGGGATGATGAGTCTTTTTTGTAAATAATTTTTTAATAAATTAAAATTTATTTATAACGTTTCATATGTTATGTACATATATCGTCAGATAAATAAATATATAAATAAAATACAAAATAAAATAATATTATGTAAAATTGTCACATTTGAAGTTAAAAATAATAATAATAAAACAATTTTTTATAAAATAAATAAATAGATGAATTAAACTAACATGATAAAATAAAATAAAAAATAAAAAGAAGAATATCTATTGACATTAGATATTAAATATTAGTATTATAACAAATATAAGAATATTCAAGGAAGTCTGTTAACCAATTATATATAATATATATATATATATATATATATATATATATATGTATATATATATATATATACATATATACAGCACAAAAACTAAATAGAGACAAAATATTCCTAAAAAAATAAAATGGCCGCCATTTACAATATATTGCACATAAAGATCCAAAATTTTAGGAATCGTCATATTTGGTACCTCAAACATGTGTACAAAATTGAGCAAAATCGGAGATGTCGATGTAGGGAAGTTTACATTACATTGATTTATATATATATTTGGTAAATTACTTACCGTTAAAAAGTTAAATGGGAACTATAGAATGCCACTGTTTGAATTATTAAGATAGATTTATTATTTATTTTGGTTTTAACAAGATAATTTATTTTAAATTGTATCAATTAATTTTTTATTGTTTGAACATTAGATTTTGTATCAGCAATAGGACTTCTATTCAATTCTTCCTTCCATGGATGCAATATAGGTTTGATTATGTAAGTACAATCTGTAGTAGGATTTGATTTGTCGACTTTTTTCATCACTTCTGGTTGAATAAATTGCAAATTATCTGAGTTTTGACATATTATGTTAGACAGAGTCGTTTTTCGAATTTCTTTTAATTGGTCATGTGTAAATTGTCCAGGATTCTCATACCAAAGTCTGTCACCTTTTTTAATCTTGATAAACTGATCCAACAATATACAATTGATTGTTGGACCTAAGAAACTATTATTCATTGGCTTTTCACTTAATGAACCTGTGTAGAAATCTATGTCGTCGACATCACTAAAATTGCAAATTTATTAAATTATTGTTAAACATTATTAATGTTCATTTGATTTTTTAATTTTTTCAGATCGACAACAAGCAAGAACAAGAACCACAGTATGGATTAGATTTTTCTGCTTTTAAATCATGAACAAAACTGAAAAAAGTGTTTAGTTTGTTTGTCGATTTGGAAAAACATATGACGTGTGTTTGGATATTGTTATATGTTTATAGATGTATTTATAGAGAATTGCACAAACATGATTCTGAAAATGCAAGCGGTGTGCAGATAAATGGTCTTTGTAAAAAAAATGACTTAATTTTGCAGCAAATATAACAAATCTCTTTATAAAGTGTTAAAAATTAAAGCTATAACTTTTGATTAGAATATATTATGAAAAATATATAAATTTAAACAAAAAGCTATTTTGAAGCTTTTTATTGATTTTGAAGAAGCGTTTGATAAAGTTGATTGAGATATATTGAGTTTTATTAGAAATAGTTATGTGTAAAGGATGTACAAAAACGCCATTAGTAGGATAACTATTAATTGTACCCTTTGCATAATTATATTTATAACATACTAATTATTCAATATTTCTAGAAATTTATGTATTGAAGTTGTCCTAAATTAATAATTAAAATAGGTATATACAGGGTGAGTTGGGAGGAACTGATCAAACTCCAGGAGTGTATTATACACGTAAAAATAATGTAAAAAAACTTAAATATGGTTATCCAATTTTCATTTGTTTTCAAGTTATAGCGTAATAAAAAATGTTTATCTAGTATGCCACAAAAGGTTTCCAGGGCGTTGGATTGGTTGCGCTAGTCATATTAGTTGGTCTCCAATATCTCTAAACTTCTTAGCACTAAATTATTGTTTATGGGGTTGATTCAAAGATGAAGTGTACAATGTAAAAGTGGACACTCGAGATGCACTAATTCAGCTTATTAGAAATGTTGCAGCCGATCTTAAACAAAGACATAACTCAATCAGGGGAGCACCTGTTGCCCTTTGTAGACAAAGCAAAAAATGTTTAAAAATAAATTACGATATTTTTGAACATTTATTATAAGAAGGCTATGATTTCCAAATCGTTAATGTAGAAAATTTATTTATTTTAGTTACGCTCTAATTTAAAAACAAATAAAATGCGGATAACAACATTTAAGTTTTTTTACATTATTTTTAAGTGTACAATGCACTTTTGGAGTTTAGCCTGTTCTTCCCGACTTACCCTGTATATATATAAATAATATGATTTTGTGTGTTTATTAATTCAGTTGACAACGTTACACAGCTGTAATCACTTTTTTATTTTTATTTTTACCATATTACTACAAGTTACTAAATAGTTTTTACTTGTATTTTTAATTGAAACTCAAAATTTGGATCAAAATCTACAAAGTGCAAGAACGTAAAGAGAATAGTACTGTTTTTAACATTTCAATAAGTGGCTTTTGTGGCTTTTCTTGCAATTGTGCAAATAAAAGCATCGGTTTGAACGTTGACGTTCATGCGCGCATCACATTCGAGTGCCTACCGTTTTAAATTAACGTACGTGATTCGAAAACCTTAATACTCGGTGTTTTCTATTATGGCTGTAACTGTAATCATAAAAAATTGCAACGGCACAAACTAAAACTTTTCAACACTAGAAAAGAAGATAGCGTCACCTGAACGTAATATAATATTAATAAAATCACTTTGAACCAAATTTTGTCCAGTGCTACGAGAGTTAAAGCAGTGAGCTGTTTGACAACATTTTACATAGTTCTAAAAAGTTTGCAGCATTTACGATGCAATGTTACAAACTAAAAATAGCGATAAAAGCATTACCCAACATCAGTAATACACTGTCTCAAGATGTTTTAGTTGAAACTTCTTGTAATTAAACTTACACATTTAACAGAAATTATTACAAGTGTCGAAGCTTTTCTGACTTGTTTACTTCTATTATATACAACAATACATTGCTTGGTAACATTTAAAAGTTTTACTACCTACAATCCTTACTAAAATAAAAGCCGCAAGTTTGCTGAAATTTATTAAATTGCTTTACACTGCTTACAATATAGCATGGCATCTATTAAAAGTTAAGTACCAAAATAATTGGTTTATTGTCAAAACACACGGTTAAATATTGACACAGTAGCATTGAATTTAGCTTTGCTTAAAACTTTAAAATCCACTATGGAAAATAATCGTCCAGATAATTTGTTACACATGTAACATAATTTGAACACACATTGAGATAGTTTTTTATCTCAATGCATGTTCAAACACTAAATGCAAGCAATTGAAAGCAATGAATAATCCAAATTTATGCACAAAAAGTAAAGGCTTTGTTTGTAAAAAACAATGAACAATAATGTGTATTTTGCAAAAAAAGATACAAACGCAAGAGTTTTTTACAAAAATTTGTGAAAAAGAGAATTGCCAATGTAAAACAGAAATTATCGTGTTATAATTGCTTGGAAAAATATTATTCCGTCAACAATTGAAATTCTTGCAGCAGTCCCGTAACGACTCAACTCATTATTAAAGAAATTATGCTCTCAATATACAAACTCAAACAACAAAAACAACATTACAGAAACCTACCTGTGTTCTGCTCTTTAACAACATTTCTAAATAAATACAACAAGTGAAAACTTTTCTAAACACTGGATTTCAGACAAATCTATAATTTTTTTTGTCTTCTGTTTTTAATAAATTTGACATTGTAGTTATTTTATTAATTTTATTAATTTGATTATATCTTAATTTATAAATAACTTCAAACTTTAAATCACTCAAATCTTAATTGTCTTTTTTAAATTTTGCTGGCAATAGCGTCTCACACTTGACAAACGCACCAGAAAGTATTTGGTCAGATAATATTGCCGCTTTGTTGTAAAATTATGTCCTCTTTCTAATGATAGAGGTAGCAATAGATTCTAAATATAAAATTGAATGATTTTATTCAATTCCGCAAAAATGTTAATTACGTATAAATTTAATGCATTTATAGTGTTTAAAATAGTTTTAAGTTGAATGTGCCTTCTGCAAACAAATAATTATCTGTAATATAAATACTCCATTACTGGAATAGCTACTTATTGCACTCTTTGCATAATTCTATTTAAAATATACTCAATATTTCTTGGAATTTATATGTGCTTTTCTTCAAAAATAACATTGATGTAATGTTATTATTAAAAGATCACAACATCCCAAAGTTTTTTACGTATTTGGGAAACACGTTTAAAGCACGAGAACGTGAAACTGCAATCCTTGATCAGTTAACCACTTGGAAGTCCCTACGCCTCCAACTGTTGAATTTGACGCTAATTCAAATATTAATGTTTTTGGCCTGAGACCAATAAAGTTGATTTTGGCATATCAGTTGCCAATTAAGCCGCTAGTAAAAACATATCTGGATGCTGTACTAGACAGGCAGCTTTTAACAATGTTTGCAGGAAGTTTTAATTCTAAGCATCTAGCTTGGCACAGCAGACTAACGAATACTAAAGGCAAAGTACTGTTTGGGTATGCCCAAAGTAAGTGATATACCGTATAAGAGCTAGACATGCCAACTTATCACAGTTGCCAAGAGTTTTCTCGGGACGGTTTTGACATTGCATCTTTCATCAGCTGCATTTGGAAAAATCAAATTATTTTATGTAAGGGTAGTTTATATATTTATATTTTTGAAAATAGCGTTAAAGTGTATACAAAAGTACCTAAAATTGCTTTTATTTGGATATTTTAAAGCTATTTCCAAACATATATTTGTCTAAATTACAAATTACTCTTACATAAAATAGTTTAATATTTTCTAAATGTAGTAATAGAAAAATAAATTGATAAACAAATTATATGTGATATAAGTATGAATTTTGCGATGTATGAAAATTAAATTATGATATTTTATTTTTCTGGTTTTATTAAAAAAAGATTAACCAGTTTAATAATACTTAAAAAAGTACTTAAAAAACATGATTTTTGCAATAAATGGGATTTCTGAGCAATTTTAAATTAGTTTTGATAGTTTCTGCGCAGTTTTTTGTGAATGTCATGAGATTGATAATTGTTACAACCTTAATGCAATAAATGAATTTTCTGCACTATGTTGACGTAAATTGTCAAAGATAAAGGGTCAAAACCATTACTTAAATTTTTGTGGTTAAATAAATAAAAGGCACAAGTTTGGTGGGTTATAAATCTTTTACACTGCTTTTTTATGCTGATTATGCTTAGGTATTATTAACTTATAAGGTAATAATCATAACAGATGATAAAATAAACCAAAACTTATTATGACTAATCTAAATAAAGACAAAACTGCATATGTGTTACTTTAATATTTACTTATATTGTCTGTGAGAAGTTCAAATTTGTTTGAAGTTTAAAGAACAATTTATATTAATTTTTTTATAAATGGGTAGTCATTCATCTAGTATAAATTTAGTCAAAATAAACAATTAGAAAAATTTGGCCGGTAGCACTAATATGCATTCTCATTAATAGACATTTGTAAGAATGATTTTTTTAAATGCTATTCATGAATTTGCTTATTTGATATTATTTTTCAAAACAAAACATATATTATTTATTACATATATTGTGATTTTAATATATTAATATTTGAATTTAACATAATTAAACTAATAAGGTATAATTAAATTATCTCAATGTTTTAGTTGAGGTGTTGAATATTTATAGCTTTGATATTTACATGTGTATTTGGCCCAATTAGAAATAGGTCGTGACGTCGAGCTTGTCGCGTCTTTTAATAGCAAATTTCAAATAATTCAGCAAAATCAAAATGTTATTATTTTAGCCACAACAAAAAAATTGTATAAATTTAATTTAAACGCACTGAATATTTATGTATTGTAAGGCTGGTATTTCTGTGTAAGGAGTTGATATTTTTTACCTGTAGATACTTTGAATATAGTTGAGTGAGTCATGATCGATGTCCCCAGTGAGTTGATCAAAAGTGCGGGGTCGCCTGAACCCGCAATGTTCTCGCCAGCTGGTATACCCTGCCAAACCATGGTCACGACCTCGTTGGATGTTAAGTGACACCAGGTCAAGCCCGCATACTTTTATAACATTTGTTTTGTTTGTAGTTCTTTCGTGCGAGAACATATGTCCCTTTAACTGAAAATGGATATTAATATCATATAAAATTCATAAATAAAATTACAATAGATCTTAAAATGGGAATACCACCAACACAGTTTATTTAACGATTAATTAAAAAAGTATTTGTAATAATAATCCCAATACGTTAGTATTTTTAAAACAGTAAATTATTTATAATAAATTATTAATTAGAACTTATATTGTTTTTATAGTAATCTACATGACATACATAAATTATATAAGAACATTGTTAAAATAGGAATTAGTCATCACTCCAGCGGTGTGCTGGTACCGGCTTGCGCTTGATGGAATACGTAAGTAAATGAAAGTGACAGAGAAATTATTCGAATATAAATTTAAAGTACAAAGATAATACAATTATTAAGTCATTTAAACTTTAATAATTTTAACTATTAACTTAACTTATTTTTATTAATAGTTGTAGTTTGTATATTTATTTAACGCTTATTTCTGCTGCAAAATTTAAAGCTTGCTGTTATGCAGTCATTGCTAGTGCAAACATGTATTAAATAGCCATGCTTGTGTGTATTATTTATTCAGATCTGTCATCGTTAACTAATTAGCACCGTAGTATCAAATTATGTTCTCATATAGTTAAGAAAGGCATACCAAATAATGAAATTAAAATTAAAAATAAATATATAACCTGCACATACTTTAGTTTAGTTTTAACTATCTTATATACACTCACTGTCACAACAAACATTGTTGTAAACAAAAAAAATACCCATCATCTTTTTTTAAGAAAAACTGTCTTTTAATGTTCTGCAAAATTTTCAATAAATATATTTTTTTTGTTATACAAAATTGTTTTGTACTAGATTTCATGTTTCCAAATTGTTATCAACTAGAAGGTTATACAATGCACATAAAAAAATATGTAAGTCAAATAATCACAAAAAAAAATGAATTTTTCATGATGAGAAATTAATTATTTTTTGAACGCGTCAGTGTCACTCTTGTACTAATTTTTGTTGTAAATTTTGTGCAATAAATCATACCATTTTTTTTTCATTTTTAATCAGATTATATATATATATATATGTATGACAGACTCCTGACGTCAAAATAGGTCGATCTAAGCCGACTTAGTTATATCCAAAATTGTCTCGTTTAGCCGGTAGAGGGCGTCAAAAAAAACAAAAGTATAACAAAGTTGAAAGTATCTATTGTAAGAAACTAAGTAAAACAAAAACATTACTTAAGCAAATGTGTAAAATGACCGCCATCTTGCTGAATACACTTATTAACACTCTTTAAAAAATGATATGGACCCTATCTAATGTCTCGGGATTATTAAAATGGTTGCCTGCATTTAAAATCCGCTGCAATAAATCATCGCGTGTGTTTACCGGAGTCTTGTAAACTTCTGTTTTAATAGCGCCCCACAAAAAGAAGTCACACATATTTAACTCAGGAGAACGTGGTGGCCATTTTACTGGTGCATCATTGCCTCTTCCAATCCATCGGTTGGGATATTGATGATGTAAGTATTGCCGAACGGCAACGGAAAAATGGGGCGGGGCACCATCATGCATATACCACATTTCCCTCCGAAGTAAAAGGGGCAAATTCTCCAGAAGAATTGGTAATGTGTCTTGCAAAAAATTTAAATAAATATTTCCATCTAACCTGTCTGGAATAACAATGGGACCAATAAGGTAGTGATCAATAATACCTGCCCAAATATTAATTTTAAATTGATGCTGATGATGTGCAACTTTAATGGCATGTGGATTTTCATCGGAATAAATATGTTCGTTGTGCAGATTGGTTACCCCAGATCTTGTAAAGCATGCCTCGTCAGTAAACATAATTTTTCTACAAAAATTTGGAACAAGGATTCTTTTGTTTCTAATAAATTGACAAAATGTAAGCCGCATGGGGGGATCAGTCGGTAAAAGTTTCTGGGCTTTTTGTATGTGGTAAGGATGTAACAACTGTTCTCTTAAAACCTCATTGACAATCGTTTTAGGAACATTTAACTCACGTTCTAAGAGACGGGTACTGGTACTTGGTTCTTCTTCAACTCTTTCCAGAATCATCTCTTCTGTTTCCACAGTTCGAGTTGTTCGCATACGACCCCTGCCTTCAAACTTTTTCTCAAAACTGCCCGTTTCAATAATTGTCAAATTATTAAACGCCATAGCAATAAGGTCACTTAAAAAAATATTGTTACAGGTAATTTCTTTTTAATATTTAAATTTTTTTGACGCCCTCTACCGGCTAAACGAGACAATTTTGGATATAACTAAGTCGGCTTAGATCGACCTATTTTGACGTCAGGAGTTTGTCGTCAAACGTTGTACACGTATTTTCTGGACACCCTGTATATATATCTTTTTTTTACATATTGTATGACCTTTTAGTTGGTGACATTCAATTAGAAAACATAAAATTTAGTAGAAAAACACATCGTATAATAAAAAAAAATCATTTTAGATGTTTTTTTGCCGCTTGAACCGATTTCACTTCTTGTTTGGTAGTTTTTGCGCTTGCGGCACCATTTAGACTTAATCAATCAGTACCAAGTGTTAAGAATGTTTTTTGGAGAAAAAAAAAAAATTTACAAACAAAAATTAAGCTTCACCTTAATATACGTTTTAGAAAAATACGATATAAGCTGGTCATTTTAATTAAACTAAATTAAATTGTTGTTTTGTAAGTATTCATTTTTAAGGGAACCCCAAAGTTTTGGTTGATCAAAATATTTTACATATCTTAACAATATTATCTTGGTTTTATGTTGTTTATAATTAATGACGCGTTAGTAAAACATTTTGCCACATTTTATCTAATATAAATCTCAATAAATTTTAACATAGAAATTACGTAACTTTAGTGAAATCTACATAGCAATTTGTTTCATTTTACTGACATTTCTATGAGAAAAACTAAAATGTTGTATATAATATTTGAGGAGTTTAGTTGCAAAATCGGACAAATACCATTTTTACTATTTTGAGCAAAACAAAATCATTATTACATTTTATATATATATATATAACATTTTTATTGTACAATAAAGTTACAAAGAAAATAAAGCACAATTGGCTATCGACCGTAGTCATTCGACCAAAGAAATAAAATATAATTGCTTAAGTTTAACAAAAAAAAAAGCATAAAGTGTGATATAATTATAGACTAATGAAGCATGATATTGTCAGTCAGTTGTTGTCATTGGCTACATTTATTTAGAAATTAAATGTTTTTTTTTGTTTTACTCGAAATACTCCACATTTGATTAAGAACAATTACTTGAAATAAATATAAATATATAAATAAATTAAAATACAAATGCATTTCATGTTTTAGTGAAATGATAATAGCATGACGTTAATAACATTAGCATTACAAGCTTACTTACTTATTGACTTAATTACTTAAAACAATACAATGCCTACATTTAAAGTAAAGTAATAAAACTCAATAAAATACACGTATTGTTTTTAATCACAATTTTGATACATAATTAAATTATAATTACTTACTATATAACAAAAAGTTGATATTTATTTTTATTTTTTAATGGAGTAGAAAACTGTTAAAACGTATTATAAATCTGCAATCTAACTCTTTAATAATCAACAGAATTATTGTAGAGAAACTTTGAGCAATTAAAGAGTACAAATTTGTTTTATAATAAGTAATAACTAACAAAAATGGAACATTATAAATAGAAAATAAATACATACCTCAGGTGTAAAATATGGATCACTAGCCTGTATACTTGTATGTGCTGCACCTCTTATTGCACTATCCATAACTCCACTTTTATAAAGTCTAAATGGATCAAATAACATTCTGTGCAGTTGAACCGACTCGAAATTTGCACTTTCATTGGCAATCATTTTAATTAATGTCGGTATTAATGTATGTGCAAATCGAAATGCAGATGCAGCAAATGCATTAGCCATTGAGGCGTCAATGTTTTCTTCATAACCATCATAATATCCATCTTTTAAAGGTTTTAATTTGTGCTCATCCACCAAACCACTCAATATTATTGGCAAAAACTCATTATAACTTATATGCTGAAACTGGGCAATTAAAATCCTTCTACTTTCTTGAAATAATTTTTCATCATTCCAATGTGGATTCAGTTTAGATAGTTCTTGAGCAATATTATTATGTTGTCTAGCCCAAAGCAGATGCATACTAGTTAAATGTAAATTTTCATTAGCTCTAGCATCTCCGGTCATAAAACAATATCTTCCTTTCTTATTTTCTTCTTCTCTATTACAACCATCATTAGGATCTACTGATTTAGGTAACAAGGTTGTATTATCGTCAGTTACAAACATTTTTAATTCACCATTTTGAAAATTACGTAACATATTCACTACATCTAAATCAGAACCATAAACTACAGAACCATCCAAATATGATGTAGCTTGGTTTAATTGCTGTCTAGGTCCAAAGCAACATGTAGGTGCTGCGGCAGAACGTACAAATTCCATACAAGTTAAATTATAATTTTTATAATATGGATCTTCTTGGTCTAATTCAACTGTAAAACATTCAGGGTGTTGTTGTTGTTGCTGTGTATCTGAACAACATGAAATTGAGTTTCCATCACGACCTTGGTTTAAAGCAGTAGCTGTTATATCGTGATCCAAAAATTGTCCAAATACCGCCAACATTACTGTAAATTTTGGATCTGCACGATATATCGGTCTATGCACTACTAAACTTACAGTACGTGCTGAAGGCAGTTTATTGCCTGATTTTGCAGTTCTTGGTGCACTAATACCTGAAATATTGTCAGTTAAATTATCAAAATAATTTGTATAACTTTATTGTGTTAAGGTGTAAGTTTTACAAATATAGCTGACTGGCATAATCTGGTATGCAGTATTGCTTAAAGTAAAAAAGTCTGTAGCTATTAAAATTACGTTTGTTAGTTTTAGTAAAAAAAAAACTTTTAATAGTTACTATTGTAATGATGAAATTGAAACAAAACAACTTAATAGAGCATTTGCGTGCAGTTAGTTTAAAATCTTACCATCAGCATAATCAGGAGGTAGTATTCTTATAAATGGTTTGTAAGCTACTCCAAAATCATAAGGGTGTTCCAAATTATTACAGGTACCATCATAATTTCTGTATTTTTGATAAATATTACATTCAAATGTTTTAGGTCCACATGGTTCCTCAAATAGATCATCAATGGTTCCATTGAAACAAAATGTGGTAATATTTTTAAGGTTCCTAAATATAAATTATAATTAGGTATTGTAAATATCTAAAATTTGATTAATTAGTTAACTAATTTAACTTAAAATATAAGCTAAATAATAACAAATTGATTATCCGTATCACAGGACAGACATTTAAAAAACATGTAATTGATCATGGCATTCAAACTAATGTAACACTATATTAATAAAATAAAATCAAATACTAAGAGAACACTTTAAGTGACTATTAAAAAACTATAGATAAATAATGCAAAATTATTATTGCACTAAGGATATCAAACTTATATTTGGCGTCTTTTTTGGTAAATGTTTTAATTTCTTTTACGTTTACTATTGTTTGGCATGCTTAAGCAAAATCATATTAGATACAGTTATTTACGTACACATTCTTAACAATAAGCAACGTAAAACAAAATGTAGTCAACAGTCAAAAGATTAAAGAAAAATTTAAGAAAACGTTGGCAAAATAATATGCAAACGTACCTTGGTGTCACTCAAATAAGGTCAAAAAATTTAAACAGTGTGCAGTAAAACTAGACTAACCAAAAAGAAAGTTTGAAAAATGTCTTGGAAGATACTTAAAACTCTGTCAATTGTTTGTTACAACAACAACGTGTTTAATCCAATCTGTATTAAAGTCACAACGAGTGAGAACTCAACTAAAACTACTCAACTACTACTGGTAGTTAATCTTAAGCCAAATCTATCTAAAGTGCTGACATGTTGTTAGAGTCAATAGAAGAGATTTTAAAAATGGCTTCTACAATGAAACTGCAACTGTTATAATGCACATTACAGTTTTTTTAAGATATTTATTGGCAGAAAATTTACTTACTTGTGTTTTCTTGCAGAAACTCAATTTTAAGTTGAAAGATTTGTTAATCTTTGTTTATTTATTGTAAAAATTAAACAAATGTCAGTTGTGCGCAGAGTGAAGTTACTTTAATGATTTGTAGTGTGGTTTTTGGTAAAGAACTTATTGTCAACACTGATTAAGATGCAATAGTTGTTCAATCTTTTTTTTACTGACCGTTTGCTTAATCTGTATTTACTTTTGTCCCCAACATTGTTTATGGGTGATTTTAATGCTTATAACACTATGTAAGGCTTAAGTCAAACTAATGTGCAAAATCGTAACTTGGCTAATCTTTCCAGAAATGAAATTAGTTATCTCAAATAAATACCTACTTTTGTGTGGCCAATAGTTTATTTTTAATTATTAAACTCACAATTTGTTCTTTTTTATGTTGCATTATTAGATTGGGAAGTTTTGGAATAACTTTATAATAATGACTTCCCATTATTTTTTTCTTGTGCTTGGTCATTAAATTTATAAAAAGTAAATAAAAGATGCTGATTAGAATATGTTTATTTAAGTGTTTGATTATGATAACAATGTTCAAATCACTATTGCAAAAGTGTTGAAACTTTTACAGTTTTATCATACAAGCAGCACATGCGAGTTTTTTGCTGTTTTCAGGGAAACCTCGCAAAGAACATGCTTCTTGGTGGAACTTCAATTCTGGACAAAGTGAGTTCAACGCAATTTATTTGTAGTTTTAATCACTTTCTAACTAAAGAAAAGCTATTAGCTTATTTGAAGTACAAAGAACTTTTAATTCAAAAACCTACGTGAGAAAAGTATAGAAAAAAGTCAGAAACATTTCCGTACAAACAGCATATGTACCTTAGCAAAATAATGTCAGATGATCAAATTATTTCCAAGCTTGACAATATCTCAAATATGCTGAGCTAATGTTTATTTTGTCAAAGAAAAATATATAACTATTTGTTCAGTGTAATAATTTAATTAATGATCGATTCAATACACAATGCTATGTTTAATGCGGTAGATGAGTATATGCAATTTTATAATAAATCCTGAAAATTAGCATCATAGTACCCGTAAAGATAGAAAGCTCTCAACAAACTATAACTAACTGCGTATACAAGTTACCAGAAAAAATAATCAATAAAAAATTTACTTGGTTGATTCAATAAGTTTAAATTCATTTAAGGCGTCACGTTCTACGACTAATCATTTTGTTTGGTTGGATACAGCAATTAAAAATGCTTTTTTACAGAATACACTTCTTATCGTTGTATTTGACATGACGTAGAGGTACAATGTTCTGCAAACGCTTTATTTGTGAGATATTTGCAAAAAAGTTGCTATGTTTATAGCATTTTAGGCATGCGTGCACAGTAAATTGGTATCCGTCAAGGTTTCACTTTAACCGTGTTGCTATTTTTAATTGTTTTTATTGCCATGAGTCAGTTTATAAAGCATCTGGTGAGCGGATGTGAGTATGTTGATGACGTTGCTGCCTATTGTGCTTTGAGAAACATGCCAATATTAGAAGGTCAACTATCTATTTTGAAAAAAAAAATATTTTGGAGATTTTTTTTAAATCAATAAAAAAAGGATATAACAATAAAACAAAATAACTATCGACCGCATTATAAACTAGACTAATAACAATAGATTTACTTTTTTACTAGCAAAACGTTGCTTATCCATTTTTGTAGACAGCAAACTTTACATCGTGACTTTTAATTATGTTTTGAGGGAGAACCTATTCTTTCTCAAAAAAATTATTGTTTTCAGTGTCACTTTTGACCGGGCTTTGACTTGACGTCTCTATTTAATAGATCTAAAACAAGATCTGTTTTGGCACTTTAATTGTTTAGGTCGTTAAGTGTAAAGTTACGGAAAGCAGAACAATACTACTTTTGCATCGTAAAAATTAAATCATGGTTCAATAATGTTTCCGCTGCTCTATTGACATTGTATTGTAGACCTGTATATTATACAGAAATTTGTTTAGCAACTGGTTCATTTTGTACTAGCCCTATTGTTAATGTTTTATGCAATGCAGCTAAACTATCACTTTTTTTGGCGTAAAATCTTGACTGTTAGATAATCAAATGTTTACATCTAACATTTTTTGACGTGCACAATAATAGTTTTAACGTCTTAAACAATATCAAGCAAAAACCGATTGCTGTAAAGAATTGCAGTATACTTTGCAAACAGGATGCCCAATTTACAAAGGTTTATCAATTGTTTTACTGTCAAGATTATGAATAAAGTCTTAAATTTACCAGTAAACACCAGATGAACTGCAGTATACTGTATGCTATCTATCAGGCCCTTTCTTAAAGGCACCTTACACGATCAATAATACTGACATTCCAAAATACTGACAGTATTACAAAATACTGAATCAGTATTTTGTTCACCTTACACGGTCATTCCACACCGCCAGTATTTTTCTCAGTATCATAAAATACACCGGCTAGTAGAGAAGTATTTTAGTATAGATAAACAAAAACAAAAAAACGTGCCTGCAATAATTCTTGCTTTTTGTACAAAAAGCAGGGTAGTGCTCAAACGATGGATGAAAGATTGGTTGAAGAAGCTTGACACTTGCACACTAAAGTTGCAGAATATTATATTAAACGCTATATAAAATAATTTTAGATAACAATTTTGAATTCTCGAAAAAAAAGATTTATAATTTATTTCAAATGCTGGATAAATATAGTTAATATTAAAAATAAGAAATGCTCATATATTCTTACACGCATTGATGTAGCTTATTTTGTTACTTTTTTTTCTGAATTTAAGATTATTTGAACAAACGTTACTAAAATTCAGCAACATTTGCATCGGAATTAAAGCCCTGTACTAAAGTAATGATGTAAAATGACCTTACACTATCAGTATTACTGTCAGTATTTCCACCACTTCGTGGGCGTGGCCATAATAATGAAATACTGATGCTTGGATCACGGATTATCCAAAAATACTTCAGTATTTTCATCATTCCATCAGTACTAGACCTTACACGATCAATAATACTGTCAATATTTTAGAATATTGACAGTATTATTGATTGTGTAAGGTGCCTTTTACTTGCAACTAAGTGCAGATTATGTTATATCTACAGTGTTAAGTGTTAAGTACATTAAACGCCATAGATGACCAATATTTTGATAATTACTAGCTAAGACAAACTTATTCAATGTTGTTTTAATGCAACTGTTTATTTTGTTTGGATTCTCAATTACGTAGGTATTAATAACAATAAAAAAATTACGGGTTTGCTAGTCTTGCGGCAATGTCAAAAGTGTTGCAGACAACGTTCTGGTTCAAAATGTTTGTAATATTCTACTACATTTAATTTTGTCTAACTGGTAGACAGAATAGTTTGCTATTCAAGACAACAGCTGCAATGTATTAAAACCTTGGAGTTTGTTATGCAAACCAAAGCGTAAAAAAGGGTTTTTGCAAGTGCGCATCGATCACTGCCAATGAACCTACAATCACTTGTTGACATTTGAGGGTCTTCAGTTTGTGATATCTGTAATGTTCGTTAATTGTTTATTATATCTTATTGGATTATTGGCAATTCTAGGAACAGAGAACTGCATCCGAATTGTTATTCAGTTAGTAGATTGTCTTAGGCAACTAGATTGCTAATGTTGATTGTATGCTTGAAATTGTTTGACTGAGCAGATTGTGTCTATGGGTATAAAAATTTATTGATTGTGTTTAATATATGTTTGTGTATCTCAAAACGCAGCAGTAAATGAAAAGTTTTAGTCATATTTTGTTACTGTTTTAATAGTTGTTCCTAACACAATGATGCAGAGCATAGCGTTCTTTCCAAATGGGACCGTTATCTCATATAGGCATGTCTTCTCTGTGGTTTGGTGTGCCCGACAACTTAATTTCCTACCCTGAAAGAGGACGGCGTGACTAAGTATACAGGAAACATTACTTTTTAATATGTTATTATACATTATATTGTATTACATTTTATCTAGTTATAGGAAAGAATCAGCATTAATAGTATTTTTAGGTTAATATGCCATTAAAACAAATTAATAATGGAAATTAGAGCACATCCTACTTGCACACCTACAACAACAAGTTTGTAGGCAAACAAAATAATATATTTATGCGTGTTTTGTAGCTTTTATTTGCAAGCCGACCAACAACAATACTTTGGTAGAGCAAAAACTAAAGTAAAATTGTTCAAATTTGATAGACTCAGATCTATATTTGTGTACGCAAATCACTACACACGTATTAGCAGATTTAGTTTTTATGTAATTTGGCAAATAACTATTGATTAGTATTGATAGTACATTCAGAAAGGATTAAACTATATTTGGTCAGAATATTTTAGTCAAATAATAATTGGAAATAACCAATAATTAGATCCAAATATTGAAATGAATGCGTTTTTAGGTACTTTTAAATGCATTTTAATGCTATTTATAAATATAATTTCACTAAAATATTCTGGGAAAATATAGTTTGATTTTTTTCTGAATGCACTGGTGAAAAAAATAATTAATTATCAAATTATATGTGAAAATAGGAATGACGCTAATGTAGCTGTTTTCACTACAATACGGGAAATCAAGGCAGCAGTCGGTATAGTCTTAGGGCTGAAATTTGGCATGAGCTACTTTTTTTGAATAAAGATTATTTTCTGAGGGTGCACATAAAGAAATTCTACAAAAAAAAAAAAAAAAAACAAGTCTAATAAATATATGTAAAATATTACGCGGTTAACAAACAATTAACCAAAGCGTTTGTAATAAACTATAACAGCAGTTTTGCTGTTAAAATTTAAAATTTAAATTTTAACATTTCTAATAAAACTAAATAATTCTTTGACAAAATAATATTAAATTAATTAAATATAAGAATAACCGAAGTATCTGGTTTGCATAAAGCAAATATATGTTGGTTATTACCAGACTAAATAATTTTAATAAAAAATAAAAGAAAAGTTTGTCAAATAAATAAACTAAATTAAATCTATTTATATTAACTTATCCAGCTGTGACACCACCAAGCTCCAATCCGTGTTTTACTAATATTATTGTATTTTTTAACGTAAGCTTCTTTATATTTTTTATTACTATCAAACATGTGATTTTGGATTGGAAAAGGACAATAAACGCACTTATAATTTGCATCTGCGGAAGAGTAATAGTCGGCAAACAAAGTGCAACAAAAGGTAATGCTGAGGATATGTACCACCTATCAAACAACGCTGACAAAACCACGGAAGATACTAGAAGAATATGGAAGAAAAGTGAACTACTGAAATAAGTACGTCACAGAGGACCAAAAAGCTGATCTCAAACATAATAGTATGAATAAGAAAAGACCACGAAAAGATAAAATATTTGCTTACTTAATTCTTTACTAGGCATGTATGTGTTGCCAAACATTTGCATAGATTATAGTAAAAACTAATGACCAAACAAACACAAGATATACAAATACAAAAGATGGGAAAAGAAAAGATTCCAAATGATGCACAACATAGAAACAAAAAGTAAGAAAAAAAAAATTAAAACAGAGCAACGTGCAAAACAAACGCCAAAACTTGATACCATGTACGCTGTTGGATAAACAAGAAGATAGTTTAATGGGTACGGACTCTTTTAAATAAATAATTGAATAGTGATGCGTGTTCCTACATTTCAAAACAAAAACCAAAGCAGTGTGTTTATTTTGGTATTACTCAAAGGATAAGTATATTAATTTATTCAATTGCCTTTCTACCTTTCAGTGTAAAGCTGTATGGCGTTTTATTAATCTATATAATATTCACGCCATTTCTTTCTATTCTTGGCTATTTCCTTTATTTCTTCCCAAGTGTTTTCTTTTCTTGTAGCCTCTTCCTTTATTGCGCTGTTCCATTCTTTTCTGGGTTTTCCTCTTTTTTTGTTTTCCTGTTACTTTTGTCTCATAAATTTTCTTAGTGTTTCTTTCTTTATTCATTCTTCTGATATGTTCATACCATCTCATTTAACCTTCCGTTATTTTTCTTGTATTGGTTTTATTTTTAAATTCGTCTTGTATGTCTCGTTATTTTATCTTTTTTTGTTTTGTTTTCGATCTTTCTAAGAAATCTCATTTCCATTGCATTAATTCTTTCTATTTGTTTTCCTGTCATCGTCCATGTTTTGCTACTATATATATTTTAGTTTAATGATGTTAGTAACTCAAAAACTCATGCTACAAGAACATTTAAAAAAACTTCTGGGTCAACCAATAAAAAACCAAAAAAATACAATCTAGTTGCATAAATTAAAATGCAAAATGCAAATGTTTATTTAGTTTATTTATTTAATCATAAACTACTCTACTTTTTGATGTATGGCTTTCTTTTAATATTATTTCATTTGTACAGTTCTCTCCATTTTTTTCTGTCTTGTGTTATTTTTTTGATTCCTTCTTATGTTATACTTTTTCTCTTCGCTTCTTTTTTTACATTGCCACTTCAGGTTTTTCTTGGTCTTCCTCATTAAATTTTCCCGTTCTTCTCGTTTTAATTATTCTTTTTGTTATTTGATTATTCTTTATTCGGCACACATGCCCGAACTGTTTCAGTTATTTTTTTTTATTAATTTATTCTGTCTGTCTTTTTTATTTGAAAATTGTTATTGTGTTATTTTATGGATTTTGTTTTCTCTTAATATTATCATTGTTTTAGATGTTTCTATATTAATCTTTATAATCATTTTTATCAATTTTTTGTCTGTTATGTTGATATTGTGTTTGTTGTAAGTCTTTTTCTGTATTTGCCACTATTGCCATATCATCTGCAAATAGTATTTTTGCTACTTGCGTTGCTTTAATTTTTTAATGTCCTTTTTTTAAAATCTTTATATTTTTCTTTGCCTTTTTTATAACTTATTGTAAATAGTATTACAGTCCAAACACATTCTTTGTTTCAGCCCGATCTTTGTTTCAAATTCTCTCGATTTTTTATTGTTTGTTCTAACAATGTTTTTGTTTTCTTTATACATGGTTTTTAATAGTTTAATAGTTTTTCTTTCTATTCTTTGCTTTTGTAGTATTTTTCATATTTATTCTCTTTTTACCCGGTCAAATGCCTTCTCTTGATCAATGAAGTCCTGAGTGCTTCTCCTTCTTCTGAATCCGCATTGTATGTTTTCTATTGTATCTATCTTTGTTATTTCCCTATAATTATTGCAGTTTCTTTTGTCTTCTTTGTTGATTATGGGTAGTATTATTCTTATGTTCTATTCTGCTGGTATTTTAGTACTTTTAGCTATGTCATTTAGTAGTTTTGTGAGTTTTTCTCTTTCTTCTTTACCCACATATTTTATCATTTCTGGTGTTATGTCGTCTATGGCAGGCGCTTATTCTACTTTCAGTTTTTTTATGTCGTTTATCCCTTCCTCTTCCTTTATTTTTTTTATTTCTTGCATATCTATATTTTTCTTTTTATGTTCCTGCAGGCTCAGGTTTTCTGTCAGTTATTTAAAATATTGTTTACGTATTTCTATTATTTTATCCTCTTCTGATTATATTTATATTCTATTCTGTTTTATAATATAATTTTTGGTTATTTGTATAGTTTCCAGTCATTTTTTTACCGAATTGAATTCATAATTTTTTTTTTGGTTTTTCGGACTTTTTTTATTTACTTTTTTCTGTTTAATTTAGTACTTTTTATAGTTTGACCTTTTCCCTTCATTTTCCATATATTTTTTTACTCTTGCGTTTCTCATGGTTATCACATTTTCTAGTTTTTTATCTATTTTTTTCAGTAAGTTTTCAAAGAATGCAATTTTATCTTTTTTTCTTGCATCTTTGTTTACTGTGTAGGCTGTATCATCTATTTTTTTCTTTTCATGTAACTTTATTTCTACTGACGTATTTTTTCACTTATGTATCTTTCTTTCGAAATAATAAAATAAAACACAAACTAAGTTTTTTACCACAAATTCTTTATTAGTATAAATATATATTACTAAATAATATATCAATATAAACAAAAGTTACGACTTGAGTTTTGACTTTTAAAGGCCATTGTCAAGTGAGAATAAACCAAAGAAAAAGTACATTTATACAGAAAAGTTAAAATAGAAATTGAAGTGAAGGAAAAATAAATTGCATTACTGATAGTCTAAAGAGATTTAAAAAGTGGTGATTTATATTGTGGTAAGCCCTTTTGCTCATTCAACAGGTTAACAACAGGATTACATTGTTTTTTGTGAATCTTCTTTTAAAATGTCTTTTTTCTGCTTGGTGTAATTAAACCTACTCTTAGTATTTCTATTTTATGTTTTATCATTTCTTTCACCAATTCTTCTTCTTGATCCTTTATGCTGCGTATATTCTATGTACCCATTCTTATTTATGTTATTTTTGTTTTTTTTTTCCGTTTGTATTCATTTTTTTTTTCATTGGAAAGAATATACATAATACAAACAAACAAAAAATTAAAACTTAATATAACACACATAGAGAAATATTCAAACTAATTGAAGACATATCAAGCACACCTTTCTAAGAGCAGACAATATAAAATCAACAAACAAGTAGTTTTTTGGTAGTTTTGTTGTTTTTTGTTGTATTATATTTAATTCCCTTGTTTAACACTTTTATTAATCACTTTTTTAATTGTCAACATTTTAAAACAAACTAACCCAACTTAAATACCGTTTTAGTAAATGGAGTTACTAGTTGACAAAAGTTTCAAATTTTTTAAACATATTAATTGTTATTATAGTACAATTAATTTGAATAAAAAACAAAATTATTGAAAATTACTTTGTTGCTTTGCAATTAGTTGTATCTGAACATTTGACAAGTTTGCAGAATGGCTATAATAATTTTTTTCATTCTGAATTTGATTTTGACTAAGTTTATTTAATTCATTGTGTAACATTGGTTAAAATTTAACAATTTTATTTTGTTTCTACACCCACAACAACAACTAGCATATTCTAAATTGATGAATTTTTAACAAAATTTAGGGTATTGGTTATAATAGCGTATTTTTTAAACTAAATCTTTTTAATAAAACCAATTTTGTAATAAGCACATATTGCTCTCGAAGTAAAACTTCAAACTTATTATCTTTCTAAAAGTTTTGATAGATAATTACAGTAAAATTAAATTTATTTTGTTGAAAGATTTTGATCTACCTAATACTGGATGGTTAACTCACTCATCTTCTACAACACTTACTAGCCAGAAGCTATAATTTTTGCTATTCCTCATAATCTTGCGCAACTTGTTCAGCAACTTATTTATTTTCTTTATGATAAATTTATTAGTGAACTAAAAGGTTATTAGATTTGTATCTTTTAACTAGTCCAGAGATTACAACTATGTACTGTTGCGGCTTTAAGAAATTACGATAATTCATTTATTACTTCAGTTGTCCCTTCTTGGGTCTCATCTATCATTACTCTAAGATGAACATAGCAAAAATAAAACAACTTTTTAATAAAAAACAATGGTTGAGACCTTACTATGTGGTAGTCCATAATAATGATGAAATAAACCGATAACTAAGTTTAAGTGGTAAAAACTTAGTTATTTATTTTATCATTATTTAGAAAACCATCAAAAAAAGTACTATTCTCTGTTAGTAAACTAAAACGAAAGTACTTGTATTTAGTTCAGACAAAACAGGCAATTAATAAAAATGCATTTTTTGCCTGCCTCTACCGAAAACCCTTAAATGCGGGCCAAAAAGCGTTTTTTCGGCCCTTGGGCCCCTAAACTATTCGCGGTATTTGATTGGCTGTGAATCACAATTTCATATGACGTCATACCTTAAAACTCTAACAGTAGTGACAGATTATATTAAACATTGAAAACAATGTTTTTAATTGAGGCAGGCAATAAAATATTGAGTGTAACTCGTACCAAAAGGCTTTAGCAGACCTTCACTTTAGCAGCCCTCACAACTTTTTATTAAAAATTATTTATACGTAAAGTATACTATCTAGTTTTAGTCAATGCACATTTTTTTTTTACTTTAGTAAAATTAACTTATTATTTTATCAATTTTGAAGCAATAAATTGCTACAAGAACAATTTACTATTAATTTGTTGTATTTTATATGTTTTTAAATACATTTTTAGTTCATTTTTTAGCTGATCATCAAATTTTGACGTTGAATTTGCAGACTTTTTATGTAATTAAGGCTTTTATTTATAAAGAACAGTAGTTTAATACATAATTAGAATAAGCGATTGTTTATAATTAATAAAGTATTTAAAATTTGTCATTATGTTTTTGCAACACACAATTCAAGTTAATTTAAGCTTATTTTAACTTTAGTTTGTTAGAATTTAAAACAATATTTGTATAATAATTTTTAACACATTTAAACTTTAAACACTAAACGGCCAACATTCAATTTTTTTATTATTATGATTATTATTTTATTGTTGTTATGAAACTAGTAGAACGTAACCTATTTCACTACACCATAAAATGTCACAATATAATATCGAGTGTAACTTACCTATTAAGATGTCTAGTAGCAAATTCCTCTGCATAACCAATTCTCGATAAAGACCGTGCTTTACAAGAAGTAGCTACTACTTTTTGGTGCTTATAACTAGGAGAATCTACATCCAGTTCAGGAGCTTTTTTCTCAATTTCCTCTCGTTTTTTTAACTCATTTTTACCAACTTTTAAAGCTTCTTGATATTCATTTTCATTTATATACTTGGTTGGGTTTTTTAATGATAAAACAATCAAGTTGTCGGAAATATTGTTATCAGTAATATTGTTTTCGGTTGGTAAAGGCGGTTGTAATTCGTTAATACTACACGCCACAGATAATACTACAGCTAAAATAATAAGTCCTCTAAAATAAATTTAGTTTAATTGATTATTTTATAATATTGTAATAACTTACAGAAATATAACGCAGACACAACACTGGAACCGTCTTAAATTTCTTTTTCGTTGGCGGGCAATGCTTGATTCAAATGCATATCTTGGTTTCGGGGTGCCCGACATTAAAGCCGTTGTCTCGGTTATTTCATCTTCGGCCATATTCTTGTAGGTGAATGAAATGAGCCGTCCTTTCACAAACAGTTGATATGTATGTTTCTCAAATTAAGGAAATTCGATAGTGAAACCAAGTAAATAAGAAACCTTAGACATGCACAACTAGTTCTTTTTTTTATTTTGTAGTTATTATAACTACCGTCGTATATTATTTCAATATTATTTCATTCTAATTATTATAAAATGAACAAAATAATAAATATTAATTGTATTTTATTTATTCCAGTATTAATAATATTAAATGTATTATACCTACAATTTTATGTGCGAGAATATAATATTGTAGGTCTACTAAAGTATTGAATTACTTTACTAATTAAAAATACGTATCAATGCATGTTTTGAAACTCAGATTAAATTTCAAATGTAACAAATATAAAGTATTTTTATATTTTTAATATTGGGTTTGAAGTTCTAAAAACATTTTAAACTAATAAGGACATTTTCTGGAGTTAATACTGATCATAAAATATAAAAAAGCGGTTAGGTTTAAATAAAAGTTTACCTATCATTTGTAAATAAATTAGTTTAAATTTTGACCAAAATATTAGTCTTCTAATACACGTATAAAAATAAACGTTTTTAAACGATTTGAAAATTGCAATTTTTTTAAATTTAAATTTTAAATTAAATGTGCTATTGAGAAATTAGCTAATATGTCAACAACATAAAAATACCTTTGAATTTTAACGAGAGAAACCCCACTCGTTGAAACTATCACATTGACTTAAGCAGTTAGTGAAAATTGACCTTGGGGTCTTCGAAAATACTGAAATTGAAAATTTATTCCATGTGTCCATAATCCGGTTAAAAAAATTTCTCTTAAAAAATTTGGTCCTACATCTCTGAACTCTCAGTGAATATTTGTTAAAAATGTAAAACAAGCCGGTATTGTTAAGTATATAAGTCATTAGTCAATTAGTGGATCGACAATGATTCAAATAGCTTGTTTTGAATAGAGTTTAGAAGAAATAGTGTAGTTTCAGATGCTTCTCCTCATGTTTTGCTTAATCGGGCCATATTAGGCCAAATTAGGCCACATTACACCTATATTAAAAAAAGGTGATTCTGCAAATATTTCTAACTATAGACCAATATCGGTACTTAGTTGTTTTTCTAAAATATTCGAAAAAAGTGATTGGTCAACAATTAAATAAATTTTGTGCACTCACCAACAATTTGTGTGCAGAACAACATGGATTTCGCAAAAATTTTTCAACTGAAACTGCAACTACGGCATTTATACAGCATATAAATGATGAGTTAGATCAAGGAATATACGTGTACAGTATATTCTTTGATCTAACTAAAGCATTTGATACTATAAATATTGACTGTGTGAGTGAAAAACTTTCTAACTTGGGAATTAGAGGTAATATTAATTCATGGATTTTATCTTTTTTAAAAAATCGAAAATTACTTGTAAAATATAACGGTGCACTATCAGCAGAACACAACATAGCTTCCGGAACACCTCAAGGTAGCAACTTAGGCTCATTTATATTCATTGCATACGTAAACGACTTAAATAAACATATAAGTGTTGGTAGGACGTTTATGTATGCCGACGATACAACTATTGTGGTTTCCGATAAGTTAAGAGATGTCACACAAAACAAAGTTAATTGTGCAATTAAACAGTTCAATAATTGGTGCTCTAGGAACCAATTGGTCATTAATATTAGTAAAACGGTAATTATCGAATTTTCAAATAAATTAAACAAGTTCAACAACAACACTCATTTTTTAGTAAAAAACACTGTTATTAGCTGCAGTGGTTCTACCAAATTCCTTGGTGTAATGGTGGATAACCATCTCCAGTGGCATTCTCATATTGAAGATTTAATGAACAAACTTAATAAATCTTATTATTTGCTATCATCATTAAAAAATGATTATGACACTGAGCATTTGATTACCATCTATTACTCAATGGTTTACAGTTACATTAACTACAATATTATTGTGTGGGGAAATGCAACAACGTCCTCAAGAATTTTTATTCTTCAAAAAAGAATACTTCGTTTAATTTTTAATCTTAAACCAACTGAATCTTGCAAAACATTATTTGTAACTAACAAAATTTTAACCGTTCCTGCAATATACTTATACAAAATCTTAAATTTTGTTCATTCGAGCAAAAACAATTTAATAACTGTTGGTGAGTTTCACAACAGGGTCACTCGACAACACGACTTAATTTATATGAAGAAGCACTATCATGCGTTTTATGAAAAATCTCCTTACCACATTGGTATCTCTTTATATAATAGCCTGCCAGTTTATATACGTTCGCTCGACATTACTCAGTTTAAGAAAAAATTAAAAGTGTTTCTATATGAAAATGCCTTCTACACTATCAATGAGTTTAAAAATAAATTAATAGATTTTCCATCTGCATGAGAATCAATCTCAATTTTAAGTTTTATGTACTGATTGTAAAATTTAAATTGTATATGTTTTTTTATTGTATTGCATGTATCATTTTAACTATGTCTTCTTTGTATCTACATGACTTGTGTATAAACTTTATGTTTAAGGAACACCAAATAAATTATTATTATTATTATTATTATTATTATTATTATTATTATTATTATTATTATCTGAACCGGAAAGTTATGGTCCGATTAAGCGGCTGGTCTGATCATGCAAAAACTTTTTTTTAAATGTTTTAAAATTGCAAATTGACGCTGACAATTTAAGTGTTAAATTTTTCTTCGGCATTTTGCATTGTTCAACACGACATATATATTAGCCTTTGCAAATGTTTGTGTTAATTCGATTAGGTCAATCATTTTTTCTTCTACACTGGCAAGCAAAAATAGAAGTCACTTTAAAATTATGACTTATTTTTGGATTTTTTTGTTTTAACTTTATGTTTGCAAATTGTAAACCAAAGTAGGCGTTTAATAATTTATTTAATGACAAATGTTATCTATTTGTCAGTTATCATCGCCGTCTTACAGACTTTTATGAAACAGCATCCATTTTGCACTAATTATAAACCTAATTTTGTTGTAGTTTTTTTACTTAGTGTTGATTTTTCTTTGCAAAACTTGTCATTTACACGGTGTACTGTACTAAACAGGTCATAATGCCTTTAAACCCTATTGTTGTGGCAAAAATTATAGCGTCAATTGAAGATGGGCAAGGAAAACGTGAAACTGCAAGGATTGTTGGTAAAAGCCTTTTTGCTGTATAAAAGGTGTATCAGCGTTATTTGGATACTGCCCTGATAACCAGAAGATTAGGATCCGGGCGAAAAAAAGTCACCACAAACAGAGATGACTGTTTTTAGGTGTCCACAAGTTTGCGGAATAGAACAGCTTCTGGAGTTTATCTACAAAATCAACTTCATAATGTTAGAGATGTAAATGTTAGTAAATGGACCGTTAATAGAGGGCTTTGGGCTGCTAGAATGTCTTACCGTGTTGCAAGATTGGCTTTTGCTCAAAACCACCGGGCATGGAATAATGAAGACTGGAGCAGGGTACTGTTTTAATATGAATTGCGCTTTTGCCTCAATGGATCAGACAGACGTCGAAAAGTGTGGAAAAAATGCGGAGAAACATACGCTTCAGTTTGTATTGATGAGCGACTTCCATTTGGCGGAGGGTCGGTTATGATTTGGGCAGGAATTTTTATCGAAACACACACAGAGCTGATCTTTATAGAGAATGGCTTCCTGACAACTCACAGATACATTATGGAGGTTCTCGAAGGTTATATTTTGCCCTTCATAACAACTATGGGCAAACGTGGCATTTTCATGCAAGATAATGCTAGACCTCACATAGCCAGAGTTGTCAGAGATTTTCTGGATGAAGTGGGAATTTTGCGGTTTGATTGGTCAGTTTTCAGCTCAGACATAAATCTCATAGAAAATGTCTAGGATAAGTTTTTCACGACGTATCCAAAAGCCTGCTCTAAGACCTGCTCAGGAGCTAAGACTGTTACTATTGCAGGAATGAAATAATATCGACCAAAATGTGATCTTTACTTTAATTCAAAGTGTTTCTCGTTGATTTCAAGCAGTCATTAATGCAAGAGGGGGTAATACTTGTTATTAGTGATAAGTTATTTTTCATATTTTTGTTTTATATTAGTCTTTATAACAAAAATTCAAACTTTGTCTGAACTGTAAATTTGTGATATTTTTAAAATACGCAATAAAAACAATAAATACGATTCAACATTACATTTTTAATTTAGTGTGCAAAATACAGTACAATTGTTTTCAATTTGCTGGTTAAAACAAAAAAGTTTAAAACTAAGTCATAATTTTAAAGTGACTTCTATTTTTTGCTTGCCAGTGTATATATATATATATATATATATATATTATAAATGTACAAATCATAAATTGTTTACAAAAAAAAAAATTTTTTTTGGTCTATACAAGGTGTTAATGAATAGGGGTAACAAATTTCTAAGGTAGGTAGGGGGTTCACTTGAGACACTTTTTATATACTCATAGGCAACTATGTTCACTCTAGAAACTGCACGTCAAAAACTTTTTTTGTTGTTTTTATACAATATTTGAAATATCTCTCTTAATAGTCTAAATCAAAAAAACAATAGGAGATAAAAATTATAGGCAATTAAATTGTCCATCTTTTTTGAACAGCATATCTGGATCTATCTCTATCCGCATTCATGTCATAACTTAAAGAATGATTTTTTTATTATTTTTTGTTATAAAAAAATTGAAATTTGAAACTAAAGGCCATTCAATTGCGCTTCTTTCACCTAATAACATGTTTTAACGTAGCTCGTGCCGATTGTGTGTGTGTGACTAAATAACAAACATTTTTCCACAAACATACATGCATTTATTTTAATTAAACGAATAATGAAAACAAAAACATTAAAAACAAATAACAAAACAATCATTAAATAATTTAAAAAAAGGTAAATTTCTATATTAAAATAAACACCTTGTTTATTTTTACATTTTTTAATTCTAAGATTGATTTTAAGGTTAATTTTAAGTATTAAAAAAATGTAAAAATATACACGGTGTTTATTTTATTATAGAAATTTGGAATTTTTATTTTTTTCTATTTTTACATTTTTTAAAGATTTAATGATTGTTTTGTTATTTGTCTTTAATGTTAATTTTTTTTTTTTTTGGTTAAATAAATGTGTATGGGAAAATGTTTTTTATTTGAAGTTTAGGAGTTTGCTTATAACTCAAAAATGGTGCATATAATAAAAAAAATTTTTTTACAAAAAACACATTTAGGTGTTCCAGTAGTTTTGACTAACTCTGTATATATTATGCTAAACCTAAAGTTATCGAAACAAGGATATCAAATCACTCAGCTTAATTATTAAAATGTTTGATACCAATCCCTAATTTAAAAAAAGTAAAACAATTAAAAGTAGATTTTAAATTACGGTAATATTATTGAATTATTTAGTAAATATTGTCTACAAACAAAATGCATAATACCAACTAATATAAACGTGTACTTTAATTATTTTTGGACTACATTTAAACGATGCTAAGGCGTTTCCTGTCCTGTGCGTTTTACCAAAACAAAAAATGTATACAATAAAAACAAATGGATTACACAAGAACTGGCTGAAAAATCTAATGATCAAAGTATGGTAAATATTTATTTTTTGGAGAAAAAATCTCACTTATAAAATCTGGAAAAAACTTAAAAAAACAACTGTTTAATAAATAATTTTAACAACAAAATTAAAAAACTTTGGAAAATAGTTAATAATAATTTTTATAGCAGACACAAAAGTAAATCAATTACCTTAAAAATTAATATTGAATCTGCTAACGATTGTAATGTTATATCAAATGCTTTTGCTTGTCACTATTCAACTCAAGCTAAAATATTAACAAACAGTAGCTATAAAAACACAAATAACAGCATAAATTGTTTATTTTTTATGAACCAGCCGATATTTTAGAATTAACATCAATTGTTAGAAAATTAAAAAAACAAAAATTTAGCAAGTGTTGATGAAGTGTCTATAGTATTAATTAAGCATTTTAATAAAAACATTCTGTTTAAATTAACATTTCTTATTAATAAATTGATCAAACAAGGGCAGTACCCAAATATACTTAAGGTTTTAAATGTCTTGCCACTTCACAAAAAAAACAAAAAAACATATATCAACAATTACAGACCTATTTTATTGCTAAGTGTGTTTTTCAAAATAATTGAAAAAGTATCTGCAATAAATGATCAAACTTGGAAAAAAAATTAACGTTTAGCAAACGAATAACACTGATTTTAATCTGTAGAATTATTACAATTTATTTATAATAAAATTGATGAAAAAGAATTTGTAATAGAATTATTTTTTAATTTTCAAACAGCTTTTGACTGCTTATATATAAAATTTATAACGGATAAAATAAACAAATTAGCAATTAGAGAAGTGCGTTTATGGGTTTTTAGTTATTTAACGAACAGAAAATTACTAGTTACTATTGATAAAATTAAATCTAATAAACATAACAATGATTATTGTGCTCCACAAGGCATTATTAAGCTTATTGTACATCTTTGGACCTAAAATATTAGGTGAACATGTAGTTATATTTAGCCTAGACTGCGGAACGTGAATTTCTGAGCAAATGCGGGTTGGATAGGAATGAATTTTATTGATAGTTATAATTTTTTTTTTTAATACATAAAAGAGAGCGTGACGCAGTGGTCTAGGCATCCGGCCGCTGTACCGAAGATCGTGAGTTCGATTCCCATATACCGTGATATACTTTTCACTTTCTATACGCTCTCCCACTCCCCAAGCCGCCTTGCCTTGCCTTGCGCGGGGTTTTACGAATAAAACCTTCTCTGATGGAGTGATGAATTCTCTCCAGTGGTTCGGAATCTACTTAAACTGTAGGTCACTTTGCAATATAAGTTGCCAGCATTACAAGCAGAGAAGAGGCTAAGACGCCAACAGTGGCGTATGAATGGCTACAAAAAAATACATATAAACATAATTTGTAAATAACCATGCATGGAACAGGCAAAATTTGTATCTGTTTAAAAATATCTTCTGAGTGATAAAAGCTGAATTAAATGATGTTGATGAGCCCAACAAAATTTTATATAACAAGAGTTAGTGCATAATACAAGGACACTAAATAACTTGATAGCATACAGAATTGAAAAACATTATTAACTTATCGCAATGGGTTTGTCAATTTTAAGATTTGTCAATATGTAGACCTAGAAATTTTTTAAAAGTTTTGTTTAAACCAGGTGCTAAAATTACCTAACTTATTATTTGATTTGTTAGCAATATTAATATTATTAGGGTCACTTATTTCGACAAAAGTGTTGTCTGCATACATAATTAAGTTTTTATCTACAAACAAATCCATGTCGTTATAAAAATTATAATCTTGATTTATTGTGAAAAAGATAGATTTGTAATTAGAAATGGTGTTATTGCTGTTGTAACGTACTGAAACAAATTGTTGCCGCAATCTTAAATAAATTTGTAACTAGTTTAAAGGTACACCTTGTACTCTGTATTTATACAGCTTATCAGATAGTATGTTTATATCTATTATATATTCTCCTTTTTGTAATATGCAATTATTTGGTGGTCAAATTTATTAAAAACTGTTAATGTAGATTTAACAGATCAAAAACCACGCTGTTTTTTTAGTAATAAGCGCAAAGCAATTTAAAAACGTTTGTAATTGGTTGAATACTCAAATACCTTAAAAAATACTGATATAATTGCCACAGGTCTATAGTTATATATAAAGCAAAATTTTAATTTTTCAGGAATTTATTTTCTTTTCAACAAAAGAATTGATAAATATACTATTGTTATTGTAGGAAATACAATTCAAATTTATGTTTAATTTTGGTATAGCATTTACTATTTTTAGAGGCTCCACTTTAAAAAAGTTGTTTAGTAAACTTGACACAATTTTTAAGTTATCAGTAATTGAAGAATTTGTAGTTAAAGATAATTTTTTAGAATTATTGGAGAGGGAATTAATAATTGACAAAGTCGTTTTGACTTTGTTAGAAATCTGTGAGATTTTGTTTTGGTAGAATGTACGTTTTGTATTTTTTACCAAGTGTACATATTAAGTATTTATTAAGTTTTTTTTTTTTTTATTTGTAATTTGTACAGCTTATAAAGTTTTTGGCTGGATATTCTAACAGTATTGTTTATTAATGATTTTTGATTAGATTTTTTGTATTGAGTTTAAGGAAAGCAATTTTCAAAATTAAAAAAAAAAGTTAAGTAAAATGAATTAAGCATATCATTAAAGTTTGGTGACTGATACATTTCTTTTTATGTTTTATTTTGTAGTTGTTCCTTAAAATGTGTAATATTAATGTGATTATATTTTCTACAGTACATCTAGTTTTTTGCTATTTTTAAATTTGCAATTATGCTAGATATTTGTATCAAATATAACTGTTTTGTAATCAGCTATAATATTGTGGCTTACAAAACAATGATCAGTGTCAATTAAATTGGTGTACACATGGTCTACAAGTTGAGCTAGAACGTGTTACTCTTGTTGATTCATTAACTTTTAAATTAACTTGTATGTATTTAAAAGCAGTTGCAATATATTTAATTCGTTTGATAGCACTAGTGAGTTGACATTAAAATCTCCATTTAATACAATCGGATTAGTTCCATCAAATAAATAATCAAGGCAAGCATTTAAATTGGCCCCAAAAACGTTAAAATCCCCTGCTGAGAGTCTATAGCAAATTATAATTTTAAATGTTATGTCTGCCGTGTAGCATGAGATACCACATAATATAATGTTCTTGTTTACACATAAGCGCTCCAGATTAATAGGTTGAGATAATAGATTATTATTAGTCTATATGCCTACTGTTCCTGCTCTAGGTTTACTAATATATTGACTAATTAGTTTGAATGAACCTATATGTGATATATTATGTAGAGATAGTTCAATCAAGTTTCAGTGAAACAGACAAAATGAATATTAAATGCTTTTGTTTCCAGATATAAGAATAATTAATTAATTTATCAGTAATGACTGAGTATTAAGCAATAATATTTAAATTGTAGCATTTGATAAGTTGTTAGTATTAGTAGACTCATCTTGAACGTGTGTTGCAGCTACGAAGTTCTCGGTACTTTTGGTTGAAATGAAAATATAAGCAATCCATTGGGAGGATTGTTTCAATTTAAAAAATCTTGAATGATGAACAACTGCCATTTTTAAATTTTGGTTTTATTTTTTTTACGACGTAATTAGCTTCACTTGCCTTATTAATAAGGTATGACTGGATTTTATCACTTTCTATATTCTTCTATATTTGGTTTATTTTGAACTGAAACACTTACGGCTGCAATGTTTTTGGTATTTTGACCGGTGCGTTGTCTTACTGGCATAGGCACATTCAATAGCAAATATGTTGATTTGAATTTATCTGTCTGGTGGGACAATTATTACGACCAAAAACTGAAGTAAGCGCTCTTAAATTTCGATAGTAATTTTTAATAATTTGCTAACGTTGCTTGTTTGTCAACTTTACCATAATAAAAACGTACGCCTTAGTTGACGTTTTGACATTGACAGACTAGAAAAAAGTTTTTAAACACAAAATTGTTATGTCCCAATAATTAGGCAGTTTGAGCTATGGGTGACACAAAATCAACTAATTCTAAATATTAAAATAACTATGAAATGAATTAACAATTTATTCAAACTCAGTTTACTAATCACAGCGGCAAATGGATACAACTACGGCATTGCATGATTGTAACCTTTGTTGGGATATCCATATAAATAATGTCTGCGCTAAGCTAAGAACAGCAATATATGCCATACGGAAAACACGGTTAATAGCTTTAGAAGATGCAGCTTGAGTAGTGTATTTCACTTTATTTCACTTAATTATGGTTTATGCTATTTAAGCTTGGGGCAACGCAAGTACAGCCAGCAAAGTTTTTATATTGCAAAAAAAGGCAGTAAGGGCAATACTAGGTTTCAATATAACTGCATCGTGCAAGAAAAGTTTCAAAAAATGTGGCATTCTGACATTCTCGTCAGCTTATATATTGTCAAATATTATTTATGTTCACAAAAACCAACGTTATTGACCAAAACATGATTATCCTTGCCAAACAAGAAATAAAGAAAAACTTTTAGAACCTTTTTACAAACTATCTAAAAGCAAAAAAATGATACTTGTATCAAACTATACAACCATCTACCGGAACGCTATAAAGATTTGAATTTAAAATTATTTAAAAAACAAATAAAGTCCACACTTCTCAGCAAATCTTTTTATTCTATAAAAGATTTTTTTGATTGTACTTTTAATTAAATTTTATTTTTTGTATCAAATATTTATATGCAAATTATTGTATCTTTAATGCTTAATTTTACTATATATTCATTGACTTATTACGTACAACTTATTGTATTTTTTTTTTCTATATGTTATAACATGTAACGAATAAACTATTATTATTATTATTATTATAATGCGGACGTTTAGTATTAAATTGCACTAACCGGAGTTACAGTCGTTCGTTTGATTATTTACTAAAATAACTGTTTTTGTTATTTTTTGTTGTGGGCCAAATCAAATAAAACTACAATTATTGTTCAATCAAAAACCAAAACTTTTATAGGAACTGTCTTGGATAAAAACCTAAAATAGGCAGATCATATAGATCATTTATCAAAAAAATTAAACAAATTCTATTATATGTTAAAGAGTTTAAAGTTTAAATTATCACAAAGTTAGTTTCTTAGTGTTTATTATGGTACATTTACTTTATTATTTAAATTATAATATTAATCTATGGAGTTAATTATTTAACATATTAAGAGTATTTATTATCTAAAAAATGATAATTTGCTTGATATACAATATGCATTACCGAGATTCATGTATTCTTAAAGATTTTTTATTTTTTATAAAAATAGGCAACATTTTACAGTAAATAATTTTGTACAAACAATAATGACATTTATATTATTAACTATAACCAAATTATGTTTAAAAAAGTTTTTTGTATACTTTTTATTGTTGTATTTTCAATTGTGTTGTTTATGTGGGCAATTTCATTTTAAACAAACTAAAGCAGGAGGGGGGGGGGGGGTCGTCAAGAAACTTGTTTTAGTTTTTGTTCCGTTTCTATAACCTATTAGTAGAGATCGGATTTCTAGCTATTATGCTTACGCTAAATAGTTAAAGCATGGAAAATATGTCTAAATATATGCACGAATTGTGAAGAATGTAATCATTTGGCACTAAGTTTTTTACGCTTTTTTTAGTATTTTTTTTTAATTTGGTGCTTATTTCAAGATTTTGTGCTTATTTTTAAGCTTTTTCTTTAGTTTTGGTGCATTTTTTTTGATAAATCAGTTTTTTTGTGAAATTTAGTGGATTAAAATGTACATAAAAACGCAAATTATTTTATTCTTTAGAAAACGTAAAGCAAAATTTGCGTATCAAGATCTTGCATACTTTTTGTAATATTATTTAGACAAGTTTAATATAATTCTGTAAATCCCGACTGAGCTCATAGCGTATTTTAATGCCACTTCTTCAAACTAATTAAATAACTGGATTTTATAATTCTCAAAATATTTGGTAGGTCGGGGATTTTTTCAATTTCGACAATTTTAAAAACGTTGTAATACAGTTTTTGGATCCTGCAAGTAAATCAGTAAAAACCTGCCAAGCAGTTCTAAAAAATAAAAAACTTCAAAATAATTTAGCTTTCTTAAAAGATAATTACGGTGTTGTGAGTCATGCCATAAAATTGCTACAAAAGCAGGAAAATGCGTTAAATGAAAGTCTAAGTATAATTTGAGATTTCAAAGATGCAATTTTAAAAGTACTAGGCTATATTGGGCACACAGTGAAATCAAAATCCGAAGATGTATTTTTGAAACATTTAGGTTTATCTACATTAAATTAAATAAACTGTGTTTTGAGTGGAGAGAATGTTCCAGATTTTGATATGAATTTTAAAGCAAAATTTAAACATGCGCCAGTAACAAGTGTGCAGGTTGAAAGAAGTTTTTTCCCCTTTCAAAAACATATTAAGTGATCAAAGGCAGAATTTTACAGTTAAACACTCAGAGCAACATTTATTTATTAACTGTTTTTGTGGATAGTTTTTTTTTAGTTATTTAAAAGTTTTTTTATATTATTTAAAATGTGTGTAAAAAATATTATCACTCAAACTGTTGTAATTATAAATGTTATAAAACCTTTATTAAAATATTTTATAGTTTTGGATTTTTTTAGTTCTATTATTTTCAATTGTGTCATGCCTTTTTAATGCTTTTTTACATGTTTGGTGCTTTTTTAATGCTTTTTTAGTAACATTTTTATGCCATTTTAAGCGCTTTTTTTCGTAATTTTAATGCTTTTTAATCCGCTCCCTACTTATTAGTAGTCTTTTGATCGGTTTATAAGGGTATGAAACGCTTAAAAAAAAATCTAGAATTTTATTTAGTTTTTTTGTCGTTTTTTAACTTAATCGCATTTTTTGTTTAAAAATCGCAATTTTAACTTAAAAAAAATTTGAAATTTTCCGTAGAATTTAAATCTCTATTTCAAATTTATATCTTGTCTATAAGCCGCAAAAGCCATAAAACTATTTTTTTGTTCTCAGTGAGCTGGGCAAAAAGGAGCATTTTTAGATTTTTTTTAACCGCCGAAGTTGATTTGATTTAAATTAGTTAAAAAATATAAATTTGTTCTGTGTATTTGGGTTGTATATAAGTCTAAAACTCGAAAAATCTGCAAAAGTAGGCCTATTCTTTAACATAAACTCTTACAAATACACGTTTAGCCGCGCTCAGAGGAACAATACACCAAATACTATTAAAAATTTGAGTTCTGGAAACAATTTTACATGGAAAATAGTCAGTGTAGTGCTCATAGGCCGTAGAAAAGTACATCTAGAAAGCAATTTTTTTCAAAATTTGCAGACAAGAAATGCATTAAAAGTTAATTATTTTTTTATATTTACAAAAAATATTATAAACACACTAGGGTGTGGTTTAAAACTTTTTTATTAAATTTTGATAAGCGCCGGGCGAATTTATGTTTGAATGCCAAAAATAATATGGCGCCGATAGATCAAGTTTAAATTTGTGCTGCAAACGCAAAAACTCTCAAACAAAGAGTAAAATTGCCCAAAATTGATTCAAGAACAAAAGATGTATTTGTTAAAGTTCTGAAATAAACTTTAAAAAAATATAAGTCAAATAATCTTTTAAAATTTAATAAATACATTTTTTAAGTAAAGAAAAAATGTTGTAAATTTTTGGTTTTTGCGGTTTATACACTGAGTATAGACTTGAAATAGCGTCAGATTTGGATTTTACGGAAAATTTCTGATTGATTTCACTAGTAAAATATTAGTTTTACTAGTGAAACTACAAAAAATTGTAGAATTGTTTTTTAAGGGTTTCATACCTTCATGAACTAATCAAAAGACTACTAATAAGTTTAAAAACTGAAAAAAAAACTAAAGCAAATTTTTTAATGCACTGCCCCCCTGTTATGGTCTATTTGAAATGGAATTGCCCATATATGATCATTCTTTTACTATGTACATAGTTTACTGTAATATTAATAACTAGACTAAACTAACTTATCAAAAATCAAGACATATACAACGGAATTTATTAATAAGATTAGGATGCCATACTCTATCAAATGCTTTGAAAATCTCTAGAGTTACTGCAAGATTTTCTACATGTTTGTCTAAAATAGAATTCTATTTGTGACTAACATATGTTAGAAAATCTGTTGTTGAATATTTTGATCAAAATCTATATCGAATATCTGAGTTATTTTATTCAAAAACTTGTCAATGTAAACATTTATATATTAAATAAAATGTCAGATACATGAACAATAATGCAACAATTTGGAAATATTTCTTTTTTATATGATAAGGCAAATATTTTAATCCTGTTTATAAATAATATGAGAAATGTCATCTATACTTGATGCTTTTTTAGTACTTCATTAAGAAGATATCTTTTAACAGCCCATTATTTTACTACTAGCCGGCATTATAGGTACAACAGTAGAATGATTTAAAATAGTTGAGTTTGATGCAAATTAGTTTGCAAAAGAATCTGCTTTTTTTCTTTGGTTTAGATTAGTAATTAAATTGTTTTGGACATTTTGAAAAGGAGGTATTGAAGATTACTATCTTGCAATAATATTATTGTTTTATAATTTTTTTTGTTATTTATGGAAAGCTGCAAAGTTCGAATACTTTTGTTTATGGCAATCCTATCTTTTTCAGATTGTATTAGATTGTTACAATGTTTACAAGTTTTTTATAATCTTGACTAGTTTGTTCAGAACGATTACTGGCGTATTTTGGGAAATGTTTTTTGTTTTTTAAGTACTTTTGTTTTGGTTTAATAACAGAGAATGAAACATATTTTTTTATGATTATTCTAAATAGTTTTTGTGAAATTTTTTACTGCAGTATGTGGATCCTTGAAATATAAGCAATAAGTATCAAAATTAAAATTATGAAGAAATTGTTTTATTTTAGATATAATAGATTTTAAGTTTAGTACTAATAGGAATATAAGTTTTAACAACAAAAGTATAAGTGAATGATCGGAATTTTCTAATGCAGCCTTAGCAGTAGTTATTGTTATCTCCGGAATAGTTGAAAGATATAGATTTAATAATCTTGGTTCATCAATAAATCTATTACAAGGAAAAAATGTGGTTTGCTGAATAAGTTGAGTAAGATTATGAGACTTAATTATCCAGTATTATGTACATTAATATCTCCTAACAAAATTATTTCAGTTTTTTTATAATTACATTGAAGAAGCTTGACAAAACTTTTAAAAAGGTTGTTAAAAAAGTTTGAAGTTGCTTTATTTAGAAAACGGTATATTATTGCAAAAATAGTCTTATCGGGAAAATTTAGTTAATATATGCTATTATAACCAATGCTTTAGGTTTTTTAAACTGTCAGTTTAGAATATTGTTGTTTGTGGATGGGTTTAAATTTTTTTTCTATCAAAAATGTTAGAAAAATTATCTTTTAAACCCCTACAAACTAAATCAATGTTTGGTTAATTAAATTGGTTTGTGGAGCTGGCAAGACCTTGTTCATCATAAATCATGTTTGATCTTGTAGGCCGGTTGCCCTGTTGGCTCAATTCTAACTAAGATTGGAAAATTTATGAGTGAAGCAAAAACACTAATCAATAGGCGAAATACTAGCACCAACACTTTTTTGTAATCTACACAAACGACTTAGAAGAACTAAACATCTCTGAAAATAAAAAACGTATGCAGCTGATACATGCAGAGTACATAAAGCAAAAAATCTGCTGCAGTTTAAAGCATCAATAAATCATGATCTAGAAAAAATAAAGAATTGAACTGACAACAACTTATTAACAATAAACAAAGAAAACAAAATATATGTTGTTTACAAATAAAATATATGCACAAAAACAGCAGTTAGTATTGGCAAATAATATAAAATAAAAGATTACGTAGATAAAAAAATAAAAATTAGTATATACAATTCACTTTTTCTTATCTTTAATTTAAAATACGCAATGCATGTATGGAGTACTACAACACAATACAATATAAACAAATTTCAAAGATCATCAAGATGTACTATGTGGTACTCCATATTTAATAAGTAAATACAACAACTACTATGTTTTTACCACTAATTTTTACTAATTCTCCTGCCAATTCACCAATTGCTCTATATATATATATATATATATATATATATGTATGTATTGTTTCATTCATTTGTTTCTCACTTGATAATGACCGTAAAACGTTGAAACTTAAGTCGTGAAATGTATTTTGTAAAATTGTATATGCCTTATATATAACTTTACAACAATAAATTAGTGGTAAAAACATAGTAGTTGTTTTATTTACTTATTAAATTTCAAAGACAACAAAACAAAGCAACTAAAATATTATACAATTATGACAAAAAAACACAAACTAAGACACTACGTGAAAAAAACTAATCAATTAACTATACAAAACCAGATAAAACAACAACAATGCATCTAAATTTACAAAATCAAACACAAAAAACAAGATCTAATTAAAAAGATATAAATAAAGAATTACACAAACATAATAGAAGCGACATACGCATTAAACAAAATCGTACCGAAATAAAAAATATATCAAGTAATAACGATAGAACATAAAAAAACACTTTCACACAGACATAAAAAAACAAAAAAATCCAACCAACTAATGTAATTCTATGGTGGTTGGGAGGGGCTTACCATGTCGCTATTGCTTCCGACAAAAATTAGAATATTTGTTTTAGTTTGTTGTCTATCATATTATTCTACAAGCTTAGTCTTTTCTATTTTATACTTATTCTGAAAGGTTGTTGTCAACAAAGTTTTATATAAAAAGATAGGGTAGAGAAGAAAAAAGATAGCATGAGTAGGAAAATATGAAAAGAAACAAGGTAGTTTGGGTATTCAAAGACATTACATCTCAAAAGTTGGACCTAATCTTGAAAAATAAAGTTGGAAAAGCCAAGCAACGTTATATCTTAACTTTTAAGTTATTTTATCAATATTAATTTTGTTAAGTGGACAGTCCAATATTGTTCTGCTTAGCATTAAATCTATTTAGCTTAATGCTTAACAATCTATATGGATACTTGCTCGATGTGAATAAATTATCAGTTTTACATGACGATTTAAAACTGTATTCAAATGGCCAAAAAACAAATACAACGTCTACTAGAACAAGTTAATGCCAAACCAAGGTGAATTGGTCGAGTAGGTTTGATTTGTCATAATAAATTGCTTGACTTTCTTCTTTTGACTTATGTTTGGAATATTTGAAAAGTTGCGAGATCAAACTCAAGATGCCGCCGATCTGCGACGCTTTGATAAGCTCAAATGTATATAGAAAATCACAATAACATTAAACAATTGACTGATGCGTATTATAATTTAAAATAATTAATGTATTTCTACTTTAACATTTACTATCTTTAGGTTATCAAAAGATTTTTACTATTTCTTTTAAATTTTTGATTATCTATCAACCGATATTATTTTTGAGTTCTTTAGTTTTTTACATTATTTTTTTTTTTTTATTACTTTTGTTAATATTATGTTTTTTATTTTTCATTACTACTTAGATTTATGCGTATGAAGGAATTTCTTAAAAACGTTTATGAATCACAAATTACTAACTATTGAACGGTTTCAAAGAAAAAATTGCACCTGTAAGAAGAAATCACCTGACGGCCATCCATTGTAACTGAAAAGGTTGATGATATAATAAATAATGATGAAGTATTGGATCTTATCTTTTTACCGATGAAGCTCGGTAGTTGTCAATCTCCATAACTTTACACTCAATTAAAATTGGTATTTGCAAATTTTAAGGCAAAGAATAAATGAACTTTATTTTTTTTATGAAACGGTGCTGCACTATAATCAACAATATTTCAGCAAGACGGATCTACTGCTAACGGTTGAATCCAATATTTCATCATTATTTAAATGTTTGTTAAACCAGTTGCAATATACAATATACAACTAGTTCATAGCCAAGTCTAAGTAATTTAATTAACAATTTCTTACACGGGTGCAAATGCAAGACTTTTTTTGCAACTTCCATATGAACTCCAGTTTGGGCAGATAGTTTTTTTTAAATTATTTTTTGTGAACGTTGCTTTTGTTGATGATGTATATTGTATTTTTCAGTTACAATTGAGATGGTTTCTACTACAAATGCAGTTCCTTCCTTCAAACCGCTCAATAATTTATGATTCACAGACATTTTATCAGGATTCATGCATCGGGAAAAGCTTTATTAAATTGATCCAAGCACGACCTGTTATTGATTGTTCTACTGCGATAATGAGTCTTTATCATAAAAACATTCTGTTCTTGTGTAAACACTATTGCATGTATAATTTAAACACTCAATTCACAGTTGTATAATCCACAATTTACACTATTTCAAATTTACACTGCACTTTACAATTTATTATTAAATTGATTTTAAAATATTTTTAATAAACATTAACCTTATCTAAACAAAGATGAACATCTAAGACAAACTCCCGTCTTGTTAAAAAGAGCTTGTCTGCAATTTATTGGTGTGTAATTAAAGAAACGCATCTAAAAGTGTAATGTAATAATAAACATTTATTATAAAAGTGTTTTTATTTGCATACTACAACCACTGATGAAGAAGACAAATTATAGCTTCGAAATATATGGTTCAATTTTTATTTAATGTTTTTATTTTATAAAGATTGTTTTCTCCCAATAATTAATTAAATAATATTGTGTATTTTGTATTTATTTTAATTGTTTATAATTACATTAATTATCACACAAACTGTGTGATGGTCTAAGAGTAATTTTTTCATTACTTACAATAGGTGTATATTTGGTTGCCTATACCATAACTTTAAATTTTCTCGTTCACCCTAAAATTTGTTTGATACTGCCTAGAAAGAAGTTGTTAAAGCTTTCTCAAATTTTCTCTTCGCTTTTTTGTACTTTAATTTTTAATAGAGTTTTTAATGTACTCTTCATTTTCGTAGTTTTTTACCATGTCAGTTTTAACATTGCAAACAATTGCAACTACTTTTGCAGTTTTAATTAACGGTTCTTTATTTCTTCATTCACCACATTTTATTTTATTCAATAAAACAAATAGTTTATCTGTTGACGTAATTTTATGTAGTTTATATAAATATGTACAAAAAAATGCAAATCATGTATGGTAATGTTTTTAATGCCAAATTGCAACAATTGAAGTATTACATATTAATTTTATTTGGTCATTAGACATCCCGAGAAATTTTAATAATTTAATTTATTGCCATTATTAATTAACTAATTTATTTTAAACTTTTGAATGTATATCACTAATATGCATGGAGTCGGAAAAAGGCAAGTGTAGGTAATTTGAGTATAAAAATCAATAGATCTGATTTTTGATTTGAGAAATTTGCAGGGATTTCAAGTATATAGAATCGACAATAGGTGGTGCCATGAGGTACAATTTGTCAGTCGGGCCTGATTCGAGTAGAGTCGGAAGAGTCTGTTTTAAAATGGTCGGCATGAAAACAAACTAAGGTTCGATGTCAAAGTTTTTGTTGATGTAGTTTAAATAGTGGTTAAAGTGATAGAAAAACCATTAACCCTCTGACAAAATGAGGCACGATGCTACCCGGAATTGATTGACTGAACTGTCCGGGCCGCGAATTCACATTACCGACGTAAAAACCATAAACATATAATAGTGGACGCCATGTTTTTCTGCCAAGCCCATCACCTTTTAAATGTGTTTCTGTTTATTCTTCTAAATGGCAATATTGTTTATTGCAATCCCTTAGGTAAGTATTCTCATGTCCTAATTATAGTGTTTACTTATAATATCAATCACAAACATACTTCCTATTAACGTAAAACTGGCCTTGAAAATACCGGTTGGTGCTGTCAATCTTATTTTCATTCATCTATTTCTGTTCTTAGATGTTGATGAAGAATTGAACACTACCATCGAAGTACTTGATTATGATGCAGACTTACTACCCTACGGCAAGAATATCAGCATAATATGCAAAACCAAACTAATTGACAGTATGATTTGGTGGACTTTTAATGATGAAAATGTCACCGAAGACAATAGGTAATATTAATTTCAATCTCTCAATAATAGTAGATCTTTCAAATTATAGAATTAGACTCGCAAATGTAAATATGATATTTATATGTAAGTGTATTTTGGTTATACTGCTATCAGTTGAATTCACTGTTTGAATGTGCACCTATCCTTTGATTTGCATTGTAGATAGGTTTTGTGTGTAAATTGAAATCTTGAATTTTGTAAAATCATGTAAAACGAAAAAAACACTAAAATGTTCATAATTCAGTCATCTATTTACGTAAAACCAAAGTAAAATATCTTGAAAACATAAAATTATACTTCATTTATAAAATAACAATTATGTATATGTACGTAATATAAGTACATATTTAATTCATTTTACATTAGGAACAATTTATACATTATATAAAAAATCTTTAAAAAAAGTACATAATAATAAGTTTAATCATTGTAATATACATTTTTACCAGTTTTTTGAAAAAGATTTTTAGCATAAAATATTACATTAAGAAGAGATGAAAATGCTATTAACCAATTAGGATAAAGTATTATGTGAACTGGTTTCTTATTGGACAGTATATACAACTTAATATTGTTTATGATTTATTTTAAAACAGATAATGCTGTTATAATCTTAGCAAAGTTATTTTTCTGTATTTTTTTGGTTTCAAATTTTATAAATAAATAAATTTATTTTCATACAGCAATAGTACAACCATAATATGCCAAAATTATTCTGTGAGTATATATGGTTTGGAATACAGAGAACATTCCATTTGATGCAACAACAAATCCAGCAAGCTTTTTGAAGACATAATACTTATGGTGGAATTCATGAAAGCTGATTAACGTTAATCAGCGTTAAATATGACAACATAACCTCAACATTTGATAAACTGTCAAAATTATTTTTATTAATTCAATATAAATACTTGATATTGACTTTGCATTAGTATCAAATATTATTTTCCTTTTATTTCTGATAGTTATATATTATGTCAAACTTGTCTTTGTGGTAGCATTACTGTAAATAGTTTTGCGGTTGTCAAATTTAATCAACCTTTACTTTAACTGGCTTTCATGAATTCCAGCATTAATCTTGTACTTGTATACACGTTTTTTAGTGTAAGCCTTGAAAAGGTGCCTCAATTGGTTGAAGCTAGAAGTAACGAGCTCTGCTGGGTGTTTGAGGCAATACATGAATGCGACTTGGTTATTTAAAATAGTAAAATCTTGCATTTGTGATTGCTACAGCTGTAAGCTGGATTGGATGTATATCAACTGCTGCATACTAAACATACATTGTTATCGGCACAACTGTACATAAACAATATAAAGAAACTTTTAATGCTTTTAAAGAAGTCTGTGAAACTACAAAACTTAAAGTGTGTTTAAGAAATATAGCCGGAATCCTTCTGAAAAGAACAGTGCAATATTAGTTTGAAGTCTACAGTTTTTACTGTTCATATAATTAGATGTAATAATTTTATTAAATTTAAAATCATTTTTACTAAAATTTAATTAATTTTATAAATAGAAATTTTCACTGTCGCAGACATGTTATGAGTGGTGACCCCTGTCAGGTTATTTTATGTTTACTTATAACAAAACAAAAACATAATATTAATCGACATGAAAATTCAAAAAAGTGTTGTATAGTTGCCATTTTTTGAGCTTCTTCTACAGATAGTGCTGGCTCTGCATTTACAATAAATGTTCTTACGAGGTTCACAATTTATTTGTTTCTGTATGTTGGATAATTTTTTAAAACAATCTTTTAGGGTAATTACACGATAGTTTGTACTAACGTCCCCAAATCGACATCTCCGATTTTGCTCAAGTTTTGTACACATGTTTGGGGTACCAAAATATGACGATTCCTAAACTTTTAGATCTCTAGGTGCAATACAGTGTAAATGGCGGCTATTCTTTTTTTTAAGGAATATCTTGTCTCTTTCAGTTGTTGTGCTGTAAATAAGCAAGAAAAATCACATTCATTTGTGTATTTTATAGGAAATTTTTCGTAGAACACGAACCCAATCTTGGTTTTCTGAAATTTCCCGCGGAAATTTTTTTTATTGAAAATTCTTTACGATTTTGCTACACCTGGAGACTTGAAATTTGAATATGATACTCCTGAAACATAGTACTTAAACATAGGGTGAAATATAACACATTATTGCTAAAAATGGGTTGCTTTTAAGGGATTTTTTGTAATTCTTTGGATTTTTTCAGAGGAATTTAAAAAAACGGACATAATGATTGCGTTCTACAAGAAATTTCTTTTTGATTACACTAATTCAATTTTTTTTTTTGACTTTTTTTTTGCGAAATTATGAAAGACAAAGAAATTATTATTTTTTATCATAATTTTTTTCGAAAAATATGATGAACGCATACATAGCTATAGCTGCAATAGGCTTTTTATTAAAAGCGTGAATGAAATGATTTATTTAATCATTCTAATTGGAATGTTGATGAATCCTATAATTAACTTAACTAATTAATTGATCTGTAATTAACAAATATTGTTTATTTCACACAATATTGATTATTTTATAACCAATTTAAATGTTTATAATTTTTTTTTCTTACTTTATTCTTATTTGTATTCAAAAATAAAATCAAAGCTTTCTCTGATTTACACACAAATTTAATCTATTAAAATAAATCATTATTTAAGAAAATAATTAAATAGTTTTATTAATGTATAAATTTAACATAATATTTATTTTAAATATAAAGCTTATACACATGGTAAAATATATATTTAACAAATATTGTTTGTTTATCACAATATTATAGTTTCTATAACAAATAAGAATGATTTCATTAAAAATCAGTTACTAATTATGATAAATATAATTATTGTCTACAAAACAAAATTGTTTTGTAAACTTACTTCTTAGTCTGTTAGAATTTTTATTTAAACTTTTGCTTTGATAATGTAATCTAGGATTGCAGTAACAATAACTAATCATTTTAATTATTTTTTATATAATTACATTCAACATTATGGTCATCCATATGTTCTTTATACGCATCAAACACAGAACCGTGAACATTATACATAATACTTGTAATTCATTTTGAGTAATTTTATTTCAATCTTCATTTATTCTAATTGCATTAATTTTAAATATTTAGATTAATTAAGCACTTCTTGTGATTTTCTTTATCAATTGGCTAGGAAAATCAAAAATCTGTAGTGCTGCATAGTTTTTTAAGATGCTTTTTTCAACTTCAACCACTAGTATCAAACGAATGTGATAATCTGATGTAAAATGTTTTGAGCATACTCTAAAATGCTTTGATAGTTTAATATTTTTACAACACATTAAATGTTTAGGAAGTCTATAAATTATTGTTTTTGTTTAGACAACAATAATTTTTTTTTTACATACTTAATATTTGTTGCTTTTATTTTAACTTCAAATTATTTGATTATTAGTTATTACTCATATAATCACTAAATATGCAATGATTATTGACTCTCATGTTTAAACAGTATATATAATATAAAAATAAATTTTGTAACTGACAATTATAATAGCATGATATTACAATTTAAAACAAGTCTAATTTATTATCTTATGCCGAAAATTATATATTTGCCTCCATACAAGCGGGACATAGCACTCGGTACGTCTATAAGTATATATGGTCTAAGACTTTTAGAAATATAGAACCTGTGCAACAAAATGATACTATTCAATCTAATGAAAGAATAGGAAAGGCTACTTGAGAAAATGAGCAAAAAAATAAAAAAATAGACACTGTGATGACCATAATTGCAAAGCTAGTTTGCAAACTATAATGGGAACAAACATAACTATTGCATTGTGGAACGCTTATGGCTTCTGTAACTATGGTCCTGAACTCTACATTTATCATGACATAATGCTGGTCTCGGAAACTCACTTTACAAACAAAAGCTTTCTTTGCTTAAATGGCTACAAGATCTATAGTACAAATTACCCATATGGAACAGCACACGGAGGATATGCCGTCATAATTTAAAATATTATGAAACTACAAAGTATCTAACTGCAGAAATTCAAGCAACAAACGTCATCTTAAATGACAAACATGCTGATATGTGTGTCTTGGCAATCTTCTGCTCCCCTATCCATAAAATTAACAACAACATGTTTACTTGATTCTTTGCTATCCTTGGTAGGAGTCGATTACAATGCCAATTGCAGCTTGGGTATTCACTTCTGGTACAAACAAGCTACAAAACTGTTCAAATGTAACTAAAGAAGCACTAGAGATCCACAAGACAAAACTAAATACAACATACATGATACTATGATCTGGTCACTTTCCATTTTGTTGGAAGATGGCACAAATCATTCTGATACTAAAAAGTGGTAAACCTGTAACAGGCCTCCCCATAAGTTTAGTTCCATTGTTATTTCTAAAAAGACTTCTAGCACTCCATCTAATCTTGGATCAGCAATGTGGCTTATGAAACAAACACGCAACTACATAGTAGAAATTAACAACACCTTTGAAAACAAGAAATTCTTTTTGACTGCTTTCCTGGACATCACACAGCCCTTTGGTAACGGAGATTGTTTTAACAAATTAAAAATGCACTATGTATTTCTAGGAACTTCAATCATACCTAGCTAATAGATTTTGGATAAATATCAAGAAGAAGTAACACTATCAACCCAGACGTACCACATGAAAGTATTCTTGATTCTTGAAAATTCCAAGATTTGCCTCTGAAAAACTTCAGGCTACCTACTACAATCTACATGCAAAGTACTTTGGAGTGCATTTGGGCAGGCGCTTCAATTTGACATCCTTAAGAAAACAAAACAACTTTACCTAAAGTTATCTGAATTATACTTGTTAATTGGTTGTCATTCTAAGCTTTTGTTAAATAACAAACTAACAGTGTACAAAACTATTTTAAAACTTGTCTGGGCCTACGGCTGTCAACTATGGGGTACAGCTAGTATTCTGAAGCTGCAGCAGTTTCAATCAAAAAAACTGTGAATAATGACTTAACACCTGAATATCTCTTTATGTGCTACAAGAACGCTAGCAGCAAATACTTATCTCGGCTTGAACATCATCTTAACATGTATGCTCTCAACCTCTTTGAGAATAGTACTGCAAGCCATTGCTTGAAACACCAACATTTTTAGATGCAGTAGTTTTAAGCTCTGGCGTCGGTGATTAGTCTTGGCACCAGAAATAGATTGATGTTTAATAAATCATTGAGCTATTTAATTAAAATTGTTATGAGCTTAATGTAGGTCTTTAACTGCACGCTTGTTTGGCAAGCAAACAGAAACCAAACTTTATCTAGTAGTAGTAGATAAATTTATTTCATAATCTTATACAAAATCTTATGTACATAAAAACATATATTTATAATGTAAATGCATATGATAATGAAAAAGGCTATCGACCAAAGTCTTTCTGCCCATTAACTTTATCTATTTATATGTATTTTTTAATGCGGCAGGCAATATGGGCTGTGCTTCTTACACAAAGATTTGTCCTGCAGGTTAGCCATTGAGTTATTGAATTAGACTGTATTGGTATGGTAGTAAGCATTACTTTTCTTATGGTATACCTGGATTTGTTTGTCATTATGCTTGCGCATCAAGCCTTAGGTACCTTTTAGTTTAGGGAACTTTGCTTTCCATTTTTTCTCGTCTGCATCTTTTTGTTTTAAGATGCTAGTAATTTCTTCTTTTGAATCTAGCCATTTTTCTTTGCTGTGTAACATGTATTTGACAACTTTTTCTACGTCTTTTGTCTCTTCCATGCATATTGTCAGGGCTTGTCTTACGTTCACCCAACTTTTGCATATTAAAAGGGTATTTTTTGCTAGATTAATTTTTTTTTATTGGATTCTGAACACTTGTGGTCTGATAGGAATTGGGTGAGGATGAAATTTGTTTTCTTGTGTTCTTGTATTACTCATTATTATCGTAGGAATTAAGTATTTTGCTCACATTGCTTTCTTTTGACTATTTCACTTTCTATCTTCTCAGCGATTCCTTTTTAATCATTTTTCTTTGTGTTTTTCTGTTCTTGTCTTTTTTATTGCCAGTAAGTGTATAGGGACAGTTTTTGCGATAACTTTTATCTCATTCATACAGTATATAATAATGATATTTATTTATTCCAATCATTGTTCATGTAACACACTATTCTCTTTTGTAGCTTAAATATTCTATCAATATTCCTAGACATTCCCCAAACCAATATTCTAATTCTATATGACAACACAGATTGTATTTTGGAAAAATAAAACATTTTTAAGGTGTCAATATTCGTAACACTTTGTTCTCCTTGTCTTCTCCTTTCCAAGAAATCTTGCCCTCTATTGCTGTTTCACTTGGGGATCTTGCTAGTGAGTTTTTACCTAGAACAAGCTGAATTTAAAATATTTTTCAGTCATATTGCTAACCTCCTCGGCCTGGATATCTACTGTGAAATTTAGTAATGTTTTAAAGAAAGTTGAAGGGTGGTAGTTTTATTACCGATACAAGGCTACTGTGCAATGGTGTTGGTTTGCGAGTGTCAGTTCCGTTTACTGTACCCTCGGCGATGTTGACATGAGGTTTGTGGGAATTTTTATGGTTATCTATGGTTATCAACCTTTAGGCTGCAGTAGAACTCTACTACATCACTGTCAACAACTACCACTGTTTGCCGCCTATCACTAAAATATACTACGGTCTTACTGCGGCTACTGGAAATTATGAAATATTTAAATTTTCCACTCATATATCTGTCAGAGTGATGACAACATAATCTTTATTTCATTATTTGTGACATTTGGTATTTTTCAAAAGCAAATCCGATTCTGTTTGAAATTATAAAACGGTGATGACCAGGTCACAGACGCCGGCAAATAGAAGTGATCAGTAGGACCATTGCCATATGATTTAACATGTTCGAATTTTGATTGATGACAGTGGGTGGTGCAATGAGAATGCGCTCTTATTCAATTGGACACCATCGGAAACTGTTCAGTGAACGTGTATCGGTTACTTACAAAATTGAAACTGAAAATATATTTTTTACTTTTAATTTTATTTATAAAAAGTACAACTGCTGATGTTATTCTGAAATAATTCAAAATTTACAATATTTATTTGACTTTGTATTGAAAAATGTAAACAAATCGCAAGTTTACTTTATATACAGACCCCTAGTTGCCGCATATCTACACTTGCGCTTATCCTGAACTCGCATCTAGTTTAGTAGTTTTTCATACTTCTACATGACTTCCTTTATATCATTGATCAAACCCATACTCAAAACTGAGAATAAACTTGGCCCTCTTAGCATACAAACAAATACAAATGAAATTACATTAAAAAATACTAATTATTTCTTTTTTTAATTAATGCAGCATTTAAAAGCGAATAATGCGATTATCAACAAAAATAGAGAAAATCAAAATGGAAAAATCATACAGATTTTAATAATAATATATTTGTTCTTGACCCTGGCAAATGTTTACAGAACTGTATCTACAATTGGGTGATTTTTAGTCATATATGTGCAAAAATTAATAATAACCTATTCTATATTGGTAGATAGATATCAAAACACTACTATTTTTTTTTTTATTGTGTAGCATAAATAAGTAACTACTTTTTATTTTACAGGTTTATTTTGGAACGCGAATCTGAAAACATCAACATAGAAGTTAAAAAATTTGAGGTGTCTATTTTGCATATAACTGATATTGATTTAAAACATGCCGGTGTATATACATGTCACACAATTAGACTTGATAAAGATTTACCTGAATTTGACTTTTCGAAGAAAATCTTAAATGTAACAATACCAGCAAAAGTAATGCATCATTCAAAAACAGTAAGAACAAAATTGCATCAAAAAGCTCAACTGAAATGCATCATTGAAGGTTATCCAATTGAAGAAATTGGTTGGTTAAAGGATGATGTACAAATAACTCCTGAACAAGAGAAAATAGAACTGAAAATTTTAAATGAAACCAAAAAGGAAATTATTTTGATTATAAATGAAGTTACTAAAAAGGATAATGGGACTTATAGTTGTTATGCAAAGACACCATCTGGTAGCAGCTCTCATAATATAGAAATATTGGTTCTTGATAAACCATCAGTTAATTTAGACATGGTCAAAGCCATAGGGCGCACTAAAATCTACTTGAATTGGACTGTGAATGATGGTAATGAACCAAATTCATTAAAATACTCTATTCAATATATGACACCTGGTGATTCCAATTGGATTTTTATTAAACATGAGATAGGTGGAGGAAATCGGTCATACGTATTATCTGAAGATTTCACTAATGATACTGAATACAAAATTCGAATTAGAGCTGAAAATTCAGAAGGCAAAAGTCAGTATTCAAGTAGTCAACCAGTAAAAACCTTATCTGAAGATCCGGTTTTTATACCGGAAGTGAAAGTTACCGGATTAACTGTTAGTAGTATTACCATATCATGGAAAGAGCCACCTGTTAATTTAACTGGTTACGTTCAATCGTATAAGTTGTTATCTCAGTCTGGCAATTCCACTGCTTTGGAAGCGATATCAATAGCAAAGGAAGGAAATTTGTATATGTTTTCTGATTTAAATGCGGCAACTACTTATTATTTTCAAGTTGCTGCTTGCAACGAATATAGCAACGAGTGTGGAGATTGGTCGGAACGTGTTAATGGAACAACTATGGATGGTATATCTGGACCACCATCAGAAATGCGTGTCGAGTGCAGGTAATTATTTTATTTTATATTATTTTTAGTTAATTATTTAGGATAATGTATAAATGTGGTTTATTAATGATAACAATTACACAGTAGAAGTTCTTATTCTATATATTTCATGTTTATAGTAATAATGTTTATTCCAAGGATCAGTCATGTTTACAAAATTAAAAATGCATACATATACAATAAAGTATGAAATTATTATTAAATATGAATTAAAAATAATTTCTTGTAATGTATTTGAAGCTAACATCATTTGCAAAAGATATTGATTGTAGGTTAAAGGAAGATTTCTATTAACAATATAATGCAAACTTATGTAGGTTTATTAAGATTACTCAAATTTGAGAGAATTATTCAAAAAATTAGCAAATGAGTATTTCTATCACAAATTTAACTAAATATCGTGAGAGTTAAAGCATTTTCTAGATAACTGGAAGTTATGAGAGATATATAGCAAATTAAAGCTTATGTAATGAATTTATCAATGTGATGTATTTATCATACAATGATGGAAAGGATTTTACAAGTGGAAGTCTAAGAAAAGAAGATAATTCCAGAAGTATAGGTGGTGTTCAGAAAGGGACAGTTGATCATCTACTTCCACTGAAATAAACAATTAATAAAGAAATAGGAGAAAAGGGAGGGAGGATCTTTGTCTTCTTTATTATACCCTATCAATCGTATCATAGAATGTTTGGAAAATACGGGGATTTTAGAGCAACTTATAGAAGCAGTGAAATAACAAAACATGGTTTAGCTTGGAAGTGGATGATTGTAGAAGTGAAGAGTTTATGTTGTCTAAAGGTTTATGCCAGAGATGTCCGTTGAGATCTTAATTATTTAATAGGTGCTTTCCTTTTGCCACTATTCTCAGTTATTCTTACTTCGCCTTACTTTATCTTACTTAATAGACCATTTCATTTGTACAATAGCAAGTAAGCCAAAGTAAGATTTTTACTTGTCTTCTGCTTCTGGCGTCCTATCACGTGATGAAAATTAATTAAGTAATATTTTAAAATGATTTGAAAATGTATAAAATTGTAATTAACAAGTGAATTTTAATTAAAAAAAGAACAAATACTTGTGAGGTTAAGTGAGTATTTTGGCAAAAGGAAAGCACCTATTGTCTTGAAAATGTTTTAGAGAGGAGACTAAACGGGGGAGTAGTAATTGTTCAAAAGAAAGTGTGGGCTGTGACATGTGATGATGATTTTTGAATGAAAAGTATTTTTAGTAAAGGAAATTAGATGTTGAGAAAACTAAATGGATGCTGTGTAGGGAAAAAGGGAAGAAGCAAAACGGAAGAGTTTAAGTTGAACGGACAACTGATTGAAGCAAGTAAAATGTTTAAACATTTATGACAACTCAAACTTTTTTTATGACATTTTTGAAAGTTTTTACATGCTTATTCAAGGTAATCATAGAAATTATTTTCTTATTAGATTTTAATGTACATAATACTGAATGTTAAGTCACTGATCTTCTACAACACAATCCGGCCAACAAGCTATGATTTCTACTTTTTTTTATAATCTTATTTTACTTATTGTGCAACCTACCTATTTTCTTGTGACATACTTGGTGAACCAAGATTATTAGATCTGTATTTTTAACTATGTATTTCAGAGATTACAACAATTACTGTTGGAAATTCTGATCATTCACTCATTATTTCTGTTTAAACATCTTTTTCTATAACTACTAAATCTAAACCATGTCTCATCTATCATTATTCTAAGATAAACAATAATTTTAATTTTGCTACTTATTGCTCATATTTTGAGGATCTACATATTGTAGCAGATAATTTAACAAAAACTATTCAAAAAGTTATCAAAAAAATTGTTCTATTCTGTGTTATTAACCTTCCGCCACTGGCGCGCGGTCTCTCACTCCGCACGGATTTGGATTTTTGTTTATTTTTAAACTCTGAAACTCCCAGTGGTCTGCTCTCTTAGGTATTTCTCTAGTTAGTTAAATATTTGAGATAGAAGCGCATTTGAGTAATAGTTTGCGTTTTATAAACAATTGCAGAGCGCCAGTAACAAATACACTAAACTAACACTTTTTTTGCAGTTATTAAATAATTTGCAAATTAATACACGTTTTCACATTTTGAACTAAAATAATTAGTGATGCCGCCGGATCCACTTTTTGGCCGGAACCGGATACCGAAACCTTCATCTACAAAAAAAACCGGAACCGAATCCAAGACCGGATCCATAATAATATAAATAAATAATCAATATTTATCAGCGCCGGCATCCAGCGTCTTCGGCGAAAGACTATTTTTTCAAGCTGCAGATGTCTATTAAAAAAAAAAAAGAAGTTGACTGATCGTAAATCATGGAGAAAAATTAATATTCTCCTACATTATAATTTAAGTATTATTGATAATATTGATTAATATAATATTTTTATTATTATTTATTAATATTATTATTTTATATTTACTAATAAATTTTACTTGTTTTTTTACATTTTTATTCTACTTTCATTAGTTTTTCATTTAATTTATTTAAAAAAAAATACCAGATCTGGATCCGGTTCCGGCGGCATCTAAAATCTAAAACAATCTGGAAAAGATAAGATTGACAGAAACAAAGCTAATTGAATTTCTCAGATTTTCAAAACAACTAAGTTACTACTCTAAAAGAAAAAGCAGATATTTTAAATCATTCTATTGTTGTACCTACAATGCCTGTTAGTGGTAAAATAATGGGTCTAATTCACTTTAAACAACGGTTTGTCAAAAGATATCTTTTTAAATTAAATATCAGAAAGGCATCAGGTATATGAAATTCCACCTATTATTATTATTAAAATATTTGCAAATTAGAAACTTTCATCTCGTCTTCAATTTTACATCTTGCAAATCTTTCTATTTTCTATAAAATATTCTCATGGACATTTTCAAACAAAGCATTGCTATTTTATCAAATATCTACTTGTAGTACAAGATTTGTTAGGAATTCTAACAAATATTGATACTGACATTCACAGATGTGGGACAATCGACACATATAAGCTTCCAAATTTATTATTTCTGAGACTTATAATCCTTATAAACATTCAAGGTCAATGTTCACAGACTGCTTAGATCTTGTCTTCAATGTGATAGTTTCAATAAGTTAAAATTCAAAGGTTTATGTTATGATATTATGTAATTCATAAATATCACATTTAGATTAAAAAAATTGTGAAAATGGTAATTTGGTAGGCATTCAGTTTCAGTTTAAATTTTTAAGGCAGGCATTGGAAGTGAGCCTTCAATACCAACATAGTACTGCACGAATCCAACTAGGAAAGTTAGCTGAAAGAATAGTAAAGGAAATATTTAGTAGGAAAGGAAGGGTGGCGGCAGTGTTTGTTTGAAAATGAAAGAAAGAAATTGTATGAAAGGGAAGGAAGTGACAGAGTATACTCTTTATATGGAAAATTAGTAAACAGGTTAGTAGAGGTCAAGAATATGGTAGTTTGCCACCTTACTTGCAGAAAACTATGATGTTCAAGATTTAGGTGTGGAACTGAAGAGAATGATAATAAATATTGGATGAGTAAAGATATAAAATATGAGATCTTTAGGAATGTAAAAGGAACGTAAAACTAAAACCATAGGGTAAAAAAATAAATTATGTCAATTTGCAATTCTACATTTACACACATCACAATAAAGAATAATTATATAAAATAATAGATAAAATATAATACATATGTATAACAAGACACATTTAGGAAATAAAATTAAAATTTAAAAACTTATCTAAAGAGTAAAAAGCATTGGCTAGTAACAAAGTTTTTACATTAGTTATATACTCTTTTAAAGTAAGTTTCTAATGCGATGAGGCAGCTTATTAAAGGATGACTTAATAGTTTTTACCGCAACTAGGTATATTTATTTGTTTATTTTTTATGGTTATATATTTAAGAAACAACTACTGTATTGTTTCTGCACAGTTTTTGTTGAAAATTGATTTGTGAAATATATAAATTGTTATTTTTTACAATTATTTGCAATAAATGAGTTTAATGCTTGACTTTTGATGAATTTATGCAATAAATGAGCAATTTGAGCTATTTTGACAAATTTTGTGCAACTAATACATTTATATACATTATTTATACACAATATAGGTTTGATATTTGTTTGTTTATGAATTAGTTTATTAGATGTTTTATATTCCTTGCCGTACAGCTATACAGTGATAAGCACTTTTAACACTTTTTTGTACAGTCACACATGTTTATTATATTGAAAAAACAATACCGGTAAATATTATTGTAATTTTTTTTTTAATTTAAAAAACACGAATTTATTTAATAATGTTATGCATAACATAAAAAAACCAAAGAAATTAATCATTAGTTATTTTTAATGCCAACTATTCAATTACGATCATTTTAAAAGGAAATTTATTGCAATATTGTTATAAAAGTAAATTATTATTTTACATAGTTGGATTTAGGAGATGTGTGTACCCGCTTTTATAGTATTAAAAAAAAACATTTAAAATGGTTTTTGAATCATTTAAATCTAAATAACGGGGTTATTCAACTGTACGTTTTTTGTCTAACATCTTGTATAACTATTGTTGATTTTTAATGTACTTTCCTTTAACTTTTATTACTTAAGATATTAAGATACATGCTCAGTGGGCAAAGGTATGTACGTTGCTAGCACTTTAGCCAGAGACATTTTTTTCTTTCTTGTGAAACAAGTTTATACAAGTGAAAGTAAAATTTAGCAATTAAAAATGCACCAATTTCTATAAATGTTTAATTAACTATTAAGGTAAATTTGTAAATAATTTTGCGACAGTTTTGTATTCTTGGATTGTGTTTACTTAAATTAAATGTGAAGTGGAACTGGTCAATTGAATGTGGTCAGGCATTTAATGCTTCAGACTAGCATCAGAGCTATTATCTCTCATGTATTACCAGATGGAATGGAAAGACCAATTGCTTATTCATCAAGAACTTTATCAGTAGCAGAGAAGTTTGTCTATCATTTTCGGTTTATGTAAATTTAATCAATACATGTATGGACAACATAAACCATTAGTTTGAATTTTTAATTCAATAAAGGAACAAGGACGAATATAAGTTTTATATATATATATGCAAAAGTTGAACAGAAATAAAATACTTTTTACATCTATTAAGAAACCCTAGTTTTTTAGATTTTTTTTTAGCTATGTGGACAACATGGTCGTTCCAGAGAAGATTATGCAAGATTGTAATCCCTCAAAGACAAATTGAAGAAGATTTAGATATGGATTTGTTGTAGTTTAATATTTGGTAGTGATGATACTTCGGATTTAGATTTTGAAACAGTAAGAAGTTGTTTTTTTAGAGTTAAAATTGACTATGTTGGAAGTGCCCCATCAATCAAAAATAAAGTTGGCGAAAGAGCAGAACCTTGTGGAACATCAGCATTTATGATTTTGGGGTCAGAGTTAAAACCATCAATTCTAACTATAATTTTTCTATTGTAAAGAAACATTAGGATGCCATACTCTATCAAATGCTTTAGAAATGTCTACTGCAATTTTTCTTCTTGTTTGTCTAAAGTAGAATTCTATTTGTGACTTACATAAGTTAGAAGATGTGTTGTCGAACGTTTTGATTGAAATTCATATTGAGTATCTGAGATAAAGTTATTTTGTTCTAAGAACTTGACAATGTGAAAATTAATAGTATTTCAAAATTTTTTGACAGATTGGACAATAATGCAATTTTCTATAATATGAAGAATTAGACTTGTCTAATAACATTTGCAGTTTTCCAAATTCTTCTGTCTTTTCCAGTTCTTATGTAATTAATTCTGGTTTTGTATGGTTTTTATTGCTTCAAGTAGTTGTTTGTTTATTGGTTTTTTATTCAGTATTTTCCATAACTGTTTTTGAGGTACTCTGACAAATGCTTTTTCTAGGTCCACATATGTTATGTAAAGTTTGCCGCTTTGTCTTTTTTCAATTAATTTTCTAATTGTGAATATGTGATCGGTTCTACTAAAAGTCTTAAGCTTATTTGCTATTATAGTTTTGCTCTCTACAGTTGTTACAGTTCCTGCTGTCCCCCTTTTTGTAATTTGGAAATATCACTGCCTTGCTTCAGCCTGTTGGAATTTTTCTTATTTTCCTTTATTTAGCATCTCTAACAGTATTTTTTCTTCAGGTTCCTCTAAGTATTTCAATTGTTTCGGTTTTATCATGTCATGTCCTGGCGCTTTTCTATTCTTTAGTTTTCTAATACTACTTTCATTTTTTCTTTTGTTATGTTTTTTGCTTCTTTGTTACTTAAGTGGTTGCTCCTCTTTATTTCTTTTTGCACTTTGATTTTCTTCTAGTAACTGCTTAAAATGTTCTTTCCATCTGTTCATTATTTTCTTGTTATTATCTTTTAGTATTTTTTTTTTGTTTGTCTTGTAGTTGGTTTTCTTTATTACAATTCTTCAGTGTTCTATAGAATAACTTCTGGTTGTCTTTTGTTTTGTTCTAGAGTATTGCCAAATTCTTTCCCGCTTTTTCCTTTGGCTATTTTTATGGCATCTTTTACTTTTTTCTTTTGTGTTTTGTATTGTTCACAGTCTTGTTTGTTTTTGGTATTAATAAAATTCTTTCGCCTTTTATCTTATTTTGACTTTTTCTCTTTCTTCCTCATTCTACCAGTGGTGGGTTTGTTTGCAGTTTTGTGTGCTTTTTGTTATTCCACATGTTTGTTTAGTTGTTTCCAGTAAAATGTGTTTAAAATTGTTCCACGTTTTTTTCTATATTGTCTACATCTGGTTTTCTTATACTATCCAGATATTACACGTGCGGGGTCAAGAGAAATGATACTATTTCTTAAAAGTGGCAAAATACAATATTCACCACCGGAGGAGAGGAGGATCAAAACAGATGAAAAAGATCAAGTAGAGAAGAAAAGAGGGAGAGAGATAAACTCACCAGGAGAGACTCAAGAGACAAAGAGAATAAACGCCCAAACAACAATGCATAAATTGGGGGTAATGCTGAGAGAATTAAAAGAATTAACGACAGAATGCGTCAATACAAAAGTTGAAATTAAAAAAATAACAAATCAAATAGTGGCAGTATTTGAAAAATTGGAGTTTGAAGAAAATCAAAAGAGAGAAGAAGAAAATAAGGAAAATAAAATAATGGTAGAAACGTCAACCCAGACAAACCAGTTGGAAACCAATATGTTTGTGAACGAACAACAGGAGATGAGAGAAATTAAAAACCAGGAAGATATGGAAAAAATAATGAACAAGGAATGGCGTGAAAAAGATTACGACCATGTAAAAATAAAAAAAAGAAACCCAATGATGGGAAGGGAATCCGACACAGAGGTACTCATCAGAAATATCCGGAGTTGATGGAAGAAAAAGAAGAAGATAAAAACAACGAAACACCATACGTAGAAATATGCTAGACGCTATTGAAAGAGTGCTGAACAAAGCAAATGAGCTGAACATCGAGGAAATTAATATTCCCATACCAAATGGAATTGCACCAAGAGAAGCGAGAAAAATTATGAAAATAGCGGGAAGAAGAACCAAGACGAAAATGAGAATGTGCATACCGCCACAACTACAAACTGCGCAAATAACTGGGGAAAAGAGACCTGAAACATATGCAGATCTATTAAAACAGACAAAAATTCATATGAAAGGTACGACATTTAAAGAAATAAGAGAAACAAAGAAAGGAGAGTTGCTATTAGTAACAAACGCAAATGAGACAGAAAAAGAAATAGAAAAGATAAGAGAAGGAATGGAAAGATTTAATATAAGAAAAGCGAGCAAAGAGCTAACAGGAGAACTGGTTATGATTAATGGTATAAGTCCAGAGATCAGCAGAGAAGAGCTGATTGAAGAAATTAAAGGGAAAGTGGTCAATAAATAAATCGTGATTATATCATTAAAGAAAGGGTACAGGGAAATACAAACGGCCATAATTAAGATGGACAAAGACTCAGCGGAAAATATAATAAAAATAGGAAGTACAAACATAGGACTCATAAGATGCAGAACGGAAAGAGCAAAAGCGAATGTGAGCCAATGCTATAAATGTTGGATGAAGGGACACGTAGCGGCGGAATGCAGAGGGGAAGACAGATCGTCGTTGTGCATAAAATGCGGAAAAGATGGACACAAAATAGCGAACTGCAAGAACAGAATATTGCATAGAGTGTAAGGTGTTAGGCCATCGAACTGGAGGGAGAAGACGCCCCGCTACAATTAGAAGAGAAACTAGAAGACCAAGAAAGAATATAGAGGACAACAACCCAGAAAGTTGGAATCAACACACCTATAACCGAAAATGTATAACATTATCCAAACAAATATAGGGAGGGGAAGAAAGGCACATGACCTACTGGTAGCAACTGCGATGAGAGAAAAAATAGACATAGTGATAGTGAGCGAACCAAATAAAAAAAAGTTAAGCGGGGAATGGATCAAAGATAGAGGATTAGACGCGGCCATCCTAGCAAGGGGGAAGTGTAAAGACAAGGGAACTCCCAAAGAAGGAATAGTGTGGGCTGATATAGGAGGTATGATAGTATACAGCTGCTACATCAGTCCAAACAGCGGTATAGAATATTATCGAGAGTGGATTGAAGAACTAGAAAATAGCTTAAGTAAACAGAAGAGCAAGAAAATCCTAATAGGAGGAGATTTCAACGCAAAATCACCCAGGTGGTGAGGGACAAAGAGCAATAGGAGAGGACAAATTCTAGAAGAAATGATTGCTACAGTAAATCTAACGATATGCAACCATGGCGACAGACCAACATTTGTATAAGGAAGATCTAAGTCTCATATCGATATTACCATAGCAACGTGGGAAACAGCAGGAGTAGTGGGCAACTGGAACGTGACAGATGAAGAATTGCTGAGCCTACATAAATATATAAAATACAACACGATCGGAAAAGGGGAAAAAGAAGACACAAGAAAAGGAGGATGGAACGTGCGAAGGATGGACAGAGAGAAGATAAAAAGAGCCATGGAGGTAGAAGAAGTAACAGAAAGCGAAAACATAGAGGAAAGATGCAAACGATACTCGGAAAAACTGAGAAAGGCAGCGGAAGAAGCAATCCCCAGGTATAGGGAAGGAGGAAGAAAGGGGCCGTACTGGTGGTGCAATGAGATAAAGGAAAGCAGGAAAAAAGCAATACAAACCGGAAGGAAGATCAAAAGACAGAAACGAAAAGGGGAGGACACTGCAGAGACAGAAGAAGAATTAAAAATGGACAGAAAAGCACTGAGAAAAGCGATAAAAGACAGCAAGAAGAGATGCTGGAAAGAAATGATAGATTCCATAGGACCCCTGGGGGAAGCCGTAGAAAATTGCAATGAATAAACTGGGAGGAAGATCAAAGGAAGTGTGCTTAAAGGAGGAGTATGGGGAAGAAAAAATAATTGAGAAATTGTTTCCCAAAGGAAGAGCGGTAAAAGAACCAACAGAGACAAGTGAAGAAGAGGAAGCTGATATGACAACAGTGGAGGAGATGAAACAGATCATAAGAGAACTACCTAACAATAAGGCACCAGGTCTGGACGAGATAACAGCGGAGATAGTGAAAGCAGCGTTAGAAGGAAACGAAAGAAAACTAACACAAATAATAAACAGATGTCTAAATGAAGGAACATTCCCGAAATGTTGGAAAGAGGCAAACTTAGTGCTGATTGAGAAGAAGAAAGAAACAGGTAAATCAAAGACGTATAGACCGATTTGTTTAACCAATACATTAGCAAAGATAATGGAAAAAGTTATTGTGAGATGAATAGAGAAAGAAATAGAAGAAAGGGGTGGATGGGAAAGTGAACAATACGGATTTACCAAAGGGAGATCGACGCTAGGAGCTATCGAGAAGGTAAAAGCGGTAGCATAAAAAGCAAACAGCGGCCCACATAGGAAAAGACAGCATTGCATCATAATAGCGTTGGATATACAAAACGCATTTAATAGCGTACTATGGAAGCAATTATAGAAGCAGCAAAAAAGAAAGAATTGACAAAGAAAACGATAAAGATAATATGGAGTTATCTACAAGGAAGAAACTTAGTGACCAAGAAGGGTAAATTTAGACTGACCAGAGGGGTACCACAAGGCTCAGCACTAGGACCCAAATTATCGAACTTAGTATATAATGAGCTTCTCGGAATGCGGCTGCCAGTCGGGGTGACGATAACGGCATTTGCTGACGACTTAGCTTTAGTAGGTAGGGATGCAGACATAGAAGTACTAAAGGAAAGGCTAGAGTTGGCAATTAGTATGGTAAAGAGATGGATGAAAAGTAAACGGCTAGAATTCCCACCGCAGAAAACGGAAGCGGCATGGTTATCGACAAAGAGGACAAATAGAGAAACCGGAAAAATACAGGTAGGTGAACAAATAATAACCATAGGGAAGAAGATTAAATACCTTGGAGTTACACTGGAAGCAAAAGGATGGAACGAACAGCTTAAGGAAGCGGTAAGAGGAACAAAGAAAATGGAAGGAATGCTTAGTAGGCTCATGCCAAACAAGGGAGGACCAGGACAAGAGGCAAGAAGGCTAATAGCAACGGCGGCCAAAATTAAACTATTGTACGCCGCAGAAACATGGGGAGATGCCTTAAAGTAAAAATAAACAGAAAAGAAATAAGAGGAGCCACTAGAGCAAGCTCGTTAAGGATATGTAGGGCTTACAACACGGTGTCGCAAGAAGCGCTAGAGGTAATCGCGGCGACACTACCCGCAGACTTGATGGTAGAAGACATATTAAACATAAAGAAACTAGTAAATGAAGGAAATAGTAAACAAGAAGCAAAGAGACAAGCAAGAGATAATACAATGAAAAAATGGCAGACACAGTGGAAAGACGGAGAAAAAGGTGAATGGACAAGATAGTTAATACCAGAAATAAAGGAATGGGTAGAGAATAAACCGGAGACGTGTTACTATACAACACAACTACTCACCGGACATGGAGCCTTTGGGAAGTATTTACAAAATATAAATAAAATGGAGAAAGAAGAGAAATGTATATTCTGCCAAGAAGACACGTATGACGACGCAGAACATACGCTAATAGAGTGCGAAGCGTGGGAGAATGATAGGAAAGAGTTAGAGAATGTATTGGAAAACAAAATTAATAAATCTTCAATAATTAATATTTGCCTGAATGACGAAAACAAATGGAGAGCATTAAGAAACTATGCATCGGCAGTAATGAGAAAAAAGATAGAGGAGTTTTGAAAACTCAAGATATTGATAAACGAAAATGGAAGTAAACACACACATCAAAAACCATAGAAGACAAAGAAAGGAGGAAAGAGAAGCTAAGTGGAAGCAAAAGAACATAGAAAAAAGCAATGAAGAGAAAAAATACAAAGAAGGTCAAGACAACTATGCCTACCAAGGAATGGAAGAGGAGAAAGTATACAAGAAAAGAATATACAATGAAACATTAGTACCAACCGAAATTGCAGAAATAAGGAAAAAAAGAAAAGAGCTGCTCAAAGAAAGCAAACTGACGGAACTGACCAGAGAATTTCCAAATGGTAGATACGTCATTTCGAGGTTGACTGACAATGTAACCTTTGAAATGGTCAGAGTATACTTGGCAACCAGGGGATACGAAGAAATAATTCCAAATGGAGACTCAAGAATATCCTTAGAAGTTAAATTGGCAAATCTAGGATTACCAAAGGGGATACACCTAATGGAGCTCCACAAAATATTCATGAAAGAGAGAGGATACGCCGACAAAGAAGTGAATGAAGACTTGGAGAAACTAAGAAGACAGCTAAGGACAAATCAAGCAACTAAGCTGAATAACAATAGAATGCCGCAGCAGTCTGTGTGAATCCCACAAGGCCGAAACCAGCTCATCTCAAACTAATAATAGACTAGAGACAGACATGATAAGGACAAAATTACAACAGAACTAACGTAGAGAAGAAAACCGAAAGGTATTGCCCTGCGTTAGTTATTCTCAAGGGCCACTTGTTGAGGCCAACACCTCAATACGTCCTTAAAAAAAAAAAAAAAAAGCGTGTCGCTTAGAATTCCAACTCGGCGGAAAGTTTTATTTGAGCGCCTAGGAAAATCGAGCACCGGGCGCGTTAGGTGTGCGCATTTACACACACAGTTTTTTCTTATGCGTACGCTCCAAATCTGTTATGCCCGTTTGACACTGTGCGTTTTTCTGTATAACTTTCTATATAGTCGATTGTACAATCCAAAAGTGTCTGTGTGGTTGGCCTTTATGGCGGCCGCAGAATAACTCACCGACCACGTTATTTGCAATTTAATTGATCTTCAAAGTATGCTGTATTTACTACTCAATCCGCTGAAAACTTTCACCGTGTACAGACTCACTTGCGTTCGTCACGCACGCCGGTCTATTTTTTTCAAAATAAATATACTCATTCAAATTTATAGCATACAAAAAAGTACAGGGTCGAGGGGTTAACAACTTGCGTAATCAGTGTACAAAATAAAAATAATCATTACAGAATCAAATAATAATTACGTAATATTCGTAATCATTACATAATCAAGTAATCATTACATAATCAAGTAATCATTATATAATCACGTAATAATTATATAATCACGTAATCATTAGATAATCTTGTAATAAATAGTGTAATTAAATATTAAAACACGCGTATTCAAATTATCAAATATTGATTACGCATATTCAAATAATCAAATGTTGAGTACGCGTATTCAAATAATCAAATATTGATTACGGGTATTCAAATAATCAAATGTTGATTTCGCGTATTCAATTAATCAAATGTTGAGTACGCATATTCACATAATCAAATATTGGTTTTATAGAATCATTTATATTTGCATGGTAAATTCAGTCGTGCCTAATCAGTATCTAATTGTGCCGCTAGAGATTTATGCCCAGACAATTTCACAGGTGTTTTTATACAACCCTTGGCATGTGTGTGTGTGCAGTTATTTATTTATTATATTAAAATAAAAATCTACTTCAGTCGAATATAATTATTCAGTGGTACAAATTTTATTATGTATTGTTATTATTTTTGTTGAAAAGATTTTTATATGTTTATTTTTTAATGTAATAAATCACATTTTTATTCTTGGTGGTGGGTTTTTTCTAATCTAATAAAACATTAATAAACATCGAGATAGGTATATTTTTAGTTTATGTTTCTTATTATCTATAAGAAATTGTAGTAAGTACTTTATTGAAGATTATTATAAAACATAAGTATTATAATAATATATTAATATTAAACATTATCAAAATAATTTTATGATCGGTTTAATAATTAAAACATGCAGATTTAATACAGAATTATTAAATCTTAAAAAAATGTGTACTTATTGAATAATCATGTAATCATTACATAATCACATAATCATTTTCATAATCACGTATTCATTGAATAATCATGTATTCATTACATAATCAAATAATCATTACGCTTTCATTATATAATCACATAATCTTTGCGTATTCATTAAATAATCACGTACTCATTGTGTATTCATTAAATAATCACGTAATCAATGCATAATCATAATCATGTAATCATTACATAATCACGTAATTATTACATAATCACGTAATAATTACGCGTATTCATAATCAGGTGTACATTTTTTTACTTAGTTGTTAACCCCTTGTACAGGGTCTATAAATGTCTGGGCTGCTGAATTTTGCACTTGAATCCGCCATATTTTTGCACCATTTTGTTCTTGAATCGGACAAACGGAATCTTATGCGACTCTTTCGCACGATATTGTTCTACTGCTAAAAACCAGTAGATTTATTCTATTCTCGTCCGAAAGTGAAGCGCGAAACTTAAACTATGATGGATAATACCGAAAAAAAAAAAATAACCGGGCTTTTGTTAATATTTACTTTTTGTAATTGAAAGATTATAAATTTTATTGAAAGTAAAAACTAATTAAGCTGTTTTAAATTTACAACCACATTAATTTAATCTTATTATATTCTTCTTTTATTTTATATATATATTTATTGATTAAAAGAGAATATGGTAAAGCAATTAATACATTTACTACAAGAATATATTGCTATGCAGAGTATATGGTTTAGATATTTCAAGAAAAGTAATAACAAAAAATAAACATTTTTATCAATATTATGTGGACATATTTAGCATATTGTGTGTTAGAATATCATATATTGCGGTCTATTTAATTTTAATAATATAATAATAATATATTTATTCATGTCAAATATACAATAAGTATTTACAATCGTCATTAAACAAAACGTTAAGTCAATTACATACAATATTAAAATTACACAATTTAAAACGAGACAATACAGTTTTTAAAATGGTTAGCATTAATTGATTCAGTTAAAAATTCATTTACAGAATGATATGCATTAGCTAATAAAAATAATTTAATTGCATGTTTAAAGCTATTTTCTTCAAGTTTGGTTATTATATTTGGAAGTTTATTAAACAATTTTACTCCAACGTAGTTAATAAATTTCAATGATTTGGTCAATCTCACTTGTGGTTGTCTTATATTGTGGCGTTGTCTTGTGTTATGATTATGTTCAACATTGGTTTTCATAAATAAAAGTTGGTAAAGTTTCACAAATAAAATACATTCATACATAAAAAGAGATGGCACAGTTAAAATTTTTAATAACTTAAATTCTTCCCTACAATCAGCGTGATATGACAAGCCCGCTATAATTCTAATTGCTTTTCTCTGCAACGAAAATATTTTTTTGGAGTCACTGGGATTTTCCCAAACAAGTATGGCATAGTTTATATGGGAATGTACGTTAGCGTAGTACGCTATTTTCAATATTGCTTGAGAAACTATTCCCCTTAAATTTCTCAATGCAAATATGTTTTTTTTCATTTTAATGGCTACTGAATCACAGTGAAGATTCCAATTCAATTTTGAATCTACATGTATGCCAAGAAATTTTGCTGAGTTGTTTCTAGTTATTTCCATAGGTAATGAACGCATTGAAAATTCCATTATAACAGTTTTATTATTAAGTGCTAAATCATTTAATGCACACCATTCTTTTGTTTTATCAATAGCATTGTCTGTAGCTAATGTGACTTTGTTTCTGCATTTATCACTTATCAAAAGTGTCGAATCATCAGCATATAAAATACATTCAACCAAGGTATAAATTCAAAAAAATTATTAATATATATAATAAATAAAACTGGTCCTAATATTAAACCCTGTGGTATACCTACAGTAATATCTTTTACACTTGAAATGTCATCCTTGTAATACACGTGTAGTTTCCTGTTAGACAGATACGAATGAACTATAGTAATGATAGAATTGTCCATGCCATAACGTTTCATCTTGTTAAGTAATAAACTATGAGACACACAGTCAAATCTCTTCGTTAAGTCACAGTATATCACTTTCATATACTTGCCATTTTCAAAATATTCCATTATTTTTGATGTTAGATGGTATATGGCTTGTGTTGTTGATAAACCTTTCCTAAACCCAAATTGGTTTTTGTGGAAAAGATTGTATTTTTCCATATGGTTGCAAATTCTATTTTTTATTGCTGTCTCAAGTACTTTTGAAAATGTTGGAATAATCGAAATTGGTCTGTAGTTGTCTAAATTATTTACATCTGTTTTTTTTTAAATAGGAATAACTTTTGTAGTTTTGAGTATAGTCGGATAAGTACCTTGATTGAAACAAATGTTTATTAACTTTACTAATGGACTATTAATTGAATTTGTTGCTAGTTTAATCATTTTAGAGTTTATATCATATATATCTCTACTATTAGTATTGCTTAAATTTTTAATTATATCTCTAATTTCAATATAAGTAACTGGTTCCAGTGTAAGAGTAGAACTTGTCACTACATTATCTATGCCAATAGAGCATCCATTTTTTTCTATGTTAGATATTATTTTGTGAGGTGTTTCTGTAAAGTTCTGCAAATTCTTCCGATGATAGTTTGCTGTTTGTATCTTGATATGTTTTATTCTTTATTTTATTAATTATAACAAGCTTTAGTTTTATTATTTGATTGTTTAATAAAATCATCATTTGACTTTTGTTTACATTTTGTAATTAATTGTTTATATTTCTTTTTTAAATTCTTGATAATTATTAACAGATGTTGATTCAGCTTGATTATAATGAGCCGACACAAATTGTATAGTGTTCCGCATTTTCTTAATATCATCATTGAACCAGTTAAATCCATTACTTGAAGTATTTGTCTTTTTTCCGGAAAACATTTATTAGTAATTTCTTGAAAATGATTATGAAATTTGTAAAATAGTTTGTCTCCAGACATTTCATTATTTTTGCAGTAATTGTTCTAGCATATGGTGCATGTTATACAATCCTAATGTTGTTATAGGTCTGGATTTAATATTTTTAACTTTATTTTCATTCTTAATACTAATGTTGGTTTTGCAAATTTGAGATGAATGATCAGATAGACCTGGATTACAAACAATATAATTTGAATTGATATCTTGTTCATTTGAAATAATTCTGTCAAGTGTATTTGTTTTTCTGGTTGGCTATTTAATATTGATTTTGAAACCGTAACTGTGACATAAATCAGTGAATACTATGTTATCTGGATCAGTTGCACCAAATTTTACGTTTATTACATTGTTGGATATCAACAGCAAATTTTGCATCTGAAAGTTACCAAATAATAGTACAAGTACCAAGGGCAGGAAAGCACTGTTCGCAGCACGCCGCTGTTTGTCCGCTCGAATAAGCGAGGGCGGCAAACGCTTTCTTGCTCGTGGTGCTTACGACTGTTTATTGCCTGCCCCTGTAAGAAAACAATAACATTTTACTAGTGTTACAACTTCATTAATATTATTAAAAAAAAAAATTGTTTAATACTTCAAGTGTCAATGTTTTTTTTTTAAAGGTTAAGAGCCGTCTATACCCCCGGCCGGTATAGGGAATTACATGTATACGGGCGCCAAGATAACTAATGCATCAGTTAACATAATTACAATCCGAGACCGGATATAGAAAACTTAAACATTTATCTACAATTGGATGGAGGGGTTTTAAGAATAAAGTTGTTATTAATTTGTTATGATAGATGAAGCTTGCGTACTTTCTTTATCTTATAAGTTTTAACAAAATTAAAAAAGTATGTAAGCTTTATTCTTCATAACAAAGTAGTAACAACATTATTCTTAAATCCCTTCTATCCAATCGTGAATAAATGCTTAAATTTTCTAAATCCGGTCTCAGATAATTATGTTAACCGATGCATTAGTTATCTTGGCGCCCGTATACATGTAATTCCCTATACCGGCCGGGGGTATAGAGGGCTCGTCAATAGTTTTGTCTTTTGTATATAATATTATCAAATCAAGCAAATATTAAAAAATATTATTACTAAATTATGTAATAAATTAATTTAATTTTAATTTTTAATTAATAATATTTACTATTAATTTAGTATAATTAAAATTAAGAATTATATTTAATAAAAATATTTTTTTTTTTTAACTAGCGCCGCCATCTATGTTTTAAAAGCGAAACCCTTGGCGGGAGACAAAGGATTTTACCTCCCTAGGGAGGGAAAGCTCACTTCTCTTCCTAAAATACTGGCGGAATAACTGTTCACCTAACTGGTGGGTACACGCTAGTGATTGATGAAACATTTATTTTAAATAATAATTAAAAAGGCGGTCATGGCTACAAAGTACGTGAAGCTAGCGTACGAGCCAAGTAAGATGCAGCTCACTTCACAACGGAGCTGACATCACCCATTCAACAACAACTGTTTTTCATAGTGAGCATGCAAAAAATAATAGTCAAAATATAAATTTATAAACATGGCATTTAGTCAGCCTTCAGTTATAATAATTTAATTCTTCTATGCTTTTTATAAAAAGCAAATAAGAATTAAATGAAATAATATAACCTCAAACATAACTATAAGTCTGGTGTCACACTATGCGTTAGAAACGCTCCGGTGAAACCGGTGCGTTTGCAACGGATGATCTCAACGAGTCACACTATCCCGTCAAAACGCAACCGCAAATAATTAAATTAATAAAAAATTGCAACGGAGTCAAAATATTAATAAATTATTTAATAAAAATTACATAATAAATTTTTTGAAATAATTTATTAATTTTTTGACGTTTTATTTCCCGTTACAATTTTTTATAAATATATATTATACGTCAATTAAAATAAAATATAAATATAATAAAATTATATATATAATTTTAAATCTAAAATCTATTATTTATTTGAAAATATTTTTATTAATTATTAAATTAATATAAAATTGTTAAACATTTCAACAATGCAGCAGAATGACAAAATTTAATTGTTGCTATTGCGATTCAACCGCTAGTGTTTTTGTTTTATTGTAATTAGAACAACAGAACGTTGGTCCCACTATTCTCGTAAAAACAAAATAAAGCAGTCAGTTGTAAGTAAACGTTGTTGGTTAGCAAGTGTGATGTAGTGTTGCCAGGTGGATAAAATACCTAAAAAACCTTAATTAAAATAATATTTATTTACTTGAAATGGCCCAAATTATTTATTCACTAAATAATAATGATAAAATGACAATTTTTACCAAATGTTTTCAAAATTTTCCCACTTTTTTCAAGTTTTCAGAATTTCCCCAGTAACACGGAAAAGTTCTCAGAAGTGGGGAAAAATCCCCAGCCCTGGCAACATGCTCTAAACATGATTTTTATTTATTTTGTTTTAAACTTTTTTAAACAAAATAAAACATCAATAAGTTTTTGTTTTTTTTTTGTAAAAATAACGTTTTTTTGCTCCACATGCGGTTGTCCGGTTATCTCGCGCTGCCGCAGCAACATGCGGTGGCGTCCGGTGGATGCGTTGAAAACGCACATATAACTAAATTATATATTTTTAAATTTACAAATACTTTTTTTTTATTTTATAATAAGACAAATATATAATTATAAACATAATTAACATTATGGCAATTATAATTTTTGTATATGAAGTTATTTTAAAAATGTAAACATTTTTATTAATTATTAAATTTATATAAAATTGATGAATATTTCAGCAAAACAAAATAGCAAAATTTAATTATTTCACGTTCATGATTTTTTTAATTTTGTGTTTTTGCTGTCTTGCTCGAGCTGCGGCAGTTACATGCAGTGACGTCCGGTGGATGCGTTGAAAACGCACATATGTGTCGCCACTCATTTAAAACCATGCTCGGTCGGCATCCTTCCCACCGGATGCGTTTTTAACGCATAGTGTGACACCACACTAATATATAAGAATACCAAAACGTGTATACGTATACGATATCCATTGTTACATGGCTTGCTAGGAATTCTAATAATTATTCACAGTTCAGTTTCTTTAAAAGAGTTTTTTTTTAACCGGACTATCTACAAATTGAATAAGCTTCTACATTTGACAGGTTGCTTAAATCTCTTATTCAATGTGATAGTTTCAATAAGTGTAGTTTCACTTCTCACCCCGTATGGTATCTATTGTATTATCACAACATAAGATTAGATTGATGTCTTAACATAAGAGAACACAGGAACTAATTAATGCACTATTACAGAATTTGTTTTACCACTATATAGCACGTGTTTAAATACATATTCTGTGAAAAAAAATGACAGACAGACCACATTTGTTCATATTCAATTATAGTTTATAAAACCTTTGTATTGTATTGACTTTTTAATTTAAATTAATAACAACTATTAATTTTTATTTCAGATTTGATAATATTAGTCAAACAAGCTTTGTTTTCTTAACATGGAAATCACCCAGTAATCCTCATGGAACAATAATGTCTTACAATGTAAATTTAGAAGGCAATGCCTCTTTTATAAATGATCAGGGTGTAATGGAACATACAACATGGGGGCCTAAAGTAACAAGTGTTCGTGAGAACATATTAAATGCTAGATTTTACAATGTTTCGGCAAATACGAATTACACAGTACGTGTATCAGCTGTTACTAAAACTAAAAGAAATGGTGATTTTATTGAAAAGCATTGTACAATGCCACCTACAATACCAGATAAACAAAGACTGTCTAAATTTACTTGGAAGAAGATGGAGGAGCAGGGCAAATGGATGTTCAAATTGTTGATGCCAAGAGTTTCTGAAAGAAACGGTCCAATTTGTTGTTATCGTATTTATTTAGTGAGAATGGAAGCACAGCAAAAATTAACAGAACTATCGATACCTGAGGAACTGGATGTCGTTTCATATCAGGAAGCTCATAGGACTCCTAAAGGCGGTGCTTATGTAGCTGAGATGTTTACCAGGTAATTATAATATAATTATTTTAAATATGAATACTAAAGTATTATTTTAAAGTTCCACATTTCATAATGAGGTATTCTTGGGCGATGAACAAGTTTATAATGTCAGCAATTCACAATGTGATGAGTGCATTGGTTTACGTCCTTACAACAGTCCTAAAGATAGAGATATTCAGTTAAATAGTAGTGCTGTTGAAACAAACCGCGTTAGAAGACAATCTGCACCCCCAGACCCGTTACCGCCCTACGATGGTAATTTGGATATCAACAGTAATTACACTAGTTTTGTTGAAGTTCTTGGTAAGTTTCTCTCAAAAATTATAATTAATTGTAATACTTATTTTGGTATATTTAGTTTATGGTCAAGGACAAATGGAAGTTCTGGCTGCTTACAGCAACTATTTAGTAATGATGAATCCTGGTCCCGAAGTTGTAATTGCACCAGAAATTAGTTCTATGAGTTTAGTAGTACAAGTATTATGTGTTTTGGTGATAGTTGCACTTGTTCTTCTAACTGCTTTGTGCTTGTTACATCAGTATACGAAACAGGCTCGTGCACAGGCTGTTGAAATGATCACGTTTAGAACATCATTACGGAACTTACGTGGTAGGCAACGGTTGGTGTCGTTGAATCCACCTGATATGTGCCCAATAATTAAAGCAGAATTAGCTGCAGCTTATTTGGAAAGACATCGAGATTCAGATTATGGTTTTCAACAAGAATTTGAATTGCTTCCAGATCGATTTAATGATCGAACAACTAGGTCTTCCGATACTAGGGAAAATATATATAAGAATCGATATCCTGATATTAAAGCATATGATCAAACTAGGGTAAAGATATCACAAGTTGATAGTATTGCTGGATCAGATTATATCAATGCTAATTTTGTACTTGGATATAAGGAGCGGAAAAAATTTATTTGTGCTCAAGGTCCTATGGATACAACAGTAAACGAATTCTGGAGAATGATTTGGGAACAACATTTAGAACTGATTTTAATGTTGACTAATTTAGAGGAATATAGTAAAACAAAATGTGCCAAATATTGGCCGGATAAAAGTGAGGTTGATAAAGTATTCGGTGATATTACAGTTACCCATGTGCAGGAAACAAGATATTCTGATTATATTGTGCGTGAATTAAGAATTTGTCGGAGTGGTAGTCGAGATAAAGAGGAACGTGTTATTACTCAATACCATTATTTGGTATGGAAAGATTTTATGGCACCTGAACATCCTCATGGTATTATTAAATTTATTAAACGGATGAATGAAGCCTATTCACCTGAACGTGGATGTATCTTAGTGCATTGTAGTGCCGGTGTTGGTAGAACTGGCACATTAGTGGCACTGGATTGTCTCTTGCAACAACTTAAAGAAGAAGGTCAAGCGGCCATTTTTAATACCATCTGTGATCTCAGACATCAAAGAAATTTTCTCGTGCAGTCATTGGTAATATTAATTATTTTTATTATGTGTATTAATTAATTATTTTTTTATTATTCTAGAAACAATATATTTTTATTTATCGAGCTTTAATGGAGGTGGCTCAATATGGTGATACTGAAATATTGTCTGCTGATCTTAAGAATACTATAGATAAGTTAAGACAATGTGAAAAAGAAAAAACTAAGACTAGAATGGAAGACGAATATGAGGTTAGTTTAATTAATGTACTTCTATACTGCTTCTACACAAGAAAAGAGACAAAGAACAAAACATAACACTGATATTCTATGATTTTACTGATATTACTTGGCAAAAGATGATATAAATTAAGTTGTAAGTGCAAGTTGTGCACATATATATGATGTCGATCGTTTGAATTTGTTTGACGGAGCAGACTGGGTAGATAGATAGATGTTTATTAATCTATTTTAAAAATATAAACAGTATCAGTATAAGGTATATAAAACTTAAAAATATAATACATAAATATAAAAACACACGCATACACTCCTTTATAATTACAAAACTCTTCAATTGTCTAAAAATTCAATTAAGAAGTTTTTTAAGTTAATTAAAAAAACTGTACTAACATAAAAATATTAAATTTTTATGTTAGTACAGTTTTTTAGTGGTTTGCTTAATAAATTATAATAGTATATGGATATGATTATTTATTTATTGTGATTAATGTTTGTGTATTGTAAAATCCAGCAGTGTAGGACATTTTACACCCTAGACACTGTTGGAATTGTCTAGTAATTTTTTGCTATTGTTTTTAATAGTTTGTGAAAGTTTATTTTATCTTTGTTATTTATTTATTTTTTAATATCTCATTTTGCAGCATATTGATTTGCACTTTGAAAAGAATAACTAACAAATATTAAATTTAGAATAATTTTTAAAGTATTATAAACTTTGAAAGATAAAATAATTTACAAAAAAAAATTCATTCTTGTTTTTTAACATTATAACCTATAATGGTAATATTAAATTTAAACCATTCTCCTGAAAATGATGTTTTTTTGAGTTGTGTCACTTTTCTTATGAACAAGTCTAACTTTAATATTATAATAAAATAAAATAATAATTACCTCATTCTAATTTTAAAAGTACCTAATTTCCAATCTTGTCATAATCGTTTGCTTGTTGTCTTAATCTAAACACTCCATAATCTTACAAAAACAATTTTTTTTATTTTTGCTAGATCAACTCAATCTTATTGTTCTCTTTTTCTGTTTCTTACTCCTATTGCATCTGCTCCGCTTCAATTTTTTCTTTATAATCTTACACGACATTACAGTACACCAATAACTGTGTAAGAGAGAAAGAAACCTATAGCCAGAATGAAGGATGCATAATGGGAGAGAGGGAAACAATACACTCGGAGACACAAACTGCTGTACAATATAAATATATTTATCCCAGCTAGCGTCTTATACATGTACTTGCCTGCAAAATCTAACTTACACTAACTCTCAGTTAATATTGAACAATTTCTTTTGATTACTTAACACAATTTTGTTGATGAGCCTTGTCAAGTATGTTGCTATTTATAGTATAATAATAATAAAAGTGTGCATTTTTAAAAATTTTGAAATCATAAAAAAAGATCAAAATAACTATAAAATTATCGAAACAATTTAGAGATGGTCTGATGTTTGCTTGATTTTTTTCTTGTTTACCCCTTTTCCTGTGGACTGTATTATTTATATAGATATTGAAAAATTATTACTAGTACTAGTTCTTTTGATTACTTAACACAGTTTTGTTGATGAGCCTTGTCAAGTATGTTGCTATTTATAGTATAATAATAATAAAAGTGTGCATTTTTAAAAATTTTGAAATCATAAAAAAAGATCAAAATAACTATAAAATTATCGAAACAATTTAGAGATGGTCTGATGTTTGCTTGATTTTTTTCTTGTTTACCCCTTTTCCTGTTGACTGTATTATTTATATAGATATTGCAAAATTATTACTAGTACTAGTTTGTAGAAATCTATCATATGAGCATGCGTTATTGAACTTTCAACAAAAAGGCCTGACTGTTTTTGGGATGACACTGCTGAAAAACGAAAGCATTTATCAAGACAAGAGCTACATAAGTAAGTCTATGGCTCGTCCTCTTTTGAAAAGTTTTTGAACTTTGTTTCAGATGATGGCTAGGGGAGTAACTTTCTCCTACCTTCCTGCGTTCAAAACTACTCAAGATATTGCAAGTTTACGTTATTTATAGAATATCTTTGCATTTGCTAGCTATTTTTTGAAAAATTGACAATTAGTCTCAAATTGTAGAGTGGGAAAATTCGAAAATTCATCTTTTTTGATACGTTCCATAGGTAAAACTGCAGAGTGGGTTGAACATGAATGATTTTGGAGTGTGAGAAATTGGAGTTGTTAAATCAATCCAGTTTATGAAATATCCAAGCTAAGGGAACCTAATGTATAAAGTTTTATATAATAGCAAGATTTTTTCAGTAAAAACCATTAGAAAATTGCAAGCGATCTACTTGACTTACTGGGTTGTCCTGAATAACTATTTTTATGTTGAGATGAATTTTTTTTTTTTAAACGCCACTGTCTTGTACAGGTTTATGAAACATTTTTTAAAGTGCCTCCCAAAGGAAACGGTCTAAATTTTTTCCGACCATCAATAATTTGGAAATTTCTACTAGCATTAGGCAACAAAAGCATGAATGAATGAAAAAAAAGTTTTTTTTAAACATGTTTATTTTTTCATTATTTTGTATTAATATGATCATACTTTGTTTTTCAGAATATTAAAAATGCATATGAAGATAGAAAGTCTTGTTCTGTAGCTGGTGGTGAAGAAAACCAAGAGAAGAACAGAAGTGATACTGTCATTCCATATGATAGAAATCGGGTGATTTTAACACCTTTATCGGGAAAAGAACATTCCACTTACATAAATGCTTCATTTATTGAGGGATATGATAATTCCGAATCATTTATTATAGCTCAAGATCCAGTGGAGCAAACAATACCTGATTTTTGGAGGATGATTTCCGAACAGGGAATCAGTGTTATTGTAATGTTGTCTGAATTAGGTGATGGTAAATGTCCTCGTTATTGGCCAGAGGATGAAACTACATATGATCATATTTCTGTACGCTATGTGCAAGCTGAAAGTTGTCCTTATTATACCAGGAGGGAAATGTTTGTTAAAAGTAGAGATGGAGATGATTTCCGGGTTACACATTTGCAATATCACGGATGGCCAACAGTAGATGGAGAAGTAAGTATAAGTTATATTCATTATTTTTATTATATTATTAGTGTTACTCTACTTATATTCGAAATGGAGATATAATATATGTGGGGTCTTTTATGAGCGAAAACATTTATGATGTGCTAGGGTCTGAGTAAGATGATTTGTGACTTCTCTTTTAGTTTACCATTCTTTCTCCCATTTTTATAACAACTCATCTAAGGCATCAAGTCACGGCACACAAATAATGTGCTACTTACCACATGTAATTTATAAGGTTTGCAAAGGCCTTATGCACAGCTGTAGTCAATATTTTTCTTATGTTTTTTATCTATAATTGTGCTGTGCTTAGTAGTATTGAATCCTCCAATGTGCCTATTACACTGCGTATTTTCTCTTATGTCATCTATTCCATTTTCAATGAAATAATTTTAAAAAATAGTAAAAAATTTAATCTTTATGTATTTTATTTGCTTCATCCTGTATTGTCAACAAGAAAGAGTAATGAATAAAATTGCTCTGCCCTACTATTTGTATACTAACTAACCATTTAAAACATTCTTGTTTTAATTACAAACAGAATAATGAATCAGAAAGATGATTGATTAAAAATGGATTATAACTAAAGTTTAGTATTAAAGCTTAATTTCTTAAATATTATTATGAGATATAAATTTTAATTAATAAATGTCCAAATAGAAGCACCATTATTTTCAGTTTTATTTTATTTCGGGAAAGTTTGCAAGGCTAACAAAAAATAAGTAGATTCAATCTGCAAATAAAAGAACAATGAAATGTAATAAATAGCACAACAAATTTACAATTTTATTTATATATCTTGGCCGATGCATTCTTTCTGAGATTATTGAGAAAATTTATTAACTGTAATTTTTTTTATTGATAAGATCAATGCTCTCTATCTTGATTGTTACAGTATTGTGAATAAAAACATTGAATGCCTGAGGCATTGATGAATGTTAGTTGTATTAGAAGACTTAAGTGAAAAGCCTGCTGACTTTGAGATTATGATTAATCACCAACTCCTTTTTACAAATTGATTAAGTTTTTTTAATCTTAATCTATGTATGTATATATACTTATATATATATACTTTATTTAGATTTTACAAAATATTTGATAAAAAACCTCTTAGCTATTAGTTAGGTAACTACTTGGTCATTATTTTTAATTATTTACACAATTTTTAAGATAAGCTTGCATTGAGGATATTTATTATTTATTTTCATGATTAAAAGAAGACTTTGTATTATATTGATACAAAACATTGGATCTCATTATCCATAGTAAAAATAACAAACAGTTTAGTTAACTATCATAACGCCATATGTAGCATTGTAGTGATTAAAAATATAAATAAATCACGGAACATTACATTAATAGAATATAGTTTTATTCATTCAATTCAATTATTTAATTTGATAATTCAAATCATTCATAATCTTTTACTTAATAATAAGTTAATTGGTAGCAAATATTACTTATAGGAACAGTAGTGTTTTTTTTTTTTTTTTTTTGTATTGAGGGAGGAAAATGCCTTACGCACTTTGTGTGCGGCTCCCGGTTACCCGTATAACCACTAAAAACCCTAACCTCTAAGCCCTCTCAAGTCTTGCGGGATTACAGTTGTGGTATTACTTCACAAAGTCTGGACACCTTCTATTTATCCTACTATCCTCGGCTTCCTGCTCTTGCTTTCTCCTTTTCCTCTTTTGTTGCCATTATTCTCCATATGCCATCATCAATGGCCCTCCAGTTGTATGCACTTTCAAGCATGAGTGTGGTCAGGTTGTTTACGGTTATCACTTTACCGACTTTTAGCTGCATCTCTTCTCAGGTGCTTCTCCAGCGAGGGCACTTCACCAGTGTGTGCTCCGGGGTATCTTTCTCTCTACAATAGGGGCATTCGTCCTGTTCAGCTAGGCACATTCTTTTTAGATATGATTCAAAACATCCATGGCCTGTTAGGATCTGTGTGAGGTGGTAGTTCAGGTTACCATGTTCTCTGTTTACCCACGGTGTCACCAAGGGTATGAGGGTCAGTGTCCACCTTGCGACGTCACCCTTGCACTGTCATTCTGCTTCTCATTTTTTTCATTGTCTCCACTTTCTTGTCTTTTCTGTGCCCCTTTGGTTGTTTCCCATTACCTTCGGCCCGCTCTTTGGTGAAGAGGTGTATGGGGATTGTCCCGTTATTGCTTGTATGGCCTTGGACGAAACTGTTCTGTAGGCACTGGCTATTCAAATTGCCATTTTTCTCCTGGCCCGCTCTAGTATTATTCTGTATTTTTTTTTTCTTGCAGCTTTCTATCCAGATGGGTACGGCGTACAACAGTATTGAGTCCACCGTTGCACCCATAACTTTACGTTTCTCCGCCCTTGGACCCCCTACATTCGGCATGATACGTGCCAGGGCCATTACAAGTTTCTCTGCTTTTTGCTTTACCTCTGTTATATGAGGGCCCATATTCCAGTTTTTACCTATCCTCATCCCTAGGTATTTGATGCTGCCTTGGGATGTGATTGTTGTATCCCCTAGGTTGATTTCAACTGTGATGTCCTTCCTTCTACCCACCAGGACAACAGCTTCCGTTTTATGGGTTGCCAGTTCTAGACCCATTTTTTTGATTCACCTTCTTATCTTATTTACGCCCACTCTGCCTCCTCTTCTATTTCCTTTATACTGTTACCCCTGACAACCATAGCTAGATCATCAGCATACGTTATTGTGGTAATCCCCTGTGTCATCTGTTCTCTCAGCAGACCATCATAATATATATTCCACAAGGTGGGACCCAGGACAGACCCCTGCGGCACCCCGCAAGTCATTTCCAGAGTTGCTCCGGAGCTGCATTCTATGATTCTATTCTGTAGATAGTGGCATAGGATTTTTCTGAGGTATGTTGAAATTCCCCTTCTCTCTAATTCTTCCCTTAGTCCCCTCTAGGGCACCGAGTTGAAAGCATTCTTTATATCAAAGGTGATCAACACCGCCAGTTTGTGTGTAGGGTGTTCAGCTACCTGCCCCACTGCTTCCCTAACATGTCTAAGTGCATCAAGTGTGGAGTGGTCACCTCTGAACCCGTGTTGGTTTTCATTCAGGCCTCCATTACTGTCTAGTTCCTCTGTAAGTCTCGTGTTGAGGACGTGCTCATACAGCTTTCCCAGTGGGTTCAGTAGACATATGGGTTTCTCGATTAGTACTAATTTTGCCCTTTTCCAGTTCTTGGGGAAGATGCCTTGCTTGATGAGTTTGTCAAGGACCCTCGTGCACAGTTGAGGTCTTTTTGTTGCTATCGCTCTGATCACCTCTGGCGGTATCATGTCTGTCTCGTGAGCCTTTTTCCTTTTAATTTTGCCACCTGCCTTAAATATTTTTTTCTTCTGTACATTCCGGTATCATATCCATATCTGTTCTTATCTTTAACCACGTTCTGCCTAGGTCCGGAAAGAGTTTCTTGGCTTCAGCAGTTATCTCCTCCCCTGACAGTGTTATTGGGGATCTTTGTCCTATTTTATTTGTGACAATTTTATATCCTTTGCCCCATATATCCCCATTTAGTTCCTTACACAGTTTCTTCCAGGCCATCTTCTTGGATGCCATTATTGCCTTCTTAAGGTCTTTTCTCTCACCTGCGTATGCCTCTTGTGCTTGTTGCAGAAGGTATATGTCCCTTGGGTTTTTTCCGTTTAATCTTGTCACAGTTCTTTTAGTTTTTATATATATCTCCTTCTCATGTTTGCAATATCATCACTCCACCAATACATTGGTTTGTAGTTTACCCTGCCTCCTTTTTTGTTTAAAGTCTTTTTGCAGGTTTTTATTATAGATTCAGCTTCTCAGCGGTGTGTTCCATTCCCGTTGTGTTTAGGTCTAGGTTTGAGAGGAATTTTGCCTCTTGCTCATTGCGGAAAGACTATCCCGTGATTTCTCTTGTCTTCTCCCAAGACTTTACCTTCCCCGGCCTGACTTCAAAATGTATGTTCATGTGATCACTCAGATTCTCTTCCTTCACATGCCAGTTGCTGATTTTTGTTACCATCTTAGAGGTGCACAGGGTCACATCTATGAAGGATTTTGCTCCGTTTTTTGGAACGTAGGTACTCCCCCTCTATTCAGGACGCAGAGTTCGTTTTTGTTTGCCCATTCCGCCAACATGTCACCTTTCCAGTCGTCTATGGGAGAACCCCCTATTGCCTGACTTGGCGTTGAAATCCCCGCCAATGATCTTATCTTTCTTGTGTTTTTTTTTTGTCCTTACTTAGTTCTATTAGCCACTTTTCGAAATGCTCGATGCTTTCATTTGGGGAGAAGTAGGTGGCATACATCACTGTGTCCCGGTCCTCCATCCAGGTGTAGCCTACCACACTTCCTGATTTTAATGCCTGAACAGTAGTGGTTTACCTTAATTAATAAATTAGGTCAATACTGGGACCCTTCTTGAAGGGTTGAATATCAACTTATTGATCAATTTTTTCTTTATAATCTTACACGTCATTACAATACGCCAATAACTGTGTAAGAGAGAAAGAAACCTATAGCCAGAATGAAGGATGCATAATGCGAGAAAGGGAAACAATTTCCTTGCTAGTTTGACTTTTATCCAAAGTTAGTAACTTTCTAGCCACACAATGTTACGAGTTTTAACTTAATATATAAATAATTTTTATGGAATGTGGAATTTAATGAACAATTTTATTATTATGATGAGGTGGGGTTGAGAATATTTTATTACACTTAATCTCCTCAATCTCTTGTCCCTGTCATCTTCTCTTTGTTTACCTCTCCTTTAATGATTTAAGCATCTAGAAAATAAATAAAACAATTATATGACAAGGTCATCATCATACTTGTTTGGCCTTGTAAAAAGGTTGAAACTAGTCACCGTTTAAATTTATTTGTGATATAGTAAATAATAATTGTGTTTTATTTATTTTCTATAATGAACTATCACGTATTAACGGCCACCACTATTAAATTTTTTTTTTTTTTTTTAAATGCATATATTGTTTTTGTAATTGTACTGTATTTGATAATGTTTTTGTTTGTGTATTAACAATGAATTTTATAAAATATGTTTTATTTTACAAATATATTATAGATAATTGCTTTCAATCTGCTAATAATACAATCCGAAACTTATATAATCAAAATTTACTCGACTAAAATCTTATTTGATTTGATGAGAAGTTTAGTTGTTTATTATAATTTCATTAATAAAGTCAATAATTAAAAAAATATAAACTGTTATAAATACAAATAATTAATAAACAAATAACAAAAATATGATCTTGGATAATCGAGGCATTAAACCTAATTCTTTGAGTCAATTCTTGAGTAAAATACTACCTATTATCATAAATTAGTTTTACTAAGGGCCGCTTTTACAACCGTCGGATAAACTAATCCACAGTTATACCTAGTTTAACACGCAAAGCATTTTACAAATGCTAAGTTTATTCTCTAGGATAACCTATAAGCAAATTTATATTGTCTTCTCTATAACGTAAATATGTTTAAATCAGATAGTGACAACACAAAGACAAAAATTGGAGCAACAAACCTTACTTTTTTCCTTATTTATTTTTACTTATATGATATGTGCGGCGCTTACGAGGTTATGTGCGTTATACTAGGTATAACTACTGCTTTGAGCACCGGATAAGTTAACCCCGGGTTATTCCTCTCCAAATCCTAACTATTCTTTAACTGGGGGTTGTAAAAGCGGCACTAAACATACAATAGTATAGATATAATAAAAAATATATTAATTTACTTAAATTAACAAATGTATTTTAAAATTTAATTAAAACATTATGTGAGGTTATATTGTAGTGAATGTTTTAATATGTGTTAATTTAAAGTTGTGTAATTAATTATCTACATATTATACATAAAATATTACCTTGCTAAACAAATGTTCATTGTACAAACACTGAATTGCTGAAAAATATCTTATAACGACACAATTAAATCCAACAAGTATCTCCCATAAGAAAACCTATGTATAAAATAGTTGTTGTGATAATCCACGTTGGCGCCAATGGCGCTACTGTCGTGTGACGTCACTACTAATGCCCCGTATTGTCCTTACTATGCTCACTAATCTGTTTCTCTCTCATACATAACCACATTTTTTCTGTGTTCACACTATCAAAGGTGGCTTTTAGGTCCAAGAATAATGCATACAGTTTACCTCTTTTTGGAAAGGAGAAGTATTTATCAATACCTTTTGGCAATATTTGCTTTCATCGGTTGCATTTTATTGATATTAATTGTTATATAGCTTGCTGCTGCAGTAAATGAATTGATACGTGATGGAAGCTTGGTTGTGCAACTTCTGGGTATGTTTGTAGGTATGTTATTTATTGTTTAAACCAGAGTATTTACGTCTAGTCATCGTGGACTATAATTACTATTAAACATACAATTCAACAGTAGGTATTGCGAGATAGCCTTTGTTTTTTGACCAATGCTTAATATTTATTATTACAGCAATACATACATTTTGTCTAGAAATCTAAAGACTTAAAGCATATTATTAAGTCTTCTCAAAAGGTAGATGTTTTTAAAATTATACTTTTGTATATATTTCCTGCATGGTGTTGAATTTTGTTCTGTGAATTTTTATATATGTTAAAGAGTTTAATATATAAATATGTGGTAGAGTTAATCTTTAAGTTTACAATGTCTTTGCGATAGTTTAATCTACAGATTCATCTGATGGTTGTTCTTTGTAGTTTAAACAATCTGGCAGCTGATGGGATGTGCCCCCAACATAATGTCGCATACTGTAGATTGATTGAATTAATGCATAGTAATTATTCTTAGTGTTTCCATTGATACTCATTTAGATAGACGAAGTAGTAAAAATATGTTAATGTTTAGTTTGTTGGCTATAAAAGACGTATGTTTATCCCATTTTAATAAATGGTCAATATAAACTTCTAAATAGTTCATAGGCTCCTTGTGGTTAAAATGATTCGTTTTCAAGGTTAAAATAATGTACTCAGTTTTTTCTTTGTTCAGTACTAGGTAGTCGATTTTAGTTCATTTTTTAACCAGATCTATTATGTTGTTATCTTTGCGCAGTTTGTTTAAATACTTGGAATTTAAGAATATTGCTATGTTGTCAGCAAATAATCTTATTTTAGAAGATACGTTGCAGTTGTTTAATATATGTGACGGAAGATATTAATGTATATCAAAAATAATAATGGGTTAAGTTCAGATTCCAGAGGAACACTCTGGGTTATTGGTAAGGTGTTTGAAAATTGAATGGTGGTGGCTGTTAATATGTGATTCATTATAAAATAAAATAAAACACACATGTTTCAACCTTTACAAGGCCTTCATCAGACGGTGATACAAACACCTTTATTATCCCAATGGATAAATATTAGAAATACGGACCCAGAAACTAGAGTAAATATTTAAATTCTAATTTTGCCTAAACATAAAATTCTACACCCAATAACAAATACCTGTAATTACACTTCGAACAAACCGAAATATATTTTACTTAGTAGATCCTGTCAGTATTACGATTCGGTAGCGAAGTCTGTACTACTTACATTTAGTTTTTTGAATTTGTATTGGAAATATTTGAAAAATCTTTATTTGTTCATTTCTTAAAATTTGTTTAGGTACCTGAAGTAACCAGAGGTTTGATTGAACTAGTAGATCATTCTCAAGGTGCATTAAGCCTACATGGATCACCAACATCAATGGTTGTGCATTGCAATTTAGGGTCAGATCGTAGTTCCATGTTTGTTGGTTTGAGTATCCTGGTACAACAATTACGAGTTGAAAGGCGAGTTGATATTTTTACAACAACAAGAAAATTAAGATCGCAGAGACAAGCTATGATAAGTACCTATGTAAGTTGTTATTAATTATTTTTATTATATAAATATTTAAAATAAAAATTTTACAGGCACAATATGAATTCTTACATCGAGCTATTATAAATTACGCCGAACTACATAACCTATGTGAGACATAATGAGAGTGCCATGAGTGAAAACGTCACATTCCATTTTTTTGAATCCAAAGTAAGGCCTCGTTTTCGGGGTCGTTTAATTTTAAGTATAAATAATTATTACAATTTTTTTATAATTTTTTGTAAGAAAAGGAAAAACAAGCAAAACATGCAATTTTTTCTATGTTCTTTTTTTACATGAGAAAATTTTTGTGGTACTTTTTTAACCAAATATTTTATAAATGACCAAAGGAGATATTTTTTATTTTTAACAAAAGAGAATAAAAATGAAAATGAAATGATATTGCCATATATTTACCGTGCTCAAATATTTTTACGCCAAATTTACTTTTGAATTGTTTTTGATACGTATATAAAGTACTCTATTATATATTTTTTATCTGTGTACTCTAAAAAGAAACATGAATCTGATATCTACTGTAGATCAAAGTGTATGTAAATGGATTTTTCAACTATATAGAATTTTTTTAATTGTTACGTACTCATCAAACATTTTATGTTAACTGATCATTTCTGCACCAATAGGAGAATAGCTGATAGACTTGATTGGCATACGGAATCAAATGTTTATTTAATTAATATATCATATTCTAATTAGGACTTTTTGTCATTCATTAGATCAAGACAACTTCAGGTTAATAAATCGAGTGGATGTATGGTTAGAATTTTAAACAGCAACTGTATTTTGACAATGTGCATTATAATTTAAACGATCGGGGCTATTCTCTATTCACATTGCTAGAATGTAAGCAAGATATATATTGCTAGCTAACAATATGAACTGTCATTTTAACAAATCTTGCTAGCTAACAATATGAACTGTCATATTAACAAATCTTGTTTGCTAACAATATAAACGGTCATCACATCAGGAGGCGTGGCAAATCTCTAAAATAATAATATATATCAAAATTTATTTTGTTAAACAGACCGTTCATATTGTTAGTAATCAAGATTTGTTAAAATGACAGTTTATATTGTTAGCTAGCAATATATATCTTGCTTACATTCTAGCAATGTGCATAGAGAATAGCCCTGAATATCATAACATCACAATACTGCTAATATGTAGTAGTTTGCCAATCAATGTCCGCACTTTTCACTTGTATATAGTAGACAAATCACGTGATTTTGCTGTTCATTCTGAGAGGTTTATAATTTCATATTTATTTATTGGCAGCATTTAGATATATTTTTACCTAGTATTGGGTGCCATATTGTTTTAATTTTATATATGGGGTGGATCAAAATTCATTTCAATTCAAAACTGAAACATACATCGTTGGTACAATTGTTATTTTTAGATTAAGATTTTTCTGTTCATAATTATATTCATTCATTTTGATTGAGAAACTACAGTAAATCCTTAACAGTTTAGTAAGTATACAAATGCTCAATGCCAATTTGATTTTTAATTGTTTCAACAGTAAAAGTTGCAATTGTTTGTAGTTTCTCAAACCATTGTGTTAGAATTTTAGTTCGTTTACAAAATTTGATCAATCATGCTTTAAATGCAATCATTTCTTGAGCAGTTTTTAGTTTTATCAACCATTATAAATCAAACGATATTTTAACAAATTATTTTTAAATTAGTTTACTCAAACCTGTCATAGTACAAAGCCAACACATTAACACATTCAATAGTTGCATCATTATTTTATATGTAACATCTGTATAAATACTATTTGCAAAATGTAATTTGATGTATCTTCACCAATAATCTAAATGTAGCAGTCATGTTTTATTGTATTACCAACCGATATATTTATATATATATATATATGCGCTAAACCAATATATTGTATTTATTTTGATTTGTTATTACTACCACTCCATACATCTAATTTGGTTGTAAAAAATAATCAAAACGTGATTTATTTTGATTCGTTATGTAGAATAATCGTTTGAATATTTGCAAAGCCATAGATTTTCCTGAATACAAAATGTATGAGATTGTGAGGTGATATTTTTTTATAATCATTTAAGTTACTTACATGCTTCAGTTATTTAACACCTTATATATTATATGAATATAAAAATCTTGCTTATATAATATGTAGCTTTCTTATCGCAATATTGTATAAATATATGTCAATTTGTATGTTTTTATCTAAGATATATGTGTGTATATATTATATATATATTAAAAAAAAATTAAACAAAAGTAACGACAAAAAAATTGTTTTTTTGTAAGTCTGTACTGACATCTAGGATATAAAGACTGTATAATTGCAATTTTTGCAAAATCAGAATTATTTATTTATGTACATGTTTTTTATTTTTTTTTATTTTGATTTTATATTGCTTTTTTAATAAATAATTAAACTCATTTATTTATTTCTTCTAATTCTTTATCATTTTCTGCTTTTATTCTTTTGCAGGTTCTATTTTGCAGGACATTCCTATCATATTCTTTCTCTTTTTGCCTTTTTTTCACCATACTTTTGATAGTCTTCTTTAATAAACAATCTATCATTATCCTATTTGTATGTGATTGTAGTAGTGTTCTAAGGTCTATCATTATCAGCAGTACTTTATTTCTTACTTTGTATTACCACTTTTCTGTTCTTAATTATTCTATTTTTTATAATTTTTTTTAATTTAATTATTTAACGTTGGTCTATTTCTGCTACCAAGGCTAAGACGCCAGGGGTTAAAACTACCACATCTGTGAATTTTGCCGTAAATTCAGACATTCCAACCTAAATTATTGGGTTGTTTAACGTGCACGCAACATGAAGGCAGTACACTGGACCTTCAAACGTTTCTCTTCTTATCCGAGAGTTTTTTTTTTGGGACTGGGCGGGAAAATCTTCTATAAGACTTGCAAGTGTCGGATTCATTTCCTCAGGTTAAAATGCCTACCGACTAAAAAACTAATAAACGCCCAATAATGAGTGCCAATGGAAGTTCGAGACCTTTAGCTCATGGACCTTCCTTTGTTAGATTAGATTGTGTGTATTGTTAGTATTACGCCCTATAGGCTGCGGAGAGATGGTGGGTTGACCTGATCCCTGTTATTATTGTTAGAGTGGGGCTACTTGATCCACCGGGCGTTTATAGAAGAAGATCTTCCTGTCTGGCTCTGCAAGTTGGGCCAAATCAGGGTTCCCTAGGTCCGTCCGAATCTCCCTGAGCACCGAGGAGGCTCCTCAAAGTACAAGTTTGGAATGCCTCGAGACGTTATCCGAAAGAAGGCATACTCATCACAGCACTTTTTTTCTTAACCAGACAAACTCTCCAGTTATGGGGCTTTAGGCATATTCTATTTTATTATCAGTTTGGTATTTTATTTGTTAGTAATTCTCCTAACTTTGTTTTGTTTTTATTTATAATGAGACCATACGTTTTCATTACTTCAGGAAGCAATATGCTTTGTTGGTGTTTCTGCATTTTTTTTTCTTTATTTCTGTGGTTATTACTTCCCAATTTTCTTCCGTTTCTAACATTTCATCTACAATATTCTTTGCAATGAGCACTATTTTTGTTTCAATTTGCTTCCTTCCTTCTTCACAATGGAACATACATTTGCTTCTCAAATCTGTAGTTACGAGTGGTATCTAGTCAGCCTTCTTGGTAATTGTACACCTACTTCTCAACCCTCAATATCTATCTCAGTATCTAGATGGCACTACACACCCTTACCAGTACTTTTCATTGTTTAACTATGTGTCGGTACTTAAGCATTGTTATGGTTTTATACTCCGTACATTAGGATCAAGTGCACTACCGTTTCTGGGAGTTCTCTTTTGCTGCTTCTAGGCCCTGTAACATTTTATATACGATTAGTGGATGAGAGCGTTGTTAGAAATCATAATTAAAACTACATTATTGCTAAACTACTATTATTATTAAACGACGTACGTAGACAGCAGCGATTTTTTGTAGATATTGCCGGATATCGCCAGACTGCATACATTTGGATTAAGATTAACAAATATAATGACATCTATTTACATTATAAACTTGATGATGATTATCACTTAAGAGTACAAAAAAACAAGCTGTAAACGGTCCGGGAAGAGGACACGCTTGCCTGATTACTTGCATTGTTCATTTTTTGTTTTGATTGTAGACTGATGGTTGAGCGTAGTTGGAGTTGTAGAGGCTTCTTTGATTTAACATGTCATACATTTTTGGTAGTAGCAAACGTTGATTTTCTATAAAGAAAATGGGCATAAGCCTAAACCCATTAGTTTTCCATCTTCGCAACTATTATTTTTAATGTTGTCTTTCCATGCTAACCCGTAGTTTTTTGGCTGACACAACCTTATTTATATACGGATCCGCAATGTTTTTGATAATAATTGTTTCTATTTGACTAATAAATGAAAATATAATTTCAGTTTTACGGATATCTCAGGGGAAATTGCTTTAAAACAGAAAAATGTAAAATATGGCTTAAACAAATGATTCAGTTTTTTGGCTTACACAACCTTATTTATGAACGGATCCGCAATGTTTTTGCTAATCATTGTTTCTATTTGACTATTACATGAAAATATAATTTCAGTTTTCCAAATATCTCAGGGGAAATTGCTTTAAAACCGGAAAATGTAAAATATGGCTAAAATAAATGATTCAGTTTTTTGGCTGACACATCTTTATTTATAAATGGATCCGCAATGTTTTTGCTAATAATAAAATTGTTTCTATTTGACTATTTAATGAAAATATAATTTCAGTTTTCCGGATATCTCAGGGGAAATTGCTTTAAAATCGGAAAATGTAAAATATGGCTAAAATAAATGATTCAGTTTTTTGGCTGACACAACATTATTTATAATCGGATCCGCAATGTTTTTGTTAATAATTGATTCTATTTAACTAATAAATGGGAATACAATTTTAATTTTCCGGATGTCTCGGGGGAGATTGGTTTAAAAACGGAAAATGTAAAATATAGCAAAAATAAATGATTTAGTTTCTTGGCTGACACAACCTTATTTATGAACGGATCCGCAATGTTTTTGCTATTAATTGTTTCTATTTGACTATTAAATAAAAATATATTTTCAGTTTTCCAGATATCTCAGGGGAAATTGCCTTAAAACCGGAAAATGTAAAATATGGCTAAAATATGATTCAGTTTTTTGGCTGACACAACCTTATTTATGAACGGATCCGCAATGTTTTTGCTAATAATTGTTTCTATTTGACTATTAAATGAAAATATAATTTCAGTTTTCCAAATATCTCAGGGGAAATTGCTTTAAAACCGGAAAATGTAAAATATGGCAAAAATAAATGATTCAGTTTTTTGGCTGACACATCCTTATTTATAAATGGATCCGCAATATTTTTGCTAATAATAAAATTGTTTCTATTTGACTATTTAATAAAAATATAATTTCAGTTTTCCGGATATCTCAGGGGAAATTGCTTTAAAATCGGAAAATGTAAAATATGGCTAAAATAAATGATTCAGTTTTTTGGCTGACACAACATTATTTATAATCGGATCCGCAATGTTTTTGCTAATAATTGATTATATTTAACTAATAAATGGGAATACAATTTTAATTTTCCGGATATCTCGGGGGAGATTGGTTTAAAAACGGAAAATGTAAAATATAGCAAAAATAAATGATTTAGTTTTTTGGCTGACACAACCTTATTTATGAACGGATCCGCAATGTTTTTGCTAATAATTGTTTCTATTTAACTAATAAATGAAAATATAATTTCAGTTTTTCCTATATCTCAGGGGAAATTGCTTTAAAACCGGAAAATGTAAAATATGGCTAAAATAAATGATTTAGTTTTTTGGCTGACACAACCTTATTTATGAACGGATCCGCAATGTTTTTGCTAATAATTGTTTCTATTTGACTATTAAATGAAAATATAATTGCAGTTTTCCGGATATCTCAGGGGAAATTGCTTTAAAACCGGAAAATTTAAAATATGGCTAAAATAAATGATTTAGTTTTTTGGCTGACACAACCTTATTTATGAACGGATCTGCAATGTTTTTGCTAATAATTGATTCTATTTAACTAATAAATGAAAATATAATTTCAGTTTTCCGGATATCTCAGGGGAAATTGCTTTAAAACCGGAAAATGTAAAATATACCAAAAAGAAATGATTCAGTTTTTTGGCTGACACAACCTTATTTATGAACGGATCCGCAATGTTTTTGCTAATAATTGTTTCCATTTAACTATTAAATGAAAATATAAATTTAATTTGCCGGATATCTCAGGGGAGATTGGTTAAACGGAAAATGTAAAATATAGCTAAAATAAATTATTCAGTTTTTTGGCTGACAACCTTTTTTATGAACGGATCCGCAATGTTTTTGCTAATAATTGTTACTATTTAACTATTAAATAAAAATATAATTTCAATTTTCTGGATATCTCAGGTGAGATTGGTTCAAAAACGGATATTGTAAAATATAGCTAAAATAATTGATTCAGTTTTTCGGCTAACAAAACCTTATTTGAGAAAGGATTTGCAATTTTTTTGCTAATTATTGTTTCTATTTAACTATAAAAAAATAGATATCTGAAGGGAGATTGGTTCAACAATGGAAAATGTGAAGTTCAACTAAACTAGTTAATTGAATTTCTCGGCTAACACAACCTTAATTAAGAAAAAAACCGCAATGTGTTAAGCAATAATTGTTTCTATTTAACTAACATATCCTGAAGAAGAATTTTTTTGAACAAAAAATTGTCAAAGTTTAATAAGAAAAGATAATTTTAAAACTATAAATATTTTTATATCAAAATAAATTCTATCAGTATTGTCAAGTATCAGCTTGTAATTAATTATTATGCATTAGTGCATTTTTATATTATACTTATAGGTACATATTTATAAAATAAAAAAAAAACTTTTTTATTATTTACTATTTAAAAAGTGAGCTTTGCATAATAATATCTAGACGTTTTAAAGTACCAGATAAATTAATTAAAATTTTAAAATCATTTGAAGAATGATTAAATAAGTAATCATTAGCATACAAGTTCCATGATAATACAGCATAAGAACGAAATTTATAAGCATTATAACAAAACAAGTACAACAGAAATAAACTTTAAAAGGAGCACTAAGAAAAAAACTTTTTTTTAACAGCCATATAATAAATCAAAGTGACGGACAGTGTGTATTTGAATGAACTTTTATTTTTAACACGTGTTAGTAATAGAAGTGTATTACAAATTATCATAGCAAATTATTCAAAAATGCATTATAAAACAGTACATTTAAGATGCCGATAAATTAATTACTTTAATTAATAATTGCTTTTTAAAATATTGTGAGGATTTTTTTACGCTATTATGACCGATGTATAAATAAAATTCCGAGGTCATGATAATATATTTTACGACTGCAAAAAAATAAAACCTTTTTAGAATAAAAGAGACCGAACTTATAATCTTGTTCTAAATAAAATAAAATTATAATTCACAAATCAAATTATAAAACTGATCAATTTAAATGACAAATAAGTACACTTAACATAATTTTGGTTTTTTGTTATTTAAATTAGTTAATTATGCTTTTCTGGATTTAATAAAGTGATTAGGTTTTAATTTTAATTATAAATTAAGAGTAAAATATTATGTTTTAGCAATAAAAGCTGGTATAAGAATTTACAAATTTAATAATAAACATAAAAATGTATTTTAGATACTATTTATTTTACTTATGAATGCCCTTTTTTGTAACAAAATAAATTTCATGATATCAGACAATATTTTGATATTTTATCTTGACAAAGTTATGTTTATGTCTTTAAATTGTAAAGATTTTTTTATTGCAGCTGAGATAATAGTTTTACTTATGGTCAGTTATTAGTGAATTCTTTAATTACCTATATATATTCACAAATAAATAAGTAATCCATTTATAAACTGCTAAAAGTTTTTTTTATAATCTTGAGTTTGCATATTTACAAAAAAAATGAAAACGTTACACTGGTTGGCACAATTCATACAAAAAACTATTTAAAAAATTTCAAGGTAAAGTATAGATAAAAAACTAGTAATGCCGCCGAAACCGGATCCAGACCCGGTATCCGGCGAATTCGGCCAATATTAGAAAGATTCGGTTCCGGCCGGACCTTGACAACTATCCGGTCGGATTCGGCCAGACCCGGCCGGATCCGAAATTTTTAATAAATGAATGTACTGAAAGTAGAATACAAATGTTAAAAATAAACAGGTGAAATATATTAATAAAATGTAAACAAACAAATAATAAAACATAAAAATAATAATAATAATATAATATTAATAAATAATGATTAAAATATTATATTAATCAGTATTATCAATAATATTTATATTATAATGTAAGAAAATTAATTTTCTTCCATGATTTGCTTGAGAAAACAGATTTTTGCTGAAAACGCTAGATAACGGCGCTGATAAATATTGTTTTATTTTTTTAATTTTTATGGATCCTGTTTTTTTGTAGGTTCCGGTATCCGGTTCCGGCCTAAAAGTGGATCCGGCGGTATCACTAATAAAAACATGTACTTTTTACAATTATCAGTATTCTAAAACTACTAGTACTAACCTATCAGTAAACTATCCAAACAGAAATACAAATTACTAATGTAATTATTTAAACCATCCAAACAGAAATATTACTAATGTAATTATTTAAAAAAAATTGTTCCTATTTATTATAATTTTACACATCACTGGAAAAACTCTTAAATTCAGGGTATTCCAAAGTTTTATTACAAAATTGAATTAACCGTTTTAAAGCTAAAACATCAAGTATTTTCTAAAAATTAAATTTATGCCTACAAATTGATGACATTTTAATTTGTTATAAAAAACATCTTGTGTGAAACTAAAAAATAGTTAACGTTAGGAATCCGACAATAAAAAAAGATGTGTTAGTTAAAAAACTCAATAAACTAATTTGGCATTATTTAACATTTTCCGTTTTGAACCAATTTCCCCTAAGATATCTGAAAAATTGAAATTATATTTTTATTTAATAGTTAAATTATTATTAGCAAAAACATTGCAGATCCGTTCATAAATAAGGTTGTGTCAGCCAAAAAACTGAATCATTTATTTTTGCTATATTTTACATTTTCCGGTTTTAAAGCAATTTCCCCTGAGATATCCGGAAAACTGAAATTATATTTTCATTTATTAGTTAAATAGAATCAATTATTAGCAAAAACATTGCGGATCCGTTTATAAATAAGGTTGTGTCTACCAAAAAATTGAATCATTTATTTTTGCTATATTTTACATTTTCCGGTTTTAAAGCAATTTCCCCTGAGATATCTGGAAAACTGAAATTATATTTTCATTTAATAGTCAAATAGAAACAAATATTAGCAAAAACATTGCGGATCCGTTCATAAATAAGGTTGTGTCAGCCAAAAAACTGAATCATTTATTTTTGCTATATTTTACATTTTCCGTTTTTAAACCAATCTCCCCCGAGATATCCGGAAAATTGAAATTGTATTCCTATTTAATAGTTAAATAGAATCAATTATTAGCAAAAACATTGCGGATCCGTTTATAAATAATGTTATGTCAGCCAAAAAACTGAATAATTTATTTTAGCCATATTTTACATTTTCCGGTTTTAAAGCATTTTCCCCTGAGATGTCCGGAAAACTGAAATTATATTTTCATTTAATATTCAAATAGAAACAATTATTAGCAAAAACATTGCGGATCTGTTCATAAATAAGGTTGTGTCAGCCAAAAAACTGAATCATTTATTTTTGCTATATTTAACATTTTCCGGTTTTAAAGCAATTTCCCCTGAGATATCTGGAAAACAAAAATTATATTTTCATTTAATAGTCAAATAGAAACAATTATTAGCAAAAACATTGCGGATCCGTTTATAAATAAGGTTGTGTCAGCCAAAAAACTAAATCATTTATTTTTGCTATATTTTACATTTTCCGTTTTTAATCCAATCTCCCCCGAGATATCCGGAAAATTGAAAATATATTTTTATTTAATAGTTAAATTATTATTAGCAAAAACATTGCAGATCCGTTCATAAATAAGGTTGTGTCAGCCAAAAAACTGAATCATTTATTTTTGCTATATTTTACATTTTCCGGGTTTAAAGCAATATCCCCTCAGATATCCGGAAAACTGAAATTAAATTTTCATTTAATAGTTAAATAGAATCAATTATTAGCAAAAACATTGCGGATCCGTTCATAAATAAGGTTGTGTCAGCCAAAAAACTAAATCATTTATTTTAGCCATATTTTACATTTTCCGGTTTTAAAGCAATTTCCCCTGAGATATCCAGAAAACTGAAATTATATTTTCATTTATTAGTTAAATAGAATCAATTATTAGCAAAAACATTGCGGATCCGTTTATAAATAAGGTTGTGTCAGCCAAAAAATTGAATCATTTATTTTTGCTATATTTTACATTTTCCGGTTTTAAAGCAATTTCCCCTGAGATATCTGGAAAACTGAAAATATATTTTCATTTAATAGTCAAATAGAAACAATTATTAGCAAAAACATTGCGGATCCGTTCATAAATAAGGTTGTGTCAGCCAAAAAACTGAATCATTTATTTTTGCTATATTTTACATTTTCCGTTTTTAAACCAATCTCCCCCGAGATATCCGGAAAATTGAAATTGTATTCCTATTTATTAGTTAAATAGAATCAATTATTAGCAAAAACATTGCGGATCCGTTTATAAATAATGTTGTGTCAGCCAAAAAACTGAATAATTTATTTTAGCCATATTTTACATTTTCCGGTTTTAAAGCATTTTCCCCTGAGATATCCGGAAAACTGAAAATATATTTTTATTTAATAGTCAAATAGAAACATTTATTAGCAAAAACATTGCGGATCCGTTCTTAAATAAGGTTGTGTCAGCCAAAAAACTGAATCATTTATTTTTGCTATATTTTACATTTTCCGGTTTTAAAGCAATTTCCCCTGAGATATCTGGAAAACAGAAATTATATTTTCATTTAATAGTCAAATAGAAACAATTATTAGCAAAAACATTGCGGATCCGTTTATAAATAAGGTTGTGTCAGCCAAAAAACTAAATCATTTATTTTTGCTATATTTTACATTTTCCGTTTTTAAACCAATCTCACCCGAGATATTCGGAAAATTGAAATTGTTTTCCCATTTATTAGTTAAATAGAAACAATTATTAGCAAAAACATTGCGGATCCGTTTATAAATAAGGTTGTGTCAGCCAAAAAACTGAATCATTTATTTTTGCTATATTTTACATTTTCCGTTTTTAAACCAATCTCCCCCGAGATATCCGGAAAATTGAAATTGTATTCCTATTTATTAGTTAAATAGAATCAATTATTAGCAAAAACATTGCGGATCCGTTTATAAATAATGTTGTGTCAGCCAAAAAACTGAATAATTTATTTTAGTTATATTTTACATTTTCCGGTTTTTAAGCATTTTTCCCTAAGATATCCGGAAAACTGAAATTATATTTTCATTTAATAGTCAAATAGAAACAATTATTAGCAAAAACATTGCGGATCCGTTCATAAATAAGGTTGTGTCAGCCAAAAAACTGAATCATTTATTTTTGCTATATTTTACATTTTCCGGTTTTAAAGCAATTTTGCCTGAGATATCTGGAAAACTGAAATTATATTTTCATTTAATAGTCAAATAGAAACAATTATTAGCAAAAACATTGCGGATCCGTTCATAAATAAGGTTGTGTTAGCCAAAAAACTGAATCATTTATTTTTGCTATATTTTACATTTTCCGGTTTTAAAGCAATTTCCCCTGAGATATCCGGAAAACTGAAATTATATTTTCATTTAATAATAAAATAGAAACAATTATTAGCAAAAACATTGCGGATCCGATCATAAATAAGGTTGTGACAGCCAAAAAAACTGAATCATTAATTTTAGCTATATTTTACATTTTTTCGTTTTTGAACCAATTTCCCCCGCGATATCCGGAAAATTGAAATTGTTGTCCCATTTATTAGTTAAATAGAAACAATTATTAGCAAAAACATTGCGGATCCGTTCATAAATAAGGTTGTGTCAGCCAAAAAACTGAATAATTTATTTTTGCTAAATTTTACATTTTCCGTTTTTAAACCAATCTCCCCCGAGATATCCAAAAATTGAATATGTATTCCCATTTATTAGTTAAATAGAAACAATTATTAGCAATAACATTGCGGATCCGTTCATAAATAAGGTTGTGTCAGCCAAAAAACTGAATCATTTATTTTAGCTATATTTTACATTTTTCGGTTTTAAAGCAATTTCCCTTGAGATATCCGGAAAACTGAAATTATATTTTTATTTATTAGTCAAATAGAAACAATTATTAGTAAAAACATTGCGGATCCGTTCATAAATAAGGTTGTGTCAGCCAAAAAACTGAATAATTTATTTTTGCTATATTTTACATTTTCCGTTTTTAATCTAATCTCCCTCGAGATATCCGAAAAATTGAATATGTAATCCCATTTATTAGTTAAATAGAAACACTTATTAGCAAAAACATTGCGGATCCGTTCATAAATAAGGTTGTGTCAGCCAAAAAACTGAATAATTTATTTAAGCTATATTTTACATTTTTTGGTTTTAAAGCAATTTCCCCTGAGATATCCGGAAAACTGAAATTATATTTTTATTTATTAGTCAAATAGAAACAATTATTAGTAAAAACATTGCGGATCCGTTCATAAATAAGGTTGTGTCAGCCAAAAAACTGAATCATTTATTTTTGCTATGTTTTACATTTTCCGTTTTTAATTCAATCTCCCTCGAGATATCCGAAAAATTGAATATGTATTCCCATTTATTAGTTAAATAGAAACACTTATTAGCAAAAACATTGCGGATCCGTTCATAAATAAGGTTGTGTCAGCTAAAAAACTGAATCATTTATTTTTGCTATATTTTACATTTTCCGTTTTTAAACCAATCTCCCCCGAGATATCCGGAAAATTGAAATTGTATTCCTATTTATTAGTTAAATAGAATCAATTATTAGCAAAAACATTGCGGATCCGTTTATAAATAATGTTGTGTCAGCCAAAAAACTGAATAATTTATTTTAGTTATATTTTACATTTTCCGGTTTTTAAGCATTTTTCCCTGAGATATCTGGAAAACTGAAATTATATTTTCATTTAATAGTCAAATAGAAACAATTATTAGCAAAAACATTGCGGATCCGTTCATAAATAAGGTTGTGTTAGCCAAAAAACTGAATCATTTATTTTTGCTATATCTTACATTTTCCGGTTTTAAATCAATTTCCCCTGAGATATCCGGAAAACTGAAATTTTATTTTCATTTAATAATTAAATAGAAACAGTTATTAGCAATAACATTGCGGATCCTTTTATAAATAAGGTTGTGTCAGCCAAAAAACTGAATCATTTATTTTAGCTATATTTTACAGTTTTCGGTTTTAAAGCAATTTCTTCTGAGATATCCGGAAAACTGAAATTATATTTTTATTTATTAGTCAAATAGAAACAATTATTAGTAAAAACATTGCGGATCCGTTCATAAATAAGGTTGTGTCAGCCAAAAAACTGAATCATTTATTTTTGCTATATTTTACATTATCCGTTTTTGAACCAATTTCCCCTGAGATATCCGGAAAACTGAAATTATATTTTCCTTTAATAGTCAAATAGAAATAATTTTTAGCAAAAACATTGCGGATCCGTTCATAAATAAGGTTGTGTCAGCCAAAAAACTGAATCATTTATTTTTGCTATATTTTACATTTTCCGTTTTTAAACAAATCTTTTTCGGATATCCGGAAGTTTAAAGTTTTATTATTATTGGTTAATTAAATATTTATTAGCTTAAGCAATAGCCACCCAACCTTAAATTAAATTATTAGTCAAATTATTTAGATTTTTTTTTCATAAATAAGTTTATTTCTATTTGTTAAATAATAAGAAGCAAATATATGTAAAAACGTTTAAAAGCTACAAATTATTTTTTATGTAAAAATATTGAACGCTGCTTTAATGTTATATTTATAATTTAATAACACCCATTTATATCTACATATTTTGTTGACAACGCAGTTGTTTTAAATTTATTATTTATTTAATTATTGCTAAATAATACTATTTAGTTAAACAACGGAGCAATTTGTTTAAATTATTAAGTTTTATATTGATCTAAAACAAATATAAGAGCGCCGCTAAATTTAAATACTGGTACGCATGTTAATGATTTAGCTGGGCGATGCTTGAGTGAGAGCGCGGATTCACAAATGTGCTTCTTAAACGAATCCGTAGCCGTAGCTAAGTTCAGCCACGTAGGTACTTGTTAGATAGTTCAATTACATAAAAAGGTGTGATTCAAATTGCCGCCTTTGGTTTGTTATGGTGTTCCAAACCTAGCGACCAAGTGTGTGTAGAACGCATGGGAAACTATTTCAGGGGTTTTTGGCCATCGGAAAAATTGAGTTTGTCAAGTGCACGTTTTCGAACCTTTTATATGGTGCTGAAGGCAAAATCGTAACAATGTTACAAAAAAGTAAAAAGAGTTATCTGGAAAAGATACTGTGAGGGCGTTTTGAACAAACCTACATGTTTTCCCTTACAGATGGCAGCAAAGATTGCACTATGAACATTGGATCTTTGCTGACGAAAGTAGATTACACAGTCAGTTGAAAAAACTTTGCAGGTACTACTGCAGCCATACTTCCCAGGCTCTACACTGGTTTTACCAGTGGCTCCTAGCCAAGAAAACCTTGAAATGGTTAACCAAAAGGGACTGAGTAGAGGCAAATGCCATAGTGAACAAAAATAACAAAGAGCTTGTTAACTATGTATTAAGTTATGGATTAAATATATTTTGTGTTATGCGCAGAAGAGACTTAGTTTGGGGGGAGTGAAGTATCATCCATCTGTAGTGGATGTGTGTAGAACCAGTGAAGAAATAAGCCTCAATAAGTCAACAAATATTCTGTTTTGTTATTCCCTTTTAGTCATATTAACCCAATTATTTAGCAAGTACACAACAAAGCTGACGGGATCTATCCCATACTTCCGTATATATGTTTTAGGTTGCCGAAGTTTTTGGCATCCAGCAGGCATATCTGTAAAGAAAATCATTTAGATAAAGCATATTCTTTGCTTCTGCGTATCTGGATATAATAAGTTTGTATATTATTACATTTTACTTAGTTTGCTGTGATACTGTGATTAAATAATAACTTTCACCGGTAAATTTATTGATTTATCAACATTTTATTATTTAAAACTATTTAACTAGTAATGTAATTACTAGAAAATTTGCACATGGTAAATTAATTAGGTATATCAAAGAAATATCTAATTAAAGTTTTAAAATAAATTATGTCACATCATTCATTCATCTTTGATATTTGTATCGTTATTTGTATAAAAAAAAATTAATGAAGTAATTAAATAAATTATTCAAACTCAATTCAATGGTAACAGTGATCAAAGGTCAAGTATAAACAATAGTTTTGGTTCTACAAACCTTGTAAAATACTTGATTCTTATCGTAATTATCATCGGCCAGAATATTCGAGATATTGGCAAAATCAATAATAATTTAATCATCTGACAATAAACTGTCAATAGATGTAGATGCAGTTCGACCAAAAGTTTTTTTAATTTTTTTGTAAATATTTTATTAACATATGTTTCTGCATATTCTTTGCGCAACAGCTTTGTACTTAAAGTGATTGAACCTAAAAAAAACACCGTTTAGTTTAGATTGTTTATAATCAAAATTCCACCAAAAAACGCGTTCTTTGCAAGATTTTTCTGAAGACAGCGCAAAATACTTGTGCTGTCTGTGTAATGGAACATGTGAAAGTACCAACCTCATTGGTAATAGTGATTTGAACACTGTAATCATAATTAAATACTTGAACAAACATATTATCCCAATCAGCTTCTTTTGTTTTTCAGTTTTGATGACGGTTTTCAAGACCAAGCGCTTGTATGAATATTGGAAAGATGTCGTTATCATAATTTTAGATGTTTTGAAAATTTCTAATCCAACAATGCTACAGAATTTGGATTACAAATTGTAAGGTCAAACAAGTTTTTTGGGTTGAGTCTCTGCCTCTAACCAATTTACCACTTGTGTAGATTTTGGGTTTGTTAGGACCGTTGCTTTTTTGGTTTTAGGTCTGATTTGGTAAAAATTTGATAGCGGGCACAAATTTTGACCCTTTAGAGAATTGTTAGCAATAGTTTCTTGCACTGAGTAAATTTAATAACAGGAGCAAATAATTTAGAGACACTAGGAGCTACAAGTGCTCTAAATCTCTTTAAGGCATCAAAGTAAGATAGTTTCTCCGTTACTCTGTTTTTTAAAATTATTTTCTGTAATTACACAATATGTTTGTTGGTTTTTACTACATTTACTACAAGTTGCTACATCTGGGCATCATCAAACACCTTATTGAAATGATTGGGATAAAAGGGTGCACCGCACAAAAAACATATACGATTTCTTCGTGTATACAGAGTCAAATGTGAGGATTATAGATGCTGTATTTATTACCTTACCAAGATAGACGTTTGCAGTCAATGACACTCTGAGAAACTGGTTCTCTTTTAGATTTTACTACTTCCGTATACAATGAATTAAAAAAAAGAAGTCTTATTGAAACTTTGTCCATCTTCCGAGCACTTGACAATTAAGTATCTTTTAAAATTCTGTATTTACTTAATTGTTTGCAAAGGAGTATTAATATATGAAACTACCAGTCTAATAGGAAGGTCTGGTTTATGAGTTTTTATTAAGCTCTAAAGTTTTGGAGCCTAAAGGTTTATATTTTTGTTTGATATTATATGAGATTTAATCTGGAGGAATTTACCAAAAACAGCAGATACTCCTGATCTGGATACCGAAGAATCAGGGTATTGAAGGTAATCTATCTTAAGACCAGCTTGCCACAAAAAGGAAATCACAGATACGTATATTGGACATGAACTTGCTTTCCGAATCCTATACAAGACCGTTAAACAAATAACCCGTAGTAAACTTAATACGAAACACAGTGGAAAAACTGTCAGAGGGTGAAGCACACAAGGCTATTTCTAACAGGACTACACATTACCCAAACTATGGTAATGCAGATGAGCAGAACAAAATTGCGAAAGCGTACAGGATTTATAACTGGACACGGTAAAGAAAGTTTAAAAGAAACCCATAAGTAGAATTGAAATCCAGGCAGATCCCTTATACCGCAGATGTCTGGAGGAAAGAAAAAACTCCCGTACATTTGCTGAGCGAATGCAACGTAGTGCCTTTTTGACAAGCACAAGCTAACAAAAGAAAATCTCAAGACGGAGTCCTTTGGTAAAAGTTTCTGGACTTTATTGAAGAAACTACTAAAGGAGTAACAACCAAAGGTTCACTAGAACTAAAAGACTGCATGCAGGTACGCTAGACCATTCCAAGAAAAAATAATCTATATTTAAAAATAAAAATAGGCGCCTAGAGTGTTAATCTAATGACGTCAAAGATGCGTGTACCAAATTTTATAATAAATTATTTTGATATTAGATAAACATAAAAACAATGTTTATTATTACATTACCTATGCATGGTTTAAATCATTATTTAAAATGGTTAGGTTGGTTTTTATCAAATTCTTATTGCACCCTGATCAAAATAAAAAGATATCACAAGTCTTGGCAAATTTATGGTTTCAGGAAAAAGATCACAGTGGAATCCTCACAACAATAAATTTTAGTCATTTTAAAAACGCGTTTCAAGTTACTAACTAATAACGTTAACGAAAACATCTATTCCATATCGTCTTATTTCTATAATATCCAGTTTTATACTAGCGGATAATTATGAATGGATATGCAATTTCCCGAATAAGTAATGCCCAACATAGATTTATCAAAGGTCGTTTAACCACAACTGACCTGTGCAATTTTATTCCCAACAGATTCAAACTGATGTAAATTATGTAGATTTTACATATAGGTGCTTTTCTTTTACCACTATTCTCAGTTATTCTTACTTCATCTTACTTTATCTTAATAAACCATTCCATTTGTAAAATAGCAAATAAACCAAAGTAACAATTTTACTTCCCCCTACCCATGGCATATCAGGGCATGAAAATTAATTAAGTAATATTTTTAAAAATCATTTAAAAACGTATAAAGTTATAAACAACAACAAATGAATTTTAATTTAAAAAAACAACAAATATTTGTGAGGTTAATTGAGTATTTTGGATAGTAATTATAGTAAGGCATTTGACAAGAATAAACCATTGTATTGTACTTAATTAACTCCCAATCAGATAATTTCTTTTTTATATATTATACATAATTAATATGTAAATAAAGTGTGAACAAGAAAACCCGAGGTTTACGATCATCCAAATATACACTTACTGTAAACAATTAAAAAAAATATTCCTAGACTATCATCATAGGCGTAACACTTTTTTTTTTTGTGGTAATTAATGTAATTATGAACAATTAAAATATAAAGTACAAAATACACAATAATGAATTATTTAAAAACTTTATAAAAAAAACATCAATTTTAATTATTATAAGAATAATATGAGAATAAATAAATAAACTTAAATTAAATGTTTTTATTTTTTAATTGGCAACACAACCATTATGAAAAATAGCAAATGTATGTTTGTATACAGTTAATCACTATTAAAAATATTATTTAAATGAGGGGTATAGTTTCAAAAGATACAATTTCCACCGCAATCAATTTTTCAGAAACTTCAAAAAACTGTCACATTTAAAGTAGTTCTTAAAATTGATTTATGTGCGTTTGGAGTTATTTACAAAACATTTGTTAATATTGTTATAAATTTAAATTAATTTGATCAATAAATTATCAAAATAAATCAAGTACAGGTTGCATAATGTCTTTTTAAATTGAATCTTGCCAAAATATTTTTTTTAGTAAAAAAAATAAATAAACAAAACTCAACTTTATTGTATTGTAGAGTGCGTAATTTGCTACAAGATAGATCACTAACTCAATAATTTCAAAAAGTAGATATTGTACTTTTTGAAACTACACCCCTCAAATATTAATAATATGTATGTAATTGTACAAGGTTGTGAATTGAATGATTAAATTATATATACAATGTTGTTTACACAAGAACAAAATGCTTTTATAGTAAATGCTCATTATTACTCTACACTTTTGGATGATTTCTTTATCAAGTACACAACAATAAACTGCAGGCAAGCTATTTTCAACAAGTCGGAGTTATGTCATAAATGTTTGTCATTGTTTAGATAAGGTTAATGATTATTAAAAATATTTTAAGATTAATTTAATAATAAATAATGAATTGTACGTTTGAAATAGTGAATTTTGTATGCTATGCAAACTGTGAATTATATGTTTAAATTATAAGTACAATAGTGTTTACACAAGAACAGAATGCTTTTATAGTAGACTTATTGTCGCAGTAAAACAAACAATAAAGATAGTACATAAAAATAATAAAAAAATTAATCTAAAAACTATTTTACACTAGGTACATACATCATACATTTTTATGTCCATCTTTTTACAAGCATTCATTCACATAAATTGTTATCTCATATCCGTTTATGTAGTATTTACAAATTTATGTAATTTATTTTTATTGCTTATTTATTAATTATACTGTTATATTTTATTGCAGTAGTGATATTGTAGTGACAAAAGTTAATTATTTTTATTTGCTATGTATATACATACATAGGGCCATGTATGAATCAAGTGTACGGAATGAAAATTTGTTTTTTCAAACCACTGAAAATGCTTCTCTCTACATGAATCTTGATTATGTGAATTTTTTCAGATTTTTTCAGTGAGCCATTTCCGAGTAATAAGCAATCAAAATTTGAAAAAATCGAGGTTTTCGAGTTTTTTTACATTTTTTGATCGTTTGTAACTTCTCAGGATTGCATTTTTAGAAAAACATTATAAGATGTTTTTTCACAGACAAAAATTTTTTTCTTTGAATTTTGAAAACTTTGCAGTGACAGTTTTTCTTAAAAAAAGATGATAGGTGTTGTTTTCTTCTTAAATATAAATAAAAACGTGCTTAACATATAAAAACAAACGGCACTTCCTGAAATTTTTAGGGTATCTTTTGCACGTTTTTTTTTATTTCTTTATTTGAAAAAAAAAGAAAATACCCGTCATCTTGTTTTAAGAAAAACTGTCTTTTAAAGTTCTGCAAAATTTTAAAAATTTAAGGAACAACATTTTTGGGCTATGTTTATGATCAAATAATGGACTGTATTTGTTTATTGTAATATTTATCCTTTTACGTTATAAATTCTTTTTTTGTTATATTTTTGATACTTTTACGTTATATTTATTTTGTTCTTTTATATGAAATTTTCAGTTCTTTTAGCAGCAATATGAACCCAGGATTTCTATTAACGAAAAGCTTTTCATACGATACTGTTGCTGTGACTGGAGTCGTAGTTGAGCAGGAAACGGGAACGGCGCAGGATGATGATCCGCAAGTAAATTAATATCCATAAGTACATTTTATTTTGTTATATTTAAATAAAATAAGTTTGAGAAAACTGGTGCGTGTCTAAAGGGTTTTGAAAATTGATTCTCTCTATTACTATGGCAACGGATCAAAAAATACTTTTTGTCCCACTTTTTTTTAATACCAAACTTTTTTTTACCACTTGTATTATACCTTCCGCGCCCGGAAACAAATCAATAATCCGTCCCTTTGGCCATTCTGAAGGTGGCAAACCAGGACTGAACCAAAATTCCAAATTACCCTTTATAAGTGAAGAATGACTTGTTTTAACATTAGAACGCAAAATCAGAGTATGAATACACTCACGACTCTAACGTTTCCAAAAAGATTGCAATAAATGATTAGACAATTTCTATCGTTTGATTTATATTAACATCTAATAAGTTTTCTTCTAACCTTGACAAAATAAAACCTCCTACTATAAAATCTCCAGGAATTAAGTAATCAAATTTATCTTGAGGATTATTTGAGAGTTCACACAATGGCCGCAAATTCGAGATAGTTTCAACCTTAATAATTATGGTGTTAAAATTTTCATAAGATAAGAGCTGTTGTCCAATTACTCTTCGAAAATGATGTTTGAATAATTTTACTTTAGCCTTTCAAATTCCTCCAAAATTAGGAGCATAAGGAGGTTGAAAAACCCATTCAATTTTTCGAACTGCAATATAATCAGCCAAGACTCCATTATCGACAGACATATTAAACAATTCCTTGAGTTCCTTAGCTGCCTCACGAAAATTACTACCTTGATCTCAAAAAATTTTCAATGGTAAACTTCTTTGGCTTGAAAATCTAAAGCTCTCAAACATGCTTCGGATGAAAAACTGGTCACACATTCTAGGTGTATCGCTTTAGTCACCATGCAAACAAACAACACCAAATAACATTTCACTACCTTGCCTATTCAGCCAATCATGGCAGAATTGCCAGCATATCGAATAGAACCGGCAAGGACTTTTAGTCATGTTGGTATCGATTATGCAGGTCCTTTTTCTATCAGAGCATCACTTTTGTTTTTATACGATAACAAGTTAATCATTGAAAAATACGCTGACGAATTAAACTTTGTGTCCCGGAATCCAATAATTACAAAAAAGTAAAGATTGAAATCCATGTTCTGAAAAGATATGTAAATGGTCTACTAAAAAAATTGCTAAACGACTTTTTTTATATCAAATAAGGATGTCGACGTAAATGTGCTAATTGAGATTGGACGATTCGACCCCCTACCATGACAAAACTTTCAAAATTGAGGAACGGAGTCAAACCTCTGTTGATCGAACAACCTTATTCTTTGCAATCTTAAATGCAATAATTCGTTGTAATTTCAACAAGAAAGATATTTTGTTAAATAAATTTATAAATTCAGAATAATCTTGATTTACTACATTAGAGAACAAATGATTTTCTTTTAATTCAGGTAAATCCTGTATTATCAAATTCGTTTTTTTTCAAAAGCCAACTCACCATTGGTTTCTAAATTAAATCTGGACCTTTCCACTAAAGCAAACATTTAATAAGTTCAGAAACAAACAGACCCCGACTAGCTAGATCTGCTGGGTTTTGAGCTCCTGGAACGTGTCTCCAAATTGCTTTTAACTCATGAATTTGTGAAACACGATTTGCAAAGGTTTTTAACAGATAAGGAGGAGTATGAATCCATGCCAAAACCGTAATTGAATCTACAAAACAAAAATAATCTTCCATTGGAAAACTCTCAAAAGTGGCAGAAACAGAAAGAAACAATTTAGATAACAACCATGCAGCTTCTAATTCCAAACGGGGTACGAAGATTTTTTTAATCGTCCTTTGATAGGTAACCTAACCTTTTGGAACAATGCATCTTGGTATCCAATTTTTTTTCAAATCAGTTATTTCATTCATGATTTGTGTCCAGACATTTAAAATATTTGCTGGCAATGAATCATCCCAATTAACTTTTAACCAACCAACCAATCAAAGCTGTTGTAATACAACCTTTAACGAAAAAACAAAAGGACTCAAATATCTATTGATGTCAAAAATTTGGGCTACTCGAGACAAAATACTTTGCTTTGAAGGAATTTTGTTATCTGATTTTATTATATAATAGAAGGCATTCTGGGAAGAATCGCAAGAAGGTCCCAATCATTTTATTGAATCAGAGACATTTCCAGATTTAAGAACTACCTGGTTCTCAGATTCTATAATAGAACGATGTGAACTGGCCCATTTTGCCAATTCAAACCTTTTGCAACGCAAAAGACCTATCAATTGAATTTTTAATTCTAAAGCTATATCCTCATTAGGAGCTCCCCATAAAATGTCATCGACATACATTTTATTCTTCAAAACTTCCGCTGCTAAAGGAAACAGATTTTTTTCATCTTTAACTAACTGAAAAATGGACCTTTGAGCGAAATAAGGACTAGATGTAGCTTAAAAAATTACTTTAGTATGTTCGAATTCCTTGATAACACGATCTTCTTTATTTAAACCTACCTCACGAAACATCTGACAAATATCACAAGTTAAAGCCACTTGATGAAATCTAAAACGTGTCAATATTTGACTAATGCCTTTTCTACCAGAGGAAAGAGTATTAGTCTTTCTCTGCAGGATTAAAAACTACTCTGACATCCACACCAGACGGTTTTTCTTTTTTGACTGCGTGATGCGTCAAAATATACAAAACTGGTTGTTTTGTAAGCACTAAATGACCTTGATCAATGTAATTTTGTATGTTTTTGGAGTATAATTTTTTTTTAATTTCATCTTGTTTAAAACGATATTCTAATTGATAAAAACGTTTCAAAGCATGTTTTCTGTTGTTACATAAAACAGGACGGACATTTGCTTTGAAAGGTAATCGAGTAATGTAGCGTTCATTTTTATCTCTAAAAACAGTTTTTAAAAAGTAATCTTTACACAACATTTCTTCTGGTGATAAAAAAGAAACTGAAGGAGGTTCCAACATATTTCAAAAGGCACAAATCATTTGCTCAAGAGAAAGACAAAAAAGTTCCTGATTTATGACCAAGGAATTTAAGGCCAATTTGGTTCTAATAAATATGTGTAATTGATGTCAGAGGCCTTGTTGAAACAAGACGAGTTCTTAAGGACGTATTCCTCTGCATTCGAAATAAATGTGTAATTGATTGAATTTCCGTGATTGACAGAATCAGACAATTCAACGGTCGGAGCCAGTTCAGGCGACACGGATTTTAAGTGAACACACATAGAATTTGTTACGTTTGGTTGAAAAATGAGATTGGGAACAATTGTTCCCAATCTCATTTTTCACAAAACCTAACACTATCTAACCTAAGTAGGTTAAAATAGCTCTCGGATTTCCTTTAATATGTGCTAGACAAAGTGGTGTTATATCCAAAACAGCTTCCACTCCCAACAAAATATCTACTGGTGACATTACATGAAAATAAGGATCTGTTAAAGATAAATTTGAAAATTGACTTTTAACTTTATCAGAAATAGGAACAGAGAGTAAATCAGCTGTAATTTTAGGTAACACTACAGCTTCAAAATTTAAATGAAAATATTTATTGAATTTAGTGCGTAAATGACAGGTCACGACTCCTTTGGGTGAACCCACCGAAGACTGACTCACTGCAATTAATGAATAAGGACATCTTCTTCTTGAAAGCTTCAACCTTTCAACTAATTCTTGAGTTATAAAGTTTACTTGACTGGCTGAATCAATTATCAAACGACAGTCTAACCAAAACCCATCAATGTTGCAGATTATCGCTTGTGCAGTTTCTAAATGAGCTACAGAATTTGTGTATGGTTGAGGACTCACAGAATTCAAAGACATAGAGTTTAAAGGAGACTCATTAAATGCCTAAACTGGTTTTTCCTTCCTATTTACCACAGGATATGATACCTTAGTAGATGTCCGGTCAAAATATTGAAATGCATCTTGAAGAATGATGAGCACTCAAACAAGCAAAACAACGTTTATGATCTTTGCCTATTTTGTATCTGGAACTTGGGCTTCCCGCTAAGACAACAGGACAATTTATTAATTGATGGTCGATCTTACACAAAGAGCACTCAAATGAAAATGCTTTGGTTTGATCCTTTCGACCTCCATATGAACTTTTTTTGAAAGTTCTTTTGGATGAGAATAAGAAAAATTAGTTTTTGTTAGAATTAAAGAAATTTTCAAATCCAAGTCAGTTACAGTTGTCTGCTTGGTTAAAAAATCTATACATTTTTTAAAGGAAGGAATCTCAGTATCTAAGAAAGTTTTTTTCATTTTAAAATCTAATAATCTTGAAGAAAATTCTAACCAAATGTAATCTGATAGATCAGTCAAACCTAATGTTTTTAAAGAGTTAAGGTTGACTTGTATTACTTCAAAAAAATGCATGACTCTTTTAAGGTTATCGAATTTTATAGGACTTAATTGCAAAATATTTGGTAATGATTTGCAATAATTCTTTTGTTGGTGTATCGTTTTACCATAAGGTCATATGCTAAATTGTAATTGTCTAGGATAAAGGCAACAGTTTTAACTAATTGTAGAGCATTACTCTCGAAATACCCCAACAGATAGGAAAACTTTTTAATATCACTGAGATCTGCTCCATGAATCATGTTATCATATAATGCAATAAACAACGAAAACTTTTCAGATGATCCATCAAACTTGTCAAATATAATTTTGTATGAACTACCACGTTTCTATCATTTGTATTTGTAGAATTATGAATTGTAAGAGAACTTCAATTTAGACTTCATCAAATAATAATAATTTTCAAATTGAGTTGCAAGTTTGTTATCAATGTTAAATTCTGCATGACTAGAAGTCAACTCAGATAATTGATCTAATATATTCTCATGGATTTCCAAATTTGAGACCAAATCTTCGGCTCTCACTTTAAAGATGTTACAACTGCTTAATGAGAGCCAAAACCTTTTTTTTTTGGAAGCCGTTGGTTCAACCATGAAAATATATTAAACTGAAATTAATAAAAATAGAACAAACCTTCGCCACACGCGATACAATAATATAATTAAAGAAAATTGATTTAATGAATTTCTAAATAAATGTGTCAAAATGACATTTCATTAAATATTCTAAAAAAATGTAAAAAATATAAATTTTACTATCAGATCCGGTTCGAAGGACCAATTTTGTATGATAAAATAATGGACTGTATTTGTTTATTGTAATATTTATCCATTTACATTATAAATTCTTCTTTGGTGTACTGTTGATCCTGTTACGTTATAAATTGTTCTTACTTATTTTGTTTCTTTATATGAAATTTTCAGTTTTTTTAGCATCAATATGAACCCAGGATATCCATTAACAAAAAGTTTTCCATACGATACTGTTGTTGTGACTGGAGTCGTAGTTGGGTAGGATACACTTTAGGAAACGGGAACGGCGCAAGATGATGATTTGCAAGTAAATAAATATGCATCACAGTACATTTTATTTTGTTATGTTTAAATGAAATAAGTTTGAGAAAATTGGTGCGTGTCTAAAAAATACTTTTTGTCAAACTTGTTTTTCCGCAAAATTTTCTGAAACTCTCCCTCTTTTTGCGCAGGAGGAGCTTTTTGGCTTCCGCCATAGTCTTCCTCGCCGCAACCAGATGGCAGAGCTTACCTGTCTTTTGAAATATTGATAGAAACCGTTTTCTCTTGTTCACTGCTTCAGAGCACTCTTTGTCCCGCCATGGACAGGGATCTCGTTCAGCATTGCGTGGTAAGCAAAACACTTAGGGGAGGATGATTTTTCCGCGTCTACCAGCCAGGTCTCGAGTTCCTTGTAATTGGGAGACGGGTTATGTTCCCATTTTGCCAAAAGACAGTTTGTGTAGGAGGACCAATGAATATTCTTTAGATTAATAAGGTGAGGAAAATTGTTGGCAGCTGATCGTGTATGGTTAAGATAGATTTCCGTAATAATTGGAAAATGATTACTTCCGTATGTGTCATGCAGAGTTTCTGACCGACATCTCACCGCAACGTTCGGAGATGCTATCACCAACTCTTGGATATTAAGATGGATGTTTGTCGGAGAACTGTCATTTAATATTACTAGTCCCAATGAGTCTATACCCGCTTCTAACTCTATTGCATTTTGGTTATGAAGGTGGTGACTCCATAAGGGATGGTGAGCATTAAAACCACCAACAATAATAGAAAGTTAAAAATATTTATCCAGTTGTTTCTATTAAATGATCTGTTAGGTGGGCAATAACATAAAAGGATTGTGAAAAAAGAAGCGAAAGATTAAACAAATTGAATAGATGAAGGGATATTAAAGAATGGTGTTTTGGTTTAAAAAAAAATTAAAATAAGATGACATACCTCCATAACCGTCTTCTCTCATATTGTGAAAAAACTAAAACAGAGAAAAGATATATATTTATTTTGTTGAAACCAAGTTTTACAGATTGTGACCGCGTTTATGCATAAATCATGGGACATGCATCAGTCGTGACAATTCGTTTTTTTTTTTTGTTGTATCTTGACTTGTTATTCCAACTAAGAAAACGAATCGACGCCGGATCCATGGCTTGATTGTACAACTAATTTATTCAGGGACGTGAGAATATTAGAAACTAATGCGTGTGCATCCTTTGGGTTTTGAGTTGAATACTGTCTTATTGCCTTAATTAATGTCTCTACAAGATTTTGAATAAATCTTGCATCGACAGATGGTAACATGCTATCGGACGGATAGGCTAAAGTAGTATACGCCGCTTCGGGGGGAAGCGAGACTGTAGTGTTGAAAGACGTTTGCCTTAATGTTTGCGCTTTTTCTGGAGATTTGTTGTTGGTTCTCTTTCTTTTATGAAACTGATCTCTTGACGTTTTGCCAACAGAACCATTGCAGTTTCTAGCGTATGGATGAGTGCCTGAACTGCTGAAGAGAAAATTGGGAGGTGTAAGTAGGTAACTTGTTCAACTGTTGTAAAAGCAGCGGGGAAGTCTCTGTCTCGTTGGAGATTGGCTTGTTTGACCGGATTCAACAACGATGTTTCATAAAAAAAGTAGGCGTGATAAGCCATTGCTTCTTTAATTTGTGTTTGCTGTGAAAACTCAAGACAGATCCTGTTAGCTAATGAAGTTTTAATTTCATTAGAGTAGTGGCTGCCTTTACAATACAAACAACAGGGTGAGAGTGCTGTAGGACAACTAACCAGTTTATGCAAACCGGAGCATGATGGGCATTTAGGTTCGGGGCTTTTGCTGACCTTAGAGGTGTGACCATATCTTATGCAATTGAAACCTGGACCTGGACCTGGTATGTAAAGAGTAACTGGACGTGAGTTAAGATTTAATATAAAAGTTTTAGGCAGAATGCTTACTTTGTAAGGTTATCAATACTGTATTAGAAGGTCCAAATCGAAACCCCTCTTTACTCTGAACCTGACAATTTTTGTTACATCAATGTCTTTGTCTATACCGCAAATTAATTCCTTGCACGATGTGTCATGTAAGCTTTGATGCTATGATTTAGTAAAAAGGGACCTTCTAAGAATTTATTTGCATTCATGTAACTATTAAAAAAAATCTAATTCTATTTCTATCTCGCGTTTTTACTTTGGATGCTGGTATTTTATCATTAATTAATTTAGACCCTATCCCCATAGGAGTGATCGATGGGTTGTTAGTAGGCTCTATGTATACTTGAAATAGACCAGTATCAGCGTGGTTAAAACTATCAACAAGTGCTGTAATAACACGTGTGGGTGCCATGGTTAAGTTGCCGGGAATTGCCGCCGGCGCTCTCCCCGGACATGCTGGTGACTTGCCCGAGCTTTGCTCAGGCAAGCTCACCTTAAATAAAACAATTAAGATGTCACAATTCTCACTTACTCCGTGTTACTAAGCATAAGTTATAATGGAAATGAATGAACAGATGTGGGAAAAATAACTACTAAATTGCTTATTGCACTTAAACACTAGTCTTTACTGTCGATTAGGTAATTGGTTGTTGTAAATAATATGTGTAATTAAAGTAATTTAGTGAAACAATTTAAATATAACCTAAATCGTATCTGTCAACCGCATACTATAAGCAGTAACCTACATCAAAGCTAGGTAAGGCGTAGTATGGCGTGGTATGAAACGATGACGTTTTAACACACGTCATTGATTTCTCCTCCGTTACTAAATGCTTGCTAAAATTTAGTGGTATGTCTATCAACACTAACCACCTTACTATAGTATCTCTGGAAAAATCGCTAAAACTGACAATCGTTTAGGGTTAGTGCAGTCGCAACTGCTTGTCACCAATTTCAGGTAACCTAAACTATTTCAGCACAACCAGCATTTTGGTTACTTTGGTTGATATAGGAAACGCACTAAAAAACATTTTTTCTAAAAATATTCTTTGTTATTAATAACATGTAATATATTCACATATAATTATTTGCTGTAAATATACTTGATTTAAATATTAAAAAATGTAGTGTGTTAAGCTATGTTTATGTTTGGCTTTACACCACGGGATACAGGGGCAACTTAAGCAAGTGAATAATGTCTGAGTAAGGCTATCCTAAAGTGATATCCTCTTCTTTTTTCTTCATAATTTTTTTCTTTAACTTGGGGTTAAAAAATCACATCATTTGAGGTGAGCTTGTCTGAGTCTAGCTTGTTACACCCGCAATTAAAACAATTGCCCTATTAGTAGAAACATTTATTACTATGGACATTAGACTGGTTCTTAAATTGTTTTTTTGTAGAATTTCTTTAGGTGCAAAAAAAGTAACCTATTCCAAATTTCAAAACACGTGTTGCACTGCCTTTGAAGTTTTAAAAGTAAACTCATTACCATACTTAAAAAAAAACATTTTAAAGGCTTACTTTTTTTGCATAAAATTGCACAAATTTTTGTTTAAGAACCAGTCTAATAGACAGGTTCTTAAATTTTTTTTTGAATTATCTTTAAATTTTATTACATGTATATCATGTTAATATGTTATTATGTTATCATGTTATCATATTTTTATGTTATCATGTTATTATGTTATCATGTTACCATATTATCATATTATGTTATCATGTTATTATGTCATCATGTCATCATGTCATCATGTCATCATGTCATCATGTCATCATGTCATCATGTCATCATGTCATCATGTCATCATGTCATCATGTCATCATGTCATCATGTCATCATGTCATCATGTCATCATGTCATCATGTCATCATGTCATCATGTCATCATGTCATCATGTCATCATGTCATCATGTCATCATGTCATCATGTCATCATGTCATCATGTCATCATGTCATCATGTCATCATGTCATCATGTCATCATGTCATCATGTCATCATGTCATCATGTCATCATGTCATCATGTCATCATGTCATCATGTCATCATGTCATCATGTCATCATGTCATCATGTCATCATGTCATCATGTCATCATGTCATCATGTCATCATGTCATCATGTCATCATGTCATCATGTCATCATGTCATCATGTCATCATGTCATCATGTCATCATGTCATCATGTCATCATGTCATCATGTCATCATGTCATCATGTTAATATGTTAATATGTTGTCATGTTATCATATTATCGTGTTATTTTGTTAAAAGTCTGCAACACGGTGATAATAACTGACAGATAGATAACATTTGTCAGGAAATGAATTATTAATTAAACGTCTACTTTGGTTTACAATTTGCAAACATAAAGTTAAAACAAAAATTTCCAAAAATAAGTCATAATTTTTTAAAGTTTTTTTAGTTAAACTTAAACCGGGATAATTAACTGTCCCGAAAAGAATTGTCGGGACACCGGGACGAGAAACTTAAAACCGGGACAAATCCGTTGTAATTGAAAAAAAAACTAAAACAAGTTTATTAATGTACACCCCCCCCCCCCTGCTCTGGTCCGTTTGAAATGGAATTGCCCACAAACATATCCTGATTCAATAAATACGATTTAAAAAAATAATACAAAGTTGTCGTCAAAACCAAGACCATCTAGTTTTTTTTAGAAGAATATAATTTACTTAGTCAAATGCCTTAGAAAGATTAGTATAAACCACGCCTACTTGTTGTTTATTGTCTAAGGCTGTACTAGTATATTCAGTAAAACAACTTAAATTAGTTAATGTAGATCGTTTATTGACAAAGCCATGTTGAGCAGATGTTAATATATGTTTTGTGCTACTATAGACATACTATGTACATTGCTAGAATGTAAGCAAAATATATTGCTAACTAACAATATGAACTGTCATTTTTCAATATGCATAGAGAATAGCCCCGATAATTATATAAAAGTTTTTCAAACACTTTTGCAAAGCACGGTAAAATAGATATTGGTCTGTAGTTTTCAATTAAACTTGGATCACCGTTTTTAAATACGGGACAGATTTTTGAAGTTTTCCAAATACGAAGAAATGTGCCAGTTTTTAGTGAAAAATTGTATAAGATGCATAGAGGTTGAGCAAGAACAAAACGACAATCTTTTATAATTAAGCTAGGGATATTATCAACACCACAAGTTAGCTTAGATTTTACTAGTTTTATTGATTCTAAAATATCTTTTTTAGTGAAAGTAGGAGTTTTAACGCATGTTTGCATTGTTGACTCAAATAAATAGTGGCTAGCATCGTTAGGTTTGGTATAAACAGTACTAAAGTAATCAGCAAAACTGTTTACTACTTTTTTTGGATCTTTAATTTGTTATCATCCAGATATTTTAATGAATAAAGAATGCGTTAATTTTTTTTCTTATTATTTATAAAACACCAAAACTGTTTTGGATCTTGATTATTAAAGTTTGAATTTGTTTGATGTAATGATTTTTGAATTAATAGTTTAATTTAAAAACGTAGTTTTTTTAAATTTAATTAAGGCGCATTCATTTCCATTTCTTGTATAACGTTTAAAACTTTAGACTTTTGTTTTATTAGAGAAATAATTTCTTTATTGAACCAAGGAGTATGAAGATTTTTTAGGTGTTACAACGGGCACGGCGGAGTCAAGTATATTATATAATTAACATTAACATCATCGTAGTTATTTAAAAATGATAATCTGCTTTTCTGAAGTTATAATATTTACTATTACTGTTTATAGGAAATGAATGATTATGACAGTGTAAAATATTAGAAATTGTGATCAATAGAGCTGGATGATAACCATCAATTTTTACTAATGGAGATGTATCTAATTCAACAATACAGTTTAAGCTAGAAAGTACAAGATCAACAGAACTAAACTGGTTAAAATTAAAATATTCTAAAAAATTGCTCAACATACCAATTAATAGTCCATTCATTCATTTTTCCAACTTTATCTGTTGCGGCTTTCCATAAGTGATGTTTCTGAGGAATGAGATGAAATGAGAGTGATGATGATACCAGATTGTTTTGTTTTGCGTATTTCGATATCACTGAATTTTACGATAACTGGATTAATTGCTGACTTACTATTAGTTAGTTGGTAACAACAATATTATCAAGATTAAGTTCTAATTTTAATTTATTTTTGCAGATCTCAGAAATTAATTTTTATCTCTCAAGAGACATTCAGATAGAAACATTGTATTAAAATGCCGACTTTCTGATAGTTTTTATACATTTTATTCATAAATTTAATACCAGGCCTATGTAAAACATTATATATATTATAACGACGTAAATTTTCAATAAATTGTTTATCCCCTTGCATTAATTGCATCCTTAAAAAGTTATGTAATATTTTTGTTTTGTTACACAAATGTACAAATTTCATGCCCCGCCAATTTCCACATTATTTGAACATATTTAGATACTTAGTGCGTCATCTATTGAACGTCAACGAAACTATTCTTAAACAGCAGCACAGCAATTTGAGCAATTCTTCCACTTCCACAACTGTTATTGTTGACAAGTGAGTAATGACAGAAATGACAGTCCCAATAAGTTTTTATTAATAATTAGATTGACTCAGTTAATTAATTACAATTCAAGAGAGCTTTCTAAATTTGCATTTTAAATACAATTAAAAGGTTACCAAAGGTATGTCACAGCTATAACTTTTTACAATTTTTGTATACATAGCAGGTTTAATAATAATAATAAAGAATTGTGCAATATAATTCTTCTGGAACTATTATAATAGGTTTTTTATTTAATAATGAAATAAAGAATTGGTTTCATATAGTTTACTACTCGAATGGCGTTATGACACTATATTGGTACATGCATTGGTTCTGGATAACGATAATCACTCTTAATATTAAAGGTAAGTTAAATAAAATAGTACTTATATAAAATAATATCTAAGAAATAAAAATAATTGCTTATTAGTGTCTAGCCAATGTTGTGATTTTATACAATTGATTATTGATTGTTTTATTACGAAATATTCCATTTGTATGATCAATAAAATAATAATAGATTTCATTGTTTCATTTCCATAATTAATAGAAAAAATTTCTGCTTGTAATTTTTTAATTGTTGGAAAATATTACACAATTTCTTTAAATTTATTTCAGAATTGATAAGTATGTACTTTAATAATAATATTTTTGTAAACAATATTTATAATATATTTTTAATTATATTAAAATGTATAATATTACAGGTAATATACAAATATACATATTTTACTTATTTAATTAGTCAAAAATAAATAATGACTAGTATTTTTATTATTAGTTGGTTATTTATTTACTGATATTTGTTTAGGTAATTTTATTGAAAAAATAAATGCGACAACGATACATTCCACAACAATAATGGAGACGGAAACTAATCGTTCAGGGAAATCAATTGGACCGTTTACAGTGATTCCGCCCATGAGTACTCCTGCCAAAAGTATCCAGAACATTACCAATCAGCATACTACAAATCAAATATCTGTGATAGATCCAAATGTGACGAGTAGTTTGATTGACAATTTAACATACGTAAATACGACGGAAAATATGACTGTGGTTAGTGCCACGGAAGAGACCAATACTAGCAACGAGTCTATGATTGTCACATCGGAACGAGTGGGGATAGATGGACCTGATGCTGGTGGAAATTTATCTGCAGCTGGGATTACCGGCATCACATTGGGTTGTGTAAGCTTTGTCGGCATCATATCTGCTATAAGTTTCCTTCTCTATAGGAATCGGGGATTTAATCGACCTCAAGTACTTAGTGATCGATGTAGCAATTTGGATTCGAGTGGATACATTGATGATACTTCTGTTCGGGTAAGTAAATAAAAATTTAACATAAAAAATGCACTACGTTTTCAATATATTTTGTGATATTACATAGTAATCATGTTTTATTTATTTTATAATATGTTATCACTAAACACCTGTATATGCAATAAAAAAGCCCAAAATATGCATGAAAATAGCAAAAATATGCAGCTGTATGAAACATAAATTAAAACAATTATAGTTTAATCTCTTTAAAATATTTAAAAAAATAAAATATATAACAAATTATAAAAATAAAACTTTATATAAATCTAAATTAAATTATTTTTGATTTCATACTGTCTTTGTTCTAGTAAACTTTGGTAAATTGCAGGTTATTTTTATGAAATATTGATTTGTCAGGAATATTTTGGTTTATGCAATAGTTTTGCAAGAAACGTTTAAAGGTACGATTATTTAGTTTTTGAAATGGAGTATTGCTGATGACTAATGTTTTACACAAATCAACATAAAACTTGTTGCTTGGAAGCGTATTAGATGCAGATCCATTTAGCTAGCTATGTAAGAAGTTGTTGACGAGGACTTTTGTTGCAATGTGTGAACTCGTTTTTACATGCTGCTGTATTTGAAATTTCTTTGTACAAGTTATATTTTTTCACTAGTACGTCAAAATAAAATATTGCAATCTTGGGAAACACAACAGGATGTTTTGTTAACGAAGAGGTGGAGTATGATTTTGGCATAATGTCGATCTCCCTTGCGCAACTGCTTTATATTTGGTTAACTTTTCTTGCATTAACTCTTAAGGCATTTGCTAACTAACTTCAGTCAATGAAGAGAGATACAATTTTATAATTTTATAAATGATTATTATTTAAAATATTATAAAATTATTAATATGATTATTATTATATTATTAAAATAATTAAATGAAGACAGTTTTTTTTCTAAAAATTGGTGAAATAGGCATAAAAACCGAATATTGATGAAGCAACCAACAAAGCCTAAAAATGATTGAAATATGCAAATGGTCTGGTCACTAGTTAACACATACTGACAGCTATCACTATCTACTGTTTTTAGATTTATATATTTGAGATAATTAGATTCACACAGATTCATGAAAACTTAATAAATCATCTAACCAATTTTTTAAATTTTTATTAAATTTCCTAACTAATTCATCTTTATTATTGTCTTTTATTAATAAAGAGGTATTGTCTGCAAATAAAACAACATTTTGATTATTAATATTATTAATATATATAATAAATAAAAAAGGTCCCAAAACGAACTAGAATTAAATAGAGGGATACCACCTCTATTTAATTCTAGTTTGTAAGATTTTTCATTATTTAGTTCAACATAATGTGCTCTTGATGTCAAATAGCTCCAGATCCAATCTGAAATAACTCCTCGTACACCATATCTGTTTAGTTTTAATATTAACCGATTATGATCGACTACTAACAAAAATTCCCAAGTTTTTTTGTCCTTTATCAAAAGTAGAAAATAAATTATTTAAAAATTTATTTATTGCTAAAGTTGTTGTCCTGCTTTCTCGAAATCCAAATGGTCTTGAATTATATAGGTTATATTTTTCAAAAAATTGCATTAATTTATTGTCACAATTTTTTCAATAATTTTTGAGTAGATACTACAAATATAAAGTTGTCTATAATTATTTGGATCATTTTCTGTACCTAGGTTTTTAAATATTGACACAATTTTTGATATCTTTAACTTAGGATTTTCTGATCAGATTGATGAAATTGTTGAGTAGAAGTTCTAAGTTGATCATAACTTATGTTTGGGACAGTAAAAATTTCATCTTTATAAATTTATATGAGGTTATGTGAACTTCTATGAAATTTTATAAAAAAATTATGAAATTATATAAACAATAAAAATTTTGTTTTTCAAATGTTATGAAATGTGAAATCATATGATCATCAGTTCACTATTAATTTAAAACAATTTGTGCTAGCTTTTGAAGTGGTTGAAAAATGAAAAAAAGGTGACATTAAATTTGAAGATTAGGCATATCACTTGAAGAAATGTAGTTTGTACGGTTATTCTAGATCTACTAAAAAAGTTTTTCAAAAATCATTATTTGTCCATTGCTTGGCCTGTTTGCTTGCATGATACTAAGAATTATAAGATAGGCTTAGTCGCATCGAAAGAAAGAGATGGAGCCAGATAGTTCTTTTGCGTTCTCGTGTTATACTTGTTAGTGTAACTGTTAGCGTGTTACTCGTGTGTTGCGAATAAAATATAAAATGAATTTAAACAACAAAAAAATAAAAATATGGCAATTGAAAATATATAATATATTTTATTGGAATTTTAAATTTAATTTAAATATTGCGTTTTATTTTACAAAAATTATAAAAAGTAGTAATTAACTAATTAATTTTTTTTACAAAATTAACAATATTTAATTTTTAATTAAATAAATGCAACAATTTTAACCATTTTGGTTTTCAGTGGGCAAAGGCATTACTTTAACCACATTTAACATAATTTTTGTGTGTACTAAGTTGCCTATTATAGAGGCCATACTATTCGTGTCTGGCAGTAGTACTACTACTTTGGTTTTGTGTGGTGCTAGACTCAGTTCATTCTTCTCCATCCAGATTTCTATTTTATTTTTTTTAAGCTTATTCCTTTTGGCATGATTAGCCTAAGAACCTCATTGTAATACACATTTCAGATTGTTATTCTAATAAACAATATCTGGGGTATTGTACATGTCATGTCTATATTTGCTGTTTATCTGACCCTTATGTTCCTGTCTTGTAGATAGCTGCATTTTAAGTATAATTTTTGATTTAATGTCATAATACTTGGAGTTTGTAATTTGGTTGGTATTAAAAAGAATTGTGTTTGCTTTGTTCACATTTAATACTGACTTATTAATTTTAAATCATGTTTTTTAGCTTATATCATGGTATTTCCATTATGTAACCATAAATGTCTTTCCAATAAGCATAATACTTGTGTATTTTTATAGCTAACCAGGTGGCAATCATCATAAATTTTGTTTTTCATCCATTTATAAGCTGTTCTCAGAGTATTTTTTATTATTATCGATCTCTAATAAATATCTAATAATGATATTTAGATTTACTTGATGACGTATATAATTTATTTTGATAATAAGTACTGCATTGTTCTTTTAATAATTTATTGTGTTTAAATTTTTTATTTTTTAGTGCAAATTCATATTCTGGGATATAAGTAATTTCATCATTGAATAGATATATATCATAGATTTGAAGTGCATTTTGGATATATAATTAAAACAAATAAATTATTTTTTGCCTACCTCTACTGAAAGTATCTGTTTCAATCTTAAAATGTGGGCTGAAAATTGTCTTTTTCGCTTGCTTCTACCGAAAGCATAATTTCGGCTTCTTGGGCCTCTAAACTATTCGCGGTATTTGATTGGCTGTGAATTACAATTTCATGTGATGACGTCACCTTAAAATCTGACAGTGACAGATTATAATAAACATTGAAAGTGCCAAAAGACTTTAGCAGCCCGCCGCTTTTAGCAGCACGAACGAGCGAAGCGAATTTTCGGCTCTTGATACATTATATACTATTTCGGCCCTTAGTCCTCTAAACTATTTGCGGTATTTGATTGGTTATAAATCACAATTTCTTATTATGTCATACCTTCAAATATGACAGTAGTGACAGATTATAACATTGAAAACAATGTTTTTAATTGGGGCAGGCGAAAACAATTAAATTTTAATAAACAGTTATAGCAATATAAATAGTAAACAATTAAATATATTAAACATAAATAATAAATGCTTTACTTGTGTATGTCTTCTTTTAAATACTTGCAAGAAATCCATTGTCACGTGGCACGTGCTTTATTTTTGGGAATGCAATACATTTTTAAACCTAAGCACTTTTTTTTAGTTTTTTGCCATTCATATATTCACAATTTCCAGATATGATTGCTATAAAATGATACTAAATAGTTTTTATATGATATAATGTGTTATAGTATAGATCTATCTTTTAAAATATTCTTAGTACATCTTTTAAACTACCTTTTTATTATAGGTTCAGACATTGCAGACTATTAAGTTTAAGTCATTTAAGACTCGGGTTAAGGCAATCAAAAATATTGTTAATTTTTTTAATAAAATAAGCTTTTTTTAAAAATACATTTGTTGATCATGCCTTTGTAGCATATTTAACATGCATATTTTTAAAATGTATTGGATAAGTCATAGGTCTGATGATATTTAACTCATTCTTTTCTTTGTAGATCTAATTTATACTATTCTCCGAGGGGTTAACAACTTGCATAATCAGGTACAAAATAAAAATAACCATTACAGAATCAAATAATAATTACGTAGTATTCGTAATCATTACATAATCAAATAATCAAGTAATAATTTTATAATCACGTAATAATTTTATAATCACGTAATCATTACATAATCTTGTAATAAATAGTGTAATCAAATATTAAAATACGCGTATTCAAATAATCAAATAATAATTATACGTATTCAAATAATCAAACATTGATTTTGCGTATACAAATAATCAAATGTTGAGTATGCGTATTCACAGTTGAGTATGCGTATTCACATAATTAAATATTGGTTCTATGGAATCATATATATTCGCATGGTACATTCAGTCGTATCCAATCGGAAGGAAGTCTGTGTCTAATATTTGTTTTTTTTTTTACTATACAATAAATCAAATTTTTATTCTTGATTGTTGTTTTTTTCTATAAACTAAATAAAACATTAATAGACATCGAGATAGGTATATTTCTAGTTTATCTTTCTTATTATCTATAAGAAATTATAGTAAGTACTTTATTAAAGATTATTATAAAACATAATTATTATAATATACAATATAAAATATTAAGCATTATCAAAATAATGTTATAATCGGTATAAAATTATTACATAATCATAATCATTTTCATAATCACGTATTCATTGAATAATCATATAATCATTACGCTTTCATTAAATAATCAAGTAATCATTGCGTATTCATTAAATAATCACGTAATCAATGCATAATCATGTAATCATTACATAATCATGTAATCATTACATATTCATTTAATCATTACATAATCACGCAATAATTACGCGTATTCATAATCAGGTGTACATTTTTTTACTTAGTTGTTAACCCCTCGCAATTCTTTTATATTTTTAGAACAAATTTTATCGTCTAAAAAGTTATTCTTTCAACTTTTCACTAAATGGTGTATCATAAATCAAATATATTTTTCTTTTATCTATGAAAAAATGCGGTTCTATAATTTACTATTTGATAACAAACAATAGCCCTTGGATATATAGCAATATCATTTAATTTGTTTAAAATATCAATTTAAAAGGGGTGAATGGGTTCTTCCTTTAAAGCTTTTGAATAAATAAATTTAAAAAACAAGTGATTTCAAATGTTTATAATTGCAAGTTCACTTTGTTGTTTGGGCTGTGGCAAACCGGCTTTGTATAAATAATAAATTTAGATCAAATTTCATTTTTAACATTAACTTTCGTTGGCATTTTACAATTCTCTTTTTTTGAAGATTGAGATTTTGCAGCGTTTTTTTTTAGGCAAACTAGTATTGGATTTTCAATAACTGATAAAAATTTACCAGAACGAATTTTATTTTTTTTCATTATTATACTTATGATTTTTGTTGAAATTATAACATTTCTTAGTGTGAATAATTTACATATTATCTGAAATTTTCATAAATTTTTTTTTACTTTTGGCGGCTAGTATATATGGAATGTTCAGCTCATTGCATGTTAGTGTCATCTATATAATTAATTAACATTGACAGCATACTAGCATAATATACCTTATTTTAACACCACATAATCTTACATTTGTCCACATGTATGCAAAAATTTGATCAACAACACCTAAGAAATTTCAATGCTAATTTGCAACAAACCTGTTGTTCCATGATAATCCCACTTTCTGTTTTTAATTGTGCTGTTCCTTTTATACCATATTTATCGAGCTTGAGTATTAATATCTGATGATTTACACTAGACTTTCCAATAAGATAGTCATGTTGGCATATTGGTTAGTGGAAAACAGATTATAATAATAATAATAAACGTTTATTTCTTGCGTTTCGGCCTTGAAAATTCAACATAAACATTTACTATATAACTTATTTCACTACTAATATAATATATAATTTTAATAACCTTAAACCCCGTTTATAATTAATTATTTATTAATTTTTTTTCAATTTTCTGTTTTCGTTTTGTTACCGCCATCATCCATTTCATTCCTCTTCAATCTTCTTTCAATACCTTATTTTTTCCCATTTGCTCTTCTCTCATCTCATTTCATTTTAGCATATGTTCTATGCTTTCTCTAACTTCTCCACAGATTCTACACATTTTCTTTTCGTCTTCCATCCAAAATTTGCACACTTTCTCCTTATTTCCACATCTAAATCTTGCAATCATTCGTTTTTCTATTTTTCCATAGTGTACATTTTCTAGGTACTTTGGTAGTGCATCCGTTATAATGTGTTTATAATTTGAATTGTACTTAGATTCATTTATTCGTGTTCTTCGTTCTTGCACTTGTATATCTCTATCTCTCATCATAATTTCCTTCCACATACTTCCATCAATTCTCAATCTTTCTACTACTTTATTAGCATATCCATTATTGTTAAAATATTTTTCTCTGCATTTTCCCATTTTTTCTTCATTTTCTCTTTCAAGCACTCTTGTAATATTTTACATTCATTCCTTTCTCTTATTCTTTCTTCATACCTCATTGCACACTTTCCTGCTTCTACTCTTAATTTATCTGTTTTAACTTCTTCCATTACAATGTATGCTGGGGTCTTTTTGTTTACCCCTAATACCCATTTCCAGTATTTTGTTTGGATAGCCTTTAACTTTTCTTGCTCTTTCCATCCCCAAATTTCCGCTCCGTACCATAACATACTTTTTACTAAACTATCAAACATCATACCTTTTATTCTCATACATTCTAATTTTCTTTCACCAATTTCCCATATTTGTCCTACCGCTTTATTTGCTTTTCTTGTCATATTTTGTATGTGCTCATTTTCATTATTGGTTCTACAAAAAACATATCCTAAGTATTTAAATGTTTTAACTTCTTCAATTTTTTTTCCATCCCATTTTCAATTTTCTACTCTACGTCTTCCTCCCCCCTTTCTAAAAATCATCATTTTTGTTTAATTTACATTCACTTCCAACTCTTTTTTTGTAAGAGTAGTTAATGATGTGTAATTATTATGCATACAGAGCTGTGTCGATATCTTTCTGATCATCTCCGGCGGGACATTGTCTGTGACGTGGGCTTTTTTCCTTTTAATTTTGCAACCTTCTTTTTTTGTACATTCTGGTATCATAGACACGTCTACTCTTAGCTCTTTTCATGTTGTTTTGCCTTGGTTTGGAAATAGATTCATTGCTTCGGCTATTACTTCATCCCCCGTCAGTGTTAACGGGGATCTTTGGTATATTTTATTAGTGACAATTTAGTACCCTTTGCCCCACATCTCCGAGTTTAGTTTTTTGGATAGTTCTTCCATGCTATCTTTTATTGCTCTCTCTTTCTCTCTCTCTCTCTCTTGTATATGCTTCTTGTGCCTGTTGTAGTAGGTTGAAGTCTCTTGTTTTTTTTTATTTGTTCTCGTCACGGTTCTTTTGGCTTTTATACAGCACCTTTTCTTGTTTGCGATGTTTTCACTCCACCAATACATTGGTTTGTAATTTACCCTTCCTCCTTTCTTGTTTAGTGTCATTTTGCAGGTTTCTCTTGGCTACTGCGGATGACTTTGAGATCTTTTTTCTCTCTTGTTTTTCCCTTCCTGGATTTGATTTCTATGTGTATGTTCATGTGTCACTCAGATTCTCTTCTTCTCCCACATACCAGTTTCTAATTTTTGTTATCATCTTAGTCGAGCACAAAGTGACTTCGCTACCATTTTTCCTTTACGACCGTCCTTGGGTGAGCCCCATATGATATACTTGGTATTGAAATTCCTTCTAAAAATCTTGTTTTTTCTTTGTTTTTTTCTGGTCTTTGCTTAATTCTGCCAGTCAAGTCTATTGCCGCTCTACATATGTAAGTTAACCTGGGTTTCTTTCATTGTCTGGTCTTGGCAGCCCTTTCTTTCTCCTTCTGTGCTTGCACTAGTTTTCTAAAAGCAGGGCATTTCATGCTTTCCGTTTTGTGACCTACCTTGCACAAGTATCACTCTTGTTTGCTGGTGCACTTTTTCAACTTATGCCCAGTCACATTCCAATTTCTGCAGGGTTTGCTATTTGCTTTTTTGCACTGCCCTGTGACCTATTTTATGGCATCTGTAACATTTTGGTGGAGAGAAGACCTCTATCACTCTCCATCTGTTCCAGTCTGAGAATGTTCTCCTTTTCGCTGCGAGGTGTTCTGCTGCCTTTTCATGCATGCTCACATACGCACATTTTACTTCATTTTGGTTAGCTTTTTCTGCTAATTTTATTGTGTCTACCTTGACACTGAGGTTGTCTCTCGGGAGTATCTTGACGATGACTTCCTTTACTTTGTCTTTGTTGAGGTTTTCCTCTACGTCTAGAAGCCTTATTGTCTTCTATCTTTCTTTGAGTTTTGTGACGGCTTCCTTACCGATTTTTTCATCCAGTGTTTTTTTTTAACTTTTGTTGCTTCTTCCTTCTTGCTTTTGACGACTAGTTTAATGTTAATGTTTTGTTTATTCCTGCGATGATGATTTCTCCTGTGTCCACCTCGTTCTTTATGCATTTTATTACTTCTGCATAGCTGCAGCCATCATTTGGTTTAATTAGGATTGTGTCCCTTTGTCTGTTCCTTTGCTTCTTAGGCATGTCATTTTTTTACTTTTACTGTTTTTATTTTGCAGTCATTTTAAGACCTTTCTCATTGAGGCACTTTTCTATACATTTCTGCTTCTGCATCCGAGACACAGGCTAGTCTCGGTTTTTCTTTCCTAGTTGCCATCTCCTTTATTTCTTGCATTGCCCTAGTTATTCCTTTGAGCCTTTCCAGTGTTTTCATTCCTACTGTGGTTTTACTACATAAGTGTGCCTTTTGTTCTCCTCTTCTGGTTTTCCTTTCTGAGCAATGATGGCATTTTTTATGATCCAATACCACTATTTAGTGGTTTTTTGTTGTTTCTCCGTCATAGCGGCTACCAATTCCGAGTGTCTCTCCGTTGTTATTCTTGCCAGGTAGACCTTTGTGTCCTTCCTACCTCTTACTATTACTACGTCTTCCTTATTGTCCGCCCTGAAGGTGGCGTTTGTCTGTTTGCATTTTGTGAATAGATCTTCTGGCCAGTCTATGTAGTTTGTATTTCCTTGACATCTTTTTTGTGTGCTAGGCATTCTTTGATCCTATCCCTAAGTTTTTCCTTCTCTGTCGCAGTTGACACTGTTTGCCAAGCTACATTTGGGGAGCTGGTCCATGTAGGAAGGAACCTTGCTTCCCTTGTTTTTCTATTAATTTTTCTACAAAGTTTATCTTTCCATCAGTCTGCAGCCTTGATGTGTAGCTGAACAACTTGTGAGCTCTAACTTCCGGTTTCATTCTACCGCTTTCTAGCGCTAAGTTTCTTAAGCTCTTCTGTTATTTTCCATAGCAACTCCTTCATGAGCCTGTAGTCCTGCCTATTTTTTTTCAAAGCTTGCATCTTCTTTGGTTTCTTTGTGATTGAAGTGCCTCAGCATTTTGCACTTTGCTTCTCCGAGACCTTGGATTCAGGTTTTTCTTCCTCATCCTTTGCTTGCGGGGATTGGGATCTGCCTTTGTCTTTGCAGCCATCTTCTGGCTCTCTGGTGCTTTTATCTTCCTTACCTCGGGAGTGGGTCTTGTTGTGATCCCTGGTCCTCTTTTAAATATTGTTCCCTGGTCGTCGTATGACCTTTTGCTTTTTTGTGTTTGTGCTTTTTTTGTAGTAGTTTGTTATTTATTCTTATAATTTATTATTGATTTGTTTACTTTGGTCTTATGTTATAAGATGTTCTTTTATTTTTATCTTGAACTCTTTATAAGTTTCTGTTTTTTAATATTCTTGTATCTTGTATTTTAAATTTGTTTCAGGATAATTCAGAAGAGATGTACAGTCTTGACAATGATTCATTCCTAAACAGCCTAGAAGCGATGACCATACAGAATTATTGGACAGATACAGTGAAACACACCAAGTTATAAAATACACCCACTTTTCCACTTTTCATTTAAAAAAATAGCTTTAATGTGAACGAGAGATAAGAAGAATTCTTATCAAAACAATAATCCACTATACTTAAACCTTGAGAAAATATGTCTTTTAAGTATTTTTAGCAACTGTGATGCATATCATATAGTATATATTAATTTACACATAAATTAGTATTACACCGATTAGTTTTATTAAAGAAAGCTTTTATTAGTTTTTATGTTCCAATACGTAAAAAATGAGTTTAACTATACGTACTGTATTTATTTTTAATTTATATTTTTACGTTGTTTATTTATGTTATGTAAAATAATCACCGTTTTAATATGATTCACTTAGGATAAGCCAAAAAGAGGGAGCTATTGCAAGATACAATTTTGCCAAAATGTTATTGACTCCCATGTTGTTTTTATTATTACATTTTGTTACCAATAAAGTTAATACATTTCATGAATTAGAATACAATTACGGGTCTGTTAAATCAAACCCTTCAAAATCATTCAAATTCCCATTATTACAATCAGTATTATTTTCGATCGTGTACCAAAGAGCAGACAATTATTAAATATTTCTAGATTTAGTACAATTTCGGATGAAGGGTTTGATGGGTCTGAATGATCCCGTTTATTAAAAATATTGAAAATTTACACACGATGGAACAAACAAAATGTCTTATGTAGATATATATATGTATAAACAAAATAATTGTACTTAGGTCTATAATAACTACAATTTCTGTATCAAACTAAAATAATGTGCAATAAAGATGACATTATATATGTATATATTTAAACAAAAAATAATATGGAAATTTTTTCTTGTAATTTGTAAATGTATAGTTAGGTAAGAAAATGAATAGTTTTGTATGAGATTATTAATTTTACCTAATGAAAATAATTTCTTTTAATCTTTTAAAAGTCAATAAAGGTATTATCTTTAAATGTTTTTTATTTAATCTAACAACAATATTCACACATTGAGATCATTTTTATTTCATTTTTTGCATGCATGTAATCTATAGGATAAATATGTTAGCACACCCTTACTTAAATCCTTTTCCTACTTTGTTTGTACCTCTTCTTCAGTTCTAAATATAATAAGTCCTCTATTTTTATGTTGTTCCTTGTTTTTTAGTTCCAATTTTTTCCAATCTATATTATCAAAGGCTATGATTGTTGATTTCCTAGTGTTATTGTTTCTTTTATAACTGTTCTTAACGCTAGAATTGCCTTTCAAATTCCTTTCTTCTTAAATCAGAATTTATCTTCAGTCTTTCTTCGATTCTCTTATAAATTGTGTCCTGGTGTTACGATGAATCTCCTTACCTCCTAGTGGTAGTGACAACGGCAACGGCATACTGGCCTACAAGAAAAAAGTTCCAAATATTATTAGTGATAGTGTTTGGAATAGTGCAAGCTTGCTCGACACGATAGTATTGAGCAATGGTTGCATTTAACTTTAATTAATTTGCCCCTAACCTAACCTAACTAAAGTTTTAAGAAATTATGGCATTTATTAATTCAGCACGTTAGTCTAATATATGATTAGTGTCCATTTAACTATAATTACATTTAATATGAGAGTGTGGGTGGACCAGATACTAGGCCTCGAGCGACTCCATTAACGGTTGACTGCCCAAAAATGTTCAATTTCTCATTGGATCTATCATTTCCTTAATTGTTTACAAACAAATGATGATAATTTAAAAATTAAATGTTTGTTTATAACGATGCTGTGATTATTTTAATAAAAATGATTAATTCGGTCTTTGGCTTATAAAATGTGAGAAATGTGATCGTGAGAGAAGGATAAAACACGCGAGGCATGAGTGCAACGAAGGAAACATTAGTTTGTGTATCACAAGATTCACAAGTTGTCCAGTTTTTCGGTTAATCATTATCTTGCTGAGCAGCTGTAACGCACGCGATCGCATGAACCAAGCACGGACGTACCTGTTTGTGTTTGCTAACTTTCTAGTATAATATTCATAAAAACATCCGTTTTTTATATACAAAAATGCAAATTTCGTAAATGTATAAATTATACAAAGTTGGTAACGCTAATGCAAATACTTTTTTGCACGAATCCCTGAATCCTAATCCGGTAAACATTCTAAATGCTCGTTCCTAATAACAAATATGCGACTGAGAAGATTTTTTCTGCATTGACTCCAGTGCAAAATTCCATACTTCAAACGAGAGTTAATGTATTTGCTAGATAGTCTATATGCATACCATTTTAATGACTTGTCAATATAGATTCCCAACAAACGTGCATTGTTAGACAAAGGCAAAATACTATTACCCAAATTTATTGTTGAAATTTCTTGATTCCGTGGATTTGTTTGGTTATTATTAAACTATTTTTTTATTTGACTAAAAATTAAGTTTGCATTTACTAGAAGGGAATTAAAATTATCGAACTGCAGGACTATTGTGTCATCAGCATATCCTACTAGGTTACCCAAATCATTAGAATGCAATAGATCGTTAGAAAAAAGTAATATATAAAATTGGTCCTAAAATAGACCCTTGCAGTACAACTGATGTGACTTGTACCGTTTTGGATTTACTATTATTATAATTTACAAATTGACTTCTGTTTAGTAAATAAGATTTGATCCAATTGTGTGCTTTGCTTCTAATCTCACATTTGTGTTACACCAATAAATCCAACAAAATTTTGTATGAAACGCAATCAAACGCCCTTTTAAGATCTACCATAATTGTTAGGCAAAATTTATTAGAATATTTTTCATTTGTTAATATTTCTAAGACCTGATTAGAGCCAGCCGAATTAGTATCTTTGTTTTTTCTAAAACCATGTTGGTTACCACTAAGTATATTATTTGTAGTTAAAAAAATTAATGTTTCCAATTTTTTTTGAAAAAACTAGTAATATACTTATTGGTCTATAATTGTGGTAATCGTTTTTATTATTTTTTTTGTGAAATGGATTAATCATTGATTTTTTCAAACTTTTTGGAAAAACTAATTTTTATAATAAATAAAGAGAGGCCATCAGAATCAACCTTAATTTTATATTTTTAATTATTCTTATAATTTCATATTTGGTTACAGGTTCCAAAAAAATAGTTTTGGATACTGTTTCTTGGAAATACGTATTGAAAGTCTCAGACGCTCACAAATCATCCAGAGTAGTTTCATTAACAATTATTTAAATTATTTATGTTTAAATTTGTTTAGTATTTGCCATATTGTTGTAGATTTATTACTGGATGCTAATATTAAGTTATCATTATATTCAAAGACATATTTTCTAAAAGTGATACTTTTTGCTTCAAATCTAATAATTCGGGTGTTATAAAATACTGTTTATTTTTTTGTATAGGCTCGTTTGAATGTTTTATGAAAGTATAATTAATGTTAATGTAACACAAAAATATATTTAAAAAAATATTAAACAATAGTATTATTTTTGTGTTTTCAGGTATATATTCAAAAGGCAGTTTGCGCGGTAGTAACATAAGCGTAAGCCCTAAAATATCGGATCTTACAACTATACTCAATCAGTTGAGTACTACAAAAAATACATGTGCAATAAGCCTTGGGTTTTCAAAGCGATGGTGGGCAGGTGAGGTCAAAAAGACGGTTCATCTGTAGACGACTCAAGATTATTTTTGGGCATGAATGATTAAATTGGCGGAACAAGGCCTCGCCTGGTGGAGAATTTAATGTACACAATACTGAATGGTTAAGTCACTTATCTTCTACTACACTATCCTGACAACAAGCCATGATTTTTGCTGCTTCACACAATCTTACTCAACTTATTGAACAACTCACATGTTTTCCTATTGATGGACTTCTTGGTGAAACAAGATTTTTAGATCTGGATCTTTCAACTATGCCAGAGATTAAACAAATACTGTTAAGGTTGCTTTAAGAAATTATGATCACTTACTTATTACTTCTGTTGTTAAAACTTCTCTTCCTATTAATACTAAACCTAATGAATAAAACAATTTCTTAATAATTTCGATTTCGCTATTCATTGCTTATATTCTATGTATCCACATACTTCAGCAGAAAATCTTACAAAAACTATTCAAAATGTCATAAAAAAATGTGTTCTATTTTCTGTTATTAAGAGCAGGGAATTTTCACATTAGTTTGTAATTCGCAATTTTCTTAAAAAAGTATTATTCATAACAAATTCAAAAAACAAAATTTATATGTAGAAATAAACAATGAAAGGCATGAATATATAAATTAAAAAAAAAAAAAATTATTGAAAATTTTATTATTGTTTCTAAATGAATAATTACTTGAGTATCAATTCCAACATTCAAATCTATTTGTTAATAATAATTGAAGTTATTTGCGAAATTAAATAATAATAATTGGAGGCGCGCGTCGAAATTTAGTTCAACGAATCTTATAGAAGACGACCACGTGTGAATATATTGGGGGCGTGTTTTCGTGTTTGCATGGGCAAAGCATTGTTATAGTCATTATAATAATATTATAGTCAATAATAATAATATTATACGGGGCTATTCTCTATGCACATTGCTAGAAGTAAGCAAGGTATATACTGCTTGCTAAAGATTTTTGTGTTACTTTACTGTAGAAGCAAGCAAGGGCGCCAAAATCCATTGCAACCCTCTAAAAAATACAATTTTCTAAAAAAAATAATTATTTTAATTTTTTTTAATTTACAAAATAAATTTTAAAAAATAAAATTTTCAAAATAAAAGTTATAAAAACCATATTTTTTAACTTTTTTAAATTTTTTTTATTGACAAAAAAAAACAAAAAAAAAATTGAAAATTGTAAAAAACTTCAAAATTTCAAATAATTTTTTTTAATTTTGTTTCGTTGAAAAAAAAAACAAAAAAAATGATGGAACCAACGGCTTATTAGGTTACTTCCGAATCACCCCGGTGGATAAAAAGTAAGTTATTTTAGTCATATTCGGTGATCGAACCCCGGACTGTTGGCGTGCTACGCTAACGCTCGATAACTACGCTATCTTACCGTTCAATATCCATAGAGAATTGGACAGAATATCTAATAAATTAAATTATCAGATTATAAATATAATATGTATTATACTTATTCTTTATAAAATTAATAACTATTTTTATTGCATACGTAAATAATAATGTTAAATTAAGTAGTAACAAAAACGAAACGAACACTACAAAACACGCATCCAAATGTAACATTAGATCATGCCGATGCGACCACTTCTGCCTACTCTAGAACCCCTCCCATCGTTCGCTCGTTCTCTTTTCAGCCGGTCGTCTCATAAGCCAAATTTCGGTACCCTCATCTTAAACCAAAACAAAAGAACTTATACTCAATTTAGACAAAACATACAGCTAATAAGAAGCAAAATGCATTTAACAAGTATGGCAGTAATCGTTTCGATCAGATTTATCAAGATTATAAAAAAGCTCGTAAACATTGTGACAATCTAATGACAAAATCAAAGCTAATCAAATTTATCAGCTTTCCATAAACAACAAAAATGTCTATAAAACTATAAATTCATTGCAAAACCTCCAATACCCCCTCTTCGAAATGATCAAAATAATTTAGTTACTGATAAAAAAAAAGCAGATATTTTTGCAAAACAATTTGCATCTAATTCTACTATTCTAAATCCTCCTACTGTTGTACCTACAATGCAGTGCTAAAATGATGGATCAAATTTATTTTAAGCAACAGGTTGTTAAAAGATATCTTCTTAAATTAAATACCAGAAAGACGTCAGGTATAGATGAACCTATTATTATTAAAACATTTTCCAAATGAATTAGCTTCCATTCTGACTAAAATATTTGCCTTTTATTCTTATCATACAAAATACAAACATTCCCGAATTGTTGGAATATGTAAATATTCAACCTATACCTAAAAAGAGAGACAAATATGATTCTTCAAATTATAGACCAATTATTGTTCAATATGTAAAAAATTAAAACACCGGCGTAATGTTGCAGATCTTTGCATTTTCTATAGATTTTTCCATGGACATTGTTCAAACGAAATAAAAGACATATTGCCATCTAAACAAATATTTACTCGTAATTCTAACAAATATTCACTGACTGTTCAGATATGTTAAAATTGAACGGTATTTTTATGTTGTTGTGGCAAGAGGATTCGACTCATACGCTGAAATGAGCGAAAAATATGCTCGGAAATGTTGAGATTACTCGGTTAGTTTTTAATAAATTTAATTCAAATTTGGATAAAAGGTATATAAAGATACAGTTTTTATTGTTACGTAAATTAATATTGTTTGTCTAATTTAGCTAATACTATTTCTTTTGTATTTGTTTCTACTTCCAACATTTATTAAATGCAAGTATGTATTTTGTTTTTTTTTTTACATTAACAATAACGTTAATGTTAATGTTGCATTGTAAGAAAAGCAAAAAATATTTTTGCATTTAATAAACGTTGTAAATCTAAACAAATATCAATTAAAGTAAGACCTACAAACTCAAATATCTGGGATCATTTTACGTAGAAAAATGTCAAACAATTTTCTGCAATCTTTCAACAGTTTTCATCTACAGTTTAAGAAGTGCATTGCTAAATTCAAAGGTTCTAACAAAAAATGAACTTTTAGCTTTTGGACATTTGCTTTAGAAGAGAATTTACTTAGGTCAGTAATTATCTGCAGAAACAATTAAAACAGGTCAATTTTATTAAGGAAAGTAAAAAATATTTTAAATAAATTTATTAATTTTCGAACAAAAACAACGTAACTTCTACATTTTCATTTTGGCAGAATACTTACCGAGGTTTATGGCTTGCGGCAAAATATATATGTATGTATATACTTCAGACGCTTTGATAGCTAAACGAGCTTCTTCTATAGCAACGTACTTCGTTTTTGCAATAGCAGTTGCTTTCTAACCATTGGCAATAGACTGCATAATATTTATTATATTGTTTTTGAGATTCCTAAAATGAAATAAATTTTATTCATGTTGGAATAACTAGTTCCTATTATCATAAACGCTGTTACGGATATTTATATCTATCATTTCTAAAGTTGGGAATTATATGCACTCAAAAGGTTAAAAAAATGCGCACATACATGCACGAAATTTTTCCAAAATATGCATTAAATATGACAAATTTAGTGCACATATGCACTAAATATGCTGGGATTTAGCCAGCTTTAAATTCATTTCATTATCACATGTAGTATTTAAGTTCATTTCCTTATTGCAGAATCAAAAATTCAGTGATATTGCAAAACGAACGTGCCTAATGACTCCAAGAGCAGACAAAAAATTGACGACGCTGTATTATTAAATTTGAAAATCTGCAAACATTGCCTAGTAGTCCACAACGGCCGACAATTTTCGGGAACCGAATAAGACAACCAAGCGCATTGCGTCGACTTTTTAAATTGAGTACATTTTATTCAATTACATTGTTAAATCGCCCGCATATTCAACCCCGCGCCTTTAATAGGATTCATTTGTTGACCAATAAGGTGACTGCCTACATCCACAAACAAGCATTGACTGGCGACTTTCGAAATTCAGACATTTTTGATAATACTATTTTGTTCTTCAAATAAAGCAACTCTAAACTTTTTTGATAACTTTCTGAAAGTTTTGATAAACTTTTTCAAGGTAATAATAAAAAAGCTGAAACTATTTTATTGCAAAGTCAATAGTTAATTTTGGATCGGCACTAATTTGAATAACTCGTTTTTGAATAGAATTTAGAAGAGCTAGTGTAGTTTCAGATGATGCTACCCATTCTTGGGAACAATATTCAATAAAAGACCGTATAGTTTTATATATATGCAATAGTTGTATAGAAGTTAAACACTGAATTTTGGACAGATTGAACAGTAACGCACTTGATCTATAATTTAAAGAATTAGACTAGTTTTATTTTTTGTATGTTATAGAAGATGAGTGACTTAATGATTCAGTATTATGTATATTAAAATCTCTTAACAAAATAATGTCAGTTTTTTTATAATATAAGGTTAGGTTTACCTTGAAGAAGTTTGTCAATACTGTTTGTCAATACTTTCAGAAAGGTTATCAAAAAGTTTGGAGTAGGCAACTCCTACCGTTCTCCAAGTAAGACATATTTGGAGAACGGTATATGCCTATTACATTTCCTTATTGCAGAATCAAAAATTCAGTGATATTGCAAAACGAACGTGCCTAATGACTCCAAGAGCAGACAAAAAATTGACGACGCTGTATTATTAAATTTGAAAATCTGCAAACATTGCCTAGTAGTCCACAACGGCCGACAATTTTCGGGAACCGAATAAGACAACCAAGCGCATTGCGTCGACTTTTTAAATTGAGTACATTTTATTCAATTACATTGTTAAATCGCCCGCATATTCAACCCCGCGCCTTTAATAGGATTCATTTGTTGACCAATAAGGTGACTGCCTACATCCACAAACAAGCATTGACTGGCGACTTTCGAAATTCAGACATTTTTGATAATACTATTTTGTTCTTCAAATAAAGCAACTCTAAACTTTTTTGATAACTTTCTGAAAGTTTTGATAAACTTTTTCAAGGTAATAATAAAAAAGCTGAAACTATTTTATTGCAAAGTCAATAGTTAATTTTGGATCGGCACTAATTTGAATAACTCGTTTTTGAATAGAATTTAGAAGAGCTAGTGTAGTTTCAGATGATGCTACCCATTCTTGGGAACAATATTCAATAAAAGACCGTATAGTTTTATATATATGCAATAGTTGTATAGAAGTTAAACACTGAATTTTGGACAGATTGAACAGTAACGCACTTGATCTATAATTTAAAGAATTAGACTAGTTTTATTTTTTGTATGTTATAGAAGATGAGTGACTTAATGATTCAGTATTATGTATATTAAAATCTCTTAACAAAATAATGTCAGTTTTTTTATAATATAAGGTTAGGTTTACCTTGAAGAAGTTTGTCAATACTGTTTGTCAATACTTTCAGAAAGGTTATCAAAAAGTTTGGAGTAGGCAACTCCTACCGTTCTCCAAGTAAGACATATTTGGAGAACGGTATATGCCTATTACATTTCCTTATTGCAGAATCAAAAATTCAGTGATATTGCAAAACGAACGTGCCTAATGACTCCAAGAGCAGACAAAAAATTGACGACGCTGTATTATTAAATTTGAAAATCTGCAAACATTGCCTAGTAGTCCACAACGGCCGACAATTTTCGGGAACCGAATAAGACAACCAAGCGCATTGCGTCGACTTTTTAAATTGAGTACATTTTATTCAATTACATTGTTAAATCGCCCGCATATTCAACCCCGCGCCTTTAATAGGATTCATTTGTTGACCAATAAGGTGACTGCCTACATCCACAAACAAGCATTGACTGGCGACTTTCGAAATTCAGACATTTTTGATAATACTATTTTGTTCTTCAAATAAAGCAACTCTAAACTTTTTTGATAACTTTCTGAAAGTTTTGATAAACTTTTTCAAGGTAATAATAAAAAAGCTGAAACTATTTTATTGCAAAGTTAATAGTTAATTTTGGATCGGCACTAATTTGAATAACTCGTTTTTGAATAGAATTTAGAAGAGCTAGTGTAGTTTCAGATGATGCTACCCATTCTTGGGAACAATATTCAATAAAAGACCGTATAGTTTTATATATATGCAATAGTTGTATAGAAGTTAAACACTGAATTTTGGACAGATTGAACAGTAACGCACTTGATCTATAATTTAAAGAATTAGACTAGTTTTATTTTTTGTATGTTATAGAAGATGAGTGACTTAATGATTCAGTATTATGTATATTAAAATCTCTTAACAAAATAATTTCAGTTTTTTTATAATATAAGGTTAGGTTTACCTTGAAGAAGTTTGTCAATACTGTTTGTCAATACTTTCAGAAAGGTTATCAAAAAGTTTGGAGTAGGCAACTCCTACCGTTCTCCAAGTAAGACATATTTGGAGAACGGTATATGCCTATTACAAAAATAGTTTTATCAGTAAGATTTAGTTTAAGAAATATGCTATTATAACTTATGCCTTGACAGCTAAAAAAATTAGAAATTGTAAACTTTTATAGTGGTAAACTAACTGAGCTAGAAATCAAAATTAAATTGAAAAAGATACTTAAGAGTAAATCTTAGCAGAAATAACAACATAAAGAAATATCTAGTAAGAACCGCCGCCAAAGCAAAACAAAACATGATGGCTTCATCTAGACTGATGATCAATATCCAGCAATTCAGGTAAAGGTTAAAAAAAGATTTAGTTTACCTGCGTTTAGATTAGGTAAGAATAAGGTCTTTTGGACCCGGGGTACAAGAGTTTGGGTATGTGAGGACACTACTTCTCAATTAGATTTGTCTACTGAAAGCCTAAATCCTGGCTTCTAATGCCAGATCCAGCTCCCATGTGGCAAAAAATAACAATCAAACATATGTTTTAAGTATTTTAGTTAAAATTCTTTTACTTTTTTTATTATTCTTTTATCCGTTTTAAATTGTATGCCTTGTCTTTTTCTAAGCAACATTTAATTTGTTTTATACAAATTCTGCAAAACAATTTTCTTGAAAAAAGTATTCAGATTTTTAATCATATCTTTCATTTTGATTTACGTTTTTGCTAATACCACTACATAATCTACGTGAGCCTGAGACTAGACTTTTTTGCAATTAATATACTACTTGCTTGTTGTTTATCTTAAAGCAAAGAGAAATTGGACAAACACGAATGCAACAACCTAAACCTCACTTTTAGCCAACGGTGTTATTAAGTAACAAAAGCTAAGAATCCAAAACGCTGCACACTGTACATTATTTCTAATAAGCAAAAAGCCTGCCAAACGTCAAATACATCATTTTAAGAATCTTTGTATGTAACAACAAGTTACCCCAGGTGGGTAGCACTAATAGTGCAAAATCCTTCAGTCAAACCCGGGCAACTTCCAGAATTATGGGGAAACAATCGGGCGATAGCCGAACCAAAAAAATTAAACTCTTGGGGGTGGCCATGCAAAAGATTTTAAAACAAAAAACAACTCAGGAAACGCAAAACGGTAAGAACATGAAACCCATCAAAACTACAATCAAATGTGGATAAATTAAGGATGCAACAATGACACCCAACAACAGTTGCAAATAACAAGGGCGCTAAAACGGAAAGTGTTCTGCAACTAGACTAGATGAATGTTACTACATTCAATCTAATCTTAAACCCATTGCCCGAACATTTGTTTTTTTTTATATATTTTTGTAATTATGTAATCGTTAAGATATATATATATATATATATATATATATATATATTTGTACTATGGGCAATAAATGTATTTATTATTATTATTATTAACTGCACTTTGGCGTTGCAAAAAGAACCCACAAAGAAGACACATAAATACGAAAGATTCTCAAAAAGACCTTTAATGATATTCTCATAGAAATTGCATTGGTAATACTAGCAAAAAGGTAGGCAGAATCTATCAATTCCTATATAAAAAAGGGCATTGATCTACTCGTTTTCTGGGATGCACTTACAAAAGAGGATTTCTAAAAATTCTATGTACAGATAAGGCAACCAACCAAAGAGTAGCTCCACAGCACATCTAAAAAACTTAAAAAACTGCCAAATTTAGAAAGGTTTTGATATAGGTACCGGGACCACAACTAAATCCGAGCACTTTGTTACTTACAGGCTGGAAGTGTAAAACATTTAACATCAAAACTTACCAACTGCCAAGTTTTGATGATTATGTTCTACATAAACTTGAAATCGGATTGAGCACTTGGGAGAAGGTAAGAACCCTAGAGTGCAAACTACTTGGGATCTCGGCAATAAAGCAATGGAAGAAAAAGAATTGTCAAACAACGACGAGAAAACTAAAATTATTTCAAAATGTTAAAGTTTGTGCAGCCTTTAGGGCGTATATTTTGAAACATTAATAAATTGTACTAAAGCCAGAATATTTAAAGGCAGAGTATATATGTATATGTATATATATATATGTATATATATATATAAATATATATATATGATATTTTTTAAACTTTTGCAGATATAATTATTTTTATTTTGACTTGTTTTCGGATTATCTCGCGTTGGTTGATTGATTGAGTTGTGCTCGACGTTTCGGCAGAATGATATCTTTTGAGCTTTTTAAAACTTGATTTATTTTTATATTTGTATTAAAAACTGTTTTTATGTAGTATCTTTTTAAAATTTTCGAAATTTTGGTTGTTGTACCTTTGGACAAATGGTAAATAGGCATATTTTTTGTGTTTCATCTTTTTCTTAGTCGTTGTTTGTAATTTTATTGTTTAATAACAGTTTTAATGATGCTTTATTGAAACCATTTTGTAAAAGGGCAATTTCTAACGTTTCAATTTCTTCTTTTATGTGATTTTTATCACATAATATGTAATAAAGAACATTAATTTGCTGACTAACAGAGTGTTTGTGGCTATATTTACAACAAGCATATTCTCGACTGACGACGTACTCGTATTGGTTATAATAGTATATTTCTTAAACTTCCCGATAATAATTTTTGTAATAAATATATACGGTTCTCCAAATATGGCAACTTTATACTTTGATGACATTTCTAAAAGTTTTAACAAGCTTCTTCAAGGTAATCATAGAAAAGATAAAATAATTTTGTTAAAAAATTTAAATGTACATACTACTGAATGGTTAAGTCACTCACTTTATACAACACTATCCGGACAACAAGGTATGATTTTTACTGCTTCTCATAATCTTATTCAATTATTCAGTAACCTACATATTTTCCTTGTAATAGACTTCTTGGTAAATCAAGATTATTAGTTCTGTATTTTTTAACTATTCCAGAGATTCCAACAACTGCTGTTGAGGTTGCTCTAGGAAATTTCAATTCTTTATTTTTTACGTTAGTTGTTAAAACTTTTCTTCCAATTAAAACTAAACATTATTCTAGATAAACATAGTAATAATGAAACAATTTTTTAATAATTGGTGGTGCAAAGTAGTTGTAGCTCCATCATGTTGCTTCAACCAAAGAATCGAAATCATTGATAAAACACCACCAATTATTATCTAACTTGTGTTTAAGAGCACATAAATCAATTATTCGAATTACCACCAAGATGCACTGATGAGGATTTGAGAAAACCGAAACAATTGTCTGTATTTGGTTGGCCGCTTTGGAGTTGAATTGGTTTTGGGTAATTGATTAAATCTTTGTTTTTCATTAAACTAAACAGCAGAAAATCTCACAAAAACTATTCAGAATCTCATACAAAAATATGTTCTGTTTTCTGTTATTAAATCATTCAGACAAAACAGGCAGTTAATAAGAAGCAAAAAGAATTTAACCAATACATCAGAAACCATTAAAAATAGGATTGATAGAAACAAATCTAATAGAATTTCTCAGCTTTCCATAAACGACAAACATTTCTATAAAACAATAAATGTATTGCCCAGTTCAAAATCTTCAATACTCTCATTTCGAATAAATTAGTTTTTATTCTGACTAAAATATTTGCTTTATTATACAAAAAAAAAACATTCCCAAATTGTTGGAAACATGCAAAAGTTCAAGCTAAAAACCTAAAAAAGTAGATAAGTCTAGTTTATCAAATTATAAACTAATTGCGTTATTGTTCAATCAACAAAAAAAAATTCAATAATATATTAATTTCCGCATTGTAAAGTTCTTAGAACAAAATAACTTTATCTCAGATACTCAATATTGATTTTGATCAAAACGTTTGACAACAGATCTTGTGACATATGTTAGTCACAAATGAAATTCTACTTTAGATAAGTATGGAAAAGATCTTGTAGTAGCTCTACATTTTGAAAGCATTTGATAAGGCATAGTATCCTAATCTTATTAGCAAGCTTCATTGTTAGGTTTTTCTCACAAATCTGTAACTCTTATCAATAGATTTCTTGACAATAGAATTTGTTTAACTCTGATTCTAAAATTATATATGCTTACTCCAAAATTATAAATTCTAATGTTCTTCAAGGTTTCCAAAGACCGTATTGGCAAATATAGCAGACCGTCTTGAAATTTCTAGATTAAAATCTGTAGCATCTATAAACAAAGATTTTGAAACAATATGAATGTTTAGCCTCAAAAATATCTTAAAACCAAGATTTCTTAATAAATGTAAACAGTTTCTGAAAAGTATGAAGAGTGCTATCATCTGCAAAATTATAAATAAGACTGTTGGTTATTTTAACTTATACAATAACACTTGTTTATTAAGATTAAGATGCTATACTCAATACAATCAAATGTTTTGGAAATCTCTAGAGCTACTAAGAGCTGTGTGGTGTTGCACACCTTCTAACACAAGAATACAGTTCTCTAATATTGTTACTATTGCAAAAACGTTATAAATACAAGTCACATAAAAAATCCAACTACTATAATTATTTTTTCCTACTACACAAAAAGTTGTATAATAAAATATTAAAATATATTTTACAAAAAAAATCACCAGTCCCAAACAAACGATTATTAGATTTAACAAGATTATCTCCTCGTTTATGAACAAATTTTTTAAAACACCAAAGAAGTCAGTGGTTGTATTCTTTAAAAAAAATCTTTTTAAAAGCGAGACCCATGGAAAACCTTGGTATAAAGTAGGTATTTGGTTAAATATCATATCCATATGTTTTTTCTTTTCTATACAAACGATCTTAATCTTTACATAGCTGAGTTTATTTGGACTTATGCTTGCTTTCTAGTGGTTTAGACAAATTGTTTTCTTAAATTTATTTATATTACTATAGATGTCTGAATGCTTTTGAGCATATCTCTACTTTTTCATAACACTATTAACAAAGTATATCATTTATAATAACTAATAGACAAAGGTATTTATTTGCTCTTTGATTATTAAACAACACAAAGAAAATAATATTGCTTCTAAATACATAAAAAAATCTTTTACTTGCTTTAGACGTTTACCTTAAAAACTAACTATATAACATACTGCTTATTTAATTGTTATCAAAAACCTTTATTTTTTTATTTATTGATCTTTTTACGGCTATTTTACATTGCACCAGTAAGTCTACGACTTGTTTAAAGAGGTTTGATAGAACCAACAACTTGTTAGGCGATTTGCGATCATAAAGAATAAAAATCAAGTTATTATTTCAGTCATAATTTGGGGATCAAACCCCGGACTGCTTGCATGATATGCAAGAGCTCTACTATTGAGCTATCACACCATAACTAGTATTTTAGTAGATATATTAGTAAATATAATAATAATAATAATAAAAATAATATTTATTTGTGCTAAAATAAATACATATTGCACATGTCTAAAAATTTACAAATAATTTAAAAACTTAATACTTGGAATATAGAACGATATATAAGAGAACTGAGCAGATTGATTGATAAAACGAATTACAACTATTGCAAATACGGTTCGCAATTTGTCAGCTGGAAAAGTGCATCAAACGTCGACCAAAGATTATTTGCAAACTTTGTAAAAATGAAAAACAACAGCATTTTGAAACAAGGTTTCTTATTGTAGATTACTGGATTTAAGTAGAAAGAGAAAGTCCCGTAAAACCACTTAGGTTTCTAGAAGTGGCAACCTGACTGATTTTCTCTATATTATATCAAACATTTAGCCGTTTTATTATTTCAAATATTAAAAGCTTTTAATAAATACACTATTCAAATACAAAACTAGCTTTAAATTTTATTTATTTATTTTTTTTTTAATAGTAGAAGCAAATATATTTTACTTACAAGTATTTAAGTATAATATTAATAATTAAAACACATGTGGTTTTGGGTTTCAAAGATTTATTTGAAAAACTAAATTAATAATTAAAACTGTGGTTATACCTGTATTTTAATTATTAATATAATATAAATTTTCAACATGTATCCGCCGTACCAATTAAATAGTTACGCATAATATAAAATTGTAACAATAAGATAATGGTCTTTCTAAATTTCTCTATATAAAGTGATACAGTATAACTGACTGTTATTGTTAAACTTAATTACACACACATGCATTTGTTATATTTATTGTTGTTTTTTATTATATAATCCTATCTAAAATTTATATAAATACCCATGTCAATAAAACTAAAGTAAAGTGAAAACATTTAAAATAACTTGCTTATATATGATATTAGCTTAAATTTAACATAATATTTTGCTTTAAAACTGGTCGCTTATATTTTTTCTTATCTATAGATTTGATATAAGACTATTTAATGAATTTGATATAATTCCGCACACTTTTGAATTCGAACTTAGCAAGATATACAATTAAACTAGTTTTTATAACTGAGATTAGCGAATAAAGGATAAGTTGTGGGAGAAATGGGTTGCATAGATATCCTTAGAACAACTAGCGCCGCTCAATACATGCGCACTTTCAGCGTGAACTACTGCCAGGACCAATTTCAGCGATATATTACTTTTGTATAGGATCGTCCTTGCGCTCACGTTTCGTTAAGGGTTGCTGGGGTAAATGATCTCGCTTTTGCCCACTGACACACTTCCCACCAACAGATTATAGATCAGATGATACACAAGTGCAATAATTAAAAAAATAAATAAAAATAAATCCATTTCTTGCTAGACACAATTAGAAGTGAAGTGTGTTTCCAATATATAGGGTATATTTATTTATATAAGTAAGTAGGTGAAACCCTCCATGATGTAGGGTGTAATATCCAATGAAGCGTCATGTTATGTAATCCAAACAATTTTTATTTGAAAATGATGAATATTTTTTTAGGGTAGAGAAAATAGAACGAGAACGTTTGGTGTGATTCACACAGCGCTACTTATTCATTAGCAGATATCATCATCGGCGTGTAGCATCACTAGCATCAAAAATCGAAATAATAGCACAATGTTCACTTTATGGTACACCTTTCTCACCTATAAGGAATACAGGTGAGTGTTAAGCTCAATTAACAATTTACGGGTTATTAGATTTTTTTTTTGTTACGGATGCGCCGCTCTCTGTTTAGCTATCACTAGAGAATAGAATTCCGCTTGGCTTTATGCCATGTCTCGGAATTATTTTAGGCACTGCTATATTTTCTAATTTATATTTACGTTTCTTATTAACGTATCATTTCAAGCTGCATTTCCCTTTAAAACCTTTTATTCTATTTCATCAAAATCAAAGCCAAATTCTATATTTAACGCCGATGCGCGCTTAATTCATTTCACAGCCTCTCAAGGTTATTATTATTCATAACCATTAAAATAATGCTGTGGTTTGAAGCTATTAATACTGATTAATTATTGATGCGTATTATTGACACAATACACAGTAATGCCACTTTTATTCTTTACGTTTTTTAGACTTCGTAGCATTAGGCAAACTGATTTTATTCTTCATTAACCACGACGAAGAGTAATATGGTTTTCACTGACCGCGCATGCTGCTAATTGCTGTATGAATTAAAAATAAATCTTATTTAAACAGTAAATTATTTTCATAGCTTTGTTTATTTATTATGATGTTAACAACATTGTCAAAATTATTTTATAGTGTAAACTTCTATAGAAATAGAGTCTTAAGAAAATGGTTATTAAACTTGACTTTTATTTAATTAAATAGCAATAGAAAAATTTAAAACAATAAAAATTTGAGTTTATAGGCAACGTCTATAATAAGACATCAAATGTTTAGTAAAAGAAATAAATATAGTTATGTATATTTTTTGTTAATACCACTATATAATTAGAAATAAAAGTAATTTTATAACATATTTGATAAGTTGCAATAAACAAAGTACTAACAGGTTGTTTATAATAAAGTAGTTGGATTTATCTTCCATCCAATGTCAGTAACTGTTTGTAGAATTCTCTCATAAAACTATTGTTTTCAATTTCAACTACTTTTCCAGTTTCCTAGCATACGTTTTCTCTATAAGACCAATAAAACCTAACCACAATATAGTCATTTACTAACTGACAGTATCTTCTACGATCTTCTACGCAACTCTTGATTGTTACTAATTCTCTTAACACTTGGATATTTTATACCCGTTATGGTACCTGCTGTTATCACTTCCTTAAATCTGGTACCCAGCTCTCAAATACTTTTTTGTTTTCAATATAGTTACTTTTGCCCTTTACCCATCCTATCTTACAATTTAGTCTTGTTATCTCTATATTTGCTTTTCCTCATGTATTTTTTTCATTGTTTTATCATTTTTTATTTTTCATATTTCAACCTGATATAATAAAATGATTTTCTCCCACGTCTTCTAAATTATCATGTTTACCTTAAAACTAAATTTACATTTACATTTTTTTCAACACATTCTCAAAAATCTTTTTGCCACTACCAACGTTTTCTTCCTCTTCAATTAATACGTCCAAAACAAATACATATCCAAGATACTTGTTTAATCAATTAAGTCGTAACACCTTGTCATTTAAACTATTTGCTTCTTATATCTTCTTTTTTAAAAGATGATCTCTTTTCTTTTTTTTACATTTACATATAGCTTTCTCTTATTAAAAATCTTTGTCCATTTTTTAACCACTTTTGTTTCTTTTGTCAATTTAGCAACAATAAACATTGTTTGTATAGATTAACACTTTTGTACCTTTAATCACTAACTAATCACATTTTTAATATTTTGTGACTGTTACTCCTAGTGACTTATAGCTTCCAAATTATGCAGTTTTTTTTATCTTAAAAAAAACACTGGTACACAATTTGTGTATCAAATAAAATTATTAAATAAAAAAAAGAAATAAATTTTTGTATAGTATTAATTTTATAGTATTAATTTAAATATTGAAACAGGTAATTATTAGAGACGGTAAAAGTACCACAAAATGCTTTTTTATAGCTGAAATTGCTGCTTTACTGTACGTTAAGATTTGTCTGTTTTTACTCAAATTACAATTTCTACCATAAGATCTGTTATTCCGGCAATCTTGGCTTGAAGGATAATCACATGCGTCCCTAGTGGTAAGGATATTGAGACGTTTAGATCCTGAACGAAAACTCCCGCTCCAAAGTTTGGAGGAGTTTTTGAGCTGATGTGTAGATTTAAAGGAGTTTGTTGTTATCTACTTTTTGATCTTATTGTTCATGTGGTATACGCTGTAGGGTTTTTTAAACAAAAAATAGTGTAGCGTGATATCAACTTGCGCTCCTAGCAAAATTGTTTTCTTTACAGCTTCTTCTAGGATGAAACAGTGATTGCCAGTCCTCTCTGCAGTGTGCCAAATGCCGGTTGCATTCAGGTATAATGCTGCTGATGTTGCTATTTCATTCACATAGATGTCAAGAAGTGGCATTTTTTGAATGTTACCTGCTACACTAAGGCATGCCAAACGTTGCAACTAATTTAGTTAGTCCCCATGTTAGCTTAGTGTCAAGGTATTTTACCATGTTGGTAGATGTTTTTCCGGTTTTTTAGGGTTAACCTTAAGCCTGGATTTTGAACTATTTTTTTATTATCTTAGGTCTTTATATTAGGCTACAGAGTATGCCTTTAAACTTTTTTCTTAGCAAAATTGTTATATTATTGTTATTATTTTTCAAAGTGTTCTTTTGCACAGTCTCTTAAGTGTTTTCAGAAAAAAACAATAATATTTTGCCAGGATGTAATAACATTGTTCTGGTTTTATAATTCTTTTTTTTTTAAATTTCGTACTAAGTCTATGGCTTGTTTTCTCCAACTCCACCTATTAGTTGTCCTGCGATACTGACATCCAGTACACTCTCTATCTCTTTGGTGGTCTGCCAAGTGGTCACCGTGTTCCTGGTCTCCCGTCTCTTTCTATCTCAACTATCCGGTAATTTTTCTATTCTTATTACGTGCTCATTCCATGCTCTTCTTCTTTGCGTTATTTATCTAACTATATCTTGTGTATTGCATTTTTGTCGTATTTTAATAGTTGGTATTTGGTACCGCAGCGTATGCGCGGATATGTTTCTTAGCACCCGCATCTCTGTTTTTGTTGTTTTTGCCGCATATGTCATTACTGGGCAGACACATGTTTTGTATATTTGTATTGTTATTAAATACAACTTTTGTTTTTCTCCATGCTATGCGGAAGGCAATACATGCCAAAGATTTTTACATTTTTACAAAGTGAGCTATAATAATATCTTTGACCTATTGCAAAAGAAGCGGGAAAATTCCATCCAGTCTTGGTGCTTTGTATGGTAAAAAATTTTTAATTGCCCAAGTTATACCTGTATCTTTGGAGTGGTACAGGTTGTGTATGTGCCGTCCGTCAGCAACCAAGTTGCTGTTGGGGGTCTTTGATAATTTTTTTTTAGCCTGAAGTGTTTTCAACATGCCCGCAAAAAGTTTTCTATGTTTCCTTTTGACATTGACAAATAAGTTTGTGGTAATTTTTTTAACGTTTTTATAGGACATCCAGTCTAATTGCCGTTTTAAGTTTTTTGCTCTACTGCAGGATTTCCTTGCGGTTGCTTTGAGACTTTCAAGTTCATCACACTACCTGTATATGGTATTGTCAGAACCAGACACCGACTTTAGTAGGCAGGAGTTTTTGTATGCTTGTATTACATTTTTTTTTCCAACTTACTACGTAGTTTTCAACTTTTTAGCACTTTTGGGTTCACATAAAACTTTATGGGCACTTAAACGCTGCAAAAGGTTGTGTCAAAAAGCAACCTTGTAGGTCAGCTTTGAGTTTTGGTAGGACCTATGTTTTATTTTGTGTGTGTACTATAAGTTAAATTTGATCCATCTTTGATCTAACATTGAGGCCGACGTAGATACATGCCAGTTCTGGATTTTGTTTGAAATATCTATACTCGCCAATGTAATATCTACTACAGTCTGGCTGCAAGATGTAACAAACGTTGGTTTAACGCCTCAGTTTTATATTTTTAGTTAGTACTGATAATAAAATCGTGTAAAAGCTTACTCTTGTCATTTGTGTTTTCGCTTTCCCATAGGGAGTTTGCATTACATCCAATAACAAGGTTAATGTCTTAAAACAAGTATAACTGATTACTTTGGACAGCTTTTGACATTTGAAGTTGATGAAGTTAAATCAAACACTATTTTAAATAAGCGCGTTTTTAATAAAAATTCGATTAGTTTGTTTAATAACTCATTGCAAGATGTGTCATGGATAAATATAATTTGCATGCAAGATACCAATAACAAATTTAATGAATTTATGTTAATTTTTAACAAATTGTTTAATACATATTTTCCACTTCAAAAATTTAACACTCTTTCTAAGCATAAAATTAAATTTAACACACTAAAGCTTTCTGAGATAAAAAGAAAATACTACTTTTTGAAACATTAGCAACATACATTCGAAGTTTTAAAGATATTTTAAACACTTATAAACAAAAATAAAATCGTCAATTACAAAATCAAAAACAGGAACACTACTCGAGGCTGATATCTTAATTGGATAATAAATCAAAAACATGTTGGTCAATCATAAAAATCATTCAAATCCGCATTAACCTAAACTTCCATCATCAAACCCAATAGAAATTGTAAACAATCTGAATGATATTCTTGCTAATGTTGCATCAAACATAATCCCAATCTCAGAAAATAATTTAGACAACACTGATAGCATAGAATGTAATTCTAAATCAATATATTTGTATCCAATAAATGAAATTGAACTATCTTAAATTGTAACGAAATTAAAAAACAGTAAAAGTGCAGGTTACGATGAAATATCCATGAACTTAATTAAAAAGTTAATTAATAACATCTCAACGCCGCTATGTAATATTATAAACTCTTTATTCAAGGCAAATTTCCTCAACTTTTGAAATTATCCGTAATAAAACCAATTCACAATAAAGGTAATGCTGGTGACTATAACAATTATAGACCTATTAGAATTTTATCACCTTTTCAAAAATATTTGAAACAACAATGGCTAACAGAAATACTGATTTGTAGAAAACAGTTCAAATAGTAGTTGATAACAGAACATTTAAGTCAACTAAACTTGAAACAATATTAGGGGTTCCCCAAGGCAGTGAAAATGGTCCTTTATTATTTAACATTTATATAAATGATATGTTTACAAGCTTTATTAAAATTAGACAACATATAATTAATTATGCAGACGATACAAACTTGATATTGCATGGACATGACTTTATGCAACTATGCAGTAATGCCAATGCGCATATAAAACAGCTGACACGTTAGTTTACAAGCAACAAGCTTATGTTGAATAAAGAAAAAACACAGTGTGTGTTGTTTAAATTAAATAATATAATTGGAACTCCAAACAACATACTTGTTAATCACAGACTTTATAAATTTGTGCCATCTACAAAATTTCTTGGAGTTATTGTAGACCAAAATTTAAAATGGAAAGAACACATTGATGAATTGTCTATAAAACTGGGTAAAGTATGCTACATGCTTTGTGTTTTATCAGATAATATTCATACACATATGGCAAAGATAGCGTACTATGCAAACTTTGATTCTTTGTTAAGATTTGGTATTGTGCCTTGGAAAATATCAACAGATATTAATCAAATATTTATTATGCAAACGCGAGCAGTAAGAACAATGTTTAAGTTGCATCAATTTGATTCATGTAAAACCTTATTTAAACAAAATAATTTATTAACAGTCCCGGCAATATAGATCCAAGAATGCTTGATACACATGTTTAAAAATAAAAATGATTTTTAAATATTTTGTCTCAATCATGATTGAAAAACTAGACACAAAAGTAGCTATCCGATTGTAAAATATAATGTGCCAGTTCTGTCATATTGACATATTTTCGATTTCTTATCAAATTATTAAGTACTGGAGAGTATAGAAAACACTAAAATGGTAAAAAAAGCAACACTAAGATTATTAAAAAGATAGAGAACATGGAGAAGCAGTGGTTTTAGAATGTAGTATTAATTTAATATATTTAAATTTATTGTAAAATTTAAGGGTTAAGTGGAAGAGCAGCTTAATAGCTGAACTTCGCCTTTTTATCTGATTAAAATGATAAATAAAGATTGTAATAAATAAATAAATAAATAAATATACAAGTTTACAAAGAGGACTTCAATACTTGTTCTTAAAATTACACAATAATCTATCTAACGACATTAAACTTAAAAATGACTTCATTATATTCAAAAGAAAAATCTTCAACTTATTGTGTAATCTTGAGCCATATTTAATTGGCGATTATATTGATATGCCAAATTAATTATTATACACTATTTTTGACTCTATTTTATGTATTTGCAGAATGTATACTGGTATGTAATGTGTTTACATAAAATAAATCTTATTTTTATTATTATTACTTATGCAATACTGTACCAACTTTTCCATAGCTGTGATTGGAGATGGTATGTCGTCAGTTTGATATGCGGACAAAAAAAATGTTTGAATCTGTTGAGAAACTTTAGTTATATGGCCATTAAAAAGTATGAACTATAAAAAGTGCTATAATTTGCAAAACTATAAATGAGACTTTATTACATCTTAGAATAATGATAAAGGAATAGCGGTTCGGTAGTTCTAGTGTATATAAGTGAGTAAGCCAGCCATTTAATATTATGTACATTAAAATCTCCTAACAAAATAATTTTAGCTTTTTATGGTAACCTTAAAAAGCCTTTCCAAATGTACAGAAAAGTCATAAAAAAAGTTTGAAATTGCTTTATTTTGTAAACAATATATGCCTATGACAAAAATAGTCTTATAAGGAAAATTTAGTTTAATAAATATGCTATTATAACCAATACCCTAAATTTCAAACATTGTCAGCCTGGAATATGATTGTTGTTTGTGGATTGGATCAAGTGATCCAGATCTTTTGCGCCAATTTTAACTTTGTGTAAAACAAAATTGAGATGATTTGGTAAGAAGTTACCTCTAACATCACCTCGTGTCAAATTCAAAACAAGTAAAATATCACCTGTCGTTGAGAGCGGTTTACCGCACACCTGCGACAGTTTTTTCATCGTTAATCATGAAGTACACAAAGCAACAAAATCGAATATTGAATAAACCAACAGTTGACCTGATCACAAAAATCGGGCAGTCAATATAATTTAATTTTCAAACAGGAACAATTAGTTTATTGACCGGGACAGGAAGTCACAGTTGGATAAACTCGACCATGTCCCGGTCAACCAATGATTCAAAAACACACTTTTTAATAATTATTATGTTAAAATGTCAAACAGTAAAGGTTTTATCATATTAAAAACTATAAAAATACAATAAAAAACATAAAATAAAATTTTTGGGACAGCATACATACATGTAGATTATAATTTCTTTGTTGTAAAAAAAACTAATAAAAGTTGCTATCTTGTCAAAGTTGCAGTTTGTTGAAATATTCCCCATTATTTATTTTGATAGTAATATGCTATAAAAACGTAACTAAATTATTAAATTTTAATTTATATGCAGCAGTAAAATAAATATATACTTTATAAAATAGGAATTTTTGAAAACTATTAAATTTTTGAGAAAACTCTAATATTGTAGAGTTTTATATATTTATATAATGATGATTTAGAACTAATTAGATATTAGCACTCAATCTAGGATCTCTTACTTTTAATATGTTTACTTCATGATTTTATAATATTTCTGTTTTAGGAAAATCAAAACATCCAGCTGTTATGAATTAATGAGTCAAAATCATTGATGATGAAACAAGTTTACAAACTGATGTATTGTCATTAGTAAATCATTATGTTTCTTCGATACGTTGCGTTTGTTTAATAATGGATACAACAGATGCTGATTTTGTTAAAAAAACACTTTACTGTTTTATGGTAGTGTAATTTGGGGCTGCATCTTATTTTTTATTTCTGGAAAAGATATTTTATCATATGTTTGGTAGGTTGCAATTTGTATAAAACTATTATAATATTTATTCTTAGACAGTTCAAATATACTTGGGTATACAATACAATATATCTTAAATATTGTTTGCAAAATTCATGTATTCGTTTACTTAATATAATGATACAGCTGAGCTTTAGTGTATAGCACAGTGCAATATCCCACTAGGACACATCAATGGCACAACCCGTGGCAACATTAGTCAAAATACATGCAAGCATATGTCGCCTTAGCTGTTCTACCAATGAACTATAACAGGCATTCTGACCAGTGGGATACGACACTAAGTTTTATTAAATCCGAATTTATGTTGGGCTATGTGAGATTATTTTGCTTGTATAAAATTATAAATAAACAGAATTTTTTTATAGTTTTGATTAGGAGATTTTTTATATACTCTACACTAATTGCTTTATAAAATAGAGAAACAATTTTTTTAATGTATAGTTGGTTATGAAATTTGTTGATATTAATATAAGCTTATATTAGTTCAACTAAGTTTAGATATTATTGCTGGGATTTTATGAGTTAATTAGAGTATTTAAGATTTTGAAGTATTCATTTGAGTACAAAAAATAGTTAACTAAAAGTGTCAAAGATAAAAATACTTAAAAAAAAATGATGGCACTGACGTATGTTAGACTAAATTTTTATCAAACAAATTAAAGTCGGATTGATTTGAAAGATAGAGATTTCAAAAATTCTTCTTTGCAATCTTAATTGGATATATTTCATCAAATGTTTTTGATTATTAAGTTTTTTTACAACGTATGTTTAATATCTATTTGATTACCGAGTTTCTAAAAATTTATCAAATAATATTTTGATCCCATTTTTTAAGGAAAATAGAAAGTAGTGCAGTTATATAGCTTGAAGGATTATCTTATTTTTCATAAATTTATTATTTTTAACTATTTGTATAAATGAGTTGCTAAGTCGGGGCTGTTGTACGCTCTTCCAACAAAGAAAGTAAAAGTGCACTGTCATAAATAGGGTCACATAAAAAAAACAATACTCTGATATGAAAAATGTTGGCATGCTATGCTGAAGAGTACCCTGAAGCACTATTGTATGTATCTCATGCTGGATGGAGAAGAAATTTAAATAAAATAGGTTATATTTAAATTTAAAAAAGTACGATTACAATAGTATAGAAGAAAAAACAAGAGACGCAGCCTATTATCTATCATAATTTAAAATTCAAAAAAAGTAGCCAACATAGATTCAATATTTTACTGGACATAAGTGTTTTGTATCGTATCAAGTAGCAAAATTCTGTAAAGTGGCCAAAATTGTCAAAGTATGTGGTGAAAAGCACACATGAGCAATGCGCTTCTATTAGTCAACAAAAAACTTAGTAACTATAATCTAACTTGGTTTAGTTGATTTGTTTGAACTTGGCTTGATTTGATTAAGTTTTTTTTGCATGTGCCAAGCTGAATTTAAATTGATTCAATTTGGTACAGTTAAATTTATCTTTGTTACTTTGTTTAGTTGAGATTAGTTTGAGTTAGTTGGATTAAATTGTGTTCGTTTTTATTTTTTATTTTGTAAAATTTTGTTAGTGCAATATTCACCGTAAACTAAAATACCGCACAAAGCGCCCTGGTTTAGACAGTTTAAATAATAAACAAGTATTTGTTAAAATTCTTAACGAGCCGCCTTGTATTACGTTTAAAATTTTGTCTATATAAATTTTGTGTTTTTTAAGCAATAAAAAAATGGCAATAGAAAAATCTGTAACATTTTGAAGATGTTGTTAGATACTTATATTATCTTTGTATACAGGGTCTTTTAAAAGTCTCGCACTTTTTCACAAAGATTGAGCAAGCTAAATATAATTGAAAATTAAAAATGATTTATATTTTTTTATTTAATATATTTTTTTATTATATTTCTATTAACTTGGCATTTTTTTTCCACTTGCTGATCTATACCGTTTTCATTTAGATGGCTGCAGAGCCTTGTATCAAACACCTTTTTTATTTTTTGTTGTTTTTTTTTGTTTTTCTTATTTGGTTTGTTTTGTTATTTATTTTGTTCTATGTTTAATTTGGTTGCTTCAATCTTGTTGTTATATAGTTATATATAATTTCTTATAAGTTCATTTTTAAATATGTTTTTGTTGATGTGACTAGTCCGTCTCCTAGTATTGTTTTTTTGTGCCTTTTCTGACCTCGTTGCGTGTACATGTGTATTGCTTCTTCTTATAGTGTTGTGTATCATTTTATATATTAGTTTGATTATTCTATTTTTTTTGTTGGGGTTTGTTTTGTTAGTTATTTTGTATACATCATCTGGTGGCGTTAGCTTTGTCAGTTTATGTATTTATTTTTGTTGTCTCTGTGTTTTTTGTATACTTGTTTTTGTTTTTTCACCCCATACATTTATTAAGTATATAATTTTAGCTAAATATAGTGAATAATTATGGTTTCTTTTGGAGTACATTTCCTAGCCTTATTTAAATACAGCTCTTATTGTTGATGCACTTTCTTTTATTATTTTGTATACCACATGAATACCATATTAGCTTCTCTGTCCTAAGTGTTTAGTCTGTTTTGTTCCAGTAATTGGTATGTTTTTTATATCAATTTTTTTATGTTTTTTCTTACCATATACGTCGTTAATTTTTATTTGCTGTGTACTCTTAATGTATATTTTTAGCAGTTGAGTTGAGTATGTATTTTTTATTCTTATAATTTACATTTTCTCTTAGTCTGTCTTTATCAATTGTGTCAAAATCTTTCCATTTTTTCTGCTATATGTTGTTATGTTGTATTATATCAGTTGTTATAGTCATTGTGTTTTATTTTTAAAGGGGGATTGTCTTTTGTTTATTATACTGTTTGGTTATGTATGTCATTAGTCTGTTATATATTTGTTTTTATTTTACTTAGAACTGATATAAGTAATAGTGGTTTATAGTTTATAGTTTTCTGATTTTGACTTCATTATAATTATTATAATATTGTTTTTAAATATTGGTGAATATTCACTTGTTTTTATATCCCCATAACAATCAATTTAAAAGAATCAGATTTGGCAATCTAAGAAATCAATGTATTGACCCACCTTATCTAATCCAACCACAAGAAAAGTTTTTGTTTAACTAATTTTTAACTTATACATGGTGTTTGAGTATTATAAAAGCAGGTACACACATGTATGTTTTTATTTTTAGTATAGTTGCTATGACAACCAAATTTATTTTTTTAAATGTCTACAGACATTTATAATTTTTTTTTTAATTTTTGTTATATTTTAAACTCAACCATGTAAAATCATTTATTATTTATTCCTTTGCCTTTTTTACCTTTCGGTGTAAGGCATGTAAAATAATAATATACTTTTATAACAATATTTTATGATAAAGTTGCTTGTCATAGCAACTATACTAAAAATATAAATATACATGTGTGTACCTGTCTTTATAATACTCAAAAAAACCATATGATGGTTTTTAAATCATTTAAATCGGTTAAAAAATAACGGAGTTATTCAACCGTACGTTTTTTGTGTAACACCTTGTATTTGTTTTATCGTGTTGATTCCAACCTGCTATTGGTTATAAAAATATCTATTACGGTAAATTTTAAAAATGCATAATATACTTTTGAAATAAATTGGTTGATTAAATGTTTAATAATCAAGCTTAAATGTGCAGAAACCATCAATTCTATCACTGTATTCTACTTATTAACCATCTACAAATGTTAAACTGTTATTTTTATCATATAATCATAAATAAATACAGTTCATTTTATGCCTTGTATGTAATTAGCTACATGATTGACATTTAATTCTCTCAACATCCTACGTGTATTTTTGCTAGATTTTGTTGGATTTTCCTTGTTTGTTGGAAGTTTTGGGATATACTCATTATTTTCCTATGCTTCTTTTTATCTGATAGGCTATGTGGATTATATTTTTGCTATTGTAAGTTGATCTTTTATAGCAGAAGCTTATTCTCGGAATTTGATTTGGTATACTTTTAATATGTTTGTTAAAATTGGGTTTTCAGTAATTGAACTAATTCCTTGATTGTCATAATCTTTTTTTTATAAAACCTGGTTGTTGTCTACAATGTGCTATTGGATGGTTAAATTTCACATTTCCATCTTAATAAATAGATTTGTGAAAGATTTTGATTTTTCAATCCTTAATCGGCCAGTTTTTTGCTGCAGCTTTAAAATAATAAGATTTGAAAACAATAAATTATAAAAGGACCCCATGTCATCCGCGTATTAGTTGTAGCGGAATACATAGATGTTATAATATAGTGACTGCAAAAAGGTCAATTCTTGCGGTACTTATCTGACATTTGTTTAGTCCCGGAGAAGTTTTTATTTATTTTGACCTGGAAAATTCTTTCAGTTCAAAAGATTGAATTAACTTCTTTAGCTTCATTGGGTAGATCAATCTGAAATCTTGTTATACCCTTTCATATGTTGATTGTACAAATGTAATCTAAAACCCTTGCGTAGTGTAACTAAACTTTGCTTCAAAATGTTTCCATAAATTGTTATTGTAAAGCAAATGTTACACTTGTTTGCTTCAGCTAGAAACAACATTATCATTACAAGCACGTTAAACATGTTTACATATTTACAATTAAAATTTAAAAAATCCGTTATAGCTCTGGTCCTACATTTCCAATTATGATATCTAACGTCACATAAACTAACATTGATTTATGGAAATACAAATAACATAGCAGAACCAACTTTTGTTACTTTTCATTTAAATTACTTTGAGCCTATCATTAAGAAACCAATCCGCACTTTTTTTAGCCTGTCCAGTTTAAAAACTATACCATATGCTTTTTTAAAAAGTATTTATAGAAAAAAGAGTGTATGTTTTGAAAACAGAGTTAGTTTTGCTTTAAATGAATACATAGTGTTTTGTTTAAAAAAACTAATGACGACGTCATTTAACGGGAAATATGGCACGCATTAAAAATGAAAATATAGATTAAAAAACATTCAAAAACTTTTATAAAGGTCATTTTTAAAACATATTAAAAATACAGTCAGAAATTGAGTGTTCCCACACATAAACCCAACCCTGTATATACATAAGCTACTTATTTCAAACTTGCTGATACTATCAGAAAAACTAAAAAAATGTAAATAAAGTTAGATTAATTAATATGCTGAATTATTTACTTAATATAACAATACCTTTAAATTTCAACAAGTAAAACCACACTGGCTGAAACTGTCACATTGAAGACTAGATTTTAGCAGTCTGTGAACATTGACCTTGAATATTTGCTGTTTATAAGTCTCGGGATATACAGAATTTGAAAGTTCATTCCATGTGTCAATAGTACGGTTAATAAAATCTCTCTTAAAATCGGCAATGATCCAAATCGCTCATTATTGAATAAAGTTTAAGAGAGATAGTGTAGTTTCGGATGTTCCTCCCCAAACAATACTCAATACAAGAACTGTTATAAGTTTTATATACATTTAAAAGCTAAACAGAATTTAAAAAAACTGTTTATATCTATTAAGAAATCTGAGTTTTCTGAATACTTTTAAAGCTATGTCAACAACATAGTCGTTCCAGAAAAAAATATTTGAGATTGTAACTCTTAGAAGACAAATTGAAGAAGATTTAGATACGGATGCTGATTTTGAAACATTAAAAAGTTAAATTTTTTAGAGTTAAAATTGACCGCTCCAACTTGGGTAGCACCCCATTTAAATATTGTTTCAAATTTTTTGTTTATAGATGCCACAGATTCTAACCTAAAAATTTAAAAAAATCTGTCATATTTGTGGAAATAGTCTTTGCAAATTATGAAGTATGAAAACTATGAAAATACTTTGGTTATTTAAAGAAGTTTATTAATGTAAATCAAATATAAAATTGGCAAAAGAGGTGACCGTCGAAAAACACGAGCATTTATAATTTTAGGGTTAGAGTTAAAACCATCAATCTTCTGACATTTGTTAGAAGAATGGAATTCTACTTTAGATAACATAGACAAAATCTTACAGTAGTAATTAACCACTTTCTTACCGTTTTACTTACAATCTTATATAATTTTCTCTGTTGTTGATATAGCTTTGAAAGCATCTAGAAAACTTAGATTTTTCAATAAATACAAAAAGTATTTTACTTCTTCTTAACTTTTGCTGCTAACATGTGTCTCAATTTAGAGTCTGGTTCTACCTTTCAAAACAATTGAGAAACACTTAATAAACTATCTCTGCTTATCCTTTTTAGCAAATATTTATTTTAAATCTGATTTGCATGATACAAAAACCTAATTATTTATTAACTAGAATTATGTTTATTTACTAACTAAGGTTAACTAGGCATAAAAGCCAAACTGACATTTTGTAAATAATAAAACAATTACACTACTAGTTTTGGTTCTATTAGAGCTTTTTACAGATGTAATAAGTTAAATCATTTAATAATAAATATTAGATCAGTAGAAGACTGTAGTAGAGCAGAAACTATTAATGTATTTGTAAGAATAAATTTGTAATAAAAAACATCGTAATTTGTTATTTATTTCATAAACATGACTTATTGCGTAGTAGAGGTCACAACCATCAATTATATTTGAAATTTTGTAACTGATTAATTTCAATTTCAAAGTTTAAATGATTTAAATGATATATCCAATTAAAAGAATCATAATGCAAAATACATAAATAAGAATGCAATAAATCCTATTGTATGATGCATTAGAAATAACTATGATCTAAGTGTAAATAATTAAATTTATCGAATTACATAAAGGTATAGTAAAAGATAAAACTTTTATTACAATCATAAAAATTATGCAAATATAAATTTAAAATGGCACAATATAGGCAACCACAACATCAAGCTATGTGTATATTAGGTTAGCTAACATTTTCTTGAATTGGCAAACAGGAGTTTATTGATTTTCTTCATATGAATATTTACCCTGCAAATTTACATGTATTAGATCCTAGATGATAATGAAACTTACGCTTCGAATTGAAACCAAATTTAATTTACAACACTACAATTGAAAGCAAACAAGTTTTATTAGAGCATTGAGTAATATAATAAAATTATATCTATGTTGAATTCCTATTTTTCCTATAAATGAACGATTTATTCATATTTAAAATTTGATTATTGGTAATTTATTTATTAAATTGTTCCATCTGTATATAATTTGAGTTGATATATATCTGCCATGAAGAAATAAATATGTCTCGCCAACAATATAATTCGTTCCGTAGAAAAGTTGGACGTGTTCCCGGATTCCATTTACCTTTCAAGATCTACAAGACTTTAAAATAGATTCATCTCCAAAACATTATTATCATTTTATTATTTCATTTGGTGCTTAGCTTAAAATTTAAATACTAAAGTAATTCAATAAAAAAAATGATAATCATTGCCAATTGAATATTGGTTCGACTCACTTTGTATTTGTATTTTATCAATAAAAATCAAAACTGCTATCGCAACCATTGACAAATAAATGAATCATATAATGGGATATGATTGATTTATAATTAATCAGTTGTTAAAATGATTCTGAGTTTCTAGAATTTGATAAAGATTTTAAAATAGATTTATTAATCATTATAGTTACGCATTATTAATTTAGTTAGTACACCGATCATATTTAAAATAGAAGTTAGATACTTCTGTGACAGTTATTTAATTTAAAGCTTTGACGCAGCTATTATGTTAGTATATATTTTTATTTAAGACGTGTAAACGCATTTACAAATCAAATTACATTAATTGCGTTACTTCACAAAAAAATTTATAGTAAATAGATGTTATGTCATGAGAAAGATAACCGATGACTATTTTAGTTTTCCCGGGGCGTCTGTTGTTTTACAAACTCCTACTAAATTATGACTGAAACAGCTGTCTCGTCTGTTTTTCTAAAATTAACACGCACTTTGCACATTTAAAACAAATCGAAATGTAAAGCATCAAAAGTGTTAATTATTAATATGGCTAGTCGTATTTGTAGAATTGCTAATATAAACACGCGCCTTCACATACAAACAATTCTTTATTTTTATTATAAACAAAAAAGTTTCATGGTCTTCATTTTAATCAGAACAAACTAATTCAATCGCATATGAACAACTTTGTAATAATCCATGCGTTTCAACCAAACACTTCACTGCTTACACATTTCACCATAAAAGCATTTAAAGTTTCTCGCGTTAACAAAGCGAGTGTTTATGAAAACGAACTTTATCGTCATATAACATCAGATTATTAATCCAGTAAGATAATATCTGATTCTTTCAAACCAAAAATAATTTTATATAGCAACCAGCTCCATCTTTGAAATAATGATAATAAAATAAAAGCTTTGCTAGTTTAAGTATTTTTATCGCATTTATAAATTAAATTAAGAAGCAGATTGTTTTGAGTCACTTATAATCCATAAATTTTAATTTACAAGGTTCTTTGTTCTTGTTTAAAATTCAACTTCCAAACTGTCATAAATTAAAGTACTGTTTATACAAACTGTTACAATTAAATATTTTTAATAATGTGGTATATTAGAAATATTGTTTATAGAGTACTAAAGTGTGATATTTAGGGAACTGATATATCATAATATTAAAAATAAATTTAAATTTTAACAAATAAAATAACAATAAATAAATAATTTATAGAAATTTGTTGAAATCTTGTATTTGTTTTAAACAATGACCATGGGAATCTTTAAATAAAATGCATAGGTCTACAAAATTCGATGTAGCAAGTATCTAGTTTATTAACTCGGCAAAAACTTAAATTGCTGGTTCCGTATACAATTTAGAAATATTGGCATTTTTTTAAAGATTGTAAAGTAATTTTAAATAACTTGACTACTCCCCCAATATTATTAATTTAATATATATATTGGTCACTAACTATTTTTATATAATTTAGAAAAAATAGCATAGTTTCAGATGCATTTATTCAACCTTAGAAACAATAATCTATACAAGGACGTTTATAGGTTTCATATACTGTCTGTCCTAAGAACAACCAGAAAAAACTTTTTAAACTTCTTAAAAATATTCCCTAGACTTATAATACTACTATTATTTTCTTATTACTTTTAAAAACGTCTTTTCCTATTACTACCTAAAGCTAAACCGCAACTCATTAATCATTATTCTAAGATAGACATAAACATGTCAAAAATAAAACAATTTCTTAATCATTTTAATTTTGATGCTAATTGCTTATGTTTTGACACACATTTTGCAGCATTTAAAAAAAACTAAAACCAAGCATTTTGAAGTTCAGTCTATTTAGAAGCAAAAGATACCGTCCTCTCAGTGGCAGTCACGTCGTAGAATTTAATAAACTGGAGGGTTGGGATAATAGCGCACTAGTGTTAACAAGATCTTAGTGTAGTGGAGATATGGCCATGTCCCACTGGCTTTTGAACCAACAACTTCGTATTTTAGCCGGTTGTAAAACAGCTTTGCTAACGGAAAAACATCTTTGGCCAAAATAATCAAAATAGAGTATAAGCCAATAGAAAAAATGTCTACCTTTAAACTTCTTAATGTTTCAAAGTCAAAATCCGAGGTATTAAACGTCAACAAATCTATATCTGAACCTTTTTCAATTTGCCTTCTTACAATCTCGCATAATTTTCTCTAGTAATAGCATATGGTTAATATATCTTTTAAAGTATTTAGATAACTAACATTTATTTACAGATGCAAAATTTTTAGTTTACGTGTAAGTATGCTCTTGAATTGAATATTGTTGCTGAGTATCGGAACAACACTATCTATTTTAAATTCTATTCAAAATTATGCTAATCTAAAACTAATAAACATTGTTCAAAAGGTCATAGTGAAAGGTTTTCTAGAAACTTTATCAATTATTCAACTGAAAGTTTAGAGATATAGGTCTAAACCTGTAGTAAAAATGTTGAACCAGACTATTGACAAATGGAGTAAGCTTTCAAATTATAGCTAAAAACTACTTAAGGTTAATGTTCACAGACTTTAATGTGACAGTTTTATTTGTTAAAACTCAAATATATTTTTATGTTGTTATACCATAACCATTCGTGAAGATTTAACACCCTCAAGAGTCGCTAAAGTAAAAGAAGCAATTGAAAAGTATGGGATCAGGAATGTTTGGGCAAGAGATGGAAATATTTATACAAAAAAATATGAAAAAATTATAAATCTGCAAGTAGCAGGGAAAGACATATCAATTTAAGTACTTAACATGCTGTGCTAACAAAAATAACAAATAATTGTGTATATAGGTATGTAATATTTATGTAGTTTCATTTTTATATATTTTCACTTTTTTTTATGTACTATTAAATTTATAAATTATTAAATATTTACTTTAGTTCTTATTTGCATATCTGTATATTTGCTTGTAATCTTTATTAGTTTTAATACTTTTCTATGCACTATTAAATTTATAAATTATTTAAAAAAAACGCTATATTTCATATTAGCATATCTGTCTATTTGCTAGTAATATTCTTTATAAAAAATATTTGTTTACTAAACATTTACATTTATATTTAAAATAAAACCATATTTACATATATTATAAATTAAACTTTGATGAGGCCATGTACTAAAGAGAATTGTTATTAATATAATGAACCAAATATCTGTCGCGCATATAAACATAAGATCACTTGTTCCCAAATTTCATGAAATTAAAGAACTTGTTGAAGATAAAAATTATGATATCTTAGCTATTACAGAAAGTTGGCTAAACGCTGATACAGATGTAGATCTTTTACATATCGAGGGATATGAGTTTAAGCATATAGGTACGTTAGACCGTGGTGGTGGAGGAGTAGCAATTTATATTAAATCAAACAAAGCAAAAAAGAATGATTGTGGAAAGTGCGGATTTATATGGACAGATGTGGTTAGAGTTATTTATTGACAAAAAACGCATATCATTTGGAGTAATCTATCGTCCACCAAAGTCTAATGTTCAAAATTTTATAGATAGTTGAGGAAACGCTTTCCACTGTTATTCCAACTTCAGATGAGATAGTGTGCGTCGGTGATTTTAACATCAACCTCTTAGAATTTGATAATGTGTATACTGTAAAATTCAACTCATTGTTAGAATCAATGGGTTTGCAACAAATTATCAATTCTCCCACAAGAATTACCAAAAAAACGCAAACACTACTTGACCTAATTATTACTAGCGATATAAAAGCTTGCAATTCTAAAGTAATTAATATGCATCATCTTACAGATCATTCATTAATACAATGCAACATTCCGTTAAAAATTAAATCGCAAACTACTACAACTTACTTATACCGTTCTTTTAAAAATATTCAATTGGATATTTTTAATATTGAATTGAAAAGTGCTCCTTTTAATAAAATTTATATAGTCAACAATATCAATGACAAAGTTTCACTATTTAATAATATCGTAATAGATCTGTTTGACAAACACGCACCAATTAAAAAAAGCACTTATTCAAAATTTAAACCACCATGGTTAACTGATAATGTACAATTGCTTATAAAATTACGTGATGATGCTTATAAGAAATTTAAAAAACAGAAAAAAGCATCCCAATGGGATTATTATAAACAGCTGCGCAATTTTACATTAACAGCAATAAAAAATGAAAAAAAAGCATATCTTAATTACAAATTTTACAAAACAAAATGTAAAACTGTATGGAAAGACTTTGCAGATTTAAACATACATAACAAAAAAACATCTTCAATCATTCCAGACCATCTTCACAATGTTAATGAAATTATTAACTAATTTAACAACATACCTTCAATCATTACAGAAACAGAAAAACAAAATACACTTAGCTTCTATGATAATCAGAGTAAACCTTTATCTCAACAAAGGTTTACTTTCAAAAAGACAAATGAAACTGATTTACTAAAATTAATATCCAACATAAATTCAAAATCAATAGGATCTGACAAAATTTCAGTAGATATGATCTATATATGTTGTCCTTTTTTATTGCCGTTTATAGAACATATAATAAACTATTGCTTTGAGTATTCTACATTTCCAGATGCATGGAAAGAAGGTAAAATTGTTCCACTTTCTAAGATAAAAACTCCTGTTGAATATGGCGACTTAAGACCTATAACTATACTGCCAATTTTATCTAAACTAATTGAGAAAATTGTGGATAATCAGTTAAGAGCATATATTGAACGGTATAATATTCTTCCTAAACTTCAATCAGGTTTTAGAAAAAAATATAGTTGTGGAACGGCTATGCTTAAAATCACCGACGACATAATATCATCATTGGATGCTGGACAAAACACCGTTCTTGTACTTTTGGACTATTCTAAAGCATTCGATATGGTAGATCACAAAATATTGCTTTCAATATTACGGTATAGTGGCTTGACTGAAGCATCAGTGATATTTTTTAAGGAATATTTATCTAAAAGAAGTAACCGAGTTGTGGTGAATGGTGTCTTGTCCGAACCAATGGCAATGAAAAAAGGAATTCCGCAGGGTGGTGTTTTAGGTCCATTACTCTTCTCAATGTATGTTTCAAATTTTTATTTAGCATTTATAGAAACAAAATATCATTATTATGCTGACGACACTCAAATATACTATTCGTTTGACACCAATACCGATATTGTGTCAGTTAACAACACTATTAATACAGAATTGGATTATTTAGTTACCTTATCAAAAAACCACAATCTTAAATTAAATCCTAATAAATCAACCGTTATACTATTTTGTAAAAAAAAAAAAGAATTGTCATTAAAAACAGTCTTGACATAAGAGTAATGGGCAAAAACTTGATAGTAGATTCAGATTTGAGATTAAGAAAACATGTTAACAATCTTGTAAGCAAATCTTATTTTAAACTTAAAACCTTATATGGTCATAGAACGTACCTTAATTAAAATTTAAAAACATTGCTATGTCAATCATTAATTTTATCTAATTTTAACTATTGTGACTATGTATATGGTTCATGCTTAGATAAAATTACAGCACATAAAATTCAATTAGTACAAAATGCGTGTCTTAGGTTTATATACGGAATACGTAAACGAGATCATATTAGTCACACACTTGCACTAGCTGAATGGCTGAATATGTCCAATAGACGAAAACTGCACGCTTCTTGTGCATATCTCAAAATAATTAAAATCAAAACCCCCAACTATTTATATGAAAAAATAAAATTCCGAACGGATATCTACACGGTTAATACTCGAGGTAAAAATAAAATAACTATCCCTGTCCATAGGTCTTCACTATTTCAAAGGTCATTTACATATAATATTGCTAAATGTTTGAACTCTATTCCTTTTAATTATATTGATCTCACTCTCAATTCGTTTAAGCAAAAACTTAAAAACCAGTTGTTTGAGGATCAAAGTTAATTTATGTTTATATTAGTATTGTATGTTAGTGTGTGTTTTAGGTGCAGGAGGAAGAATAGATAACTCGTTTTAGGGCTAATCTAATCTTGAACCTAGTTGTCATAGATGCAATTGATTTTGTTAATATAATTCATATTAATTTTATTAATGTATATGTATTTCTTTGACAATAAATGTATTATTATTATTATTATTATTATATATTAAGTAACTTTGAAATGACACATTTTAAAACGGAATAACAAAATAAACAACAATATACGATTTAAAACTGATAAAAAATAATAAATTTAAATAAATAATTATAATTATTTGACATATTTTAATTATAATTTTTTATTAGTTTATTATTTTATAGTTTTTAGCAAAACTTAAAAAACATAAGAACTTTGCTCTTTAGTGGGTGGCCAAATTATTAGTTACACGCAAAAAAATTACGTAGTAATCAGTTTGAAGCCGTATAACTATTTAAAATAGTGGGAATTTATACTTTTGTTTGTCTTCTTAATTTACGTAATTTCTAATACAATTAGGTATTTCTAATGCAATTAATTTTATTTTGTTTTAAAAAATTATTGAGAAAACGCACAATACAAAATGTTTAGAAAAATCTCTAAATATTTAGTAAAACCTCCCTTGGCGTCAATTACAGTTTGCATCTTTTTTGGCATATTTTGAACGCATTTTTTTAACATTTTCTTTTAATTCTTCATTGTGATGCCAAACTTTAATCAAAAACTCAACAAAATTTTGTTTATTTGTGATGTTTTCTTTAAAGATTTTTTGTTTCAAAAATCCCCATGAGTTTTCGAAGAGGTTCATGTCGGGCGAACTGCCTGGATAAGGCAAAACAAATTTTCCCAGTCTGCAGCCGTCATGTGTCTATTGCTTAGCCCAAATTTTTGAATTTTATGGCTGGAGTCAGTTTTGCTGATCCGCAGCATTTGAACCCAATTTCTAACTAGTTTTCACGCATTTTTTTTAACATTTTGTTTTGCAACAAACAAAACTTAAATACTACAAAAAAATCTCTCGATCAAAGTCAATCATGAAAGACAATGTAAAAGTTGCAAAAAAAAAATGTTTGCTGAGAAATCTTATTTTGATCTATTCAAAACTATCAACAACATAACATGTTCATTTTAAATTTGTCCAGATTATTTGAAGTTAACCCCAAGAACATTAACTAAAGAAGATTTAGACATAGATTCGATGTTGAGTTTAATGTTTAATATAGTTAAAATCTCGGATTGTGGTGTAGTTTTATAACAAAAGTTTATGTTAAGAATATTTCAGTCAGTTAGTAAGATAATTGTTTATGGATGCTACAGATTCTATCCTAGAAATAAACGCGTTGTCATACTTGTTAATATGGTCTTTGAAAAATATGAGCTGTGAAAGGTGGTGCATCTGCCAAAATTTAAAATAGGACAATTAGATATATAAAAAAATGTTAATACACATTAGAAATAGAGTTGGGGACAGTGCAAAACACAAAAGATCGTTTAAAATTTGAAAACCATAAAATTGTTTTGGTAACAACGCTGTTAATACGCTTTGATATTTCATTGTTTAGAGTTGGCAAACTTGGAGTACGACATAGGCTTCTCAAAGTGCATTTTAATAACTAATACAATATTGTTAATTTTTTAAAAATATGCAAGAATCTCAACATAAATATTACTTGTATGGGATTAGGTCATGCAATGTAAAATTTTGAATGTTGTTCAAACTGAATTGAAAAACAAACAATAAAAACGAATTTAACAATTAAATTCCTTAGATTCTTTGCCTTCTGGAAATTAAATACTAAAATTGAGATTTTCTTAAATAATATATAACTGAATCTTGGATAACACATGTAACACAGCTGTAAATTATTTGACAAATTGTTTAAATTTTTTTGAACTAATTGCAATCAAACACTATGAAAAATCGAAGGGTGGTAGAGCTTTGATTGCTCATTTAAAGTTGAAGTTGTTTCCACATATTTTAATAATCAACAAGTTTCATTAATTGATCTTCTAGTATGTAAATGCAAACTTAAATCCAGTTGATTATTTATTGTTTTTGTTTATTATTTGTTGTTTTGGATTGTTAATTCAAATTAACTGTGCATACAATAAATTTTTCTAGGTAATTTTAAATATCCAAAAATAATTATTACTCAAAATAGTTTATCTAGCCAAGCGTATATTATTTAATTTTTTTGGTCTTTCTTAAGTCTTAGGGAAAATAATACAATTAAAAATTTAAGAATTTATTAAATAATATTTTGAATGGTATTCTAACATAAATATCTGTCAAGTTTTTAGACAAACATTTCCGCTACTTTCGGAAAATGTTCAACATCTTGCACTTTTCGGATATGTCTCCAGTTAATAGAGATGCTGTGAAACTTAAATATAAAAAAGGTAACCTGGCAGTTTAACGTATCTGTGCAATATTTTAAATTTGTCCCAAGTAAATTTAGCGTTTGCTAAATTTTATAATATATTAAACATAAGTTTATTCCAACTTGCAGAGTTAAACAAAAAAAAAATCCACTTTGGTATAACATAGAAATTTTAAAGCTTATTAAAAAAAAGCTTCAATCAGACAAAAGCTTGGACTCAATTCACCAACAATTACAGCAAAGTTTAAACAATTTAGAGCTTTAATTAAACGTAAACCAAATCTGCTTAGAATACTTGTATATACTCAATTAAAAGTGAAGTTGTTTCTAATCCAACAACAGTTTTCGACAAACATCAACTATAAAAAATATTATTGATTCTTGATAATATACAGCTAAGAACATTGCTAATAGTTTTTGAATAAGTGCAATTTCTCCCGTCTATTAATGTTTTACTGAAAAAGTTTATTTTTATATATATTTTTATTATTTTCTGTTACCTACTTGTATTTGGTATTTTTTAGTATGTTGTCTTGTAATTGAGAATTGTTTCCTGTAGGGCAATAGATACTTATTATTATTATTACAAAACCATCTAATTATATTTTTTCTGTCGTCAAAAATGCCTTTAATAAAACTTTATATATTATATAAAATAGTTTTGTTATACAATGAAGCTTGTTAATAAGATTAGGGTGCCAACTCTATAAAATGTTTTAAAATTGTAAAGATTATTTGTCTATTTATGTAAAAAGTTTCCAAACGTTTTGATCTAACGGATCATAATTTTAGGATTAGACTTGTGTCCTTTTTTAGATGTAACTTATATATTTTAGGTTAAACTTTTGCACTTTTCTATTAAAACTTTAGAATTTATATTTCTTATTTTTCAAAGTCATTGTGCTGTTTTGTTGATAAGAATTAAATTAATACTTTAGGAAATTTTAGATTTTAAAGAAAAGTTAGTTCTTTCTGTCTTGTTTAGGTGTAGCCATATTAATAAGATGGTATTACAAACATTATTTCACTTAAGACCAGTCTTAAGGAAATGAAACTACAATTTTTTTTTTATTTTTAAATTATATTGACAAGCAGATTATGAAATATGTTTATTTCATAAAAACAAATTGATAAGAATTTAGTATAGATTTGTTGACAATTACTTTAAATTAAAAACAGCAAGAAGTTGATGTAACTTAATGTTTTTCAAATATATCGACCAACATTTGTCAAACAGTAGACTGAATAAAATTTGATTAATTATTTATTTTAATTTAAATAAAATGGAATTATAAACTACTAAAACAAAAAATAATTTGATGTTGTGTGATAATTAAGGAAAGTTAGCAGTGATTTGTTTTTTAATTGAAAACAAGTATTTATTGTATGTTACTAACAAAAGTTTTGATGAACGCCAAATGAGCATACACGTGTTTTCCAAAAATAATTCAATATTCCAGGGCCACGGCCGCTTCAGATATTTATACTTTTAAATACCCTTAGCAACTCTAACATTTTACATAACAGAATATAAAAATTATAATAATCACATCTACATCACCCCCACCGCAAAAGCAACAAACACTGAGAAAAAACCGGACGTATGTTTATTGAGACTATGAATAAATTCAAGTTCAATACAAATTTAAACCAATGCCTGTCCATCGAGTTTGGTTATTTTAAGCGCACTTAGCCCTGGGAATCATCTGTTATTATGTACTGTCGTTTTCATTTAGAACGTTCATTCAAAGTGATAATTTTTTTATACATGTAATTTTGGTCAGCTGAAAATACGCGGAGGCGATTCTTATTTAATTGAGCTTAGCAACCTACATTTGCAAGTTTTTTTAAATTGCCGCTTCCTGTTTTCATTTTGATTGTTTTTGTAAGCGCGCGACCATCATAAATTACAACACTTGATTTAAAGGACTTTTAAATGTGCCACGTTTATATATACATATATGTTAAAATAAAAAAATGCATTAATAAACATAAAGTCGAAACAAATTGTTGTCAAATTAATAGTAATAAATTAATATAAAATCATATTTGAAAACGCGTATAAAATTAAATTTGTTTGCATTGCACGTCGAAAACAAACCAATCAATTAGAATTATTCAATGAAATTGACTTTAATCGACAAAATTGTTGAACAACTTAAATTGAAAGTAATACATTATAGATTATGAAAACCCGTTTATAAACATAGTTAAGTATTGACTTGGCATTCCAGATTAAAAATTGTAGTATTAACATTTTATACACTGAATAATTTAATTTTAAAATAAGTCAATTATTGGATGTAATAAGAAAAATAATTCTAAAATGTTGCTCATCTTTTATTTCTGAGACAAAGTTAATTTTTTTAAAACGCATCTCTGTATACTTTATAAAACCACAAGAGTATATCAAATGCATAAAGCCAGCAAACACTTGCACTCAGATAACCTTCTAAAACTCGCTAATGCATTGTGATGAAATTCTTATTACAACGCTACGCCTTACAAACAAAACTTATAATATATTATAATATTTATAGTCTCTACAAACAGAGAACGTAAAAACGTTAACAAACAGAACCATATTAACACTAACCAGGTAAACAACGCTTTTTGTTAATTCTCAGTATACAGGCGCCTAGGCAAAATTCAATTTTAAAGAGCAGATTATCCTCAAAAAAATAAACCTGGGAAAAGAGCAAAACAATACAGATACAAAATTGTGGCGTTGTTTTAATATAAACCAAACTTTGCATATTTTTCACCCCACATCAAATTTTTAGCTAAAATAATAAAAAAAAAAAAATTACAAGTAACACTTCTTAAAGAGATGTCGGCACCGACAAGCACGCATATAAATTTGAAATGAATTATTTTAGTCACCACAGTCTTCTAGTTTAATGATTCATTATTGAAGAGATATTCACTCTGTATATGATACTGCCCTGCTTTGAGGCGTCTTATATCTTGAGGGTTCCCGCATTGAACATAATCATTCTGGTATTGGTAAAAATTCTGCAATTTATAAAAAATAATAAAGAGAATATAAAGATCAGCAATGTTTCAAAGATGTTGCAATGTATTAGACATTTTTAGTATTAATATTATAGTTTAATAAAACATTCTTATCGGATTTGCACCAATTAAAAAAAACATTGTAAATAGAATCATTAATAACATCAGTTGCATAGCTATAAATAATGATAGATGTGCGGTAGTTGTCATCGGTTAATTCAATGCATTAATTGTTGTACAATTGTATCCAGCAGTCTTTGTGAAATCATAAATATTACCTTGATCATACATTAAAAAGCTTCTACAGTATTAAAATGAACCACATGCAGAATGCAAACTTTGAAGTTAAGACCAGAAAACTATTTTAACATTTTTTAATACAAATTACACAATATGATGTAAAAATTAATATATTTCTCCAAAGTTTTATGGTTTTTAAAGATTGATTTTATTTATCAACTTTTGCTGTTTCCAATAATATAAAAACTCACAAAGTAAAACTTTATCTACTACTTGATGTCACATTAATATTTATGCTAATACTTTTTAAATACTCTCCATTTCTGATCAATTCTTAGTCTAAATTGAGTACACATGTTTTTGTTTTAGCCAATCACATTAAATAACTAATGTTCTTAAATATGGGTTAAATATGTAGATTGTATTGTTTAAGAAATATTTTGTACACCACTTAATTATTTTATAATATTTCTTATTTTTACATAAATAGTTAACACTGCATAACAACATGCTTTTGTGATAAACTTTTATTCTGATTCTCTACATATCGATTTAATGCTTATTTTACAACTGACATGGTTGCAAATAAATATTGCATAATGAGTAAAAGTAGGTCGCTATAGTATAAACCACTTGTTAATTTTAAGACAATTTTACTATAAAATTTGGTATATTAACTTACATGCAGCTATAATATGTAAGAAGAATTTCATTTTACTTAAACTATTTTGAATTAACACATTTTTTTTAATGTATTACGTTTTATTACTTTATTTCATATTTTTTGTTTCTATTTTATTTTAAAGAACACCACTCTGTGAGATATTAAAGGGGAAACCATCAAACGAAAGTGACAAAAATGTTTCTGTTCCATCAAAAAAAGATCCAATCATTTCAAAAATACCAATCATAGAACCACCCAAGCCTAAAGAGCCATTACCTAATATAACAATCCCTAAAACGCCAGCTCTCCCAGCGCAACCAAAACAATTTCCAAAACCACCATCTCCTCAAATACCAACTCCTTTGGTTCAACCACCTAGTCCTCAAGTTATTCCGCCAACTCCACCTCAACATCAACAACCACAACCAAGCTCTCCACAAACTAAACCTACAACTCCATTAATGCCACCGGCTAAGCCACCAAGGTCACCTTCACCACACCCCATTAATGCCGAAATGTTCGACGATATTGATTTTGAAGATGAAGAAAGTGAACAGGATGAAGATGATTCTGTGATAGATTCACCTTGGACACCAAAAGGACCTGTCCTTCCAGCAAGACCTGCTCCTATCCTTACAACAAACGACTTCTTAAACCAGGAAATCAACACCCAACGAAGCCAATTTCAACAAAATCAACCTGGAAGGTACAAAACTAACAACCTAACAAAATTTACTAACCAAAGCAACAAAGCTTGTAACAACACAGCTATACTGAAATAAATCAACAACTTTAATATATAAAAATAAAATAAACAGGAACGTAAGGAGACAGGAATGAGAAAACCCTTCGCAGAACTAACTTCGACCCAAAAGAGGATACGCTGGAGTGATACGAATAGTTAATTATTTAGAGTAATGGAAAGATTCTTCTATTTTATTATCATCAATTTATTGTAAATAATAAAATGCTTCAAATATAATTTAATAATAAAAACATAATCCCAAATTATTTTTGTTCTTCATAAAACCTAATAAAAAATATTTTAATAAACAAACAAAACAAACTTAAAAGATAAATATGCAAATTATGTTCTATTTTAAGATATCATTGCATGCATTTTACACAATTAATCTATAAATAAATATTAATTAGTTCAAAAGTAAGTTTGGTGTGCATATTGTATAATGTCCAATTTATTAGGAATGATAGCTGAGAAACAAATATTTTTGTAATCTTTTAATTTAAAATCAATTATTTATGTAAACCTGATCTAAATAATATATAAAGGTCTGGCTGTCAAATAACGAGACTGCAATTGCAGAATGCGTCCTAAAGAGGTAGGGGGGAAACAAATGCATAGCTGGAAATGTCTACTATTCCAGTACGAAAACACGTTTTTGTCCCTGTAGTAATATTTTTTCTATAGAGGTTAGAAACAAACGTGTTTTTTTCTTGTGCCGATATCAATGATTGACAAAAAAACATGAGCCACGGATCAATGTGAAATTTCTCGTTAAATAAATAAAAACTCCGACTGAGTGCTGTAAGTTGTTGAAAAAGGCCTCTGGTGAGAATTTTCTATTTTGTGCGCGTGTTTTCCAATGATATAAACGGTTTTCTGAAGACCGAGATGACCAACGCCAGGTCAACCTGTCTGTTTCAACTCTGCAAACAGTGACCAAAATCAATTGTAATGACAGAATAGGTTCCAGAAGGTCAAACTGTAAACCAGACTTACTATTTGAAAGTTATGGCAACACTGCGACAGCGAGTTTGTAAAGAACGGCCAAAGTTGTGAAGCGTTATTTGGCCGCTAGAGGCACTCCAGTGCTTGAACACGCATCGTACTCGGCTGGTTTAGCACCCTGTAACTTTTTTTTAAAGATCGAGTCTGCTTTAAAAGAAACCCGGTTTGAGACGATGGAAGAGGTGAAACGAAAATTGGCGGAGCTCCTAAATGCTCTTACAAAAAAAGACTTCTAGCATTGCTTTGACTAATGGAAAAAAACAAATAGAACGGTGTGTGGGGAAGTGAGAGAAGTACATTGAAGGAAAGCATTCAATTATAGAATAATTTTTTAAATAAAACTTTTTTTCATAAGCAGTCTCGTTATTTAATAGCCAGACTATGGTCATATCTGAGTCAAGTGTACGGAACAAAAATTTGATTTTGCTCAAACCACTGAAAATGTCTTTTTCTACTTGAGTCCTGAGCTTGTAATTTTTTTTAGATTTTTTTAATAAGCCATTTTCGAGTAATAAGCAATCAAAATTTGATTTTTTTGCATTTTTCACATTTTTTGATTGTTTGTAACTTCTCAGAGCTGCATTTAAAAAGAAACTGTAATAAATTTTTTTTTTCAAAATTGTTTAAAGAATCATTTTTTACAGCCAACAGTTTTTTTCTTAAATTTTGAAAATTTTGCAGAACTTTAAAAAACATTTTTTCTTTCGCTACTTGTAAGATATCTCAGAACGTAGCACACGGCACTTTCTGAAATGTTTATGGTATCTTTTGCACATATAAAAGCACGTTTATATCCATATTTAAAAAAAAGTAGTCGACATTTTTTTTAAGAAAAAATGTTCTTTAAAGTACTGCAATTTTTTTTTAAATTTAAGGAAAAAAATGTTTGGCTGTAAAAAATGATTCTTTGAACAATTTAAAAAAATTACATTACAATTTTTTTTCTAAAACTGCAACCCTGAGAAGTTACAAACGATCAAAAAATGTATAAAAATGCAAAAAATTGATTTTTTCAAATTTGATTGCTTATTACTCAAAAATAGCTTATTAAAAAAATCTAAAAAAAATTACAGAATCAGGACTCATGTAGAGAAAGACATTTTCAGTGGTTTGAGCAAAACCAAATTTTTGTTCGGTACACTTGACTGAAACATGGTTATATACATTTTTTTTTTTTTGAAAAAAAAATATGATAAAAAGTAATTATTACTTTGTCTTTTATAATTTTGCAAAAAAAGTAAAAAAAAAAATAATTAAATTAGCAAAAGGAAATTTCTTGTAGAATGCGTTTTTTTTAAATTCTCCTGAAAAAAGACGGACAATTAGTAAAAATACGGAAAATTCGAGGAAAATCACTTAAAAGTAACCAATTTTTAACAATTATGTGTTAAGATATTTTACCATAAGGCAAGCGAATCCAGTTTTTTTTGTTTTTGCGATCAAAAGTACTATGTTTCAGGAGTATCAATATTCAAATTTTAAGTCTCTAGATGTAGTGGAAAGATATAATTTTTTTATTAAAATGGTATTTTTCCTATTTTCCGCGGGAAATTTCAAAAAAGCAAAGGCTCGTGTCCTACGAAAAATGTCCTATAAGATACACCCTTTTGAATATTATTTTTGACTATTTTTTACTTATTACAGCACAAAAACGGAGAGAAGACAAAATATTCCTAAAGAATTAAAATGACCACCATTTACACTGTATTGCATAGAGATCTAAAATTTTAGGAATCGTTATATTTTGGTACCCCAAACGTGTACAAAATTTGAACAAAATCGGAGATGTCAATATGGGGACGTTTGTCCGAACTATCGTGGAATTACTCATTAGTTACTTTTAATTTTGACTAATACTAAAATTTATTAATAAAACTCATTACGTTTAGTCCGCTATATTCAAGTTTTTCAGTTATACTTTACGTCAGCGGCAATAATTGTGTTTTAAATTCAAATAAAATTATTTATTTATATATGTAACTCTACTTATAGAAAGAATATTAATAAAAAAAACTAGTTGTACTTATAACGCAAAAAGTTCAATATTGAATATTAAAAATACATCAAATTTTATTCCTAGCAGATATCTCTGGTAAAACTTATAGGTCAATCAAACCATTGTTTCTTAGTTGATTGTTTGTTTAACAAATACTACTAGTAGAAACTAGAAGTTATTTAAAAAATCAAATTAAAATCCATTTAAAAATTTAAGTTGACTTGTTATGTCCGTATGCAATGGAAAATTTTTGTGAAGTATTTTTTTGTCTAATTTTTGATTTCAGATCTCTATCATTTTTAATATATAGATTAAGCTTGGAGCAATTTGCTTTCATTTATCTTATAAAGAAAATATTGCGGTTGTAAAATCTTTTAAATATTTAAGATATGTATTTTGTACAAACAACAGCAAAAAGCAGCACATTAAAGAGATGGCTCGAAAGGCAAACAAAGTAATGGGACAAGTGTGGAAACTAAGTAAAAGACAATTTTTATGAGAATTAATGGGTTTATGTTTGATAGTTTATTTAGAAGTATGATATTGAACGAGTCAGAAATATGGGGATGCAAGGAACAAGAAAAAATAGAAACAATAAATGCAAAATATTAGAGATGGCTGCTGAGTTTAAATAGAAAAACACTAGCATATATAGTGCTGGAAGAAGTCAAACAAGACAAATTAAGAATAGAAGCCAAAAAAAAAGCAATGACGTATAGAGAAAAAAATAAGACAAAGACACAAAATCTTACAAGAATACATAAAAAGAAAAAGAGAGCAAGAAAAATAAAGCTAGAGTAGACTAGGGAAAAATATTACAATAGAAATGGTTATGCTAGCCAAAAAATTAAAATAATAAGAGAAATTGGGAAAGAGACATGGCACAAAATTATGGAAAGAGATAGAGATATACAAAAGCAAGAAAAATTACAAGTGAAAGAATTTAGGTGCAACGCAAATTATAAATATATTATAGAAAGTGAACTTCCAATATAAGATAAATTGACAAAGCATAGTTTGATCAAAGTTGCTTGTTTTTGTTATAATACTACAAATCAAGATAGCGGTTAGAATGGTCTTAAAGATCTGCATTAAACCTATTGTTTTATAATTCCTACCTGTGCATAATTTCCCAACATGACAATAATCATGTTTTTATGGCGTCTACAATTCAGTAATAAGCGTATTCTAGTAAATCTAGGCTGTATGTACTATACAACTGATCTAATGAAATATGTCGTAAAAGGTTCCGCACACTGCAAAATAATTATAATATTTTACAATTACAACAAATATTTTGTTTAAAGGGTTATTCTAGTAAATAATTTTTAAAACAATCAATTTTTTTAACAGTTTTTCTGGCAAAGCCTTTTATTATACATAAAAAACTGAATACATATGAAAGTACACGTGACTTTTGCTGCATTTAATTAAGAAAATAGTGCTGTAAATACTGAAGCTTAGTATCCACCCACAGTTTAATATTAAATGTAAGTAGGTTACATAGACACTAATTCTGTATTAGACCTGTCCTGAATTAATAAATGCCATTTTCTTAAATTTTGTTGTTGTGGTTTAAAAATATTTTTATATTATTTTTTTTTTCATTATATTAAAATCTTCTTTGGCTATACAAATTTGCAGTTATATTATTTATATAATAAATAAAGTTTAAATTAATATAATACATTTTTATTATACCACATCATGTCAACTTCAATGATCTCAAACTGGAAGTTACAACATCAACAAAATGCCTAGGTATCAAAATTGATGAAAAGTTAAACTGGCACGAACACATTATATACCTGGCAAGTAATCATCTACGGGCTCAGATCACTAAAACATTGTGTAGATATTCAACAACTTAAATGTGTATACTATGCATCTTTTCAATCTTTATTATCATTTGGGATAATATTGTTTGGCAGCAGTACTAATTTAAATAAAATTTTTGTTCATCAAAAACGAGCAATTAGAATAATATGTAGCATGCCGTATCTAAATTCGTGCAGAGGAATTTTTATAAAAAATAATATTTTAACCGTTTACGGTTTGTATATATACGAATTATTATTATTTAAATTTAAAAATAAAAATAAGTATACCGATTATTGTAAGACTCAGTCACATAATACAAGATCGGATATTTATATTTATCTTAAACACAAACTAGATATAACAAAATATTCTCCAATTTATATGTCAATTAAAATGTATAATTGTTTACCAAATTTATTTAAACAAGCTCCCAGCTACAAACAATATAAAAAAAAAATTATATCCATTTATCTTGAAATGTGAACCATATAATATAGAAGAATTTGTTGATTATTGTAAACAAATTTAATACTTAAACTTATGACGTATTTCACTTTACTCTAACTTATGTATGTAAAAATATGTAATGTACAGTCCTTTTGAAATAAAATTATTATTATTATTATTATTATTATTATTATTATTATTATTATTATTATTATTATTATTATTTTGAAAAATAAAAGTAACAACATATTTTTAAACATATTACATAAATATCTATTAATTAATCTATAATTAATTAACAATATACTGAAAACAGTCTTTTATTTAATAATGCAAGTAAAGCCGCAATATATCTAAAATAGAAAATAAATAAAACACATTTATGTATTAAATGGCTGATACATGTTTGTACTTCATTAACATTAAAAACAAAACACAAATAGTGTAAAAGTGTGTAAAAGATCATTTGTGTTTTATTATATTAACATTTACTAAGTATTATATCACAAATATATTTAAACCGCGACTAGTTTCAACCTTTTACAAGGCCATCATCTGACGGTGATACAAACAAGTATAAATATAAAAGAGAATTTACAACGCATATATACAACAGTAAAACATAAAGTATATGGAAAAGTGGGAAATTACATTAATATTATTATGATTAAAAATTATTATGAATTACATACAATAATATAAATAGGATGAAATAATTTAATACTCTCCCTTTTTGCGGAATGTTCTGTGTAATAAGTAAAAACCGCCATTCATTAATCTTTTCTCTACCTGTTTAATCTGTTTTGTCAACCTGCGCAAAGAAAGCTGCTAAACATGGGCGCTGCAGTTTTACCAATTTTTTACACATTGTTTTCATTATATGACCTTGACGGTACACAAATCAGACAACTAACAATACTCTGTACGTAGTACGACATCTATATTTGCATGTAATTTAGAACAGTGCAAAGTGGAGTATGCATTTTTTGCCGAATATTTTACGCTCTGCCATATTTGTTGATATATCATTTAAAGTTGGTCATTAAAATTTTATGCAACATAACTTATGCAATCTCAGCATTTTTATTTTTAATTCTTAAAATCTTGGGGACCATCCAATGTGTCCACGTTTTAATACTGCGCAACCGACCACAATCTATGCACGACAGTAAATGACTTTTTTAAAATTGTGAGTAGCACTATTTTACTAGAACAAAGTTTTTTATGTTTTTTTACATACATGTTGAATTATTACATTTTGAAACTGAACAATCTTTATCTGGTTTAACACAAACATAATTTCAAGGTTTTAAACACATTGTTTGGTATTTTTCACATTTGTAATTCAAACAGTTTCTTTAAGTGTGCAAACATACTTTTTAATGTCAGAAGAAGAAGAAGAAAGAAAATTTTTCCAAGACAAAACATTTTAAATTAACTTAGAATTGCAGCTATTAAAGCTATTATTTTTAAACATTTAGTCACAAAAAATATTATTTATCAAATCATTGTTCCATAAATAATAAATAAAATATAAAACAAAACAATTTAGACTTAATTGTGCATAACAACAAAACCTTAACATTCTCAATACTTCCGTTGCGTAAATTACATTGTATTTTGACATCATTGCATCTAAAAGAAAGTTCAAACAATTTATTTCCCATCAGTTTTATTTATAATATGACTAAGCTACTGTCAATATAGTCAGGTTTTAGTTGGAGGGTGAAATCATGTTTACTGCATTTACAACCTTGTTAGGCCTTGTGTAGCTCTCTTAGTAGTAACTTCACTCTGTTATGTTTTATTCTGGTCATGCCAAGTTTGTCTTAAGATTTTTTTTTTAAATTTGAAATATTTAGTAATTACTTAATACCAACATCATAATTAAATTTTAAAAAGTAAAATCACTTTTGTTGGATCTATCACATTAAAAACTAGATTTAAGCAGTCTGTAAACATCAACCTTATATATTTGCAAAAATATTGAACTTAGAAGTTTATTCCATGTGCCAATAATATGGTTAAAAAATTCTCTCTTAAAAGTTTTGGTCCTACACCTTCGAATTGTCAGTGAATATTTGTTAGAATTCCTAGCAAGTCTTGTACTACGAGTAAATATTTGTTTAGATGGCAATATGTTTTGTATTTTGTTTAAACAATATTCATGAAAATATGTATAGAAAATGCAAAGATTTGCAACATTACCCCAATGTTGTAAAGTATCTAAATTTTTAGTCAACTTTGGATTGAATAAAATTTAGAAGAGATAGTGTAGTTTCAAAAACACGTATATAAGTTTTATATACAGGAGGTAGATTAATTGGCGGACAAACGCCAGGTAACTTTGTAGACCACGCCAGATGAAAACGAAAATCTTAATTCCAAAATGCTGAGAAACTCTTTGCTAGGCCTCACAAGGTCCTCAAAGTTTTAATTTTGTCAATACAAATATTGTTTTAATTGCGTATTTTATGTCTCAAGTTGCTTTCTTTTTTAGTATAATAAAAGTTACGAGGTTTATTAAAAATTAATAATAAAAAATATTGAAAAATGTGCAAATTACTTTCCAAGAATAAATCAAATTTAAATTAAAAATACTCTTGGCAACGTAGCAAATTTTTTAATAAAATTAAAATTATAACGTAGGCTATGCAAAGAATGTCAGTTGATATTTTTATTTTATTATGAATAACTTTGAATGAATATGCAAATTACGGCGGTGATGCTTGAGAATGTCATGAATTCGATACCGTATAGTGTTTAGAAGTAAACGGTGGCCAATATAAACATTTGTAGTTTATAATAAATAATAACATTTGATGAGTGTATTAAGTTACCTACATTATAGGTTTGAATATAAAAATAGAAATTTTGCTACGTTGCCAAGCTTAACAAAACTTTGAGGATCTCGTGAGGCCAAACGAAGAGTTTTTCAACATTTTAAAATTAAATACAAAGTTACCTGGCGTTTGTCCGCCAATTAATCTACACCTTGTATATGCAAAAATTAAATAGAAATAAAAACTGTTTTCATCTATTAAATCCTAGTTTTAGAATATTTTCAAAGCAATATTAACAATATGTTCATTTCTATAAAACAAATTGAAGAAGATTTGGATATAGAATCGTTGTTTAGTTTAACGTTTGGTACTAGTAATACCTCAACAGTAAAACGTTGAGTTTTTGAAAATATGAAGTATGAAGAGTGCTATCATTTGCAAAACTATGATTACGACTATTAGTTATTTGAAGAAGTTCATTAATGTAAATCAAAAATTAATTCGGCGAAAAAGTCGATTTTGGGTCAGAGTTAAAATCATCAATTTTGACATTAATTTTTCTATTGTTAAGAAAACTATTGATAAGACTTACAGACTTGTGATCAAAACCTATACAATGAAGCTTGTTAATAAAACTAAGATGCCATACCCTATTAAATGCTTTGGAAATGTCTAAAACTACTACAAAATTTTCTCCATGTTTGTCTAAAGTAGAATTCCATTTGTGACTAACATATGTCAGAATATCTGTTTTCAAACGTTTTGATCAAAATCCATATTAAGTATCTGAGATAAAGATATTTTGTTTTAAAAACTTGACAACTTGGAAATTAATATAGTATTATAATATATATATAAATATATATATATATATATATATATATATATATATATATATATGTATATTAATCCGTCAAGTCAGGCTCTTTCTGAGTATGAATCCGGCAAGTCGGGCTCTTTTTGGCAAGTCGGGCTCGTGTGTCACGTTGCCGTTCATTTTCGGGAACAAATCTGGCAAGTCGGGCTTCACGGCACCATCACCAAAAATATTTTGATATGTAATATAAATAATTTGACTTTACAAGATAGTATACATACATCCAATACATTTTTTATTTAATTGCTAACAACCCTAAATTAGTATTTTGATAAATAAATTAAATAACAAAATTTTTAGAGTAATTGCTTTTTGGAATAGCAATTAATAAGCACAATTAAATTAATTTTATTATTTTGCGCAGTTTACCCTTAACAACCCCTAATTATAAAATTCATTATTTTTAATAAAATTTTGTTGACAAACGGCTTTTGAAGTAAGCGGATTACAATGGTAGTGTTAGATTACATGTATTAGAAATAACAATGTCAAAAAGTTACAAATTAAGTTAAATACTTTAGAATTTTGCAAAATTCAACAAACATGCTTTTTTTAAGTTTTTGAAAATTTTAATGATGATTGAATTAGATTATGAGTTATCACAGTAGTAATGCCAACATTTTGACATTAATTATTAAAATAATACATTCTATACCAAATTCACTATTTTGTGTAGAAATGTTGACATTTATGTAAGTTCAATATTTTTAGATTTTACCAAAATTTTAATTTTGCATACAAAGGTTTTACAGTTGGAGGATTACAATAATAGTGTTAAGTTATAAGTATTTTAAATAGTTGTGTCAAACTTTTGGCATTTAGGTTGAATCCTCAATTTAGCTATAAATCAGCTTTTCATCAGGTGCAAAAAGACTATCCACTGCAAAAAATTTTTTTTGGGACCTTTCTTAGACATTTAAGAAGCATTTGACAATACTTTATTTTCAATAAACTGCTACGGGAATGGAAAACAGAAGCGCTTTACTTCTTGTTAGATATTGGGTGAACTTCATGCTCAAAAATCAAACTAAAACAATTACATTATAGGAGAAGAGCTAAAATTGCTGGCGGATGTCTCCCCCCCTACCCCCTCCCAAGCTACAAGTCAACGCAATTAAATAAAGAAAGCAACGAGAACAACTCTCACAGCAGCTATAAAAACACTGCTTTTGCTACCACTACTTCACTTATTTGTGATAATGGAGGGGAAATAAGCAACTTATCAAATATAGATAAACAAACACACCGTAAATCTTGAGGTTCCTAAACCAACAAACGTGTTACATGAGGAAAAAACACTGAAAATAATATCACACTTTATAAAAAGTTATTGCATAAAAAAATCTTTTCATTTAATACTACCGTCGCAAAACAAAAGAATTTATATGATATACATATGGATCTAAACATAGCATCAGAACCGGAATTATCGCTGGGCAAACATGCTCTTTTAAGCAAAATTAGCTATTATTAAATGTAGCTCTAAAAACATCAAATCAAGACAATACTTTAACTGACCAATAACTATCATGTCGCAGAGCTAATCGGTTCTATAGGCTATACGGTTGTCAGTAATTAAATGCAAACTAGTGATCAACTTCATAAACAATCTGCCACAAACAACAGAGTCCGCCTCATCTGCATACCAAAAGATTATAATCTAAAAAGACTTACAATACGCAACGTAGAGCCTTCTTTGGCAAGCAGTATCTCTTAGCAAAAGTTTCTGAAGAAAACTGGATTTACTAAAAAAGTAACAAGGTACACAAGAAATTGTAGTCGCTAGACCACCTTAAAAACCAAAAGTTTTCAAAATTCAATCAATTATAATTAGAATTTTTGGATTCTATTGAAATTTAGCAACCATGCAGTAATAATAATAAACAATCATTGTAAACTGCACTTGATCCATAAATAACTATTTTGTATAGTTGAATAAATATATATATTAAAAAACATGCCAATTTTAATTGAATCAAAAAACGTAATTAATTTAAATTTATATTGTTTTTCTTAATCATTGTTTACTTCTGTATCAAATAAAATAATTTAAGGTAAAATCAAATTATATATTATATATTATGATTATTACATATTTGAATGAAAACATTGCCGCTTAACGAGCAAATGTTTCCAAGTATTTGACTCTAAATTCTTTACATTTATTTATGATCTTTTTTGTAATCAGCCTTCACCACAAACTTCGAGATTTAAAATCTACCAGCAAATGTGTATATTGAGTCGTGTTCCGACGGCAAGAAATTTTGTATATTCTTCTTTGAAATGTTTATTCTAATTGTTTTATATGCATTGCACTGGAACATTTTATAGCCCAGATGTGCAGTTTCATTTGTAAAAATCTTTCATATTCTATATTTTTCATGTCATTACTAAGGTACAAGTTTTACCATTGTAAAATTATCTATTGCAATCATTTATCCTTATCTTTTAAAAACAATTTGTATTAATTTATATATTTAAGTATAACTTTTCAAATGTTATTTATGTAATAATAAAATATAATAATAATAGTATAACAAAATTAATTGAAATCTTAATATACTTAAACATAATTATAACAAAACTAACTATTTTCACCAACGTTTCTTTTCATTCTTCCAACGCGGCTTCATTATAATACACGTCATTAATTGCCTCTTTGCAATTAAATAGCAATAAGTAAAACAAAAACAAAAAACTGTTTTAAATATTTATTATTATTCAATTAGATATATATTATAAATCATGAGAAGTTATCACTTTAATTTATGACACTACCTGCTGCTATAGACCCAATTGCGGCCTATAGAAATATTTTAAACATAAATATAATAGAATTATATTACATAATATAATGTCGTGTTGTTTTTGCAATAGCTACACAATTAAAAATATGTTCAACTTTTAGATAATGTGTATCTTACATTGATTGTGTTTTCTTCTGATGGGATAGATTAATTTAAATTTCTTCAAAACAGGTTATTGTGCTATTTATTACAAATGCTCAAGAGTCAGCAGCATTCTCTTTTAGTTTTTGATTTTGTTGAAATATTGATATTGCGTACTTATATAATATAAAATAAAATATAAAAATATCTACAGAGAGTTCATTATTTTATTGCATGATGTTAACATCTAATGTATGCTTAATTGAGTCTTATGCGGATAATAAAACATACGACTAAATATCTTTATTTTTCTAAGGATTGCATCTATGTTTTTAATTTTAGTATTCTTCAAACTTTCATAACAAAATGTTGTTGACCCACAATATATATTTCAAAAAAGAGATTATTAATCTAGAACAGTAACAATTTTTAGTTCTTAGAAAATTATGAAATTAAAAACCAAATAGTTGTCTTAATAGTCCAGTTAAAAAAATTCTTTGTTTTAGTCTTACATAATTAAATATAGTATGTAAGTGTTAAAATGCTTTGCTATGTACTAAGAGTTTGTTTAAACATCATTGTTTTGAATGTTTTTGAACATAAATCATATTTATAACAATTGCAAATAATTGTGTGTACTTAATGCGCTAATCCACCATCACTGCTTAATTTAAGCTAGTTTTATTAATTTTTAAAATAAATTTTGATAACATTACTTTGAATAATATTAGTTTGGTATTATTATTATAATCCGCATACAGTAAAAGCACGGCCATGTGTATCAAAACATCAAACTGATTTTTTGAATGCTTATTATTACTTTTATATACTGCATAATTTAAAACTAAATATTTTGAAATTGGATTTTTTTTTTCATTTATTTGATATTAAGCTGTTTGCTAAACCTTAGTTAAATCCATACTTTTTAACATACATTTTGACATTTTGACTTCATCATTATTAGTGTTTTGCTTTTTGCAGGTCCTAAGTGTATCTTCTTCAGTTTTCTTGGTTCTTTGTCTTTTGCTTTGTTCACTGTACCATTTCCTATTCCTTAAAACATCAGTTATCTTGCATCTTTATCTTTATCTTTTTCTTTACGGATTTGCACTTGCCATTCTTTTGATCACGTTCTTTAATAAACAATCTCTTCTCATTGCATGTACTATCCGTCTTTTCTCTCTTACTAGCGCTCTTTCCTTCCCTGACATTCTTAATACTCCTTTATTCCGGATTTTGTCTGACCACGTTATGTCCAAGCTTCACACTTTATACTTAACATTTCACAATTGTTATTTGCAAATTTATACCTAACCTAATACTCAAAATTTTTCTTTTCTTTCTAAAAGCTTTTTCATTATTCCTATGCTAACTATTATTTATCTTTGTTTTTCTAATTCTTTGTTATTTTAGTAGCAGTACTTTCTCACTTGCTCCAATTTATTTCTTTTAACGTACGTTTTTTCTTTCTCATATCCTTTGTTTTGTTTTTGTTCATACTCAGTCCATACATTGATTTTATTTCTTTCTTCTTAAACTATGATCTTTAGTGCTGTTGTGCTCTCTGCAAACACGATCATATCATCGGCAAATTAAATAGATTATATTCTTCTTTCTCCTATGCAACAAAGGAGTGATCTTCCCCGTTTCAGCACTTTGCTATCATCTTTTTGGCATGCATATAGAACAACGTTGATGATAAACAACAACCCTGTCTCACTCTTTTTTTAACTATAATCCACTTAGTACTTTGGTCATTTAACCTCAATGCTACTTAGTGTCTCATAAACACTTTCAAAATTTCAAACAAATTTTTTCACAAAACACAGTTAATTGCTTTTACTGATTTAATTTAGTCAGACTTCTTTCAATTTGTCATTTTTATTGTAATCCGCAAACCATAAAACTTATGATTTCTAAATTTCAGTTAAATTTAAGATATTGCATATGACCACACATATTGGACCTGCTACTTTGAAAGCTTATAATTCAACTTTTCTTTTGACCGCTTGCTTTGAAACTTCTGTATCAAACATTTTTGTTGAAAATGTCAGCTAAGTCTATAGTAATAAAATCGTTGTTAACCAAATTTTAAGTAAATCCAAGATACTGCACAGGCATATCAAAATTTTGACCCTGTTACTTTGAATGCTTATAACTTCACCACATTATTGTAATTTGCATACTTTAAACCGCAATTTTTAGCTAAACCAATAAATGTTGTTACTTTGTTCTACTTTTAATACTCCTAATTTTACAAATTTTCTAAATTTTTGTAAAATTTATTAATCCTTAAATTAATATCAAAGTTTTGTTTGCTCATAATTTAACAACTATTTGTCAAGGTAGTAGAATTTATTGTATTTGAACAAAAATATGATTCAAATTATTCACTTAAATATTGATAATTTTGATTAAAACTTTGACATTACTTTCAATGCTCTTAATTTCACAACAAACAAACATAAAATCATAAGATGATAGCCATGTAATGAATCACATGACTTAAGATTAAAAACTTAAGTCTCAGTTTTTAAAATTACAAAGATGGTGATTCTACAATTAACAATATGTATAAAAATTATTTTTAAAATTTTCAACCTATTTGTTCGTCGCAAATGCAAGTGGAAAATAAATATTTTCCTTTTGCACTATTACTAATTTATATAACTTTTAATAAATATTAAAATTTATTTAACTTTTAATAAATATTAAAATTTATGTAAATAACTTGTTACTATTTCCGCTTGTTATTTTTTGCAACTATCCAGATGTAAAGAAATTCTGAATAAATATCAGGACAATAAAGAAGTCGTAAATTAAAAAAAACATACATGAAGACTGACCTTAAAATAGTTTTACTGCTTTTAAAATAATTCATCATAAATTCATTGATAATAATAAAAATTAAAGATGTAATACTTTGAATATTGTTTATACTTGTTAATCAATAATAAAGTAGTTTCAAATACATGCAATTATTTTGTTGTAGTCTACATCATTAAATTATTTGACAAATAAATATGTAAAGAAGATAAAGAATATAATAAGTAATATTAAAAAAAATCAAAATATAAATTGTCGATGTTATGCATAAACATTCAACAAAACTTACTTAATTTATATTTTTTTTCATCGTAACTGTGTAAGTAAACTTTTAGAAACAATTTAAATTATTATAGATTATAAATATTTCTGTAAAACAATTTCTTATAACTTTTACGGTAAGAGCCCAAGTTGTCGAATTTATAAACGAACATTCAAATAAACATTTATAATTTTTTTATCACAAATGTATAAGAAACATTTAGAAACAACTTAAATAATAATAGATTCTAAATATTTCTATAAAACCATTTCTTAACTTGGACTTATACGATAAATTCTAATAAGAGCCCACGTTGCCGAGTTTATACACGAATATTCAAATAAACATAGGTTATTTATAAAAAAAATTTCATAAAAGTATTAGCAACGTTTACAAGCTATACAAATAACAATAAATTATAAATATATTTTAAAAATATTATATCCACTTTGAGTTACAATAAGTAGCAAAGAGCCCGACTTGCCGGATTTATACCATTGTGGCTATAACTTTTTTATTTGAAGTAATATACAAGGGTTTGTTTGTCCCTAGAAGGTTAGTTTGACAAAATACATTAGAATATGACATAATATAAATATATATTTTACGAGCCCGACTTGCCGGGTTAACATACATATACAGGGTGTCCGGAAAATACGTGTACAACGTTTGACGACAGACTCCTGACGTCAAAATAGGTCGATCTAAGCCGACTTAGTTATATCCAAAATTGTCTCGTTTAGCCGGTAGAGGGCGTCAAAAAAAACAAAAGTATAACAAAGTTGAAAGTATATATTGTAAGAAACTAAGTAAAACAAAAACATTACTTAAGCAAATGTGTAAAATGACCGCCATCTTGCTGAATACACTTATTAACACTCTTTAAAATTTTATTGGACCCTATCTAATGTCTTGGGATTATTAAAATGGTTGCCTGCATTTAAAATCCGCTGCAATAAATCATCGCGTGTGTTTACCGGAGTCTTGTAAACTTCTGTTTTAATAGCGCCCCACAAAAAGAAGTCACACATATTTAACTCAGGAGAACGTGGTGGTCATTTTACTGGTGCATCATTGCCTCTTCCAATCCATCGGTTGGGATATTGATGATGTAAGTATTGCCGAACGGCAACGGAAAAATGGGGCGGGGCACCATCATGCATATACCACATTTCCCTCCGAAGTAAAAGGGGCAAATTCTCCAAAAGCCGCATGGGGGATCAGTTGGTAAAAGTTCCTGGACTTTTTGTATGTGGTAAGGATGTAACAACTGTTCTCTTAAAACCTCATTGACAATCGTTTTAGGAACATTTAACTCACGTTCTAAGAGACGAGTACTGGTACTTGGTTCTTCTTCAACTCTTTCCAGAATCATCTCTTCTGTTTCCACAGTTCGAGTTGTTCGCATACGACCCCTGCCTTCAAACTTTTTCTCAAAACTGCCCGTTTCCCGAAGATGACGCTCAATATTAGCAAATGTTTGGTGGTTTGGTACACGACGGTTAGGAAACCTCTCCATGTAAACCCTAACACTCTGACGCCCATTTCCTTGACAAAACCCGTATACCAGGAGCAAGTCAACTTTCTGAGAGTTTGTATAATTTTCCATTTTTAATGGTAAAATGAACTTGTAATTCAAGAATGTTGATCGTATACTTGAGTAAATTTCATAGACTGGTGACAATTTGTCAATAATTGTCAAATTATTAAACGCCATAGCAACAAGGTCACTTAAAAAATTATTGTTACAGGTAATTTCTTTTTAATATTAACAAATTTTTGACGCCCTCTACCGGCTAAACAAGACAATTTTGGATATAACTAAGTCGGCTTAGATCGACCTATTTTGACGTCAGGAGTCTGTCGTCAAACGTTGTACACGTATTTTCCGGACACCCTGTATATATATATATATATAAACAGTAATGCAATTGGTCTATAATTTAAAGAATCAAACTTGTTTTTCTTTTAAGGTATAGGTTGAATATTTGCAATCTTCCAACAATTCAGAAATCTTTTTTTGTATGATAAGAAAGAAAATATTTGTTTAGTCAGAATGTGTGTTAATTTATTTGCAAATGTTGGAATTTCATCTACACCTGATGCCCTTCTGGTTTTTAAATTAAAAAATATCTTTTAACAACCTGTTGTTTAAAATGAATTTGACCAATTATTTTACCACTAGCCGGCATTGAAGGTAGAACAATATGAGAGTTTAGAATTAGATTTGCAAAAATACCTGTTTTTTTTTTCTATGGATTAGTAACTAAACTGTTTTGATAATTTTGTAAATTTGTCTTAACAGTCTCTTAGAAGAAGAATAGTATTAGGCTAGCTTTCTACTAGTGAGTCGAGATAAATTTAATGTTGCCACTTTTTCGTTCTTTTACTTACCATGACGTAAACTGTGTTAATATGCACTTCTTTTGTTAAAAGAAATTATTAACCATAACGTTTCTTTTGTATGTTTTTATCAATTGCATAAAAGTGTGCACAATAAAGTAAATTAATGTTATAATACATGGCACTAAACGATTTGTTTTTTTAAATAGGCAATAGTTTTTTGTTGTAATTACTTGTTAAGCTGTATTAATTTACTAAATTCCTTATAATTTAATTTATAAATTTAAAATAAAAATTTGTTTATTGAAAACTTTTTTTTTGTAATGTCATTAATTTTGTGTATCTCGCAGTTTTGCTTCTTATCAGTCGTTTGGAATCTGTATCTGCTTCAAACATGGAGTTTTTCACACTGAACACAGAACATGTCAGTTTAAAAAATGTATATTTATCTAGTAAGTGAGATTATTTTTCAATTACCCATCAGTATGTTAATTTTAGCATAGTTAGTAAATGCAACTGTAAATTATAAACACTTTATAGACATATTAATGAATAAAAGGGTGCTTAAAATGAGTCACATGCTGTCACACTCAAGTCAACAATAACGCACCCTTTAAATAGTCTGCGTGTCTAATAATTTTCTTCTCAAACTTATTTTATTATCACTAATGCTGTTTATTAATACCACAAAAAAACTAATTTACGGCATGGCATCACATTAGAAATCAATCAAATTATATTGTTTGTGCACGAAACTTCCAGTATTTAAAGTTATGTGAGCCAATAAAGCTAATGACGCAATTAAAAAGCGCTTTTCATGAAAATTCTGAAAGGTCAATGCTTTTAGAATTTTCTCATCGATTTGATATGATTTTATTTTTAAATGTCCAAATGCCATGTATACATTTCCAAATGTGAGCGTTCGTCCCTGCAACGTGTCTTGCATGTAGAAATGTGAATGTCAATTGCGATGCTTATAATAGTACGTCTTGTTTGTCATCATTTTTTGTTTTAACTGTTATTAAAATTTACGTAAAATTAATATTGATATAGTTAAACTCTAACAAAATTATTTCAAGATTTGAAAGTTTTGATTAGTATTCATTTTAGTACAATTACATCAATCTTGAATTACTATTAGAAACTATTGAATTAAATTTTTTATAACTTTTACAATGATGATTTGTATGTAAAACTTTTGTTACTATAACTTGTTTTGATACAAAAGGTAACTGGTTAAAAGGTCGTGAGATATTCCGTTGCGATTAAAATTGTAAGCATTCTTTCGTGAAGAGGGAAGAAAACATGTGTATTATATCATTGTTGGCAATATTGAAATACTCTTTAGGTCACATGTTCAAGGTCAACTACCTTTCCGGCTGCAATTAGTAAAGTAAAGTAGTTTACTGGTGATATATAAATTATTACAAATTTTTTAGTTTTTAATACTAAAGTTCATTTAATTCTATGACTGCTTACAGTTTTTAACTTCTTATTAAATTATTAATTTAAATATGTTACAAAAAAAATTGTTCATTTGGTCCAATAGATGGTTCCAAAAAGTCCGTTACATTGAAAAATAACGCAAACGTAAATTCTGTTCTTATTTATTTTGTTTGTTAAATGTTTTTTGTTTTTAATTTAAGATTTTGTCAAACATAAATAACTTTTAATTTCAACAAGTAAAACTACGTAAGTTGAAATGCTATTCCATTGAACGATAATTTGGTTAAAAAACTTTGATACTATTCCTGAACAGTCAGTGGATAATTGTCTAGTTTGCAATGTCTTGTACTTTTTAGGACAACTGCCATAACAATTTATATAAAAAATGCAAAACATTACGCAGATGTGTTGAGATAATATGACTCAACAAAAAAATGTGATTTTTTATATAAAAGATAAATTATATATACGTTTTATAACAGCTTTTAAACTAGAAAATATACAAGATGTTAAAATACGTGAAAAATAAAAGATTATTGCCAAGTTTTCTGACTTCTGACCATCCTATATATCAAAATTTAATTTTTTAAACATGTTTAAAAAATTAAATTTAAAGCATTTTTTTGAAAATATTTTGTTATAATTTTTTATTGTGTAAATTTTTAGTTTAGTTTCTTTAATTTAGTTTCATTGCTTGCTTTAAATTAAAGTTGACCAAGTTAAAAATACCCAAATCAATTATTTTTCAAAATCCTTGTTTATATTTGCACAATTTACAATTTTCCAACAAATCGTTCATCAATATTTTATATAATCAGGCAAATATATTAGTCAAAAAGACAGCCAATACATTTTTTAAATGTTTTAAGTATAATAAATAGAATTTCATTTGTACCTTTGTGGTATTTAATTTATGAAAACATCACTAACCGACATTTTAGGTACAATAATAGGTGGAATTAGATCAATAGTTAGATGCAAATTAGGTTGCAAAATTTTTTTGATGACGTTCTGAATAGTTTTTGTAAAACTTTTGCTCCATAATGTGAATCTTTGAAATACAAGCAATGAGCATCAAAATCAAAATTATTAGGAAATTGTTTCATTTTTACTATGTTCATCTTAGCATAATAATAGATGCGGCACGGTTTAGATTTGATAGTAATAGCAAGAGAAGTTTTAACAATAGTAATAATAAGTAATAAGCAAATGATCCAAATTTCCTGAAGCAGCCTCAACAGTAGTTGTTTTGGATCGGCAATGATTCGAATAGCTTGTTTTTAAATATAAATTAGAAGTGATAGTGTAGTTTTGTATGCTTTTTCCTATACTTAAAAACAATATTCTATACAAAGACAAATATGAGTTTTATTATTTTAATTATAAAAGAAACATTTATTTATTCTTAAGTAGCACAATTTTTTAATTTAAATTTAAATTACAAACTGTGATTACTTGTGAAAAATAATATCCAGTAAGTGCCCACCTCGACTTTGTCTGCAAATGGTAATTCTTTTGAGGAAGTTTTACAAATCATTTTTGCTCAACTCTCAGATTCTATCTATCAAATAAGAACTCAAATATTGGTTATGAGGGCTGGAATGGTTTGCCAAGCATTAGGGTAGATTTTTTCCGTCAAGTAGCCCCAAAGAAAAAAGTTTAGCGTAGTTAAATCCCACAATCTGAAAAGCCAATTTATGTACAAAATTTGCAAAATAATGCCCTCAGGAAATTCCTTGTGCAGCATTGCAATTGTTTTACGGCTTGTGTGGGCATTCTGATAAAATTTTCTTATTTTCTTAAATCATATAATTTTTAATGACAAATGTCAAAGATTTAAAGCTTTCTATTCAACAGATCAAAAATGTCTCAAAATTTAAAAAGATACATCTTATTAGAAAACCTTATATATGCAAAAGTTTAACAAAAGAAAAAACTGTTGTAACCTATAGAAAACAAATTTGAAAAAAATAGATGTGAATACGTTGTTTAGATTAACATTTAGTACTGATGATACTTTAGATTTTGATTTTAAAACAGTAAAAAAATAAGTTTTTTTAAAGATAAAACTAACCAAGTTGAGTGTATTTTATTCAAATATTGTTTTAAGGTCTTTGCTTATAGATACTACTTATTTAAACCTAGAAATTTTAAGAAGCTCATATTTGTGGAAATGATCTTTGGAAAGTATTAAGTATAAAGGGTGCTATTATCTGCAAAACTATAAATAAGATTTTTGGTTATTTGGAAAAATTCATTCGTGCAAAGCAAAAATAAAATCAGTAAAAAAGCAGAGTCTTAAAAAACTACAGCATTTATGATTCGGAATTTTCTAAAACAGCTTCAACAGTAGTTGTTTTAATTGTTAAAAAATACAGATCTAATACACCTAGTTCACCAAGAAGTCCATCACATAGCCTGTTGACCGTATAGTGTTGTAGAAGATGAGTCACTTAACCATTCAGTATTACGTACATTAAAACCTCAACAAAATTATTTCAACTTTTATATGATTATCTTGAAAAAGCTTGTTAAATCTTTCAGAAAGGCAATAAAAAAAGTTTAGAGTTTCCTTATTTAGAGAACGGTATATGCCTATTACAAAATTAGTCTTATCAGGAAAATTAAGTTTAAGAAATACGCTATTATAACCGTTGCTCTAAATTTTGTACGTTGTCAGTCTAGAATATGCTTATTGTTTGTAGATGTAAGTACAAACATCCTGTTGGTCAGCAAATGAGTGTTTAAAATAATAATCAGAATCTATCAAACTAAAACGATCTGGCCGGTCAACTGAAGCTATTGCACATGTATTTTTTTGCAGTACGCAACTAATAGAGTAGACCAGGGTAATACCGTTTGATGCTTATTGGTTAAAATGCAGCCATTGCTCAGTCCTATCGTGGTGAGCAAGCTTGCACCATTCTAAACAAGCCAGTATTACTAATAATATTAGCTTTTGCTAGTTAGTAAGGCAATTTACCGGAACACCAGGATATTGATTTCCTTTGTTCTTCTTAATCTTATTTTTTTGAATTTGAATAAAATTGTCACAATGTTTACAAGCTTTTTTATATTTTATTATTTATTATATAATAATAATAATAATAATAATAATAAGCGATTTTTATTGTCGTACAGATAAATTAACAATAAGGTATATGATCAGTTGGACTCGGTCTTCCTCTGTTCTTCCCCATAAACCATTAGTTTCAATATCACAATCCTACCATGAAATAATAGTGCTTCAAATTATTTTAGGTTATATTATTTGAGTTCTGTTTAAACTTCATTTTTTAACACTCTTCCATTTGATGTGTATCAGGAGTTGATGTTTAATTACTTTTTGTTCTTAATAGCATTAAATATACTTATTTATAGTAGAAATGCAACGCAATAATTTACAGTAAATTTTGTGACATTTTAAACGTAAAAAAAAAAAAATTTGTGCATTTTGCTTTATATTAACTATCTGTTTAAATTCTTTTTTAAACTCCAAAATAATTCTTGAAGCATAAATCAAGTCAATATTTGCTGTATTAGTGATTTATTTTAATTCAGGCTCTGTTTCACAAGATGACAGTATTTTATTTTATTTTAGAAAAAAAATTTAACAATTACAATGATATAAAGAATTATGGGTCTACGACTTACTTAAAAAAAAAAAACAATAATTGTTTTTACTTGTTGCTAATTAGTAATTGGAACATAATCTACAACATTTTGTTTTATTATTTTAATGAATATTTCAAAAACCTTAAATCGAAGACTCATAAAACCTTGCCTGTATTAAAAATCAAAATACATCACTATATAGATTAAAATTTCTACAAAAGCTTTTATTAAAGTCATTTTTTACATAAACTAAAAATGCAGCCAATAATCGGGTGTTCCCATACATTTACCAAACCCTGTATAATAATAATTTAAGAATTTTATGGTTTATGTATCAATTTTGTTCAACATTTTAAGCATTTTCTTGTGTAGTACTTAAATTTATTTTAGTTTAACCTGCATTGATTTACTCCTGGTCTTGAGTAAACTTATCCCAGATTCCATCGATCACTTAATTTCTATATTTAATTCTAGGTTGGAGAATATTCATAGCAAATCAATAAACCCATATCGTCAAATATAAGTTGTAAATGTCAGGGCATACAAATCTCTTTTATATATTTTATTCCTTCTAAGTTATCCTATTCAACACTGTCGCTTGCTTCGGTAATAAAAAAAAAAACACTTTTTTAGGAAAAGAAATACGCCACTTGAAAATTTCAAATCAGGAACTTAGTAATTTTATTTTTGTTAATAATGGTTTTTTTTTAATTGTAAAAATCTGTTTTTTACTTCTACAATTTAGGCAAATGAAAATATCTATATCTATATTGAAATCATTTTAACGATGTTCAGTATTCAATACCGCGCTGTTTAATAAATATAGAACAGTTAGAAATAAAAAAATCAAACTTTCTAGAATAGAATCAATACAGTGTAAATGTAAATATCGCTTGTCTTTTCGAAAAATTTACAAATAATTCTGTTTTGATTTTATAAATTCTTGAAATTCTTTATTTATATATTTATATAAATTGATATGATGTGAGTTGTTTATAAATGTATTATACACTCATATAGTATTATATGAAATGCACTACCACCAATTAAAACAATGTTGTAAGTTTAAAACTTTAATAAAATAAAATGAGTTTTTAGTGAAAAAATAATTCTTTCTTTTGTTCCACAGTTTGTAACAAAAACGTTGGCAGCTGTTATGAGGAATATATAATAATAATTATAGTAAAAGTTATAATAATAAATAACATTGCAACAGTTAGAAAATTCCTAAAATACTCCTACTCTGATTAGAGCTTAGAGTTTGCACCATATACAAAAATAATCTCCTATATCATTTTAATAAACTAAACCGTTGAAAAATAATAAAACCAAAATTTGTTGTATATTAATATCACTTCTTCTTCTTCTATTTCAGACTTTATTCTTCCAATATTGGATATAATCCTTCCTTTTAACTTTCCATTCGTCTCTGTTCTTCGCCAGTCTTAACCATTTCTTTCCTGCTACATCCCAAACGTCATCGCTCCATCTTTTAGGGGCGGCGGCTTATGTTTCTCCTTCCGCATCTTGGTCTTCATACCAGGATTCTGTGAGACCATCTGTCATTACTCGTTCGTAGGATATACAAACTTCTACAACTAAATAAAGACTCCAGAAAAATATCGACAGTCTATACGTAAAAGTATTATAATATATTGAGCACAAAAGATTGAAGGAAAGAGATTGTATTAAACTTGTTGAAAAAGTGCATAACACAATAGCACAACAAATCATATTATAAAAAGCACTAACCCACTCATACAGTTTGTGCAGTAACATAACAAAACAGCACAGTGTTATGCCTATTTTGTAAAGCAAATTAAGCTGAGATAAAAATAGATTTTAAATGTTTAGATATACATATGCCCAAAAATATCCAATGCAACACATAGTACAAGTAGAGTTTGCAAATTATAAAAACTCCATATAATAAAACCAAAACATTATCTTTTTGCAAAAAAAAACTATTTTAAGTAACTCATCAGCAGAATTAAGATTGGAAACCAATGGTTTTATAACAACCACTCAAGATAGTGTATCTGCAACATTGCTTAACCTTTGAGCGGGCGCGCCGCCGTAAAATTTACGGCAAACTTATTAATTTTCTGATAAAATGACTGTACACGTGTAATTTTAGAAATAACTTTTTTCTATTCTTCAAACAATGTTTATAGATTATGTTGGTGAAGACTATTTGCTTTTGTGCAATAACATTTGGTCTGCATTCAGTGAATGAATGTGTTGGGACTACTGGTGTAATTGTAGTATAAACATAGTGTAACTATTGATATTTGCCAGTTGTATGTATATAATATATAATAATTATAAATTAATTAATAAATAAATTCATTTATTTATCTTAATATATTATTTTAAAAAAAATTTGAAGGTTAGGCTAAATGTCTCTTTTTTTTATTTATTTTTTTTTAATTAATAGTTTTGCAAATAAAATATGCTTTAAACTCAAATACTATTTTTCTTTAATTATTAATAATAACCAAACTCTATGTTATCATAAAATAGTGAATATTTGTTGTAAACTGTATGACGAAAAATTTAGGCGCGCGCTTGCTAGTGTTAAAAAACGCGCCCGCTCGAAGGTTAAAAAAAGTTATAAAAGATCTAAATGCAAGGCGTAAAAATCTCATCTTGAATATATAATGCCTTACGGGAATTATATATTCACATTAGATACGATTGTCAAATTAATCAGTAGCCAATGCTATTGTATAATTATTAATGTAAATCAAAAATGGAGTAGAAACTTGAAAAACCTCAGCATTTTGGGGTCAGAGCTAAAATCATCAATTCTATTTTTTTTATATTAGATATTTAATTAAACTCCTTTAATTCCAGTCCATTTTTTTTTTCTTGCGATTAGTTTTTATGTATTAATACGTCAATAATTGCTTGACAATGACGTATTAATTTATATCCAATATTTAAACATTCCAAAATAAGCAGCCTTCAAATTATTTTAATTTTTTTCTTGTTAAGATGGTTATTGATAAGGTTTACAAATTTGTAATCAAACATTATTCATTTATTCATTTTTCAGTTTCAAAAATTCAAAATTCAAAGATGAATTTGTTGAATTCCTGTTTTGTCTAAATTGAGTACAAGTAGGTTTGTTTTGGTTTAATAATAGAGAATAGTAAAAATTCTTTGATAACTTTTTAAAAGGTTTTTGTGTGATTTTTGGCTGCAATATGTATGTATCTTCAAAATAACCATGAGTATAAAAAAAATAGTTGTTTTATTTTTGGAATTACGATCAATGGTTTAAATTTGGTAGTAATAAAACTAAGTTAAGTGAGTTAACCATTTAGTATTATGTTCTTTAAAATTTCTTAAAAAAATAATTACAGTATTTTGTAATTACCTTGAAGAAGCCTATCAAAACTTTCAGAAAAATCATCTAAAAAGTTTGGAGTTGCTTTATTTAGAAAGCAATATTTACCTATTACAAAAATTATCTTATTGAAAAGATTTAAAAGTTTAAAAAGTTTAAATAACATGCTATTACATATAACCAATGCTCTTAATTTTGTCAGACTAGAATATGCTTGTGTTTGTAGATGTAGGCACGCCTTGTTAGTCAGTAAATAGATGTTTAAGATGATAATCGAAATCTACTAAATCAAATCAATTTGAATTTACTCTACTACTTTGGTTTGTTTAAATTTAATACATGATTTATGTAAATTGTCTCTTCATCCAGTGTGAGAAACATACCCTAGTGTTTCAGCGTAATTAGTGTGCCTAGCATCTTACTAGTTAGCCAGAGAACTTAAATAAAATCACAACAGCTATTATACTTTGTATGCATAAAAATATGTGAGAAGTGGTAAAAGTGAATCGACTTACCTCCTAGTGGTAGAGACACGAGTATACTGGCCTATAAGGCAAAAGTTGCTAATATTATTAGTAACAGTACCAAATATTTTACTTAACATTGAATCTATATCTAAATCTTCTTCAATACGTCTTTTAAATAAGGGTTAAAATACACACATAAATTTTTCTGGATATATCATTCTTGAAATAGCTTTGAAACTATCTACAAAACTAAGATTTTTTAATATATGTGAACAGTTCTTTATTTCTGTTCAACTTATATATATATATAAAACTTATAAATGGCTTTGGATTGAATATTGTAACCAAGTATTAGTAAGAGCATCCAAAACTACACGGTCTCTTTTAAACTCTATTCAAAAACGAGCTATTTCATTTCGATCATTGCCAATTCAAAATTAATTAATAATAATAATAATAATAATATAATAATAATATCGTTTATTCCAGAGATCAAAGACATAGGGACAAGCCATGTTTACAAACAAATTAAAAATTACAACAGACTACTAGATAATAGATAATATTAATTAAAACTAATTACATTTAAGGAACTGATTATAGAATAAAAAATATAAATATAAATATATGATCAGTAATACATTTCAAAGATCAAAGACAGAGGACAAGTCATGTTTACAAACAGGTTAAAAATTACAACATACTACTAGATAACAAATAATATTAATTAAGACTAAATACATTTTTCAAACTGCTTATAAAATAAAACTATGAATATAAGATCAGTATAGCATTTCCAAGGCGCCCGAGTGTTTGTGGAGAGAGAAGTCAATCCCGTCCATATTACACTGTATATCGATACCCCACTATGAAAACTCCGCATGTGCCTCCAGCACCATTCTACAGGAACAAACAAAAAACTGTCTTGTATCGACTACAAAATACCGCTCCACAACGATTCCCAGCTCTATTTCATATTTCAGACAACAAAATCTAAAATATGCCACAAAACCAAAACCATTACAGAGCAGCACTTTCAGCCGACACAAGAAAGTCCCTCGCTTCTGCAAAACAGTGCTAAAGGCACACACGAGGCCCCCACAGCAAGGCACAGATATTAACACTAAATTTGTTCAAATTCTAGAGAATCTTCAATAAAATCGGCAAATGAATAATAACATTTTTGTATCAATATATTTTTTAATGTGTTTTTATATATTTTGGTTGGCATTTCTTTAATTTGGTTAGGGATTTTATTATAGGCTTTAATGCCTGCATATTCCGGAGATTTTTCATATGACGTTAAATTGTGCTGCGGGATTTCCAGTAGATTTGAACCGTGCCTAGTATTATAGTTATTAAAATTGTTTAGTTTTGTAAACAAATTTATGTGCTTTTTGACATACTTCAAAAGTTCAAAAATTAATAAACTTGGCAAGGTTAGGATTCCCAGCTCTTTAAAATATCCTTTACATGAGACAGTATTGCTTAGTTGTAGCATGGCACGAACTGCTCTTTTCTGAATGACAAATATCCTTTTAAAGTCTTTAGATAAGCCCCATATTGTAATTCCATATGTTATTAGTGAATGAAAATGGGCAAAATAATATGATTTTATTACCGGTAGATCAACTTTCCGCTTAAGCTGTTTAATAACATAACATTGAGTACACAATCGTTTTGCCAAATAGTCTATATGTGCACTAAAATTTAGTCCTTGATCAATTATGATACCAAGAAATTTTGTATGTTCAGCTTGTTTGATGGATTTTTTGTTGTGTTTTATTAAAATGCTCTCGTTAGATTTTTTGTTTTTGTTGAATTTTAATAACACTGTCTTCGATTCATTTATAAGTAGATTATTGCTGCTGAGCCAGGTAGTCGCATGATCTAGTTGCAGATTTGCATTATGAATTAGTGTGTCTAGTGTCTTTGACGCTATCAGAAGAGACGTATCATCTGCGTACATAACAGAGTTCTTGATTTGTAAATCATTCACGTAAATTATGAATAGAATTGGACCAAGGACAGAGCCTTGAGGAACTTCTTTCCTCATATCTAAAGAACCTGATTTAACTTGTTCTATCTGTACGTAATGACGACGTCCTTCAAGATAGCTTTGGAACCAATCAAGCGCTAGTCTTCTGATTCCGTAGCTATATAGTTTACTAAGTAAATTATCATAGTTGACTAAATCGAACGCTTTTTGTAAATCTAGAAAGATTCCTATACAGTTATTTCCGTCGTCGATTTTTCTATAAACTTTATTCATAAATTGAGTTACCGCATCGATCGTCGATCTGCCTTGGCGAAAACCAAATTGGTTTGGATTGAATAACTTACATTTATTAAAAAATGAGACTATCTGGTCAACCACAACAGACTCTATTATTTTTGAGAAGGTATTCAACAGTGCTATTGGTCGATAGTTTTCAATATGAGTTTTTGGTCCTTTCTTATAGATTGGCACTATTTTTGAGATTTTTAAAGAGTCGGGAAACCGTCCTTGGGCAAACGAGGAGTTAGTTATATCTACTAATGGGATCACAAGTTCATTGCAACATTTTTTTATAATATTGGAATTTAAATAGTCGTTACCAAAGGATGTGGATGCTTTTAGTTTTTTTACTGCTCGAGAAATATCTTCTTCATTTACTGGGTTAAAAAAAAAACGATATATGATTAAAATTATTAGTTGGGAGTTTCAAATTTACAGGATCCAAATGGTTTGCGATGGTATTAAAATGTGTGTTGAGCATATTGGATATTACTTGGGGGTCTGTGATTCAGAGTAATTTTAGATTTAGGCAGTTCAGGTTTATTTTCGTTAATTATTTTCCAAGCGGTTTTAGATTTATTTAAGGAGTTGTTCATTAGTTTGCTGTAATGTAGTTTTTTGGCCTTTAAGAGCAGTTTTTTGTATATTTTCTTATATTGTTTATAGTACTGGATTATTTGTGGTTCGCCGGTCAATGTTAAATAATAAAGGTCTTTCATTTTTTGTGATGAGATTATTAAGCCCTTAGTTATCCATTTGTTCTCAGAGGCCATATTATCTACTACTACTTTGGATTTTACTGGAAACGCACAATTAAAATGATATGTTACTATTTCTAGAAATGTGTTATATTTATTGTTTATGTCGTAGATTTCCAGTACACTGTTCCAGGATTCTTGATTTAGTAAGTTTTTAAAATGTAATATATTTGCGGATTTATTCATTTGCCGATAGTTTATAGTTATTTTTTCAGTTGGTATTGACGTATGTACTAATTTGATAATTAATGACTTATACACTTTAAAACACCGGCGTGATGTTGCAGATCTTTGCATTTTTTATAAATATTTTCATGGACATTGTTCAAACAAAATACAATACATAATGCCTTCTAAACAAATATTTACTGGTACTACAAGACTTGTTAGGAATTTTAACAAATATTTACTGACAGTTCAGAGATGTAAGACCAAAACTTTTAATTAAAAAAAAAACTTAACTATCGACATATATAAGCCACAACTATTTAAGGTCAATGTTTACAGACTGCTTAAATCTAGTCTTCAATGTGATAGTTTCAGCAAGTGTAGTTTTACTCGTTGAAATTTAAAGGTGTTTTTATGTTGTTGTGATATATTAATTAGTTTCTAAATATTACATTTTGAAATTTAAAAAAAAAAGTACAGTCCTCCTTACACACACACACACAGTTCAACGTTTTTCGTAATAAGACGCATAGGGTTACCATCTCTCACATATCTTTATGCATAAAATGTGTAACAGTTATTCTGATTTTATGTAAATTGTTCTTTTGACCAGTGAGGCTAGGCTCACTGATGAAGAGTTTATACTCTAAAACACTAGCGGATGTGTCTCACACTGTACAAAGAGGAAATTTACATAAAATACATCATTTAATAAATTTAAATAATAAGTTTGTTTCTCTGTTCTCTGATTTAAATAAAACGCACCAAAAATGCTGTTGCTTGTCCGTGTAAGGATTTAACTGTACTACAGCCGTCCTTACAGACACATACTGCGTTACTAAAACTAGGCTTTATTTTACCAATTTATTTGTTTAGTCATATTCAATTTTTGTTGTTAACCTGTTTCAAAATAGCCTCTACATTCACATCTAAATAAAAGAAAATTTTGTGTGTAAAATTTATAGAACAAGCCATTGCTAATATTAGGGCGTTTTATACCTGCCGCTAATTAAGAAGTAGTTTTATCGTTAGTATTTAATTTTTATAAAAAAACAAAATATTATGATCGCTAAGCATATAGTTCATAGTTATTTTAGAATTCTGGTGCGCCATCCCTCAAAAGCTGAATTTGTCCAAGCTTTGAGTACCAAATCCATTTCCCTAGCAGTTTTCCTTAAAATGTTGCCAAACTTTTTGCTAATTTAATCGGCTCAGTAACTTAATAAAAAATAAAATAATAAACTTACTTATAGAACACAGGTAGATTAATTGTAGCACTAACGTACAATTACGTAATAGTAGTAGAAGTATTTTTAATGCGTCGAAGAAGATCTTTATTATTAACATATCTATCTAATTGAATTTATATAAATTTTCAATTTAATCAATAAAAATTCAATAATTGATTATATGCTTTTTTGTGAATGGATTAATTTGTTGAAACGATTTATCGCTTAGCAAATATTTAACTTTAAAATTAATTTTAATCAATCAAATTATTCTCATATAAAATAACAACTTGTTTCATTTTATAATGCGGTGGCGTCAATTTACTTTTAAATTATCGTTGTCTTGTATAAATACTATGAAATGGAATTATTGTTTGTACTGTAGAACTTTTATAACTACTTATTTATAGAAACGGCACATAGACCTAATAAACATAATAATTGCCGTTTTTCCAAAAATATAAAATAATCCGAATAAATTATAATAAAAGAACATCATATTAATCAATTTTATAATTGAATTCATCAATCATTTTTGACATTATTTTAAAACACTGGAAGATTGTCTAGACCGAAATATTATTTAAATTATATTTCCTTGCAATGGCTACAATGACTGACATTGCGTAATATGCAATATAAGCTACGGAACTGATTCTCAATACTGTAAATTTATTTTTATGTGCATTGAAAACGCTATGTATCTATCTAAAAATATCTAACTAATCGTAAACCTGGTAATAAAATATTGGTTATATAATGTAGTCATTTTCCATGAGAATTACTATGAAATGCGACGTCTGGATATACATAAAACGCACAGTCTGATTCAGTTTTAATGCATCTTGGTATTTTGTAAACTTAGTGTTAGGGTTTATAAATACGCTTACCACACGTTACTCTTTCCAAAAATGTGCTTCATACAGTACAGATATTTCTATCTAGTGCCCGACAGCCAAGGTTGGATGGATATTCAAGGCAAGTCGGCGAGCGTCGTGCCTTGCCCCTGCTCGATAAATTTCCACTCCATTAGAATTTTCAATAATCCACACGAATCTATTACTAGAACCAAAGAACAAGAAAAACATAATTTAAATATAAAATATACAATCAAATAAAGCTTTATTATTTTTAACCGCTCAATTGAAAGAAAATAAATCAACATGCTCATTTTGCAGCAGCCAACGCCTCTGGAAATGCTACATTACATTTCAGAATTTATCTGAAATATTCAAAAGCAAATTGTAAGTCGTACATTTTCCACAAACCGTGCTAAATCTCAACCATTATTAGTTAAATAAATAAACTGAAATAATTGAGCATTATTGACCGATATGCTTCGAAGACCCTAAATTGTAATATTGTATGAAATCATTGCAATAAAACCTTATATTGAAACTGTATCTGTTCCTAGTAAATTTCACCAGCACGAAATTAAAGATTAATAATTTCAATTGAATCGATTTTATTTTAAATGCACGAGTTATTAATGGAAAGTCTATAAAGTACACAATCGGGTCAAATTTTCTGTACAATATTTTATAATATGATCATAGCAGAATTGAAATATGTAATCATCTTACCAATAATAAAAAGTTAATTGACTTTCTGCTAGCTCTATAATAGCATTAAAAATTTTAATTTAAACTATTTTTTTAAACCTTAAATATATTGAAAAACATAAAAAAAATAAATAGAATAACAATATAAACTGAAATTAATTTTGAAAAATAAAAAACTATTACAGTGGATACGAGATTTAACGGTCTGTTCATATTTTAATTAGAGTTATTCAATTAATGTGATATGTTTCAAACAAGTAAAATAGTTTTATATTTTTTGTTTTCTTTTCAGTAAATATAAACAAACTATCATAAAACAACATTAGTTAGTTTAGGATTTTTGGAATATAAACCTAATAGTTCTATTCGTTCACCGAGTCAATATTTGCAAATTTAACCCGATATTCATCAATAACTTTAACGTTAGTGTATACAAAACATCACAATAGTAAGATAGTTGTAGAGTTTAGTAAATAGGTTTTCCTTTTTCTACACAATGATATTAACTGGACGGACTAGAAAAAACAACATGGTTAATTATTTAACTAGGTATTAAAAAAAAAAACAAGTTTTGCTTTCACAGGTATCACTTAAGACCATACCGACCGCTACCTTGATTTGTAGTATTTTAACAAAAACGGCAACTTCCCCTTCATCGCTGTTTCTACAAATAATTTGATAATCGAATTATTTTTTTACCAGTACATTTAGAAAGGATTAAACTATGATATGTCGAAGTTTTTTTTGTGAAATATATTTGCAAATAAAAATGCATTCAAAAATACAGAAAAACGCATTTATTTCTATATTTGATGGATTTTTTCGGCTATTTCCTAACTATTATTTGACTAAAAGACTTCGAAATTTCATAGTTTAATCCTTTCTAAATGTACTGGTAAAAAATAAATTGATTATCAAATTATTTGTAGAAGCAGCGATGAATGGGAAGTTGCCGTTTTTGTTAAAATACTACAAATCAAGGTAGCGGTCGGTATGCTCTTAATTGTCAAGATAGTACACTTAGACAAAAAAATAATTCTGCTGCATCAAACAAAAAGCACTAGTAATTTTGAACTTGTGCGTTTAGCAGTTTCTGTTTAACAAATCCTTTCACGGTAGATAGTATCTATAATATCTAACGTAGATAGAGCTGTTAAAGCAATAATGCAGCGATAATCTTAGTTAATTTAGAAGTAAGTTACATTGAATGTCCAATGTTATGTAAAAAATCAACCAGTACCTTAACGGCCATGCTTAAACTTGTTGCACTAAACTTTTACTATTGGCCATAAAAGAGCATATTTCTTAAACTAGAACTGTGCAGCCTGCGTTGAATTTTGGCTTTTTTACGTTTTTACTTGTTCATAGCTACTACCCAAAACAATAAAATAGTTCCCTCACTTTAAGACCAATGGTACTCATTGCAATGTTTTAAGTTTGGAAACTCTATAAAAATTCTATTAAAAATACAAACGTACGTATTTGAATAGAATGTTTTTTTAACAAAACATAAGATTTTACTGATCTATTCATAATAAATCAGTAAATAAAAAACTTTTATAGAGTTGTCAATTTATCTAAAATACTATAAGTAATCTTTCAAGTAAATTAAAAACAGCAATACCATTTAAAACTCCGCTAGGATGCTACAGATAAACTCTAAGAAAAGGCATTATACTTATACAAATAGACTGTATATGCAGACTACAATATTTTTTTGTATAAGACGCTCTGCCATATTTGTTGATAAGGTCTTTGGAAAGTATAAAATATAAAAAATGCTATCATCTGCAAAACTAAAAATAAGACTTTTAATAATTTAAAGAAGTTTATTAATGTAAAAATAAAGTTGCAGAATCTTGAGGAACTTTAACATTTATGATTTTAAGATCAGAGTTAAAACCATCAATTCTAACTATAATTTTTCTATTGTCAAGAAAACTATTAATAAGATTTACAGATTTATGATCAAAACCTATACAATAAAGTTTGTTGATAAGATTAGGATGCCATACCATGAAACGCTTTAGAAATGTCTAAAGATCTGTTGTCAAACGTTTTGATCGAAATCCATATTGAGTATCTAAAGCTATTTTGTTCTAAGAACTTAATAATGTGAAAATTAATATATTTAAAAAAAAAATTAACAGATTGGACAATAATGCAATTGGTCTATAATTTAAAAAATCAGAATTTTTCAACAATTTAGAAATGTTTCATTTTGTATGATAAGACAATTACTTTAGTCATAATGAGAGCTAATTTATTTGCAAAAGTTTTAAGAATAATAGGTGGAATTTAATCTTTACCTGATGCCTTTCTGGTATTTAATTTAAGAAAATATCTTTTGACAACCCGTTGCCTAAAATAAATTGAAACAAATATTTTTTCACTAGCCGGCATTGTAGGTATAGTAATGAGACAATTTATAATAGTAGAGTTAGATGCAAATTGGTTTGCAAAATATCTGCTTTTTTTAATTAGTAACTAGATTGTTTGGATCATTTCATTGAAAATTTTGTACTACCTTGCAATAAATTTGTTGTTTTATATACTTTTTGTCAATCCGTTTTTTCCTATTTCAAATTAAATTAGATTGTCACTATAATTACAAGCTAACTTATAATCCTGTTTAAACGATTACTGATGTGTTTCTTAAAAGCTTTTTGCTTCTTATAAACTGTCTGTTTTGTCTGAATTAAAAACAAATACTTTTGTTTTAGTTTATAAGAGATAAAGGAACTTTTTTTTATGACATTTTGAATAGTTTTGTAAGAATTTCTGCTGCAATATGTGAATCATTCAAATACTTATTTATCTTAAAGTAATGATAAATGAGGCGCAGTTTAGGTTTGGTAGTAATAGGAAAAGAAATTATAACAACAGAAGTAATAAGTAAATGATCAGAATTTCCTAAAACAAAATATGTGGGTTGCTGAATAAGTAGGGTAAAACTATGAGAAGTTGCAAAAATCATAGTTTGTTGTCTGAATAGTGTCGTAGAAGATGAGTGACTTAACCATTCAGTATTATGTACATTAAAATCTTCTAACAAAATTATTTTAGCATTTCTACAATTACCTTAAAAAAGCTTGTAAAAAATTTCAAAAAGATCATAAAAAAAGTTTGGAGTTGCTTTTTTTGGAAAACTATATAACCAATGCCTTGAATTTCGTACTTCGACAGTCTAGAATATGCTTGTTGTTTGTGGATGTAGGCACAAACAACCTGTTGATCATCAAATGAATGATAATCAGAATCTACTAGATTAAATTAAAAATCTGGATGTTTATTGTTTACTTTGGTTTAAAAAGAGGATATATGCTAGCCGGGCTAAATCATGTGTTGTATAATTTTGGATTTAAATAAAATTCAGTAAACTGAATTTGCCAATTGTAATAGTATTATCAAAATTTATTAATGAGGTACCAAACTCAACGGTGTTAAAAAATTACATAATTGCAAAAGTGCAAAATTTTAACATTTATGACAAATATTTGGGTTTAAATAATAATGTAATAAACAACAGTCTAATTTTGCCATCAAAAAAAGAATGGTGGAAATCGCATCGCTCTGGGACGTTTAAAAAAGATTCTGAGTCGTTCAGTAAGTTCTAACTTTTTGTCTAAAACTGTAAAGCAATTCTGAGGGCAGCAATGAATTTGCAAGGCTCGAATAAGCCAGAATATTTCCGACACTAAAAATCAGAAGTGATCTAACCGAGCTGTGACAGTCAAAGTCAAAGCGCATCTGTGCAATTCAAATGCGTCGCGCTTAAAACCCCAAAAAGTGACCCGTCCCACTTGAATAGACGTAGCTTAGTAACGGTTGCAGCTAGATAGTTTGTTTGTTAAATAGCTAAGTAACGTAGCTATCTGAAATTGTTTTTTTAAATTAACTGCCCAAATTTTGTCTAAATTTTGTTCCAAACTTGACCCAAAAAAGTCACTTTTTGCACTACGAACCATAAATCTTAAACCAAAAATTAAAAAAAAATTCTTAAACAGGATGGTTTTCAAAAAATAAAAAAACTTCAACAAAATTTTTTGTTTCAATTGGAGTCATCGGATTTTTAGTCAAAGCACCTCTGTGCAATTCAAATGCGTCGCCTTCAAAACGACCCTAAAAAGTGACCCGACTTGGATCGACGTAGCTAAGTAACGGTTGCAGCTAGAAAGTTTGTTCTAATCGGAACCGTCGGATTTTTGGCCATATCTTCTTGCCTCAATGCTCAGTCAAGTCCAATCGGGACATAATTTTTTTGTCTTAAGTCGCAGAGCAAACCCGAAAGCACTGTTGAAGTTAGAAGACAAGTTAGCAATAATATTTCTGATACTAAAAATTGGAAGTGATCTGACCAAGCTGTGTCAAAGCGCTTCATTGCAATTCAAATGCGTCTCGCTCAAAGTAACCCCAAAAGCGTGATTTTCAGCTAAGTTCTTTTTTTTTGTTGTTGAATAGCTAATGAACGCAGCATCTTTATGATTTTTTTTTAAATAAGTTGCCCAAATTTTGTTTTAAATGTTGCTCCAAACTTAACCCAGAAAAGTTTCTTTTTGCACTTTTGACCAAAAACCTGTACCCAAAATTTAATTTCAAAAAACTTCTTGGCAGAGCAAATCAGAGTGTTTTAAATAAAAAAAAAAAATAATTAAAAATAACGCTGGAACTCATCGTTTCTAGTCAGGGTAGCTTTGGTAGATTATAAAATGCAAAATAATAAAATCGTATTTGCTTTTTCTTAGAAACAGTACCGCCAAAAAGTTTAGAAGTTATAAAATTTATCAAAAAATTGGTCCCAAATCAAAATAATGCAAAAATTAAAATGTCGTCACTAAATCTCTTCTCTCATGATTAGACTAGCATGCAAAGATAAAAAAAATACTGAATACGAATATTGTATTTGCTCCTTCTTGAAGCACAGTGGTGCCCAAAAGTTTATAAAACTGAAATTTTACAAAATGCCTGACCTGAGTTTGCATAAATGAAAAATTCAACAACAATGCGATACAAATTAAAAAATTATATTTGTTTTTATGAGGATTTTGTTGTTTTATTTTAGTTTTACTTGATATCATAGGCAGTCAGTTGTAATTTCTGATCTAAAGGATTTGGCTGATGTGAATAGTTTTAAATATTAACAATTTGATTTTTTTAAATTAAATATTTATAATCAAAAAATTACTTTAGTGAGTATATTGTCAAAGTGTTGATTGATTTGTGATAAAGAATTTGTGAAAATGGTTTCTCATACTACTACTACTAATAATAGTCAGTTTTAATTGTATGTATTGTGGAAAAAAAAATATTTTTTTTACACACAGAATAGGATTTTTTTTTCAAGTTAATAAAAACACAGCTGAATTAATAAGACATTCAAATCCTAAATTTAATACTCAAGATTTGCAATTTCCAAAAATTATATGTACCACTTGTTGTTTACCACTAAAAGATAAAAAGAATGATAATCCTAAAAGAACAATTTTTCTACAATACAGAATTTTGAAACAATTGGAAAGGAACTCGATATAAAATTGATTTTAATTGCTATATAAGTATAACTGCAAGAAAGAACTTTAAGATCTGCAGCAATGAAAGGTAAAGAACATATAAAAGTAAATCAACAAATTACGTTTGGTACGATAGCATCAGTAAATGATGAAAAATCAGTTCTGAAAATGAAAACAAAAAATCCTAAATCCAACACTGCAACAATTGTTTGCACAAAATGTTTCTCAACCATAGGAAAGAAACAATCCCATAAATGTTCTTCAAAAAAAGCAAGCAGTAACATAACAAACAATATGGTTGCGGAACTGTCTGATCAGCAAAGAATTGAGTCATCAATAATACAGCAGCAAAGAATGAAGAGAATTGCTATCAATCCCAAACAAATTAAAAAGATTCAGATCAGTTCGGAGATACTATTGAATTATAAATCTATTATGAATGTGTCTGCGTTATATATACAAAAAACTAACTAACTTTTTTTGGTCACCAATTGGTCAACGCAAATGTTCCTGCCCATTTCTTTGAAGATATGAAGAATATGAAATTAGACTTTGATTCCATTATAAAAATTGATTTCCTAGGTTTGATGTTGGTAATGGAAATTCAACCAAAACAATTAAAAGACCAATAGTGTAGGGTAACGTTTCTTAAATATTTGATATAGTAATTAATAAACGTGGAGAAAAAGGTAATGTTGACATTAAAATTATGGCAGATGGCAATTTTTTTTTTAATATCTCTTAGCATATTACTTGAGCTAGAAAATAACACAAATGAAAGATTGTTGAGATCTACGTATAAGAATAGTGCGGACTTGAAAAATTTGGTAAAGCTACAAATGTAAAAAAGATTATTTTGTTATGTATTGTTCCTGGTGTGAAGAAAAGTTATAGGAATCTAAATTTAATGAAAATTGTTTTGAATGATTTCAAGTTCATCGGCGATTTAAAAATAATTTTCATTGTAAACGGTCAACAAATTGCTTCTGCAGTATCCTAGCCTATGTATATTTGCAAGAAAAGGTAAGAAACTGTTCTGAACATGATAATAAAAATAGCGACGAAGAAGAAAACAATAACATTGATAAGTTTTTATTGCAGTTTAATTAAATTTAATTTTACATTTCTTAAATTATTTGTTAGAAATTGCAAATTTGAAAATAGAAAACAAATGCTTCAGGCTGAAGAAAATATTTCAATCTAATGAAAGTAATAAGAAATTTGCTATGTTAAGCAAATCAATAGTGAATCTTCTACTCTTCAATGAGTACGATGATTAACTGTTATTCAAAAATTCATAGTTCCAGAACTTCATTTATTACAAGGTTTCGTAAATCATTTGTTTTGGAACAAATTAGTGAATTTTAGATTGTAAAAAGCTCTTCTTTGGCCAAAACAGTTAAAAGTAATATCAATATAAAATTACTATGGCAAAGTTTTTGCGGGGAATGCTTGCCGAACAATGTTGAAAAACTCTGATATTCTTGTTAGTGACAAAATACTAGGAAATATCAGCTCATTGATAATTATTTCATACGTATTATGTTTCAAATCAAAGGATAAAATTGTAAATCTATGTTTCTCTACATCAAAGCCGGATGAAAAATTCTTAAATTTAAAAATTGCTAACTTAAGAAAGTTAAAATACTTCATATTATTTTATACCATTTACCTTATGCGTTATATTACTTGAGTTTAGGATTGAGTCGATAGTCGGAACATGCTGGTGAAACTATTCATAATGAATTTAAAACTGTATGGTCTCGTTATAATATAAATATAATTAATGAATGAAGTTATGCGGAAAGATTAAAAAACGCGATTGTCGATTTTAATACATACCACATTTAATTTTGCAAACTTAATAACATTCTATTGTAAAGGGTTTTAAAATAAGAAGTTTCATTTTGAATAGCAGGTTATTTGGGCAGCTGTCAATTTTGAAGCTATTATCTTTTGACATTTGACAAGTAAAAACTAAGCCGTTATTAAAAAGGAACGATACACGCTTCAACAACGCTTTAAAAATATTAAAATTGACTACAAAAATGATGAAAATTTTTCAGTTACAGTTCGCAAAACTAAAGCACTTTTTGGTCGTCGTAAAGCACCTTCTCAGCCGTCAAAAGTAAACCTAGTGGAAAAATTTGAACTGTTGGAACATGTTTGTGATGTGAAGAATCAAAAGCGTGTGCATCGCTTAAGAACACATGAGAATATTGCTGATGTAGCCCGTAGTGTTGAAGAAAACCCAGGTTTGTCGATTCCTTGTCGATTTTTGGAATTAGACATTCCACAAACGACATTGAACCGTATTTTGCATAAAGACTTAAGTCTTAAAGCTTTTAAAATTCAGTTAACACAAGAACTCAAGTTGGTCAATCACCATAAACGTTGTATCTTTGCTGATTGGGTCCTTAAAATGCATCAAAATGATCCAGAATGTCATCGAAAAATCATCTTCACTGATGAGGCCCATTTTTACCTCGGAGACTACGTTAATAAGCAGAATTGTCGCGTTTGGGGCTCATATAATCCAAGAATGATTGTTGAATAGTCTTTGCATCCTCAACGTGTCACTGTTTGGTGCGGTTTTTAGGCTGGCGGTGTGATTGGACCCTACTTTTTCAAATATAAGGCTGGTGCAACTGTTACGGTGAATGGATATAGCTACCAAGCTATTATTAATAGTTTTTGGTAACCGGAATTAAAAGATATTGATGTGGACGACGTTTATTTTCAGCAAGACGGCGCTACGTGCCACACAAGCAACGAAACAATCGCAATTTGGCAAGAAAAGTTTTCTGATTACCGAGATCTTGTGATTCAATATCTTTAGACTTTTTTCTCTGTGGCCACGTGAAAGACAAGGTTTATGCTAATGCTCCACAATCAATTCAAAACCTTAAAGATGGAATTCGTGTAGTTATCGAGAACATACAGCCTTAAATGTGCGAATTGGTCATGAAAAATTTCATGAAAAGAATGTGGTACTGCAACCGTAACCGTGGCGGCTATCTGACTGATATTGTTTTCAAATGTTAATGGCATACCTTCCTCTTTACAATGAAATAAACATTTATTGATTTTTCTTAAAAATTTACTAGTTTTTTTTAATATCAAAATAAAATGAAATGAAATGAAACCTCTTATTGGAAAACCTTATATTTCAAATACATGTTAATAAATTAAATACACAAATTAATTTGAGTAATACACTTAGAGCCGTCTAACACGAGACTGATTTTAATACAAGTGTCAGTACAATAATTTTGCGCGCCTTTTTTTCAAATATTTAGCAAGCAAGAAATTAGAACAAGTTTTAATTTCTTGGATGAAATCTTACTAAATAATTAACGCATAAATCCGTCAATGTATACATATGTCGCCAAGAACACTGGATTATTAAATTAAATTTTTAAATAATTGGCGCGCAAAATTATTGTACTGACACTTGTATTAAAATCAGTCTTGTGTAAGACGGATCTTAGACATAAACTGTAATTCAATTCAATTTTTTTAATTTTTAGTGTTTACAAACTTTTAGACACCACTGTTTTCAAAAAGGAACAAATACAAAATTTGTATTCAATATTTTTTTATCTTTGCATGCTACTCTAAACATTAGCAAAAAGAGTTAGTGTTGTCATTTAAATTTTTGCATTATTTCGATTCAAAAAGACCAAATTTTCTATAAGTTTTAATATTTCTAAATTGTTGGACGGTATTGTTTCCAAGAAAAAGCAAATACAATTTTAATATTTTGCATTTTGTTGTTTACGTAAATTACCCTGATCAGAAACAATGAATTCCAACGTCGTAATTTTTCTCAATTTTTTTTTCAATTCAGGACACCTTAGCCAAAATGTTTTCGACACTAAAAATGCAGTAAATTTTATATTATCTTCTACTTAAATCTAAAAACCAAAAGAAATACTCAATCAGTACTAAGTGGGTATATTATTGTTTATTTTTTGTTGGACGCTGTATAGTTAATTTACTACAGATATTCTATAAATAAACTAGTTACACTGGTTTGGACGCTTTATAGTATGCACAATCCGTGTCAAATATGTATATCTACAACAGAAAACATGTTGCAACACTGCCGAACGCTTAAAGATAGCAAACAGAACGCTCTATAACACATATTCATGTTTTTTTGTGTATATTTAAGACGCTCAAAAACAGAAAAATGTACGGACGCTAAAAGATGGTTTTATGTATAATAGAAAAATGTTTTAGTTTGTATTTAATAAGAAAACCGCGTTAATCTTTTTGAGCTCGAGTATATTCACTTGCGAGCACTAGAAGTACGTTTCTTTTGAAGGGACGCCCAATGACAGTTTCTCATAGCGGACGCTTTATAGATACCGAGATGTAAAAATATATATATATATATATATATATACAGGGTGTAGATTAATTGGCGGACAAACGCCAGGTAACTTTGTAGACCGTGCCAAAAGAAAACGAAAATCTTAATTCCAAAATGCTGAGAAACTCTTCGTTTCTGTATAACATCGATTTTGATTTTTTTAGTATTACTAATTATAATCTTTTATAAAAAAACTTCTTTGCTTATTCATTTGTCCAATAATTTAATGGTGTAGACCCCAACAAAATAGTTGCATGTATTTGATACTACTATATTATCGATTATAAAATATAAACAATTTAATTTAAGTATTACATCGTTAGTTTTTAGTATTATCAATGAATTCATGATAATTCAAGTTATTATAAAAGCAGTAAAACTATTTTAAGGTCAGTCTATTCATGCTTGTTTTTTTTTTTAATTTATTTATTTTAGTTGCAAAAAATAACAACCGGCTATAGTAACAAGATGTTATTAATTTATAAATATTAAAACTTATATAAATTAACAATAACGTAAGAGGAAAATATTTATTTTCCGCTTGCATTTGCGCCGTACTAGGTTAATTGTAGAATGTCAATCTTTGTAATTTTGAAAATTGAGAAGTTTTTAATATTTAAGTCATGTGACTCATGACATAGCTATCATGAGTTGACTACTTATGATTTAATGTTTGTTTGTTGTCAAATTATAAGCATTCAAAGTTGTGTAAAAGTTTTGATATTTATTAAAAAAAAAATGAAATTTTAAAACAAATAGTTATGTCAAACTATAAGTATTTAAGTAACAATGAAAATATATTTATATTTATGTTTAAATACAATAGATTCTACTAATAGCAATTTTAACAATCAGTTTTCCATTCATATTTAACATAAAATATAAAATTTAAAAGTATTGCAGTTGTTGCGTGATGTTAGATTATAAGTTTATAAAAAGGCAAAGACAAAATTTTGATATTAATTTAAAGATTTTACAAAATATTTGCAAGTTTGTCAAATTAAGAGTCAGTAAGTAGTGGATTTAGCTAAAAGTTGGCACCTAGAAATTTTAAAATGTGCAAGTTACAATAATGTGGTTAAATTATAAGCGTTCAAAGTTACAAAGTCAAAGTTTTGACATGCCTGTGCAATATCTTGGATTAAATTTGACTGACAACGATTTCAATACTATAGATCTAGTTAAAATTTGGCAAACCGCTATTTTGAAGTAAGTGCATTATATAATGCTAAATTATAAGTATTTAAAGTAGACTGTAATTTTACCAAAACTTTTGATACAGTAGTTTTAATACTAGCGTACAAGTAAAGTTGGATTATAAGTTTTAAAGTCTAACATTTTGACAGTCATGTGCAATATTTTAAATTTAACTAAAATTTAAAAACCCTAAGTTTTATGGTTTGCGGAGTACAATAAAAATGCTAAATTAAAAAAGTTGTCAAAATGTCTTAGACTTAAATAGAAATAGTTAGTTAATTTTGAAAGTGTATATTTGGCACCAAATGACAAAGTACCGAAACCAAAGTTGTTTAATATGTATGCCAAAAAGATAGTAGCGGAGTGGAAAAAGCTGGAAAAGAGATAAGGGTCAAACCCTTATTGCATAGGAGGAAGAAAAATAAAATCTAATCAATTTATCAATGATATGATCATGTTTGCAGAGAGCATACAAGAACTGAAGATGCTAGTTGAAGAACTTGAAGAAATGGAACCAATTTATGAACTAAGTATAAACAGAAACAAAACAAGGTTTATTATAAAGAAAAAACATCATGTACGTTACGTAATTTTGAGTATGTGAAAAGTGGTACTAAAATTAAAAAAAATGGAAAAACAAGAAAAAAATAAGAGAACGCATAGGAATGGTAAAAACCGCTTAGATATATAAATCTGCAAATAACAATTGTGAAATGTTTTGTATGAAGTGTGTTTTTATACGGAGGTGAAACTTGGACAATAGAAAAAAAAAACGGATAGAAGCAGTAAAAAGAGTATAGGTAGGTAGTAGAGAGTAAGAAAGAACGCTAATAGGTACAACCATAAAAAAGAAACAACGGATAGAGATGCATTGAGAAGGAATAAGTATGCAAATCCGAAAAAAAGGAAAGAATGTAAAATAACTGAAATTATAGATTTAGATAGAGTTTAGCAAACATAGCGTAATGTCAAATTATAAAGATGCCAATTTCAAAGTAACGGTGTCAACATTTTGACATTTGTGTTCTGATAAAATATTTTTATTTTAAAATATGCAAAATACAAAAGTGATAATGGATTATGAGTGTATAAAGAAGCAGTTTAAAGTTTTGATTACAATGGTCATGCAAAAGTAATATTATTTAAAGTAACGTTGTCAAAATTTACATTCAAAATTAATAAAACTAGCTCAAATTTAACAGACTGATCACAACAGTGATGTTGGATTAGCGCGTTTTGTATACTTACAAATATTTTTTTAACCGGACTATTGACAAAACTATTTGATTTCAATTTTTTAAGAATCAAAAATCGCAACTGATCTAGATGAGTGTTCAGTCTCCGTATAAGAGATATTAATTAAACTAACGCGTCAACTTTTTCCTAGGTTTTGAAATATAATTTGTGTATTGACTTTGAGCCCTGGCCGCATTGTGGCAACAAACTATATGATGGTTATGCGTCAACAAGTTTACAAGCAATTTGAATAATTCAAAAACTATTTTGAATAATTTTATAAGTACTATAATGACATGTAAGTTGCTGATTTTTTTGTACTTGCAATCTTTTTAAAAGGCAACATATACTTACAACAATTTTACGTGCAAAAACAAATAACATCTTTATTAAAACTATAGCAAATTATTCTTGGAAGTATATTGTTGAATTCAAAATAACAGGGTCCATAAAATAGCAAAAAATATGTGTTGCTGTTTGAAAAACTAAAATTTATTGTTGTTGCAAAAATACTAAAATTAACATAGATATGCACTTGTCATTTAAAATAGATTTTGAATCGTTCAAAATTAATTAGTCATACGTTTTTTATCCGTATAAGGATCAATTAAGCATGCATTAGTAGATGTTGCATCATGCAACAAATAAATAAAGCTCCCAGTAGATATTTTTTATTTCTTTATTTCGCGTTTTACAGCTGTTTTACATCGCCCCAGAAGTCTTACGACTTGTATGAAGGGGGTTGATGGGACCAACGGCTTATTAGGTGACTTCCAAATCACCCTGGTGGATAAAGAGCAAAGTTATTATTTTAGTCATACTCGAGGATCGAACCCCGGACTGTTAGCGTGCTACGCTAACGCTCTATAATTGAGCTATCTCACCGTCATTTAAGTATGCAATATTATTATTTCAACTAAAATAAAAACTAAAACAGTTTGTTGCTGACTTTTAATCATTTTTAATAAATAACACTAGCTTGTAGTAAATAACTTGTTTACTAAACCATGAGAAAAAAATGTAATCAATGATACACATCAATAAATATTCAAATTATACCAATAAATAATATGAAAAACGGATTCAAATCAAATAATTTACAAGTTGAAAATTTCAGCGTCAGATACTTTTACATTAAACATTATAATATTTATGTTTAAAATCTGTATATAGGTCTATAGCAGCAGGTAGTGTCATAAATTAATGTAACAATTTTCCATGCTCGACCAGAATCATATTATAATGCAATGTTAACATTATTATATTTATAATTACATATCCAATTGGACAATAATAAATATTAAAATCAATTGTTTGTATTCTTACTTATTGCTATATAATTGTAAAGAGGCATTTGTTAGTAATGATGTCTTCTTAGCCTTTTAATTTGTCTATTGTTGGATATAGGCCTCTTCCATTTTCTTCCAAAATTTCCTGTCGTTTGCCAGTCTCATCCATTGTTTTCCTGCTACGGTCTTAATATCGTCGATCCATCTCATTTGGGGTCTTCTCGTGCTTCGTTTAGTTTCCCTTGGTTTCCAGAAGGTTAATTTATGTGACCACCGTTCTGGGCTTTGCCTTGCTACGTGGCCCACTTATTTCCATTTGAGGTTTGCAGCGAGTTTCCATGATATCAGTTTTTTTTTGAATTTCGCTATTACGCAATTTGTCTCTGATGGTGATACCTATCATTGCGCGTTCCATGGCTTTTTAGGTAGTTATGCGTTGTTTTGCCAGTTTTTAGTTATTGCCATGGTTTCTAATCCGTAGATCGCAACGGGGAGGATGTAGCTATCGAGTACTTTACGTTTTAAGTACAGTGAGATGTTTTTGTTTTTCAATATGAAACTGAGTTTTCCTAAGGCAGTCCAAGCTAGTTGAACTCTACGTTTTAATTTAATTTTATTTAATTTAACATTCTTTATTTTATACAAAGCTGCAAATACATAATGCGTACAACAAATATAAAACAGTGTCTAAACCTAGTATATACAATACATATGAACTATACTTTGTGCAAAAGATATTCCCCCACAGAATATGGCTCAATGGTACATAATAATTTACGAATTTCTCTTTTATACAATTTGTAGTTAGAGATGTTTTTTATGGCAGACGGAAGCTTATTATAAAATTTAAGACACATATATTTGGCACTTTTTTCAAAAAATGATAAATTATGCCTGGGAAACATATAATTTTGCTTATGCCGAGTACTGTAGTTGTGATTAAAAATATGATTGTCAAAATAATAAGGGTGTTTCCAAAGAAGCAGCAAGCATTCTTCAATGTATATTGCAACAACTGTTAAAAAAATTTGTTGTTGAAATAATTTTCTGCATGATTCTCTGGCACTCATGCCGAGCATGTTTCTTAACGCGCGTTTTTGCAAGTTCAGTAATCGACTTAATTCGGTGCAGCTACCCCAGCATATTATACCAAATCGCACAATTGACACAAAGTTTGAGAAGTATACCATTTTAGTTGTATTAATATCACAATTATTTTTTAAAATTAAAAGCATATAGCAGATGCTGCTGAGTTTACTGCAAACATATTCTACATGTTGGATCCATTTCAATTTGTCGTCTATAATTATTCCCAGTAATTTAGTAGACACAGTAAAAGCAATTTTTTTTCTAGATAATATTATTTCAGATGGAGTACTTAGTGAATTGTTGATTTTAAATAATATGCACTGAGTTTTACTTTCATTTAAAACCAGTCTATTTGTAGCAAACCAATTAAAAACTAAATTTATTGCACAAGATCCATTCGATACTAATTCCATAAAATTAGTTCCTCCAATAAGTAAGTTTGTGTAATCAGCATAATTAACAATTTTAAAATGTACGTTACCATTTATCATTATAGAAAATAAGTCATTTATAAACACATTGAATAGCAAGGGCCCTAGAACACTGCCCTGTGGTACACCAATTGTAGAATTTAAAGTTTCTGAGTATTTAATTTTTGATTCTGTTTGCAATTGAACTGTTTGTGTTCGGTTGGTTAAATATGATTTAAACCACTCTAGAGCTACTCCTCTTACACCATAGTTTTCTAATTTTAATAACAAAATATTGTGATTGATGCAGTCGAATGCTTTCGACAGGTCAAAAAATATACCAGAAGCCATTTGACCACTTTCAATATATTCTGTTATTAGATTTGTATATTTAAATATAGCAGTATTTATAGTTTTACCTTTTATAAAGCCATGTTGGTATTGACTAAACAAGTTATTTTTGCTAAAAAAAGCAGTTAGTCTAGATGCCATTACACTTTCGAATATCTTAGAGAAAGACGGCAACAAACTAATTGGCCTGTAGTTATTAAGATTCATTGGATCTCCCTTTTTATATACTGGTTTTACTATAGCGATTTTAAGTTTTAATGGAAATACACCCTGCTCAAATGACGCATTTATTAAATGACAAATTGGAGCAATTATACAATCTTTGGCTCTCTTTATGATTGTGATTGGCACTTCATCAATTCAGCTTGACAATTTATTTTTAAAATTTGCAATGACATTGTACAATTCACTTTCTGTTGTAGGTGTAAGAAAAAATGAATATTGATGTGCAGGTAAACTACAATTATAGTTGTCATCATCTAAATCTAAGCTATTCAAAAGTGTAGTGGCTGTGCTGACAAATGAATTGTTAAATTCATTAGCTGACAATTTTGCATCAACATTATTGTTGCTTTTGTTATTTTTATTAGTAAGTTCTCTTACTATATCCCATGACGTTTTTGTTACATTTGCTGACTGCTCTAGTCTATGTTTGTAGTGATTAGTACGGCATTTTTTTAATTCATTATTGTATTGTTCTCTACAAAATTTGAGTACTTGTTTATACTTAGGGTTATAGGTGGCTATAATTTCATATAATAACATATTATCCTTGTAGTACAAAATTGTTAAACTGTAATTGAGTTTTTGACTTTCTTTTACTGCAACAACGCTCAACCGGAAAAATAAATCGAAATAATATCGAAAAATATTTATGAAGTTATTGTACTTGTCATCAACATTAGCAGTGTTGTATACATCATTCCAATTTTCATTGGCTAATGCCTTTACAAATTTATTAATTGAATTGTTTTTAAAACGTCTTGCTATCCTAATAGTTTTGTTTTCTGATATATTACTAGAAAATGATACTAATATCCCATAATGATCCGAGATACCTGATACAAGTACTTTTGACTCTGTATGTGTGCTGTTTGTTATAATGTTATCCAAGCATGTAGCACATGTTTCAGTTACTCTGGTATGCTCATTTATTAATAAATTGGAACCGTGACAATATATGTGTCAGTTCTGTCATTGACATGTACTGGAGAGTATAGAGAACACTAAAATGATAAAAGAAGCAACACTAAGATTATTAAAAAGATAGAGAACATGGAGAAGCAGTGGTTTTAGAATGTAGTATTAATTTAATATATTTAAATTTATTGTAAAATTTAAGGGTTAAGTGGAAGAGCAGCTTAATAGCTGAACTTCGCCTTTTTATCTGATTAAAATGATAAATAAAGATTGTAATAAATAAATAATAAATAAATAAATTAATAATATCAATAAAATATTTTACATTTTTACATTCGGTATTTAAAATATTTATATTATAATCACCTAAAATAAAAAATTGATTAGAAGATTGACATAAAATGTTTAACAGTATGTTTAATTTTTCAAAAAATAATAAAATATCAGAAGTCGGTGTTCTATAAACTACAACTATAGTTATAACAGTAGATGTATTAATTTTAAAATTTGCTCCTGTACATTCAAATGATTCTATTATTGAAAGTTTGTTTATATCATCTCTGGGATTGCTTACTATGTTGTCTTGAGCATATAAGGCAGCACCACCATATGTATTTGGTGCCCGACAATAGCTACTTATTAGTTTAAAATTGTTAATTTTTATTAAATTAATTTGCTCTAAAGAAAGCCAATGTTCTGTGAGACACATAAAATTACACTTCCACTCTTGTATTAACGCACATAATTGATTGAATTTATTGTTTAAAGATTGCATGTTTTGGTGCATTATATTATATGTTAAGACATTTTCATTACTTCCAGTTAGGAAATTTTTTCCGGGCTTCGTATCCAGTGGAAAAAAGTATTGACGCAGACGCCTTTTGGCCACATTGATGGATCGTTTAACTTAGCAATGATTTCAGGTGACGATGAAATTTTAAATGAGAGTATTGCTCCGGATATTTTGAAGACAACTGCTGACAGTGTATAGAACCAATATTCTTTTCAGATATATATTCCAATACATCATCCTTGGTGGCTTCAGGATCCAAGCGGTATACATGTAAATGAGCTTGCTGTTTGGCACTCTTGAGTGTTGCACTTTCGACGTTGCCTCGAATTGTTGCAATTGTTTTACACTTTTTGCGTGTAACCGTTGTGTATCCATTAGCATCGGTATTCTGATTATAAGTAGGTGTGTTGTTAACAGGTTGCTTTTTGTTAACAGTAGGATTGTTGTTAACGACTGGTTTGTTGGTAGCAGTAAGTTGGTTGGGATTTGACTTAATTTCATCATTCTTTAACACAATTTTCTTGTATGTTATTTTTTCAACAGCATTTTTCCTTTCATTAAACTGAACATTATCTAACTTAGGATCACTTGCTGAAGGTATTTCGTAGTTTGAATTTTTATTTGGTTTTGATTTATCTTCATAGATTATTTTATTTGAATTTTTTAACAATCCAACTTCTGTATGGATTAATTTTGTAGATTCACACAATTCAATTATTTTCTTCTCAAGTTTGTCATTGTTTGCTTGGTTTATAAGTTTTGCAGACAAATTTATTAGATCACGTTTGATTGGAAAATCGTTTATACATATATCGCATATCCATTTAAAATTGTTACTAATAGTTCCTGAGGCATTAGATCTTTTAAAAGCACAAGAACAGTGAAATTTATTATCACATATAAAACATGATGTGCTGTCTACTAAAACCACTTCAAGTTTACATTTTGTACAGTGATGCATTTTTAAGCGCTCCCGAATTGGAGTTACGCCACTGCCTGTTATTGCTTAGCAGCCTGCGGCTGCGCACTTCTATTGTTTACAATTGAATAAGGTTAGCAAATTCTTCGTACTTTTTTAGTAGAGCATCTCTGCTCGCAACTTTTATCTTCAATTGTAAACAACTAATTATGGAGTATTGTCTCACTTTTATAGTTATTAATTAAACATAGTTTTTAAGTTAAATCACTTATACAAAATAAACAAATGCACACTAGCACATAGGCGTACTATGATATTAATAAATATTTGGGTTTTATTTCGGCAGTTTGGTTTTCTTTGCCTTTCGTAATTGAGTGGCCGAGATATTTGTATTTTTCTACATTTTCTATTTTGATTTATCTATGACAACTTCCTGTTGGCTATTACTCATGATTTTGGTTTTGTTTAGGTTTATTTTTAGCCCCACATTCCTAGATGCATTGTTTAGTTCTTCCATCATGTTTTCAAGTTCTTCGATGTTAGTACTTATTATGATTATATCATCGGCAAATCTTAAGTCAGGCCGATCTTGTCCCATGTCAGTTGTTTAAAGACATTTTCTAAGGCCAAAGTAAATAATTTGGGAGAGATTGTGTCCTCTTGCGGTACACTTTTACCAAGTGATATTTTATCGGTGTTTAGATCGTTGTCTGTTTTAATGGTCGCATCTTTGTATATATCCTTTATTAGCGTGGAGTACCTCGAGTAAATTCTTGCATCTTTCATGGCTGTCAAGAATGACCAAGTCTCAATACTATCAAACGTATTCTGATAGTCTATGAAGGCCATGTGTATGGGGATATTATACTCTGTTGTCTTTTCTATGATTGTTCTGATTGTTTGCAGATGGTCCGTAGTTTCGAACCCTTTTCGGAACCTTGCTTGTTCTACCGGTTGGTAGGAGTCCATTTTTGTTGTTAGTCTTTTGTTGATGATTCTACTTATTAGCTTGTATAGGTATGATAGAAGACTTATTTGGCGTAATGCTGTCTGTATATGAAACTATATGCTGACCGTCGACAAATTAAAAACAAACGTTGGGAAAATAATAGTTTATTCAGATTATTTAGATTTTAATTATTTATGTAAAAATATTACATATTATTATATTATATTATTACATGTATAATATTCAAAGTGTTATACTTAAATATATATTTTATTACAAGACGATTAGAATTTGCAATAAAAATAAAAATATAAAACTTTTCTTAATGCTACTTTGGAACACTCTGAACTCAACTCAATATACCCATTTGCTTGAAATTTTTTAAATCTATCTAGAAACTGTTGGCTTGCGTTGACGGCTGATTACAAAAAAAATTGTAAATAAATATAAAAAATTTAGAGTCAAATAACTGAAAGCAGATGATTGTATTTTCTTTCTATATTTTACAAGCATGCAACATTTTTAACATAAAAACAATATTAATGGCTATTCATTCAACTACACAAAATAGTTACTTATGCACAAAGTGCTTTAAAATATTTATTTATTATTATTTTTGCATGGTTGTTAAATTTTATTAGAATCCAAAGATTTTAATCATGTCTGGCAATCTTTGGTTGTTACTTTTCTAGTATTTGATATCTTAAAAAAAATTAACAAAGCTAAAGAAAGCACTACAGCAGATGCGGAAGTTTTTTTGTTCTTTAGACATATGCGGCATAAGGAATTTCTATTTTATGCATGTGTTTGTTTAGGCTACAGTGTCCAGTTATAAAATTCTGTTGGCTTTCACTGTTTTGTTTTGCTTATCTGCATTACTATAATTTGGGTGGGATTGTGTAATGATACTGACAGAAATAGTCGTGTGTGCTTTATCCACTGACAGTTTTTCTACAAGTTTGGTTTTGTGTCAAGTTTACCAAAGATTATTTGTTTACTGGTTTTGTATAAAGTATTAAAAGCAAGTTTAAGTCTGAACGTTTCTAGATCAAGCATACCCTGTTGTTTGTGGCAGCTTGTTTATGCAGTGCAATAGTTTGGATTTTATTACTGGCAAACGTTTTGTTTGTAATTAGTGTCCGATATGACGGTTATCGGTTTGTTGAAATATTGTCCCTATTCAATCATGTTTTTAGTATAGCATTCAATAATTGCTATTGAAATACTGAAACATGTTTGCCCAGGAATAATGCGATCGACGTTCCCCGGTCTCTTCTTTTATAGATTCCGGTTCCGGTGCTAATGTAATTTTTAGCAAGTCAAAGAATGTATGTTATTTATAATTGTTATTATTAAACAAGGAGTGCGCCTCTGTTTTCCATTACTGTAGCAATTGTTGCAAACTATCTGAGAAAGTTTGTCTGATTGGTACGCGTTTCGTAAATACCGGTCAACAATTTGTTTAATAGTTAAAAGACGTCAAATTGATTAGTCGTAAAATTTATTTAAAGCATACGTATTTTTTAATATAAATACCGTTTCAACTGCTCTTCAGCAGTTGGGCATATATACAAGTGTACGATAATTCTGAATACTTTAAATAAAAATCCTCTAGGAGCAACAAGTCTTTTTGTAGCATAAAGGGATAGATCCCATCAACTCTTAGTGACTTAAAAGCGCGGCATACACACAAAGATTTATCTGCAGATTTTGGACCGTCCATTCCAAACCCACCGATAAAACTGTGTGTTACTATGTACAAAATGCCGAAATAACTGTATAGTTTTACCCCGGCACTTCTCCCACTAGCACACAGTTAAAACTTAAAATAAAACTGCGCCTATTTTTCAAGTAAAATGTCGCGCAAATTTTTAACAGATTTTTTTTCGATTATATAAATAAAATCCTAGTTTATGGAAAATAAAATCAAAAAAATATACAAACAAAAATTTATATTATTTATATTTATATTTATATTTTGAGGTTGGGTTCCATCATGAAAAGCCAGCCTAGAGTCAGCAGGTCTGCCGTCGGGATACCTGGCGCTGAGAGTTCGCAAAGATGTAAAATTAATTAGCACCTCCTAATTGTTTTCTGAAAGCTCAAAATTTGTATATCATTAGTGAATCTAATCTAAAACACAAATCCAATAGTCAGACAGCAAAATAACGGGACGCGTGAAGTACATGTCAAAAAAACGATGTATATATACTCATTTTTTAATACATCATAAATTACGCGGCAAGTTTCTGGTATTATATATTCAAGAGTTTATGCTGCAATTCCCACAGTAAACCAGTCGCAAAAAATCGTAATGTCGCTATTAATCGTTTTTCCGCTGATATAGCATTTCTCATCCTTGTATTTTGTTTCATTAATTTTTTTTTTACTAATCTAAGTAAATATTGGAAGATGTTTTCGTCCATCCAAAGATAATTTTTATAATCATTTGGATTGTTTTCTTTTAATTCTTTTAATAGTTGCAGGTGGTTTAAATTTTCTCTTTGAGATTCGGATAACTAACGCTTTACCCATTTTGATCGTTTCCTTGTTAGTTTTTGCGATGCTATATTATTGGTATATATAAGAGCTATGCAAATAACCTGTTTTTTATTGACGTTGCAGATTTTTATTTATCTGACATACAAATTACTTATCAAATAAAACCTTCAAAACTTTCAACATGTTCAAAGTTTTCGTGCCGGGCCAAGGGTAAAGATAAATTTGTGGGTTTTGCACACTAACACGCAGTTTTTCAATCTAGAAGTTTTATCTGTCGGTTCCAATTTTGTGTTAGTGTGCGACGGCGGTTTTGAACCAACGCGGTCCAAAAACTGTAGATATAACCGTACGGTTCCAACCCGCAGATAAATGTTTGTGTGGCATACGCGCTAAATAGTTTAAATGTGCCAGTTTTCCATTCTAAGATGCCTTTTTGTTAAGTATTTTAAGGTCTTCTTGGTTAAGAGCTTGCCAGCGTAGAACCTGGAAAATGTGTCTACTGTAGCTCCTGTAGAGTTTCTTCAACCAAATCTGTGCAATCTCCTACATTTTTGTTAAGAAATTTAATATAGTACAAAATTTTGACACAGCTACTTTGAGTACTTATAATTGATTATTATTGTAATTTGCACAAACTAAAACCAATTTGCTAAAATTCCATCAAGTCCTGATATTGTAAACTTAAATGTCAACATTTTGACAAAACTATTTGAAACACTTATAATCTAACACTACCATTGCAATCCATCAACTGTAAAGCCTTTGTATTCTAATTTTTAGCAAAATCTACAAATGTTGAACATAAATGTTAACATTTCTGTTCAAACAGTAAATTTGGTATAGAGTTTACCATTTTAATGATATCACAGTAGTAGTGTCAAAATGATAAAAAATGACATTTAAAACTCCAAACATAAGAGTTAATTTTGACACTGCAGTTTAGAATACTCATAATCTGGCATTACAATTGCATTCCACCTACATTTAAACCTTTGTTCACCAAATTTAACAAAATAGTCAAAATTTAACACCAAACATAAAGGTATGTAGTTCACTTTGTTTTAGTTTGTCAACCAAATTCAATTAAAAATAATGAATTTTAAAATAAGATGTTCTTAAGGGGTGAATTGCGCTTATCAATTGCTATTATAAGAAGCAATTACTATAAAAATTTAAGTTTTTAGTTTTTTTATTATCAAAATATTGATTTAGGGTGCTAACAACCCTTATTACACGTTTTTATATTTTTATCAATTACCAAAATATTTTTGGTGAAGGTGCCGTATTAGTCCCCGAAAGTAAACGGCAACATGACACATAAGCCCGACTTGCCGGATTCATACCCAGAAAGAGCCCTATTTGACAAATTAACATATATATATAATAACATGTCTAATAAATTGTACATGAAACTGATGTATTTGCACTCTTTATGTAACAATACAGTGGTCAATAATTGTATAACGGTTTTCATAAACTATTGTACAAAGTAAAGTTTTTTGACAATAATTATTAATTGTAACCTGCAAAACAAATACATTACATCTGCTTATATAAAAAGCACGTGTATCAGTATTTATGTGCAAAATAATATAATGGTTTTGGTTAAGTTATTTCAAATTAAATTTTACTAAATAACAAATTTTTGCACACGTTTAAAAAAAATAAAAAATTCATATATTTTGTTTTTATTGAATTTACAAATACCTCCTACCCTTTCTGTAGACCTCGTAATAATGTGATTCACATTATAAACAATAATAAATCCTAAAATATACATCTTAATTTGTTTTATTAAAAACAAAAACTAAAATTCAAATAAAAACTGTCTATTATTTTATAAGTTTTAAGAAATATGAAATAAGTGACATCAACAATTAATGTTTAAATTGATCCTCTAAAATATTTTGATTGTTTGTTAAATTGTATCACATGTAGTTTGAACATTTTTGCATTGTAGTTCCTGAAAACAATTCACACTAGAACATCAGCTACTGTACGCACTGTAGATTCAGTATTGAGTTTCAAACAACCAAAAATTGAAAGGTTGGCTGTTTTAATAGATACGCGGTAAATATAGTAGCGTTTAAAAAAAACCTTACCAATATGTAAAAATATAACTTCAATTATTAATGCACGTTACCACATCTGCAATTTTTATAGCTTCCACACAAAGCATGTTTCAAAACTAAACAATAATATTGTTTAATTTAAATTCAAACTGGTCAATGCAAACGTGCCAATCTTAGCTTGGGTTATCATATACGCCCAAAAAACTTTGTTTCAGTATAGTATACAAATTGATCCTTGTTGTTTTGAAAAAATAATATTTGATGTCAATTCAGCGATATTAGTAGTGCCAAACCAGATCTTTGTATCACACCACTTTGCTTGTATTAACGCATTGATAATTGTTTAATAAACTCTTACATAATATAGTCGTTTCGTTCAAAGCAAGAAATAGTTACTTGTTTGAATAGAACTTTTATAGACTCAAAATAATAAAAATAGCAAATAGCAACACCATTAATGCAGAACTTGGCAACTGTTTATTAACTTAAATAATTTAATCAAAATCTATAACATAAATATCTAAATAATTAAAATTTAAATAAAAGTTTATGAAGTATTATCTCTGTGCAACGTCAATAAATTTAATTAGTTGGGATATAGTGTACACCAATATTTCACTTCCAAAACAAAAATCAACAATAGATTTTAGTTTTTAAGATATAATCAATTTGAAACTTATGCAAGTGGCTGCCAATTGCGAGTCAATCTTTAGATCTTGATAACCGATGCCAAAACCTAATATAAAAAGTGTTTCACCACTAGAGTATTAAAATGTTATTTTGAAAGGTCTATATTACTGAGAAGGAGAAGAAAATTGTATTCCTTGAAAGAGTTATAAACAGTTTTAAATATTCTCTGCTTGCTTTTTTTATATTGCCACCCAAAAATCCACAAACACAGACATTAGCATTTTCTTTACTGCTGAAGGATTCATTATTGACACCAACAACGCTAAGCCAATCGACACGAGTTACAAGTTGTTAACCTTTCTGTTGTTATGAAATTCTATGGCAACCTATTTTATTATAATTATTCTGCAAAATCTTTAAATGTTTATAACTTATTAAGGAATTGAGTCCTAATTTTATATAAACTTTTTGTTATTTCGGATAAGTTTGTTTTGTTTTGTCACACTAGTGATAACACAATCTGTATTAACGCGTGTGACATCCTAGTTATATAACGCTCCAATGTCAGATAAATTAATAATCTTATATTCAAAGATAGCACTGTTCTGGTACAGTGCCGTAGCTAGTTTCTGATGCGCCCGGTGAAAAAACGTCTTTCGTGCTCCTATCCCTTTATTCACAGTAGGCGCGTTAAGTAAACCGTTGCGTTTTTCTTGAATTTTTTGCTAGCAAATTCTTAATTTTTTTCATTTACGTCTCCAAATTCCAAAGTTATGAAATGAAGGTAGTTTCTGCGCCCCCTAACCAACCTGGGCCCGGTATCCCCGCACCGATGGCACTGCCCTAGTTACGGCACTGTTCAGGTACTATGTACTACATAACAACACAAAATAATCGATACCAACAAATAATTAAATTAACATAAAAATTATTAAAAGACGACACCAAAAAACACTTAATGTATTGCCAAGCAACTAACAGTAAAAAACTTAATTCAAATGTATAAACTAGTCAAAAAGCAAATACAACACCATTGGTATAACACAGAAAGAAAAAGTTATATAAAAACTAAAAATAAATTGCTTAAAACAAGAATTGTACATATTATCATGTTCTCGTATAGTTGTATTGTTATTTTACTGGTAAATATAAGTTGTTGTGTCTTCCCGTCAATCGGGATTTTGGCGTATATATATGAGGCGCGCAAAATTATTGTACTAACACTTGTATTAAAATCAGTCTTGTGTCAGACAGCTCTAATGCCATATCACTGACTTATATTATACAATTTTTAAGGTCAAACATTTCTCTTCAGAACATGTCATATATCACCGGATCAGAAATTTCAAGAGCTATCGAATGGTGTTTTTATTTATTTATTTTGATCATTAATAACCGAGGAAATGCACTTTTAGTTAACCTAGTTTTGTTGGTGGGGTTTTTCCATCAACAAAAATCGCACAAAATAATGATACGTCATAACTTGTTAAAAACCGGTGTTCAGAAGCATTTTTTTGTAGGAAGTTCTTCTACATATCAGTATCCTGTTTTTGTGTATTTATCAGTTTTCTCCGACGCACGGTTATTGAGTAATTAATTTTTGATTAATTTTTTAATCAATTTTCAATTAGCTGTAGTACGTACGCAATCGGTGGTCAGACAATGTTTTTTTCGTAGTTCGTTTTTATTTGTTATAAAGTATCTTTTTACAAAAAATTAGCAATCTTGAAGTGACCGTTTGCTAATTAGGTCTAATTAAGTTTGATAATTAAGCCATTCATTACAATTTTGTTTAACTAGACCTGTCATATATCAACGGATCAGAAATTTCAAGAGCTATCGAATGGTGTATTTATTTATTTCTTTCGATTATTAATAACCGAGCAAATGCATTTTTAGTCAACCTAGTTTTGTTGGTGGGGTTTGTTGGTGTCTTCACATCGGTTCAACCAAAGTCAAAGTCTACTCATGGGTGAGTATTATTATGATAGTAACAATGATCAGAAGTAAAAATATATTGTCCCAGATCATATTCTCAGAAATACCTATACCATTAATCAAAATGTCAATATAATATACAAGATGTTTAAGAAATAAGAAAACTGTAAAATTGTGTTAAGACTAAAGCACCTGTCATTTGCAACAAAATTAAAAACCTTATTACATAATTCTAGTAAACTAAGCAATTTTAAATATTCATCATATTTATTCCAAAACTTATTTATTTTAATGGTAAAATAAAGATAATAATATAATCTTTCAGATAAAATATTTAAATTTTGTATGTGAACAACGTTAGAAGTACCTTTTTCTTATAACATTTTTAATTTTTTTGCTAATAACAGGTACTTTATACACTTTGTGCGCAATTTTACGATTCTTATTTTTACATTACTTATATTTAGAGAATATTTTCTATCTAGGATAGATTTAGATAAAAAAATATACTTTGCAGCTATTTCTTGATGCGAATTAGAAAAATTAGCTATTATTTTTGAGTTAGCATCTCTACATGTTTGTTTTATTTGTTCTTATTTATTTTAGCGATATTCAGCTTGGTTTACTCTTGTAATTAAAATCGAACTAGACTAGTAATGTTAGTTTCTTATAAATTAAAGACATATTTTGTATGTAATATCATACATACTTTGTAAACAAAAACATTATTATATAATTGTTTCTCAGCATGTTAAAAATTAGCAAGCTAAAAAATAATATTGATTCCTACTTTTTGGCAAACTATCAATTTTCAATCAAAACTATACTATCTGTTTTCTTAGTCGATATAATAATTGTAAATACTAATAATATTATTTTGTTTAATTTAATACAGTAATATTTACGTAATAAAAAAGAAGTGTTAATGTAAGAAAATTACCACAATATAAGTTAGATGCTTGTATATTTTTTATTTGCAGTACATTAAGCTTAATTGAAATAATAAATATTGATGTCATTTATTTCGGTTGGCCATACACCAAGGTCATGAATGTGCAATATATAATGTGTCGCTGAGCGTTGCCGCATCCCGGTTTGGGAAAATCGATAGGGCCTACCCAGGCGTTTCGCGTTTCCCGCATCTCGCTCTCGCACAATTATTGCAGCTGGCTTGTCATTCCCTAGAGCCCTTATACAATACTTCACTGAATAGCGTCACTGGAGTTGCCAAGGTCAATCGTTAAATTCAAGGTCAATCAATCAATGCCATTTTAATCAAAATTAAAATAATATAAATTTATCAGTAAGTTGAAGTATTTTAAGACTATGTATATTATCCGGTATCTATGCACCAACCTAAACTAAAAATGTATTCATAAATAATTTAATAAGTTCAATGTTACAACAATCAGTTAGATTTTATTTTATAGAATGTATATTAATATCTTAAGTATTTGTAATGTAATCTAATAGAGATAAAAATGTTTTATTACATAATATTTTAATTTAAACTCAACTTTCCTTTTGAATTTAATTAAGATTTTTTCACATTTTTCTGCTCTAATTAAAGTCATTAACCGTTTTTTGTTTGTTTTATATTGTATTACTTATCAATAAAAAATAGACTAATAGAAATCATTAAAAATATATCTCTAGCAAGGTTCTCAAATAAAAAGTTCTCAATAGCAAATTTATTTTATTATTTCTACTAGCAATCAATGCTCGTTTTAAAAATGTCGTTTCATCTCTAGATTTATATTCATTTAATAATATTTTAAATTTCAAGTTTTATTTATATTATTTGAAAATCTTGTCTTGTAATATTTATACTTTGTTTTGCAAAGAAGAACAACAAACATCGCAACATACTTGGAAAATGTTTAACAATGAATATTTTGGTAACAATATGTTTAAAATATTTTTTACACAATAAACAAATTCTTAAAAGACTACATTGTAATTTTGAATCACCCTGAATAAATTAAAGTAACTACAGAGAAAGTAATGTCTATTTTGTATCGGCAATGATACCAATAACGTGTTTTTGAATAAACTATAAAAGTGTAGTTTTGGATCAAATAGTTTTTCCAGATCCAGTGTCGTAACTAGCGTCTGATGCGCCCGGTGCGTAGGCATCTTTCTGCGCCCTTTCTACTTACTAAAACAAAAATTAAATAACAAATTATTTATTTATTTATGTAATGATGTAAACTACAAAAAATACAAATTTAATAACATTTGCAACAATAACTCTTAACCCTTGGTTGAGGCAAACTCGCCAACAATGTTATTATAGTCAAGTTGTCTTGCTACGGATTTTTTAATAAATAATATAGCTAGTTTTGATCATTTTTCTAGACCCATAGTCAACTTTAAATTTGTTTTAATAAGTTTAACTTGCTAAAACTTGTTTTACATGATGCAGTTGTAACCAGCAACGTTAAAAATCTTTTAACTGCTACCTTTAACTTGGATCAAAACTTCCATATCTTGTCTTTTAGTCCGTTTACTTCTTTTTTGTAAAAAATGCTTTCTATACTTCTATTATCACTGTCTCAGTTTTAAACATTATTTAAAAATAAACAACTGCTTTTGCTTTTGATAACCATTGGGTATCTGAATGGCATTTGAAACTAGTTTTAGGGTGCTTTATAAGTATATCCAAACAAATAGTAAATCCCGAAAAAAAAATTACTATATTTGTCGTAACACTGACGCGTGAAAGGGTACTAAATTAAGACTATATGCGGTACATGGTACAAATTAGTCTTGCCTTTTCTGACCTTTTGTTTTTGCTTAAACATCACTGTACTTTCTACTCATGTTATTTCCGTTGTCATATCCTTGTCTTCTAATGCTAAATATTTTTTCTTATGGTCTATTGCACTTTAGATAGATACGTCAATTAAACAAGTTTTTCACTTTATGACGTTTTATAGGTAAAAAGCTGATTTTTCATGATTGCAGACTTATATGTCGCCAATCATTAAACCCTTTTTTGTATTGGCTAAAGATGATACAGCTGAGTTATTTAATGCTTGATCTTTATTAACCTTTATGTAACCGTAACGAAAACACGTTATGCACATGCCGTTTGTGGTTTTTCCGATTCTGATGAAATCGTGATAAAGATGAAACGCTTCAACAAAGTGCAACTTTAATTGGTAAAGGTGGATTAACTGGTATGATTCTTTAGTAATACCAGTTTAAATAATAAGGCAAAATATTTTGCGTTTAGTAAAAAACCAACTTTATGTTCTCTAAAAAGAACAAATCCGTTGTTTTTATTATTGATGCATTCAACAGTTCTGTAGAAATGGTTCTACAACGTCGAATAACAGATCCCGCTGCTGCAATTATTAAAAATCTAGTTTGCAATGCTTCTAGAAGTACTCTGGTAGTTGCAAAATATTATATTTGTTAACAAGTTTACACGAAAAACATGTAGATTTTGTGCAAAACCTGTTTGCAATGAGCACGGCGTTGCAAAGACAATACGCGGTAATAATTGTGAACAATTACCAAATTAGCCATATCATATGTACTGTTAATTTTGTATTAATTTTAAAATAGTTGTAATAATACATTTGATTAATTAATTATAATAGATTTTAACTTATTTTATTTTAAATTACCAAAAGTACCCGGGTACCCAAACCGTCACGTCCGTATGTAAAAAGTTTAGACGATAATTTCTCACTAAGAAAAAATAAAACTAATAATAAAAATAATGTAATACGGCACATTAAAGATAGTTAAGAGATGTCTTAAAAACATAAAAATTTGAGACGCCAAAAATGTATATGTTTAAAGTTCAACAAGGTACCCGGGTACACTGTCAGTCACATAAAGGTTAAAAAGAAGACAGGAAAAGCAAAATATTGCTTTTCGCTTTCTACTATAATTAACCATGTTTGGTCCAATTATTGCCCGTTAGCTAATTTTCTTGTAAATTAAAAAAAATGTCCATTATTTAATGTCACATTAAAAAAAAAATCCACAGTTTCTGTTCATAGATATTTGCGCTATCCTTTCATTTTATTGCTTGCAAATTCTTAATTTTTTTCTTTGTTATTTAAAATTTTCAAAACCATGTTTTTGAGATTTTATTTGCGCCCCCTAACCGGTCTGCGCCCGGTGCGGGGGCACCGACGGCACCGCCCTAGTTACGGCACTGCCAGGGTCATATACTGTAATTAGTTTTGGGAAGATGTTATAGAGGATGTCCGTTCAGTGCGTATTTTATTAATAAGTATCTATTATTATTGCAATTATCATAAAATATTTTTTTCTAAACTGTCGCTAGCTTTACGACTATAAGGGGCAATAAATTTATCTGCGCATTTTTACACATCATTAAAAATAACTCAATTATTGGTGATTTTAAATTGAATAGCTCTTCACTTGTGAGGTACCCTTATAATTCGGCCATATTTTGTCTACACCTTTATCTTCAAAATGTTTTTTATATAAATTTTGCCTGTAGATTTCTACGCTCTCTTTTCATACTATTTTTGTTGTATTTTGTTTTTTGTTTTAGTCTTTTTATGCTTCCATTTATGTACTTTTAGTAGCTGATGGTCCGACTCAACTCTTTCTCCTACCTAAAATTTGTTTATCTTTTGCCACGCTTCTTTATTTATTATTACATAGTTAATTACCGATTTTTTTTCGTTCTGATGTAATCATATTCTCTCTCTTTATCTCTTTTCATATTTTCGTTTAAGATGTCCCCTCCATTCTCTTCGATTATTTCCATCATTTCTTTTTCTTTTTTATTTTCTAGTTTGTCTTTTAACTTTTTTTTGCTTTTTTGTTTATTTTTCAATCTTTTTCTTTTCAGTCCGATCGTTACAATTTCCTCCTACTATTAGTTTTTTCTTTTCGGTTTTTTGTATTAAATTTTCTAGCTTTGTTCTAATTTTTTTGTCCCTCTGCTATACACTGTAACCATGTTCTATTTTGTTTCCCCCAGTATAAAACTTTGCTGCACTATACCCTCCTTTTCTATTTTTTATCATTTTCTTGTTATGATACTATGTTTCTTATTCTTGTTATGATACTTCCTTTTGCTCATCCTATTTTTTTTCTTTAATAGCTGGTTTGCATTTTTATGTAAACTCTTTAGGCATTTGATCTTTATGTCTCTCCGCCTATTTTTATTTATTTATATTTTCACTATTCAAATTAGATCAAATTTTCTTATGTATTTTCAAAAATCTTCATTCTTGTTATTTATTCCTGCTACATTCCAAAATAATATATTTATATTATTGCTGGTATCTTGGATCATCTTTGTTAACTTCCTATTTGATAATCGCCCTTATTTTGCAACTTTTCCTATTCCTCCCCCCGGTTATTACTGCTATTAATTATTAGACACTTTTATTATGCCGATTCTTTCGTTTTAAGAACGTTTTGTTTTCACTTCTATCTATCTATCTTCATATATCCAACATTTGTCGTCTTGCTTATTGTTTTCTCGTCTTTTGCAATATTTTTCAGTTGTTTTTTAAATATGTCGTTTCCTTTTAATATGCAAAAGTTCATAATAATTTTTTGTTTATCTTCCCAACTATTTAATTATACAAAAATGCTTTCTATTTTATCCTTGTTTCTCATTTTATATGCTTTTATCACAATTACACCTTTTTATAATTTAGTTCTAGTCCAGTTTTCAACTTATTCTTTTAATTCTTTATCATTCGATGTGTAATAATTATTCACTTTTCAACTAATTTAAAAAAGTCGACCTTTTGGATTTTGATCAAAATATGGACGAAAAAAATGAAATTGTTAACACTTTAGTTCTTAGAACATTGCCTGTTCAAAATGACACATATGAAGGTCAGAAATTTCACAATAAAACGTCTTTTTAGCATATTTTGTATCTCAATTTTTGGGCTTCTGTAAAAAGATAAGAAGGTCCACGATGGCTCAAATTATTCTTTAATACATGTACTTTAAAGCCCATATTTGTATATTGAAGTCATTTTGAAATATCAAACTTCAAACATTATTAAAAAAAACGTGAATTTAGAAAAATTTAAAATGATTTTTTTTAAACCGTTCTAACTTTGTCAAATCTTTACAAAATTTGATCCACTAGGTCTAAATTTATTCGTGTTTAATCTTTCTTTAAAGTGATCATGCGAAACTTATACAATCAATACGTATACACCATTATTTTGATGCAGGAAGTTGCACATGTTTTTGCGATCTTCAAAAATTGCAATTTTAAAATAATATATTTCTTTTATTTAGCTTTAAAATGTTATTTTAAATGTGCAATGCAGCATTTGCAATTATCTTTTGTAGTTGCTTCACGTTGTTTATTGGCTACGCATAAACCAATTGTTTTATGTATCCCCACACAAACTACATATTGCCCAACATGGGGCAGTGCTCTATCGTGCTGTTACGTAAGGCAATAGAGACTTTGTTATCAAACAAATTTTGCATTTAAACTACGTGGAAAGATTTGAATTGGCAGTAGTTGCCCATTAAAAACCCCACATCATGTGTAAACTGAAAATTTTTGTTGTTAAGCTCGTACTTTCCTAATGACCAGATATGCTCATTATGTATATTGTTAATGCCATCTCATGTGAACATAGATTCATTGCTCCAAAATATTAAACTAAAAAAGTTAGTACCTTGTTGATGTCGTTTAAGAAGCCATTGAAAAAATTCAAGTCGTTGTGCTGCGTTGCTTGCCTGTAAGTGTTGTACTTTTTGATAATGATATGGGTAAAAAATGTTCCTACTTAAAGTTTTCCAGACAAAGTTTTTAGATAGTTAAAACGGGTGGAAAGTTGCCTAACGCTAACCCCTGGTTTATCAAGAACTGCGTCAACTATTTGTTTTTCTTCTGCCACGGCTACATAGATTCTATTGTTTAACTTTTTGTTTTCTTCTCTTAGTTTTGCTAGTTCTTTTAGAATTACAGTTTGTGTCTTATTCATTATTCATTATTCATTATTTGAAATTGTTTTAAAATTGTTTTTGCTACTTATTGGTTTATTCCACTTTCTCTTGCTTCTGTTGTAGTAATCTCCATTTTTCTCTTCTTTTTTAAATCCCGTTGCGTCATCTGAAGGCATTATTGATTCTATTTGAATATATTTTTTATTTATTTAATAAACATATTTTTCTCCGCTCAAGCCTTAATCCGCTAACCTTTGCATTTGCAGTCCACAATTTTACTTACTTGGCCACCTAGTGCTCTTTTGTATTGTATATATTAATTTTTGTATTCAATACATATATTCCTTTTTTTTTCAATTTTTATATACAATATGCTTAAAGGTTAAATTGCTTTAATAACTTCTAATAAGGATTTTTATCCTACCTTGCCGTTTTTAGGCACACCGTTTTTTTTCTCTAAATTTCCTTTTTTGATTTTATTATCTATGCAGCAATGTTGGCAACTTCAACAATGATATCAGATAAATTTAAAAAAGTTGCAACGCGTGCCCTCTTATACTACACAGTTTAAGTCTTTTTCAAGATATCATGACAAACGAGATTGATTCCTTTACTTAACTTCAAAAAACGCTTTTACGCAAGATCTTTGTCCTAGATTTTAATACAATATATTTAAAAAAATAAACCTTTGCAAAATCCCTATTGGTTGTTTAAATAATTTATGAGCGTCGAAAATCCACGACTTAGTTGATAGTCAAATATTGTCAAGCTCAAGTTTCTTTTAGGTACCTGTATAATTTTAGTAATTTATAAATTGTTTGAAAAATGACCACTTAATAAATTGGTCACTGCAGACGGAGACTGACTGGTTAACTAAATTGGCTCAACGCCTACTTTGAGTAGTTTCAAACTTTTTTGGGTTGACCCAAGACTTTTTTTTACTAATAAATCCAATCCTACTATATAAAATTGAAGTATCCCAAAATTTCAATTAACAATGTAGATATAGCTGTACAATCTGGAAGTTACACTAGTTTTATTTTTTTGTAAAGACTTTAGAAAAGTTAACATTGCTGCTAAAAGAATTGTGAGTTATGGCCGTTCACATAATAGTTTCATCTTTAATAGATTTTTGGAGTCTAGATCTTGCCAACAACCTTGATTTATATTCAGGAATGATTAAAGCTTCTTCATCTACTTTAAAAACTAAACAATGTGTTTTCTTTTGACATTAGTGACTCGGAATTGCTCTATCCTATCAAGCCCAAAACAAAGCGAAAGTATTGTTTCAATAGCTATTAAAACTCAATTGAAATCTGCATTACTTTACTCTAAGTTTATTAGTGTTGAACATTTGTTTGTAATTGTTAAGTTTAACCTTATGTCTTAGATAATTAGTGCAATTTATTTACCACCTATTTAACTAGTGATAAATATCTCTACTTCGTCGAATCTATTGCTGACAAATTTCCAAACAGGAAACTAATTTTGTTGTGCGTTTGCAATCTACCAGCAGCGTTTTGGGTCAACAATTATATGGGTATAAGAGTAATTTTGTAATGATAGTTACCCAGTTCATTTAGTTGCCAATTTGTTTGGATTTTTAAACTGCGCACAATGCATATTTATTGGTAATGGCAAAGATGTGTTTTTAGATTTATGTTTTACTAACGTTCGTAATATTTTTGTAAGAAAGTGTAGATGTTTTGTTAAATTTAAGCCGTAATTGTTAACAGTAAAATGTAATACTACCAGTGATATTTTAAATTGTAGTTATGTTTTTAATGATTTTATTATTGCCGACTACAGCGCAATCAATAACTATTTGTTAAATGTTGATTGCTATGAAATAAATTAAGAGTTATAAATAGAAAGTTTATATGTTTATTAAATACTTGCAAACCATATACCATAGATGAGCTGTGTAACTTTAAAATCAAATGAATTATATTATAGTAGCTTTACTCTAATAGTTCACCTCCAAAAAATGGTACAAAAGTTGCTGTCTTTATATGCTGTCTTTTAGTCGTTTTTTTGAAACAATGTGTTTTTGTAACTTAATTCTCAGATCCCAGCCGCAGGCAGTTTAAACTCATACTTAGGACAAGCATTCCACTACCTTCCACATTTACTTTCACACCTCATAATACGTTTTGTATTCATCTAATAAGCGGATTTAAATATACTTACAAAACTGTACAGTTTACACTACTTTGACAACTAAATAATTTAATGTTGCATAATTTATTATAAAAAAAATATATAATAAGATTTGGTAACAATTTGTTACCGTCCAACATGCTTACTAAATATGTAAGTAAAATAAATGTTTAGAAAACTAGAAGACTGCGTTTATAACAGATTTATCCTCGCCACAAAATTACTTTTGATAAATTTTTAATTATTTAATTATATTAAAATATTATATTAAATATTACATCCTCAATATTCTCAGTTCAAACAACAATGCTTATGCATTATATTTTGATTTGGAACATGAATTTTATTGGTTTAATTAATTAACTGCATGTGGTTTAATACAAATACAAGTTTTTTATAGAAATTCTGTGATTCCAGCATACTATAAACCACAACACTAAAAATAAATAACGCACTAAAAATAATCGGAATGCCTTTGGCACTTGGAAAGTGAGAACGATCTTTATCATCTGCATAAGTCATAAGTCAGTTCCACAGTTTTCATAATTTTATTGTTTTTCTATTTCAAGTACCACAGACAGTTTCATTTACTTTTATTTACTGACAGCTAACAAATTACATGTTGTAACTAACTCTCTCAAACTGAACTACTTAATTAACTAATATAAATTATTATTTACCATTAGTAGAGTATTTGTAAATAAATAATTAAATTAAATTTCAAAAACTATTGTTTCTTTTTACTTTTTTAAATATATTTAATAAAGCTTATTTTAATTTATCCTAAAAATAATAAATTTTACTTTGTCTTCTTTTAAATTGTTTTTTGTTTATTAATTTAAATATCTTATCTATTTGAAAATGTAATTTCATACTAATAATTTTTTGTGAAATAAACTATTACACAACCGACAATTTGAGTGGGTCATATTTTTCCATTTACATTTCCTCTTTAACTAACGTGAATATGTTGGTTGCATTACCATCTATAATTGATATGATGAGCCTTGAATAAGTGTCCCCCTCGAATTATTCGTTGAATTTCGTTCTAAATGAATCTTTAAGTCATATGTGGGGCCCCCATTTTATACTAGCAACTGAGACGAGACCAGACGAGACAAGATCGCAAGCACTAATCAACCGTTTAATGTATTTATTTTCATAATTATTAGAGTTATTCAAGATATCATTTATGTTATTGACTAGTAAATTTTGAATTATGCAATATTTAAAATATTACAAGAAAAACAATCTAATATTTTATTATGTTGATAGAACAAAGTTTGCATTTTTTAATAATTTGGTTGTAAATTTATTAAAAATTACTATAAAAATATATTACTGTATTATAATCATTTTTTTTAAGCGTTCTATTTTAAATCAGTTATATATTGAATAGGTTTGGAGGTTGAAGAAATATTGAATGTAATCTTTTGATAAATTTTCAGTAGATTAAAAAAAATCTGTTCCTAATTTAAAACATACAAAATATCTATTTTAATAAATAGTATAATATTTTACTTTTAATGGTTTTCTGCAATTTCTGCAAATACATTTCATCAATACTTTTAATTATAATTATTTTGTGTAGTGTTTCTATAACGACTATATGGTTACATTTGTGATACGGTATAACAAATAAATTTAAGTTTTTGTTTAAACTTATTTGGTGCATTAAATATTTATTTGGTTTTCTGTTCTATACCGCATTTTTAAGCTGTTTCCATCTCCAACCTCCAAGTTCGAGATAAAATTTCACTCCGTTCCAAACGTTGTACCAAATACGAGGTATTCAAATCTTTGTACATTTTTTCTCGTATTTCTTCCATATATATTCATAAGAAACAGTTTTAGTTTTAATTCTTCTATGTCATTTACATAAAAATTAAATTATATAAGAATGGAAACCAACACTTACATTATTTAATTTTTTTATTTTTTGTTCTTCAATTTAGATTTTTAATAATTGTATGTTAGTTTTGATGATTATTGGTTCTTTCAATTTACTATCTGAACTTTGTATTTATTTTGTATGATTAATTAACAAAACGTACTTAATTAAATTTGTTGCATATAATGTATAACCTTAAGTTAAATTATAACCTCAATGCTTTACGCGGTAACCTAATTTTATTTTCAAAATATACAGGGTCTATTATGAAAATATTGCGCATTTTCTATTAAAAATAGATTTATTGATTGTACTGGTACAAACGCTAAAATTCTTCGAAATACTCTTCCTCTGCATCAAACACTTTCAGAGACGTGTTTGCTCGCCTGGAAGGCACCCTAGAACTCTTCAACAGGAATGTCTTTTAATAACCTTGTAACATGCTTTTGGATGCTCTTCTTTCAGCTTTCTCTTGAGTCAGGGAAACAAAATAAGTTGCACAGAGCTAAGTAGGGACTGTAAGGGAGCTGGGGGACTACCGAGGTGTTGCTTTGGGCCAGGAAGTTAGTAACAGTGACGGCCGATTGACTGGGGGCATTTTCATGGTGGAGCCTGACCGTGTCTTTGATGCAATCCGGTTTTTTTAATCTTTAAACTCAAAATGGACAATTCCTCGGATGTCAAAGAAGATAATGAGCAACGTTTTGATGCAAAACTTGCTCATTTGCGCTTTCTTGGGGCGGGGGAGATGATTTTGGGTGCCACGGGTCTCTTTGGTTCTAAGTCGTACTCAAACATCCAGGATTCGTCTCTGGTTACGACAAAGTTAAGAAAACCCGGCTCATTTTGAATCAAACCCAAAAGTATTTGACAGAGCAAAATTGACGCATGTTACAAAGTCGAAAAACACACTTCACGCGGAGACTCGTCTTTCCGCTCAGAACAGTCGGAGCTAGTTGGAGACCGGCTGCGTTGAAAGGGCAGATCCTCCACTACATTTCCCGACCGGTTTTACCGGGGTGGGATGGATAGTCGCGTCATAATAACATCATTTTATACGCTGTCATGTTATTTTATACATGCTTTTATTTTCATCAAGCTCATTTTCTTTTAATACAAAACTAGGATTGGAAAAAATGAATAGTAAAACAGTATATTTTAACAATAATTTTTATGTTGTCAAGAAAGCTTTTAACAAGATAAATTTCAGAATTATGCTAATAAGATAGAATTTTTAGTAAAAATCTACTGCAAAATTCCATGTTTGTTCATTTTTTTCATTCATATTGAATATCTGCAAAATATTTTTTTCTGACAATGTCTTCTACAAATTTATGAAGATTAAATAGTAATAAGCTTATAGTTTAAAGAATCAAACTTGTTTGAAAAGACATCTTGGCTTATAATATTTTACTGATTATATTCTGAGATTGATTTGAAGGCTTTTTATGAGTTTTAAGATTATATGTTAAAGCTTTATTTACAAAGAATTATCTTACTCCAACATCACTCACTGAGGTCAAGATGTTTATGATCAAAATGAGTAGAGCACTTAAAAACATCAATTGTCGTGACATAATATTGATACTTTCTAAGCATAGTAATAGTTTTGTCAAAAGAAATTGTAATTTTTTAACTGTATTTATTATCACATTATATCACTACTAGCCAAGAATTTCTAACAAAACTGCCTTTGGGACAGAACGTGTTTGGTATTAAAACTTACTTGTTATAAAAGTGCAAATTACATATGAAATAATCAATTTTTATTAGATTGTTTCTAATTATCTGCCGTTTTTCGTGCATCGTTCGATTGTTTGAATCTGGCGTTTAATTGATATTTGTCATAATATAATTCTTTAATACGGTTAGTTAATTAAAATGCGCATTAAAAACCATAGGCATATATCACTTTGAGAAACGATCGAAAGCCGCTGACTTATTGTGCAATATCAACGGTTATTTCGGCAAAAGAACAATTAGCAAAAGAACATGCTGAGAGTGGTTTAATCGCCTCAAAGTCAGTTGTTGGATTTTAATGACCAGGTTTTTTTGGCAGCTGTGGAAGAGTACAAAAATTGCACCACTGAGACACTAGTTGAGAATTTTAACAGTGATTAGTCTACAATTGTTTGTCATCTCAGAAAACTTGGCAAGGTGTGGAAGTTGTCCGAATGTGCCCTGATAAGTTTTCAGACAACTAAAATTACCTATTTGTTTTCGATAAATGAGCAAAACCAAAAAACAACGGATAATTGTGCATCAACCTAATAGTACACGCAAATAAGCTGTACACAAACGTTCTTTCTTGAATAATATTTAACGCAGTTTAAATTAAATGATTTGATTGGTACTAGTAATAGTGGTAGCCAAGAGTGACTTTATAATATAAGATTCAAATTTTAAGAACTTCGTACAGCAACACCTAGAGATAAGTAGTTAAACTTTTATCTTAGACTCAAACTTTGAGAAAGAAACAATTAGTTTAAAACCCTCTACAAATTTAAGATATAACCCTTATATTATATGCTTTCCTTTCACTGTTCTGGACGGTTCCGAACAATTCTGTGCTTGACGCCCTATGTACCTTTCACAGAAAGCTCGACGCCCCAACTTGTTCCGAGTTTCTTTGCCCTCTTCCCTCATGCACCACCTACCACGACAGTGCTTCAGAACGGCTCTGTGCGTCAAGCTCCGGGATCCTGTTGCTCTTGAAAGGAAAGCAGTAATTAACTAGAAACACACCTAACTTGATAACTGAACATTTATGTTAGTTTTTGGGCTTTGATAAAGCTGTAGTTTATCCAATAAAATTAAAAAAGCTTACTAAACTAAACTGTTTAAGAGTTACTGTGATTTTATGTACCCTGAAACAGTGTATGTGCCTCACACTAGGTGGAGAAGCAATTTACATAAAATACTTATCATAATCATATATTAAACTTAAATAAAATAAAATAATTACATAACATTACATTATTTATTGCATAAAATAATAAAGCAATGATAACAAGAGGTGGATAACAAAGAGCGCGTGTTTTATGGAATAAAGGTACAACACTATTGTTTTATACCATCTTTTTCAACGTCCTTTATTCAAATCAATTAAGACATGTTTAATGCCACTGGCAAATCTACTTGAAATTACTGACAAGCAGACACAAAATAGATCTCAAGGCTAAAATCAACGCTGAGATAGTAAAAAAATCTTGACAAACCTATTGTTTAGTCTACCATCTTAGCTGCACAATAGTCCAATCAACTATATTACTTCTCGTTCATTATTTTTAAGTAATCAATTAACGTTTCAAAATCAATTTAACTATTTGATTCAAAAATTTAAATGCTGAATGTTATATTCCAGACACAAAAACTAAATATGCTATTGCCAGATAATAAATCTTACCCAAACAGCATTTTCTAATATCTGTGAATGAATCAGGATCAATAAAAAGTTTCTAAGCTTAGTGTCATGCCAAGTACTTCTTCAATCAGTAGAAAATTTCAATAGAATATTTAAAGGACTATACTATAAATATACTCTTTCAACCTTTTATGTCTGTAAAACATAAGAAATATTAACGATAACAATCTAATACAAGATTTACCAATCTATTTTCAATGTACACTAACAAAATATCACATGGTCTACTTAAATAATGTCTTCATTGTAATAGTCTGGTTTAAGTTGTTACAATTCAAGGTTTTATGTTATTTTATATGACAAACTAATTCCTAAATATCAATTATTAAAATTTAAAAAAAAATGACACGGCAATTAATTAGTTAAATTAATTTACTTTAATTTTAGTAATAGAAATAGTAGTTATCACCATAAACTTTAATATACATATAAGTAACTATAAAGACAGATTATTTTTAAATTGGAACCAACCAAAACAAGTATTTTGTAAACAATTTCATTAGGATTTATAGTTTAATAATAGAACTATTAATAACTAATGCGTTAAAAAATTGATTGAAAATTTATTTGTAGACACATTTATTATACATATTTAATAATGAATAATACTGACAAACTAAATAAATATTTACATTGAATATTTTAACAGAATCTTAATCGAATAACAATTTGATTCAACAGTAACTGACTGTTGCGCAATAAACAAATTAATCAAATTATAGTGCAAGTAACAATGGAAGGGTTAGGTCTAATTTTCTACAACATTGCTCACTTTACGTAACCATCTATTTTATTATTTATTTTTGCTACATATTTATAAACAGTTTTTTCAGTAAGCGAAAGGATACATCGAAGAGTTGCTACAGGTGTTGCTTGCTAACAATCAATAGTTTTATTACCATGTAAATTATTCATTTGTTATTATTTCACTTGAAAAACGTTTAAAAGTACATAAATATGAAATAGGAAAATTTTACTGGCAACCTCTAGAACAACATCTATAAATAGATTTGATTTCCATGTGCATTTTAATGGGTTTCAATGCCGTTTAATTTTTTTGGGATTTATAATTAGTTATACGAATATGAAACTAATAAAGTTTTATTATTGGATTTTATTGTTGAATCGGCTTTATATTTTCATAGTTGGAACAATACAACAGTTAATATAGGCACTTATTTTAAATATATGTAATATCTAATTCTACAAAGATGACAGTTTTCAAAATTGTTATTTCAAAATAACGTTATTCTTATTTAGGTCATAAATTTAATATAGGTAAATTTGATGGAAAAAGTGTGTAGTATTTGAAAATCCAATTAATTATTAAATATTAAAACAGGTGTGCTATTCTTGTAAAAGCACAATGCCTCCAAAATAAAATCTCATAAAGTCTTTTAATATTAGCTTTAGTGTATCAATTATTTAAGGTTTCTACCCTTTTCTTTATTTTTTAGTGATATCAGTATCCGGAAGCCATTACTAGATATATGAATATTGTATTGTTGGTTAGTTACGTCTCTCAAAGAACGTAACAAATATATTCTGCAATAAAATGAAATTTGAAACGTAACAAAGTCGATTTAATATCAATATTTATCAAAAAATAATTTTTTAATATGTAATGATATGTATGTAATATTTAGATACTAACAACAATAAAATCATTTGTAGAGTATTATGAAGCAATTAATAATTATACTAATTCAGTTAACTTATTATGTATGTATAGAAGCCTTATTCAAGCAAAAATTCGTAAGAATAAACTTGTCATTTATTTTGTTAACTTTTTTATAATCATTTTATTCATTACAACTAAAAATAACTCTTTGCATGAAGTAAATTAAACCAGATTTACTGAGTGTGGCATTTCTCATATATGTTTTGATATTATTATTTAAAAAATTAAATTTAATTCAAAACTACATTTAATAAATATTCGTAGAAATTTATTTATTTCCATCAACAAAATGCAATTAAAGTGTAACTGAATACTCAAAATAATCAATCTGCAGCAAACGCAAGTTTTATTGTTTATAAAATGATTTATGTGACATTTTTATAAAATTATATAAACAGTAAAAATTTAATAACATTTTTTGAAACTTTTTTAGAAAATATGACTACTTGCAAAGTTAACTTTTATGTAACAACGTTTTTTAAAATTTTTATAACAATTGACAATGTCAAAATAATAAAAACACATTTATAAATTTTATGAAAGAAATTATTCCTTTACAACTTTTGATTTATAACTTTTTTTTAAATTTTTTTATTTGAATTTAATAACTTTCAAGATATTTGAAAAAGCGTCCATAAAGCAAAGTCTTAAAATTTTTGACAAATCTAAAGTCAAAATATTGTAAAACACTTAAATACATTTTGTAGAAAAACTATTTTTTTGCAACTATATTCTACTTTTTATGTTACTATTTAGATTTTGTCGGCGCTTTTGTAAACTGTCCCATTCATTACCTGAAAAACGGTTACCAAATTGGTAAAGTAATTTTCTTAAAGGTCTTACCGAGACTTAGTTTTTGCGCTACACATCCGTATCTTCAAAGTTTAAAACGGCCACAGCTTTTTTATTTAAAAAAAATTTAAATCGCAATAAATTTTACAGAAACGTGAGTGAAACATTTCGATTTTTTTAAATCTCTTCTCAAAAGCAAAGAAAGTGTTTTATAAAGAACCCCTGCGATTTTTTAAAGGACAATTTATCTAAAAAACGCTTTTTTTAAGAAGTTCTAACAAAACATCCCGATAATAACAAAAAATATTTTCTTTTATTTCCTTTTTTGGATACATCCTATTATAGATTTATTTATTTTTTATTTGCCCATTAACTTTTTCTAAAAGTCGCCTTAAGAGACCTCAAAAATTACCCATGTTTACGACGATCTGCACTTTTCTCTATGGAATTCTTCCGCTCTTTGTTTATAATTTAAAAAAAAATTAGTGACAGCATAAAAATTTTTCTCTAAAAAAATGTAGATTTGCAATAAGTAGAGTAAATTTGATTCCAGGATGGTGGGGTATGAACCAGAAAATTTCTTTTGACAAGTTCTTTTTTATACCTCAACACCAATTTTTTAGTACAGCGACGTTATCAAAATTTTTACAATTAAAATTTAAATTTTGCGGTTTTTGAAAAACGCTGGATGGACCTTTAAACATCATAGGAAGCAAAAGCTTTAAAAAAACTTTTTGAAAAAAAAGATATCGTAGTGTGCGTTAGACAAGTTTGAGTTTTGATCGGTTTTGTTTTCGAGCAGTGTTGCTCCAAATATCGCAATTAATGGCACTATTTAAAAGTACGTCACTGGTTAACCAAGGCACAAAAAAATATGCTCTCAAATCAAAGAAATGTCTTTGTACTACAAATATTTATTCCTATAACTTTTTGATATATGTAAAACTAAACCAGTGACAGTTTGTCAAACTTTAAAAAAACGGAGATTTTGAATTCTTTAGCTACTGGACAATAATTTAAAAACTTAAAAAACTTTTAGATGATTGTCTAATAGGTGAAGTTTGACAGAAAGTGTTTTTAAATTATTGTTTAGTATCTAAAGTTTGTCGGAAAGTGTTTCTCTCCCGGCCCTCACAATGTTCGCTCAACTACGCACATGCAAGACCACCCGCCGGACACATCGCTCCACCCTCTCAGTTAGATATTTGCCTGTCCTTGATTTTTTTTTTAAATAATTAAATTTTAGACAACTCTATTTCAAATGTTTCCAACTTTCAAATTAATTTAAGAAAACTACCACCAAAACCAATTTTTTAAGTATCAACTCTTTCCAACTTTCATTACTTTTTAGAAATTTAAAGAGTTAGCTCTAAAACCAAGTTTTCTGCATTTTTGACAGTTCTTATGTTTAAAAAAATGTTTAAAAAATAATGTTTTATGATTTTTTAGACAACTTTCATAACATTTTAGATATTTAAAAAGTTACTTAAAGTCCAATTTCAACATTACTATATCTCTATCGTCAAAACATCAATATTTTTGAAAAAAATCATTCCTAAAACCATGTTTTCTGCACTGTAGTCGCCTAATCTGCTTAATTATCAGCATTAAAGAAAGTTACTTAAACTTTATTGAAAGAAAAATTAATATATAAAAATTATGTAAATTTTTATACATTGTTTTTTTTTTAAATTTTAATAACTGTCAAGATATTTAAAACAAATAACACTAAGATTATGTTTTTTTGCATGTTAACAAGATAATTGTCAAAATAATTTACTAACTAAGTACTATTTGCTCAAGCCATACCAGCGAGTCTTAAATAAACTCTTGACAGAGCTACCCATGTTAAATGTATCCAATCCTAACTTTGCTTACACATTAATTTCATGTTCTACCCCTAACCTTCTTTTGTTTTCTTTTTCAACCTGGCAATAGATAAAACGCATTTTTAAATCTAAAGTAATTTTCCAAATCTGTGCAGTCAATTAAATCTGATAAGAGCTGTACAAGCTGCACATGTAAGACAAATAGTGCAGCTGTTAGGTTGTGCTAATAAATCCATCCGGTTGCCGACTTACAACAAATCGGACTTGATTGTAAAACTAACAACTAATTACTACTTCTTCCACGGCAAAAAGGTAAAAATTAGAAAATTTGATTTTGCTAAGATTCATGTAAAGTAAAAGTAAAAACTACTAACTCAAGACGTTATGTTTAGAGAACTGTGTTGCCCAAGGTCTGACAAATATTGTCACCCTTGCAATTGCGGTGAACAATACAGTACAGTTTCGGTAGCTACACCTGTCAACAAATGTCTGTACGTCAACAATTTGAACATTTTCATAACGAGAAATATTATACCCGCCATAACACGCCAACTGCTAATCACCATAGATAAAGTGGACAAGGAGACAAAGACAAGAGGTTTTTGTTTTTGTACTCATGTACGCCGCGATGCAAGCAAAAAAGAGGCCACAACAACCGACTAATATTTAAAAACAATGCAGAAATGTAAATACAGACACAGGTCTATTGGCACTAGGCCGGTGTTTGTTTGAGCTCAAGAGATGAAGAAAAATCTCAATTTATCCGATAGTTCAGATAAACACGAGTTGTGTGGCCGGTATAATAGGCAACTTAATATACACAAAAATTATGTTGGCAGTGGATAAACTCATACCTTTACAGGCTTTAGCATTTTTCAAGCTCAGAACAACGTCGTTAATAGAATTTGTAAAACGTAAGCGCAAATGAAAAATGCCAAAACGGCCAATAGCATTAGTGATAGGTATTAGGGATAAAACTTGCACGGGCGTCTCGTGTTGTTGTGTAGTTTAAAACACCGTATTTCTATATCACTTTGGTGTCATCTGTAATATTTGGTTAAGTTTTTTATTCAAATCTGACATCAAAACAATTTACAACTTTGGAGTCATTTGTAATATTACGTTAGGTTTATGTTTATGTACTAGTACCAAAGTCCGATAACGTAATTAAGTAAGGTTTATTTTTAGGCTTTATCACCGTTTTTTTCGGTGTCAACTGTAATATTAGTTTATTTTTAAATTTAGCATTTGCAATATTATAATTAATATTTATTTTGAAATATTTATTTAATTATCGTTTTATGTATTAGCATATGAAGCCATCGAGCTTAGTCAACGCTGCACAAAAAGATTTTTTTTCTATTTCTAGTTTTGCTTTCATTTTTAAATAGCGTAACTAAACCAAATAGGTTAGATATAGAAAAACAATTATATAAAATAATATGATTGATATTTGAAACAAACAATAAAATATGAACCCACCTTATCTTTGCAGCATATATACGCAGTAACAATTAATTAATGAAACCACTAAGCACAATATAATTTTAATTGAATTTGATCACTTGTTGTCTACACAAATAACGCACCAAGACTGAGAGAACAGTTTTGCGATTAATATCGTCTTTAGTTTTCTGCATATAAAAAAATTGTCGTTTTTTATTATCAACTTTTATTTTACAGAAACCACACAAAATTGTATGTTCTATCTGATGTTTGTTCATTTCTTCTATAAATAAATTTATGTTGTCAATATTATTTTATTTCAACACGAATGTAAATCGAAACACTTAAGATTATATTAATTATTTGTTAATTTAAATTAATTGATAAGATTCCAATATAATATTTATTGCTCTTAGGAGAAATATTGTTGTTCGCTTTATACTTAATTAATTAACCTAATTAATTGTGCATCTTAAATTAATGACAAACAATATATTTTGTAAAACTTTAAAGAGTTTAATTAATTATTCTGGAGTTATAATTGGAAAATAAGTAATTAATAATTACTTTGCATTAAATAATTATTTAAATTATAACAACGAAAAATACATTTCAGGTAGTTTTACTATTTATGATACTTGAATTCAGTGTTGAACAAGAACTTCTCAATTTCACACATACTACTCCAGTGTTAGTACAGATTATACATATATTATCAGGTACTTAATTAAAAAGTAGAAAGATTTACTAGAGGTCGTATTTTAATTTATTTTCAATATATATATTTATATATATCTCACTTTGTTTATGCTGGTAAGTATACTAATCTTTATAAATTGGTTATAAATCCAAAGCATTATTCCAAGACATTCTATTATAATAGGTACAAGATAATTTCGATGCGTTATTGTTTCTATGGCAAGGCAAAATCTATTTTTAGTGAATTCGGTGCCTGTGAACATATTTATAAAGTTTTATAATAAAATGAATTTGTAGATCATTTTCGCTATATTTTTATAATTTCTGAACTTGCATTGAATTAGATTTAGATAATTTATATTATTTGTGTCATACCATTCGTATCATAACATAAATTTCGTCTGTAACACAACAATTTTAACTAAATACTTTTTTCTAGAATAATGTTTTTTGTTTATTTTTAATTTTTTTTTTGGGACTTTACGTTATAATAATAATACTATTTACTCACTACGCCAATTACAATACAATTAAATATAACATACTGGCAGCCGAAAGTAAAAGAATACTAAGAACAATTCAATTTAAAATTTTCATGTTCAGATAATATGTAAATTATTTACAACAAGAAATTATTAAAATTGGAGCACTCAGCAGCTTGCCTAACCATGCTAGAAATCAAATTGTCAACCTCAGCCTGAAGGATTAAATCCCAAGCTTCTTGAATACGCATCTAAATATCAGTTAAAATAAGTCGGGGTAGCTGTAGATGGAGTTTTCTACAAATTATATCTCACACATGTTCAATAGGTGATAGGTCTGGAAAACAAAAAAAACGATGTAAGTAAACATTAGCTTCTTCTTTATTGTGCATTTTACAGCTTTTACATCGCCCCAAAAATTTTACAATTTGTTTGAAGGAGGTTGATGGGATCAACAGGGCTTATTTGGTGATTTCCGAATCATGGATAAACAGCAAGTTATTATTTTTAGTCATATTTTGAGGATTGAACTCCAGACTGTCAGCTTGCTACGCTAACGCTCTATAACTGAGCCATCGCACCGTTTATGGAATTCTATTGTAACCCTAGATGTATGCGGCTTTGGATTACTTTGTTCCTGGAATGAACACTAAAAAAAACTTGCTTCCATAAGCGATTGATTGCTATACCATCACTTGCTGTATGCCCTCGGTGACGTCTAACCATCTTACGACACGATCGTGGGCATACAAACTAAATCTTGATTTGTCGCTTAAGATAACTTAATTTCATTGATCTATTGTATTCTCTTATTGCACTACTCCAGACGGCACTTTTTATGTCGAAATGTTAATGGCAAACAAAGGAAAGAACGGTACGACTTGAGACCAAACTATTGAATTCTTCAGTAAACTGATTGAACGGAAATTTCTTAGTCCTTTTGAGACATCTACAATAGCTCTTGTTGTTGTTGTTGTTCCGGTAAGCAACAAATCAAAAATTTCAGGCGCCTAGGCCGTATTAGAAATCTACTCAGGTGCAGAATGCAGCAGATGGTATAGCTCAACAATATTTGGTCAAAAAAACAAACTTGGTACGTTGATGCGTTGGTGTAAGCCCAGCAAATGTAGTTTATTTCAGAGCTTTTATCAAGTTTGTGTTAAAAGTAACAGAGCGTGGTGCGTGGTAACGTATTTCTACCTGCATTATGTTTTCTAGAATTAACTGCTAAAGATTTAACAGCGTCCTGTTTTTTTCTTTATATATCAACACTTTTACTTTTTTTATTTGTTACTTATAATAGCAACTTTTTTAAATCCATATTTCAAATACTTTTATACGTTTTTGATTTTTATTTAAAAAAAATTTGCAGCCGTATACAATATATATCTATGCTATTTTTATACTTTTTCACTTGTTTAAATTTATTGCTTTTTTCTATATTTTAATAGTTTCGCTTTTTTTAATTTTTATAATCATTTGCATTTATTCAAGTTGTTAAAGCATTATTCTCAAAATTATTGTACATTTTCAAAACAAATAGATAAATAGTTTTTTTTTTTTTTTATGTTTGCCCTGTTGTTGTATTTCTAGCACATACTTAGTAAACAATATTGGAAATAAATAGCAGCCTTGCCTTACTTCTTGAACAATCTCAAACTCATTAATACTTGTTTTAAATAGTTATTATTGAACCAATTACATAATTTATTTTTTCTAAATACAAGTTTTTGCCAGTAGCTTATTTAACCTTCATTTTGTTTGTAGCTGATTTTAATTTAATCTTATCTAATACTAAGTTTTTACTTAATTTACCAAGTTTTTTTTGACGTTTAGTTTTTCCGATTTTTATTTAATATAAAAACTTCAGTTGCATCAAAAATCAGAGTAAGACTTAAGTTTATTATTTTTCTTGTTTTGATCTCTACTACCACATGTCAAAGCATAGAAGATTTTTTATTAATACTGTGTATATGCCCTTAGTAACCTACATGCACAATTCATAAACCTAAATTGTATCATTATATTATCAATTTGTTTCCTGTACCTATTTCCTAAATATATAGTCTCATTTTGTAGATTTTAAACTATGTATTAGTCATAATTATATCAACTTTTGATGATTTTACAAGTAAAAGTTAGTTTACTAATATTATTTAGTTTTGTAATTTTGGTCAGCTCACAAAGATTTAATTTGTAATAATAATAATAATAATAATAATAATAATAATAATAATAATAATAAGTCACTTTATTTAGCATATAGCTACATATACAAGAGAAATAAAATAATACAGTACATATACAAATACACACATTTTAAAATATCGTAATGTCTATATAAAACATATACATATTAAAAAAAAACAAAACAAAATTATGGTTAAAACTTTCTTAAATATAGCAGATAATTAAAATTAAAATTTCTATTATTTAAATTAAGTTAAACTATCTATTGTCAATAATATGACCACAAAGTGCTTTTTTAAACTTGTTGATGTTTGACGCGTTTTTTATATCATTGTGCAAATTATTAAACTGAACAAATCCGTTGTAAACCAATCATGTGTGCATTTGGCGTATAGTGTAATATTCCTAAGTGCAACAGCTTCAAAAATAAAATAAAGTAAATAGCAACAAGAATGAATCCTTCCGTTTGGCTTAAACTTGTTCAGTAGTTTATTTTTTGGCATCACCATCACATTATATAAAAAAAATACTAAAAATAGCATGTTATAAATTAAAATTTTATCATGTTTTTAATATTATTCAAATTAAAATTTATAATAAAATTATTACATTGTGAAGAAAAATTGTTAATTCAAAATAAATTACATTTTCCTATTCTTTGTAAAACATTATAACATTCATATAATGTGTGAAGTAATATTTGGCACGAGTCTAGTCGGCATGCGTATATTTAGCACTGAAAATAGAATCTCATTATTTGTGAAGTTCAAAGAAGAAACGCGCTCGTTTCAAGATTAAATAAATAAATAAGTTGCAATCGAACATTTTAATATTCCTGCTTTTGTCTACTGATAGCATGTGTCTACGTTTTATTGGTCCTATTGATAGACTTAAAACGTAGAAACATCAATTATGATTTATTTAGTTTGTTTACCGCTGTACAATTTGCAACTTAATAAAACGACAATGTTAAAACGTAGAGCAATTTAGAAGCAACGCAAAAAGTCGGTCATATCTTTAGTATATTATAAATTAATTAACTTTTTTTGAATATTTTCTCATGATAAAATCATCAAGGTTTAGAATTGTTAGAAACTAATTTAAACAAATATACACATAACTAACTTTATGACGTATATTTTTTAATTAATTTTAAAATAACAAATAAAGCACCATATGTTTATGGAAGCTAATGATAAATTTAACAAGCGTTTAGTATATCTTATATTTAATAGAAATTTTAGAGAAAATAAAAGTCTTAGTTTATTCTAAAAATTAAGTTTACTAATACAAATATTTAAAAAAAATACTATTATGTGCTAAAATATATCTAGGAACTTATGCTTAATAAATATTTGAAACGAATCAATTATTCTTTTACTTCTGACGCATTATAAAATACTTAAAGCAAATACAAATTAAAAACGATTTCAGGCTTGATGTTCTACATAAATATCAATTATGATTAATTTATAATAAATAATTTTTACTAAAACATATGAAATAAAATTGAATATAAATTTAGAACACAAATATCCTTATAAATTTATCTTGACTGAAACTTAAATAAACAATAATTTTATTTTAATTTTTAACTTAAATATTCAATTGATTGTTAAACTAAATCTTTTCCTTAGTTTTTGTAGTTAGTTAACGTTCCCACAAATGAAGCAACCCCAAACAGTTCACAATCAAATTAATTGACAATGAATCTAACTAAAATTTCAAACGCACCTTTTAAATATTATAAATAAACTTTACAATTTAAAATGACAAAAGAGTCAGCATAGACAGAACCATTTTTTTTGTGTGCAACTTTCATACTTGTGAAAAATGAACATCAAACCTTGCTTCTTGCATAATATACTATTGTTGATTAAACGTTGTTATAATTTGGATGGAAAGTTATATCTTTTATTTAAAAATAATGGAAATTAAGACAAGTTAAGCTTTTCTTTAAATTATGTAATTGTAAATAATAACTATTGCTGTGAATTAAGTCAATAGACTAGCCAAAACGTACATGTTTTTTTTTACAATTTATATACAAAATATGGTAGAAAAAAAGTATAATCTACATAAGAGAATTAAATATCTTATTATATTCTATTAATAAAGGAAACATTTTGAAACTCGTGAAATTGAATCTTAATTCAGCTATAAAAACGGAATTATCAATATTTTAATTTTATTGCTTTTATGAGTCGACAATTACATAATAAAATGTAATTACACTCTTTATTATATTAACTATATTTGATCAAATATAATTGATAAAAAGTGTTTGTTTATCTCTAATCAGACAGCACTTGTTTTTTTTATAGATAATATCTTAATTCCTATAATTTCAAAGACTAATCGCAAAAACATGTCGTATTTGCAATAAATTATTATATATTATATATTATCTATTATCTATATCATTATTATTAAATAAAATGTTATCAATTTTAATGATTAGAGTGTATGTAGATGTTATGATTTATAATTACAAAAATGTTGAATTTAATTAAGTAGTAATGAGTAAGGTTTTCTACACATTTATGAATTTTTATTTATCTCATTGATTAAGATGTAGATATTTGAAGGATGATTAATATATTTTTTATTTTAAAATTTCAATTTAATGTCGGCATTTTATTTAAAACTATGTGGTATGCTTGCTTGTGTTTAAATATTTCAACTATTGTAAATATAATAAGTACAATATTAAGTAATGATTATTTGCTTATTAATTGGCACTATTGATATTAGTCACGTAGGTAAATCAAATAAACTTAACGGTTACGTAACAATTTAAACAATGATCATAACAAACGACAATATTAGTAAAATTAGTAATAGAAATTATCAACTTAAATTTTATTATTTTATATATATATATATTATTATTATTTTTATGAGTAAGAAATAAATCAATTTTCAACAATAATAATTTGTTTACTAAGTACAATTTCATAACTAAGTAAAAATAAAATATATTTATGGCTGAAATACTACGGTCGATAGCCGTTTGTACGAAACATTTTTTTTCCTTCTATGTATTATACCTGTTCAAAATGTTGTAAATTACTTGTGCAATAAAAATGTTAAATGTAAAAATGTTATATATATAAAATATATTTAAAATACGTTAATAAGTTTACTTGGACATACATTAGTGGCTTTTTTGTATTCACATTTACTCAATACAAATTAAAAGTTAATAATAATATAAATTAGTGGAATAAAGTTATATAAAATTTAAAAAAGATCGCAAAAACTGAACAAATTCAAAAAACAGCAGATATGTTTCAACCGATTATTATGAGTTTTTCAAATAACTTTCTTTTAACATTGAAAAGTAACACCTCCCTTCAAAGGTTTGTTTACGCAGTGAAGCGAGGTAGTTGAACATTTGGTAATTTGATATTCTTCTCGGTTGTTTCATTCTGAATAAGTCGTCTCTTTGTTGAATATTTCTTTAAATTTAAATAAACGATTATTAAAAAGGTTACAATATATAAAAAAATGTTCATACACTATAATCCAGTTGTAGGAACATTATTGATTAATGTTTATTTGTTTATTTGTCAAAGCTCTAGTACAATTATTGCATAATAGCTACCAAACCCGTTAAATAATTAATGTTCTCCGGGAATACTATGACACTATCACAACAATTGCTTCTAAAAATAGATTTCTTTGAGTTAGAAGATCATATCGACAATTTTAAAATTTGTTTAGTTGGATCTGTCAACTTTAGATGCAATACTTGTATGTAGTATGTAGTCCAGCCAATTTTGCTAAGCTGATCTCAAATTGAACTTATGTATGTATTTTACTGTTCCTGGCCAATATTGAAATTATACTAGTGCCTATTGTTTACACCGTGTTGTGTAACAGAGCAAAAGTCTCAGGTTGCCGACGGGATAAGCTGCTTAAAGTGTTTTTCAAAGTTCCGTAGAAATTTTTATGAAAGTACAGAACACGGTGGAAAGATGGAAAACAACAAAAAAAAAACAGGAATAGAATGAGCCGAAATAGAAAGTATGATAGTATACAGTTGTTATATCAACCTAAACTGCATACTGAAATTCTATTGAGAGTGGATAGATCAATTAGAAAACTGTTAAAAAAAACAAAAAAACAATAAAAATTATAATAGGAAAAGTAATTTAAGAAAAAATCTTAGAGGAGTTGATAACGAGATCAAATCTTACAATTTGTAACCAAGAAAACTAACTGACGTTTGTAAGAAGAAAATTACATATTGACATTGACATAGCTCCGTGAGAAACGGAAAGAATAGTAAATGACTGGACCATGACAGACAAAGAATTACTGAGCTTACACAAACACATAAAATACCAAACAAAGAAAAAGGGAAAACAAGACGACGAGAGAAGGTAGGTAGAACGTAAGAGAAATGGACATGTAGAAAATAAATAGAGCCATGAAAACAAAAAAAGTGACAGAAAACAAACATTAAAAAAAAACTGAGAAAAGCATCAGATGAAACAATTCCCAGGTACTACTAGTGCAAAAAAACAACAACAAAAATTCTTAGAAAAGGCAATTAACAAAAGCAGAAAAAGATGCTGGAAAGAAATGATAGAATGTATAGACAGAAATCTCTAAAATAAGCCGTATAAAATAGTGATAAACATTGATACAAAAAGCAAAAGCAAAAGATAAAAGAAATCATAAAAAAGTTGTCCAACAACAAAGCACCAGGTCCAGACAAAATAACAAAAAAAATGTAAGAGAATCTCTAGACGGGAACAAGGTAGAAATAACTCAAACAATCAGCAGATGCCTAAAAGAAGGAACTTTACCAAAATGTTGAAAAGAAGTTACCCTACTACTAATTAATAAAAGGAAAAAAAACGGAAAGGCATACAGGCTAATATGCGTAATCAACACACTAGCTAAGATAATGATAAAGGTCATTGTGCGGAGGATAGAACAAGAAATAAATGATAAAAAAGGAGCAGTTTGAGTTTACCTAGGAAAGAACAACCTCAAGAGCTACAAAAAAGTAATAGCAATAGCAAAAAAAACAAACAGCAAAACGCAAAGACATACATACAAAATGCGTTTAACAGCGTGCTATGGGAAGCTATTATAAAAACAACAATGAAAAGAGAGCTGAACAGAAAAACAATCAATATAATATGAAGTTACTTAGTGACTAAAAAGAAAAGATTCAAATTGACCAGAGGGGTACCCCAGAGCTTAGCACTAAAACCAAAATTGTGGAACTTTTTATAAGTAACTTTGGATGAGGATGCCAGAAAGCATGACAATAACGGTATTTACGAAAGTTGTAGCACTAGTAGATAGAGACGTAAAAATGAAAGTATTAAATAAATTATTCTAGACTGACGACGTACAAAATTTAAGGTATTGGTTATAATAGCATATTTCTCAAATTAAATGTTTTCGATAAAACTAATTTTGTAATTGGCATATGCCGTTCTCAAAATAAGGCAACTCCAAACTATTTTGATAACATTCCTGAAAGTTTTGACAAGCTTTTTCAAGGTAATCATAAAAAAACTAAAATAATTTTGTTAAAAAAAAGTAAATGTACATAATACTGAATAATTTTTGTTGCTTTTCATTATTTTATCCAACTTATTTAGCACATATTTTCCTCGTGATAGACTTCTTAGTAAACCACGATTATTAAATCAGCATTTTTTTAACTATTACAGAAATTACAACAACTACTGGCTTTAGGAAATTCTTATAATTTGTTAGTACTTTTGTTGGTTGTTAAAACTTTTCTTTCTATTACTGCCAAACCTAAACCGCTCCTTATCTATAATTATTTTAAGATAAACATTGCATAAGTAATTTAAGAAACACATCCGTAATTGTTTCAAACAGACTAAACAGGATTATATAAAAGCCTGCAAACATTGTGAAAATCTAATACAATCTGAAAAAGATAGGATTGACTAAAAAAAGGACAAATTTTTTGAAATTATCAAATTAGTTTAGATACTAATTCAAAAGAACAGATATTTTTGCAAACCAAATTGCATCTAACTCTACTATTGTAAATCCTCCTATTGCTGTACCGACAATGCCGACTAGTGGTAATATAATGGATCCAATTCATTTTAAGCAACAGGTTGTAGGTTGTCAAAGGATATATTTTTTATTAAATACCAGGTTGTCAAAAAATATCTTTATTTATTAAACACCAGAAAGACATCAGGTTTAGATAAAATACCACCTATTATTTTTAAAACATTTGCAAATAAATTAGCTTCTATTGACTAAAATATTTGTCTTATTATAAAAAAAAAACATTTTCAAATTGTAGGAAAATTGAAAAAAGTTCAACCTATATCTAAAAAGGGACTAATCATCGACTAATTGCATTATTGTCCAATCTATCAAAAATAAAAAAAAAACATAATAATTTCTGCATTTTCAAGTTCTTAGAATAAAATAACGTAATATGGATTTTGATCAAAACGTTTGACAACAGATCTTTTGGCTTATGTTAGTCACAAATAAAATTTTACTTAAGACAAACATGGAGCATTTCTAAAACATTTGATAGAGTATGGTATCTTAATCTTATCAACAAGCTGTAAATTTTATTAATAGTTTTTTTGACAATAGAAATATTATAGTTAAAATTGATGGTTTTAACTGTAGCCCTAAAATCATAAATTTTGGTGTTCTTCAAAATTCTGATTTTTTATTTTTGATTTACATTAATAAACTTTTTTAAATAACTAAAAGTTTTATTTAACGTTTTGCAAATGACAAGTGCTGTTATTCATACTTAATTTTTTCAAAAACCATATCGACAAATATATTTGTAGTATCTATAGACTAGAATTAAAAAAAATGTAAAAAGTTTTTTTAGTTTTGTTCATCTTATGCATATACATATATAAATCTTATGTTTGTTCTTGTATTAAATATTGTTCCCAAGTATGAGGAAGAGCATCGAAAACTACTAATTCTTCTATGCTTTATTCAAAAACGAGCTATTCTGATCATTTCCAATCCAAAATGGACCAATTACTTAGATACTTCACAACACCGGCTTGATGCTGCAGATCTTTGTATTATTTATAGACATTTCCATGGATATTCTTCAAACAAAATACAAAACATATTGCAATCTATACATATTATACATATCTATACATATTTAATCATAGTACAAGACCTGCTAGAAATATTAACAAATTTTCATTGACAGTTCACAGATGTTGGACCAATATTTTTAAGAAAGATTTTTTTAACCGTACTATCGACATCGACACATAGAATAAACTTCTAAATTTAGTATTTCTCGAGATTAATAAGCCGGAAATATTCAATGTTCACAGACTGCTTAAATCTAGTCTTTAATGTTATAGTTTTAGCAAGTGTGGTTTCACTCGTTGAAATTAAAAGTATTTTTATGTTGTTGTGACAGATATGGATGAGCAGTAAAAATTTAAAATTAAAATTTCAAAAATCAGAAACATGGCTATCAACTAAGAGGACTATTAAAAAGACAGTTAAGACACAAGTTATTTGGTTTTTGTCACTATGGTTATAGTGACAAAAATCAAATACTTTGGAGTGACACTTGAAGCAAAATGATGAAACAAACAAACTAAGAAAACGGATAAGGAAAAAAAAATGAAGATAAAACTCGGTAGACTGATAATAGCAACAGCAGCAAAAAGCAAATTGTTATACGCCGCAGAAATATATGAAAAAACCATGAATACAAAAAAAAATAAAATAAAAAAGTATTGAGAGCAAGTTTGTTCAGCGTTAGTAGGGCCTACAGAAAGGTGTCACAAGAGGCAGTAGAGGCAATTGCTGCAACATTTGCGGATAGGATAATGGAAGAAAGGCTAGAAATAAAAACAGCTAGTAAAAGAAGAAACCAGTAAAAATGAAAAAAAAAGATAAGAACAAAAAAAAGGCAAAAAGGAAGCAGTACGGTAAAGGAGAAAAGAGAGAATGGACAAAAGAACTAACCCCGGAGATAAAAAATGAGTAGAGAATAAACGCAAAACGTGTTGTTTACAACACAAATACTGACCGGGCAGCGTAATTACTAAATATAATGCATTACAGCACACGGCACGCTCAACATTTCATAAACTACATTTTTTTTTAGTTTTTTTGTCGTTTTTTAACTTTGACTTTGAAATTTTTTTTTGTTGCAATTTTAATTTAAAAAAAATTACTAGTGAAATCAATCAGAAATTTTTCGTAGAAAGCCGCAAAAGCCATAAAACTATTTTTTTGTTCTCATTTTTTATTTTTTTTTTTAACTGCCGAAATTCGGTTCTGGTTTGTTTGAACACATATTAACATTCAAACCAAATAAAACAAAATTGTTTTGTTTACGTTGCTAAGCAACACCAGCACGTCTGAGATCATTGTTTATGACAACTGCGCTCATTTTTTTGTTGGATTTTTTGCATGGTAGAAATATACTATTAAATATTTAAAATGTTATGGTTTTATAATAAGTGCAATAAGATCAAATATAATATAAATGGGTTATATTCTATAATTATTAATAACAATTAAAAAAACTAGCAAATTTTAACAAAATGTTTGGTCCTATTCTCTTCTTTTTTTTAGTACCTACATCTATAATCGTTGTATGTACATGTATTTTTTTTTAATTTTAATTTTACAAAGATGTGATTATGGTATGTAATTCATAAAATATAAACTTTAGTGATATTTTTAAGCACTGATTTTATTGAAGTATATGCACAACTTGTAAGTTATAAGTTTAAAATAATGAAAACGAGTGCTGTAGCGCATTAGATTTAGTAATAGTGTGCTGAGTTCGAGTATATTTTGAAATGGCCAATCAGCGGACGTTTATAAAATGTAAGGCGTGTCGTGTGCTGTAATGCATTATATTTAGTAATTAGTAAAGAGATTTTGGAAAGTTCTTGCCAAATGTTAAAAAAAAGATCAAAAAAGATCAAAAAAGAGAAAACAATAAATTTAATTTACAACCAAAATTCTCTATTATAATTAATAACAATTAGACAAACCTGCTAATTTTATTTTTACATTAATTTGCCACTTTTCAGTTGCTAATGCAACTACCTTTTATATAATTTTTGGTTGATATTATATATTTGTAATGGTTTTGCATCTTATTTCTGGATATTATTTTACCAACCTATAGTATGTTCTTTTATTGAATTTTTCTGCAATATTTTGACCTATTTTTTTTTTATTTAGTCTAACTGTTGGCTACACCTTTATCCGGTAATAGTATAATGACGCGTCAGCTACTGAACAAGTTTGAACTAAAGTCATTCTGTTTCTATAACACCGTGTTTTAATTGGGATAAAGTAAACTTGGTTACTACTACTGGCTTGGTATAATATACATAACAAATAATTCGTATTTTTAATGTTTTTATTTACAATATAAATTAATTTCAGTAATTTTAAACAATCAGTTGATTGAGATTGAATTTATATTATAAAAAATCAAATATAATAATTATTTAAAAATAATATTAAAAACAATTATATATAATCAATTTTAATTCAATTGTTTTCCCATATTCTTGTTCAAACTTTATTTATGCCTGTCAAGTTTTGGGCTATGTTTAGTCCAAGGCTCAGCTGTGAATTTATGCCAAAGGTTAAGAATGTGCTTGATTAATAGTTTCCGCTTTTTATATAATGTATTTATAAGATTATTAAAAAAATGTGGAGAAATATTATCGATTGTGTGACAAAATCTGCCCATTGTGTGATTTCTAAAATTATCAATTTAATTTATCTTAATTACTTGCAAGCAAAAAATAATTAATTATCCTATCGGATATATTGTCGATACTATATTGTTGATACTATGATATTATCATAGTGCTTTAAAATTATATCATTTGTTATCAGTATAAGTTAGATATTTTGATAGAATTGAAATAAAAATAAAAATAATAATTGACCTATAGACCTTGCATTTTTCAATTTAACATCAAGTTGACAAAAAAATGTTAGTAATTACTGTTGGTGATGACAAGTAAGAGTAATAAGTAAGATAGTAAGTTTTATTTATGCAACAATAATAGAATTATTTAGATTATTTGTTAAATATATATGAAATTTATTCAAATGTTTGGTGCTACAAGAAAGTTTGTGTCGTTTCATGTAGCAACAACAAGTAATTAAGGCATTTTTGAGGATTTTATAAAAAATATTTATAATACATTTAAATAATAATAATATTATTAGCAAATAATGTAACATAGTTCAAATATTAATTGTTAAATGACAGTATGTCCTGCAATTTGTGGGTATGCTATATTTAGCATAATAATAAATGAACGGCTAGAATTCTACTTAGTTTGGTAGAAAAAAATTTAACTTGATTTGATTGAAAGAAATTTTTAATTAATTATTTTTTTACAATGGTGTTTTGTTTGTAAATACATTATTTTTCCTCTAACCAATTTCACAGTTCTTAGGTGTTTTCTACTTCACAATCTGCACTCATATATAGATAAATTAATTAAAGCTTTGTATAAAGTTAAATTCTGTTTTGGGTCAGGATATTTTTGTAGACTTGTTTTCTTTACCATATTTTATTCTATCACTAAACATATAATGCATGCACTTGTTAAGCGCATTGCTGATTTTGTATTAAATTTAGTTAAGTTGTGTTTGTCTCTGTATTTTACAAAAATTGTTAATTTTTGCGTTGGTCAAAAGTTAAGTTTGATTTCACCAAAATGGTAAAGAGAAAAAAAAAAGTTTTTTTCTCCTGCAAGCAAGTTGACATTAACACATTAACAATAACTACTTGAATAAGATACAATACTACATATTGCCGCCATAATTCAATTGAAGTAATACAAAAAAGCATTTTACTAAAAAAATAAAGCAAAATCCTTGTTTTAGATGCTATTGCAATTAAAGTTTAAGTGATTTTTGTTAAAACTAATATCTCCAGATAAAACTTTAAATAGTGTCATACATCCAACAGATCTATAAATATAGCTAATTTAAGTTATTGTTAAAATTGTGCTGTAATATGTAGTGTAAAAGTTAAAACTTGCTTACTAAATCACAATTCTGTTTGGTTAAAATAATCTAATTTTGAATTTTGTTTAACGTAAAGCGTGCTACCAAATAATGCGGTTAGCATACTAAAAAAATACAGAAACGTACTAAACATAGTATATAAAAAGGCGTAGCATATGTATTTTTAATACTTTAATGCAAATTTCCAGATAGCAGTTGTTATAGAAGCTCATATTTTTGTCAAAAAACACCAACATGTGTTTATCATGTAAAGGGCCAAAAAATTATAGTTTCAATTTAAAAAAAATTATTTAGATCATTTGCAACTCACATAAAAAACCATAGAAAAAGTTTAAAACTCAAGTTGGAATAGAAGTTTTAACATTACTGTTTTAGTAACGTAGAAATTCATATTTCAATCCATGTTAGTAATCGTAATAACCACAACAAATGCATATAAAACAACTTAACGCTAGAGAAATGCCGGGTTTAGTCGCTCCGTCCTGTTATGGTGCCACTAGTAGTATTGCTATGGAAAAATATTAAATCCTATCATATCTACGAGAATATCGGTGAACCTTTCTCTTTGGATAAATATTGACACGTACACAGCCGTTTTTAAATTAAAATTGGTTCTTATACGACAAAACGTCAACCAACTCAATATCCAAACGATAAGATTTTAGTCATCACTTTTTTTATATGTTGAACTACATACAATATTCTATGTCTTCATGTTTTTGGTTAAAGATTTAAAGTTACGTTTAACGAGTAAAAAATTAATAAAGAACTGATTAAAAACGTCACTTTTTAAAAATTAATTGCAAAGAAACGACTTATTGCATCAAATTTCTACAAATTTGAAGACACGGATTGGACTTTCTTCTACAATGTGTGACAATTTTATTCAATTATATTCAGGCGTTCTCTTGCTTAGTTGGATGTGGTAAACTCTTATAATAGCGCAACTATTCTCCCCCCTTAAATTGATTTTATATATATATATATATATATATATATATAAAACAATAAAAACATAAAAATTATTTCTCTTACAACTCTTAATAACAGTAAAAACAAATTCCATAAGATGTGATATAACTTTGTCTTTTCACAATAAAATATAATACACATACATTAAATTGCTACATTGAATCAATCTAATACTTTTTCATACTTATAAAAAAAACAATAATGGTGTTTTGTAACAAAAACTAAAACTTCCAAAATGTACAAAATTTACAACAAATAATAAATAAAAGCTTCTAATGTCAATATTTTACCACTGAATTAGCTTTTCAACCTGGATTTATATACATAATTACAGGTAATATCAGACAATGGTATTGTGACTGTGTCGGTACTATTAGACTACAATAAAGCCTTCACATCAGATTATCAACACGTAGCGTGCTACTTTTTTTTTTAAATACATCTTAGTTTGTAAAAGTTAACAATAAAATATCAGAATACACATATTTAACAAAAAACCAACTTTAAACACTGTATAATATATCGTATTCAATTGCCTTTTACAAGATTGTGTACAGTACTGTAAAACTCATTATAATGCCAATAACACAAAGTTATATCTGCTAAACACGGTTTAATATAAATATAAAAATATAAATAAATAAAAATTTGCACTTATTAGAAAACAAAAAAATGTATCATAGACATGACGTGTATTTATTATAAATGTTCAAAACAAAAGTATTCTTATATTAAGGATAGTTAAGTCACTCATCTTCTACCTATCCGGACAACAAGCTATAATTTTTGCTGCTTTTCATAATTTTACTTAACCGTTTACAGCAACCCACATATTGTCCTCGTGATGGACTTTTTACTGATCCAAGATCTGCATCTTTCAACTATTGCAAAGATTACAACTACTATTGAGTCATCTTTAAGAAATTCTGATCATTTACTTATTACTTTTGTTGTTAAAACTTCTTTTCCTATTACTACCAAACTTAAACCACGCCTCATCTATCATTACTCTTAAATAACCATAGTAAAAATGAAACAATTTCTCAATAATAATAAAATAAAACATTATCTAAATTTTTTAGTACAAATACTTTATTGATATAAATATATATTTCTAAAGAATACATATCAATACAAACAAATATTCATGACTTGAGATTTGACTTTTGAACAAACTAAAGAAAAAATACATTTATAAAAAAAGTTAATATATTAATATAGAAATTGAAGTGAGGAAAAAATATATTGCATTACTGATGGTCTAGAGAGATTTAAAAAGTGATGATTTATATTGTGGTAAGTCCTTCTGCTTATTCAACAGATTAACAAGAGGATTACATTGTTTTTTGTGAACCTTGGCGGCTTCTAACAGATTTAGATAAGTGTCTTTTGTACAGTTGTGTAACATTTTAATTATGTAAATTTTGGGGAAAGTATGATTGAAATTTATAATATGATTTGCAAATAAACTTGTATCGTGATTTAGTCTAAACGCTTTAAAATGTTCTGTATATTGTGTTTCAAAACTTTGTTCAGTTTGCCTGACATATATACTATTGCATTTGAAACATAAAATTTTACCCGATTTTCTTAAAAGATTAATTTTATTTTTAGCATAAATAATATATTTGATAATTTGCAACTTGGTCTAAAAGCAGTTTGTTGATTTTGTTTTCGAAGAATGTGCGCTATGTTTTCTATGGTTTTTCCAAAATAAATTAATGTTGTAAATAAATTTTTGTTTAAATTAATAGTTTTGATTTTTATATTCATTGCTTATATTTTGAGGATTTACATATTGCAGCAGAAAATCTTACAAAAACTATTCAGAATGTCATCAAAAATTTGTTTCATTCTTTGACATTAAACCAAAACAAAAGAACTTGTTTATAATTCAGACAAAACAAGCAGTTAATAAAGAGATTTAAATCATCAGTATCGTTCCGAACAGACTAAACAGGATTATAAAAAAGCTCGTAAACATTGTGACAATCTAATACGATCTGAAAAAGATAGGATTGGCCGAAACAAAACAATTTCTCAGCTTTTCATAAACAACAAAAAAATTTATAAAAAATAACTTTTTGCAAGGTAGTACAAAATCTTTAATACCTCCTGTTCGAAATGATTAAAACAATCTAGCTACTAATCTAAAAGAGCAGATATTTTGCAAACCAATTTGCATCTAACTCTACTATTATAAATTCTCTTATTGCTGTACGAAATTGTTGAAAAATTGGTAATGTTCAACCTATACTTAAAAAAGAAGCCAAGTTTGATTTTTAAATTATAAAACAATTACATTTTTGTGCAAACTGTAAAAAAAATCGAAAAATATCATTTTTACATTGTCAAGTTTGTAGAACAAAATAACTTTATCTGAGATACTCAATATGGATTTTGATCAAAACGTTCGACAACAGATCTTTTAATTTGTGTTAGTCACAAATGAAATTTTACTTAAAATAAACATGGAAAAAACTTTGCAGTAGCTCTAGACATTTTCAAAACATTTGATAAAATACAACATTTTAATCTTATTAACAATCTCCATTGTATAGGTTTTGACAACAAATCTGTAAGTTTTAACCATACTTTTCTTGAAAATAAAAAAAAATCATAGTTAAAATTGACGGTTTTAGTTTTGATTCTAAAACTATAAATGCTGGTGTACCTCTAAGTTTTGTTCTTTTGCCAACTTAATTTTTAATTTACATCAATAAACTTTTTAAAAAAACTAAAAGTTCTTTTCATAATATTGCAAATAATAAAACCCTTTATACTTCATATTTTAAAAGAGAAATATGGCTTACAACTACTGGTTAGAATCTGCAACATCTATAAACAAAAACCTCAAAACATTATCTAAATGGAATACTTCTAACTTAGTTAATTTTAACTCTAAAAACAACTTTTAAATTTCTTGTTTTAAAATCAAAATCCAAGATATCAAAACTTAAATGAATTAATATTTAAATCTTATTTAATTTGTCTTCTAAGAGTTATAATCTCAAATAATCTTCTTTGAATCGAAAATGTAGTTGATATAACTTTGAAAGTTTCTAGAAAAGTAGAATTTCTTAATAGATGTAAACAGTTTTTACTTTTGTTCAATTTTTGCATATACGAGTTTAGAAAGTATGCAGAATTATTAACTATGCCTTAAACAATGATAATACCATTTTAAAATACTTATTCATAAAATAATTGTTTTATAAAAATTTTAATGCTTATAACAAACTTGAATGTTAAAAAAAGTTTGTTATCTATTCTTTCACATAAAATTGAACAATTCAAACAATATTTTTGGGATTAAAAATATAAATTATTATCATATTCAACTTTCAGCATTTAAACTATTATCAGTATATTTGCAGTTATTGTCTTGCTTACAACAAAAATACATTAAACCTTTTATAATTTCAAGTACAGACATTAAATAAGCGTTGAATTCAAAATAATAAGTATGTTGATTATTACATTGAATTTGGCACAATACTCATGATTTGAATTTATTATAAATTTGGCAGAGCATTTAGTGCATAATTGTCAAGCTCAATTTAAACTTTTGTTACAAAATAGTTAAATTTAAGGCTACAATATCCATTGATTATTTTTGAATAAATCATTTTTATTATGTTTAATTAATTTATAAAATACTCTCTTGAAGGTTTAAATCAAAATTTATAACAATAAAATGAACTAATTATTATATTTCTAAACATTTATATTGGTACAAAAACCCAATAAAATGTTTGACTTTTTCTATAAAGATCTGGTAATACTTTTTGGCAACTTAAAAAGACAATAAGTCATTTAAGATTGATTAATGATAATATGATGAAATAAGATTGATTTGCATGTATCGTTTTTCAATGTTCTGGCAAATGAAAAAGTCTTATCTATATATACATATATATTGCTTATTTTCAATAATGTTATAATAATTTAATGAATTGTAAATACTTTCATAACAAAATAATTTTTTTGTAAAAACATCAACATCTTTATTTAAATTGGTAGTTAAATAAATAAATATAAATCATTTTTTTTTTTTTACAATCAAAATTATTGATATATAATGAGCAAAATGGTCTGGTTAATCTTTTTTACTAATAAAATGTTTAATGTATCAAAAAAAATGTTTTTATATATTTGTTAAAAAGTTTTTTTTCTTTAGATTAGTAACCAGATGTGTTTCAGTTTGATGTTTTAGAACAACTAATACTACTTATTAATGAACAGATCAAAATTCTTTTACAACCTGTATAGTGCTAAATTATTATATTATACATACAGTGCCGTAAAAATTGAGGAGAAAGACAAGCATCGACACAAAACTATCTAAGAAACAACCAAAAAGAAGAGTATGAAAGGTATATTAATTCCATAAAGAACCACTAAGAGATGCAGTGGGTAGTGCATTAGACTAATTTATTCAAGGCCATGCCTGGAGAAGGAGTGTTAAACCCGCTCAAAATAATACAGAACGTCATTTTTGGTAGATGTAACATTTAAAATAGACTTAACTTTATTTTAAGTTTTGCGCGCTTTTAATTTTCAATAAAACTTGTCCAGTTATACAATTGCATTTTAAATAAGGTTTAAAATAGAACTATTTATAATATTTACTTGGTGGCATACGCAGTCCATTCCTAGTGTATTCTGACTTTACTAGACACCTTTGAATGGTATAAAGTATAGTAACAGTTTTCTTTTGAAACATTTAGTAAAATAGAGCTACTTTTTAGTAAAAGGTCACAGGTGTATTGAGGTCGGCTGGAATATTGACTTCAGAGAGACAGGACATTTGGTGACTTTTTAAACACAAAACTATTGTTGAAATAATAACTAATTTAAAAATATACTTAACGTCTATAAAATGTAAATGAAAGTTGATTTTTACCGTATTTGAATCATGTTTTTATTATTTCAAAGATTAACATATTAAATATTTTAAAACAAATTTTATAATGTAAACTACTATATAATTAATATAATAATGTTATAGTGTAATAAAACAATTTACTGTGTTTTTCACAATTTGATCAGATGAATGCGGCAAGATACCAAATAGTCTTAAACCTATGTGTGTTATTCAAATGTTCCGTGTAAGTTAAAAAGACTAATATACTAATATATAAAATATAATTCTTAACATCAAACATTAATTTTTTTCGTTTTATAAGCCAATAACAATTTTTTTTATTATTTAAATTTTTTATTTATGTTTTTATAAAAAAATAGAAAATACAGAAAACACGTTTGATAATAATATAAATTTAAAGTTTTAATTTGTGCTCTTTTTGTGCGTATTTTAAGAGTACATATACTGGACATTAATTATGTATTAGACTAATAATTTATATTAATAGTTTACATAATCAATTAAACAAATTGTTCATGAGTTATGAGAACATTTACGCTCTAGAATATGCTATGTTGTTTCCGGATTTCTGAAATTTAATATAACAATGTGCGTTTGACCTAAACTTTTTGACTGAGACAAGATTTGAATTTCACACAATTTTAATTTTTGATTTTTCACCCATTAATCTTTAGATATAACAAAAATTAATACTGTTTTTATTTAAAAAAATGATTAAAATATGGCATTTTAGATAAAATATTATGTTAAATCTAAAAATAGGCATTTTGGACATATAGAAATAAGATTTTACGTATGGTTTATCTCAATAAATTAAATATTTCAATAAATGAATCAAATTGTTTGCTGCCCGTTAGCGATTGTATTTAATTTTTACACAGTATACAATAATTCTAATACTAATACAAATTTTTAAGTTTGATAATTATATTAAATGACCGACCGTAGTGTTATTGATTTTTAAATTATCAAATCAGAATCTTACATTGGCAATGTTTTGATTTGCAATCTCTAAGACATTGATATTCTATAAAATGTATACAAAAAAACATACAGAATTTTTAGCTGTTTTTTTAAGGTTTTTGGCTATTGATTAGTACAATATATTAATAAACATGCTAGTTGTTGATATTTTTACTTGTTTTAAAGAAGTTTGTTGTTTGAAATTATTGACAATAAATATAAAAATTTACTTAATGTTAATGTGACTTTAAGGTAACTAGAAAGGCAAGTTAGTTCTTTACTCAACAGCTGTTAAAACAAATTTTGATTATTATATATGTAATATTTATTTATCTGATTTTTTGCACACTTTATTTTACATTGATTGTAACGATAACTACAAGAAATTAATTCACACCACCTGCAATACACAACAACATTTGTGAAAAATCATTAAAACTGACAATCGCCTACCAGCCGAAACCGGTTTGACTTAATTAGTAGTTAGTAAGTATTAAAACTTTTTACAAACTTATTTTCAAATATTATATAGGTATTTCAATTATATTTTGAATTTGACGTTTCTTGGAATATGACTATATAAAATGTGAATAATAAATATTTTAGATAGTTGTAGTATTGAATTTTTTAAGTAAATTTTTTTGTAAACATATGTTAAATTTTTAACGATTACAGAAACAGATGGATTGAATGCTTAGAAAAGTAAAATCACGTTTGACTACATTTATAGATTATTTAAAAGTAAAACAAAAATATGTGTACAATTACTACTATAATAATACTACGTTCTACTAATTAAATAATGCTATGTAATTTATCTACATTATTTTTATTTGCAAGTTTAGAATAAATATTGCTCCTAGGTTTTTGACCTTGATACTGTAAGATTACAATATCTCTTAATGTATTCTCTACAAACAGCAAAAGCATTTTATAAGAAAGTAATGCCATATTTATTTGCCATGTGTAAAGACCTTCGGCACTATATGGTGCACAGTTATAAACACGGTGTAATACCAAGTAGCACCATACAATTTTCAAGTATTATTTGGCGCATTTTTAACCGTTTTCACAGAGCAAAATCTATGTAACCATTAAAAGTTAGACACATGTTTATATAAACTTTTTTACTAAATAAAGTGTGTACTATCACCTTCAAAAATTTTTACGTTTCTTCCCAGACGCTGTATTAATGATCAATCAATTTTTCTAAGTTGTTGTTTTAGTTCTTAAATTATATATAAAAACTTTAAATAATTAGACCCAATTTTAATTTTATTCACAAAGCAATCAAAATAATCTAGTTTTATCTTAGCTTTTGGCAATGCATTGTTGGATAATTTTTTGTTTATTTAAAGTGTTTTAACATACGCAAGATTATAACTTGTTACAAAAATGGATTTTGAAAATTTTAAAATTTAAAAACTGAAGTTTGTTCAAATAACTTTTGTTAATTTGCTTTACTATAGTAGTAGTAGCTTTCCGTATTTCCATAATTGCATTATTTTAATTTATTCCAACATTTTAATAGAACAATGCAAAATATTAACAATTTCTCATCAAGAACAATGAAATGTGTATGCAGGTTTTCATTATTATATTTTACAAGATTTTTTTATTTAAAAACCAAAGTTTCTTAATTTGAAGAAGATTATTTATATTGTTAAACACTGGATTTTTTTGTATTAAAAAAGTAATTATCAAATAAATCTAATGTTTTATTGTCTTATTGGCCACTTATTTGAAACCCAATTTTACAGAAAGTTAGTTATTAGTTTTTTTTTTACAAATTTTGTGTCATTATCAGATGATTTAAATCGTAAACATAATTAAAATAATTCAAACTGACTCAGAGAACGCTTTCCGCTTTTTGATATTCATTTCGTAATTAATTTTTAACTTATTAATAATATTTTTGAATCAATTGAAAACAATTTATTTTTGGATCAAAAAAATAATTTAAAATTTTTGTTCATAAAAATTATAACTTATTCAACTAAATAATGAATCACTAAAACTATTATTAATTTATTTTAACAAACTAATAATTGTTTTTGCTATAAAATCTTATTTGTAAATTCATCAGTGTAGCAAGATAACTTAATTTAATCTATTTTTTAAGAAATAATTGTTTTATTTAAACTTAGTTATTAATAACATGTTTTTGATTGATTTTAATCATTTTATTGTTGTTTACAATAATGAGAAATGTAATATATTAAATTAGGTAAGCAGTAAAACTAATATATTTATAAATTATTTTACTTAAAGTATTATATATGTTTTTTTAATTTTATTGAATAACTAATTTAATTAATAATATTTTTTGTAAATATTACACTGATTTTTAAATTAAAAAATTGCTTTATTTATTACAGCACAATGCAGTAAGAAACTATCCTTATAACTTATAAATAAACTTTTGATTGCTCAATTATTGTAGAATTTAACTCAATAACTTTATTTATTATTAGAGTGAACTAAAATATAAAATAAAACAAAATGTAATTCCTTATTAAATAATAGATTAGAAACTGACTTTATCTAAGATATGATTTAAAGCTTCAGTGAATTGGCAAATAATATAATTGATTATATTTTAATTAAATTAAGTACATATATAATATTAAGATAAAAAAAAGAATCACAACTAATTAAAAATGTCTCAATATTTTTGTCTTTAAAAATTAAATAATTTAAATAACAGTAAAAACAAAATATGTATGTAAAATACATTATGTTATAATTTATCTCGTAAAAATAATTAAATTTTCTAATAAAATTATAAATACACTGGAACGCTGTCAAATAATGTAACATTCACATTTCCATTAAACTAACAATAGAGATTTTTCACAAGTTTCTACGCGGTAAAAAAATATTATGTCATTAAAATTTTACGATATTTCTTTGATTGTATATTTCAAATTATTCATAGTTTTTCAATTTGTTGAAATACGCATTTCAAATTATATAATTATAATTTTCATAAAATATCGCAATAATATAGAATAAATCACATTTTAATGTAACAGGATATTGCTACTTCAATAAAAAATAAATTTAGTAATATCACTGTTAAGTTAAACTGGTCACTATTTATTTTAAATAAAATTATTTTCACTGTAGAATAAATTTCCACTGCACAAGTCCTTATTTTGGTTGGAAACATGAGAAACTTTTGAATTAAGAATAGCAATGTAATCAAATAAAACACGTCTCGCGGCCTGCCTATTGATAGATTATTTGAACAATTAAAGACCCATCCTAAAAAAATTAGCTGTTATTTTATTTTATGTATCGTGACAATTCTGGATCTTGGCTGTAATTTTGCGTATAGAAACGGCTGCCAAAAATCGTGGAACTGAGATGTGTAGATGGGGAAGGGGAGTATAGATTTCCATTGTTTAGGGAGGGCCTTAATTTTCTGGGGGGGTCAGAAATAAGAAAGAAAAAAATGTATCGTAGAGGTAGGTAGGGTAGGTCGTGCAAGCTAACTATTGGTTCGTTCTAATTCCGGGCTAAACTGACGTCACCAAATGTGGGGTAGTGGGGTCGGGAACGCCGAGTACAAGCAGCTCTTCCTCGCAGGCTAGAAGCTCATAATCAGTTCACTCCTCACCGAGTGTGTTTCTAAACTGACAAGTTACATTAAGGTGAGATATACAGATAAAACTTAGTTATATCAATCACCTCATTTATTTCATTTTATATTGTGTTTGTTCTTAATTTTCATTACTCTTTTAATATTAATCCATCAAGCGTAAGTAGAGTTTTTTGTTTTTTTTTTAAATATCATGCTTTTAATGGCTTCAGTATTTTAAATAAATTGATTTTTCATTTTTAAATTGTAACTATTAACAAAAAATTGTGTTCGCGCAGCCCGTTGCAAAAAATCTATAAGCATCTTATGTAATATCACGCTCGATAATATTCTAAAATCCCACTCAGTAGAAACAATCATTCAATGAGTTGAGTCAGTCATTTACAGCTTGAATTAAAATTGATTACCCAGTCACTTAATAATAATTTAACTTAACTCGTATCAGTTGGGTTCTGTCGCGAACAGTTTTGTGTATTTATAATAGCAGCTAACGCCTCACTGTTATGCAACCAAACTAACTTGTGAATAACAGAGTGAGTTTAGATGCTGCGATCAATTGAGAGTATGTACAATTAACTCATTGGCACATTACTCGGTGATTATGTAACAGCACGGATGTGTATATATTTAGCATAGTGTGTTTATTGTGATGCGTTCACTTTTGGTGAATGCGCCGGTGTTATTGGCGCGGGTGTCAAGGTTGCAAGCGTTGGTTCACGCAGGACGATTCAATGAATTTAATGCGTGTATCGATCCGTTAAGGGATGATGTTGCAAAGAGGCGCCACCGGCAAGTCACTGCACTGACAGTAGCTTCGCTCTTCAGTTTAGGGTGAATAGAGCGGTAGGGTTGTTCGGCCTAACGCCTTTACTAGAAGGGCGGCGTCCCAAAACCCCATGTCTAGTCCAACCTTTTATTAGTTAGTAGTTGTAGTGTTTTTTAATCAAGTGTCTTGAACCCCTTTAGAATAGATTTTATTATTTATTATTAGATTTTATACAATTATTAAATAAAATTAATCAAAATGGGAGGTTGTGCTTCTAAGGAGAACGGCAAAAAGGCAAAAGAAGATGAGCCGGGGTTTGTACAATACGTGTTTTGGTGTTGGTGTCTGCATGGGTCAATATCAACGGTCTCCAAGGGCCTCAATGCCACGGTCACAAATATTTATATAAATTTCTTGCGTGTTCTATTCTACCACCACCGATTTAAATAAGTACGCTATTATTATTTTATTTTATTTTAATTATATCACTTCCTTTATGTTTTATATCCTCGCTTTCACAGTTCTTTCACTCACACACCGTGGCTTCTTCATCATATTTTGATCGTGGCTAATATTTCTATTTTGAATTTTATTTTAACGCATCATTTTTTATTACAGGAAAGCGGACACCATGGTTGACCAAGCTGTAATTGACAAATTGGAAGCTGGCTTCAAGAAATTGGAAGCCTCCGACTCCAAGTCTCTCTTGAAGAAGTACCTCACCAGGGAAATCTTCGACAACCTTAAGACCAAGAAAACCGGTTTCGGTTCCACCCTTCTTGATGTCATCCAGTCAGGTAAAACCATTTACATTTTAACAAATACATAAAAAGTAAACGCATAAACTCTGCTGCAAATAAATAAATATAGACAATTTTGTCAGCATAATAACATTACCATACCATTAAATCAATAATATTCTTAAAAATAATTGAATTAAAAGAATCGCAATTTACTTATAATTTCTATAAATAACTTATATTAATCAATAATGGAAATTATAATGGGAAACAGATATTACTTCAAATTTTGTATTTTATTATTAATATCACAATGAATATTTGGATAAGTAATATGTGCGGTATCTACCTGTTATTTAAATTTTCTACTTGTTTTTGTGTTTAACATTAATTTAATTAAATTAAACTAATAGCATTTTATTTTAGAATTTTCAGACAATCAAATTTAATTAACGCTTTCAATAAGGTTTTGGTACCATATAAACATTTTTAATAACAAATTATATTATAAAGAATAAATACATGATTAAAAATAGCCAATATAATGATCAAGTCAAATATAATACAATCTAAAGTCGGGCAACAAAAATCATTGTAGTTTATTATATCATATTAGCTTTTATATTCTTTTATCTAGACAAACTTATAAAATATAAGAAACATGTTTATATTTTTGAATTGAAGTTAAAAAAACAACTTTCTGTATTAATATCGCGTGTCAACAATATCAATTATTCATATCTGTATAATTATTTATGTATTACTATATGAATTAGTAACTAACAACAAAGCACTGTATTGATTTTAAAACATAATATGCAGATAATGACTTGTTTGATTTCTAAATTGTTTCTAGGTAATGTAACTTGATAATTATATAATCAAATACTTGATATTTGAAATATTTTATAATTGATAATTTAATCTATATATTGGTGTTTTCATTTTAGTTATTAGATTTCAATAAAAGTAAAGTTTTAGACTAATAACTAATAAAACTGATAATTTAGTTATATTGTTTCCAAAAGGAATCGGCTAATAAATTATATGATTTGGCAAGTAGTCTCAACTAAAAAAAAAGATTGCTCTACAAAAAGAATTTAAATATTATAGCAATTGTTAGTATATGTAGTTTATTATAACTAAAATAATATATATATATATATATATATATATATATATATATATATATATATATCAAAGCAAGTTGTGCCACTGTTACATTAATCTAGCTTTATTAGAAACCTTTTGGCGTGTTTCAGATTATAAATGGAAAGAGTAAATTAAGTTACTATTTTTTTTATTTAATTGTGTAAGTTTGTTGATATATAAAAAATAGATTATTTGCAATTAATAATTTTTTTAAGAATTTATACAATGCATTGTTTGTTAACGTATTATATTGAATTTATTAAACAAATTAATATATTTTTACTATATCAAACTTACCTAGTCTAAAGCAGACTAACGGCGATTTGTAGAAAATTTAAATAATGCAAACTTAACTTTTGTATAATTTTTAGTTAATACAATCATAGCAATTTTTAAATTTTTAACAATTACTCCTCCGTATGTTTCTTTAAATAATATCAGTAAAAATTTGAATTAATAAACTTAATTATTATAAAAACATATGTACTATAATTTGTTGTAATAATTGCAGGTTTGGAAAACCACGACTCTGGTGTAGGAATCTACGCCCCTGATGCTGAATCGTACACCACATTCGCCGATTTGTTCGATCCCATCATTGAAGATTATCATGGTGGATTCAAGAAGACCGACAAGCACCCTCCCAAGAACTGGGGTGATGTATCCGTCTTTGCTAATCTTGACCCTGCTGGTGAATACGTTGTATCTACCCGTGTTCGTTGCGGTCGCTCAATGGAAGGATACCCATTCAACCCATGCTTAACCGAAGAACAATACAAAGAAATGGAACAAAAAGTATCCACCACTTTGTCTGGTCTTGAAGGTGAACTTAAAGGTACCTTCTACCCATTGACTGGTATGGGCAAGGATGTTCAACAGAAGCTCATTGATGACCATTTCCTCTTTAAGGAAGGAGATCGTTTCCTTCAACACGCTAACGCTTGCCGTTACTGGCCATCCGGTCGTGGCATCTACCACAACGACAACAAGACCTTCTTAGTCTGGTGCAACGAAGAAGATCATCTTCGTCTTATCTCCATGCAAATGGGTGGTGATCTTGGCGAAGTATACCGTCGTCTCGTAAATGCCGTCAACGACATTGAGAAGCGTGTACCATTCTCCCACAATGACAGATTAGGTTTCCTTACCTTCTGCCCAACCAACTTAGGTACAACTGTTCGTGCCTCCGTACACATCAAAGTACCAAAACTTGCCGCCAACAAGGCCAAGCTCGATGAAATCGCCGCCAAATACAACTTGCAAGTTCGTGGTACCCGTGGTGAACACACTGAAGCCGAAGGTGGCATCTACGACATCTCCAACAAGAGGCGCATGGGTCTCACCGAATTTGATGCCGTCAAGGAAATGTACGATGGCATTGCTGAACTCATCAAGATGGAGAAGGAAGCCGCCTAAGAAGTGCCAGAGCGATCTCAACAACGCATCATCGCACTGCACTCTTTGTAACATCAAAGACATAATGTACCTCTACCAAATATTAATTTAAGATAACACACGTGATTACATCCGATCCGATCCGAATATTGCACGATTCGGTATCAGTGATTGCTTAGCCAAAGATTTAATGGTGTATGGACATTTGTTAGTGTATACTCAGCTTATAGTCGGCGTTGTTTTTAAAACTGACAAATTCATACTAATAAACCAAAGCATTGGATTAACCAAGACATATTATTTATAATTATAAAAGTAAAAAAACGTAAATGTAAAAAATAAATATAACGTTATTCAGCTGGATGTTGAATCGTTAATAATAAATTAGGTCCAATGTGGTAAATGTTTTATTTGCAGCATCCTTTCCAATTTTTAATTAGAACAAAAATATTTAATATAAATTTTAATATAACTTAACCATAGCTACTTAAAATAAGCTATTGATTTTTAGTGATTACTATAGTAATCCGTATAGAACGGAATTTCATTAATAGTTCTTTTAGGTTGATATGCCAAAAATCTAAACCAAATTTCTCTTAACAACAAGGAGATTACAATAAATAAAAAAGGCTACAAAAACTTAAAAAAAAAGATTAACAAGTGAGATTAATAGTAAAATAAAGCTTATGTTAGTTTTTTGTACTCCAGTATTTTCCGAGATGCCATTGACGGATTTTTAAACCAAATTCTTGTTTCTAATTTTTAATAATTATAATTGTTTGTATCTCCTTTAAATTTTTGACTTATTTGATTGATCAGTTTTTATACGTTAAGTTGCATTATACTTATGAAATAAAGAGATAATCAATTTAAACTCAGTCCAACAATCACAGCAGCCAAGAGTTGTTTAGTCCCAATGTTTTATTTTGTTTTGTTTTGTATTGCAATTGATGAAATATTTGATAAAATAGATTGCCTGATAGTATAATTTAATATAATTTTTTAACTTACAAATATATTTGATTTAAAAACATTTGAAACATGCAATTTGTATTAGTTACATAAGATAATGAATATTAAAATTATTTTCTTTTTTTTTTAGTTATTTAATAAGTTAAAAATAACTTCGTTAGTGCTTGCTAAGATTATTCTATTTATTAGATTTATTTTTTTATTTTATAATTATCAAATAAAGTAAGAAAAAATACTCTTTTTTAGAAGTTTAGAGAAACCTACTAGTTAAAACAATTTATTTTTTAAATAAAACTAAAAACTTTATATGTAGTGTATACATTAGTCAAAAAATAGTGTTTAACCAGTTTCTGACTTTTACGCCATAATTGGCTATTGCTTTTTTTGTAATAGTTAGTACTAACTAGCTGTCTAGTTGCTATAATATTGTCATAATTAAGCAAACTATTGTGATCCAATTATTGTATTTTTGTTATCAATTATAATTTGCTTTGCATGTAATAATTCTACTATCTTGCAATTTCCTATTGTTTTTAACAAAATTTACTTTCTATTTATTGTTCATATTAAAGAAATATTTAAATTTTCCATATAAAAATAAGCTCTTTTTGTAGGTTAAGATTATTATTATTATTATAATTTTTAATGTGTATGATTTTTATTACTACACACTACATTGCGTGACCTAGATAGAAAATTTCTGTTCTTTAATTTTTATCAGGATTTCTTTGTTACTATTTTCTATCTAATGTACATTTCACTCTCTTTACATGTAAACTACTCTGCCAGTCTATATAAAACTGCTGAAGTAAATAATTAAAATAACAATCAAATTTTTCAACTTTTAATAACAGAAATTTGAAACAAACATTAGTAAAACAACACAAGTTCTAGAGTTCTTTACAAATTTTTTTAGATAACCCTTCTCCTCAATTTTAGACCTGTCTTATTTAACACTATCACTTTTAGTGTTATACTTATATAACTTTCCTGTTCTTTTTCTTTATTTTTTTCTGTAAGCATTTTGTTTCTGTTTTTATCTATGTCTTCTATAGTTCTATTTGTCTGCGATCATGTTATCTTTCTTTTCTGTTTGCAAACAAACTAGGATTGAGTTAACAAAGAAAAATGTTACATTTCTTTCTTATGTCATGACATGTCCACAATTTTTCTCAAAAAGTGTTTTGGATTTGTTGTATAATTGTTTTCGCCGAATAACAATAAATGAGTTGCAGTTTAAATTTGGTAGTAATAAAAAGAGATGTTTTAACAATAGAAGTAATACGTGAATGATCAGAATTTCTTAAAACAGCCTCAACACGAGTTTTATGTAATTTTTAAAATAGTTGAAAGCTACAGGACTGTAATATTGGTTTACCAAAATGTCCATTACGAGAAAAATAAGTTGGTAGCTAAATAAGTTGAGTATTACAATATGAAGCACCAATAATCATAGTTAATTACGCAGCTAAAGTTATAGAAGATGAGTAAAGCAGCCATTCAGTATTATATACATCATTTAACAAAATAATTTCAGCATTTCTGTACCTTACTTTGAAAAAACCTATCAAAATGTTCAAAAAGCTTATAAAAAAGATTGAAATAGATGTATTTAGAAAGTCTATTGCGTAAATGGTTTTATTGTTAAAACATTAATTTAAGAAATAAACTTTGTAATAACCAAAGTTTAAACTTGTTTTTTTACTACAAATATTAGTTAAAATAATCTAAACATCTAATAAACTATACGTTAGTACTTTTTTTGATAATCCTTTAAAAACTGGCTCATGTTAGCACATCTAAAGAAAAAGCAGTTTTAAGTGTGGAATCCAGAACAAAATGATTGCGTTTTATACCTGCCGCTAGGTCAAGATTAGTAGTTATTGTTGGTAAATGGTTAGGGAGTAAATTTTATAAAGAAGATAGCATTCTAGTTCCGGGTCAGGCAGCATGGGTGCGCAAAGTCAGCAGTCCTTGAAAGCTAGATTTAGTTTTTCTGCATTTAGAATAAATAGAAATGAAATATTTTAGAACGAGATATGGAAGTTTGAGTACGCAAAAACACTACTCTTCAAAAACAGGTTTTATTCATTTATAGCCAGACATCCCCTCATCAAGTGCTAAACCTAGTAATACTTCATTTTGATTTAGATCAAAGTATTATTAATATGGTAGTTTTACAAAGATTACACAAAAATATTAGAAATCTTTCAAATCTCAATTAACAAAGGTCTAACACAACATTACAACATTTTTAATTTTTTTTTATTTATGAGTTTGTATACTGAAACCTATTTTTGGATTTTGGAGTTTAATGTATAGTAAAACAATTAAACGTACCTAATGTAAATAAAATAACTTAGTAGTTAGTTTTATTTTGTTAGAGAGCTGCAGAAATTTACATAATTTAGAAACATAAATAATAAAAAAATTGTATAGTTTTTCAAAACAAATTTATTCTTGCTGTCATTTTATATATTTTTTATTTTTTCTATAATATTTTATGTTTCTGGTCAACAACATGAAAATACCTTTAAATTTTAACTAGTGGAACCACACTTGTTGAAACTATCACATTGAAGACTAAATTTAAGCAGTCTGCAAACATTGACCTTAAATATTTGTGGCTTATAAGTCTCAGGAATTACTGAATTTGGAAGTTTATTTATTACATGTGTCAATAATACGGTTTAAAAAATATTTCTCTTAAAAATTTTGGTCCTACATCTCTGAACTGTCAGTGAATATTTGTTACAGTTTTTATCAAGACTTGTTCAAGTAAATATTTGTTTAGATAGCAATATGTCTTTTATTTTGTTTGAACAATGTCTATGGAAATATCTATAAAAAATGCAAAAATGTGCAACAATACGCCAATTTTGAGTCAACAATAATCCAAATAGCTTGTTTTTGAATAGTATTTAGAAAAGATAGTGTAGTTTTGGATGCTCTTTCCCATACTTAAAAACAATATTCAATACAAAAACGAATATAAGTTTGATATAAATAGAAAAGCTGAACAAAAAAATGTTTGTCTATTAAGAAATCCTAGTTTTCTAAATATTTTGTCAAATTGTAACCCTTAGAAGACAAATAGAAAACAATTTAGATATGGATTTATTGTTTATTTTAATATTTAATACCGATAATACATTGAGTTTTGATTTTGAAACAATAAAAAGTTAATTTTTTAAGAGTTAAAATTGACCATGCTGGCGTTTTAAGGTCTTTGTTTTTTTATGCAACAGATTCTAAACTAGAAATTTTAAAAATATTCTGACATATTTGTCAGAATGGTTTTTGGAAAGATTGGTATCATCTGCAAAACCATGAATAAGATTTTTAGTTATTTGAAGAAGTTCATTATTGTAAATCAAAATAAAGTTGGTAAAAGAACAGAACCTTAAAGAACACAAACATTTATAAATTTGGTTTCAAAATTAAAACCATAAATTCTAACTATAATTTTTGCGTTGTCAAGAAGATGAGATTTACAGATTTATTATTAAAACCTATACAATGGAGCTTGTTGATAAGATTAAGATGCCATACCCTATCAAATGCTTTGGAAATGTCTAGAGAGCTACTGCAAAATTTTCTTCATGTATATTCAAAGTAGAATTCTATTTGTGACTAACATAAATCAGAAGTTCTGTTGATCGAAATGCATATTGAGTATCTGAGATAAAATTATTTTGTCCTACGTACTTGACAATGAGAACATTTAAAAAAAAATGACAAATTGGACAATAAAGCAATTGATCTATAATTTAAAAAATCTAACTTGTCTCTTATCTTTTTAGGTATAGGTTGAACATTTAGAATCTTTCAACAGTTTGGAAATGTTTCTCTTTTTTTGTATGATACAACAAATATTTTAGTAAAAATAGAAGCTAATTCATTAACAAATGTTTTAAGAATAATAGGTAAAATTTCATCTATAGCTGATGAAGAAAATATTTTTTAACAACCCGTTGCTTAAAATAAATTTGACCTATTGTTTTACCATTAGTCGGCATCTAATACAACAGTAGGAGGATTTTAAATAGTAGATTGTTTTGATCATTTTAAAAAAGGGGTTTTAAAGATTTTAAACTACCTTGCAATGAATTATATGTTTTATATTTTTTTTTGTTTTTTGTGGAAAGCTGAAAAATTTGATTAACTTTGTTTTTGTTAATCCTACTTTTCTCAAATTGTAACGAGCTTTTTTATAATCTAAATTATTTTTGCTTTTTATTAACAGCTTCTTTGTCTAAATTGAGTAGAAATACTTTTATTTTGGTTTAATAATAGAAAATAAGACAAATTTTTGATGACTTTTGATTGAATGACTTGAATAGTTTTTGAAAAATTTTGTGCTGCAATATGTGGATCCTAAGAATAACAGCAATAAGTATTAAAATAAAAATTATTTAAAATTATTTAAAAATTCTTTTATTTTTACCATGTTTATCTTAAAATAATGATAGATGAGGCGCAGTTTAGGTTTAGTAGTAATATGAAGAGAGGTTTTAATAACAGAAGTAATAAGTGGAAGATCAAAATTTTATAAAGCAGCCTCAACAGTAGTTGTTGTAATCTCTGGAGTAATTGAAAAATACAGATCTAATAATCTTGGTTCACCAAGAAGTTTATCACGAGGAAAATATGTGGGTTGTTGAATAAGTTGGGTAAGATTGTGTAATGCAACAAAAATCATAGCTTGTTGTAGAAGATGAGTGATTAACCATTCAGTATTATGTATATTAAAATCTCCTAACAAAATTATTTCACATTTTTTATGATTACTTTGAAGAAGCTTGTTGAAACTTTTAGAAAGATCGTTAAAAAAGAAGTTTGAAGTATTTGGAGTATATGCCTATAATTTTAACCACTATGTCATCCATTCCAGTTCTATTCTAGATTTTCTATCTAAACCAAAGTAAACATTTGGTCTGACTTCAATTACTTTCCAATCTCAATATTAGTTATTTGTCTTTTTTCGTTGACGTTTTCTGCTATATATACATATATATATATATATATATATATATATATATATATATATATAGAAATTAAATTATATATATACACAAAAAATTAAGCATATTAAATTTTATAACACGGTATCACTTTTCTGATAATTCCATGCGGAATAAGCACTTTTTGCACGCATTAAGCGTAATGAAACATAAAACGTTTAATAATCCATAATGTAATATAAGTAAGTATTTGTTTAAAAATACTTTACTGTATACAAAATAAGAGTACTCACCGCCAAGTATGATTAACGGGCAATTACAATTCCGATGTACGTTTACAATTTGCATGGCTTTACAAGAGTGTATTGAAAACTGAAGACAACATTTGATCCACAGTATTTATTACTAACAAAATGGATTAAGTATGTCTTTTGTTTATTTTTTAATATAAACCAATGTTCAGAATAGTTATAATCTTATATTTTATGTTATTTATGTACATTAATTGCGCTGTTGATTAATAACGAAAATTATACAAAATATTATTGCACGTCAACATGTAGTTCTTTATATTTGTATGATATTTCTAATATTTCTATTGTATAGTGTATAGTGTGTGAAAATTAATAACTTTTTATCACAACCAATTGTTGTTCCTTCTGGGGTTCCTCAAGGATCTCATTGTGGACCAATTCTGTTTTTACTCTTTATTAATGATCTTGTTTATTCTATTAATTCTTCGTCTTATCTTTTATTTGCTGACGATCTTAAAATTTATAAAAGAATATCATCTATCGAAGACTGCAATAGTTTGCAAAATGATTTAGATTCTGTTTATTCATGGTGTCTTATTAATAACTTGTTGTTTAACGCAAATAAATGTTTTTCGATAAGCTTCAACAGAACTTTAAGTAAAGTATCGTTTGACTATACTATCGATAATAATGTTTTGGAGCATGTTACACAAATAAAAGATTTGGGCGTAATTTTTGATTCAAAACTAACTTTTGTTGAGCATATAAACTATATGTGCAACCGTGCTATGAAAATGTTAGGATTTGTTTACTGAATGTCTACTGACCTATCTCCTAGCACACTCAAATTACTTTATTGCGCTTTAGTACGTTCTCATTTAGAGTACGCTCCGTCAGTTTGGTGTCCATTCTACAGCGTTCATATATGCAATATAGAACGTATTCAAAACAAATTTTTTCGTTTATTATCGTACAAATTAGGCATTTCATCCGAAAATTACGATTTTAACCTCATTGCATTGCAATATAATCATCCGCCGCTGAAAATTCGGCGCAAAAGAGCCGATTTATCATTTTTACGTGGACTAATGATGTCTGAGATTGATTGCCAAGAGCTACTTGTAACTCTTCCATTTCAAGTCCCCAACAATAATCGCCGAACCAGACAGTCTCCATTGTTTAGAGAATCTATACATTCTACCAATTATGGATTTAATAATCCAATTGGTAGAATGTGTAGAATTGCTAATAGTTTCTCTAATAATATTTATTTATTTTGTGTTTCAAAATGTAGTTTTAAGTGTCAATTAAAATGTGTTGATGAATAATTTTATATTTTGTTTTTATTTATGTATACTTTTTTCCATGCTTTTATTTTTCAATATTCTTTTATATATTTTTGTGTAATTGTAATATTGTTTGTAATTCATCGTTATTTATGTATATAATGATGTAGATGTAAATGGTTTTGTATATACCGTGAATAAAGTATTATTATTATAATAAAATATTGAAAAATCAAAACAAAATAACCAATTACAAATTTTGACTGATATTTTAACCTATGCAACTTTGTATACATATTTATACACCTTTTTTGTATATATAAATGACTGCAACAGACTTACCAAAGAATATATAAAATGTAAACACATTTTTGTGTATATTAAGTTGCCTATTACACCGACCAACGTGGTCGGTGTAATGGGCCCAAGAACAGCGCGTTCTTGAGTTACTATACATACATTTTATAATATTTAGTCTAACTATATACTTTCCTTCTAACATTTTTAATCCCAATGCAGTACTTTTGTTATATATTTCTCTTGTTTTATTTTATTTTTAAACATTTTTGACTGTTTATAATAGATAAATAAGCATCAAGCTCAACTATCCTAGCAAACATTTTTTCTCAATACAATCAAAGAAAAAATACTAACTAACAACAACCCACTACACAATAACATAATACTATGGCGTAGATATATAGATGACATATTTTGTATATTTAGAGGGCAACCAAATGACATAAATAATTTACATTCATATATTAATAGCTTAACTAAAAACATACAATTTACAATAGAAATAGAAAATAACAATCAAATAAATTTTCTTGATCTAACAATAATCAAAAACAATTCAAACAAACTAGACTTCAAAATTTACAGAAAACCAACCAATTCAGGCATAATAATCCCTTTCAACTCAAATCACAGTTTCAACAACAAATTTGCAGCTTTTCACTACCTAATACATAGAGCACTATCACTTCCACTATCATCTACACATCTACAGCTTGAATATAATACAATAAAACAGCTAGCTATAAATAATCACATTCCCCTCAGCACAATAGACAAAATATTTAAGAAACATACACAAAAAACACTACTTGACAACATATCACTTTTTACACACAACACCAAAAACACAAACAACCAATACAGAAAGTTAACATATTACAACAACACCAGTAACAAAATACAAAAACTATTGTACAAATACGATCTTAAAGCTTCACTATCTAACCCTAACACTATCAAAAATAACATCCGCAATCAAAAACATACATCAGACAAACTGTCTAAATCAGGAATATACCAAATCAATTGTCAAGATTGCACAGCTTCATATATAGGACAAACTGGTAGAGCACTTAAATACAGACTCAAAGAACACACTCACAAAAATCACAACTCCACTTTTTCCAAACACTTACAAATACACAAACACACTTTCAATATCAAAAATAAAAAGAATATAAAACTCCTACACCAATGTAAAAAAAGGCTTAAAAATGACAATACTAGAATCATATAAAATAGACAAATTAAAAAACAATAAAAATTACAGATGCCTAAACGAACAAATCAATAACCCATACCAACATATCTATACATTTTTAAAAAACAATAACCACACTACAGTTAATCACTCGACAACAATAACCACAATACACAATAATTAATTAATGTAACAGTAACCACAACAAATTCACACCACCCGCAACACACAACAACACCTGTGAAAAGAAAAGAAAAGTAAGTTTTGTTAAAATCATCTATGTAACACATATATATTTATAATTAATGTAATATTTTAGAACTGATGATGGTCTAACCGCCGAAACCGGTCTTAATATATAAAAATAAAATCAGCACAATAAAGTATAAAATTTTTATTAAAATACCCTAACCTCAAAGATAAATAAGTCTTCACGTGTCTCTAGTTTTGTATAGGTATACATATTACTATCTAGATATATTTTAAGTGTTTATTGATTTACATACATGTATGCAACTCAAATATCATCACTTAATAAGCTATTAGATATGACTATTTTAATGTTAAAATAATAATCAAAATGTATTGTTAATTGTATATTATTAAAGTAATTAAAAATTTAAATGTATTGCATATATGTTGCTACATGTTTAAGCTACCTAAAGGTGTAATTAATAATTTACAATTCTAGACTTTTTATAGAAAGCAAAATGCTATATATTTTAACTTGTGATATTTAAGAACTAAGACTACTGAACCCTACAGATATGTGTAACATTTTTATAAGTTGGCTAATTAAAATGTATACTATACTTTTAAAAAACGTATTAGGATAATTTATGTTGACAGAAATATAGTAGATCGGTCAAATAGTGTCCTAAACTGTCAACAAAAATTACAACTTTTTATAAGATACTGGGACTCAAAAATAGTTTACAGTAATGTGTAAAAAATGTTACTACAACTCTAAAAATCTTACTGAAAACTTGAAAATCTGTCAAACAATTTACAGCAATGTAATAAAATACATACAATTTGCGAGATATGTCAAATTATATTTAAATCTGTCAAAAATTACTTCATCATTATTTAATAAACTTTCAAAAATGTTACTACATTTGTCAACAAGTTACTACAAATTTCAAAAAATTAATAAAAGTGCCAAACAATTTATAGCAATCTGTAAATATGCTATAAGTTATAAGCAAACTTTACAGATCTAAATTGTATTCTAAACTGTTACTAAAACGTTACAAAAACTGTCAAACAGTTTACAACAATATAATATGTTGAATTGTATTTTAAACTGTAAACAGTTTCACTAAATTTATCAAAAAACTACTCAAAATGTCAAAAAGTTACTAATACTGTCAAACAGATAAAACGCATACAATCTGCCAGTTTATCAAACTTTATTCAAAATGGTCAAAAACGTTATTACATTTGCCAAAAAGTTAAACAGTTTGCAATAATATTATAGTTTGGCAGAAACGTAGCAGATCTGTCAAATAATATTTTAAACTATCAAAATGTTTCTACTGACGTAAAAAAACATTATAAATTTGCAGATGTGTACAAGATTTGTAAAACTGTTTTAGACTGTCAAAAAGTTACTACATTTGTCAAAAAGTTACATAAACGGTCAAATAGTTTCATGTTTAATGTATATAAACATCATAAGTTGGCAAAAATGTATAAAATTTATAAAAAAAGTAAAAAAAACGGCAAAAGAGTTATAGAATTTTATAAAAATTACATAAGTTAGCAAAAAAATATATTAAACTGTCAAACAAAACAGTGACTAAACTTGTCAATAAGTCTTAGTAACTTAGTAGCTGTCAAATAGGTCACAGTATTGTTTATAAACATTGTTATTTTTTTACAACGATGTTTGCTGGCCAAAGTTAAAAAAAAAACTAAGCTAATTTAATCAGCTAAGATAGACACTTTAAAGCTGCTGTAGTTTCTAGATCTCACCACTACGTCAACAATATCAATTGAGACAGATGGTAGTTTAGTTTTAATATAATTTCTTATATATTAATATAGTTTCTTATATCAGTTTTACTGGTTTTGTGCTGTACTCTAGGCTTAATTAATGTTTATTACTACCAGTGGTACATAATTAACAGTATTGAATAGAGGACGAATTGTTTTTACCAAAGACAATTGAATTAATTCAACTTTTATTGGCGACCTACTAAAAGCAAGTTTATGTAGACAACCAAATTTAAAATCTAAAATTTCTTTGTCTTTCTAAAACAATCTTCTCTTCCAATTAAGAAATTTGATCAGATACTAGTTTATTGTTACAATAAACTTTATCTAAACAATACCTGAACCTCTGCAATGTTTTTTTTTACAGTTTAGATAGTTCAGATTTATTAAAACCAAATAAAACTCCACAATAGCATTTTTTATATCAAAACACTATTATAAAAAATAATTCCATACCTACTATAAGTTATTTTAGATTGTGCTACACTGTTGTACTTACAAAAGCCAGCCATGGCAAATGCAAATATAAAAAATATAAATTTAAATAAAATATGTGAAAAAAAGTTTAAAACGAACACACAAATTTTACCTAGTGATTAACTTTGAGACTAACACAAACAGACCACGTAAAGATTACAGTAGAAACAAAAATATGATTAAAAAAAATATTTTAAAAACACAAGTTAAAATTAAAATTACATGTTACGCCACTGGTGAAAAGAGTAACTAAATATGCCACAAACAGCGTGCATGTTGCGATAAAAATTGTAGGTTAATTATTATTAATAACAATGCACAGCGAATATATTATAATATAAAAATATAAGAAGTTAATTAACTACATACACAGTTAACACAAAATGTTTTAATTAAATAAACTTATTTATTAATCATATTTATTTAACAAAGAATTACATACATAAAAGAAAAATATATCAAACAGATAATTACAAAAAGAAAGATAATACAATAGCACTCTTGAAGTTTATAAGGTTGCTCGGGAAGTGGAATAAAGTTTGTTTTGCTATATAAAAGCTAAATAAACTTAATAAGACACAAAATCACATTAACAACAAAATCAGTGGCGTAGCTAGGATTTGAAGTATTGAAAAGAGCCCCCCTAGACTTAAAAATAGCGTGTATTTTATACTTTTTCTTTCTAACCCCTTCCCTCAGGTTTTGATAAACCGTAGCAAGGCCCTTTTGTAAGATTGGAGGCCCTCAAACGTTGGGGGGCGTGCCCTGTGGGGCTTTAGCTACGGCGCTGAACAAAATAATAACAACACAGACAGTACAGACACAGTAGTGTTTCAGGTTATGAATTAACATATTTAAGTGGCATAGTGCTTATTTACGTTTAATTTAAAAGTGCAAAAACCTGCTTTTAGGTATATGAGTTTTTAATTTTAAGTTTATATATTTGTTATTATGGATTGTTATTGTATAGATTAATAATTTTTTGACCACCAATTTTGAACCTTCTACAGCTAATAAAACTTGAAAAAATAATTAAAAATTAGTTTGTTCCAAAACCGTGCGTCGCAATAGATAGCAAATTAAAATTCACGTTTAGTGATATATAACATGTACCTTTTAAATCAGATAGTCAATTACATAATTAAAAAAAAAAAAACAAACTAATTGTAATTATTGTCGGCGTACTGTGCCAATTTGACACCAGGCGTGATGCATGGTATGCCAGATACATATAAGTTGAAAAGCATTGTAAATAAAACTGAACTCTAAGAAAGAAATTTCTGCCAGAGTCCTTCCTTTCATATAAGAAGTAATAAGTTTAACTATTCTTGGACTGAACCTGAGACGTTAAAGTTTGAGAAGTAAAGTGTATGAAAGTCCTATGACACCTTTTGGCTGCAACACTACTCGTGCGCTATTAGTCTAACCAAGTTTTGGAGGGGGCGTGGCTTGTGCATGTGGCTCCGCTTGGAGGCCGCAACATAAAAGTTTGATCTTTATATTTTCTTCCCTTGTGTTACCAAATTAGTTCCGTTAGAGGCGTCGGCAGATGTTGGTTCTTTTCTCACTGGCATTATGCCTAAGAAAATGGGTGTTAATAATATGGAGTTGTGCAATTGGGGACGCCTGTTTTCTTTGGGAATGCCGCAGGGACGTAAACTTGGACTATTAGGAGTTGTGATTACCGTTTGGAGTTACCACAAGGTCACTTGGCAGAGTCAAAGATAGAAAGTTTGTCTCATCGCGTCGCGCCAGTTGTGATACATCTCTCCGGTAGGAGACTGCAAGGTCTCGGCGAAGGCAACGACACCCACTAGCGGATGAGTAGTTTCTGGATCAGGTAAGTGTTGGACTTTGTGGCCAATTGATGAAGCTTTGCAGTATTTCTCTGTTTTCAATTGGAAAGCAGTAGAGTTGTTGCCTGATCGGTAAATGCGGTAAAACCTTGTGCGTAACCTTTCTAACTAAACTGATAAATAATGTACCGTAAAAGAGGTATTGTATTGCGCCTTAGGATGCCAATCTATAAGCTTTAGATATTATTTGCCTTTGCCACTTGTCTCTCACATTTTGCTTTGCTCTCACATTTTGCTTTGCTCTCACATTTTGTTGTGCGAGAGATCTTGCGAAGTCGACTTACGCGTGGACCGGACGGCAAGCGAGTTTTATTTTGCTTGCTTGTGTGCTGCGCACGCAGTTTTTTACAAACTGGATAGCCTGCCAATAAAACCGTGTGCGTTTATTTGCACAGAGCACATGTGGCCGGCGCGTTCACATCTTTTGTGCATTTTGCTGAATAGTGCATACCGGCGCATTTTACACAGGTAAGGTAAAAAAACTTTGATGCCGTGTACAAAGCACTGACGTTTGTAGCATTGGTTGATTTTCTAAAATCAACGTTTTGTCACAATCTTAAAAGTTAGACCAAAAAATTCAGAAATGTTGAAAATCTTTTGGCTTTTAGCAGAGTTTTTGAGCTGCACTTACAGCATCAATAATTTGACATTGAGCAGTTTATTTTCCAGTTTAATTAAAAAAAGGATATTTTTATCCTATTAAAACAAGTTCTCCCTTAACATCTTCCAGAGAGCTATACTCTTTGGGGATGTTTTTAATGATTGCTTTGACGGATTTTTTGTCAGCGTTTGGAGCAAATAAAAAGTTCTTTCATCTTTAAAGATTGCAAATGATTTACGGAAATCGTCCATTTTTAAAGCAGATGCCGGATTGCTGATGTTAATTGCGCAATTTTCACAACGCTATCTTTGAACATCTTGCTCCACTTGTTAAATTTGTTTTTATTGCAAATAACAAGTTGTAAAAGATTTCATTAAAGTTGATTTACCGCCAGGTTGGTTAGGATGCAGAAGTAAACCCTCTACTTCTGCAAGTATATGGAAAAGGTATCTCTTACCCTTCATTTTTCGTCTTTTTGAAATGACTGATTTATTTTCGACTAGCTTGTATGGCTGTTCAGTCGCCTCGAGTTGCTGAACGTCTATCTGCAATGTCTCAACATGTTTGCCTCATGGCGTTTTCCTCAAAAAAGAGAACCGGACCTAAATCTTTTTTGGTGCTTGACAAGCTGTCGGATTCTGCTCTAGTAGGAGAGGTGGGGGGCTAGCCTTTTAACTGCTTGCTGCAACGACTGATTCTGCTTCATCTTGCAATTGATACTAATTGTCGGGTCTTTGACAAACAGCTACTAGCTGCTCCATTGTGGTTTACATCTGCAAAATAGATTCATCCAGCACTCAAATCTTTTTAAGTTGCTACTGCAAAGATTCTAACACTCGGAATGAGTCCTCCATTCTCTGGAGTTTCGGCAAGATGTTGTTGTCATGATAACTTCAGTAATGCCGCTGGTGGAAAATTCCCCGGCAGCGCAGTTGATGTTCTTGACGGCTGGGGTGAGCAGGGTTTCCATGATTCGCTTTCCAAAAGCGATCAAAACAGTCATTAACTGCTTTACACCGACCTTTAAAAGCATATATTCTAATAGTAATAATAATAATAACAATAATAATGTTTATTTGTGCTCTCAAAAAAATCTCAAGTAAATTTACACGTTAAAATACGATTGACAAAGTACTTAAAACATATTATCAATAATCATTGCATTAAAATTTAAAATGTACAAAAAAGAAACATATCACAGTTAAAAACAAGTACAAATACATTATATTTAAAACTTACGCAAATTTTGTATTAACATCAGTAAAATTGTTACTTAAATAATCACCAAACAGCTTTCTTTGACAAATACCGTTAGACAACATTAATAAATATTTTAAATAAAAGATCTTTCACCGGCGCTGAAAAAACATTAAAAAATTCTACTCCCTAGTACAAACAAACAAGGCACAATTATATATTCAACTCTTTAAAATAATTAAGTGTATCATTTGTATACACAATATTAACTATAATGCGGATAGCACGACGTTGTAAACCAAATATTCGGTAACGCGATGTACTGGATGGATGTTGTTTACCTGAAAATAAAATATTGTTAATTAAATGCGATAAATCACATAATTAATAATATGGGTTAGCGGTGTGACTAACTTGCTATATCTAAAACAAAGATTTTTAAATTATTTCAACGTAATTGTGATTCTAATACTTATATTTTTAAAATGATGATTCATCGTAGATTAACTGCTATGATTGTCAGTTGAACGGGTTGTCGCTGCAATGAATATACAATAAAATTGTTGATTATTTAATTAAATAGCAAGATAAGCTAAGTGCGCACATGATTTATGTTTTTTTTTTACATTATGTGTTTGTTATTTAATTAAATGATAGTATTTACTTACTTACGGTTTACATTGCTTCTTCGATTGTCATTAGTAAAGTTACCTGGTTGTACGTAGTGGCATATCCTCCTTGTCTATCCTCTCCATTATTATTATTTAATTATTTATTATAATAATTAACATAGTCAGTACTAGAAATTCTTTTGTAATTGTCTAGTTATATAAATAATAAATATTATTTGTACTCAACTTCTTCAATTCCATTTCACTTTTATTTATTAATGTTTTTATCAACTTGGATTTAACTGTCAGGCTATCAATTTCAATGATTTTAAGTTCACACTGCAAATTTTTGCCAAGTAAACTTTTTATGTTTTAAAAATATGTAATAGAAGATACTTTTAAGCAACTGGATCTCCCAATTTGTTTTATATTGGATTAATTAATTAGTGTAAATTATTCTTGGTTATTGTTTTGTTTAATTGTTATCTCCCCTTTTCTTTCCTTTATTCCTTATATAATAATAATAATAATAATAATAATATATATTTGTGATAACTAAGATGTTTTACACAGGTCATAGATACATAATATGACATAAAATACATGTACATACAATTATTTCAAGATTTAATTCTAACATACTTAAAACTAAAACTAGAATGTTTTCTTCAGTAAACATATACAAGCATTAAAAAACATTATATTTACATAATAATTTGACCACATAAATAAATAAAATCTAAACATTGAGCGGCAATTGTTTTAAATTCATATGCAGTTTGTTAAAAAAACTTAGATGCATAGTAATTTTGACAGTTTTGTGATTTTGATAAACGTAAAAACTTAGGACATAAGTTGCTCTTATTCCTAGTATTGTATTCATGATTAGTTGAGTGTTGAGCATATAAATGTGTTATTTTTTTAGATATACTAAACGTTCATACATGTAGAGTCAAAGTAGAGTTGAAATTCCAAGATATTTGAACTGCTTTCTACAATTTTTTTGATAACCTATATTTACCCTCACAGCTCGTTGTTGAAATTTGAATACTCTTTCTTTAATGTTAAAATGGACCCAAGCTAAAAGACCATAAGATATGTGGCTATGACACATAGCAAAATAGGCAATTTTGAGTACAGTTTTTGAAACAGCACAACTGAGATTTCTAAGCATGTTACTGCATAACTTATAAGCAATAACTTCACCTTAATACGACCATGTTAGTTTATTATCTATATGAATACTTAAAAACTTTGCATTTGCACTTAACTTAACTTTACAATGCTTTAATGTAAATAATAGCATTGCTGACTTGCTATAGTTTAAACACAACCTGTTGCTTAAAAACCATTTTGAAGTTTTTGATTCAGCATGTTTTTGCTTAGAAACAATTTTGCTCAACTTTTTTCCGTTGTTAGTGATTGTAGTATTATCTGCAAAAAGTATAACTTTTGCCATAGGATCTCAATTTGGTAAATCATTAATATAAATTAGGAATAAGAGTGATTCTAAGATTGACTTGAGGAACACCTTGAGTTATGTTTAAATTAATTGATTTGTTACCACGATGGTTAACGATTTGAGTCTTATATGTCAAATAAGGCATTAATAACCTACAACTTTTAGGGTGAATATTGTATGCATATAATTTTCTTATCAGTATGTCATGTAATACACAATCAAATGGCTTAGACCAATCTATAAACGTTGATAACAAGTATAAACCATTTTCAAAGCGTGTGTTTTCTATAAAATCTAAAATTGCATTAGAAGTACATTTATTCTTTCTAAAACCATATTGTTTTTCCTTTATAACACCATATTGTTTTTGGCTCAACAAATTACGATCTTCAAGATACTGAAGTAGTTTTTTTTAGTATTTTAGAAAATATTGATAGTAAAGCAATTGGTCTGTAATTGCTGAGATCATTTACATCACTTTTTTTGTATATTGGTATTACATTTGCTGCTTTCAGAGCATCAGGAAAAATGCTATTTCTGATACAATTATTTATCAACGTTGTTAGAAGCTGAGCAAGTAAATTAACGTTTTTCACAACTTTTCAATTTATTTTAAAAATATTTTTACTATTAGAATTTTTAGACTACTAATAATATCAGACATGTTTACAATTAATATGACAAAATTAAAATAGTAGTTGCTAATATTACACACACTATTACACGTTAAAATGAGTGGATCAATGTTAGGTTTAGGAATTGAATTAGAAATGTTTTCAGCTATACTAGTAAAATATGAATTAAAATCATTAGCAGATTTCTTTTTCCTGCGGTCTATTCATACAATTATTAATAACGTTCCACATTGCTTTTGGTTTATTGGTAATATTATTGATATAAATGTTATTAGCAATTATTTTACTTTCTGTAAGTTTTTTCCTGTACATTTTTCTATAGTTATTTCTTTGTACTAATAAATTAGGATCTTTTGTTTGTGTGTAAATATCAGAGATAAAATTTAGAATATTTCTTATGGTACGTAAAGTATCATTAAACCATAAAATGAGTTGTTCTATATTATTTTTTTGAAGTGCAAGTTTTAATGGAAAACTTACATGTGTTAAAAACTCTTTTATAAACACATTACAGCATGTTTTTAAGTTGGAAAAATCATCTAAATCCCATTTAGCATTTTTTAATAAACCAAAAAAAGTTGGTTTACTTTGCACAGTTATAAAACGTTTGCTTCATATGAGGAATAACAAGCTTTTATTCCTATATCATCTGGCATGCCACTATTTAAAGGTAACATTGTATGTTTTTTGATATTAGTAAATACGTTATCAATACAGTTGTTAAGACGCGTTGGAAAAAAAAACTGTTTGTTCCAATCCAAATCCTTTTAACCGGTCAATCAAATCAATTTTTGTAGTATTATTATCATTAAACCTAACATTGAAATCACTTGCTAGAGTTGGGTTTTTTGTTTGAAATTGAAGATAATTTAACATATCATTTAAAATATTTAAAAGCAAATTAAAATTACTACTAGGCGAACGATACACTCTAACAATTAAACAGCTATATTTAGCAAGATTTATACCTGTTACATTTCAATGTTTTTCTTGTGAGAATTTGTTAACATCAATGGGTAAGAAATCCAAGGATAATATTAGCAGAAACAGTACTCCGCCACGTTTATAAATTGTTCTTGAAAAGGATTCTGCTAAAACAAACTTGTAAAGCTTTAATTTTATTGTTTTTCAACCAATGTTCACTAATGCAAACTACATCAAAACATGTTTCGTCTATAATACCATCCAACTGGTTTAATTTATGCTTTATGCCTTCTATATTCAGTGACAGTATGTTAACTTGCTCTATTTCTTTCTCTGTTCTGTTTGTTAATTCTTCCATTTTTCTATGTGGAATAAAAAACAATTTATAGTTACTCCCCGTGGCCATACATTTGGGTTTTCAATGTCCTCCAGCTGCTGTAGAAAGACAACAATTTAAAAAAATGTATATTAGTTTAAATGCTTTGATACCATGGGACTGCATTGTACTTGATTGTACTTTATTAAAAAAAATATTTTTCAAACTTTTTACGATTTGGTCAAAAGTGGTTCTAACTCCAAATCTATAAGCATGTAAGTGAGCTTTTTGTTCAATTCCTTTTATTACAGCTTCGGGATCATTAAGGTTACCAAACATTTTTTTATTTGGTATTGATACTTGATTAGATATTTTCTACTTAGTTTGTTTGTACTGAACGGTTTTCCAGTCGTTACTCTAATTTTTTTCTACATTAAATGCATTACTATTTACTGAGTTATCCTGTTCTGTGTTCAAATTACTCGACTGGCTAGATATTCTGCTTCTTAAATTAATTGCTGGACCGCTGGTTTGGTTGCCTATGTTAGAACTATAATTTGTAGTGACAAATCGGTTTGAAGGATTTTCTACTTGTAGCAAACCAACATTGCGCGGGATATTCTTGTTGTTATTGTGATTTATAGCCTCTTTACGCAAATTATTTTTACTTTCAAGCTTATCAACTTTATCGAGTAACAAAGTGTTAGTGATTTTTAATTGTTTGACTAGTTCTCTTATGTTTAAATAAGCTTCCATAAAAAAAATCTAACTCTAGGGTAGATTCTTTACCACAATAGCTTTTTTGTCTTTTTATGCACTCTTTGTGATAACGAGTGCAACATAATAAACAACCAGCACTAAATTTAGCTTCTGCACCGCATAAACACTTTTTCTTATTATTTTTCTTTATTTTATCAGTGTTTTTTGATGCATTACTTAGATTATCAATTTGTTTGATACCTATTTTAACTTATGTACTAGGCAAATTGTCGCAGGACCTTTTGAAAAGAACCCAAAATCACTGTTTTGGTAGGTGATATTTGAGTATCAACACGCTTTAACACAGATGAAATTTTACTTATATTTTGTCTAACAGATTTTTGAAAGTACAATTTTTCCGAACAGGAGGTTGATATTGATTTTAATTGTGTGCTGTCTTGTTAAGTCTCTTTATTTTTTTCCTTTATTTTTGGTTTTTGGCCTTTGTGTTCCTTTTAATCCAGGTCTATTAGACCATCAGCTATTAATACCTACAGTTTTTGTAAATGTGTCGAGGCATCTCCCTAGACTATATAATTATGTTAAGTGTACTTATTTGTCATTTGAATTTATCAGTTTTATAATTTTAATTTGTTAATTATATTTTATTTTATTTAGTACTATAAGTTCGGTGTCGTTTATTCTATAAAGGTTTTTTTGTTGTACTCGTTAAATATATTATCATGACAGCCGTAGTCGGTATCGAAAATTTATGGCTTTCCTACTGACCTTCGAGAAATATGTATATTTAAAATCAAGAAATGCTAAAAATTGTTTACTATAAAGTATAAACTATCAAATAATTACTAATCAAATCGTTCCTCATTTTATGCAACAAACGGCATAACCTCAGCGTAAAATTCTTTTTCAGAATGTGCAACGTAATCCATAATTACTTAATTATTAAACAAGTAAGGGCGTTATAACTATTTTTTTACGTATTTTTGTAAACTAATTAATAATTAAAAAACTACTGGCTTTTAATTAAATCTGGCATACGCATAACTTCAGCGTGCTTTTCTGAATCTAATGCACTGATTAGGTTTTAGTTTCAATTATGAATTCACAAATATTATGTTTTATTTTATTGCTGAAACCTATTAAAACTTATTGCTGTTTTCTCGCCGGTATATACAGGGTGTCCGGAAAATACGTGTACAACGTTTGACGACAGACTCCTGACGTCAAAATAGGTCGATCTAAGCCGACTTAGTTATATCCAAAATTGTCTCGTTTAGCCGGTAGAGGGCGTCAAAAATTTGTAAATATTAAAAAGAAATTACCTGTAACAATAATTTTTTAAGTGACCTTGTTGCTATGGCGTTTAATAATTTGACAATTATTGACAAATTGTCACCAGTCTATGAAATTTACTCAAGTATACGATCAACATTCTTGAATTACAAGTTCATTTTACCATTAAAAATGGAAAATTATACAAACTCTCAGAAAGTTGACATGCTCCTGGTATACGGGTTTTGTCAAGGAAATGGGCGTCAGAGTGTTAGGGTTTACATGGAGAGGTTTCCTAACCGTCGAATACCAAACCACCAAACATTTGCCAATATTGAGCGTCATCTTCGGGAAACGGGCAGTTTTGAGAAAAAGTTTGAAGGCAGGGGTCGTATGCGAACAACTCGAACTGTGGAAACAGACGAGATGATTCTGGAAAGAGTTGAAGAAGAACCAAGTACCAGTACCCGTCTCTTAGAACGTGAGTTAAATGTTCCTAAAACGATTGTCAATGAGGTTTTAAGAGAACAGTTGTTACATCCTTACCACATACAAAAAGTCCAGGAACTTTTACCGACTGATCCCCCCATGCGGCTTACATTTTGTCAATTTATTAGAAACAAAAGAATCCTTGTTCCAAATTTTTGTAGAAAAATTATGTTTACTGACGAGGCATGCTTTACAAGATCTGGAGTAACCAATCTGCACAACGAACATATTTATTCCGATGAAAATCCACATGCCATTAAAGTTGCACATCATCAGCATCAATTTAAAATTAATATTTGGGCAGGTATTATTGATCACTACTTTATTGGTCCCATTGTTATTCCAGACAGGTTAGATGGAAATATTTATTTAAATTTTTTGCAAGACACATTACCAATTCTTCTGGAGAATTTGCCCCTTTTACTTCGGAGGGAAATGTGGTATATGCATGATGGTGCCCCGCCCCATTTTTCCGTTGCCGTTCGGCAATACTTACATCATCAATATCCCAACCGATGGATTGGAAGAGGCAATGATGCACCAGTAAAATGGCCACCACGTTCTCCTGAGTTAAATATGTGTGACTTCTTTTTGTGGGGCGCTATTAAAACAGAAGTTTACAAGACTCCGGTAAACACACGCGATGATTTATTGCAGCGGATTTTAAATGCAGGCAACCATTTTAATAATCCCGAGACATTAGATAGGGTCCAATATCATTTTTTAAAGAGTGTTAATAAGTGTATTCAGCAAGATGGCGGTCATTTTACACATTTGCTTAAGTAATGTTTTTGTTTTACTTAGTTTCTTACAATAGATACTTTCAACTTTGTTATAATTTTGTTTTTTTTGACGCCCTCTACCGGCTAAACGAGACAATTTTGGATATAACTAAGCCGGCTTAGATCGACCTATTTTGACGTCAGGAGTCTGTCGTCAAACGTTGTACACGTATTTTCCGGACACCCTGTATAATAGTATATTATTGCTGATTGATAAGATTGATAATTGTTGTGAACCAACCCCCGTTTCCACTGAGCAAGCTAAGGCAACCCCTGTTTTTACTGAGCCAGCTAAGGCAACCCCATTTAAAACTTTTGGGGCTTAAGAGCGTAGTAAACGGCAATAAAAATTGTATTTATCCGGCGCTTGCTAGCTGGCTTTTTTTACGATGTGGACGGGTAGTCTGCTGGCAGTCGAATGTTGTAGACCGAGAGCTCGGACTCGAAGAGAAAAAAAAAACTATGAAAGTATAAACACTAGTTTTTTAATAAATTATTGTAGTAATGGTACACATTAACATACTACGTTCAGTTAGGCCCTTGTTGAGATAGGAGTCACTGGCGCGTCCTCAAACATGAATTGTAAAATCTGAAAAAAAAATGACAGGTAGTTTATAAAACAGTCAGTCATTTAATAGAACAGCGCTTGTCAATCAGCAGAAAAAAGTGAAAACATCGTGTGCTTGGCTCGGAAGGTAGATATGTAACATATTATTATAAACGTTAGTTTAATATATAATAGAGTAATTTACAATAATATTTATAAAATAATATAATTTCTGAAAAAAAATTTGATTTATAAGATAAAAGTAGGTAGTCAGAAATAACCTTTAGGATAATAAAAAGAAAACTAAACTTTTAAAAAATATTTTAATATATATAAAAGGTTACGCATAAAAAAAATTACTCGCAATCAGTAATTTTCTGTATCACTAAATTTTTTATAATCACTGTCGTGATCTGAAATGGTAATCTCTAAAGTTTTGTTTTGAGCATCTAAATAAATATAAACTTACATTATGTTACCATATAAACATTTTGTTTACATTTAGTAATTCATTAGATTTTGCATATTTCCTAACATGATAATAATAATGTCAGTATTTGAACATCGTATCAAAATATATGAATTGTCAATAATATTGCAAGCATGATATCACTTCCGTCCGTCTCCTAGTGTGATGTGCATGTAAAAACTTCATCAACAGTCTTTTGCACTTTTCTATTGATTACTTTGTATTGATGACACTTATTATAATTTAATTGCACAGTCTTAGTGGCGCTACTTCATCATTAGTCTAATGTTCAATGAGAAATTTAACAAGTGCTTTCTTGAATTTAATGTTGTGCATGTAAAATATGTTGCATGTTTTTGTTCAGGTTTTGAGATGTTGTTGTCTTATTTTTCTGAAGTTTCCTGCAACGCATGTTCACAATCTATCAACAATTATTTCAATGTTCTGTGCATTGAATTTTACAACATTTTGCAATAATTGTTTTAAAATAATGGTGGTTCACTATGAACTAATGTTTCTAAAGTCTTTATTAAAACGGATTTATCTGTTTTGTAGTGCGTACCATTTAAATGACACAATGCCAATGGTAATGGAGTCAAAGAATATAACAAAACTTTTTCTAGATCAACGTCATGTTTAATTGAAATGGCAAGAAGCCGTCCAAAAAGATCGCATTGCATTCAAACTTTTTGAACCTTTCCATTTACATTAAATTTTTTGAACCGTCTGTAAACGTTACTACTTTGTTATATGTAATTTTTATTTCAAATTGTGAGCTCATTATATTGCAGCCGGAAATATAAGCTTTTTGTAATTTATTTTTGTTATTTTTTATGTTTAATAAGCTTGACCACTGGAAATATTAAATAGATAGTTTATATCTACACTATATATATATCTATAACATTTTGAAGCTGCAATGAAGATTTTTTGATTTTTTTTTAATCAGCAGAGACATCTTGAGATTTTCTCAGGCCAGTTTGCTGTAATAAATAATATAATTGTGGATCTCATACTGAGGATTTTGCACCACCGCTGTTGAGCTAATATGGAATTTGTAATGTGTAAAACTTATGTTAATCTGCTAGCTGCATCTGCATTTTGTCTGCTCTAGCGTGAGATCAATATGAGCTCTAGAAAAAAAGCCTATATGTTTGTTTATTATGATGCAGTACGAGCCAACAAGCAAAACAGAATTAAATAATTCAAAATCATTTGCTAGAATACTAGAATAATTTGATTAAATTGATATAAATCATATAATACTGTGCTGTCTTTCCGTGTTCACCATTGAAAGTTTGTATGCTGTACTGTTCATACTGTTGAGTTACACGCAATAATTCAACATTATCAATTTTATATTATTCTTTATAATTCAACGTCCTTCAATTTTGAATTTTCATTAAAATCTTCTATTAAAATCTAAGTATAAAATTAAAATACTAACACTTTGTGACAAAAGTTTCCACAATAAAAATTTTAATAAACTTAAACACATACTGAAATTAAACAATTATCCCACCAGTTTAGTCAATTGTATTCTATTTAATAACAATAATAACAATATAGTCATTAATATTGCAAACAATAATACTAGTAAAGAGAATAACATTATTAAAAAGGTGTGATTTTCAATACCTCATATCCATGGGTTATCACAAAGGCTTAAAAAATTCTCATAGATGAACAAACGAGCATAACATTCAAATCAGATAAAATATTAGGAAAACTGTTCACAAATCTAAAGGACAAAGTACCCAAAATGAAAAAGCAATGTGTTGTTTATAGTATTCCGTGCAATAATTGCTCAAAAAAATATATAGGACAAACTAAACAAAAATTAATTACGAGAATAAATCAACATAAAAGGGATTGCATTTCACAAAACAATAATACAGGGTTAGCTTGCCATCATGATGAACTAGGACACAAATTTAAGTTTGATCAAGTAAAAATTTTAGATATTTAAAGTAATTACAATAAAAGGCTAATCAGTGAGATGATTTATATCAAAGCTAACGATACGTGTAACTTTCAATTGGATAGTAATAATTTAAATATTATTTATCACAACTTAATTCAATCCCTGGGTTAGTTCTTTCAATTCGTTTAAGATATTAATATATAAGTAATTGGTGACATTTTAGATTTGTAGCCAGTTTTAGATAATTAGGACACACTGTAGATAGTCATAACTGTAACACTAGTCATGTTAATCGTTTTTACATCAATTAATTTTAAATATGTGTAACCCATAAGTGTAACAGTACGTTTAAATTATCATCTTGACCATATCATAAATCATACAATTAATTAATTATTCTGAAACAATTTAACAATAACATTAAATAATATTATGGAATGTTGAAAAATAAATCTGTGTTGAATTATATTCAATATAACATAAAAACAAACAAACGAACAAAAAAATTTAAATATAAAAACATAAAAGATATAAAAAATAATACCATTCGTAGTGGAAATATCCCGTATAGAAATAATAAAAATTGCCAGTCATCTCACAATTGAAATGAAATCGCTTCCAGTAAAGTAACGAATAATGAAACACTCATTTATAGATGTTCCAAAATCATCATCCAGTAATGAAGAGAATTGTAATTCATCAACATTTATAACATATTGGTAAGCAATACTGTTTTTATTTATAATATATTAGTCAAGGTGATAAGGTACTTTTGTATTTCTTTTTTAATTTTTTTTTATTGGAGACTTCTATTTTTATATAAATAGTATTTTAATACATTGTAGTTAATAATAGTTATAATCGGTTTATGTTTCATTATATGTAAAAGTAGCTTTACCAATAATTGTCTATCAGTACTCTAGTTTGTTTTTGTATTTTTATTATAGCACTGAGGAAAGGGACAGATTAGTCCTCTAAACGTTTGTAATGGTTTAATTATTAATAGATTTTAATGAAAAATTGTCCGTCATTGCCGCCTAATACTTCCCCAACCCATTATCAATTTTAGATACTGTTGAGCAATTATTTGAAAGTTCTACAAGATTTTTCACATTTTCAGTTATTTGAATTTTTTTTTATTGTACAAAACTTTCAAACTGTAAAATAGAAAAAAACTAAGCTTATTAATGGGTGAAGTCTTCTGCATCTGTTAAAGTGTTTTCCTGTGATAAAATTGTTTAAAGACCCACTTGCTTGTAATTCTGTGTCTTGCAATAGATTTAATATACCCCTCTTTATATTATTCTTAAAGGTTATTCTTGACTAACTATCTTTATCTTATAAATCAAATTTTTTTTTCAGAAATTATACTATTTTATAAATATTATTGTAAATTATCTATTATATATTAAATTAACGTTTGTAATAATATGTTACTTATCTATGTACCTTTTGAGTCAAGCGCACGATGTTTTCATTTTTTTTCCTGCTGACTGACGAGTGCGGTTCTATTAAATGACTGATTGACTATTTTTTTGTGATTTATATTATATAAACTACCTGTCATTTATTTTGTCAGATTTTACAATTTAGTTTCAATTTTTTAAATTTTTCATTTATCTTGACGCCTGACTGACCAACTTTCGCCTCTACATACACCTTACTGACTACTAAAATTTTTCATTATATAATAATTTCTGGAAATCCAGGATAGAATCACATGATAGTGAGCTCAGTTTTTTTACACATATTATGGTCTTGTCTGAGAGTAATTATTGGGAAAGTTACACTTAGCTTCAGGGTGGGGAGGGAGCGGGGGTCGCATCGGCTTTTGCAAGTACGCGATTTTGCCTGGGTTGTCGTTGGCAACGTTTAGTAACACCTGAGCCTGGGAGAGATTGAGATCATCTTGGTGCAGCTTTGGGGGTTTTACTCTATAAGTTTAAAATGCGCGTCTATAAGCAAAAGAACTGTGCTGGCCGGAGTGCTCGCTTAGATCAATCAGATCAAACGAAATGAGATTATTGTGCATCGGTGGCGGGAGTCAGTATCAGTTTGATATGTTGCGTCGACGTTTGTTGAGTTATCTTTGCTAGATTTCTTTGTTCAAGTCACTTTTGCTAAAGTCAAAATCCGGCATCACATAAACACTGTTAATTTGCGGCTCGACAAGGAAGGTGCTGGGCATGAGTAGTTGGTTGTATTTGTCAAACTTTTGAATGCAAGATTCTCAACTCTCTAGTACTCTTCTCATAGTCTTCTTTTGGGTTTCGTTTAAGTTCCGGATCTCAAAAGGTTTCCAGGCAAAGTAGTCTTCCAGGGTTTCCTGCTTGGAATCAATATCTAGACCGACGTCGTCTGCTAAGTTTTTGTTCCAGAAAGTTGAACAAGCCATAAATTTGTTATTTTCTACCTGATTAGCAGTACAATATATAAAATATAGTTTTTTGCTGCGAGGATACTCGTTTACAGTTCTTGTTTTAATTTTTGTTGCTGATTAAAGTGTGTAAAGAAATGTAAAGAATACGGGTTAGTACGTGGTTACAATTCGGTTGAGACTTGAGGTAACGTTTCTTATATAGTAATAGAGTCTGAAAGTTGTATCGGTGGTGAACAACCAGATGGTAAATATTTTTTTAAATATTTTTTTTTGCTTTATTGCAGAAGTTTTCATAGGCGGATGAAACTCCTCGAAGGCGGGTCTGTCCTTCAAGATGCTCTACGTTGGGCTCCAATTGTTACCGGACTAGTTCTGTTCGAAGCGGCGCCCATGGTTTCTTTCGGGCTGATGTTTTGCCTAAGAAAATGAATGTTATTAATATGGGGTTGTTCAATTGAGGAAAGTCTCGGCAGAGGTCGGCAACGACACTCACTAAGAAATGAGTTGTTCTTGATCAGGTGTGTGTTGGCCCTTTGCAGCCGGTGTTCCTGATTGAGAAGCAGAAGAGTTGTTGCGTGCTGCTTCTGTTACGGCTGCAAAGCGATGCTGTCAACTATTAACACCCGCCCACTTTGCAAAGTGTTTGACCAATCACGCGGTTTCTCAATTTTGCAGGCAGGAACTTTGCTCTGACTCCTGCAACTGCTCCCAGCGCGTTTATCACGGATAACACTCTATACGTAAATACAACAAACCCCGGTACGTCCAATAGCCACCTGACAGCTGTGAACCATAACCAGTTCAAGGTCCAGCCACAGACACGTCAAGACAAGTCTACGTACGACTCCAGGCATTCACAGATTGGGTGGGCGTTTAGTCGGTAGACGTGAATGGTGAATCTGAACTATTCCGAACGCTACTTTGATTTCCAGCATTGGAAAAGTTCGGCATCAATTTTATTTTTACATATAATTTGATAATCGATTAAATCTTTTACCAGTACATTTGGAAAAGATAAAACTCTATTTTGTCAATGCATTTTAGTCAAATTATAGTTGCATATAGCTGGAAAATATATTTGGATAAATTTAAAAGTATAAATACATTCCATAAACATAAAATTATTATAACACACAAGTTTATAACATTGTGTTGTGTTAATGTCATTTAAAAATAAAATTGTACGCGTTTATTTTTATTTTGCAGGGCTCTTCAAATAATGATAATAATAATAAACTTTATTTCTTTAAATACAAATCATACAAATAGAAAAAGGCAAAATTCAAACTCGGTTCTATCACTTAACCTTTTCAATTTTTACAATAATAGTTTTTGATCTAAACTGGCTATTTATTGGTTAGCTTCCAAGTATTTTATTACCAGATGAAGAAAGAAAGTATACTTTACTATGAGTGTATTTATAACTGTTGGTATGCCCTGCAAACAATTTTAAGGCTTAACCATTTCGCAAAAGCTTGACAATCTATTGCAGTTATAGTGCAATCCCAATACTTTAAATGTCAGTGCACATAATGAATCCAACGGCTATAACAATCTCAACACCCCAATTACCAGTGTGCAAACAACAATGTTTTACAGCCCAGTGCTACTTCAACTCTGTATGTAGCATGTTACTGCTGTTTTTTAAAATATAAATTTATTTAAATAACCATATATACTTTACTTATTTATTCACCAATAAATTTCAATAAAAATTGTTATAACAATTAAAATTATAGTCTAGATATAACAAACATGACTTTTTCAAACAATCTGGTGGGAATTGGAATTATATCACCACTTGTGTATATATATATATAATCCACAAACACAAAATATTACTATCCATTGTTACAAAATCATCAACTTATTAGAAACTGTTTTGCTGAAATAAAAATGGTGTATTTTGTTTGGTTTTCCGGGTGAGTTTCCTTCTTGATTTTTACCGGGTAAATCATTTTTCCGGCTTTGTCTGGCCTTTTTTGCATTTTTTTGATGAATTAGAATTATCGTGGATTTTTTTATTTGCTGCTTCATGAACATATAGTTCACTCGAGTATCTTTTTTATTGAGTTTTTTAAGGTTTTTCTTACTTATTCCTAGAATGAGAAGTCAGTCTTTTGGGCCTTTAAATTAAAGTATACTCTAACACCAATGTGTTTATAAAAGCTTTTTACTGGTGTAATATGTTTTGCATACAACCTCAAGGTTGAACCGGCCAGTGTAAGCTTTGCAGTTATTGTGCAATCTCAACGGCTCAAATCCCAGTGCATAAAGCATGTTCTTAAGGGCTGTTACGTATAAAACTTCAATGCCAAATACGGTGTTAACATACAACCCCAATGGCTCAAATGCCAGTTTATGAATAATAACCTTTTACAGCTTAGTACAACTTTTGCCAACTTACCTAGCATGCTACAACTTTCAAGTACCTCAACGACTCCAATGCCAATGTACTTTGTTTTACACACCCCGACCTTCCTTGGCCTAGGTGTGAATAACCTCAGACAGTTGTGAAGTATCTTAATGAGCTTATTGCCAATATACTTTTTTTTACACTAAAAACCCACTTAGTCTATGTGTGAATAACTTTACACGTTCTGAAAAACTACTTATATGTAATTAATATTGTATACAGTACATTAATTATTATAAACAATTCTAACAAAAACTACTGTTAACATAAATAAGATGATCAAAAAAGCTTAAAAACAGTGACAATTTAATACATATAACTATTTTTCCCAATAAGACCATTTTTGTAACAGACATGCTAACTGGATGGTGTCATTTACTTCAACGTATTTATGTACATAAAACAAGACGCTATGCTGGTACATAAATTAGCTTATTATAATTGATAAAATTTTTGATATCCAAAGGTCAACACAAATCAGTATAATTAAAATCATAAATTAATAAACTTAATATTTTCAGATGAAATTGTGCAACTATTACTAAGAAATAAAGCTGACAAAACAATAAAATGTTTCTTGGGAAAAACATCTGAAGATATATTATTCTTATACATCAGAAATATGGATATGGTAAAGGAAATATTACTAAAGCTAAAATAATTGTAGTTGTGCTTTTGCTTTTACTTACTGCTTACTATATATACATGTAGTGAGTTTGAATTTGAATTTAAAATTAAATATAAATTTTATTTTGTATACAAAAACTTTATACAATGGTATTAATACAAACTATTTAGATTTGCTGTTGATGTTATTAAAAAAATTTTTTTTTGGTATTTAGTTTGATTAATTTAACCAACCAATAGTGTTTTCAAAATTATACAATTTGCTTAGAATTAGAATTTTTTCTTTTTAATTTTGAGTTTATAATATAGCTAATAAAATTTATATTATTATAGAAGTATGTAATTATGTTACATAGGTGGATTCATAATATCTTTTAAAAAAATAAAAAATATATATATGTGTTTGCGATACAATGCTATTATTTCTTACATGTCATAAAACAAAGATTTATGTTAATTGAATTTTATAACATTTGTAAGTACCTGCTGTTAAGTGGGTGCACGTGTTTGGTTTTTACTAAATCTTCTTCAAAGAGGCTTAAATTCCTGGAATTATGAATTAGCCCTTGTAATTAGCCATCTGTTGTGTCCCACCACTATCAGACATGAATTTACCTTTTTTGTATTTGTACAATTTACGAGCAGTTCCGTTTCTACACTTGTACTAGCTGCACTTGTAACAAACTTGTAATCAGACTTGCAATACAATAAATGCTTTTTATGTGAAAGTTATTTTTATTTTAACGTTATATTAATGTTTGTGACATCAATAATTAGATGTAAAAGTTGTTAAGACAACAGTTAATTTACATTGCAAACGCAATCCACGGCCGTCTTCTGAACCAAGAAGAATATCAACTGCCGTACACAAAACATGGTCCTTCGAACCGGATGCACCAAGTATTGTTGAAATCCTTATGTTGTATTGCAAATCAACATTTGTAAGAAGCTGTTAGCGACGCCATATTTGTCCATTGCCGTCTTACAAAGAAGAAGTTTGAGCGAATTCTCCATCTCTCTCGTCAGCGATTTACATCCATTACGAGAAAGTTATCTAATACGTTGTTCACGGACCACTCTACCAGCGACGCCAATCGTCCATCATTGAGGAAGCCGTTACGTGAAATCAACAGCAACCATACATCTCCACAGTATCAATCAGTAAGCATTATCACACCACTCTTTCCTATATATTCTTTTATTTTGTGTCAAGTAACATATTAAAATGCCTCCAAAAGCTTCATTACCTTCTCTTTTATCAAAACAAGAAAAGTTTGCAGCAATTTTAAAACGAGCTGAAATATTTTATAATAATTCTATTCAATCGGGCATAACAATTGAAATTGTTAATAATTTTGAGTCGCGTCTCAGTGAAATTGGGCCTACGTTAGATAAACACAACGAGTTATGAGATGAAATTGAAATCATTGATTTAGAAAACTTAGAGGAATATAATAAATTAAGGGAAGAATTTGAAAACTTGTTTTATTCAATTAAGGCGAAATTTATGACAGTCATTAATACAAATCTAGTAAAGCTTGGCTCAGATAATCACGCAGCAAATGTAGAACTAGCGCCTTCTATAAAACTACCAACTATAAACTTGCCAAGTTTTGATGGTTCATATGATATGTGGGGTCAATTCTCAGAAACATTTTTATCATTGATACATTCATATAATACAATCAGTAACATACAAAAATTTTATTATTTGCGGTCATGCTTATCAAACGAAGCAGCTAATGTAATAAAATCATTAAACATATCAGCAGTCAATTATGATATTGCCTGGAAATTATTTAATAATCGTTTTAATAATAAGCGACTAGCAATTTACAAGCATGTTAAGTCAATTTTTGAAGTTAACTTGATCCATAAGGAATCTCATGTGGCATTAAGAACGTTACTAGACACAGTTTTAGCTAATCTAAGAGCATTGGGTGCACTTGGTGAACCGGTTGACAGTTGGGATACAATACTTGTATACTTAATTTCTTCAAAGTTAGATGTAATAACTCGCCGCGAATGGAAATGTCATGTCAATTCAACCGAGCCTGCTAAATTTAAAACCTTGTCTGATTTTTTAACAAAACGTTGTGAATTGTTAGATACTCTCCATAATGAAACTTCCAATAAGTCAAACAATTTTAAACAGTTGCAAAAAGCTAGCGTTAATATTGCCATTAGCAAATTTAAATGAGCACTTTGTGAAAGCACGTCTCATTCAATTCATTCTTGTAGCGAATTTCTCGGTCTTAACGTAAGCTCGAGATTAGATAAAATAAAAAAATTTAATTTGTGTACCAATTGATTAGGCCGAGCTCATTCAAATAAACAATGCAAAAGCAAATACACGTGCAAAACATGCAAAAAACGGCATCATACTTTATTGCATTTTGAAACTCAAAGGAAACCCATTTTGCAAGAACCCTCAACATCAATGATAGCAAATCACTCCTCTACAGCATCAATTCAAACTATTTTATCTACAGCTTGTGTGAAAGTAGTCGATAAATGTGGCAAATCACATAATTGTCGTGTTTTACTTGATTCCGGATCTCAATCAAACTTTGTAACCTCAAAAATGCGCAAATTGTTAGGTATTTCTATTTCTAAAGTAAACATATCAATTTCGGGTATTAATCAAAGTACATCAAATATCACAGAAAGATGTAATATTTCAATTTATTCAAATAATAGCAAGTTTGAGTCAAATATTTCATGTCTAATTTTAGACAAAATAACTGAAAGATTGCCTGCAGTGTCTTTTAATAAATCATTTTTAAATATTCCAAAAAACTTGCCACTAGCCGATCCATCATTTGATAAAAACGGAGATATAGATATGGTGTTAGGGGCTGATATATTTTGGAATCTAATTTGTATTGGCCAAGTTTAATTAGGAAAAAATCTTCCTTTATTACAGAAAACTAAATTGGGTTGGGTTCTAGCTGGGTCAGTACCTGTTGTTTACTCATCTAATGTGTCAATATCGTCCAATTTAAGCATAGATAATATAGATATCAACAAATCAATAGCTAAATTCTGGGAAATTGAGGAAAGTTTTGTATATTCTCCTCTTACACTTGAGGAAAAGGAATGCGAAAGTCATTTTGTTAGTACCACCAAACGGGATTGTAATGGGCGGTTTGTAGTTAGCTTGCCATTAAATGATCATGTAAATCAATTGGAGGAGTCAAAGACTCTTGCATTAACAAGATTTGTTAGCTTAGAAAGAAAATTAAATAATAATCAGAGCATTCGAGAACCTTACATAAAGTTTATGAAGGAGTATCATAAGCTAGGACATATGACAAAAATAGATGAATCAAAACCTCAACCAAATATATTATACTATTTACCTCACCATCTAGTCTTAAAGGATACCAGCATTACAACTAAACTTAGAGTAGTTTTTGATGGCTCAGCCAAAACAAATACGGCATTATCTCTGAATTGCGTTCAAAGGGTTGGACCTACAATTCAACGCGACTTGTTTTCAATTCTATTAAGATTTCGACGGCACTTTATTGTATTATCGGCAGATATTGCCAAAATGTATCGTCAAATACTAATAACAAAAGAGCATCGTCCATTGCAACGTATTCTTTGGCGATCATCACCTTCCGAGGAAATAGGTTGTTTTGAATTAAACACAGTCACTTATGGAACCGCATCTGCATCATTTTTGGCTGTAAGATGTCTAAAGCAGTTAGCACTTGAAAATAAAGTCAAATTTCCACTAGCATGTTCTATCATTGAAAACGATTTTTATGTTGACGACCTACTCACAGGGTGCAACACTGCTCAAGAAGCAATCATTATTCGCGACGAAATTTCTTCTATATTAGATTCAGCCGGTTTTCCTCTTTGTAAATGGGCTTCTAACGACCCAACCGCTTTAACGGGATTATCAGATAACTGCTCAGTTGATGAATTTGTAAAACTAACTAATTCAACGGAAATAAAAACTTTAGGTATTTTATGGAGCCCCAAAGCCGATCAATTTCGATACAAATCTCAGAATTTTATAGGCGCTCGTGTTACAAAAAGAACTATATTATCAGCAATTGCAAAAATCTATGATCCCTTGGGATTAATTGCACCAATTGTGATTGTTGCTAAATTAATAATGCAAAGTCTTTGGCAAAACAAACTTCATTGGGATGAATCGATTCCTATAAATTTACACACAAAATGGCTAGATTTTGTTAGAAATTTGAAAGATTTAGAGGCCATTCACTTTGATCGACATGTGCTATGTCATAATTATATTAAAATCGAATTGCACGGTTTTTGTGATGCGTCTGACGTTGCATACGGAGCGTGTATTTACATTAAATCATTTGATTATGCAGGCAATTCAAATATTCGTCTTTTATGCGCCAAATCTAAAGTAGCTCAATTGCAAAAAATATCAATACCACGACTTGAGCTTTGCGGTGCGTTGTTATTAGTACGATTGTTACAAAAGGTTCGTACTGCTTTGGAATTATCATTTGACAAAGAATATCTTTGGTGCGATTCAACAATTGTTCTAAGTTGGATTAATGCTCTTTGCAATAAATGGAAAAATTTTGTAGCAAGTCGTGTAAGCGAAATTCAAGAGTTAACTAGCATTAGCACCTGGAAACATGTAAGAACACATGATAACCCTGCCGATTTAATATCTCGTGGAGTCAGCGCAGATAAATTAAATTTATCCAAACTTTGGATTTCAGGCCCAGAATGGTTACATCAAGATTATACTCATTGGCCGACTATAAATTTATCTAATATGACAGATGTACCTGAGTGCCGAAAGGTAAATATATGCACAGCCGCTACTGAATTATTACCTTTTTCAATATTTATAAAATTTTCTAATTTTACATCATTGCAACGTGTCACATCCTATATCTTACGATTTATTCATAATTCATCATGTAATCGAGAATTGCGACGCGTGGGTCCTTTAACAGTCAATGAACTTAATAAATCAGTTATTGCACTTATAAAGCGAGCGCAACTTGAGCATTTTCAATAAGAAGTTTGTGATCTAAAAAGCGCCAAACCTGTTCATTGCAAAAGTCAGTTACTCTCACTAAATCCCATACTAGATGACGATGGTTTAATTCGCGTGGGAGGACGTTTGAATAATTCAACATATGCTTTTAATAAAAAACATCAAATTATTTTGCCTAATAAACACAAATTAACTTACTTAATTTTGCAATATGAACATATTAAGCAACTGCATTGCGGCTCGGAAGCTTTATTAGCATCAGTTCGTAGTCAATATTGGCCAATTTCTGGCAGAAATATATGTAAAAGAGTTATTCATAATTGCTTGAAATGTTTTCGATCAAACCCTCCACAGACCGCACATATCATGGGCCAACTACCACTTTCTCGAGTTAATCCTGCGCCTCCGTTTCATATATGTGGAGTAGATTACGCCGGACCGTTTTCAATAAAAGAAAGGGTAGAGGTTCATAATTATCAAATGCATACATATGTTTATTTGTATGTTTTACAACAAAGGCCATACATGTTGAACTAGCATGTGATTTAACAGCTGAATGCTTTATAGCCGCGATGCGTAGATTTGTTGCAAGACGAGGCAAACCGTTACATGTTTATTCTGACAACGGCACCAATTTTGTTGGGGCAAACTCAGAACTTAAAGATTTGTCAAACTTTATTAAAGCAAGCATTAACCAAACTGCAATAATAGATGCTGCTAGTAAATTAGATATTCAGTGGCATTTTATACCGCCGCGATCGCTCCATTTTGGAGGTCGTTGGGAAGCCGGGGTAAAGTCCATTAAATCTCATTTAAAAAGAGTTGCTGCAAACGCAAGGCTTACCTATGAGGAGTTTTATACTTGCTTGGCACAGATAGAAGCTGTCCTTAATTCCCGTCCTTTATCCCCATTATCTAGCGATCCAAACGACCTAGAACCACTGACGCCAGGTCATTTTTTAATTGGAAGGCCAATGACTGCCATGCCAGACGCCAACATGATGAACTTACCGGAAAATCGCCTGTCCAGATTTCAGTTAATTCAAAGATTCACCCAGCATTTCTGGAAGCGATGGTCTGCCGAATACATAACTGGACTCCAGCAAAGGCCTAAATGGAAACAAAATGCAACTCGAAATATACAAGTTAACGACTTGGTTTTATTACGAGAAGACAATCATCCTCCTCTTCAATGAAAGTTGGGACGAGTTACTGAAACTCATCCAGGACCTGACGACATCGTTCGCGTAGCTACCGTTAAGACTTCAACCGGGGTTTTGAAACGGGCTGTGAAAACCTTGTGTATCCTCCCAATTGACGCTCAGTGAAATGATTGACTGTATCAACAGCTTTATTTTATTATGTTTTCTTTATATTTATTATTTGTATTATACTTTATATTTTAAGTTCCCATATTGTTACATGTTGATTCGCATAACTATTCTTTTATCAGTATTGTTATTTTCTAATCCATTCATGTTTATTTCAAAAAACTTCAGTTTTTCAAGGCGGGCGGCATGTTTGCGATACAATGCTATTATTTCTTACATGTCATAAAACAAAGATTTATGTTAATTGAATTTTATAACATTTGTAAGTACCTGCTGTTAAGTGGGTGCACGTGTTTGGATTTTACTAAATCCTCTTCAAAGAGGCTTAAATTCCTGGAATTATGAATTAGCCCTTGTAATTAGCCATATGTTGTGTCCCACCACTATCAGACATGATTTTACCTTTTTTGTATTTGTACAATTTACGAGCAGTTCCGTTTCTACACTTGTACTAGCTACACTTGTAACAAACTTGTAATCAGACTTGCAATACAATAAATGCTTTTTATGTGAAAGTTATTTTTATTTTAACGTTATATTAATGTTTGTGACATCAATAATTAGATGTAAAAGTTGTTAAGACAATAGTTAATTTACATCGCAAACGCAATCCACGGCCGTCTACTGAACCAGGAAGAATATCAACTGCCGTACACAAAACAATATGCATGTCATAAAAAACCAAAGTTAGTAGTTAGAAAAAGAACATAAATAACAACACACATAAAACTATTGTATATTTTGTTATTTGAAAGGTTCTTCATTATATTTACCTATTTTACCAAACTGCTAAATAACAATTCTGTACTGAACTAGAATTGAAGTAAGCTTACACTTTTTTGCGCAGATCACACCGTTGTTATTTTTTTTTCAAATAAAACTTTAAAAAAAAATCTAGTTTTTTGTAAACCGTTAACTTCCTTAATGTACCTTGCGACATTTTTTGCAATAATTTTTTGTTTAAAATGTCATGATAAATCTATGATACTCAAAATATAATCTAATTAAGTGTGATGATAATGATCAAAACTATCAAAACAAGTATTAAAAAAATGTATATATATTATGTTGTACAACGACCTTGTTCTTATATATTTATATTTATCTGTTGATTAGTAATTTATTTATTATTTTTTATAAAATCTTAATATAAAACAAAAATGTTTCAAATCTACAATCTAGCTATATTTTCTCCATCTATGTGTAGCATCCATGATAATTATAAATTCTAAAATTTTACTGCTCACAATGCACTTAATAAATTAAGGTATTATGGAAGGCGTTAATTTATTAACCAAATGTTAGTAAAATGTGCTATGCAAGATTGATTTGGCGACGTAAACGTGTTTACTTGCAATAGCAAACCAGTTGACGTCAAATTACTGTTTTTATTTTGTATTTTAATGATCTAAATATTGACAATAAAAAAGCAAGCTTTGTTGTTGTTTATTCAATTTATTATTTAATAAATGAGTTTTTTTAATCTAAAATAATACAATCTTTGATTAGAATATGATCTACAAATATTCAAAATTTTAAATTAATACGGAATCAATTGACGACGTAAGATCGGGATTGCCGCAGAATGTTTTTTATATATCTTCAGTGGGTAGTATAGACCCTTATCATATAAATATGCGCCAGATGTTGGCTCAACAAAAGTAAGATCGGCTAAATAGTTTATAAACCCGACCAAAATATTGCGTTAAACTTGTCATGGTGCAAGAGATTTAAATTGTAACGTAGCAGATTGTCCTAGTACGTTATTTAATTTGGAAAAGTTTAACTGGTCATTCAAGAGGCTAACAACAAGTTTATCAAAATGTAATTTTTTGCTACCCTACCCAAGTAGTCACTTCTTAGTTTATTCAAAATGCTAACGGAACTTCTTTTCTTAAAGAGATACAATGATACATTTTTAGTATACACATCAATAACTACAATTAGTATAGTAGCACCAGCTTGGCACCACGGTGGTAAAAGACCAATTAAGCCAAAACGGCTAAGCTGTTAGAGCCATCATAAATAATTGACTGTACAGGAGTGTTAGGGAAGGTTGACGTCTTTGCGCGTTAGCAAATGTTACAAGCTCAGATATATTTTTTTTTTCTGTGAATGTTATTAAACCAGACTTTTCTATTTAGTGCACTCTATGTTTTAATCTTTTAAACATACCAAAGTGGCCAAATATACTATGGCATTTTTGAATACATTCCGGCATACACAGTTGTAGGTGAGGCAAATCTAATAAACGCCTTATATACAAAATATTTTTGTGGATTAAATATCGGTTATTTGGAAATAGATCTTTAAAAAAATTAAATAACTTATCATCACTACGCTGAGCAATACTAATGTTATACGAGACAAAAAGTTGAGTATAAAGTTGTCACTACCAGTGGTATATTTAATTGTAAACATAAATTCTTGCAGCAATAACACCCACCAAGTAATCCGAGATGATAACAATCTACAACTACTAATAAATGACAGGGGTCTGTTGTCACTCAAAATAAATTTATTCTTCATTTGTTTAGGGCCCACACCAGAGATAAATATTTGTTCTCTAGAACGTTGAAATTTCTTTGGCAATCTAGTAGGGTTTTATTCTATGCTAGAGTCAGTTTGTACAAAATATTCTGAGTTGGGGTCTGAGTGAACTAGTAAAACATCCCCAAACAACGCGGTTTTTAATCTAAAATATGCCTTTTTCTCATAAAACATAAAAATGTTGTTGAATTTTAACGAGTAAAACCACACTTGTTGAAATGCAATCTGTGAACATTGAATATTTGTGGAAGATAAGTAAGGGTCCTACATCTCTAAACTGTTAGTGAATATTTGTTATAATTCCTAGCAAATCTTGTATATGTACAAGTAAATATTTGTTTAGATGGCAATATGTCTTTTATTTCGTTTGAACAATGTCCATGGAAATATCTATTGAAAATGCATTAATCTGCAACATTACGCTGGTGTTGTAAAGTACCTAAGTCAATTTTGCGTCAGCAAAAATCCAAATAAATGTAAAAAATTAATATATTTTTTAATTTTTTTTGATAGATTGGACAATAATTGGTCTATAGTTTGAAGAATCAGACTTGTCTTTCTTTTTAGGTATAGGTTGAACATTTACATCTTAAAACAGTTAAGGAATGTTTATTTTTTATATGATATGAATAGAAGGCATATATTTTAGTCAAAATAAGATCTAATTCATTTGCAAATCTTTTAAGAATAATAGGTGGAATTTTATCTATACTTGACACTTTTCTGGTATTTAATATAAGACAACTTGTAGTTTAAAATGAATTTGATCCATTAGAATTAGATGTTTTGCAAAAACCTCTTCTTTTTTTAATCAGTAACTAAATTATTTTGATCATTTTGAAGGTTTTAAACTACCTTGCAATAAATTAATAGTTTTATAGACGTTTTTGTTGTTTATAAAAAGCTGAGAAATTTGATTAGCTTTGTTTTCGTCAATCCTATCTTTTTCAGATTGTATTAGACACAATGTTTACGAGCTTTTTTATAATCTTGATAAGTCTGATCGAAACGATTACTGGCGTATTTGTTAAATGCATTTTGCTTTTGATTAACTCTGTCTGTTTTGTGTGAATTGAATATAAGTACTTTGGTTTTAGTTTAATAACAGAAAATAGAACAAATTTTTTAATGACAGTTTGATAAGTTTTTGTGAGATATTCTGCTAAAGTATGCGGATACACAGAATATTACCAATAAATATCAAAATTAAAATGATTAAGAAACTGTTTAATTCATTAGGTTTAGTACTAATAGGAAGAGAAGTTTTAACAACAGAAGTAATAATTGAATGATAGTAATTTTTAAAAGCAGCTTCAACAATAGTTATTTAATCTCTGAAATAATTAAAAAAAAGGTACAGATTTAATAATCTTGGTTTACCAAAAAGTCCATCACTAGGGAAATATGTGGTTTGTTGAATAAGTTGAGTAAGATTGTGTGAAGCAGCAAAAATCATAGCTTGTTGTCTGGATAGTGTAGTAGAAGATAAGTGATTTAACCATTCAGTATTGTGTACATTAAAATCTTCTAACAAATATATTTCAGCTTTTCTATGATTGAAGAAACTTGTCAAAACTTTTATAAAAGTCATCAAAAAAGTTTGGAGGTTTCTTATTTGGAGAAAGGTATCTGCTTATTACAAAAATAGTTTTATCGCAAAAATTTAGTAAGAAATATGCTATTATAACCAATGCCCTGAATTTTGTATGTCGTCAGTTTAAAATATACTTGTTGTTTGTGGATGTAAGCACAAACACTCTGTTGGTCAGCAATTAAATGTTTAAGACAGTAATCAGAATCTACTAGATTCAAGCAATCTGGATTTTTGTTGTTTACTTTGGTTTTCGTAAAAAAAAAACACTAGTTTTTCTACGTTTGAGATGCTGATAAACAGAATTTTAATTTTTTTAGACCACATATATTAGAAAAAATAATTTTTAAGCTACAAACTATGTTAATGTCTGGATAGTTAAACTAGTTAGTAAAACATGCGAGACCTTGTTTATATATATTATTCGTGTCCAAAAATAATCCTGCTTTAGCCACTCAAGGCTATTGCACATGTATTTTTTGTAGTACTTAACTAATTGAGTATAGTTGCAAAAGCCGATATTTTAGGACTTACGATTATGTTACTACCGTGTAAACTACCTTTTGAATATACACTTGAAAACACAAAAATAATACTATTGTTTAATCTTTTTTTAATACATTTTTGTGTTACATTAACATTAATTGTACTTTTATAAAACATTCAAACAAGCCTATACAAAAAAATAAACTGTATTGGATAACACTCAAATTATTAGATTTGAAGTAAAAAGTATCACTTTTACAAAATATGTCTTTTTAATTTCCAATTTTAAAAAATGAATATAAATTTCTTAAAAAATAGTACAAAATGGCATGTTTTCTGGATAACTGTATATTTATAATATCCACACATAACTAACGTGACATAAGAAATGTTTTTGTTAATGTGTTAAATTATTATTAGGCACTATTGACAACAGGAAGCAATTTGCCTAAAATGGTCGACGATTACCCTGTAATGGCTTTAGTTGAAGATGCTTTGTAATTTATAAACCTAGTTTTGACAAACAATTTTGATAGAACTTCAAGTTACACATCACAAAATGTAGTAAGTACCAACCAGGTGAAAAGTGAAAACAATAAGTTTGCAATTACATTTTGTCTAACATTAATTCAAAATTATTTTATTTATTTAAAGGTATCTGTCATAATTCATATTTTGATTCATATTTCACATACACCAACAGATAATTCAAGTAAGTTTAGTCATTTTAAAATGGATTAATTAAAATTGTAAAATTGTAATAAAAATTAATCTGAAAACGATATCTGCAATACACCAAAAAAATGTAAGTTGTTTGCCTATTTATATAATTAGATTTTTTTTATATAAACTGATAATTCAAAATGCTTTAGATGAAGGAAACATTCTGGTGGATCAAATTAAGACCATCTTAAGTGCTGATGAAAAGCTTTATAAAATTTGAATTAAAATTGCCTATTTGGAAGCAGAATATAAAAAGTTTTTTTTTTTAATCTATACCTTCTGCGAAACTTTAAAATCATAAAATTCAAAAGATTTTCAGCATTTCTAATATACATGTTGTTTTGAATATAATATAAATATATCAGTATAAAACAACTATTTACAAGTTTAATTCCATTAAATTTCTATTAATATTGTTAATAATTAAAAAGATTATAGGTTAGGATTAATCTTCAGTAACAGCAAGATTGTTTGAGAGAGGATTATTTGCAATCGTCGGATTCGATTATATCGACTATTGGATGCATTTTCAAACTATTTTTCTTTGTAGCCATTTAGATTATTTCAGTTTATTTTACTTTTAGATTGTCCATGCTTTATAACAGTTAATATTTGAAGTTAACACCAGTCAACACTACGTATATCATAAAGTATACTTTATGATATACGCATAAGCATATTTAAAATCACAAAACGTATTATAATACGTTTTGTGATTTTAAATATGCTTTAAATTGACATAAACATTTAAAAGAGTACATTTTACTTGTAATTATAATAGTGAAATCATTAAGACATTAGTTATTGTGAGCTAGCTGATCCGTATTTGTATAATTTGTGCACGATACTATTTGACGCTGACTCAATCGTAAGTATAATTTACAATACCTATTGAGTAACTGTGTAATGTTGTTATGTATTTGCAACGTTGGTAAACAAAATAAATGTATTTTAAGTTTATAATTTAAGACACGACTGACAGAAGGAGCTATGCAACAAAAACAAAATTATCATTAAATTAGCAATACAGTTTCTTCTATGTAATTCAAATTTATCTCTACGGAAAGGATTTAAGAATAATGTTGTTATTACTTTGTTATAAAGAATAATACTTACATCCTTTTTTTAATTTTATTAAAACTTATAAGATAAAGGAAGTTCTTAAAATCTCTCCATCCAATCGTAGATAAATGTTTAAGTTTTCTAAATCCGGTCTCAAATTGTAATTATGTTAACTGATGCTCTTAAATAAATATGTGTATAAATGATTGATTACAGCCATACAATTTTAAATCTTAAACGTGATTGAAGTTCTGAAATGTTTGATGGTACTAATGTAAAAGAGAAATATTTAAAACCATTATTTAAACAATACAAACTAATTAAAAAACAATGTAACACAGGCTTTTATTTAGTCGTGTCTTCATTTACTAATCGAGTATAACGTATTCAAGTATAACGTATATATTGTCATATAAGTATTCATGGTTTCAGTTTTAACATGAATCGAAGTCTAATAATGGTAAAGATGTTATAGTGTCGTAAATCAATTGTCTGTTGAGCATACAAAAATCCCAACGGATCTATACAGAAAACTAACGAATATTCTTTTCTACCCCGAGATTGATGAATTGCCATGTTCTTAAAATAATGATAATTTGACCAACCAAAAAAACTATGAAAATAATCTAAAAGTGTTTGCTGAACTGCAGCCAGTTTTAATTTCTAGCTTATCTAAAGACAAAACGGTATATTTAAAAGATTTGATCAATGAACAACCATTCATAATAGATATTAATAAACACATTATTGATATTTTTTTGAATTTGTCCAACATTTTCTAACCAATAATCAAGTTATGAATTACGACAAAACAAGTACATTGGCTTTAACTACACTTGAATTAGTACCTTTGCCATTTGTTGAAACATGTAGTTTGACAATAATGGAGTCAAAAGAAATTTTTTACTAGTTACTCAAAATGAATTCAATACTGACAACACAATTTCCTTCAAATGTAGATGTTGTTTCTATTTCTTCAGTGTCAAGTTTCAATGATATAGATAATCATAGAGACATGAAATCAAATTCTTGCATTGTAAAAAATTGCAAAAAAATTACAAAAACAATATGGAGACATTGCAGAAAAAAAATAACAAGGCATATTTGACCATTTTTGGAACTTGTGTCGAGATTAGAATGTATCTTATATCAGGCAAGAAAATAAAAATATGTAGTGTGTAGACAAAATTAGTCGCAAAACTGTTACATTTTTTTATTTTATCAATGAAAGAAAAGGCCAACTTCATGTATGTCATTAATTTCTGTTATCTACTTTAAATCTTACTCAATGATATTCAATATTTAAAATGAGTTGAGCTGAATTGTGTAATTAACATCAAATTGTGTGCCAGATGCAATCCAGCTATTCAGGAAGATAAAAAATCCAGTATTGCGTTTGTGAAAATGGTTTTCAACAAACACTGGGCAAAGTGAAAAAAAAATGGTGTGCCGGTATGTCAACGGTGAAAAAAATGGAGTAAAAAAATTACTCTTGAAGCACTAAAAAACGTTAATAAAATCAAAAATCCAATAAGTCTTCAAAAACATAAAAACAAAAACCAATATAAACTAATTAATAAACTAAGAAAAGAAATAAGTAATCTTAAAATAATTGTTATCAAAAATATTAATAAAAAAGAAACTTACAATTGATTACCAAAGCCCGAGCGCACCAGATTAAACTGCTTTTACAAAACAGCAGTCTGCTAAACATTATAACTTGTCTAGTTGTGCTAACAATGCACTAGATAGAGCAGAAAGTACTAATTAACATTCTGCCATAATCAAAGTTAATTCAAACCAAGAAATAAAAATAATCAAGCAAAATAAATTATGGACACAAGTAATCAGCAAAAAAACAGTACCTAATAATAAAAACAACAAAATTAGCTTTTCGGGACTAGGTGAGGATGCGAATCTGCCAATCGCAAAAAACACAACTTTTCATTCAATATAGTCATTAATATTGAACATTGGATGAGGGCAATTGAAGCCCTAATAACATGACACAGACTTTTCATAACATTTGTAGCTATTCTCTATGTATATTGCTAGAAATAAGCAAGATATATATTGCTAGATAACAATATAAACTGTCATTTTAACAGATTTTGCTTGCTAACAATATAAACGGTCATCACATCAGAAGGCGCAAATCTAGATAAGATAATAGTAATATGTATATAAAAATTTATTGTGTTAAAATGACAGTGCATATTGTTAGCAAGCAAGATTTGTTAAAATAACAGTTTATATTGTTAGCCAGCAATATATATCTTGCTTACTTCTAGCAATCGGGGCTATTCTCTATGCACAATTGAGAATAGCCCGCCCCGGTTATATGTAAGTCTTATTCTAACATTGAATAATATTCAATTGAAATTTGCATAGAAATATCAGCTATTTCATGTTACTCTGAGATCTGCATAATATTTATATTTAGATTCTCGACTGGAGAGCAAAAATTATTCATTCAGCAACTAGGTTTTAAGAGTCGTTACGATTAACCACAAGCACATTAGTTTAACAGGTGATCTTAATATAGATGCATTAGAAAATAGTCAACAAAAAAAAAACAATTATTTGAGTCATATTCACTTAACTCTCTTATAAATAAACCTACATTGTCCTAGACTACAGTCTCACGTTTATTAGTATTGAACATTTGTGTGTATTTGTTAAGTTTAACCTTGTGTCTTATAAAATTAGTGCGGTTTATTTGCTACTTAATTCAACTAAGTGATAAATATCATGACTATTGCTATTTTCTCGAATCTATTGCTGACGAATTTCGAAGCAGTGAACTAATTTTATTGGGCGATTACAATCTAGAGCGATTACAATCTACCATGCAGCGTCTCGAGTTAATGATAATTTAGGTATAGGAGTAAATTGTAATGATAGTTACACTGTTCATTTAGTTGCTAATTTCTATGGACATGCGTACAATGCATTTTTATTTCGAGTAGTGAGGGTGTGTTTTTAAATTTATGCTTTACCAACAATCGTGATATTTTTGTTATAGATATGTTTTGTTAAATTTAAGACAATGCCCAAAGTTATGAGCTAGAGCAAGAAAAGATACTTTATAATAAAAATAGCTTGGAGCAGCTGTTGTAAGAATTTTATGATGCATAACAGTAGAATGCAATTTGTTTTACATTATCAATGTTAAAAAAACAAAAAATTGGGTGTTATTGGCATATAAATGGTACTTAGAATTTAAAATTCTCTGCTTTGGCAGTGGTGGGATATTATATAAAGCGATGGATTCAATATAGATCCTTGAAGAACACCTTGAGTTACACTTAATGCTATAGATTGAGATTTACTTTTTGCTGTCTATTACGTAAATATGACACGTAACGCTAAAGTCAATAGATTTTAAAATAGCAAATAAAAGATTGTGATCAGTAGAATTAAACGTTTTTGAATAATGTATTAGTGTTAGAAACGTTACTTTTTTATTGTCATTAGATGTTAAAACATTGTCAGCAATATTTGCAAACAGTGGCGCAGGCATGACCGGGCCTAAGTTTAGTTTCTATAGATGATAAAATGTTTTCAGCATTTATATGTAATCTTATTTGTTTTTTTATTACTTTTTTTATATTTTTAAATTTATAATTGTAAAAGTATACGTGCTTACTTTTAACATTCAGAAACAACTGATCAAAGACAATTGTTAGTAATATGTGTGAGATAAATAATTATGAATGGGCACATTTTAATTATGTCCATATTGAGTTTATCAGCTCCGTACGATTTTGTTTTAGTTTTTAATATAATTTTAATAAACTCCACTTTATCGGCATTTACAAAATTTAAGAATTACCTTAAAATGCTGTATTTTTATAATAATTAACTAATTTATTATTAGAAAAAATGCTTATAAAGTTTGTAAAATATTTGTTAAACTCATCTACGCTCATTATGTGATGTAAAATGTCAATTATTAATGGTTTTTAAAGTTATGACACTATGTTTTAAACCAGGGGTAGCCAACCCAAATGATCTTGCGGGCCACTTTGGAAATGCATCATAACTCCGCGGGCCGCATATAAAATTATATATCTATATATTAGATTTAGACTCACTATAGACATTTTATTGAAGTGAAAAATTGAAACAGAGTATAATTTAATTATTCCGCAAACTCTAATCCCTATACTCTTTGCAACATTAATTGACGAGGCTATAAAGAAAAGTCAAAAAAGAGCCAAAAAGACGAGGATAGGATACAAAAAAATGGAACAAATTGGTATTCAAATTTTAATGTTTGAGGATCACATAATATTAATAGCAGACAAAGAAGATAAACTACAAAGAAACAAAATAATATACGAAAAAGAACTAAAAAAGATTGGCTTGAAAATAAGCACAAGTAAAACAAAGACAATGGTAGTAACGACAAAACCTAAGAGGCACAAGAATTAGATCGACAATTAATTGAGCAAGTAAAATATTACAACTACCTTAGTACAATAATAGAAGAAACAAAGAATATAAGACATGGAAACAGGTGCAAGAAATGAAAAAGAAGGAAGAATATTCAAAGCACTCAAAAGACAATTCTTGGTTAAGAAAGAAGTAACAAAGAAAATAAAAACAGAAATACAAAACGTAGTAAGACCAACCCTAATATACTTGAGCAAATCTTGGACAACAACAGAAAAAAAAGCAAAATTAATGCAATGGAGATGAGATTTCTAATGAAAATTAAAGAAATAACGAGAAAAGATAAAGTGAAAAGCTTGGAAATAAGAAATAAACTAACTAAAAATTAAACCTATAGAAACAGTAATAGAGGAGAGACAGCTAGAAAAACTAGGACACATACACAGACTGGATAGAACCAGCTCACAAAACAGCAGAAAAAAAAGAAAGAATAGGGTGTAGCAAGATAGCAAAAATGATTAAAGATAGACAAGCTTGCAAAAAAGAATAAAGGAATTATAAAATATTACAGTCCGACTCCCGAAAAGGGTATTATGGACTAAGGATAAATAATAATATTCTGCAATTATAACTGTAAACTCATAAATAAAACAAGCAATATCTGCCATATATGCGCAAGAATATTATTTTAAAAAGTGTTATAAATCTTGCGGGCCGCAAAAATGTTTTAGGCGGGCCGCATGCGGCCGCGGGTTGGCCACCCCTGTTTTAAACTCTGATGATGCACGGAATATGTAATCTAGAACAAGTAAAATCACACTTGTTGAAACTATCACACTAAAGACTAGGTTTAAGCAGTATGTAGATATTGACATTGAATAATGGATAATGTTTCAAAGATGATCATATTTTTTCATAACCTAGTCAGTGCTTTTAATGTGTTTTTTTAATATGTGTGACGTTTTATTTTAGAAACTTTTATAAAATTTTAATGTGTGTTATATTTGTATTAATATTATATTATGACATAATGTATATATGTAATTTTATCTTTTCTGTAAAATACGTATAAACATGAAATAAATAACAATTAACAAATATTTGTGGCTTATAAGTCGCAGAAAATACTGAGTTTAAAAGTTTATTCCATGAGTTAATAGTACGGTTAAACTGAACTGTCCGAACTGCAGCAAGCCTTGTACTAATAGTGAATATTTGTTTAGCTTTGTATTTTGTTTGAACAAGGTCTATAGAAATATTTATAGAAAAAGCAAAGATTTCCGGATTTTTAAAGTATCTAAGTTATTAGTCAATTTTGAATCAACAATGTTCCAAATGAATTTAATTTAGAAGAGAAAGTGTAGTTTTGGATACTTCTCCTTATATTTGGAACTAATATTTAATACAAGAACAAATATAAGTTTTATATATATGCAAAAATTAAATAGAAGTAAAAAAATGTTTACATTTATTAATAAATTTTAGTTTTTTAGGTACTTTTAAAACTATATCATTAACAAGGTCGTTTTGTAAAAGATTATTTAAAATTGTAACATCTAAGACAAATTAAAAGAAATTTAGATATGGATTTGTTGTTTAGTTTAATAGTTGGTACTGTAGATACTTTGGATTTTGATTTTGAAACAGTAAAAAGTTGAAAGTTTATTTAGAGTTAGAATTGACCAAGTTGAAAATATCCCAGTTCAGTATTGCATGGAAGTTATGTTTATAAATCCTACAGATTCAACCAACAATTTTTAAGACGTTTTACCATATTTGGCAATATGGTCTTTAGAAAGTATGAAGAATGAAGTGTACTATTATATCATAAAAAAATTTATTATTGTAAATTAAAAAAAAAAAAATCTTGAGGTAAACCAGCATTTATGTTTATGGAGTCAAAATAATCTATTCTACCTATAATTTTTCTATTATCAAAAAAGTTATTGATAAAAATTCCAGATTTGTGGTCAAGACCTATACAATAGAGTTAATAAAATTACATTGACATCTTCTATCAAACGCTTTGAAAACGTCTAGAGCTTCTGCAAATTTTTTTTTTGTTTGTTAAAAATAGAATTTTATTTGTGACTGACGTATGTCAGAAGATCTGTTGTCGAACGTTTTGATCAAGATCCATATTGAATATTTTAGATTAAGTTAGTTTGTTCTGAAAACAATGTGAACTATTTTTACATTTTTTTTTTCAGATTGTACTGTAATGCAATTGGTCTATAATTTAAAAAAATTGATTTGTTTTCATTATTAGGTATAGGTTGAACATTTTCAATTTTCCAAAAATTTGGAAATGTTTTTTTGTTGAATAATAAAGCAAATATTTTACTTAGAATGGGAGCTAACTTGTTTGCAAATGTTTTAAGAATAAATAAAATAAAATTTATACCTGGCGGCTTTCTGGTATTTAACTTACAAAAATATTTTTTAACAACCTGCTGTCTAATATGAATTTGACTCATCATTTTAAATCATTTTGTAGAGGAGGTATTAAAGATTTCGATTTATCTTGCAATAAATTTATTGTTTTACAATTTTGTTTGTTTGTTTATAGAAAGCTGAGAAAATCAATTATAGCTTTGTTTTTGTTAATCTTATGTTTTTCAGATTGTATTAGAACTTGTTGCAATGTTTCTTAATAACAGCCTGTTTTTCCTGCATTGAATACAAGTGCATCTGTTTTGGTTTAATAACAAAAAATAAAACAAACTTTTTGATGACATTTTGAGTAGTATTTGTGAAATTTGCAATGAGTATTAAAATTAAAATTATTAAGAAATTGTTTCATTTTTACTATGGTAATCTTAAAGTAATGACAGTAATTGTAAAAAAAGTTTTAACAACAAGTAAATGGTCAGATTTTTTTAATACAGTCTTAACAGTTGTTGTTGTAATCTCTTGAATAATAATAATAAAAATACAGATCTAATGGATTGCTCAACAAGTTGAGTAAGATTATGAGAAGCAGCAAAAATCATAACTTGTTGACCGAATAGTGTGAATAGAAGATAAGTGACAACCATTTAGTATTATGTACAATAAAATCTCTTAACAAAATTAGTCTAGTTTTTCTATGATTACCTTGAAAGAACTTGTAAAAATTTTTAGAAAGTTCATCAACAAAGTTTAGAATTGTTTTATTTAAAGAACGGTATATGGCTATCACAAACGTCTTATCGGAAAGATTGAGTTAAAGATATATGATATTATATCCAATGCCCTGCCCTGAATGTCGTACGTTATCAGTATAGAATATGCTTGTTGTTTGTGAATGTATGCACAAACAACAAGCATATGTTATTTTCTATGTTCACAAATTAAACTAGTGAGTTGGTTAAATAGCAATTAAGACTCAAATAGTGGTTATTTACATTCAAAATTTAATTTATCATTTATTACAATTAAACGAACGTTTCGGAAGTTAAATCCCAACTTCCTTCATCAGCGCTACAATAGTTTTAGCATTTAAAAAGAACAAAGACATAATTGAGATAAGTTATACAAATATAACAATATAAAAGAATATAAAACACACATACACAAACAAACAGGTTAAAATATTTTAAAAATAATTAAATTAATTAATTAATGTTAGTTATATCTTCATATTTCTTAGTTAAATATTTTAAAACAACCGCATGCAGCAACGGACTATTTGTCGAATGATCCAGGGTATGCGAATTAGATATTTCATCTAGAGGAGACTTTTATTGTTTTGTAAACAAGGTAATTTACGTGAATTTACAATGTTATAGAAATAAAAATTGAATATTTTAAAAATATTATTAAATATACTTACAACTACTAGTTAATCTTATTATTTATTGAATGAAATTCTACCTAACATGACTTAACTTGCTTTCTTTTTTATCAGATTATTATACATGGAACTAAGATTATCAGTATCTTTATTGAAATTGCAAGTAGAATGAGTATTAATATGTAGCTTCTTAAACATTGCTTTTTTTTGTAACTTGCAATTGAAATAATGTCCTGTTGTATGGTGATTGCAAAGTCCCATAGTAATTAATTTATTAAACATAGAAAATCAAATATAACCTTGTTCAATAATAATTTTAAAAGATTAAAATAATTTTTACATTATAGTAATTACAAATGTATACTGACAATCGCCAATAAACAAATTTTAATGAGTCATAAAACAATCTACAAGAAAAAAATTATAATTGCAAAAAAAATTGCAAATAAAAAGTATTTAAAAGATAACAATAACTCCATTAAACATATGTGGAACATTATAAAAAATAAACAAATAATTAATAAAAATTAACAGACAGGGTTAGAAGTATCAAACTTACAAAACTCCACTAACTAGAAAACTCTTTTCCCTTTCATACTTTATTTATTATCTCACTCAGTCTCTCAATCAGATCTTCTACAATACATCCATGCTTTTTTAGTTTTTTTGTTTGCTTCCATATTATTTATTTTCTTACTTTATTTACATCTTGTTTCAGTTATTGTGTTGTCATTGACTGTTTATCGGTTTTTCTGTCCGATTATTTATACAGTTTTAAAAAGTCTTCCATCAAAATTTGTTTGTTTTTTTGTTTTCTGATTTTTTTTTCTTTGTTTATATATTTTCATGGTTTTTCTTCCAAACGTATTTACTTTAACTTTATTTCTTCTTTTTTATATATTGCCTTAACTTATTTGCATTTATTTTTGTATAGGCATTCTTAAAAGGTTTTGAGCACTCTGATGTTGTTTAGTCGCCTTGTCATTTTTCTAATTTTTGAGTACTTTTGTAGCTTCGTTTTCTTCTGTGTGCATTCTGTGTTCCACCATTTGTTTTTTCCAAATGTTTCTTTTGTTTGTAAAAATGTTTTCTTTATTATTGCGTCTGCAGTTATGTTTTCTATTTCTACGCCTTTTTCTTCAAAATGTCTTTTATATAAATTTTGCCTGTACATTTCTACGCTCTTTTGTGTCCATACAATTTTTGTTACTATTTTTTTAAGTTTTTTTAATGCTTTCGTTGATATACACTTCTAGTTGCTGATAGTCCGACTCTACTTTTTCTTCAACCTTAAAATTGTCATCTTTTGTTTCTTCATTTACCATTACGTAATCAATTATTATAGAGTGTTCCTTTGTTCTTATGTAGGTATATTTTTCCTCTTTATCTCTTTATCTCCTTATCTTTTTCTTTCTATTTAGTATGTCCTACCCATGCTATTCAATGATTTCTTTTCCTTCTTTATTTTTTGTTTGTCTTTTGATTTTTTTTTGTTTTTTGTTATTTTTCCTTTTAATCCGATCCTAGCATTAACATCTCCTCTTACTACTAGTTTTTTCTTTTTGGTTTTTTGTATTATTTTTTTTAGCTTTGTTTTAATTTTTTTCATCTCTCTGCTTTACAACGTAACCATCTTGTATTTGTTCTTTCCAGTAAAACATTGTGCTGCACTATCTTTTTCATTTTCATTTTCATTTTTGATTTTTTAATATCTTTTTATTCTTGTTATGATGCCTTATTTTGCTTTTCCAATTTTTTCTTTTCTTTAATAGTTAGTTGGCATTTTTATCCAAACTCTTTAGGCATTTAATCTTCTTTGTCTTTTCACTTCTTTTTGTCTATCCATGTTTCTATCAATCCAATTAGATCAAATTTTTTTGTGTATTTTCAAAAATCTTTATCCTTGTTATTTAATTTTTATGTGTACCCTTAACTACAGATAACCGGTATTTTTTACCGGTAGGTTTCCAATTTATCAATTTTTGTAGATCTTTACTACTTATGCGATCAAGCGTCTATGTACCTTCTCAATGATTAGTATAACCACGTTAACCAAAGTTTGCGTAGTGTTGTGTAAAAACCCTCTGTTTTAAACGCAACCGGTAAAAATTACCGAATTATATAAAACTAGGAACTAAAAGTCTGTAAATGTAGGTTTTTATTATTATTTTATGTTTTTCTATTTAGAGTAAAAAAATTGACTAGGCTATCTTCAAAAATCTACAAAATTAGCTGAAGAATTTGATTTTGATAAAAGGGATTTAGATGCAGATACCAACTATGTACCATCGGACCATGACGGTGTGCCCAACCAAAAAAAAAAAAGAAAAACAACGCATAATTGCAATTTGTTTGGAATGCATCAAAAGATTTTTTTCCTGCCTCTACCGAAAGCATCGACTTTTTGGCCCGCATACGCGGCATTTGATTGACTGAGAATTACAATTTTATATCTAGACGCCATACCTTAAAATCTGACAGTAGTGACAAATTATAATAAACATTGAAAATAAGGTTTTTATATGGGACAGGCAAGAAAATATCGAGTGTAACTCGTGCCAAAAGGCTTTAGCAGCCCTTGCTTTAGCAGCTCTCTCTCGCTTTGCTCGTTTGTGCTACTAAAAGCGGCGGGCTGCTATAGTATATAGTGTACCAAAGGCCAAAAATAGGCTTTAGCAGCCCGCCGCTTTTAGCAGCACAAACGAGCAAAGCGAGCGAGGGCTGCTAAAGCAAAGGGCACTACTGTCAGATTTTAAGGTATGACGTCTACATATGAAACTGTAGCCAATCAAATACAGCAAATAGCCAAAAAGGCCAATGGGCATATGCGGGTCAAAAATTGACTTTTAAAAGATATATTTGTAATGAATGGCCAGAATCAAAAAAAGAATAAAAACAAACTTTTTGTAATTAATAAATTAATACTCAAAAACAATAGAGTGGTTATTCCAACTTTGTTAAGAAAAGAAATATTAAATATCATTTAAGAATTGAAAATTGTAAAAATAGAGCTAGAGATGCTGTTTTTTGGCCATGTATAGACATTGACATAGAAAATTTAGTAGCAAATTGTGAGACATGTTTGAGATTTGCAAGAAATAACATAAAGCAACTAATGGAAATGAGAGAAAAATCAAATGAACGTTGGGCAGTATTAGGCTCAGATTTGTTTTATTATAAAGGAAAACATTTTATAATAATAATAGACTATTTTTCAAAATTTGTGAAATTAGGAATGTTAAAACAGCAGATTGTGTTTATTGAGCATTGGGGATTTAAGCATATATCTTGTAGTTTTGATTATTAATAATTTAATGGTCTGGCTAAACGGAATATACAAACTATAAAAAAAATGTTAAAAAAAGCAGAGTTTGATAGAGAAGATTCGACAGAAATGTTATACTTAAGAAAAATAAATGATTAATCTTGAAAAACGAATTAATCGTTGGGCTTGTGCATAGGCGTCTTACAAAGACAAAAACAAGTTACTTAAAAAATAAAAATAACTTGCACATTACAGTTAGTACTACTAATACTGCAACATTGAAAAAATAAAATCGAAAAATGTGGTTAAAATTTAAAAAAATTAAAATAAAATTAAAATAAACAAAAAAGGGGAATTTTGAAAATAAATTATAGACAAAGGAAAAAATTAATTAGAAATTAATTAATATCTAGACTATGCAACACTAGAACAAGTAAAACATAATCGCATAAATGTACACACAGTGTCTCAAGTTTACTAAATGTAACCTGCAACAATGTCAAACAGTTAAGAAATTACAAAATGTAAATATATATTAAAATAGTCTAAAGACTAGTCTAAAGACTATGTTAATAGTAACACTGTACAAGGAGAAAAAACAATACTCCGCCACCGTGTGTGTAGCCCAGATTGTGCTCACCCGGTTTAAGTGACAGCATTTAAATTCTGTCATGTTTCTTCAGGTAAAAACATTACAATTGTTAATAAAACAAATTAATAAGAATAGAACAAAGTTAACTAGCATCTAGCTACAGTACTTTTAATTAAACAATGTCTCTTTATAGATAAAGTTATGAAAATAAACAGAAGGTAATCAAGTTAAAACTAGAAGCTTAATAAAATTAAAATAGATTATCTTGGAGGATTAATTACATTAGCCGACAGCAAGGTAGGAGAATAATACTACACGTAAGTAAACCCAATACTTAATATATAATAAAAATAAGTAATGAAACTTAAAATACTTTGGTGAACACATCCAACATTAACACTAAAAGTATAGGACAAAACAACATTTTCAAGAAAAGATAAGTAAATTCACACAAATAGAAATAGAAATTAAATTTTATTTTGTTTTTAATTATTGCAACAAATTGGACCGTAACATATTTATTCGTTTTTATTTTTTGCGTTTTTTTCTTTTATGACTTAAATTTTGTGTATATGTTTTCATTGTATGTTTGTTTAAATTCTTCCGTTGTCAAATTTTTAAATTTTCTTTCTTAGTACTCTTGTTGCAAAGTTTCTTAGCGTACTCCATTAATTTTATCTTTCAGACATTTGATAATGATTTTTGTTTTATGCACTTTGCTTTTATTTTTTAGTTTTGATCTATCTTCTTCTCACGCCTTGCAGTTTTTTTTATTTTTTGACTTAGTGAGGCCCTTAAGAATGACTTACGCATGGAAATACCTTCCGGTTTTCTTCTCTGTCTAAATCCTGTTGTTATAATGTCCTTGTCAAACTAGTCTAGATTTAGCAGTAGTTTGAGATAGGCTGGTTATTGCTTCGGGGATTTTTACACAAAATCTGTGGCACGCATGCTGTCCCCGACCCCTCTCTCCCTATAACCTCTAACTTTTGTGTGTCTCTTTTGCCTTTTTGTCTATTTTTTTTATCTGCACCGACATCCAGCTTTACATTTTTTTCTTTCTTTGTGTGTTATTTATTCAGATTATTTGGTTTGTTTTCACTTCTTTTTCATTGTATCCTCTTTCCTTCAGGAATAGTTTAAGCAGTTCCATTAGTTGTATTCCTTTTGGCAGTCCTAAATTTGTTAGTTTTACCTCCAGTGATATTCTTGTGTCTCCATCTGGGATTACTTCTTTGTGTCTTCTTGTTGCCAGGTATGTTCTGACCATCTTAAAAGTTGCGTTATCCGTCAACCTCGAGATAGCGTATCTACCATTTGGTATTTGCCTGTGATTTTTGTTATTCTTCATTCTTTCAACATTTTTTTTTTTTTTCATTTTATCTCTGCAATTTTGTTTGGTATCGTAGTTTTTGTAAATGTTCTTCTAATTTTTTCTATTTCTTGGTATGCATAATTGTCCTGTATTTTCTTATTTCTTTCTTTTTGATCTTTTATTCTGTTTTGTTGTTTTCATTTTGCTTCTCTCGTTTCTCTCCTTTCTCTTCTATGGCTTTTATTTTGTGTGTTTGTTTCTATTGTTTGTTTTTTTTTTCTATGTTCTTTCATTGTCAAATTCCTCATTTTTTTTCTTGGTACTTTTGTTGCAAAGTTTCTTAGCGCCCTCCATTTATTTTCATCTTTTAAGCGTTTCTTAATGATTGTTGTTTTATCTACTTCGCTTTTCAGTATTTTTTCTAGTTCTTTTCTATCTTCATCCCACGTTTTCCATTCTACTAGAGTGTGTTCTGCATTATCGTTTGTTTTTGATAAAATAGACATATTTCTTCTTTCTCGATCTTTATTATTTTTTACTAGAACTTAAACTTTTTCTTCTCATCAGTACTACGGTGGCCACTTTCTAGCATCCTGGGAAAGTTATTTCTGTCTTCTTTAGTATTTCCACTGTTACCATAACTATTTCTTCTTTTTCTTTTCTTATTTTTGGTTTTTTTATTCTTTCTAAATTATGACTTTTCTTTTATCTTCTTTTAGGTATTCTTTTTTCCAATTTGTTTATCATTATTTTTTAGTACGGCTTTTCCCTGTCTATAGATTCTATTATTTTTTTCAAGCATCTTGAAATCTCCTTCTATAATGATTTGTTTGCTTTTCTAGTTTCTTTTCTTTTTTCCTCTTTATTTTTGTTTGTATAAACTTGTACATGTTGTTTAATATTTGCTCTTCGTGTTGTCTCCAGTTATCGGGATTGTTCTCTCTCCAGTTTTGTGTTGTATTGTTTTGCATTCTATGCAGTATTCTCTGTTCATGCATTCGGCAGCCTGGTGATCTAGCTTCTCATTTGCATTCCGCCGCTACATGTCCTTTTATTCAGCATTTGTAGCATTTTGTTATCATCAGATGCGTTTAAATTTTTTTTCTACTATAACATACACGTACGTTGGTTATGTATTGAGACAACGTAGTGAGAAAAATGTACAAAAACCTAATCGGAGTGCAGTAAAATGCTTCACTTTCTTACTCAAATCCAGAACCTACGGCTAGTTATTGTAGAATTACTAATGGTTTTAGTAACTAATGGGATTAATTTAATTATATCAGTAAATAAAGAGTTAATTTTATATTATATATTTTTATAAAACAAATATATTAACAATAATCATGTTTACAACATGTAGTTTATAATATGTATATACACAATAAATAAATATGTAAAAGTGTTTGAAATCTTTGTTAAGATTCATATTTCTGATAAAATTAGTGCCTATTTTGTATCTTGCTTAGTGCGCTTGTTTTACTGGTATTATTTTTTACCAGTATGTATTATCATTCAAATAGTATGAGCGCGTTTTAAAATTTCACATTACACATTTAAGTAACAAAACCTTGTATTTATTGTACATCAGTTTTAGGCAATTGGAGTATTTTTGTTTTAACACATCTATGTTTTATATTTTAGGAGTGACAATAGTAACTTAGTTGAAATAAGATTACGCTATGTTCCTAGTAATTTTTTCTAATACAATTTCTTGGTTTATTTTTAAGGAAATAATATCGCGTATTTTGAATACAAAATTTTTCAAGTTTTGCACATTGTTTTGAACAACTTAATTAAATAATAATCATGACTAGTAATTGAGATTCAGTCAGTAATAGTTTAAATTTTAAAGAAATTTAAACAATTGTTTTTAATTTCCTAATAAAATCCATTATTAAAAAATTAAAACAAACAAATAACAAATGGATTTTGATAGGAACAATAAGTTTATAAAAAACTATGATTAATACCCTAAAAATTAAAATTCAATTGTATATATAAAAGTTAATAAATATAAGTATACAAACAGGAATACCTATATCAATCTATGTTATGGAATAATTAAGTGGACTAACTATTTAAAAAAATTGTACTACGCACTTTCATTTAACAAAAATATGATCACCCGTTCAATTAATAAATAATGTAAAAATGTAATAAATACGTATATAGTAGGGTTCATTTTTCATAATATATAAAATCTACGGTTATACCATTCAAAAATCTACTCTATAAATTCAAAAAACAAAAAGTTTAGAGCCTAATTGATTGGTTACAATAAGTACATTGTATTTCTAATATTTTCGTTTTCTATTTGAAGGTTTTACTACTGATTAATTGAAATTTCTACACCCTACGCTCTAATTAGGTACCTAATATCACTACTAACAAATCAAAACATAGTAAAATTATATACTATTTTAAGACTATCCAACTTGTCACCCATTTGTTTTAATTAAAGAAACGGCTAGAAAATTATTATTTTTGTTATTTTTTATCTAGACAGTTAAAGCATATTTGCCATCTTCTAGAATAAAATAACAATGAGATTGTTTTAAACGTGGATATTGTGTGAGCTGCGGTAGACTTGTTTTAGAGATGCTGATTGATCTTCAAGGCTTCTTTTCAGGTTGGTAATGGTACTCAGGAGTACTTGCTGCCGAAGGCTTTCACAACTTTTACGGCTGTTCTCATCTAACGACCCGACTTGTTCCAATTCTAAAAAAAAAAAACAGTTGTTACTTCAAATTGTATGAGAGATGAAATTGAGCAAGATAATAAACGTTTTAAATGCTAAAAGCGGTGAACAGGTATGTAACTAAATTAAATTATTTATATAGGCTCATCAATTATATACTAATATTTTATGGGTAACTTTGTTATTTTAAAAATTACAAAGTTAACTTAAAAGTTGAGCTGAATGAACAAAATTAGAAATAGTAATTTATTCAAATTTACATTAGTGTTTTTTGTACAATTTAAATAATTTATTATTTTATATTATTATGAACAACTCCGTTGATTTTAAACCAATTTGAATAAAGAACTAGGTATGGGTGGAGCAGTTTGAATTTGATAAACTTAAACAGTTTGTTTAACTGTTAAAGTAAACTTGGTCACAGTCACAGCCAAGACAGTTGAATAAAGATAATGCAAACATTCATTTTATTTATGAATTTTGCTGCAGCTTCTGTGCGTTTTCCAAATAGGAGACAACATTTTTGTAAATTAGGTTTGAATTAGAAAATTGCGACAAACAGAAAGAATAAGTAATAATTTAGTTTATTTGATTTAAACCCTAGGCTCAGCTCTCGACAATTTCATGTATCAAAATCTAAGGTACTACGTACGTTACCTAAAGATAAAAGAAAAGTTTACCATTGACAACCTATTATAAAATTCGTGAAAAAAATTTTGTTTGTTTTTGTTTTGTTTTTTTGTCAATAGCTTTTAAATAAATTTGAAGCTAATACAAATGTTTTGCATAAAACACATAAAATACACGAGAGTTGGAATGGTTAATTACCACAATTGTTTGGTCACATAAAAAATCCGTGCAAAACACGACCACGTTCTTTTCAAATTAAATTTAATAATATTAGGATTGGTATAATACATAATACTATATTTGGCACTTTTTTTTGTTTCATGTTATAAATTAAAGTCACTGTTTTCCAAAAACAATCTGAACTACCTTGTTAACATGCTTTCATAGTACTCAAAACAATTTAAAATAGTAAAAAGCAGTGCAACACGTGTTTTTTTTATTTCTAAAGACTGAAATTTGGCATAAATGACTTTTATGCATAAAAATCACTTTGTAAAAGTGCACACAAAAAAAATCCACAAAAAATATTTAAGAACTATTCAAATAAACAGGGTGTTAATTAATGTAAATAAAATTATGGCGTACGCTGTATATCAAACAAAAAAAATTAATGAGTTTATGAAGTACAAAAAATTGTTAACAATAACTTGAAACGGCTGTTTTATCTACTAATGTACAAGTGGATTTCACTTAAATACGTCTTGTCATTGATTATCACATGTATCGGTCGCAGTTATTTAGATTGAGTAACATTTGGCTGTTTGATGTGTCTTTAATAGTTAGTGAATTCCTCTAACATGAATAATTGTACAAACGTCAAGATGACTGACAAGCATTTCATGTATGGACTTGTTGATGGCAATTCATTACAAGCTAGACGACTGTACATTGAACGGTTTCCTGGCTGTAATATCCCCGACCAAAAAATCTTCAAAAACATTCATCGATCTTTGTGAAACAGGCACATTGAAACAAATGGAGGGCTAGGAAGATTAATAACAGTAGTTCTATGCAAATACTTTGAATGTAAGTTATTGGACAGTTTAGAAAATTCTTAAGGGAAATTTGTTGTATCCATACCACATTCAGCGTGTCCAGGCACTACTACCTGCTGATTTTCCTTCAGTTATTGCATTATGGCTTTTGCTAACATTAGTTCTAATTCCTCAATACCTGACACATATTCTTCTACCGATGAAGCCAGTTTTTCAAGAAATGCAGTAAATAAAGAATTTTAATAACAACCATGTATGGGCAGATGAAAATCCGCATCAGGTATGTGAAGATTGTTTTCAACATTTGTTCTCCTTAAATGTTTGGGTTGGAATTGTGGGCGACTGTCTAATTGGACCAGTATTTCTACCAGGAAGACTTACCGGCAAGGTGTATCGCAACTTTTTTGATCACATGCTACCTCAATTTCTAGGTCATGTACCATTGGCAACAAGAATTGCAATCAGTTTGGTTGCTTGTGATTATTTAACAACAACATACGGAGATTGCTGGATTGGTCGAGGTAGGCCACACACATGGCCTGCTCGATCCCCAGACTTAAACCCCCTAAATTATTTTTTATGGGGCTATCTGAAGTCATTAGTTTACGCCAAACAGTGGAGAATTTGGACAACTTTCAAAATCGGATACTTGCTAGGTGTAACTCAATTAGAAACAATCCTGGTGTGTTTGAAAAGTTTGGCACACAATGACAAAACGATTGAATGCTTGTGTCTAGGTTACAGGAAGTCATTTTGAACATTTATTGTAGATTTCGCAATGTTACATGTACTTTTTGATAATAAAATGTTGTAATTGTAGAACATTTTGTTTACCCTGTATTTTTGAAACAAAGGGGGTTTTCAGAAATCATCATAGGACAAAATATTCTTAAAATAGGCCAAAGAATAACTCCATGAATTTTTGCGACATGTTTACCTAATACCCTATACATATATTAAATTAGGTTTTTAATTAATATGCTCATATAAATTTTTAGTTTTTTAGTAGTTTTTAAATATAACATTTTGAAATTAAAAAAAATGATCATGCAAATGTTATATATATATAAATCTTAGATGTACATAATGTACTAATTTACCTGTGGTGCGAGTATATCCTGATTCATAGAGATTAAACGCTACAGCCTTACTTTGATTATTGTAGATTTTTCTTTTCACCGGTTCACTTTGAGGACAGCTAAATGAATTTAATTTGCAGTTTCGATTAATTAAATTATGTTTGTTGGTCTGCTCGTTTTCAGAATCAGAACTAAAACTATCATTTCGTTTGCCTTTGGCTACTTTTTTTCTGTATTTTGGGCTTCTGCGTGATGGCAAATCAGTTTTTGGTTGTTTTTGCAAAAGAGGCGAAGTCGGTTTTTTTGCAAAGCATTCGTTTCTTATAGCCAAAGGAGAATTTCGTACGTCTTTCTCAACTTCACGTCTTACTAAAATTGGTGAATTATTGTTTATAAATTTTGTTATGTGATTTCTCTTTGGGCTAAACCTTGGCGAGAAATTGGACGGAATTCTAGATATTTGTAAATTAGATACATCCTCAATCAGTCTATTCTTCATGAAAACTTCAGGTTTTGTATTTTCAGTCCGTAATAATTCGACTCGTTTATTAGCTGGGCCAGGAACCCTCCTTGGTGACAGTCCGCTACACTTCATATTTTTTAAAATATGTTCAGCTTCTACTATAAGCTCTTTATATTTTTTATCAGCTTCTTTATCCCTTTGGTCAAAAAAATGTACTGGGTCTTGAGGTATGCTGACAGAATTTGATCTTTTTCTTAATCGATCTTTTAACGCCAGTTTAGATATTGGTGCTTTAGTTCTGCGGACGGATATGGGAGTAGCGCCAGCGCTTCTAGTACCATTTTGCAAATAATGCATGTTTGGTTTATTAATCTCAATTTTATATCGCTTTTTTGATGAACTAGATCTTTTCTTTTTCTCTGCCGCGTATCTATTCACAGTAGAATTTGATTCCTTTTGTGTTCGTCTTGTAGTTCTTTTTCTTGAACACTTTCTCTGCATATCAAAGTTATAGTAAGTGCAATGCCCTGTATTTTTCTCGTCTTTAATGTTGAATTCCAAAAAAGAACCGTTATCTATAAAATCTAATTCAGTTTCAAGGGGATCATCCTCATCACCCCCGTCTTGCCCGGTATCGATATCAGTCTCACAGTCGGTTGGATCGCTATCGCTTAATATGTCTGTTTCCTTTTCGTAAACGTAACTCTCGTCGTATTTGCCCATCATTTCATTTAATGTGCAGTCATCCTCTTCATCACTGGCCGATTGCATACGAGGACTGCGGCACGCTCCTACTAATCCAGATTTTGAACCGCAGCCACCTTTTACAAGACTTGCATCCCAATTCAAACTTGCCGTACTTAACGAAGAACACGAAGACGAAGATAGCGAATCACATCGAGATTTTCTATTAATCGGGCTGCAAGGGACCGTTGGACTCAAGTACCGTATTGGAACACTGAAACAGATTATTATATTTAATTAAAATATTCAACATTATGAAATTTTAATAAAATGTTAATTTTGATGTAAAAAAATAGAAATAAAATGTTAATGTGTATTAAGATGGTTGAAAATATAAACATATTTTATTTTTATCTAAAGCATAATAAAATTTAAAACATCTGAAAGCTTACAAAAAGTAAAATATAAAATTTAATATTTCAAAGTATATTAAAAACAACTCTTTTCTTTAAATATATTGCATTAAGAAATATATATTTAAATTAGTTTTTAAGTTACAAGATAAAACTTTATAATATATATTTTATTTAAACGTTGCAAGTAGTGTATATCATAATTTAAATACTTATTTTTGTTTTGTTGCTAGAAACCCTATTGACAATTTTGACAATTTAAATTTCAAAACAACAAACTTTATTTTAAGACTTATATTGCTGCAAAGGGGTGAGACTATGCTCAATTATTTACAAAACGAACACTTATATTGTATGAACACCTTCTTCAAAAAACCACTACAACGAAAGTGGACTTGTGCGAGTCCGGATGGTAAAACAAAAAATGAGATAGACTTTATAATCTCAAACAACAAAGAAATAATAAAAAACGTTGCTGTGCTTAGCATCCATACGGGCAGAGATCATAGGCTTGTCAGGGCCACCCTGGATATAAACTGCAATAGCGCCAGAAACAAGCTTATCCAAAAGAAGAGTTACAGTACATCGAAAGATTTGAAACAGAACAAATCCAAATATCAAGAAGAATTGGCTAGCAAACTAAATAATATTGAACAACTAGAGGGTATGGAATTAAACCAGATAGCGGAGAAAATAACACAAGACATCAGGGTATGTACCAAAAAGATTTGTACGAAGGCTAAATGGCACAAAGACAAGCGACTAACCGCGGACACTCTCAAACTAATAGAACAAAGGAAAACTACGAACAGAAATTCACCAAGCTATTTAAAGATAAACAAACAAATATTGAAACAAGTACAAAAAGACATACGATCGTATAATACACAAAGAATAACAGACACAATTGAAGAAAACAACAATATGCGAGTATTACGATCTAAGTTACGGAATGGAAAGGTGAAGATCATTAAAATTAAAAACAAACAAGGGCTTACAGAAACGAGCAAGTCGGAAATAGTTCAAATAATAGGAAACTTTTATAAAAACCTATATAAATCAATCATCCCAGCCCCTAACGACAATGAGCCGATAGTGATTAATGCTGGTTCAGAGAATCAAATGAAAAACAAGCGGGCACCAGGAAAAGATCAAGTCACCATCAAAATGATCAAACTAGGTGGAGAAACCCTTTTAGAAGCTGCTAGAGTACTACTAAACAATTGTTTACAAGAAGGCAGAATACCAATTACATGGCAAAATGCAGAGGTCATCTTAATCTTTAAGAAAGAAGATAACACCAACATTGAAAACTACAGACCGATTAGCATGCTGTCAAAGTTATATAAACTACTTTCAAAAATAATTACCAATTGACTAACAAAGAAATTGGATTTCTACCAGCCAGCAGAACAGGCAGAATTCCGAAAAAGTTATAGTACAATGGACCACATACAAACACTATATATTATAGAAAAAAGTGCCGAATACAATATCACCCTATATCTGGCTTTTATAGACTATAAAAAAGCTTTTGTTACCCTAGATATGTGGGTCATCATAAAAGCTCTAAACGCAGCTAGAACTGATTCCAGATATTCCACCTTACTGAAGAACATTTACAATAACGCTACATTACAAGTAAAAATTGAAGAGGATATTTTTTTTTTTTTTATTAACTAAATTTATTATAATATATTTACATATTTACAACATTATATTTTTTTTTCTCCCCACTTGCTGCTTTACACTGTTTCCATATATGGTAGGCTGCAAAGCTTCGTATTCGGGGCACCATTTTTATTTTCTCTTTCCATTTATCTTATTTTGTGTGTATTATCATGTTTGTTTATTGATTTGTTTGTTTTGGTCTTGTTATTATGTAGTGTTCTTTTATTTTTGTTTTAAATTCTTTATAAGTTTTCGTTTTTTTTAATATTTTTAGGTAGTTCATTGTATGAGATTAGTCCATTGCTTAGTATTGTTTTTTTCGCCTTTTCTGTCCTTGTTGTGTGTACATGTATATTACTTCTTCTTCTCGTGTTATGTCCGTGAATTTCTTTGTTTAATATTATTTGTAGATTTGTTTTAATTTCTTTATTTTTAATTTTATATATTAGTTTGCATTTTTTTATTTTTATTTTTTCGTTAATGTTTGTTTCGTTGATTATTTTGTATACTTCTTCTGTTGGTGTTAGCTATCAAAAAGATAGCTTATGTATTATTTTAAGTATTTTGTTGTCTTTGTATTTTTTGTATATTTGTTTTTGTTGTCTCACCCCATATATTTATTAAATAGTTAATTTTTGATAAATATAATGAGTAGTATATACTTATTGCAGTTTCTTTTAGTATGCATTTCTTAGCTCTATAGACAGCTCCTATTGTTGCTGCACTTTCTTTTAATATTTTGTTTATTTGTGTATCCCATGTTAGTTTCTCTGTTATTATTATTCCCAAGTATTTTGTCTGTTTTGTTCTGGTAATTGGTATGTTATTTATTTCAATTTTTATGTCAATATCTTTTGTATTTTTTTGTCTTATTACCATATACGTCACGATCACCAAAATCATACCAATTCTAAGAGCAGTATGACAGGGTGACCCCATATCACCAAAGTTATTCACCCTCGCAATGGAAGATATTTTCAAGAAAATTAATTGGGAAACAAAAGGAAAAAAAATTGATGGAATATACTTGAACCACCTAAGATTTGCAGACGACGTTGTTCTAATTAGTGATAATGAAGACGACCTAAAATCCATGCTAGAAGATGTAAAGAGAGAGTCAGAAAATGTTGGTCTTATAATGAATTCACAATGAACAAGTAGAATCAGTACAACAATATATATATACCTGGGCCAGCTCATTACACTGGGCAAAAACAATCAAACGGCAAAAATCACAAGGCGTATTAGACAAAGCTGGGCTGCATTCGGAAAGTTGGGGCATATACTAAAGAACCCGGAAATACCTCAATCATTAAAACGTAAAGTGTACGAGTCATGTGTGTTGCCAGTCACAACGTACGGCATGGAATCACCGAAAAACTTAGGGTTACACAACGAGCAATGAGACGTACTATGCTTGGTCTAAGCCTAAGAGACAGAATAAGGAACAAAGAAATACAGAGGCATAGGAAGACCACAAACAAGATGGTTGGACAATATTAAGAAGATTGCGGGAAAACAATGGCACCAAACAGCACAGAACAACATGGAAACAGAAGAGAGAAGCTTATGTCCAGTAGTGGACTACTAAAGGCTGAAAGAAGAAGAAGAAAATTGCTGCAAAAAGTTTGAATTTTTGTAAACCATTTTTGTATTAAAATTTTTTTAAGAAAAAAATTAAATAAAATTGATAAGGTTTTCAATAACTAAATTTTAATAATGTTTAATGTTTAATGTGTAGAAATTTTGTTAACAAAAGCTAATGACACTGACATTGTGGATGTGGATGTGCATTTTATTCATAAACGTTTTGGACTAGATAACGCTGAATATCCACTTATGCCATTTTAGATTGTTGTCTATAAATTATAGATTGTATTAGAATTTAGATTATTAAAAACAGTTTTTCATAATTGTAGAGCTTTATGTTATTCAATAAGCTATTAGTCGGCTTAAGTTAGGTTAGGTTAGGTTAGGTTAGGTTATGTACCAAAAATATTTGTACGAAGGCTAAATGGCACAAAGACAAGCGACTAACCGCGGACACTCTCAAACTAATAGAACAAAGGAAAACTACGAACAGAAATTCACCAAGCTATTTAAAGCTATTAGTCGGCTTAAGTTAGGTTGAGTTTGAAAACTTGATAACGTTTGTCAATGCAATGAGAAATTTTGAAAACATAATAATATACTTGAGTAGCAATGTGTTTTAGACTTCCGGTCTCAAGTTCCAATCAACCTTGTTATATAAAGTAAAATTATTTTTTGCATTTTAGGTTTTGAATACAAAAGACTAAGTCATCTCTAAAGCATTTCATATTTATTGGATTAGATTTGTGTACCTTTTCTAGATCAACGTAAGACATTATTTTAATTATTCCTTGATCACTACGGAGTAAACTGATGAAATGTATGTTACTAGAAATACATACCTTAAAATGAATTGATTTTCAAGATACTGTGGTATTGAATAAAACAGTGTATAGCGTGTAAGTGATTACACACTTGTAGATTGTTCAAAACCGAATTATATTGGTATGTTATGCATACATTTTTGTTCATATATGATTTTGTGATTTGAATAGTCACAAGGAGAATTTAGGTTATCAATAACTGTGCGGAGTTGGTTTTCTTAGCAACATTATTGTTGTTTATATTTTATGTAGTTTTTATTGCATTTTGTCTTGTGAGAGCATTTGCAAGAAATAGTGGTTATGAGTAATAAATCAAAAGTCTTTGTTTTGTAAAATTTTGTTAAGTTGTTGTTAGAGGGAGTGTTTATTCTGCAGTGTAGTGGTTGTTTGTTAAATGATTGGATGGCTGTTTAGATACAGGTCTTAAATTTGGTGTTTTGGTGTCGTTCTTAAATTTCTATTTGAGAATGATGTAAATGATGGTGTTTGGATTGTTGCTTGATTGTTTGATAAATAATTGCTATGATGTAGAATCGGTGTTTTGTTTAATAATGAGTGGGTAAGTATGCGGATGGTTATGCTTAACGGCCTGTTAGATGTGGCTAGTTTGTATTTATATAAAAAGTGATTTTTGTTAACATTATTTATAATAACTAATCTATTGTATGAATAGTTATTTACGTAGAGGTAGTGTCTGAGAGTGTGTTGAGGTTATTCACACAATGTGGGTTTTGAGGTACAGCAAAATACTTTGACAATGAAGTCATGGAGGTACTGAGGTTATTCAGACACAAACCAAGTGAAGTCTCATAGGTGTGTAAAACAAAGTACATTGGCAACATGTAACAGAGTTGGGGTTGTATTAAGCTGTGAAAAATGTTATTCATACACTAACATTTGAGGCTTATGAGTTGTGAATTAACACCTTATCTAGTGACCCGTTGAGAGCATGCTTTGTGACTGGCATTTGAAGCTTTGGAGTTGCACAATAACTGCAAAAGGTTATCAAATTAACACAGGCCGGTTAGGGTTTGAGGTTGTAGGCTTTTCAAGTAAAAAGGCCAATATTTTAATGCTTATGCTTGTGTTACTACACAAGAGCCAATATTTTAAAACTTATGCTTGTGTTACTACCTTACAGATTTCTTTAAATTTGTACCAATAAATTAATTACAAAATATATACTACTAAACCCGTTAATTGAGAGAATGGAGGCGCTGTAGATACTGACAAGGCCTAGTATGTAGTACACCCACACTCTTATATTAAATGTAGTTATGGACACTAATCATGTACTAGATTTAAAAACTCTAATCTAGTACATGATTAGTGTTCATTGATTAATAAACGCCATTTTTTTTTTAGTTTAAAGAGTTAGGGTACAAACCTGCAACAATTAATGCGCTGGGATTCAAGTTATGAGCAGTTATAGACGCACTCGTATTAGAATAGAATAGAATAGAATAGAATTTATTAATCCTTTTAGATCATTTTCATGATATAGGATAAGTCATACAATATACAAATATAATTTAAAATACAAAAACAAGCTACATTATTTACATAGATACATTTGACTAAGAATAATGAATATAATATAAAAACATAAAACTGAACAAATTACATGAAATACCAACAATAGTTGTTACAAACGTATACTACACATTAAAATTATGATTAAAATATTCCTCAACAAAATAGAAACAACACTCCGTTAATTTTTGTTTTAAATTTGCTATAAAACAACTATAATTTAATTCCTTAATTTGCGCTGGTAGGTGATTATATAGTGTAGCACCTGTATATGATGGGTTTGATTTAATTAACTCCAACTGATAATTTTTATACATTAAATTATTACCGTGCCTTGTGCTGTAGTTATGAGTATTATTAAGTTGGCAAAAAATATGTACATTTGCTTTTACAAATTTTAAAAGTTCATATATATAAACAAGCCAAAGTTAATATTTTTTCACTTTTAAAATTATCTCGACAAAAGTCTCTATATTTAAGGCCTGTCATAGATCTTAATGCTCTTTTCTGTAAGACAAAAACTCTGTTTGCGTTGGTTGATCCTCCCCAGAATATAATACCATACCGAATATGTGTCTCAAAGATACTATGATAAAACATTTTGCATGTATGAGTATCATAAAGTTGCCGAAGTTTTCCTAATGCAAAACATACGCTGGCAATTTTGGAACATGTAAATTCAACGTGAGTTTTCCAAGTAAGCGACATGTCAATGTGTAAACCTAGTAATTAAAGGATTTTACTTGTTGAATAGACTTTGAGTTGGCATGTATAAGTAAAGATGAAGTATAATTACATTCTCTAGCCTGAAATTGCATTGTATACGTTTTCTCTTCATTAATTGTTAATTTATTAGATGCAAAGAAATTTGTGACGTTCTTTAAGTTATCTACCATATCAACACGTAATTCATTATTATTAGTTTTTGAAGATATAAGCGTGATATCGTCTGCAATTGCACAATAAAAGTTTTTTACGTTTACTTCAATGTCGTTGACGTAGATTAAAAATAATATGGGCCCTAACACACTTCCTTGGGGCACACCTATGTCTGTAATTACCTGATTTCTATTTTTTCCACAATAACTTATAAATTGCGACCTACTATCTAAGTAAGATTTTAAAAGTTCTAGGCAGTTTCCACGGATTCCAATGTAATCTAGTTTTTCTAAAAGTATTTGATGATCAACTTTGTCAAATTCTTTTGAGAGATCAACAAATAATGCCATTACTTTCTTTGACTCATCTAACTTTGTATACACTAAATCTAAAATACTATATAAAGTAGACATCGTCGAATGGTTTTCACGAAAGCCATGTTGGTTTTTACTAAGAACATTATGTGTTTTTAGAAAAAAAATTATACGTTTTGCAATGATTTTTTCTATAATTTTAGAAAATATTGATAGTAAAGCTATGGGTCTGTAATTTGTTATCAACTTTGGATTGCCTTTTTTGTGCAAACATATTACTTTAGCTACCTTTAGGGAACTAGGAAATTGTGCTTGAGTAAAACATTCGTTAATAATATGTTCTAATGGTTTGATAAAAAAATGTAAACTTGATTTTATTACTTTTGCTGGAATTTCATCGTATCCACAGGAAGGAGAATTTTTTAAAGAGCCAACTATTTGAATAATTTCCTGTTCAGTAGTCGCATCCAAAAAGATAGAATTATATTCTCTAAAAACATTATGTATTGTAGTATTAGTACTTACATCAGTTCTATTTTTAACATTTGGAAAATATTCATTAAATATAGTGACTATGTCTATAGGATCAGATATCCGTGTTTTGCCGATTTCCAGTTCAATCACGCTTTGATTCTTTTGTTTTGTTCCGCGATTTATTAGATTCCAAGCAGTTTTAGATTTGTTTGTAGATTGCTGGATTTTGTTACAGTAATACTCTTTTTTTGCAAATTTTATACTTTTATCATATATTGTTTTGTGATTTTTATATTGTTCGCGATAGATAACTCCATTTTGAACCAGCAGAAACAAATCTTTTAATTTAATTGCAGAACTCTTAATATCTTCTGTTATCCATGCATTTAACTTAGTCTCTCGAATCTTTTTAATCATTTTAAATAAACGTAAGAAATGTGTTTTAAATTTATCAAAAAAACAATTGTATTTTAAATCTATACTTTTCGCCTCAAAAACTTTGTTCCAATCTTCAGATTGCAATAGATTATTAAAATTGCTCATATTTTTGTTTGAAAATGATCTATACTGTACAAAATCAATTGAGTTAATGGGCATTTCAAAGCTTATCATTTGGGCTGTGTGATCAGATAGGCCGTTCTCAACAATACTTTTGTCTTTTATAATTTCATTAACATCGGTGCAGATATAATCTATACCAGTAGCACTATTTGTAGTTGGTTCAGAGAATACATTATCAATTCAGTAAGATCTAATTAAATCTAATAATTTTGACCTCTCAGTGCTGTCTTTGAGAATATCTACGTTTAGGTCACCACAAATGATTTTTTTATTAATATTGTTATATTTAGAGATTATAAGAAGAACTTTCTCTAATTGATCTAGAAATATACTCATGTCACTTAGAGGTATTCTATATATACATACAATAACAATTATATCATTATTTATTTTTAATTTGATTGCACAAAATTCACAAGTTTTTTCAACACTAAGATCGACTATTTCTGAAATGTCTGATGCTATATAATTTGACTTAACAAGTATTTGAACGCCGCCACGTTGATAGTGTTTCCTAGAATAATTACTAATTATATTATAATTGTTGTACAAAATATTTCCAACTTCATCATGTTTGACCCACGTTTCGCCAATACATAACACGTCAATATATTTTAATTCTAAAAAAATTTCTATCATTTCAATTTTATTTGTTACACCTTGCATGTTTCGATGAAATATATTTAATTTTTTAGTTGTATTTAATAATTTTGTATTATTTATTAAAGTATAGCATGTGTCGATGATTGAGAATTTTTTGTTATATAAACATTTGGCGTTGTTTTTATATAAACTAGATTAGGATTGTTTTCAATATTTGTGGATATAGAATATTCACTAATAAATGATGTTGAAATAATTTTACAAATCTGTCCTATTAATATTTTTTTGCCTTATTTAGTCATTTGTAAGTCGCGTTTTAGGTTCAAATAATTATAATTTAAAATATCATTTACGTCTATTATATTTGCAATTTCATTTAGTTTATTATAAATGTTTGTATTTAAATTAAATATAAAATTGTTTAGTATTTTGCGATTTCGCCAAAATGGTACAGAAACTACTATTAAGTTGGTATGTTTGGCATATTTGGTAAGTATATCCATAGTTTTAATACATATGTTATTTCCCTTAAGATCAATAATACTATTTCCACTATGCACAATATATTCGAAAGTTGCATTAGGTTGAAATATTGAATAAACCTCAAATTCATTTTGATTGCAGTGTTCTTTAATTAGTGCAGATAATCCTCTTCTTTGTTCGTCTGCTAGGATTACAATCTTTCTTTTGATTTTATAATTTGTATGTACAAGTGGATTTATATATTGAACGTCTTTAACAATTTCCACATTTGGTTTGCCGATTTTTGTTTTATCATTTTGAATGTGTATTACATCTACTTGGTATTAATATTGTTAATCATTAATTGATTTTCCGTTTGAGTGTCGATGTTTATTGAGTTTGTTTGTTTATCGGTTTGAGTATCACTATTTATTAGTAAGGAATGTTTTTCATTATCAATATAGGGACTTTGCTCATCCGTTTGAGTATCAATATTAACTGACTCTGTTTGGTTATAGGTTAGCGTATCAATATTTATTAAAATGGGCCGTTTTTTTATGTCATTGACTGCAGCTGTAAGTGAGTCAATGATTTTGTCTTTGTAAGCTATTTCTTTTTTTTTTGCTCATAGTATTTATTTTTTAAATGTATGTATTTATCATGAACCTCACTTAATTCATTACTTTTCGTAGCAAGTTTGTTCCTTAAATCATTTACTATATCTTCTTCGGTGATAATATTTTTAGATTCCTCGTCCTTGTGAACAATACTTATATTAGATATATTTAATTTATTTGAAAGAGGTATTGCTTCTTTTTTTGTTGTTCGTTGCCGTGTTGTACGTTGATTAACAGACATTTTATAATATAAAATAATAATTAAGATTAAATGATAATTGTAAATTAGGTAATACAGGGACACAAGATTTCACACCACTGGGTCGATCGTGGTGACTAACAAATAAACACACAAAGAAGACCACGAAAAATAATGTGAGTATGAGTAACAAAGGTAGAGGAAATGACAACATATATTTAAATTTATAATTGAATAAAATTTGTTTTGTCGATGGCAAAATATTTAAAAAGAAAATTTATGAAGTACATTAGTCTAAGTATTTAAAATTAATGGTTATTAAAGTATAACGTTAAAAAAATACAAATAAAACAAAACAAAAATAAAAAATAAAAATAAAAATACTCCTACTAAAACAGAGTAAAAATAGTGGATTAGAGTATACTTTGGAGCTGTGTTAATTACGTGGGTGTGTGCAAATTTCTTATAAATATTGGAAATATGACATATCATTATGTTATTAATTTATAAAAAAATATTACAGAGAAAAGTCATACCTATATATCTATGAAATAACTCAATCAACTTCCACTAAAGATCAAATCTTTGAACAACTACAAAAATTGCAAACCAAACAACATTGAAGAATTCTTAGATTGTTGCAAAGGTATCATTCAATAACTTTTAAAGTAGGCAGAAACAATGGCGGCCCTTAGCAGTAGCGCAGTGATGTAAAAAGACGAGCCAAACAGAACAGACTAAAATGGAGAACAATGAAGCAAGTGCAAGTAAAAGCGTCACAAAAAAATAATTCCTAGTTCCTTTCGGCAGAGAAGTAAATCACTTTAAGTAAAGCGGTACCATGAAATAGTAATCAACAGTTTGACGTAAACATTTGTTTGTATTAATATATATTCTTTAGTAACATATATTTATATTAATAAAGTATTTGTGATAAAAAACTTAGATAGTATTCAATTTTATTAATATTAATATGGGTTACCACATAGTAAAGTTTTCATCTATCTTTGATATTGAAAAATATTGTTTTATTAACTGCTTGTATTGTCTTTTTGACTTTTTGAATGATTTTAGTAATACTCTCTGCTGCAATATGTGGATTCTTGGAATAGAACAATGAGCATTAGAATCAAAATGATGCCTTGTAAAAATATATAGTAAAGAATTTATAGACAACTTGTAGACAGATTATGGATTCATAATTTTTAGCATATTTCCTCCCGTCATTATATTTAATAAGCAAACTTACATCTCGGGACATAAATGGCGGTTCTCTGTTTAGATCATTAACCATACGTTGGTGTTGTTTATCTTGTATGATGTAGTTTCTGTTATTTTTTTAAACAACAAAGCAGGCACAATTTTCAATTATTTATTTTAGGTTCAATCTAGAAAGTTAATTGTGAGTTTGCTAAATATTAAAAAAAAATGTTTCTTTATTCAAGAATTCTTTTAGTTGTCAATCAGAGTTTAACCAATCTGTGCTGCATAATATGTTTATGTCATTTCCGTTATTTGTAGCTGACAAAAATGGGTGCATAAATTGATTCATCATGACCATAGCATGTATTTCTTCCTAGCAGATCTTAAGTATCGTTAGGATATTGTAAATCTAACCAGTCAACATCAAAGCAAAAAACTGACAACCTAGTCAGTCATTTTGATCGACAAGAAATTGACAAAGTAAATCAAGGATGTCCGTAAAAAAGGAGGTTTAGCAGACACTTTCAAAGAGGATTCATGATCTAGAAACTCAATATTTAAAACCAAATCTCAATAGCTTTTTTCAATCTAAACAGACGCCATCAACGTCTCCATCCCGTCAAACCACACCTCCTGCTAATAACTATGGGCAATAAAATTCTCCATCACTTGTTATTTGCAAGATAGATAAATATAACAAGTAAAAAAGTTAATAAAAAATAGAGGTATTGTGATTGTCCGTACTACCAACATTGGCAAAAGTATTTGCTTATTTTTTAATATTATTAACATTACCGACAAAACAAAAAATCTTTTGTTGTAATTTAATTGAACAATAAACGTGTAATGTATTCGAAAACATATATAATTATTGCGAATTATTAATGTATGATGTCCTTTAGTTTTTATTACTTAAGATATTAAGATACATGCGCAGTAGGCTGTAGTATGTACGCCGCTTGAGCTTTACGTAGAAAAATTATTCTCTTTCTCGTGAAATAATAAAATTTAGTTTATTATTAAATATATTTTATTTAACCACCTCAATACATAATAATTGGCGACGAGGATAATAGTGTACAATAAACAATAATTATTATTATATTAAATAAAATGTGATAGTGTGGGAGTGTCTGAGAGAATTCAATCCTCAAATTAATAATTGAAGTAAGTACCAAGAAATTAATTTTTAGCTAACAAAATTAATAGTAATGTAATAAAACTAGCTATTTTGTTCTCTAAATAAAGAATGATATAAATTAATTTAATAGTCTAGTTTTACCGGTAGTTTCAGAAAAAAAAGCATATAAAGGCTGTTACTAAAAGTTTACTAAAATTACAATTATCTATATTTGCAAATAGATGAAAATTCTATGAAGCAAATAATATAAAAAATAAATTGGTGAAAGATTTTGCAGCACGTTTATTTTAATTATTTTAAAAACATTGATGATATTCCTATTAATATATATATATTATATAATTACATTTTAAACACCAAAATAAATTTACTATTGAAAACAATTGTTTAAATTAGAATAATAAACTAATAACTCTTTTTAAGTTAAAAGATAAAGTATTAAACAAATTACGCAAGTTACACATGAGCATAGTCAAATAAAATGTTCGTCGTTCGTATTTGAAGTAGCCTAATTTTAATAAAAATATTGAAAACATCTTGTTTAAAAAAATAAAAGAAGTCAGAAATACCTTTAAAAGTAGCCTACAGAATTCATATAGATTATTAAGACCATTTTTTAAATTAATTTATTTTTTGTTGTAATTTTCAGGTTAATTGAAGTTTTTCAAATAACTAACAGCTGTAACTCAAATATTAATGCTCTAAGTTCTACATTTTCTAGATTCAGGTAACCTAAAACAATAGTGAATGAATTTGTACGCAATACAAATTCTAATATCATTTTGTTTTAAATGATTTTCTATTTGATTATAGAAATACAACTCATTCAAATACAGGGGCATCTCCATCCGTGTTATTATTGTTGTCTGTACGAACTAGGTGCGATTTATTAAAACATAAAGTTAATAATAACAAGAAAACAGAAAATAATGTTGCTCTTTTTATTTTAATTTAATATTTAGGAGTTACTAAATATTTTACAATAACATACAAATACCTTTAAATTTCAATGAGTAAAGTCACATTGAAGACTACATTTAAGTAGTTTTCCATACTTGGAAACAATATTCAATACAAAGACGCATATAAAATTAATTTGTATGCAAAAGTTGAACAGAAGTAAAAAAACTTTTTACATCTTAGTTTTCTAGATATTTTTGAAATTCGTTGTTTAGTTTAATATTTGGTACCGATGATACCAAATGAGAATTATTAACACTATATAATGTTTACAGCAAAGATTGTGTTATCACATTTATATTTTTCGGTTTTATGTAGCACGTACGCTTGCTTGTCCTTGTCACATGTAAAACGCACAAAAGCGTCAATGGAATACCCCTTTTTATACGCATTTATGTTTTTATTGCTTTCCGCTCTTACATTCCTAATTAAAGAAATATTTTAAATATTATATTATAGAAGAAATATGTAGAACAAAATAATTTCATTTTGTTTACTTATTGATTTTACATTAGTACATATACAAAATTATAATTTTATTACAAATACATAAATTTTATATCAGTATTTTATTTGAACACCGAAACTCATCGCATCGAAACACTTATAGAAAGTGTATTTTGCGTCGAACATGAGTAAACATTCAGACATGGCCGGCGAAGTTTTTTTTTTATTATAATTATTTCACTTAACAAATATTTCATTCAAAATAGAATTTATTTTTTAACATGAATGATTTTACTTTTAGGAATTTTTTTAATTAGAAATCTATAAAAAGGTAAATGCTTACAAAATTGTTCTTTTCTAAAATAAGAAATATAAATAGAGATTTCCATACATCACCGATTTTAAATTATGTAAATTCATATTAGGGGCGGCTCAATTATTTATTATAATATGTTATAACATCTTCAGATCTAAATGAAATTTAATAAACATTGGTTTTAAGTATGCAAATTACAATGGTAATATAAGAATATCCCTTAATAAATTTAGATAAAGGCAATAGGATACAAAGTTATTAGTTTTATAAAAAATGTACATTTTAACATATTTACTCTAATTTGAAACTCATCGTACATATATTTTAACATTTGTGCGATACATTTACCTTTAAATAATTAAACTCAAGAGACAATACGGTAAAAAAAAATTTAACATAATTGTTCAAGATAACATTTGCTTTCATTTGACACTCATATTACATTAGTGTCATATTGTACTCTTAATTTGTTTTATCAGGAGATGATAGGGTACAATGTTCTACGGTACTATAAACTAATTGTATGTTACCATAACTTAACATATTACATTGATGGTAGGGTACAATGTTCTGGGGTACACTACAATAATTGTATGTTACCATATTAACTTTCAGTTGATACACATATTACATTTAAGCAATATAAATATTTGTTATCATATCTTCTTTCATTTGATACCCATATTACATTTATGCAATGTTTGTACCTTTAATTTGCTAAGCAAAAAGATAATAGAATACAATGTTTTGCGGTACTTGACAATAATTGTATGTTTTCATATTTGATTGATACCCATATTTCAGTAATGCAATACTTGTTACCTGTTGTAACTCTTGTTGATTGTTGTGGTTTGGTTATTTAATTAAAACTTCACTTTAATATTATTCATTAATAATTAATTCTTCACTTGAGCCTTGCGGCCCAAGCTCAGAGCTACCGCTCTTTTCAATACTTAAAATATAACTAACTTAAAACTATTCCTCTCGCATATTTATATTGGTAGATAGGGATGAAACCGACCCTTGACCATAAACAGATGGTTTATAATCTTAATGGGTTTTTACAGTCATAAAATCGGGGACACAACATACCCTTAATTTGCTTAGCAGGGGAGACAATAGGGTACAATGTTTTAAGGTATTCTACAACAATTGTGTGTTTTTATATTTGCTTTCATTTGATACCCATTATACATTTATGCAATATTTCTATCTTTAATTTGCTTAGCAGGGAGGACAATAGGGTACAATGTTTTGGGGTACTTTAAAATAAATGTTTGTTACTATATTTGCTTTCAATTGATACCCATATTACATTTAAGCAATATTTGTACCCTTAATTTGCTTAACAGAGAGGACAATGGGGTACAATGTTTTGGGGTACTTTAAAATAAATGTTTGTTACTATATTTGCTTTCAATTGATACCCATATTACAGTAAAGCAATATTTGTACCTTTAATTTGCTTAGCAGGGGGACAACAGGATACAATGTTCTGGGGTACTTTACAATAATTGTATGTTACAGTATTTGCTTTTATTTGATACCCATATTACATTTATGCAATATTTGTACCCTTAAATTGATTAGCAAGGTGCACGATAAAGTACAATGTTTTGGGGTACTCTACAATATTTGTATGTTACAGTATTTGCTTTCATTTGATACCTATATTACATTTATGCAATATTTGTACCCTTAAATTGCTTAGCAGGGTGGATGATAAAGTACAATATTTTGGGGTACTCTACAAAAATTGTATGTTACCGAATTAGCTTTTATTTGATACCTATATTACATTTAAACAATATTTGGACCCTTAATTTGCTTAGCAGGGGGGACAATGGGGTACAATGTTTTGGGGTAGTTTGAAATAAATGTTTGCTATTATATTTGCTTTCAATTGATACTTATATTACAGTAATGCAATATTTGTACCATTAAATTGTTTAGCGGGGAGGACGATAAGGTACAATGTTTTGAGGTATTCTACACCAATTGTATGTTTTTATATATGCTTTCATTTGGTACCCATATTACATTTATGCAATAATTGTACCATTAATTTGCTAAAGAGAGATACAATAGGGTACAAAGTTCTGGGGTACTCTTAAAGTAATTGTATTTTACCATATTTGCTTATATTTGATACCCATATTAGATTTGTGCAATATTTGTACTCTTATGCTTATATTTGGTTGGTGCAACATTTAGGATTGAGCAGGGGGATTACATTAAAATTATACTGTTTTAAAGTACTAAAAATATTTATACAAGTTTCTATTTTGTTCTTATTTGATTACTATAGTATATTTGTACAATAATTTTACTTAAAATTCATATAGCTTAAGGGTTTGGATTCAAATTTTAGGTCTCCTAATTCGTTGGTCTCATAAACCCTTATATATCAATAATGATATATATATATATATATATATATATATATATATATATATATATTTAGTTTTTGTAATCAAAGTAATCAACTATTATAAAATGAATAACTGTTAACATAATGCGTTTAGTATGTTTTTAAAATAAGCTAAAAAATAAGGTAAACATACTATATAAGATCATTAAAATAATTAACAGTAATTGAAATAAGTTTGGAGAGTAATTGCAGTATAAACGATAAGGTAATACTTACGGACTATTCATTAGACTGGCACGCGGTGTGTTCGATTCCTGGCGGGTATGTAGACCTACGCAACTATTCCCCGGACTTAGGTTATTCCCAGGAAGCCAGGGGTTTGTTCGTATACGATTGCGTTGTCTGGGGGATGTAATTCCGGAATTTACTACCTCCGTAAGCCTAGATGCAATTCCATTCGATACGTTCAGATTATTTTGAACAGTTGCGCTGGGACGTATCTGTGTGTTTTTACTATTATCGCACTCCTGGGCCTGCAAAGGGAAACGATAATGAGACGTCTGCATTCCAATTAAATTATTGTATTATTTCTAAACACGAGATAAAGGAGATCCAATTGTTTGAATAAAATAGTTTATATATTATATTAATATTTATTTATTTGTATCAATCAATTTTAAACTTTATTCATTGTATTGGTTATTTATCAAATAGTAATATTATCTAAAAAAATGATGTATGTAATGGAATATAGACAACCACTACCATGTATGGTTTTGATTAGATCTTGTAAGTTTATACTATATTTCTTCTTGTGGTGCCATGGCAACATTCTGGCCTAGTGGCATCTCTTGTATATTTTGTGTGCGAAATGTCAGTTTACATATTTTTAACTAATGAGACCTAGCATTATTTTTGTCATGTTACAACTCGACAAATAGAATATGACATATATTTTAGGGCCGGTATTATAACGACAAAATAAATCACCGAATAACAAATCTCAAATTAAATATATTCGACGAATAAACGTATTCCGGTATTATAAAGCGCATTGCCAACTAAATTAACTATTCGTAGAATAAGGAATTGCAACGCCGCATTTATATGTTATTTTAATAATGTAGTTATTGATGTGTTATATTGTGGTCTTTGTTATATTACAAGAATTCCCTACAACATTTTGAAAAGCAGTTGCATAAAATCGTGGAGAAATCAAAAGTTAATTTTCAACAGAAATTGGTCATTACATTAAAAATAACCTAAAAAACATGACATGACATTGACTACAACCTTGTTGTAAATAAGTTAACTTATAAATACAGAAATATTGTTGTTGTAAAGTTTGCAATTATGATATATGATATATTATGAATATTATGAGAGTTGGTTTAGAATAAAATTTAAAAAAACATAAAAACGTGATTTAATAGTTAAGTTAGTGTTTCAAGTAAAGTATGGCATGGATGATTTGTACACTTAAAACTAACTGACGTATATAAACTAAAAATAGTGCTGAACATTAACTAAAGTGCAATGATGCCATTTATTATTTTAAGTCACTGTTATATTGGAAGATAAATCATTTCTTAGTATTAATATAGTTTTAAAAAGAGCATTAATTGTACATATGTTGAAAACAAAATATAGCATTATTTAATTTCAAATATGTTTACAATATTCTAAATTAAAATTAATTTAATAGTATAAAATATATTTTTTATTTAATATTTTAATTATCATCAGCATCATAGGATCATTAATTAGTGACTACCCAAGTGATGTATTTTTGAGCAAGGAAACCTTATACGATACGTTAAGTTTATAGAAAGTGCACACCACATGCCATGCTAAGGATCCAGTCTATTTTTGTACTTATTTATTATAATAGCATACATACATACATACATACATACCTACCTACCTACCTACCTACCTACCTACCTACCTACCTACCTAGTCACGCTGTTCCCTGTTGGGGTAGGCAGTAATACTGTACAATAGCCTACTTTAGTTCTTTAACGTTATTTTGTACTATTTGTTTTCACGTTTTTCTGTCCTTACACACTTCCTCTGCTTCAACAATATTTATACATCAAGACATACATGGTCTCTCATTCTTTCCACTTTTAATTTTTCTTCTTTGCACGCATTTATCTACAATATTTAACCAATTTTTAAGTAGTCTATCTCTGCATTTTGATCTAAATACATTTTTATTATAGATTTGTTTATTTTATCCTCACTTATTCTCTCAACATGGCCAAACTAATGTAGAATACTACGTTCGTACTAGTCTATTGATGTTACTTTCAAACCACATTCATTAATTTTCTACTCATTTTTAATTCTGTCCATACGAGTTTTTCCACACACACTTCTTAATGGGGTACATTACAACCGCATTTATTATACTTTTGTGTTTTTCATGACAAATTTATGCTTCAGCAAAGTTGGTGTCAACAGACTTTTTTAAACACCTTTGCTTTCTTGAACGATGCTTCATTCTTTGCAATCACGCACAAACCTGCAGCTACTTTTTGCAATGCGTTTACTCGTCTCTCAATTTCTCCATTTAAATTACTATTCATATTAAACATTTCATCCATTTGCTCTAAGCGTTAACCGTTTAACCCAATTCTACAATTATTGCCTGCTTTGTCTATGACCAAGTTTAATTTTTGCTTCATTTATACCAAAATTCATTTCATTTGTTGCAACATTTAGTCGGTTTACTTCATTTTGTAGGTCATTTTCATTTTCACACACTATCACAGCTTTGATAGCATACAACAGCATTCTTATATTTATATTATTCATCCATACACCGTAAACATTTTCACAAGCGTTCTTTATGTTTTTTCTAGATCAACAAACGCACAGTTCCCTTTTTCCCATCGCTCAAGAACACATTGCTGAGGTAGCCCGTAGTGTTGAAGAAAACCCAGGTTTGTCGATTTCTCGTCGATTTTTGGAATTAGACATTTCACAAACGACATTACACCGTATTTTGCATAAAGACTTACGTCTTAAGGCTTTTAAAGTTTAGTTAACACAAGAACTCAAGCCGGTCGATCACCATAAACGTCGTATCTTTGCTGATTTGGTCTTTCAAATGCATCAAAATGATCCGGAATTTTATCGAAAAATCATCTTCAGTGATGAGGCCCATTTTCACCCCGGAGGATACGTTAATAAGCAGTATTGTCGCATTTGGGGCTCAGAAAATCCATGAATGATTGTTGAAAAGTCTTTGCATCCTCAACGTGTCACTATTTGGTGCAGTTTATGGGCTGGCCGTGTAATTAGACCCTACTTTTTCAAATATGAGACTGGTGCAACTGTTACGGTGGATGGATGGCGCTACCGAGCTATGATAAATAATTTTTTATGGCCGGAATTGGAAGATATTGATGTCGACGAGGTTTATTTTTAGCAAAACGGCGCTGCGTGCCTGTACTTGTGTAAAAACAATCGCAATTTTGCAAAAAAAATTCCTAATCGTGTTATTTCTCGAAGAGGTGATCACAGTTGACTACCGAAATCTTGTGATTTAACACCTTTAGACTTTTTTCTTTAGGGCCACGTGAAAGATGAGGTCTATGCTAATGCTCCACAATTTTATTGTTTTAAAACCTTAAAGATGGAATTCGTGAAGTTATCGAGCGGCAAATGTGCAAATTTGTCATGGAAAATTTCATGAAAAGAATGTGATACTGCAGCCGCAACCGTAGTAGCTATTTGACTGATATCGTTTTCAAATGTTAATGGCATACACCTTCCTCTTTACAATGAAATAAACATTGATTGATTTCTCTTAAAAAATACCCGTTTTTTTTTTTTAAATCAAAAATAAACCTCTTATTGGAAAACCCTATATATACTCTTAACGGTGATTTTAAATTTTAATAAATGTCAGTTAAAATTTTAATAAAAATTTATTTAAAAAAGTTTTTTTGTAATAATTGTTTAAAATGTCCGCCTAGTTTGTCTCAAAACTAAAGAAGTGGATCTTGTAAAAGTCAGCACAAGTATATTAGCAGTTTAAAAAAAATAATCGATTGTAAGTAACTAGGCACTTTTTTTTAATTTAGCGGATTGAAAAAAAAATGATTAAAAAAATGTGTTACAGCAAAGTGGTTAGATTTTTCATCTGTATTTATATATGCAATCTTAAATCTAAAATGGCGCATTTTGCAAAAAAATGTAAATAATAAGCGGTTTGTCTGTTGTAAACCACAATGGACATATGCTACAATGGTTCTACCGCTGTTGGTTTGTTTTTTATAGAATCTATAATGAAGTATATCGAGTACTCTTATTTAAAAAAAATCATTAATTTTATGCAATTTACAAAAAACTAAATTAAGTAAAGTTCAAAATTTTGACATAAATTGCTTTGGCAACACACCCCCAAGTTAAGTTATTTTATGTAATAGCAAAGTTTAAAAAACGGAATTTATACCGGCAGTACGTTATTTATAACAATATAAAGCAAGTGTCATTAAATATTAATTTATTTTTTTCTGCGTATGACTTTTGCAGTTTTGTTAAATAGTAATCGTAACATCTATCACAAATGTGGTTTGTTAATATTGTCAACAACCATTATATCCGGACAGCTGTGATTTTTAGATTGATCCTTCTATTCTCACATATTTTTTGCCATTAGTTTTCTAAAATATTTTATGGTATGTAATTGAAGAAAAGCAAAACCCTAATGAACATTACATTATCGTGTTTACTTTTATGATTAGTATTTGCCACAACTGCAGAGCTCGATATAAAACGTGATATATTTTTATTTAACGTTTTAGCATATTTGTACTTGCTTTTTTTTATTTCAATTTTAATCATGTATTTTTTTGTAAAAACTACCTGATGTTCAATAGCTATTAAAATACCTTAGTTTTCTGAGAACAATGTCACAAAGTTTTAATTTTTTCCACTTTTTTGTCCCTTATTCTTCATTCTTGCATTAATATCTTGCAATTCGTTGCTTGTCCTTGTCACTATTTCACCAATTTTTTATGTTTTATGTTTTTGTATTTTATATTTAATCTTCAATTTGTCGTTATATCTAATCTTTTAGATAAAACAATTATCTCTTTGTTTTGCTTTTTTTTTTTTTTTTGTGTCTTAATTTACTTTACTTTAGTCGTTCGTTTTGTTCACCTTTCTTAAATAAATCTGTTTTTAGTTGTATCCTTTTATGTTGCATGATTTTCTTTGCAGCATTGTTTTGTCTAATCATAGCTGCTTTAAAGTCTATAAACATTACATATACTTTACAACCTGAAAGCTTTTACTATAGCACTATCCAATTTAGATTATTTATTTTCTATAGCTGGTTATACTAAAACCCGCCCAGATAATTTGCTTTTGAAGTACTTTTTTACATACTAAATAAATAAATCCGTTGTTATAAGTAGTTGTTTGGAAACATTCTTCTCTCTAAATACTGTTGTATAGATCATATTATTTGCGTTTATTGTCCAAACTTTATTTTCTTACCTCACCTCATTTTTTTACATAAATAAATGCCTATTTTCTAGTTGTTATTCTTGAATAAAGTTTTCTCATCATATTCATTCATCTAATATTTTACATTTTATGCCAAAAAATTTGTTTTGCTTTTTGTATCCACAATACTCATTACTTTGATTTTTAGTGTTTATTTTTTTCGCGTGAAAATATTAAAACATTATTCCTATAATTACTTTTAATAGCTGGTGCTCCAATTTTATTTTGTTTCCAATTTTGATTATTTTATTCAATCCTTTTCTATGCCAAATTCAAAAATATAATTTTATGGTAAGTAATTTGTTTAATCTGCAACGTTATTAATTGTTTTAGGTTATGATTATTTATTTTCATTATAAAAAGGTTATTTATAAATTCTGTTTTATAGTACATTTAGAAGCAAACTACAAATTAAAGCAGGCAAAATTTTAATTCTTTTAAAAATTTGCTTCTGCGAGTTCAAAATATGTGTACGCCATATTGTACTTCATGATGTTTTTTTGCCATTAAAAGTAATTAAATAATTTTAGTTAAAAGTTTGTGCATGGGATAACTTAGAATAATTGTATGCTGTGACAAGATAACCTAGAAATTGCAAAGTCTATCAATTCTAAAAACTACCTATTGTCTGTGTGATTATAAATACAACTCATTAATTAATCAATGTCTGTTGTAGATTGATATGATAGCAAACTCCTCTAATAATTGTTCATCTTTATCTTGTGGTACCATCTCCTACCGGAGGTTGGCAATTACCATAATAATTTTTATTTTCAAAACCATTGCCCTAAAAAGTTAGTTGGAAGTTTTTTTTCCATTCCCTTAGATTCCAAAGCCAGGATATTCTTCTTCTTCCCAAGTTACGCCGGCCTTGGATTTTTCCTTGAAAATTTGCTGCAGCAACAAATACCTTTCCCATCTCATAACATGACCCAAGTATTTTCTTATTTTTATGTTCTTAATAACTTTACATTTTTTATTCATACGCGTGGTTGCAATGTTAGGTTGCGATTGCAAAGAAACTTATTAATTTTTATGAATGTGGCTCTTCAAATTTCAATTCTTAGACGTACTTCTTGGCTCACACCGTTCTCTTTATTGAACCAGGTGCCCAAGTATTTGTAGCACGTTATTTTTTTTTTATTGCGGTTCCTACTTTCAGGTTTGCTAAAATATTTTAGGTTTTAGAGAATACTATCAACTTAGTTTTCTTTGTATTAATTTTCAGGCCATACTCTTTACTCATTCTCTTAGGGTGCTCTACTATCCGCTGTAGATTTTCAATGTTATCTGCTAGCAGAACGGTGTCATCTGCATACCGGATGTTATTAATGCGTTTGCCGTTAATAATTATAAAAGCTTGTTCTTCGGCTAATAATACTTTTCTTTTTTTTGCGGTCTCTGTAGTACCGCCATCCGTAGGGATTCTTGGGGCCTGGTATAGAAAATGTATTTAATTATTTTGTGATGTGATGTGTATTAGTTTCATATTTTAATTTTTATATTTGTTTTTCATTAAATATTATTTTAGTTTAATTTTAAATTTGTTTATAGTGCATATACTTTTGATTTCTTTCGGTATGTTATTAAACTTTTTAATGCCTTTGACAGTTTTGACTTTATATGTTGTTTGGTAAACTTCCATGTTGAAGTGTCATTTTTTTGTGTATAATGTGTATGAATTTCTTTTCTAGTTGTTAATTTTAGTTAATCTAAGATTTTTTGCCTTATTTTGTTGTCGTTGTAACTTGTCTAGGTTTCTTATGTTGGTTTGTGACTATATGGTCACCATGTAGTTAGTTTGTAAACTAAAGATTTCATTATAAATAATGTTTCTTTTTTTTGTGAAGTTCAGTTGGTACGTTTGTATAGGATTCCTATAGCTATTGTGTTTTTCTTAATGGTTCTGTATGTGTTTATCCTATTTTAGATTATTGGTAATTGTAATTCTAAGATAGTTAGTATGTAAAACTTCTCTTAATTGTTTTTTATTTATTTTGTGATATTAACATAGAATTTGTTTGTGTTCATTAGTTGTTAGAAAGTTGTTATTGTACCAGTTATTAATTTTCTTGTACTTCGTGTTGCAGTTTTGTTTTGTTTATTTCTGTAAGTACCAGAGTTGTATCATCTGCGTATATGAATAGCTTTCCATTTAGTTTTGGGTGGGTTAACAAAGAGTGTGGATTAATGCAACTACTAATTAATATGTGTTTGTTGCACCAATTCACCCCCTCTGTTAACCTTCACCAGTTATTGTATTTTATTTTTATTTTTTTAGTATATAAGTAATTAGTGTATACTCTTTTTTATCATTGTTTATTATACCTGATAAAACCACTGTGTGGTAAAACAATTGTAATATTACAAGAAATCTTGTTTGAACCTTCACACACTATGTTTTATTATAAATGTTGTGTCATTAATGTATAAGATATATAGAAGTGGTGCAAGAGCACTACCTTGTTAGATACCGTAGTTGCTATATTTTACTGCACTCGGTGTGTTAATTTTTGTTTATAAAGTTCTGTATTTTAGAAAACTTCTAATTATATCTAGTTCTTTTCCACAAATTCCCATTTTCTACAGTTTTTGTAATAATTTATTTCATTCATATAGTATTAAATGTTTTCTGCATGTCGATAAATACTGTAAGACATTCTTTTTTTTAATCGAATATAGCCTCTGAATATAAAAAAAAACATGAAGACAGAATGCAATCTTGTCTATCTACACTACGAATTTTGATTATGTTTATTACTTTGTTTTCTACTTTCACGGTTACTTTCTGGTTGTTATATAATTTGTTATATAGGTTGTTTATTATTCTTATATCTCCTGTATTTAAGTTTTTTTCCTCTCAGAAGCTTTTTTAATTTGTTATATCAAACTTTATCAAAAACCTTCTCATAATCTACGAAACAAGCAAATACGTCCATAAAACATCTATCCGGATATGTTTTGTATTTTCTATAAATATTTCAGAAATCTTTTCGGCACTTTTTCTAAACATTTATGTGGTCAAGCACAACAGTTAAATCTGTTTAAGATAAAAGACTAAAATAGTTTTATGGTGGCAGTGACATTGTTAAACTCGCAAGTATAATAATAAATAATAATAAACTCAAGTAGTTTGTAACACACGTTGACAATTTTTTTTAATAGACATTAAAAGAAAGCTTAGAGTTAAAAAAAAACACACACAAATTTTCAATGTCATTATTCTTGTGTATGTTTTTTAAACTAAGTAAATAGTTATACAAAGCTTTATTGGCAGATTTGCTGTACGGCATAATATGACATTTGGCAACATTTATTACAAGACTGCTGTACACCACGTTGACAAGCTAGATAAATTATTATTTGTAGTTTTTTGCAGTCATTAACAGACTTAATAACATTATACAGTTTGATATACAAGAAAGTTGCAGTCCACAACACTCGCTATTTTGTTAATACATTTTATAAATAGAAGTGGCCCCACGTTAGAACCTTAAGGCACCTCAGTTGTAGCAGAAAACATAAAGTTACTTTGGGTGTTTCTTTTATGATGCATATAATCAGACAGAATGCGTTTAAAAATTTGCAACAAATGATATCGGTCTGTAGTTAGCAATATTAGTCCCAGACAACATTGAGTGTAAATATGAGTAAGTGAGGTTGCAAAAAACACAGCATAGTTTTTAATGATATAACTGGGCACATGATCATGACCTATTGTAAGATTGCTTTTTTTCCTATTGATTTCTATTCAACAGTTTATGTTGTCGTGGCTTTCATATTCTTACAGTGCATTATCTTTTTCTGTGGTAGAAAGTATTTATTTATGTCGTAAAATAAAGTTTTTTTTTGTTGTGTAATATTTTTTATTTATTGTCGTCTAAAACTTTTAAAGAAGGTTATCTAAAATTTATTGTTGAACAAATAATCTTTTTTATCATTTAATTTATATTCTATTCGGCCGATAAATTTAACCCAAACCTATTGACGAGTGTTTACTAAGTTAGGCTTTGTTTGTTTTTATTTCTTGTATAGTAGATGAGTAAATGAAAATCAAAATCAATCATTGTAGTATTATTAACATTATAATTATATTTTAAAAAATAAACATTAATTTATATAGTAAAAAACAGTTTTTATTTTAAATTTCAACATTGCAATAATGTTAAATTGCTGATTGATAGATAATAATATATTGTAAAATAAACACGGTACAATAGTTTCTATTACTATAAATGATGCACAATGCTCGGAGCTATCGCTAACACAAAAGGTCCAAAACCTTTTAAGCACACTTTTGAAACAATTTTTATTAAAAAAAATGCGCTTAACTTTTAACGCTCTTTGTGACAAAAAATCAAAGATTGAGACCTCGCCCAAGCCGGCCTGACGCTTGAAAAACCGTCTTCTAAAAAACGTAATTATATATACATAGTAGACTAGTTTTAATTTTTTTTTGTGCTATTTTTTGGTGTGACAAATTTCAGCCTTTAAGAATCAAAAGAACACGTGTCGCACTGCCTTTGAAGTATTAAAAGTAAACCCCTTAAAACACATTATTAGACTGCTACAAATTTGACAATATGCAAAAAATACTTACATTACATAATTTTAAAGGTAATCTGAATTTAAAAAAAGCCTAAAACTGTAATAATTTTTGTTTAGAAGTCTAATTTTATGTTCAAAATTTAAAATATAATAAAATATGTTAAGTTAAAAAAAATAAACAGAGTATATTGATGTAAAGTTTCACGTGAAATCTAATTAGCAAGTACTATTGATTTCTTGGAGACTCTGAGTATGCACCTGACTTAAATCTGGAAACTATAATACTTATTTTGGCATGGGTTACTTTTTTTGCATAAATTACTTTCTGAGGGTGCACACAAAAATTCCACAAAAAAAATTAAGATCCAGTCTAATATATATATTTATTACAACGCCCCGAAATTGAAAAAACAATTGCAAACCGCAGTTTTATGCAATTTCTTTAATTTTTTTCTTGCTTTTTTGCCCCGACTATTTACCAACCAATATGAGCAAAAAGTAACGTACACGTTCCAGATACGCCATTGAGTGCCTTTACACCAACACCTTTTTTAACGTTTTTGAAGCGACGCTCCAAACCTCCAAATCAATTGTTTGTTTTAATTATTTTGCATAAGGGTACAAACACGTAGAAAGCTGACAAATAAACAAGATTGTTGCTTATTGTAAGCGCTTACAAGCATGGACACGAACAGTGAAAATTATATGTTTTTACTAGAAAATATTCAATTAAAAATGCAAAGGAAGAAAGTGGGAGTGCATCAAATTAATCGCGGTTGCAAAGAAATTGGAGAATATCATCACCTTTTCTCTAAGCTAAAAAATGATAATCAGCAGTTTTTTAGTTATTTTAGAATTGACATAAAATATTTTATTATATAATAAATAAAATAGAGATTGTATCCCAAATCATATTTTAATATAATTTGATTTTATAAATAATGATAAATTTCATCTACAATATTATTAGTTTGTATTGAAAACCATTCAGTATAACTTTAATTTTGAATACAACGTTAGTTCAATTTTCATCTGGAGGTTTATGTTCAACTTTTATCAAAATAATTTCTGTCCTACGTGAGAACATAAAACATACTTGCTGCTTATGAGTGCTACTTGTAAGTTGCGACAAGTTCCAACAAGCTTGCTACGTGTTCGGGTTTATTTGAATGTATGGTAACATTTACTCTAAACAAAGTAGACAAATCTACAATCATTAAAATATGACTGAGTGACTAAGAAACTATGCAACGACAGTACTAAAGAAAAAGAAAAAAGAGTTTAAAGCTTTAAGATTTAGGTAAACCAAAATAGAAGAAAACACTCAAATTAAAAGTCACAGAAGACAAAGGAAGGAAGAGCGAGGAGCTAAATGGAAACAAAAGAATATTATAAAAAGTAATAAAAAGAAAAAAACAAAGAAGGTCAAAACAACTATGCCTGCCAAGGAATAGAAGGTGAACAGAGAGACAAGAGAAAAATATATACTGAAACGTTAGTACCAACAGAAATTGCAGAAATAAGGAGGAATAGCAGAGAACTGCTCAAGAAAAATAAGTTGACAAAATTGACTAATCAATTTTCGGAAAACACGCCATCTTGAGGTTGACAAAAAATGCAACTTTCGAAATGGTCAAAGTGTATCTGGCAACCAGGGGACACAAAGAACTAATCCCAAATAGAGGTTCAAGAATTTGCACTTAATTGAGCTGCACAAAATATTTATGAAAGAAAAAGGTTACGACAAGGAAGAAGTTAAAAAAGATATAGAAAAACTAAGAAGATACCTAAGAACAATGCAAATATCTAGACTGAATAACACAAGAATAGGAGAAAGGAGAGTGGGATGCCAATGCAGGAAGTAGGGCAGAAAAATACGGTATAGGAAAAGATGGGCCGAGGACAGCTCGTGTTGTCGCAGGAGACTGCGTGAATTCTGCGAGGCCAAAACCAGCCCACCTCAAACTAGTACCACATTAGAGACAATGACTAGGACAAATTAACAGCAGGACTTACGCAGAGAAGAAAACCGAAAGGTATTGCCATGCGTTGGTTATTCTCAAGGGCCACTTGTTGATGCCTCACCTCATTACGTCCTTAAAAAAAACATTTACTCTAGCTTAAAGTCGATTATTGCAGCTTGCTAGTCGCAACTTACAACTCGCTTTCTAAATGTTTGTTCTTTTGTGAATTACGGTTCAAACTTTGCTTCAAAGCTGCAACTTGGCGCGCGCTTTGGAGCGTTAAAAAGTATCTGTGTAAATGCACTTATTGGATAAAAAAAATTGCATTTCACTAACGCCTCTACACTAGTATATTCCCAATATACGTAAATGACTTACATTACCAACAATATTTTTGTCTAACAGTTTGTGCCCCGTACAACTAGTAGCGGCAACCGCTGACTGAAATACCTATAAGGTACATATATAAACAGAATTAAATTATCTGTTAAATGTTATAATATGACTAAAACTGGGATTTTATGCATTTGCATATTCTATAATATTTATATGCCAATTAAATAAATTCGTATCTACACGAATTAGAAGAAAACAATTGGAAAAAACCAATATTTTTTTTGCATATTTTGCATATTTTTGAATATTTGAGCATATTTTTATAAAAGTTGCATATCAGTGCATATTTGGTGGTTATTTGGTGAATATCTGCATATTTAAAGCATATTTGCCTACTTGATGCATATTTGCATATTTGGTGCACATTTGTATAATTTTACTAGTACAAATTGCAATAATTTCAAATTATTTTTAAGTAAGCGCCAAGATTGCCTTCTGTAAAAATATTATGATTTTATATGTAAACAACTTAGTTGAGCGTTTTTCAACTTTTTTTTGTTTGTTCTAAGAATTTTTTTCTGGAACATAAGGCTTTTGAAATAAATTAATAATTTAAAAAACATTATACTGTACGCAGCACATATTTACATAGGTATAATAAATTAATCATATGTCTGCATATTTTTTTATTATGTGCATTTTTTACCAAATTCAGCATTGTTAGTGCATATTTTGGTAAAATTGCGTGCATATTTAGTGCATATTTTAGCAAAATTGCGTGCATATATATGCGCATATTTTGAACTTATTCAGTGCATATAATTCCCAGCTTTAAATATGACGTTAGAGAGGTACTCTTCTACTTTTCCAATGACTTTGTGTAGAATCACATTTCATACCCATTAAGCATGCAAAATAAAACGTTGAAATAGTATATGTTTTCTTATCAATAACAATTTTATAAATAACACATTACACTATGAAGTAAAAATTATATTTTCATTAGTATTATAAACATATTGCATGCATGTAATAAGTTTGAAAAAATCATGCTTGAAAGAGTTACATAGACTATTTAAAAAAGTAAGAACGTAAACAAATACGCAATAATTGTATAAAAAAAACATAATAAAATAACGCTATTAAAAATAACAATAAAAATAATAATTGTGTCCTGTGTTTTGTTTCCACAACTATTTTAAAAATAATTTAAGAGCAATATATAAACTAATAACAATACAATAGCAACTAAACACCGTGGAAAATGCAATTTACAATTTACCAATGATACAGCCCCACGGTCACAGTTAGGATGAACGTTGCGTGTGGAAAGGCTATCCTCTTGAGGTGATAAATTAGGTCGTGTCGTCGCTGGCTGGGCATGCGATGTTGGAAGTTGTGTCCTCTTAGAAGAAGAGTCTGCTAGTAGATACGACTCTACTTGATAACCATTTTGAGTTGATGGACATTTGTCAGTCTCCGAAGGAAAGTATCTCGTTCCTGTGTAACATAAAAATATATGTTTAGTCAAATATGGTAATGGCTGCAAGTAACTAACTGTCAAAATGTATAAACAGTTATTTATAATCGAATTATAATGACTTGTCTACATTTTCATTTCTATAGACATCAATTCTTTTTACACATACAAATTTGTAACTTACAAAAAAAAGTCGCTTTGAAATCCATATCCCGGCTCAGTTAAAGTGCATTTCTGGCTTAATATGCATCTCAAATCTTAAAAACTAATTGAAAATAGATACAATATATTATTTAATTAATCTATAATTACTAATTTATACCAATAAAACGATAATAAAATTTTGCATTGATGTCATTTGGCTATCCACTATTAGGATCAATTTTAACGTTATAGATATTTGAAGAAAGAAACAGTTATAACTGTTGTGGTATTTTTTATTTTTATCTGAGCTTAAAAAATAGCATAATATATTAAAAAAATGAAGAAGTTGTTAAAATGGGCGAGAAAAAAGAGATTAATACAAAAATAAGTAAAAATCATTTTAACATTATAAACTGCTTTTAAGACAAAACGTTAAAAAATAGTATACTTTTCTGTTTTTGCATTTTCTGCATTACTGAATGTTAACGTCATGTATTTGTGGAAAACGACGTAACGATGAAAAAGACATGGCGCATATCGATAAAAGTAGCTGTTTCACTACAATACTAGAAATCAAAGTAGAGATTGCTATGCTCTTAAAACACATTTTTTCTCTTATTATACACTATTAAATAAATAATTAAATTGTGCATTGTTATCATACAAAATGTGCAATTGTAATAAACAAAACGTTAAAATCTGTATTTTTAATCAAATCTCAAGTTGTGCTAACATAAGTATGTGTTAAAATAAACTTACGTATCGTATCTATAGGCTTATCTGAGAAAACCACGCATCTAACTTTACATTTCCTTACAGCTAAGATTTAATTTTCGGTTTGATATTCACATCTTTCCTCTTCTTAATATCAGATAAAATAAATATAATTTAAAACAAATAAATCTCCATTAAATTGTAACAACATAAAAAATCAATCCAATAAAATTTGCAGTACCAAAAGCTTTAAAAAAAAACGAAACAAATTAATTTTATCCTAACCAGATTAGAGGACACACATGATTCCCATTTGAAAACATATAGTTTTTATATAACAACATAGAAAACAATAAAGGGTATTGTTTTTTCTTGATTTAGTGACAAGGGTATAAAATTATACAATTTTACAACATAACCTGAATAAAACAAATAGATTTTTTCCATACAAATACAGATGCTTCTAATAATCTAATCAACTATTTGTCTAAGCTAAGATATTAAAATTTCTAAATAACTGTAAGCTAATAATACTTCCAAAAATAAAATATGACCTAATTTAACAAAAATAGAAATAAAAACATAAATCTATATGAAACTTAATCAGAACGACATATCCTATCAGCAAAAACTTTTCGTCAATCAAACTTTTCCATCTTGAAATGGATAGTGCCTTATTAAGGGGCAAACACATAAATAAAAAAACTATACAAGTAAAATAAGTCTCAATAATTAGTAAATATTTGCCTTATGGTTACTGCGTTTGCTGAAATATTTTCTTGATTTAATGCGCTTATTGAATAATATGGTCAGAGACAGCCTAGGCGGTAATTTAACAGCTTAAGCGTGAGTTCAAAAATTAAATATTATTGCATTTCAATAAATATAATAAAATTCGATGCACACAAAGCGCTGAATTCTTAAGGCTTGTACTAAAATAATGTAGAAGTTTGCAACTATGTTTTGTGTAGCAGCACACTTTTGTTATTTCCGGTATAAAACGCTCTAATATTATATAATGGCTTGTTTTGAAATAATTAATTCTGCACATAAAATTGATTTTTATTGAATGTAATGATAAAAGTGATATTGGATCAAGTTATTAAAAAAATAACGCTGATAAAGTGTTGCTAGATGCTTGAACTACATCTAGTAAATACAAAATTTAGTCTCATGTATATAGTAAAGTAAAAGTACATTTAAACTACCGGAACGGGCCTTATTATTCCATTTTTTTTTATTGAAACCAACGTAAACAATAATTATCCGGATTGCTTTAATCTAGTAGATTCCGATTATCAATTTAAACATTAATTTACTGACCAACAAAGAGTTTGTACCTACATCTACAATGAACAAGCATATTCTAGACTAACAATTCATAAAATCCAAACTATTGGTTATAATAGCATAGTTCTTAAACAAAATCTTACCAATAAGGCCATTCTTGTAAAAAACTTCTTCTGCAAACTTTGATAAGATTCCTTAAGGCAACGACAGAAAAACTTAAATTATTTTGTTAACCAATTTTATTGTACTTAATATTGAATAACGTATTTGACTACTTTATCCAGCCAACAAATTTTTGCTTGTTGGCATGGCGCTATATAAACAGCCAAATACGCAAAAGTTTTGAAACACAATACTCTAAACATTTTCAGGCATTTAGATTAAACTAAATATGTCCCAAAATTGGTAAAATTTAAACTGTTTAAATGCATATTAAGCTTAATCTGTTAAAATCCGTCAAAGTTCACAAAAAAAAAGTAATCTTTTTGTTAATCTATTAAACAACAAATTTAAAATACTTTTTTATTTCTCATTATTAGAAAAACATAATTTATAAAGAGTTTTTGCATGTCTGGAGTAGTCCGTAGTCATTCTCAAAACGTAGATAATATAAAAAGTATTCAAAAATAAGTAAAAGTAAAATTATATCAAAAATAAAGTACTATTTATTAGTAAAAAAAATTAAATTGTTTGATTTTAATGTCATTGTAAGTTCATATCTTAAATTTAAATATTATATCTAAAAGTTAATATTTTATCTTTATTTTTCTATTAAAACAATTTAATTTATCTAAATGTTTGGTAAGATAAAAAACACGGCTTGTAATTATTTACAAATTTTGTCAAAACCTTTGAAGATAACTGCAACAAATGTCTTATCTAAAACAATATATCTTATTCTTCACATATACCTTACTTTTGAGTAAATAAATTAGTCTAAACTAACTCTAAGTCAAATAATGTTTTGAAATGTTGATCACTTGTTAATTATTACATATGTTACTCCCTGAAGCAAAAAAGCTTATCTACCTCAACGAGCATTCACGTCGTATATTTCCTTAAAGTATATTTTCACTCACACACAACCTACCAGATTATTTTGTCAGTGTGTATCACTGATCATTACTATTGCACATGTGCTCTGCGTACAACCCCAAGGCTCACTATCCAGAGCAATCTTTACTGTTAAATTGTGCAACTCCAATGCCAAAAATGCCAAGCAATTGTAACGGCCACTTGGACGTTAACAATAAATAAACTATCATTAGGATAATTAATATGAATTAAGTCAACTAAAAGAAAAATATTTGTTGAGTGAAGCCTGCTCGGTTAATATTTAAACAATTCCAATAAATTAATTAATATCTTGAAGACTAGTTATTTCCTATCCAGGTAGCTAAATGCACATACAGCATAATTTGATTGACATTGAATGGAATATAACAAACGTGACATTATAAATTTAATAGCAATATTCAATATTTACCATATGCAACCCGCGATCATTAAAATAATATTTATTTTATTAAAATTTGCGCTATCAATTTTTTGCTCTTGCAAATTTTTATTTTTATGTAACGAATTCCTTTTACAATTGGATAACTCTTTCACTTCAACAATGTCTGTGAACAAGTATAGACTCAAATAATTAAAATAAGCAAGAACAATTGCTTAACTCTACAGCCGCACTCTAACAAAAGGTAAATCAAATTAATTAATTAACTATTTGTAATTTAAATTCAACAGTATTAGTTTATTAGCTATATTGTGTCGTGTTATTTAGGCTTTTTAGTTTCTTCAATAAATGTAACAATGATGAACATCGTGGTATTAAATATTCTTCAGTCACGCCAAAGAAAACATCATACGCCAATTAATTATAACACAAGGATTACCATGATATTGCTGAGATGGGATTAAATCCACAAACAATCGCGTGTTTTTCAACCATGCCTGCAGCAGGATAAGAATAAAGGAATCCCATACAAAACAGATAAGCTATTGGCCATCAGGCATTATTCTCTTGTTACATAGTTTTTTATGAAATTAATATTTGTTCTTGTAAGATTATTCTATTCTTCACAAGTAGTTTTTGCCACGTCATTAAGTCGCAATATTAATATGGACCGACAAAGTTATTGTCTTTCTAACTATTAATAATTATTAATATAATTATAATAAATATTATATGGGTGGTAACCAATAACCAATATATTTAAGCAAGTAGTTTATGACTAATAATGTTTGTAAATGTGGGGATATGCATATGCTTACGTAACTTATCTAGATATTGTAACTAAATGATTTTAATATTGATTAATTGAAAATTATTTCAATTCTTATATTCAGTATAGGTGATTGATTTACTATTATTGTATCTATATATCTATACGTGTTTTATTATTTATCAATCGATAATTAATTTGATTTATCTATGTACGTGTTTTGGACATCTTACAATATTAAACCAAGTCAATCATATCTGTGCCTTATTCTTATTCCTACCACGACATACACGACGACATTAGGAAAATACCTTCAACAGCTTAATGTGACTAAAAACTAAAATAAAGACAGTTACACAATGCTAAATGCATAATAACCTCAACACACTCTAAGGACACTCTACCTGTACGTAAATAACATACTTATATAGTATATTAAATAAACAATGCCAACAATCCACTTTGTTAAGTCATCATACCAGTAAACCATGCTACTTCTGCAGTCTTGACAATAAAAAACAAAATTCAAAATCCAACTTACAATATATATACATAGTTCAAATTTTATAATTGGGTTTTGCCATTAATTGATATGCATTAGTAATATATATATATATATATATATACAAAGTGATTCATAACAGGTAAAAATAAAAATAAAATGTTATATTCTACTTCAAATTCTGAACAAAAAAAACATTTTTTTTTCAAATTTTGCTTTGTTTCCAAGTAATTTGAGTGTAAAGATTTAAAACTAAAATAACTAATTAAAAATAAGATAATAAAAATAATTATTTATTATAGAAATAGAATAAAAGCTATGAAACTTTATGAAAATTGTTTAACGTGACAAATGCAACTATTCTATCAAAGAATAAAAAAGTTGTACACTTCTTATCTGCCTATGAGTATTTTGAACATTATTAAAAATTCTTTGTGCTAACTGTACATTAGCATACACCAATTCCTTCATATGTCCTCACAGATAAAAATCTAACGGATTAAATCGAAATACCTTGGAATCCTGTTACCGACCGGTCAGACCATCCACCATAAAAATTATCATCATCATCATATTTCTTCTAATGTGTAGAGGTGACTATCATGCGAGTAGCGCATTTAATTTAATAACAATAAAATCGTCATCCAATAAATTAAGCTATTTTGTGAAAAATGCAAATATGTAGTTACACAATTTAGAATTACCTGAACCAAAAATAGTTGGCCGTTAAATATTGCCATATTTAACGGCAGCACACATTAACGCTAAATCTTGTTTAAAATTTTCTTTGTCTAATACAATACGGATTTTCCAATAACCAGACATAATTATTGTAAATACTATTTACGCCATGTCTGGAAAATGTCGCTTCATCTGACCATAATATCATACTTGCAATGGCAAATTGTCTATGTTGCTCCAAAGGCCATTCACAAAAAACAAGTTGTTTTACTTGGTCGCCTGGTTGCAAGTGCTGGATTGATTGATAAAAAAAAATGATGCATTTCTTTGCGTTGTAAAGTTCTTCAGACTCAGTTTTTCAAAATGCCAAAGCGTGTCGAAATTTGTTTTCGACACAGTCTACTATTTTCTCTTCTATATCAACATGATTTTAGGATTTTTACCAATACCATACTTTGTGCAATAGATGTCTCCTATTGAGAAACCTCCGGATGTACTGTCTACAAGCTTCCAATGCATTGCCATTTTAAAAACCATATAGAAAAATTATATCCGCATACTCTTTGTTTATTTACTTAAAATCATAGGAATTATTATTATGAGAGATTGCAGATAGCAATAACAGTTGACAAAAGACACAAGACAATAATTATTAAGTGACTGGCAGATTGTAGATGGCCATAAACAAATACTCAAATAAGTGTACTTTTTAATATTTCTATACAAAAGTTGCATTCGTCACCAAGGCAGACACTCAACGTGTCAATTTTTATATTGTATATGTATATTTTTATGTTCTTGTTCACTATTTCATTCTATTTTTTTAATAAATTATTATTATGATCTCATTATTAGGTTTGTTCCAACCGACACCAAACGCGGTTTGGGACCGTCAGGATTGTGCGCAGATGAACTTTTGCGTTCCAACCGTACACAAACCATGACTCTGACTAGAAGTCGGGCGTTCCAACCTGACCCCAAATCGTCCGCAACCAAGTTGTGGACCGTCAGAAACAGTCAGCGATCAGAAGCATGTATTAAAAATCCGGAACCGTCCCAGTCATGCGCAGAGAGTAAAAACGTTGCCGCTATTGAAATTATTGAAATTATTGAAATTAATGAAATTGAAATACCTCCTGCAGCATCTACCGCAATTAATTTAATTAGTAGAATTTAAATTTAATGATAATAACAGTAATTTATTTATCTGAAACTTAATTATAGTTTTAGTGAAAAATAAAGAAATAAAGTTTATTGTAAAATAGTTTTTTAAAGATGAGTAACTGTTTAACTATATATTTATTTGTATAAAAATAGTAATAGAATAATGTGATACACAACGTCAGGTGTGATATGTTAAACAATTTTAGTTTTTAATATTTGTTTACATTACATAACCTCACTTTTTAAAACTGTTTGAATCTAATATAATTGATGGTTGCGACCTCTATTACGTGATAATTCATGTTAATGAAATAATAAAACGATTTATCACAAATTTGTGATAAAAAAACGTAGTAAATTGTTTTATTAATTCATGTTTGAATTTAGTCAAAAACTTGGTTGTGGCGCGTTCCAACCGGCAAGCAATTTGTGTTCAGTTTGGGGTCAGTACAAAGTCGGCGCTTGCGCAAAAATAATCCATGTATTAGTCGCAACCAGTTTGCAAACTGCCGAGCGATGTCGGTTGGAACAAACCTATTAACTAATTATTTCAGTTTTAAATTTTTACACTCAAATTACTCAGAAACAAGCGAAATTTTTAAACAGACGTTATTTTCTCTTTCTGTTTTTTGTTTCAAATTTAATGTAAAGTAGGTCATTTTATTTTTTTCCAACTGTTATAGCGCAGGGCGCATATAGCAACAAATTATTTGCAATAATTGTTTTATATTATCATTAATTTCTTCATCATTTTGATTTTGATGCTCAATGCTCTTATATCACATACATATTGTAACACCAATCATACTTAGACCATTTAAAAACCAACATTTAAATGATAGGAATATAATAAAACTCTCAACCATTGCAACATTCTAATATAAACTAAAAAGATAAAACTGACAGATCCAAAATCAATAATTTTTTTGTAGCTTTTTATAAATAACAATTTGGAATCGACAGTTGTTTGTTTAATTATTTATATTATCAATTGTTTTTATAAGCACAGAAATATTTGAAATTTGACTCTCGCTATAATGCAATGCCGTGGTCATACAAGGCACACTGTCAAAGTTTGTAGAACCAAAACAATTGTCTGTGACCCTTGACCGCTGTGATTGTTAGATTGAGTTTCAATAAATTATTAATTCATTTTATAATTAACTCGTTGACAATTTAAAATTGTTTAAACCCCGCAAAATAATCGTCAATTGCATAAATGCTAAATGATTCCGATTAATGCGGAGATTTAGTATTAAAGTGCATTAGCTGAAGCCAGAATCATTCATTTAATTATTTACAAGTCCTATTCTTTAAATTAAATCCTAATTTCATTAATCAAAAATTCTGAAAAAAAGAATATGTTTATTTTATAATTAATTTAATTACACTAGTTGGTAAATTTTATATATTTCTCTATTTTGATTCCTATATATATGGTTTTAATCAATTATTATATATGTTGTGGT